>OX443565.1:1718428-3122070 GCA_949372485.1 Cheilosia soror | reverse complement strand
CACACTTTTTCTATAGGGGTCACTAAAGATTTCTTCCATGATTTTGGGAATGTCTTTGTTTCTAATGATTTATTTATAGTCATTAATAAAGCTGGTCCGAGAAGGTCGTAATTGTCAAGAAATCTCTGGGGGCTCATATACGTAAAGTCGACTTTATTTTTCATTTCCTTTAGCATAAGTTTAAGATCTTGGTACGTCACATATTGAAAATAAACAGTAAGATTTGTTTCAGCAATATTGTTACAGAACTGCACAAACGGAATAGAAACACTTATCGAGACTACACTTTCAAAAATCGTCGAAAATTTTGTTATTAAATTGAATGCTTTTTATTTCATTTAAATTAAATTTTTCGTCTTTAAGCACATATCTTTTTAAATTTCTCCACATGGATTTTTGATTATTTAAACATTGAACTTTCCGTTTAATAAATGATTCCTTACACTTTTTAATTTCACTTTTGTATTGATTTCGTATTATTTTGTAATCCCTCCAATCTTTATCGGAATTGCACAATACTGCTTTTGTATGTTTTCGAATCTTGAGTACCTATTCTTAGCGATTGAAGCCTTTTGTTGAACCATTTAGTATTGTCTTGATTTATTTCACTTTTAACAATAAACTTTGCTGAGGTTTCGTCGATAGATTTTCGAAACAGATCTCCCATTGAATCAACATCAATTGCACTACTCATTTCACTCAATTGACTATTTACTAAAGCTTCCCGAAAAAGTACTTTATTGTAACTCATCATATTTACTAAATGTTTTTTATTTATTTCAGTCAATAATTTTGATTTCTTTCCATTATTAATCTCCACAGCTATTGTTTGATGGTCACTTATTTGCAAGTCCGGAACACTTGAAGCACCAATCCGTTTGTTATTTGTTACTACATAATCTATTAGTGTGCTAGATGGTTTTGTTATCCTCGTTGCTGTTTTCATAATTTGGAAATATAAATTATTTTTAAAAATGTTTGATATCTTTTTCCTATAGGTGCTATTAATTTGGAACCAATCAATATTAAAGTCGCCCACTATAATAGTATCCTTCCGCAAATCACTTAAGGTGGGTTTCCACATGTCGGTTAATTGACAAAGTTTGACAGCCCTCGGGTTTATGTCATTGAACGACATGAACGTCAGTTCATTTCCACTTATGCCAATTATTGGCAAAAAATCGTTTGTCAGTTGATTGACCAACTTATGAACTCGATGCCAATTAAATTTTCTCTGTCAATTATAGACAAAGTGACATTTTGTTTAACAATTCAGCTATTTCCACTTGTCCAGTGGTTTCTTTGTCAGTTATTGGCAAACGCTGTTAGTCAATTCATTGACAAGTAATTTTTCGCTATTTCCACTTGCCAATTTTTTAATTGGCATAAAAATACGTCAATTGTCAATTTCAAATCGACAAGTGGAAACCCAGCATTAGTTCTTCGCATAATGTTTCGAATTCTTCACAAAAATCTTTTTCAGAAGACCTTGGTGACCTATAAACGCCGGCTATTACACATGTATAATTCATAGTTATAACATAATTTGCTAACCACCACACATTCATATCATCATCTTTCTTTGACAGTGTCACTGATTTTAGTTCATCCTTAACATATATAACAATACCTCCTGTATGAGACGACAAACTGTTACATCTGAATGGAGTATAGTTCGGTACGTTGATCTCGTAGTCAAAAATGTTTTTGGTAACGTGAGTTTCTGATAACACAATAATATCAACATTTTTTTCCAGTATCAAAACTTTAAACTCATCAAAGTTGTTAAGAAGACCCTCAATATTAAGATAGACCAATCTTAGACCCATTGGTTGCTAATATCTAATGGATTCTCTTAATACTTTCAGTTTTCTTGCAAACACTGGACAGTCTTTATCAATTGCTTCATGCTCACAGTTGTATCTTATACACAATTCATATACACAAAATGGTTTAACCATGAACAAGATTCTTAGTTGACTTGATTTCGTGGGGTTTTGAAGTCATCGAGAATGCATTTATAACCAGACCAGTTACCTCACTGTTTCCTGGGGTCAGATCGCGTAAAATAAAAACGATTGAACGACATCGTTTTCATGCATGCTGTCTCTATCGTATCTGTGGCAAAAAACAGAGACTGATATTGTCGAAACGATGTCGTTCGATCGTTTTCATTATACGTGATTTGGCCCCTGGATTTTCTGTCACATCTATAGCATAGACCCAAAGAACTTTAAACTTTAAATTGTTTACACGAAACCAACACAAACTTTTCGTCCCACTTTCAAGCATATTTTATGGACCCGGGGTTATTTTATTTTTCATAAACAATACTTGAATTTTAGACCGATACGGCGTTAACATCAATTTAACTGGTTTTTCAATTATAAAATAAATAAATTAGCTGTACAGATTACTGTATGTCTGATAGGGTTCTTTTCTTCGTCACTAGGGCTGCATTGTTTATTTAGTTACTTTTTGGAATGTGGGACAGCTATTGTTACTAATGACATGTAGTATGAACGAAATGAACCACACTTTTGCCTCTGGTTAATTTAGTTAACTTCCCCTCCTTCGAACTGTCACAGCTTGTCAACGCTGTAGTTAAAATAGTCAAACCTGGAATGCAGCCCAGATATCGCAGGCCAACTTGTACAATTGTCAATTATTATTATTATGCCCCTGCCCTCTCTCCCCGTCTAAACCGCGCGTGAGGCAGACCTTTTTATTTATTTATTTATTTCTGCATTATAAGATGCATTTTATTATTAGTTGAAGTCAAAGATGTATTTTTGTTTAAGGGTGCGTGAATGTGTGCCTGGTTATTTATCTAAAACCAGCCATTTTTAATATATTAATTATTTATTTAACTGTCTGATTTTATGTATTTAAGTAATTCTTTTTTTAAAATTTGGTAACATTTGCAAGTGATTTTATTTCATTTGGAAGATTATTAAACATGTTAAGTTAAGTTAAATCCCTTAAACATTACGGTGCTTTGAGCGCGCACTGTTGACCTAAACCGTGGTCTAAAGTTTTAACCCCCCTTAGGTTATACGGTTGACTTTCACTTATATACCTTACGTTATCGGAGATATATCGGTAACAAGTCATTTTTCATTTTAAATACGAAAACTAATGTACTAAATTTAATTTGCTGCCTAATATTCAACCACGAACCACCCCAGTTTATCTAACATATATTTCACGTGAGTTAACCTATGACATTTTAGTATAACCCTCATTGCCTTATTTTGAAGTTTTTGTAGTCTGGATAAATCTGTTTTTTTTTTTATTGATTGATTGATTTATTAGTTATAAAACATAACTGTACAATTTATATCTTATTACTATAATTAATTATGAACATAATAGAAAATGTTTAACAATAATTTCATTCAAAAATTTAGCCATTCAAAGATTTTATGTATTCAATTACAAGTCTTTTAAAAGTAAATAAATTAGATTCCTCTTTAATTGTGTTTGGTAACAAATTGAATAATTTTAAGCCTTGATACATAATTGAACTCTGTGTACGGGTCCTTTTAAATCTTTCGAGCCGGAAATTACGTGCTGTTCTCAAGTTGTATGGCTGTATTTCGCTCACGTATACTAGTTCATCCTGTAAATATTGCGCAGAATGATAATATTTAATATGAAACACAAAAATGAGCACTTTTAACATTAGACGCTGCTTAACATTCAACCACAATAACGTTTCTAACATAATGAAGAAGATGTGTAGATATTGCACTTCAATATTGTTCGCATTGCCTTATTTTGTAGAACTTGAAGTCTGTTTTTGGTTTCAATATTGCACATGTATAAAATTGTTGCACAATAATCGAAATGTGGCAGAACAATGGTATTGAATATCATAATGGCGTTACCAAAGACCAGTCTATTTCTTATTCTGGATAAAAAACCAACTTTTTTACTAATTTTGGCACAGATATAATCGGAATGTTCTTTAAAATTTAACTGTTTGTCAATTATTACACCTAAATATTTTATTGACTCTACCTCCTCAATACTTTCGCCACCAATGCTTAACTGAATATGCTCATTCGAGTTTAACACCATACATTTAGTTTTTGACACATTTAACTTTAACTTGTTCATGCATAACCATTTTTCTAAATTATTCAAATCCTCTGAAACATTTTGGTACACATCACTAATGTTCTTAAAGTCAATATAAAGTAAAGTGTCATCTGCAAATAAGACAACTTTACACCACTTTAAAACTGAATTAATATCATTTATATACAAAAGGAAAAGATCCACCCCTAAATTAGAGCCTTGAGTTACTCCTATATTTACACTTCTTTCACATGACTGATTCTCCATAATTTTCGTAATTTGTGACCTTCCGTTTAAATATGATTCAAACCATTTGTTTTCTACATCTCTTATGCCATACTTTTCTAGTTTATCCAGTAGTATCCGTCTATCAATAGTTTCAAACGCTCTTTTTAGATCAAGGAAAATTGCGGTTATTTTACTTCCGTTGTCTATTTTCTTCTTCCACTCGTGAATAGTCCATATTAATGCAGTTTCACATGAATGTCCTTTTCTAAAACCCGATTGTTGTTTTATCACAATATTATTCTCTTTTACGTGTTTAATTAGTTGCCTACTAACTACTTTCTCGAGGACTTTCTCTAGCGTTGGTAACATATTTATAGGCCTATATTCTCCTCCAGTTCTGGCGTTTTGAACTTTTGCAATAGGCACCACAATTGACGTTTTTAAAACAGTAGGAAACACTCCGTCCTTCATTGAGTTATTAATTATTTTTAATAGATCAGATCCCACAATATCCAGATTGTCCACAAATATTTTGGGAAAAACACCAAAGGTGTCCTTTTTATTATTCATTCCTTGTAGGATTTCATTTAGGTCTCTTAAATTTAACATTTTGAAACGGAACGTATTTTCAACTGCACAGATATTATTCACATAAATGGTACATACATTATAGAGCTATTAATTTGGACAACACTATCAACAAAGAAGTTATTTAAGTAATTAGCTATTGCACTTGGGTTTTTTCTATTGCACCATTAATTTCTATTTTCGTTATTTCTTTATAATCGTTGCCCAACACTAACGTTTTTTTGCACGCCGTAACGCCTTTTGATCACCACTTTTTGATGCCACTTTATATTGCACATATCTGTTTTTTGCTTTATTAATGTCATTCTTGTACTTATTTCTAATCAGTCTATATGAGTTCCAGTCTTCTCTATTGTTAAAAGAATTAATTTTCATTCTATTTAAATTCCTTAAATATTGATGAGTTTATATTTTTATCAAAAGATTTATTTAATGTCATTGCACTCATTAAGTTTTTTATTTTACAATTAAACAACAGTGTAGTTTCGTTAATATCATCAGACGAGCATTGCAAATGTGAGCTATTGTTAAAAAGGACTCTGAACGCTTCTTTATTGTATTTGCATAATTTGAAACCCCTAGTTGAGTGGTTCCTTTTACTATGATTATTATTAATTGCTATTTTAATTGACTGATGATCGGATATTTGAATGCCCGAGTCTACCTTTACTTCGATATTATCGCAGTTTGTTACAACGTAATCGATTAACGTTTGCGTTGAGTCGGTAATCCTTGTCGGTTCAGACACTATTTGCTTATAACACAGGTCACTCATAAATCTACACATTTGATTTTTGTCTGCAGAATTTCTTAGAAAATCTATATTGATATCTCCTGCCATAATAACATTATCAGTTGCTTTTATTTTACTTTCAAACCATGCACACAGATTATAAACAAATACACTTACTGAGGAGTTTGGCGATCTATATACAGTCACAAAAATGATAGGACCATTACTGAGCCATACTTTGACTGCGGCCAACCACATAACATAGTCAATTGAAAAAGTATCCAACGGATCAAATTGCAATGCACGATTAATATAAATTAATACACCCCCCGTATATCTGGAGTTTGACACGCATGGAAACTCATTATATTCTGCTAAAATATATTCAGATTTTTTTATATCCGATGTCACACGGGTTTCCGATAATAAAAGGATGTCAACCGTATTATTCGTAACTAGTTGCTCTATCTCCGCGAAATTACTTAAAACACTTTGCACATTTAGATAAACGACCTTTATGGACCTTGATTGCTAATAAAACACTTGTCTTTCAGCAGAAACTTTTCGTTTATATAGTTCACAACTATGATCAAATGCATTATGACCTGTGTTTAAATTTAAGCCATAGTTCTTATTGGCCAACAAACAATTTACACATTTTGGGATCTCATTTTTATTTATTTCACATTCAGCAGCCCTATGTTCACCTGCACAATGTGCACATACTTGTTTACGTTTGCATTCAGTAGATCTGTGATTAAAACCTAAACACTTATAACACCTTCTAATAAGATCTGATTCCAAGATTCTATGTCTTCCCCAGCCCACTCTCAAATTCCCTTTTTCCATCACTTCCTTAAATGCTTCAAGTTTAACTTCAACTACAGCAATGTACTTAAGCAAATTATTGTATTTTTTTTCATATAACACTAAAAATGATGTCTTCATGTTGTAGGAAACTATTATTTTCTTTTATTTGTCTGATTAATTCATCTCCATTCCATTTCTTAGTTAGCCCGAATATTTTAATTCTAAAATTTTTGCTTTTATGTAAATGGATTTCATATTTGTCACCCATTTCCTTTTCAAAATTGCTCTTTAACTTTTGGATAGATTGGTCATCCTCACATGATACAACCACTGCTCCATGCTTTTGAGATTTCACTTTGGATACCTGAATTCCAGCAGTATTTATTTTATCTATCATTTCACATTTTGTTTTATTTGCATCTTGCACTGCTTTCGGTTTTCATATAATAACCGTTTCCGGGTTCTTTATTTCCCTTAGTTTATCAGCATACGATGGTTTATTATTATAAATGTTTTTATTTTCACTTGCAACATGTTGATCACATTTGTTGACATTTTTTAAACACTCATTAATCTCTTCACACTTGACATCTCTTCACCTCAAGACTCCTCTCTCCTTCAAGAAGACCTTGATCGGTTTTCAACCTGGTACCTTAAAAACTGCTTAGAGCTGAACATTCCCATATGCCAAACTATTACCCTTTCGCGCAAGCGCAACAAATCCCCTTCCCGGCTCTACCTTCTCCACGGTCAACCAATCCCTCCCGTTCAATCTCTCCGTGACCTTGGCATATTGTACGACAGGGAGTTAAATTTTCGTTTACATATTGATGAAATAGTTCGAAAAGCCAACTCATCACTCGGCTTTGTTAAACGGTCGTGTAAAGAATTCAGCAACCCCTACGTGACTAAATCACTCTACACCACTTTTGTTCGCCCCCTCCTTGTGTACGCCAGTCAAGCGTGGTCTCCCTTTCATCGAGTTTATGTGCTCAGAATCGAGAACATCCAACGCCGTTTCCTTCGATTTGCTTTTCGAGGTCTGCCTCGGAATGATCCATTTATGTTGCCTCCATACTCAGATCGCCTAAATCTCATTAACATGAACTCCCTTGAGGAACGTAGGGACGCCGCAGACATTCTTTTTATTCATCGTCTTCTCTCAGGTTCCGTCGATTGCGCCGCTCTTAACAACACTATTTTTTTTAACACAAATCCCCGTAATTTACGCTGCCCTCGTCTCTTTTACCTTCCAACCCACCGAACCTCATATGGCTCCAACGAACCAATCTCCCGTATGCTGCGAAAGGTTAACTCAAAAATTTCCGTTTTCGATTTCAACCGCAGCTCTACGCGCCTTAAAATCGATCTCCTTCACCATTCCCCTGATCCTTAAGCTTTAGTTTAAGATTAGTTTTTAAGTTTTAGTTTTTAAGTTATTTATCAGATGTTAGTTTTAACTTGTAGAAAGCCGAATAAATGGGGGCTATATTTGCCCTCACCAAAATCAAAAATCAAATCAAATCAAATCATTCCAAGGACCGCACTGGATTCAAGTTTACTCCCAGGTATTCAAAATTATCAACAACTTCAAACCAATCCTTTTTGTATGGGAATCTTTCCGGACAAGATACGCTTTTTCTCTTTGCAAAATTCATAATTTTTGATTTTTTCGCATATATTGAGCTCAAGATAAGATTGTACTGACTTTTTCAGCTCTAGTACAGTTTTTGCAAACACAGCAAACACACATCAGCATATGCAATCAGAATTACATTCGTGATTTGTGAAATGTCCGTTCCCATGAGGCCTTCGCTCCTAAGGAATTTCTCTAGGTTATTTGTGAAATAGCAGAGCACTTGATGAGTCATCCTGCAATACATATCTTGATATGCTTGATTTTTCGGTTAGGCCATGCATTGTTTTAATAGCAATTCTGGTTTTTAAGTAGACGGTTTAAAATGCACGGATTATTTTTCCACTTGCTCCATTGGATCTTAGGTGCATTCCTAGCTTTTGGTGATTAACACTGTCGAAGGCTCCTTTCAGATCAACAAATAATACAAAAAAGCTTCCTTTCGTTTTTGCCAAAGTAATATCGATAACTGTACGTAGGATAAAGAGATTATCGACACATCCTCGTCCTTTTCTGAAACCATTTTGAAATTCTGGGAAAAAATGTTCCCCTTCTGCCCACTCTTGAAGCCTGTTCGATATGATTTGGGTGTAGACTTTCATTAAGGAATTTAGATCGCAATAGAGCGGTAGTTTGCTGGTAGATTTGTATCTCCTTTATATTAGCTCTAAGGAGCTCTGATAAATTTCTTTCCTCATTATCAGACTTTAAAAGAAATAGCGCAGATATTTAAATCATAGGTTTGGTAGGTGCTTCAAGAACTCATTCGCAATCTTATCTGGACCCGCGGCTTTACTATTCCGTAATCCTAGTATGGATATTAACTCCTCCAGACTTATATATCTATCAAGGAATGCTTGATACGTATCATCGAAAGGAATATACTCGGCTAAATTACCACTATACATTTCTTGTAGATAATTGTCCCAAATGTCTTTTGCGATAAGGGTTTTGCGCAAAGGAGTTCTTTTGAATACTTTTCATTGCTCTCCAAAAGTCTTTACTACTTTTAGTGTTTCGAAGTTGTTTACTTATACCATGTTTTTTTAGCTGCATTCATTGTTGCCGCATATATTCTCCGGCTAGCGATATATTCACATCTTTTTTCCATATTATTAAGGTTTTTACGATATGTATATTCTTATTTGTTTCCATTTCGCAATTGCCCGTTTAAGAGCTATCTTTAGCTCGAAGTGATGCCGACAAGGCTCGTGGAGTGTTTTCAAAAATGTTGATGGTTTTGCCCAGCAAAAAAAAAAAAAGATGGAGGATTCCACCCTTAATATTTTATGGTGGCTAAATTGACTAAGCACCAATATTTATTATTTAAACGTTTAATGTATGCTCATGTATCTTTTGTTGTTATGCCCTCTTACAGTACGGTATTAAGAAAGAAAAAAAAATGTTGCCCGCTTCTGTAGTAAAAGTTGCTGCATCTTCCGCTTAAAACTAAAAAAATTGCGAGATCAAACCACGGATCGTATACTTCAATTCCAGAAATTATTTATTATTTATTATTTATTATTTATTATTTATTATTTATTATTTATTATTTATTATTTATTATTTATTATTTATTATTTATTATTTATTATTTATTATTTATTATTTATTATTTATTATTTATTATTTATTATTTATTATTTATTATTTATTATTTATTATTTATTATTTATTATTTATTATTTATTATTTATTATTTATTATTTATTATTTATTATTTATTATTTATTATTTATTATTTATTATTTATTATTTATTATTTATTATTTATTATTTATTATTTATTATTTATTATTTATTATTTATTATTTATTATTTATTATTTATTATTTATTATTTATTATTTATTATTTATTATTTATTATTTATTATTTATTATTTATTATTTATTATTTATTATTTATTATTTATTATTTATTATTTATTATTTATTATTTATTATTTATTATTTATTATTTATTATTTATTATTTATTATTTATTATTTATTATTTATTATTTATTATTTATTATTTATTATTTATTATTTATTATTTATTATTTATTATTTATTATTTATTATTTATTATTTATTATTTATTATTTATTATTTATTATTTATTATTTATTATTTATTATTTATTATTTATTATTTATTATTTATTATTTATTATTTATTATTTATTATTTATTATTTATTATTTATTATTTATTATTTATTATTTATTATTTATTATTTATTATTTATTATTTATTATTATTTATTATTTATACCCCTATTATGTACTGTACAATGTACATACAGTTTTATTCCGAAAATGATTTATTATTAATAATTAAAAAAATATATTTTAGATCTGCATTTTTTTTAATGCTAATTTTATTTCTGATTTCATTAAATTGTTTTATTTTCTTTACAGAATGCATACGCTGCACTGTTGCAGACCAGAAGTAAATAATACACACGCCCCGGAATCATCTGTCAGAGTGACCGAACCTTTAAAATGTCATTGATACCGAGAATTGGAAAGATCGCAGCTTCAAAAAATATGCCACAAATTATGTTTTGCCATTCGATCGATGCTGTGTTATGATAAAACACACCTGGTCCGCGATATTTCTACAGTCGGTAGCGTTTTTTTATGATAGAAAAATGTTGTCTTCGATCAAATTTGCCGATACATCTGGATGTAGTTCAATGTAAACCGAAACATACGTTAAAATTGATGTATGCATGTGAATAAGTGAAACGGAAATTCTCGGTGGTCTAATATTGTTTTATTTATCCTATTTATATCAGTATTTTTTTTTAATTTGTAATTTTTTTTATTAAAAGTGTTTCGTTTCTTTTAATTTTATAAGTGTTGTTCTAATATAATAAAATAAAACAAACAACAAAATTCCACGAAAACAGAGAAAATGGAAATCAACGTTCGATTGGGGATACTAATAACTAGTATTTGCGTATTAACAACTGTACAATATGTTTATGCAGACCAAGGTAAGTTTATTTTATTTATTTTTTTTGACAGAATTGTCAATATAATGAATTTATTTTTTAAGAACTACTTTTGAGATATCAGCAACTTGTTTATAAACACCTAGTGGGAATCATAGGCATTTCGAAATAAACCAGAGGGGAAACATCCGTTATCCCCTTTTCCAAAATCCCTTATTCGACATAATCTCTCTTTTTTTTTTTCTCTTTTCCAAAATCTCCACCAAGCAAACTACACCTTGCACCTACACCAAATCCTACAGTGACCCCAAGCAGGGGTCTCCTTTTTTAACACCGTTTTAAGGTGTCGCGGCGACAGAATTAATAACCACGAAACCTAAAAATGGGGGATTTTATCTAAGGGTCTTTTGGAGTAAGGGATTTCAGTACAGGGAATTTTGGAAAAGAAGATTTCATCACCAACCAACCCAAACCAGAAACGCGTCATTAGACTTCATTAAGCGATTGCTTTAACAGTTGTATAATGATTCTCATAATTACAGAGATATTTCTATGCTTACCCTGTCAGAAAGGTAACCTTGTACTTTGCTTTACCGGCAACTGCTGAATCGCCTACTACTTGCTTTAAGATTTTTATTATTGAATAGAACAGAGGGAATGACAACCCTAGTAAAATTTGTTTGTTTCTTATAAAGTTTCGTAGGTCCCTAGGGTCTTCTTAATTTTGTCTTCTCTTCCTCAACGCAAGTCGTAACAATCGTAGCAATTGGTATATCTAAGTTATTTGTATCAGGTAGCAAAGCTAAAGTTATTCCACGTCTGGCGAGTTCATCGGCCCTACAATTCCCTGGAATATATCTATCTCTATGCTCCGACACCCAGGGTATGTGAATATTGAACTGTTCTGCCATCTCTAGGAGAGACCAGCTGCATTCTTGGGCTACTTTCGAATTATTGGAGCAGGATTCCAAGAACTTGATAGCTGCTTGGCTATCTGAAAAGATACGGATATCCTTATTACATAACACGTTCTTCTTGAGCCAGGATAGGGCTTCTATAATCGCCATTATTTCCGCCGGGAACACGCTACAATGATCAGGAAGACAGAAGGAAAGACTGAGATTGAGTCTATCAGCGAAAACCCCACCATCCGCCGATCCGTCAGCATAAAAGTGAACTGACTTATTCTCCCCTACTGATGGGGGGATGGAAGACTTGAAGTTTTTGTCAAAGTTCAACTTAGGAGTCTGTGTTTCCAGAAACGATTTCGAAATTGTTCAGTATAGAGGCGTGTCCATAATAATGTTTAATAGACCACTGCGATACTGCTTTCAAACATGGTTAAATGGCTGAATGTAATGTTGTTTATGGTTTATGGCCCTATCTGGTGCAGTCCACCAAACAACCACTCCCTACGTGAGTATCAGTCTTATAACCGAAATATAGAGCCAATGAGTTAACGAGCTTGTATAAGGTTGGAAGATCTGAGGATAAGTCATTTGCTCTTCGCTGATAACTTGGTCATACTTGGGTCCTCTCAGACTGAACTTCAGCGCGCACTCAATCCGTTTGTAGCCGTTTATGTTGCAGCTGAGATGAAGACAAACGGAAAAACATTTGAAGTAATGGTCGTCTCGAGAACGCCTGTTCAATGTACTCTGCGTGTTAGTGGAGTCCCATTGAAACAGGTTGAGAAGTTTAAGTATTTCGGGCTCTTATTCACGAGTGGTGGAAGGAGAAATGCCGAGTTTTCCTGTAGGATTGGTCAGGCTTGGTCATTGTATTATTAGGAGGACTGAACTTAATGTCAAAGCTAGTCTTTAATTCGGTGTTTGTTCCAACTCGTACCTATGGTCATGCGGTTTGGGTAATGACCGAAAGAATAAGATCGCGGATACAAGCTGCCAAAATGAGATTTTTTCGTTGTTTTGCTGGTTTGACCAGTAGAGATCGCATCAGAAATACCTGAATATGTGAGGAACTCAATGTCAAGCACCTACTTCTCCGGACGGTGCGGTCCATACTTCGGTGGTTTGGTCATGTTAAACGCATGTCCTCAACACGGATCCCACGACGTGCTATGGAATCCTTACCATCAGGCAGGTCCTCTAGGTAGACCCAGGATGAGATGGTTATAGATTAAGTACATAATCTCTCCTCTACCCGTATGGGGATTGCCCTTGAAGATTTAGAGTCGATGGCGGAGAATCGAGAGCTATGGAGGGTCCACTTAATATAATTAAAAAACTCAGTAAATAGAGTTTTGTTTTCTAACCCAGCGGCATTATAACTTAAGATTTCAAGTGTTGAAAATTTAACGTCCACCTGGCAGACGGATTCTTCTCGGTTGAATGACCTGCCGGGTAAACACCCACTTGTGTGTCCACCCTCAGTTCGTACTGCAATTTTCAGTAGCTATGGCTACATTATTGAGCGAAATGGGGTTAGTCTTTATGTTCAGTTGGCAATGGAGCAGTTAGAATAACTCAAATTAGGCCGAGATATCCGAGAGCTCCAAGATTGATTTGAACTTTCCTTTCCGACACAAAATTTATCAAACTATTTTGATTAAACAAGCGCTTTAGCGCATTAGTTTAGCAGTAGCTCAGTGGTTAGTGTGCTGGACTACTGTGCGAGGGATCCCAGGTTCGATCCCCGGAAAAACCCAAATTACATCTTAAAGTTTTTTCTACTGCGCCACCTCTCGCGAACGTCTGACAAACATCCGAGAGTATGACTGTCATGAAAAAGCTTCTCAATTCAGCCGTTCGGACTCGGCATAAAATTGTAGGTCCCTTCCATTCGTCCCAAAAATATAAACTCACACAAAACGAATGGTTGCGAGAAGCTAGGCCTTGGGTGTCATCCGCCTGTTGCGCCACCTATTTATTTTTTTTTTATTTTTTTTATTTTTTTTTATTTTATTTTATTTTATTTTATTTTATATGATTGAATAAACGCTTTAACTGCTGAAGAAAAGGTAAATATTATGTTGAAACTTATTTAATTGGCATTGAAAAATCCTATATCTTCAGATTCTGTGCTTTCTCTGATTTTTTGCAATTGTGCAATTGGATGTTATCAAAACTACATTGGAGACAATCGCAACATTCATTGTTATGAGCCAGTTGTTAGTAAGCAGAAGTTTACTCCAAATGTTAGATGCCGTCCGGTCTAGTAGATTTCTTGACAAATAATGTCAATTCAATGTTGCACGACAAAAGTAATTCATTTCACTGAATTCAATAAGTGCCTGTTTTTGGTTTTTGGTCACACGACCGGTATTCTTCTTTTGTTTTTCTTCCATTTTATTCATTTTTGCTTCTTCACAATAAATTATTTCACAAAGAAATTATAGAACAAACCCTTATTAGAAGTGTCAAACTCACAAGTCACAATTCCGTATGCGAGAAGCAAATCCGCATAGAAAAGATAGACGAGTAACATTCGAAGAGAAATTGTCGTATGCGGATTTTGAGAATTGCGAATTTCGCATGAAATTGGAGATTTTGACAGAATTTTTGGGAGAATTTTTGAGAATTTTTGGGAGAATTTTTGAGAATTAGCGACCAGTGCTCGTTCAGAGTGGCGAACGCAGTTTTTCTAAACTAAAGTTGATAAAAGTGTCCTTCCGGTCTACATTGTTTCAAACAAGATTAACTAGTTTTGCCCTCAATGTCCATTGGAAATGGAGAAAGCCTAGATATTGACAGTCTTATCAGAGATTTTGCTGACAAAAAACTAGAAAAATAAGATGTTAGTTGGTTTTTATTTTTTTATTTTTTTATTTTTTTTTCATTACATATTCGTGACTAACCCACACACCTTGTATAGAGATTCAATAATAAATTAAAAAAAGTTTTTTTTTTTTTAATTTTAATACAATATAAAAGGGCGCCAAATACATGACGCGCCTGGGGCGCCTAGATCGTTAAGGCCGGCCCTGAATATAGTTTATGAATCTAGGGTTAATAACATTAATAAAGAATGAGGAATCTCTCCGATGTACTGTTTTGATATGGCTAGACTGTCGTTATTGCTTTCATTCTTGAGGTCTTGAGTTCAATATTGAATCCCATGTAAAAACAGTCTTCTACATGCAACCTATCGTCTCTCAAAAATATTTTCAGTTAAGGTTTCGACTCGTGTAGCACCTTCATTATGGATACCAACTTGCTACTTCTTTGGCATGCACTGTGTGGCAAATCCTTATTGATGCTTATATTCGTTCTTTTAAGTTTCTTTGCGTTTCGTAAAACATTTAAAGCAGTTGTTCGGGACTTTAGTTTGACGATAATAATTATTGCCGTGTATGCATTTTGGTGGCTTAGTCTGTGCACAGATTCAATGTTAGTGTTGTTTTCATTCGTGTCGAGCAGTCAAGCGCATACGTTTTTGGCTTTCTCAACTGGATCGGTGTGGAGACCTGACACTTTTTTGCATAAGTCGTTCAATTTGTGTCTCGAGTACCTAACTTCTTTCGGTTGTCTACGAAGACAACTTTCGCAGAAATCTCATTCAAAACAAAATATTGTATATTTTCGGTGGATTTTTGACGTCGTCAAAATATTATTTAAGGATTTCAAGCATAAGCATAAGCAAAAGTATTTCCACTGCCTGGTATTCATTGTCGAGCTATTCAGCAATTTAAATTTTAAAGTGATTACATTGACTTCAATAGGTTAGGCCGCATTAGATATTGAGTACTGTGATGGACATGTAGTACCTCGCACCACCTGTTCATCGGCGCTTCCTTATTCCTATACATTTCCTATTCTGCCAACCACAACTGCTCACAGAACCATATTACCGCATACCAAAAATGCATATATTCGATATTCCCAATAATTCGCCTCACTAGGTCAATGTCAAAGCATATCACACATATCGCCGACAAAACACATAAACAATATGAGTAATGGGACAGCAAGGGAACTCCACTTCAGTTCTGTACACATATGCTGATATCACACTGTGTGTAACTAAGGCGAAGAGTGAATGACATGCTGGTAATTCTGACGCACATATGCTGACAAAGCACTATGCGCAGCTAGGGCAAAACGCCAATGACTTGTTGCGATATCGATGGTATTTTTGGGTTACAAAGGTATGAAGGACTGCATCAGCATGGTTGAGCAACGCACTTCCAAGAAGTGCAAAAGAATATGTGTTGGAGGGGAACGCAAATGAAAGTGGATGAACTAGAAAAGACGTATAAAAGGACTGAGAATTTTGGAAGCAACAGAGAGTTGTTAAATAGATTTTGTATGGTAAAGGTTGCAGCCAAGCAATAAGACAGCGGGCCTTACCATTGAAATAAATAAATATAATAAAAACAAATAAACAAATAATTAGTAAAGGTTGCAGCCAAGCAATAAGACAGCGGGCCTTACTAATCAAAATAAAATAAAAACTTCTTTTATTTCCAACCTCTCCGCGAGTTCGTTCTTCTCCTGGTGACAGGAAAGCACGACGAACTTTGGCGATACAACAATTGGTGGCAGCGGTGGGATACCCAAAGAGGTCCCGACTACCATACCAACATACCGAAGCGTTCTCTGGGGCTATACACCAGAGAAAGTGTTAAAGCGTACTGGGGCATACACCAGTTAAGTGAAGTGAAAAAAAAAAAAAGAGAAAAAAAAGTGCAAAGTCCCAAATACTGTAAGACCTGGCGAATCCCTGGAATACGGGCGCCGGAGGCAAACAATTGGGCAGTGACATAAAAGACCAGGCCACCACACCTATAGGGCGGGAAGCCTGCCTGGCAGAGGAAGAAGAAAAAAAAAAAAATACAGCACCATCATCACCATCGGCATCAGAAAACCTACCAGCAGCAGCAGAGGAAATTAAGGAAAAAAAAGACAACAACAAAACCATCAGCATCCGCAGCAGAGAAATTTAAGATTTAAGGTATTTAAGAAGTTATATATATATATATATATTTTTTTTTACACAAAAAAAAAAAAACACATTTGACTTAGTTACGCCACGTTTCTTTATATTTATACTTTTTTTTTATTTCGGTGAAGAAAAAGAAAAAAAAAACTCTAAAACCCAGAATTTTCATTTCCTACCCATTATTCTTCCTACACCCCCAATATTACCACAAGAAAGCAAGCTGCGATAGTGCAGCTCTTCGAACAACTACCTTTTTGTGTAGAAATACCCGAGAGTTCTGAATCCGGCACCACCATGTCTGAATACAAAATTAGTCTTAACGACATTTACAACATTATCCCGGCTTTCAGCGGAAACCCGGAAGAATTAAATAAATTTATAGCTTGTGGGAATATATTGTTCACGTCAATTAGAACTGACCCCGAACATAAACTTTTTCTGGAAGTCGTGAAAACGAGGCTCCAGGGACCGGCATTCGAGCTAGTCCAGTTAAAATCTTTTGCAAAATGGAATGACTTAGTCTCAGAACTAGAAAGACAATTCAAGGAAGAAAAATCTCGTTCCTCAGCTCAGAACGAGTTACTAAATGCTAAACAAAAGGCAGGAGAAAACGTTAAGGAATTTGGTGATCGCATCAATCGATTACTAAACTCCTTGAACTCTGCTACTTTTGCCAGCACTAGTGACGAAGCTGTGAGAAGGTTCCTTTCCCACGAAAATGATAGGCTAGCCATACAGGTTTTCGAAGACGGTCTTCTAAATCTAAATCTCAAATTCATGGTTCAAGCCCACGGGGAAGGCGATCTAAGGAAAGCCATAGCATACGCGGAAGAACATTCGGTTCGCCTCGAACGTACCGCAGTAACTCACCTTTCTGAAAACAACAAACATCCAACAAAGTTTTCCTCTTCAAAACCCACATGCCAAACTTGTAATAGGGTAGGACATACATCCACTACTTGTTTTAGAAATCGAAATATAGTCCCCACTCCCAGACCTATCTGCCAAACCTGTAACAAGGTGGGACACACGTCCGCAACCTGTTACAGAAACACCAATCTTCCTAACTTCGCTCCTCAGCAAATTAAAAGAGAAATACAGTATTTAAGATGTACCTACTGCAACAAACCCAATCATCACCAGGATGAATGCAGGACACGTTTGGCTCAAATTGGAGTTCCTCCACAAAATATACAACCAGACTCATTACAAAGGCAACACAACCAAAATAATAATAATAACTCCTCACGCAATATACGACGAGAATTCCGACACTATACCACTTCAAACGAAAATGAAGCGGGAAACGGGTTGACTCGGGGAGATGGTGTCGACAATCAGCCCCGAGCGCAAATACAAGTCGACATGCACAGAATCCCAAACTAAATTTCAATATATACGTACCATTTTGCCCCAAACGTCTGGAGCCAGTGGTACAAATAAAATTTCACCCATCAGAAAAAATATCAGCTACATTTTTGATTGACACAGGCGCTGACATCAGCCTTGTGAACCCAACAAAATTCGAAACAAAAATATGTAATAGAAATCAATGTACTATATCCACCATATCAGGAAAAGAATTTAAAACTATAGGAGAAACTATAGGAACTTTGGAATTCCAAACAGAAGACCACTTGATTCTTCTGGACCATCCGTTCCAAGTAATACCGAACCATTTGAGTTTAGCATATGATGGCATACTCGGTAACGATTTTTTAACCAAATTCCAATGTTACATTAACTATGAAAATAGGGAAATCGAAATTAAAACACCAGTAAACGGCTTAGTCACAACTCAGCAAAATAAAAAAGACTCAGCAATGGTCAATAAGACTGAGCAAAATAAAAAAGACTCAGCAATGGTCAATAAGCCTGAGCAACGAAATAAATATCCAGCAAAACGTAAGACTGAGGACAGCAGTGCCTCAGCAGAAAATAAGCCTGAGATAATGATAAATCCAGCAAAACGTAAGACTGAGGATAGAAGTGCCTCAGCAGAAGGTAAGACTGAACAAAATAAAAAGGACTCAGCAATAGTCAATAAGCCTGAGCAACAAAATAAAAACCCAGCTAAACGTAAGACTAAGGCAAAAGAGAACCTAGCAGACAGTAAGACTGAGGAAATTTTAACAAATAGCCAAACAAAAGCTGAGAAAGGCACCATCATACTTAAACCACGAACACAGCGCGTGGTAGAACTCCCATTTCATAAAACAGGTAATATCGATTTAATTATACGAAAAAAACAAATTATTCCAGGCGTATACCTCGGTGAAAGCCTGAGTAGATCCAAGGACTCCAAGATAAAAGTGTTGATGATGAATACCTTGGAAACAGAGCACAGGTTAAACACCGAAAATATCAACCCCGAATGGGAATCTCTAGACAATTTTAACTTGGTATCTAACAAACCAAATGACAAGATCAAAGGCAGACTAGACAAACTTAAGTCAATCATAGACGTCGAACATTGCAACCAAGAAGAAAAGGAATCAGTCCACAACATTTGTAGGGAATACAATGATTTGTTCTTCCTCGAAGGCGACCAACTTACTTTCACGGATGCCATAAGCCACAGAATCATAACTGACCAAAACAAACCACCACTATATGCCAAACCGTACAGATTGCCTAACGCACATACAAGTGAGATCCATAGGCAAGTTAACGATATGCTACAGGAAGGAATAATCCAGCCTAGTGCAAGCCCATGGAACTCCCCCTTGCTTCTGGTTCCTAAGAAACCAGACAAAGAAGGCAATAAGCGATGGCGAGTCGTGGTAGATTTTCGTCGACTAAATGAACTAACAGTCGCTGACGCATATCCGCTACCAAACATTACAGATATACTGGATCAACTTGGTAGAGCGAAGTATTTTAGTACCCTTGATTTGGCAAGTGGATTCCACCAAATTCGTATGGATAAGGAAGACAGGTGCAAGACGGGATTCAGCACTCCATATGGACACTACGAATATAATCGTATGCCATTTGGGCTAAGAAATGCCCCAGCAACCTTCCAACGCCTGATGAATACGGTATTAATTGGTCTACAAGGATTCGATTGCTTCGTATATGTTGATGACATTGTTCTATACGGATACAACCTGAAAGACCATAACGACAAATTGGTAAGAGTATTTGATCAATTACGCAAAAATAATTTGAAACTTCAGCCTGAAAAATGCAATTTCATGAAGAAAGAACTAACGTATTTAGGTCATATTATCTCCGAACACGGTCTTAAACCAGATCCAGAGAAAGTAAAGGCAGTCAAAACATATCCAACACCACAAAACACCAAAGGTATAAAATCGTTTCTAGGTCTCATAGGCTACTATAGAAGATTCATTGATAACTTCTCCAGTATAGCTAAACCCTTGACAAAATTACTAAAGAAAGATATCAAATTTGAATGGGATGCATTCTGTGATGAAGCATTCCGTCTACTTAAAAGTAAAATAATACACCCTCCTATTTTAGCTTATCCAAATTTTAAGGAAGAATTCATAGTCACTACAGACGCAAGTGACGTTGGACTAGGTGCGATATTATCACAAGGAGACATTGGTCAAGACAAACCAATCTGTTATGCTAGTCGTACTCTCAACGACGCTGAGACTCGGTACACCACAACCGAAAAGGAATTATTGGCAATTGTCTACGCGGTACAACAATTTAGGCCCTACATCTATGGACGTAAATTCACAATATGTACGGACCATAGGCCTTTACAATGGCTTATGAACCTTAAAGACCCGACGTCAAGATTGGCTCGTTGGAGAATATTATTAGACGAATATGAATACCAAATAATTTATAAAGCAGGAAAAACCAACGTAAATGCCGACGCATTAAGCCGCATACCCAAAAATATAGCAGAAACGTCCAAGACTGTCATGGTAACTACACGTAGCCAAAACAAACAACCTTTACAAAACGTACGTTCCGACCTTTCAGACATTCAGGTTCTTTCTAGTATTACTCTACACGAACATAAGGGATCCATTTTTGTAGACAAACTAGTCCAACTCAAAATAATAGTGTTACCCCTAATACATACATCCGAGGAAGAGGTGCTAAAAGAGAAGTCACCACAGTTTGTTAAACCACAATTAGGTAAGAGAACCCTGGTACAGTTAAGTAACCAAGAACAAATCTGTGTAATAACTTTACCGGTACCATTCCGAAGCTCAACTGATCAGAAAATCGTGAGCACATGTCTAAACGACATCAAAGAAATATGCTTTGAAAAATGCTTAAAAAATATTGGATTCTCTTTACCCGTAATAGGGGATGAATTTAAGAAAACTTTCAAAAATCTTCTTGAAAAAACATTCCAAACCCTTGATATAGACATCCATATTTATGATGACGACAGAATTCTCTTAACAGGCACCAAAGCCATACAAGAATTACTCGCTGAGTATCACGACTCACCTTTCGGAGGTCATCAAGGAGTCACTCGAACACTTAAGAGAATCAGGTCCAAATACTTTTGGCCTACAATGGCAGCAGACATCGATGAATACATCCGAAAATGTGCCTCCTGCCAGGTTAATAAAAGCAGGCGAAATCCTCCCATACCTATGAAAATCACGACTACCAGTTCAAAACCATTTGAACGGATCGCATTAGATATAGTTGGACCCTTACCAACAAGTTACGGTGATCATAAATATCTTCTAACATTCCAAGATGATCTTACTAAATACTCTGAAGCATACGCTTTATCCAATACAGAAGCTTCAACTATAGCAAGAGTTTTCGTCGAAAGCATTGTTTGTCGACACGGCATTCCGTTCTCACTACTAACGGACCAAGGTGCAAACTTCCTAAGCAAAATGTTTTTGGAAGTGTGTTCGCTCATGAAAATAAAAAAGCTAAATACAACACCATATCACCCGCAAACAAATGGAGCGCTAGAACGCAGCCACAAAACCTTGACTGAGTATTTACGCCATTACATCAACCATGATCCACTTACATGGGATACCTGGATTCCTTATGCGATGTTTGTGTATAATACGACTCCTCATTCAAGTACAGGCTTCACGCCATATGAATTGCTCTACGGTTATCCAGCAAACGTACCTAGCAAGTTCGCACAACAACCAAACGTTTCATATAATTATGATAACTATGCGAACGAGTTGAAGTCACGATTGCAACACGGATACCAAGCAGCAAAAGAAATACTTAACAAGAAAAAGGAAAACTCAAAAAAATACTTTGACGCAAAAACCAACACCAAAATATTTAACGTCGGTGATAAGGTCTTGCTCAAAAATAACGCCAGAAAAAACAAGCTATCCCCGTTATGGGAAGGTCCATTCGAAGTCATAAAAATAATATCCAACGAAAACACTATAATTAAAGTTAAAAACAAACCCAAACTAATACACAACAACAATCTACAGTCTTACTACGAATAACTACACTCACCACGCTCACACATACGACTCTTCACGAATATAAACTCATCTTTCTCCACATATTGCTAAGACGACCACTAAACATTTCCCCATTGTTCTTCTCTTCTCTCTTAAAAGATGGAGTCGATACATTACACACCAGACTCGGAATGGAGACTATTTAATATTGTAACACAAAAAGTACTTCGCTTGCGCCGTGGAACCACTAGGATAGGCAGGGGGCACGCAAATAACATAGAACTAAATACACCACTTGTGTCTCCTGGCCAGTCGGCCATCCACGTGGATCTTAACGATCAAAAGGTGCATATAGTGGACCACCATTTTTCCCGTGGAACCTATATTAATAGAGAAAAACTTCCACCATGTACCATAAGAGAGCTCCATTTCGGAGACATAATAAGTTTTGGGACAGTCGAAGAAGATTTTGAATTAAAATTCTGTCCCACATACGTATTAAAAGGCCCACTCCCACGACTCTATAACCCCATTACACGCACTCCACCACACCGAATCGACTACGACGTCAACGACGACGACGACACATCAGGCTACGAATCTTCCGACACCGTATTATGGGAACCGCCTAGCAATTAGTTTATAAAAAAAAAGAAAAAGTAGAATAAATGTATACCTACTTCAACTATTTTTGTTCTTTCTTTCCTTCTTTACAAACCTACGACCACACTTCACCACATCGACTCGAATACTGTAAACATAAACTATAAACATATGCCCCTTTACAGATGACACCAATTATTCTCATCTCAGTGATTGGGCTATCGCTCACCTGCGGAAAACTTCAAGTCACTCCAATCAATAACGAAGCAGGCGTATACTTCGAAAAAATAGGAAACGCCGAACTATACTCCAGTGAGTGGAAACTAGTCGTCTACTATGATCTAACGCAACTCACGAAAGCTCTAAATCATGCTACTAATTACGTGGTGGAAATCAACGATTTGTGCCGCCTATTACAAGGAAACGCTAACTTTGGCATAATTTGTGATGGTGCAATAAGCGAAATCAACCACTTATTAATGAACCTTCAAAACAAATATATTCTCCTAGGCACACAAAAGCGATATAGACGAGCCCTAATCAATATAGTCGGTACATTAAGCAAATCCTTGTTTGGTACCTTGAATGAAGACGATGCAAAACACTACGACAAACAAATAGAGAAAATCAAAAGAAACGAAAACCATTTACTTGATCTTATGAAAAACCAAACATTTATAATGGAAACTACCAAAAATATTTTTAATAAATCGGAAAAAAACATAGAAGACCAAATGCTTGCGGTAAATGCAAAAATAACCAACATAAAAGGAGTAATGACTAACCTCGCGAGTCTCACTCAAGATCAAAATACATTTACTGAAATAGAATCTTTAACGTCACTAATAACTTTAATTATAATCAGATACCAGAACACGATCGACGATATTCTCGATTTAGCTACAGACGTCAAACATGGGAAACCCCACCCGGCCATAGTAACGCCAGATCAACTAAAATCTGCACTAAAAACTATCAGACAACAAATTCCAAACGGTCTTAGACTACCGCACCTAGCAAATGAAAATAACATCATCTCGCTTTACCATATTTGTACCACTAGCGTCGCAACTAACAAAGACAAAATAATCTACGAATTTAAAATACCCCTTTCCCTTGTAGACAATTTTCAAATATACAAAATTATCCCCTTTCCCATGAAATACAAAAACAATTTCGTATACTTACAACCAACAAATGATTATTTAGTAATAGATCACAAAAGAGAACATTACTCACCCCTGTACCTTAAAGACCTTAGCAATTGCAAAACTCAAGATAATGATTTCCTATGCCCTATTACACATCCACTTTTTGACACCGACACAGCTAATCCCCAATGCGAAATCCAACTCTTAATTGGAAATCCGACGCTTCACGATTCATGCGTGATAAAACAGGCAAACTTAACAACCATATGGATACAATCACACCAACCACATAAATGGCTATTTTCATCCATGGAACCATGCATTGCTAACGAAATCTGTCAAGATAATATGACAAGACATACTCTTCAGGGACCGGCAATAATAGAATTATCCGGTAACTGCTACCTCAAATCAAAAGATTTTACTTTATACGCCTACAATGAAAAATCGTCAATCATTAATAACTTCTTCATTCCACCAATAAATATCTCAAAATTCCTAACTAACCCCTCCATCAATTTTCCTAACTTCACCGAAAAAACCGCAATTGTAAGATTTTCAAGCCAAAATGAGCTAGAACTTGTTTCCCAAAGAATAAGCGAGCTAAAGAATGAAGAATCAAGACCACTTATTTCTTTGGATAAAAATGATGTTCACCACTATATTTTAATTTACGGAATAATCGTAACAATATTGATTCTTGTATCCTTAAGAAAATACAAGTCTTACAAACTCAGACATACTTCAAAAGAAAACAATAAAAAAAAGTCCAGCAATGAAACAATTAGGGACACCCCTACCTTCATTTTGGCCTAAAAATAAAAAGAAAAAAAAAAGGAAAATGTGTATCTACTTTTATAAATTCAAATAACAATAACATATAACCTTACAAACTTAACCTTGCATAAAATATTACAAGAATAATTTTTGGTAAATTGTCTAAAAATAAATTTCCATCAAAAATATATGTAAGAAAAAAATAAGAAAATTTTTGTCTAAGATATTTTTGTTTAAGCTAATTAAGAAATTTTTTTTTACGATACTTCATTTTTTACAATATTTGGTTAAGAAAATACAATATTTTGTTTAAAGAATAACTAAGAAAATAAGAAAAAATTTGCTTACAATATCTTGTCTAAGTAAAGAAAAACGAACTATGTAATAGAAAATAAGCTAATAGAAAGTAATTGTAAATTGTTTCTAAAATTCTCCTAAGTCACTTCTCTGAAAGAAAATTGATCTTTTTACTCTCAATTTTCTTTTTCTAAGGGGGGAAGGATGTAGTACCTCGCACCACCTGTTCATCGGCGCTTCCTTATTCCTATACATTTCCTATTCTGCCAACCACAACTGCTCACAGAACCATATTACCGCATACCAAAAATGCATATATTCGATATTCCCAATAATTCGCCTCACTAGGTCAATGTCAAAGCATATCACACATATCGCCGACAAAACACATAAACAATATGAGTAATGGGACAGCAAGGGAACTCCACTTCAGTTCTGTACACATATGCTGATATCACACTGTGTGTAACTAAGGCGAAGAGTGAATGACATGCTGGTAATTCTGACGCACATATGCTGACAAAGCACTATGCGCAGCTAGGGCAAAACGCCAATGACTTGTTGCGATATCGATGGTATTTTTGGGTTACAAAGGTATGAAGGACTGCATCAGCATGGTTGAGCAACGCACTTCCAAGAAGTGCAAAAGAATATGTGTTGGAGGGGAACGCAAATGAAAGTGGATGAACTAGAAAAGACGTATAAAAGGACTGAGAATTTTGGAAGCAACAGAGAGTTGTTAAATAGATTTTGTATGGTAAAGGTTGCAGCCAAGCAATAAGACAGCGGGCCTTACCATTGAAATAAATAAATATAATAAAAACAAATAAACAAATAATTAGTAAAGGTTGCAGCCAAGCAATAAGACAGCGGGCCTTACTAATCAAAATAAAATAAAAACTTCTTTTATTTCCAACCTCTCCGCGAGTTCGTTCTTCTCCTGGTGACAGGAAAGCACGACGAACTTTGGCGATACAACAATTGGTGGCAGCGGTGGGATACCCAAAGAGGTCCCGACTACCATACCAACATACCGAAGCGTTCTCTGGGGCTATACACCAGAGAAAGTGTTAAAGCGTACTGGGGCATACACCAGTTAAGTGAAGTGAAAAAAAAAAAAAGAGAAAAAAAAGTGCAAAGTCCCAAATACTGTAAGACCTGGCGAATCCCTGGAATACGGGCGCCGGAGGCAAACAATTGGGCAGTGACATAAAAGACCAGGCCACCACACCTATAGGGCGGGAAGCCTGCCTGGCAGAGGAAGAAGAAAAAAAAAAAAATACAGCACCATCATCACCATCGGCATCAGAAAACCTACCAGCAGCAGCAGAGGAAATTAAGGAAAAAAAAGACAACAACAAAACCATCAGCATCCGCAGCAGAGAAATTTAAGATTTAAGGTATTTAAGAAGTTATATATATATATATATATTTTTTTTTACACAAAAAAAAAAAAACACATTTGACTTAGTTACGCCACGTTTCTTTATATTTATACTTTTTTTTTATTTCGGTGAAGAAAAAGAAAAAAAAAACTCTAAAACCCAGAATTTTCATTTCCTACCCATTATTCTTCCTACACCCCCAATATTACCACAAGAAAGCAAGCTGCGATAGTGCAGCTCTTCGAACAACTACCTTTTTGTGTAGAAATACCCGAGAGTTCTGAATCCGGCACCACCATGTCTGAATACAAAATTAGTCTTAACGACATTTACAACATTATCCCGGCTTTCAGCGGAAACCCGGAAGAATTAAATAAATTTATAGCTTGTGGGAATATATTGTTCACGTCAATTAGAACTGACCCCGAACATAAACTTTTTCTGGAAGTCGTGAAAACGAGGCTCCAGGGACCGGCATTCGAGCTAGTCCAGTTAAAATCTTTTGCAAAATGGAATGACTTAGTCTCAGAACTAGAAAGACAATTCAAGGAAGAAAAATCTCGTTCCTCAGCTCAGAACGAGTTACTAAATGCTAAACAAAAGGCAGGAGAAAACGTTAAGGAATTTGGTGATCGCATCAATCGATTACTAAACTCCTTGAACTCTGCTACTTTTGCCAGCACTAGTGACGAAGCTGTGAGAAGGTTCCTTTCCCACGAAAATGATAGGCTAGCCATACAGGTTTTCGAAGACGGTCTTCTAAATCTAAATCTCAAATTCATGGTTCAAGCCCACGGGGAAGGCGATCTAAGGAAAGCCATAGCATACGCGGAAGAACATTCGGTTCGCCTCGAACGTACCGCAGTAACTCACCTTTCTGAAAACAACAAACATCCAACAAAGTTTTCCTCTTCAAAACCCACATGCCAAACTTGTAATAGGGTAGGACATACATCCACTACTTGTTTTAGAAATCGAAATATAGTCCCCACTCCCAGACCTATCTGCCAAACCTGTAACAAGGTGGGACACACGTCCGCAACCTGTTACAGAAACACCAATCTTCCTAACTTCGCTCCTCAGCAAATTAAAAGAGAAATACAGTATTTAAGATGTACCTACTGCAACAAACCCAATCATCACCAGGATGAATGCAGGACACGTTTGGCTCAAATTGGAGTTCCTCCACAAAATATACAACCAGACTCATTACAAAGGCAACACAACCAAAATAATAATAATAACTCCTCACGCAATATACGACGAGAATTCCGACACTATACCACTTCAAACGAAAATGAAGCGGGAAACGGGTTGACTCGGGGAGATGGTGTCGACAATCAGCCCCGAGCGCAAATACAAGTCGACATGCACAGAATCCCAAACTAAATTTCAATATATACGTACCATTTTGCCCCAAACGTCTGGAGCCAGTGGTACAAATAAAATTTCACCCATCAGAAAAAATATCAGCTACATTTTTGATTGACACAGGCGCTGACATCAGCCTTGTGAACCCAACAAAATTCGAAACAAAAATATGTAATAGAAATCAATGTACTATATCCACCATATCAGGAAAAGAATTTAAAACTATAGGAGAAACTATAGGAACTTTGGAATTCCAAACAGAAGACCACTTGATTCTTCTGGACCATCCGTTCCAAGTAATACCGAACCATTTGAGTTTAGCATATGATGGCATACTCGGTAACGATTTTTTAACCAAATTCCAATGTTACATTAACTATGAAAATAGGGAAATCGAAATTAAAACACCAGTAAACGGCTTAGTCACAACTCAGCAAAATAAAAAAGACTCAGCAATGGTCAATAAGACTGAGCAAAATAAAAAAGACTCAGCAATGGTCAATAAGCCTGAGCAACGAAATAAATATCCAGCAAAACGTAAGACTGAGGACAGCAGTGCCTCAGCAGAAAATAAGCCTGAGATAATGATAAATCCAGCAAAACGTAAGACTGAGGATAGAAGTGCCTCAGCAGAAGGTAAGACTGAACAAAATAAAAAGGACTCAGCAATAGTCAATAAGCCTGAGCAACAAAATAAAAACCCAGCTAAACGTAAGACTAAGGCAAAAGAGAACCTAGCAGACAGTAAGACTGAGGAAATTTTAACAAATAGCCAAACAAAAGCTGAGAAAGGCACCATCATACTTAAACCACGAACACAGCGCGTGGTAGAACTCCCATTTCATAAAACAGGTAATATCGATTTAATTATACGAAAAAAACAAATTATTCCAGGCGTATACCTCGGTGAAAGCCTGAGTAGATCCAAGGACTCCAAGATAAAAGTGTTGATGATGAATACCTTGGAAACAGAGCACAGGTTAAACACCGAAAATATCAACCCCGAATGGGAATCTCTAGACAATTTTAACTTGGTATCTAACAAACCAAATGACAAGATCAAAGGCAGACTAGACAAACTTAAGTCAATCATAGACGTCGAACATTGCAACCAAGAAGAAAAGGAATCAGTCCACAACATTTGTAGGGAATACAATGATTTGTTCTTCCTCGAAGGCGACCAACTTACTTTCACGGATGCCATAAGCCACAGAATCATAACTGACCAAAACAAACCACCACTATATGCCAAACCGTACAGATTGCCTAACGCACATACAAGTGAGATCCATAGGCAAGTTAACGATATGCTACAGGAAGGAATAATCCAGCCTAGTGCAAGCCCATGGAACTCCCCCTTGCTTCTGGTTCCTAAGAAACCAGACAAAGAAGGCAATAAGCGATGGCGAGTCGTGGTAGATTTTCGTCGACTAAATGAACTAACAGTCGCTGACGCATATCCGCTACCAAACATTACAGATATACTGGATCAACTTGGTAGAGCGAAGTATTTTAGTACCCTTGATTTGGCAAGTGGATTCCACCAAATTCGTATGGATAAGGAAGACAGGTGCAAGACGGGATTCAGCACTCCATATGGACACTACGAATATAATCGTATGCCATTTGGGCTAAGAAATGCCCCAGCAACCTTCCAACGCCTGATGAATACGGTATTAATTGGTCTACAAGGATTCGATTGCTTCGTATATGTTGATGACATTGTTCTATACGGATACAACCTGAAAGACCATAACGACAAATTGGTAAGAGTATTTGATCAATTACGCAAAAATAATTTGAAACTTCAGCCTGAAAAATGCAATTTCATGAAGAAAGAACTAACGTATTTAGGTCATATTATCTCCGAACACGGTCTTAAACCAGATCCAGAGAAAGTAAAGGCAGTCAAAACATATCCAACACCACAAAACACCAAAGGTATAAAATCGTTTCTAGGTCTCATAGGCTACTATAGAAGATTCATTGATAACTTCTCCAGTATAGCTAAACCCTTGACAAAATTACTAAAGAAAGATATCAAATTTGAATGGGATGCATTCTGTGATGAAGCATTCCGTCTACTTAAAAGTAAAATAATACACCCTCCTATTTTAGCTTATCCAAATTTTAAGGAAGAATTCATAGTCACTACAGACGCAAGTGACGTTGGACTAGGTGCGATATTATCACAAGGAGACATTGGTCAAGACAAACCAATCTGTTATGCTAGTCGTACTCTCAACGACGCTGAGACTCGGTACACCACAACCGAAAAGGAATTATTGGCAATTGTCTACGCGGTACAACAATTTAGGCCCTACATCTATGGACGTAAATTCACAATATGTACGGACCATAGGCCTTTACAATGGCTTATGAACCTTAAAGACCCGACGTCAAGATTGGCTCGTTGGAGAATATTATTAGACGAATATGAATACCAAATAATTTATAAAGCAGGAAAAACCAACGTAAATGCCGACGCATTAAGCCGCATACCCAAAAATATAGCAGAAACGTCCAAGACTGTCATGGTAACTACACGTAGCCAAAACAAACAACCTTTACAAAACGTACGTTCCGACCTTTCAGACATTCAGGTTCTTTCTAGTATTACTCTACACGAACATAAGGGATCCATTTTTGTAGACAAACTAGTCCAACTCAAAATAATAGTGTTACCCCTAATACATACATCCGAGGAAGAGGTGCTAAAAGAGAAGTCACCACAGTTTGTTAAACCACAATTAGGTAAGAGAACCCTGGTACAGTTAAGTAACCAAGAACAAATCTGTGTAATAACTTTACCGGTACCATTCCGAAGCTCAACTGATCAGAAAATCGTGAGCACATGTCTAAACGACATCAAAGAAATATGCTTTGAAAAATGCTTAAAAAATATTGGATTCTCTTTACCCGTAATAGGGGATGAATTTAAGAAAACTTTCAAAAATCTTCTTGAAAAAACATTCCAAACCCTTGATATAGACATCCATATTTATGATGACGACAGAATTCTCTTAACAGGCACCAAAGCCATACAAGAATTACTCGCTGAGTATCACGACTCACCTTTCGGAGGTCATCAAGGAGTCACTCGAACACTTAAGAGAATCAGGTCCAAATACTTTTGGCCTACAATGGCAGCAGACATCGATGAATACATCCGAAAATGTGCCTCCTGCCAGGTTAATAAAAGCAGGCGAAATCCTCCCATACCTATGAAAATCACGACTACCAGTTCAAAACCATTTGAACGGATCGCATTAGATATAGTTGGACCCTTACCAACAAGTTACGGTGATCATAAATATCTTCTAACATTCCAAGATGATCTTACTAAATACTCTGAAGCATACGCTTTATCCAATACAGAAGCTTCAACTATAGCAAGAGTTTTCGTCGAAAGCATTGTTTGTCGACACGGCATTCCGTTCTCACTACTAACGGACCAAGGTGCAAACTTCCTAAGCAAAATGTTTTTGGAAGTGTGTTCGCTCATGAAAATAAAAAAGCTAAATACAACACCATATCACCCGCAAACAAATGGAGCGCTAGAACGCAGCCACAAAACCTTGACTGAGTATTTACGCCATTACATCAACCATGATCCACTTACATGGGATACCTGGATTCCTTATGCGATGTTTGTGTATAATACGACTCCTCATTCAAGTACAGGCTTCACGCCATATGAATTGCTCTACGGTTATCCAGCAAACGTACCTAGCAAGTTCGCACAACAACCAAACGTTTCATATAATTATGATAACTATGCGAACGAGTTGAAGTCACGATTGCAACACGGATACCAAGCAGCAAAAGAAATACTTAACAAGAAAAAGGAAAACTCAAAAAAATACTTTGACGCAAAAACCAACACCAAAATATTTAACGTCGGTGATAAGGTCTTGCTCAAAAATAACGCCAGAAAAAACAAGCTATCCCCGTTATGGGAAGGTCCATTCGAAGTCATAAAAATAATATCCAACGAAAACACTATAATTAAAGTTAAAAACAAACCCAAACTAATACACAACAACAATCTACAGTCTTACTACGAATAACTACACTCACCACGCTCACACATACGACTCTTCACGAATATAAACTCATCTTTCTCCACATATTGCTAAGACGACCACTAAACATTTCCCCATTGTTCTTCTCTTCTCTCTTAAAAGATGGAGTCGATACATTACACACCAGACTCGGAATGGAGACTATTTAATATTGTAACACAAAAAGTACTTCGCTTGCGCCGTGGAACCACTAGGATAGGCAGGGGGCACGCAAATAACATAGAACTAAATACACCACTTGTGTCTCCTGGCCAGTCGGCCATCCACGTGGATCTTAACGATCAAAAGGTGCATATAGTGGACCACCATTTTTCCCGTGGAACCTATATTAATAGAGAAAAACTTCCACCATGTACCATAAGAGAGCTCCATTTCGGAGACATAATAAGTTTTGGGACAGTCGAAGAAGATTTTGAATTAAAATTCTGTCCCACATACGTATTAAAAGGCCCACTCCCACGACTCTATAACCCCATTACACGCACTCCACCACACCGAATCGACTACGACGTCAACGACGACGACGACACATCAGGCTACGAATCTTCCGACACCGTATTATGGGAACCGCCTAGCAATTAGTTTATAAAAAAAAAGAAAAAGTAGAATAAATGTATACCTACTTCAACTATTTTTGTTCTTTCTTTCCTTCTTTACAAACCTACGACCACACTTCACCACATCGACTCGAATACTGTAAACATAAACTATAAACATATGCCCCTTTACAGATGACACCAATTATTCTCATCTCAGTGATTGGGCTATCGCTCACCTGCGGAAAACTTCAAGTCACTCCAATCAATAACGAAGCAGGCGTATACTTCGAAAAAATAGGAAACGCCGAACTATACTCCAGTGAGTGGAAACTAGTCGTCTACTATGATCTAACGCAACTCACGAAAGCTCTAAATCATGCTACTAATTACGTGGTGGAAATCAACGATTTGTGCCGCCTATTACAAGGAAACGCTAACTTTGGCATAATTTGTGATGGTGCAATAAGCGAAATCAACCACTTATTAATGAACCTTCAAAACAAATATATTCTCCTAGGCACACAAAAGCGATATAGACGAGCCCTAATCAATATAGTCGGTACATTAAGCAAATCCTTGTTTGGTACCTTGAATGAAGACGATGCAAAACACTACGACAAACAAATAGAGAAAATCAAAAGAAACGAAAACCATTTACTTGATCTTATGAAAAACCAAACATTTATAATGGAAACTACCAAAAATATTTTTAATAAATCGGAAAAAAACATAGAAGACCAAATGCTTGCGGTAAATGCAAAAATAACCAACATAAAAGGAGTAATGACTAACCTCGCGAGTCTCACTCAAGATCAAAATACATTTACTGAAATAGAATCTTTAACGTCACTAATAACTTTAATTATAATCAGATACCAGAACACGATCGACGATATTCTCGATTTAGCTACAGACGTCAAACATGGGAAACCCCACCCGGCCATAGTAACGCCAGATCAACTAAAATCTGCACTAAAAACTATCAGACAACAAATTCCAAACGGTCTTAGACTACCGCACCTAGCAAATGAAAATAACATCATCTCGCTTTACCATATTTGTACCACTAGCGTCGCAACTAACAAAGACAAAATAATCTACGAATTTAAAATACCCCTTTCCCTTGTAGACAATTTTCAAATATACAAAATTATCCCCTTTCCCATGAAATACAAAAACAATTTCGTATACTTACAACCAACAAATGATTATTTAGTAATAGATCACAAAAGAGAACATTACTCACCCCTGTACCTTAAAGACCTTAGCAATTGCAAAACTCAAGATAATGATTTCCTATGCCCTATTACACATCCACTTTTTGACACCGACACAGCTAATCCCCAATGCGAAATCCAACTCTTAATTGGAAATCCGACGCTTCACGATTCATGCGTGATAAAACAGGCAAACTTAACAACCATATGGATACAATCACACCAACCACATAAATGGCTATTTTCATCCATGGAACCATGCATTGCTAACGAAATCTGTCAAGATAATATGACAAGACATACTCTTCAGGGACCGGCAATAATAGAATTATCCGGTAACTGCTACCTCAAATCAAAAGATTTTACTTTATACGCCTACAATGAAAAATCGTCAATCATTAATAACTTCTTCATTCCACCAATAAATATCTCAAAATTCCTAACTAACCCCTCCATCAATTTTCCTAACTTCACCGAAAAAAACGCAATTGTAAGATTTTCAAGCCAAAATGAGCTAGAACTTGTTTCCCAAAGAATAAGCGAGCTAAAGAATGAAGAATCAAGACCACTTATTTCTTTGGATAAAAATGATGTTCACCACTATATTTTAATTTACGGAATAATCGTAACAATATTGATTCTTGTATCCTTAAGAAAATACAAGTCTTACAAACTCAGACATACTTCAAAAGAAAACAATAAAAAAAAGTCCAGCAATGAAACAATTAGGGACACCCCTACCTTCATTTTGGCCTAAAAATAAAAAGAAAAAAAAAAGGAAAATGTGTATCTACTTTTATAAATTCAAATAACAATAACATATAACCTTACAAACTTAACCTTGCATAAAATATTACAAGAATAATTTTTGGTAAATTGTCTAAAAATAAATTTCCATCAAAAATATATGTAAGAAAAAAATAAGAAAATTTTTGTCTAAGATATTTTTGTTTAAGCTAATTAAGAAATTTTTTTTTACGATACTTCATTTTTTACAATATTTGGTTAAGAAAATACAATATTTTGTTTAAAGAATAACTAAGAAAATAAGAAAAAATTTGCTTACAATATCTTGTCTAAGTAAAGAAAAACGAACTATGTAATAGAAAATAAGCTAATAGAAAGTAATTGTAAATTGTTTCTAAAATTCTCCTAAGTCACTTCTCTGAAAGAAAATTGATCTTTTTACTCTCAATTTTCTTTTTCTAAGGGGGGAAGGATGTAGTACCTCGCACCACCTGTTCATCGGCGCTTCCTTATTCCTATACATTTCCTATTCTGCCAACCACAACTGCTCACAGAACCATATTACCGCATACCAAAAATGCATATATTCGATATTCCCAATAATTCGCCTCACTAGGTCAATGTCAAAGCATATCACACATATCGCCGACAAAACACATAAACAATATGAGTAATGGGACAGCAAGGGAACTCCACTTCAGTTCTGTACACATATGCTGATATCACACTGTGTGTAACTAAGGCGAAGAGTGAATGACATGCTGGTAATTCTGACGCACATATGCTGACAAAGCACTATGCGCAGCTAGGGCAAAACGCCAATGACTTGTTGCGATATCGATGGTATTTTTGGGTTACAAAGGTATGAAGGACTGCATCAGCATGGTTGAGCAACGCACTTCCAAGAAGTGCAAAAGAATATGTGTTGGAGGGGAACGCAAATGAAAGTGGATGAACTAGAAAAGACGTATAAAAGGACTGAGAATTTTGGAAGCAACAGAGAGTTGTTAAATAGATTTTGTATGGTAAAGGTTGCAGCCAAGCAATAAGACAGCGGGCCTTACCATTGAAATAAATAAATATAATAAAAACAAATAAACAAATAATTAGTAAAGGTTGCAGCCAAGCAATAAGACAGCGGGCCTTACTAATCAAAATAAAATAAAAACTTCTTTTATTTCCAACCTCTCCGCGAGTTCGTTCTTCTCCTGGTGACAGGAAAGCACGACGAACTTTGGCGATACAACAGACATATAACACTCGTGTTTTTATTCAGTGTTTTCGAACCTTTCCAACATCGGTATTACCATAATATTTTGGAGAATTCAGAAGCAACAAGATACTCACGCTTATTTTGAAATTCGAATGAATAGTCATTTCGAATGAATAGTCTATTCGTTCGAATGAATTTTGCGTATTTTGACATTCTAACGAATAATATTCATTGTAGAAAAATGTCATAAAATAAACTCAAATGGGCTCAGGGTGCAAAGTACCCACGGACACTTTCCGACATCCTGCAACTCGGTTTGCGTAAACTAGTCTCCTGGACCGACAGTTGCGGTCTTAGCGTCAACCCGACGAAAACGGAGTTAGTCTTATTCACAAGAAAGGTAAAGCTTCCCGCTGTCACTCCTCCAAATCTCAAAGGAACTCCACTCGAGTTCATTAGCAGCGCTAAATATCTGGGGCTGAGGCTGGACAGGAAGCTCTTATGGAGAGAAAACATTGCCGAACGCGCTAGGAAATCCCTAGTGGCTCTATACTCCTGCAAAAGGGCTGTAGGCTCTCGATGGGGCCTTCAACCCAATATAATGCACTGGCTTTATACTGCGGTCATAAGACCGATAATTCTATATGGCATCGTTGTGTGGTGGCCGGCCTTGAACAAAAGTTCCAGTCTAAAGGAGAAGATTCAGCGCTTGGCATGTATGTGCATCACGGGCGCACTGAGGACATCTCCAACCGCCGCTCTGCAAACCATGCTCAACCTACTTCCACTAGACATCGTCAGTAAAGAATATGCCACCAATGTGGCGATCAGATTAAGGGAAGGGAAACACTGGAAAGGGCAACGAACTGGACACGCCAGCATACTTCTACAAACGATCCCCCTGCCCACTACTACCGACTATCTGCCTACGAAAATCAATTTCGAAAGAGGCTTCACTCATGAAATACCGGACAGGAACCAATGGGATTCACAAAATGTCCTACATAAATCACTGTCAATATTCACAGACGGTTCTAAGACACTAGAGGGAGTGGGCGCCGGAGTCTTTTCAGAGGAATTGAACCTAGGCCTCTCCTTCAGTCTTCCGCAACACTGCAGTGTTTTTCAGGCCGAAATTACAGCTATTCGTCAAGCTACAGCGTGGCTGTCGATTAATTCGGTATCACAAAGGGATATCGTTATATACATTGATAGCCAGGCTGCAATCAAATCCCTAATATCCAGCGAAATAAGATCCAAGGCGGTGGAAGATTGCCGCGTATCTCTAAACGAGATAGCTGGACAGTACAACCTCACCCTCTGCTGGGTTCCTGGTCACTGTGACATCCCAGGGAACTGTGCAGTAGACGAACTAGCAAGGCGAGGCTCCTCTGGCGTGGAAAGTATAAGCCTGCACAACGTGTATGCACCACTTTCCCACGCTAAACAAATAATTCATGCGGACGCAGTAATGCGTGCAGGCCTCAGATGGAAACATTTGGGATACTGCGACACTGCCAAGCTCACGTGGCCAGCTCTGGACGCAAAGCGATCCAAGGAGCTTCTTCGACTTAAGAGATCCACCATCTCGAAAGTCGTTAACGTGATTTCCGGGCACTTCATAATAGGTAGACACGCGCAAAGGCTCGGTCTGCCTTATAATGACTTCTGCAGAAGCTGTAGAGACGAAGAGGAGGACGAGTCCGTCACTCACTTTCTTTGCAGCTGCCCTGCCCTGGCCAATCTAAGAAAGGCCTACTTAGGGAACTATTTTCTCAATGATCTCAGTGATCTAGGTAACACCAGCGCCGCTAGCATTCTAAGCTTCATAACAGGCAGCAAATGGTTTACATGAGTAGCCAGTAAAGAAACAGCTCCCCAAATCCCAGTGGTATGCACAATGGGCCGAATAGCGGCCTAAGTGTTTCTCTCATAGAGAGAACTAAACTAAACTAACTCAAATGAATTCTCAGCTGTTTCACATTTCTGTTTTATATAGAGTGAGTTTGGTTTTTTTGTTCAGACTCTGTTTTTTATTGTTTTGGTAAATTGTAATAAATATTGAAAATTTCAACAAATTATTGAAAAATAAGTGCTAAGAATATCGAAATTGTTGAGGTACAGTGATATCTTGTATATGTCGTGTAAGCAAAAATACTACAATCCATTATTACTAATATTTTACCGAGTTAATATTGAAATTTTATTATTAGCTCATAAACAATATTATTTTTTATTTTGTTATTAAATTCCACAAATTATAGTAATATTATTAGTAATATTTTTATAAAAAAAATGTTATAATAAATTGAAATAAAAGTTTCCCCCTTTCATATAATCAACACAAGTCTGGTCACACTAACTTGCAATAGTTGGCTTGCAGTTGCTGTCAAAAGCAAAGCATTTGTATTGTTGATTAAAGTTAAAGCCTATCAAATAAAATAAAAAAAAACACTCGCGACAGAATAGCAGAATAATTTAAACAATAAAAAACGTGTTTATTTAATTAATTATTTCTTTTATTGTTTGAAGTGCCAGTTGATACTCAGATTTCGTGATTTCCCTCCACTCCATTAGCCTGACCTCTGACCAACTCTTCCTTTTGCTCGCGATTTTTTCAATTGAAATGCATCCTATATACCTAAACAGAGGTTATTTTTTGTATTCCTTACAGAGCAAATACATAGTTACTACTTACTTACTTACTTATCGGGCTCCCGACGCGTGAAGAGTCTCTGCCTGAGACACTGCAGCCTTCCATCCTCTACAATCCCGGGCACGCTGCTTCCAATTGTCCAGACCAAGCGCTCTGGCATCCGCGATGGCTTGGTCTTTGAAACGGAGGTTCGGTCTTCCTTGTCTTCTCGAACCTGGGGGCTGGGATTCGAAGACCCTCTTGGCTGGAGCATTATTGTCCATTCGCTCGATGTGGCCGAGCCAATGTAGTCGACGTGTTTTGGCTTTTTGGACTACATCCACATCTTGGTACAGCGCATAGAGTTCGCGGTTGTATCTTCTCCTCCATTCGCCCTCCTCGCACACAGGACCAAAAATCCGCCGAAGTATTTTTCTTTCGAAGGAGCCCAGTATCAGCTCTCTCTTCTTGCTTATCGTCCAACACTCGGCGCCATAAAGCAGAACTGGCAGGATAAGGGTTTTGTAGAGCACACATTTCGTCCTTCGAGTTAGGAGTTTTGAACCCAGTTGTTTTGCCAAACCGAAGTAGCAACGGTTTCCTAGGGTAATTCTTCGCCGGATCTCCACTAGGGTGTCATTCGTGGAGTTTACGTTTACTCCGAGGTAGGTGAACTCCTTAACTACCTCGAAATTGTTGCTATCAATAGTGACGTTTTGTCCTAGGCGGTGGACAGATGCTTGTTTGTTTGTTGATAGCATGTACTTAGTCTTGTCCTCATTTACTACAAGTCCAACGGATTTCGCCTGTTCTTCAATCGCCGTGAACGCTTCTATCACGGCACGCTGGGAGCGACCGATGATGTCAATATCGTCCGCATAGCCAAGCAGCTGGACGGACCTGTTGAAGATAGTGCCTTCCGTGTTGACACCTGCCCTGCGCACTATCTGCTCCAGTACGAGATTGAAGAAGTCGCATGATAGAGCGTCTCCTTGCCGAAATCCGGTGCATGTTTGAAAAAGTTCGGAAGAGCTGCTTCCAAACTGCACGTTGCAGCGCGTGTTTTCCAGCGTCACGCGACACAGCTGAATCAGTTTTGCCGGGATTCCAAATTCGGCCATTGCCATATAGAGCTCCTGACGATGTATGCTATCATACGCGGCTTTGAAGTCGATGAATAGGTGGTGAGTTTCGACTTAAAATTCGTTGGTCTTTTCCAAGATTTGTCTCAGTGTGAAAATTTGGTCTATAGTCGATCTGCCGGGCCGGAAGCCACACTGGTACGTGCCGATTAGTGTGTTGCAGAACGGTTTTAGACGTTCACACAGTACGTTGGATAGGATCTTGTATGCGACATTTAGCAAGGATATGCCTCGATAGTTCTTGCAAGACATAGGATCGCCTTTTTTGTAGATGGAGCATATGGAGCTGATAGTCCAGTCATCGGGCATGTTTTCTTCCACCCATACTTGGTTGATGATTCTATGCATGCTCCCTACCAAAACATCACCACCGTATTTAAAGAGCTCCGCTGGTAGACCATCAGAGCCTGCGGCCTTGTTGTTCTTAAGCTTTTTTATGGCTAAGCCAACTTCTTCTATACTAGGTGGTGGAACTAGTTCTTCATTGACTGGACGTGGGACGTTACTACTCACAATTTTATAAATTAACCTATTCGCCAGGAATATGGAGCAAAATAAAAGCAGTCGCTGTTTAAGCGACAGGAAATTGCACACGAATAAAAAATGACATTTGTTTCGAACGATTAGAATCTCAAAATACGATCAACATTCGAATGACAAATGAACTTTCTATTCGCTCGAATGTCAAAATACAGATTCTTCTAATTCGACAAACATTCGAACGAATTCGAATCTCAAAATAAGCGTGACTATTCAAAATCACTACCAAGCGGAAATTAAATTGACACCTTAAAGCTCTTAATTTCGAATTTCCTTTTCTCTTAATGATGAAAAAATTAAAAAAAAAAAAAGCCCGAACAATCTCGAAAAACTATCCCGGACGTTCCCCACATACTTAGGTGAAAAACACAAAAAAGCGTTTTTTTTTTTAAATTAATATAAGTACACTCCATTGATGAAATTTTGGTACTATTTTATATGGTATTTTTTTGACATATGGGGGCGTGCCACTCCCAAACGATAAGAGAGCGCCAAAGTTTTTTATGCAGATTTGAGCTCAGCGCATTAAAGTCGATCGGAATAAACAAAAAAAAAAGTATTTTTTCCACAATAGGGGCATAAGTTAACTAGTTTTATACTTTCTATTCATTTCGATTTTCCGACAGATGTCTTATTTTCGGATAATTTCAAATTAAACTGGAACAGATTAAAATTGTATTTTTTTTATAGGGACATTTTTTAAGCTCATCAGAAAATCTATATTTTATCGATCATCTTTGTTCTTCAAATACACGCGATGTGGCGATAAGTCAGGCTGCCATACCCTTCGTCGGATCAGGTTTAATACAAATTTTCATTTTCAATAACAGTAAGTAGATAGAGATACTGTGTTTTAGATAAGGAGAAAAGGCGATGAACATTGTGGGTATTTTTATTTATTTCGAAGTAAAGGTCGTGTTTTTTTTTTTTCCTTTGTGAACTCTTAACCCTTTTTACGTACGTGTAGCTGCATTGTACCCTTTTTTGCAAGCCACAATGTGTATCCTATTTTTTTGTATATATATATGGTAAAAATTCGAAGATTTCACAAATACATGCATTTTACTTCAGGCAACAGCACTGCCATTGTGTACACGTCCAAAGTGGTGAAGCGAGAAGGCGTAAATCTAAATACACATACGAGTAGATACAGCATCCGTAACCTGCAGTTCTCTGAATAGATGATTTGTCATATTTTTTTTCTGTCGACCTTTTTGGCTTTTTTTGGTGGATTGCAGTTTGAAAAGGTTATTTTTTTGTATCACATCATGTAGGGTGTTACAATCCTGATGAGTCATTTGTAACATTAAGAATTAATTTATTACCGTGTTTCTTTAAAGAAGTAAATAAACATAAACATACACTTTACGGTCCGTTTTTGGTGAATATAAGATTGGCATACGAATTGGTTTTAAAGGACAATTGGGTCAATATTGTGTTGTGGTTCATCATAATTCGTTAATTTTAATACACACATAACCATGCTCATTGCAGTAATCAAATGTAGGGTATCACATGACATCCATTGCACAGCGTTTCTGTGAGTTTTATCTTATCCGTTTTTGTTTTAAATTTTTTATTCTCAGGCTAGTGACCTCCTGTGTTGGGAGATGAATCCTGGTGATAAATGAATGTATACGTTGTCGTTGCTCCCTGTGCTTTTAGAGCGCACTGTTGTTGGCGTGATTCTTTTTCTTTTATTTTTTTTTGTAGAGGTAAAGTACGTACTGGATTAGGGACACTTGGGTTTCAGCATCTCATTGGTCAATTAAAATAGCTAACTTTGTTTGCTGATCACTGTTCTGTCATCTGTTTGTATCTGGGGTTGGTTTAGCATTTTCATGTAGAACACATACGATTAAGAAGCATTTCATTTCTGGTAGAATTCAAATTGAAGGTTTTTGGCGTTCAAAAATATTCCAAGATGATTCACCCCAACAAGCCATCCTAGTCAATGCAGACAGAATAGTAAGATAGGCGTGTAACTAACTGTCATTTATTTATTTAGTAAAGATTATTACGAATACAATAATTTATATACTTATACATTTACATTTTAAAACCAAAAAAAAAGTAATAATTCTACTGGAATCTAATTAAGATACTGTGTATTTCATATGCACTACCAATAAACACTTTAAGCGACCAAAAATAATTTCGTTTCTATAGGCAATTCATTAAAAAGTTTTAATCCTCTATAAAACAGCATATTTGAGTTGGGGAATCTCTATATAGTTCTAATTTAAAATAAGAATTATTTCTTAAACTACTGATTACACCCTCCCCCAGTTTCAATTCAGTAAGAATTTTGAAACCTGCATACCCTCCAGAGCTGACTGGGAGAGTGTTGCAGTGACTCACAGGAGATTCATCTGCTTTTATACAGATGGGTCCAAAACGGAAACAGGACTAGGGGGGGGGGGGGGGGTGTTTTCTCCCAAAATTGTACGATCTCATTCCGTCTTCCCAATCACTGTAGCATGTTCCAGGCGGGAATCATGACGATAAAGGAGGCTCTGTCCGTAGGCACGATGTAATGTAATATCCGCTAAGGATATCGTAATTTTTACCGATAGTCAAGCCGCGTTTAAATCCCTGGATTCGGTCATCTTAAAGTCCAAAACCACCCTCAATTGCCGCTTATCTCTTAACGAGATGGCGGAACAATTCAAAATTCACCTTATATGGGTGCCGGGCCACAGGGACATTCCAGGGAATTGCAAGTGCAAGGCCGATGATCTCGCACAACGTTGTCGATTCAAACTGCACCACGTGCTCCATCACGAAACAGATCTGGCCCGTGCTGGATATTTAGCGCCCCAACAATCTTGTAAAACAAAAAAGGTCCAATATAAGCACATTAGCAGGTGTCATCACGGGACACTGCATTATTGGGAGACATGCTCTCAGGCTGGTCCTCCCTTCCAATGATTTCTTTAGAAGCTGCATGGACGAGGAGGAAGAAGAGACAATTCTTCACCTCCTATGCACTTGCCCAGCCCTTTTAGTTCGTAGAAAGCTATATCTCGGAGAATATTTCTTCGACAATCTTGGCGAACTCACTTATACCAGCATAAGTTGCCTCCAACGCTTCATTCTCAGCTCCTCTTGGTTCAACGGGTAGTTGTGAGATCATCAGATCCTATGGTATCACAATGGGCCTCCTCTACCCTACGTGAGGCTGCACTTGGTTCAGCCTGCCACTCTAACCTAACCTAACCTAAACTGTGTAGGGCTGAAAATCTTGTGTGTATATTAAATTTGATGACAAGTCAATTAGGGACCATGTTATACTTTATTTTATAAAAAAAATAATTATGACATTATCGTAACGACTGCAATTATTGGCACCCCTAAGGAAATTTCAACTTTGATCAACTATAACATTTTCATTTTTAGACTGATTTGAATCTGTTGTATACTTACTTACTTAAGGTGGCGCTACAGTCCGGGTGGACCTGGGCCTCAACCAACAAGCGTCTCCAGCCAGCACGATCTTTGGCCAGCTGTCTCCAGTTTCGGACGCTAAGTTGGTTAAGGTCTTCTTTCACTTGCGTGCGCCACCTGAGTCGGGGTCTTCCTCTACTCGAGTGTGGATTCGAAGATCTTCCGGGCCGGAGCATTCACTCTACATGACCCAGCCACCGCAGTCGTTGGACCTTCACTCTTCTGGCTAGGTCAATGTCGCTGTACAGCCCGTCGTTGTATCTCCTCCTCCAATGGACTTTCCAGCAGGATAACCCCCTATTTATACCGCACGCGTCGTAATAGAGTGTATCCGTACCTATACTGGAGTGCCCACCTTATTCCCCTGATCTCAATCTAATTGAGACTGTTTGGGGATGGTTGTCACGGAAAGTATACGAGTCCGGTAAACAGTTTTCAGATGTTCAGTCATTAACAGCAGCCATCAATTCCGCATGGAACGACATTTCCTAGAGCTACCTAGAATAGGTATAGCTCACTTCCAAACGGTATTTACGAAGTTATTTCCAACTTAATGCGGCTACACCCATTATCAACTAAGCTCAACAAGATAAAAAGAAATGAATTTGAACTGAATTTTGCACCGTTTTGTTATTGATCATTGTTTCCAGTTACTGTCCCTATTCAAGTGCTGCAAGAGAAAAAACATTTTTTAAAGACTACATTCAAAAATCATTTGTTTAAAAATAACGGAACGATTTTGTTTTCTCTTTATATAAAATTGAAATCAAAACATTAAAAAAATTTATGTTTATACAAATATTATGTTGTTTTATTGAAAAACGCGCAAAAGAGAAACAAGAAGACTTGTCCCTATTCAAGTGCATGGGAGTTTATATTTGAGATCTGAAGATATGGAAAGTGTAACGATGTGATCGCGTAGTTAAATAATCAAATCATACCTGTGACGAGTTTTTATTTATGTAAAATATTATGTCCATTGACTTAGGACTTTCGGATCAGTACAGGGACTAAGTTGGGGACGGGGAAGGGGTAAAGGAGTGCTCTGGACTAACTCTGGAACTATTTGGCCGATTTTAAAAATTCATTTAACATTGTACTGGCTACATTCTCCGGATCAGTATAGGTTACTTAGGGAGAGGATGGCGGAAGAAAAAACGGGGGTATAGGGGCTATCTTCTTAACTACTCCGTCATTGCTGGAGTTTAATGCGCCTAAAAGCTTTTCAAGAAATTTTATTGGGAAAGTTTTGAAAAATTCATATGGTATTCTTCTCCTGGGGCTTTGTTTCGTTTGGATTTTCTTAGGACCTCAAATAGTTCTTCCATTTTGAACGCTGTATCGAAAATATCATCGTGCACATCTGGCATTGCATATTGATATGCGATTTGAGTCCCTTGCGGATTGAGCATTAATTGGAAATGGTTTTTTAAAGCATTAAATCCATCAATTGACGTTCCAACTTTGGGTGTGGTTCCATTTAATTTGGGCCATAACTCTACAATTTGAAGTGCCTGCCATCTCATTAGCGATTATGTTCTAACGGGTGGCTCACCAATTGTGCTACAATAAGAAATTCAAATAACTTTTTTTTAATCAATCTATTTCATTTATTTTTTTTTGTATAGGAAATTTACATACATACATACATTTTCAATGGCCCGCTTATCCATTAAGTGGGTCGCGAGTGTAGGTTTCTCAAGTGGACCCTCCATAGCTCTCGATTCTCCGCCATCGACTCAAAATCATCAAGGGCAATCCCCATACGGGTATAGGAGAGATTATGGACTTGATCTAACCATCTCATCCTTGGTCTACCTAGAGGACGCCTACCTGATGGTACGGATTCCATAGCACCAGGATCCCACGACGTGCGACGTGCTAGGAAATTTAATTAATTTTATATTACTGGGCATAATTGTTTTTGAATACGTGGTGAACTCAATGTCGAGCAGCTACTTCTCCGGACAAAGCGGTCCATGCTTCGGTGGTTTGGTCATGTTAAACGCATGTCCCCGACCAGGATTCCACGACGTGCTATGGAATCCGTACCATCAGGTAGGCGTCCTCTAGGTAGTACTAATAAATAAGTAACATTAGAATTAATATGTTAATTAAACAAAATAAATGTTTGGCATTAGGATATTTCATTAAAAATTCACTTGTCAGCTTCTGACAATATTCAAATCACCTGTCCTCATTGAACCATAGTTCTACAAGTGTCGTGTTCTGTTACATAAAGAGGGAAATTATATAATTTCCCACTTGTCATCTTTCATCGCGACAATTGTCGATTCATGGACTTGTCGTCTTATGTTACACAATTTTTGACAAGTTGTCCAAATTCACTTGTCCTACAACTACTTGTCGCGTTGTGTTACAGGCCCCTGATCAGAACATTGTTCATTGCGGCCTGAAGGGTTGAACTCGGGATCGCCTCAATTATTGTTAGAATGGACTGCTTCAATTCAGTCAAACTCCTTGGTTTCGTTTTGTGCACCTCTTGCTTGGCATAACCCCATAAAAAAGTTCTGGTGCAGTCAGGTCTGGTGACCTTGGGTGCCAGCGGAAAGTGGTTCTTGCTGGAACCAAATGCTGTTGAAACGGATACATCTTCGGCGCAGTTCTGGGTAAAAAAAAACTCCCTCAAGATCTTTAAATAACGGTCCCTATTGACAGTGACTGTTACACCGTTTTCTTCAAAAAGGTATTGCCCTACAATGCACCTTGATGATAAGGCGCACCACACGGTGACTCGTTCTGGGTGCAGTTCCGTCTCATGGAGTATTTGTGGATTGGATTCACTCCATATACGACAATTTTGCTTGTTTACATTGCCGTTCATATCAAAAAGGGCCTCATCAGACATAAACAAGCAATTTATCAAGCTGTTGTCTTCTTCGGCCATTTCAAACAGTTTTTGGCAAAATTCAAGAGGGTTTAACTTGCTTGTGATTTGGACTTTGTACGGAAACAAGTTTAAGTAATCATGAATTATTTGACCGTCTGCTAACTCCAATTTGCGCCGATAAATTTCGAGTCGAAACGCCTGGATTTGACTGAATTGACGATGCTACAGCCGCGATTGTGTCTTGAACTCGGACATAGGAATCTCGATGGTATGGTCTTCGTGCGATGCTTCCAGATTCGGCAAACGTGTTTACCAGCCTCATAATGGTCCATCTATTCGGGGGAGTGCCGCCTAACTCCCGCCTAAATGCCCTTTGGACGAAAATGATGGACTGCAAAGCATGGTACCGCTGCGCTATCCAAATCATCTTTTCGGTATCTCAAGCATTCATTTTAATTAATTTAAATAGTAAAAAAAATAAGCCGATTACTCACACAGACAAAAAGTTATTACGTTTTGTTTTTGTAGCTCGATTCGTGCGCCACCCTGTAGTACAGGGATTTTTTCTGTTCACAGACATCTTTGTACCGTACCGATCATTCGCTTCAATATATATTTTTCTTGGGGCCTCTGAATTTACCCTTCTGTAAAGGTTTAGAGACGCGAGAGATTTTCGTCTTTGAACAATCTTCGTCAAACCACGGTTTTTTTTTTCTGGTCCCTGGTTGAGCTATATATTGTATACTACTTGTGAGAAAGCTGGGGTATAGTAGAGCATAGTTACATTCCGGTTCCAGAATAGTGACACATTCATCCAGTTGCCTGCGGTACTCTTTACCGTAACTATCTTTCCAAATAAGTCTTGCGGAGAGGCGATAAATCCCTCGCAATTTTTGCACAAAAAGCACAGTCAATAACCAGAGGCATTTGGTCTGAAAATGTCTGATTAGCTATCTGCATGTCCTGTATTAGGTCGTGTCAATCTCCGTTTATCAGCGCATAGTCTATTACTCAACATCCGTTTCCTTTTAGGTATATATATATATAAATCTTTTCGTCTCCCTACCACTATAAACCCTACCCAGAGAGACTCTCTGGACTTCTCCAGAGTCCTTCCCTGAGTTCGAATCCTAGTGTTAACGCTAGCATCTGTTTATATGAGATCTGTTTCATCCAATGGGTCTCGACCCAATGTTTTCCCAAGATCCTCATTCTTCTGCCAGCCAAAGCCGGACATTGACACAATATATGTGCCGCTGTCTCAGATTCCTCCAGGCATAGCTTACAAGTATCATCTTCTCTAACGCCCATCTTCCTTAAATGATACCCGAAATTACCATGACCTGTAGTTAACGCCACCACCCATTTCAATGTTCCTCGACTCATGCTTAGAAGCTTTCTCTGAGTGGAGCAGGTCGGCCATTGTATTGCCATTTTAGCTTGTCTACATTGTTCCACGGTTGACCACCTTCTCAGGTGTTCTGCCGTGATCCATTTGTGAATCAGCTGTTCTACCATTCCTCTACCAATTGGAGCGAATGGTTCTGGTCCCAGCAACTTTTCAGTTGACCCCTGTTTTGCAAGGGAGTCCGCCTTTTCGTTGCCGTCGATCCCTATATGTCCTCGTACCCAAGTCAGTGTTACCTGATTTTTAGATGAACACTTATTGAGCTTAAATACACATTCCAGTGCCAGTGATGTTGTGATGGTTGTCCGCTCCATGCATCTAATCACCGCCTGGTTGTCCAGTGCTATTAGGATATTTCTTCCTTCCACCTGACTCTCAAGCAAGTAATCCAACGCATGCAGCAAAGCAATCATCTCAGCCTGGTATACTGAAGTGTGTTTCCCGAGGCTAATGTGACGGGCTAGTTCCAGATCTTCCGAAAAGATTCCGGCCCCCGCTCCGCCATCCATCATGGATCCGTCTGTGAAAATCACGATTTCACCATTCCTCTTTTCTGGAGGTAATCCATTCTCAATACGAGTTCTGTGATTCCTTTCCATAACACGCACCTTTGTTATACCATCCATAGGCATATTCAGCTCCCTAATCTCGTTTTTGACAAGCTCCAGGATCCTTCTGTGTCCATAGATGGTACCCCTATTGTGCCATTTCGCATCTCGATGCAGACGAAGTGCTGTTAGGGCCGCTGTTTTCTTAATAAATAAGTCTAGCGGTAAGATCCCTAAGATTACTTCCAATGCGCATGTTGGTGTTGTGCGTATTGCACCTGTAATTCCTATACATGCTAAACGCTGGACCCTATCCAGGTGATTCTTAGCAGTCTTCTGGGAGGCTTTCGCCCACCATACAACCGAAGCGTAGGTGATAATGGGTCTAGTAATCATCGTATACATCCAGTATGCTGACCTAGGAGAGAGTCCCCACCTCTGTCCACATACACGTTTGCACTGATGAAGTACCCTTTTTGCCTTCCGGACCTTCTCCTCAACATGATAATTCCAAGTAAGCCCAGTATCTAGGTATACTCCCAGATACTTAACCTTCTTGGTCGTTGTTAGTTCCGATCCGAAAAGTGTTAAGGGCTGAAATTCCAGATTTTTCCTCTTCCTAGTGAAGATTATTAGATCTGTTTTCCCCGCATTAGTGGAGAGTCCTTGTTCCAGACACCACCGCTCAACCACTTTGAGTGCACTCCTCATGATATCCGCTGTGACGTCTATGAATTTGCCTCTTGCCATTACTGCTATGTCGTCGGCATATCCCACTGTGTGAATGCCAGTTGCCTCAAGTCTGTCGAGAAGAGAGTCCACAGTGATGTTCCACAGTGTAGGTGAAAGAACACCTCCTTGTGGGCAACCTCTGCTGACCCTTCCTCGGAGTTTTGAGGTTCCCGTCTGTATATTTATCGCACTTGTATTTAACATATTGTCCACCCATCTTACCACCAGTGGGTTAACTCTACGTTTTTCCAAGGCTTGTTTCAGACTTTCAAGGCATATCTTATCGAAGGCACCTTTAATGTCCATTATAGTGGTCATCGCAATACCCCCGGTATTTAGCTCTTCCTCCGCAGCGCGTACCACTTGGTGTAGCGCTGTCTCTGTAGACATACCTACCCTATAAGCATGTTGTCTACTATTCAAAGGATACATCTTAAGCGCCGTACTCTCCATATGGTCCACCACCACCCTTTCCATTGTTTTTAACAGAAAGGATGTTAGGCTAACTGGTCTGAAGGACTTTGCCTCGGTGTAATCCTTTTTTCCCGGTTTTGGAAGGAAGACCACATTTGCCTCCCTCCATGCAATCGGGATGTAGCCTATTGCTAGGCATGCAACGTATATGTTCCTGAGCCTTGGTGCAATTACGTCTACTCCCCATTGCATTAGACCCGGAAATATACCATCTGGTCCCGCGGTTTTGAAGGGTGAAAATGTTGCTATCGCCGCCCTAACCGCCTCTGGTGTCACGATCCGTTCTGCTTCCGTCCTATCCATCCTGTTCGCTCCTTGTTTCCTTGGAGCCCAGGGCCGATCTGACTTATAGCTTCCTGGAAAGTGTACTTCCATCAGGACCTCGTTTGTTTGATCCAGAGTTTCCACTATCTCCTCCGCGCTATTACGAATGAGTCCGATCTTGGAAACTGGGTCTCGCCTTGTATTCATCCCATGCTTCGGGCTCTCCCCTTCTCATGGCATGATTGAAGGCCTTCCTCACAGCCTTCTTTAGCTTTTCAAGTTTTCAAGTTCCCGACACCACCAAGGCGTAGGATCCTGTTTTTCCACTAGAGTAGGTGTGCAAGACACTCGGTACGCATCTTCAACAGCTGATTGCAAATGCTTTAGCTGTGATTCTACATGCCAAGTATTTTTCGGTATTCCGAATTCCATTACATTCAGTTTTTCCTCCAACACTTCTTGGTACTTTATCCTATCCGTGTTCTTCGGAATTCTGATGTATTTCCGATCTTAGATCCATAACGAACATCAAACCAATTATTAGATCCTCGTTCCTGTTCCTGCATGCATTCACCAAAGACTCCAACTCTCTTGTCGGAGGAGGTTCCGGCGAATCATACGGCAGGTATGCAGATGCGATGACAAAACTTCCCGCACCTGATCCTACTCGTATACTGCTGCTAGGTCTGGGGCACACAGATCGTGCAATTTATAAGCCTGAACTCCGTGCCTTACCAGGATACAGGACCTAACTCTTTCGCTGTTTTGCTCATAATGCAATAAAAATCCAAGGCTCCTGTATCAGGGCTATGTCAAACGAACCCTCGTCAAAACATTTAGTCATCATTGCTGACGCTGCTTTGCTGTGATGAAGGTTCAGTTGAATCACCCTTAGCTTTTCCCGGTACGGGAAACTTACCTTTTAGGTAAGTTAATTCGCTTTATATATCGCTTGCTGTTCTTCCGTTGATTAGACATAGGTCAAACGACTCACCAGGTTTTTTTTAGTTGTCTCACTTTCGTATCGATTGTTTCATCCTTGGACTTTATGGCAATATTTAAATCAAACAATTTCGATGAAACAATTCTTCGAGCTCCTTCACTGTTATATGACTTGACTAGATTAATGATCAAGAATCAAGGATAATATTCTATTTTTTGTTCCATTTCCATTTCGTTGTAATTTTTGAAATAGAAGAATCTTGAAAATCGACTTCCATATATCCATAACTCCCTTTCTGATGATTAATTGGCCTTGCATTATATGTACGCCATTTAACATGGCAATAATCGTGTCCTGAACTTGATTAAAAATAAGGGAATTGCTTACATGGTAATAAATTGAATCGGTAGTTGATCAAGTGCACGCCGCCACTTACACAAGTTGGGGGGGGGGGGGGGGGAGTTTCATTGTGATGCTGATGATGAGATAAAGCATGGATTATCTACCCTTCGTGTTATTCTACAATATTTGTATAACACATACACAACCCTTATTCGACGTGAATAACTGACTGTTGCTCAGTCATCGATAGGCATTCACCCCGACCGACCCCATTGATGTATTAAACATGGACATCTCCAGTTTTGTGTAATTTGTATGCAACCACTTCGTGTGTGCTTCTTCTTCATGATGGTGGCGAATACGTGAACAAAATATTCAGTCACTATGTTTAACCTCAAAAGCGTGATGCGCTGTCATGTGACTTCTTCATGTCGCACTTGAGAAACTTGCAAGTTGCAACCCATCAGCAGAGAGCAAACATTTTTTTTTTTAGGCAAAAGTCGTTGCATACGCTGGCGATTTTGAAATGTCATTGGCAAAATACAGAAATCAGGCGTTCGCATGCGAAGAAATGGAAATGTTTGCAATTATTATAAGGGTAGAGAGACAGAAATGAGTTTAGTTTGCTGTCAACATCGACAGAATAGTAGTTCTTAATATTACTTTTAGCTAGGTTTGTCTAATTTGTTATAAAGCGGTTAGCGTTATACAGAGGAACTTCCATAAGTCGAAACTCTCAAAATGAAAGGAAATAAATTCGAGTTATAAAAATTTCAAATTAAAGAAATGTAAACAAAAATGTTAGATATGTATTGTTTTATTTTATTCTAAAATAAATACGGTGACCATTATCTTTAAGAGCGAAAGCCGGGACAAAAAAGGGAAAATGTATAACAGCACAAAATTGGAAAAAAAAAATAACAAACGGCAGTGGATTATTTCATAAATTATTTATTGAAAACCGAAAAAAAATTATTAAAAAAAAAAAAATAGTAAATTCTTCAAGACATAACAAATTTATAGCAAATAAACTTAAATTTCTTGTTAAGTAACAAAAATAAATTAGCCTTTAGTTAGAAACTATGTATGTACTTATAAAATGCAACGTCCGTCTGTTCGTTTCTCCATAACTCGAGAACCATTCGTACGATTTTCATGATTCTTTTTATGATTTATATAGACGTGTGGCCCACTGGGTGGGTGAGAATTGCTCAGGAGTAAAGGGGTCGCGGAGAATAAGGGGAGGTCTCACGAACCGTTAGCCGTATGAACTTAAAAGTTAGTGTTTTGATAGATAAGTCAAAATTATTACATTCCTCATTCATAGTTTTCCAAAATTCGTCCTATAAGGGTTGAAAAACATTTCAAACAAACTTTTCTATTTCGATCTAACTACGTTTAACTTGTCATTATACTCATAAATTTATGTAGGTACGTCAATTCAAGATATGATTTTAATTGTTAGGCAATACTTCACTGAGTATTTTGAGCTAACATCCATCTTTCTGGGCCATCCAGAGGGTGAGATAAAATGAATTCAAAATATATCTTATTTGGCCAAGTGCGAACAAAATTGCTTCATCGATTGCAGTTGTGCTTAGTCGGCTCTCAGATTGAGGCAACAAGCAACTGCCAATAAGCAATCAGCAACATTTTTCGTTCGAGCGATATTTAGTTGCTTTGTGAGACCTTTGAAAAACAAAATTGTGAGCAATAATATTGCGTGTTTCCTATTGCCAGTTGCTTATTTAATGTTGCCTCAATGTGAGAGCCGACTTAGAGCCGGTGCACACTTGCGTTTTTTTACCGCGCGGGCCCGCAGCGAATCCGCGTTTCCGTGTTAGAGTAATCACACCTAAATTGGGTAGTGCACACAAGCAGGCGGACACGCTGCGAGCCCGCGCGTCATTTTTGCGGGTAATAAAGGCTGGTGCACGCTTGGGGTCCTTTTCGCTGGGCTTTTTCGCTCGTCCATGCGTTCCATCCTTTCCGTGGGAGCATTTAAACCTGGCAGACGCACGCTGAATTCGACAATTTGTAAAGGGTTAGCGAACGCAGTGTTCCTTTCTGAGAAATGTGTAAAAATATTCTCTAATTTGCTTTCAATTTAAGAAGGATTCAAATCAATTAAACTCATCAAATACATAACTGCGAGTCATCAATTGTTGTGTCGCTTCGCCTTTCTTTAAGAAAAGCTAAGCTTGCTTCTACACCTGGCCAAGTATGTATCTACATTTCGAAGAACAACCTAGCTTAAAATCTCAGCTTCTTGGAAAGATGCATCCCACATAACAGAACTTGAGAGCAGGGGTTGCCGAAAAATTATTTCAAGAGCTGGTATCAAGCTAAGCCATCTAGGTTTTGCTGTAGCTTATCATTCAATTTCTGAGATATCACAAATGCGATTTCAATCGCGCCACTGTTTAGTCGCAAAAAATGAAACACACACATTTCAATGTGAATGCGCGCACATTTTTTGCGACTAAACAGTCGCGCGATTGAAATCGCATGTGTGTTTCGGGCCTAAGTGAATATATTATTGTTGTATTTTCTCGTTCCTTCCTATTCCCATTCCCACTCGCAGTTTGACGTTTTGTAAACAGACAAATACCTTGACAGAAATTGCCAGAAGTTCCTTCGAAAGAAAAAAGTGCTGTCAGTTGAACTCTTCAATATTTTTTAACGAGAAAAACAACATAAAAAAGATTTTAATGGGAAAAAGTTTAACAAAGCGAAAAATAAAGTAACATTGTAACAACATTTTAATATGATAAAAAAGTGTAACAATTTTGTTACACTTGTATCATTGTGGCAACGCTGAGCTTGATCCGCATTTCTTCTTTGCAGTCAGTCGATTCTGAGATGTGGAACGAGCGCATCTATTTGCTGCCGACCACCGGTCATTACATTATTTATCATAAAATATTCAAGGCGGGTATCCTGTATGTACTGCGATATTATGTCAGATGATTCTCCTGGAAGATCCTGATTCTCCAATATTTACACAACAATACCTTTTTCTGGCGTAAAATATCTTACCAATATTGGGCATAACTTTATGCTGCTATTATTGGAACAATCGGTGAAAATTGTCACGAAATTAACATTGTGCAAAGCGGTTTTCGTTTTCATGATGGAATTAGGTGCCAGTGCATTACACACAAATACTGCACATTTTGTACGTGCACAGCACATGAATACATCTCGTCAAAACAATTTTTAATAAGTTTGGTAGTACAATCGTTTGTTTTGGTGGCGCTTACAGTCCGGGGTGGACCACGGCCTCAACCAACAAGCCCCTCCAGCCAGCTCGGTCCCTCGCTAGCTGCCTCCAGTTACGCACACCAAGTTGGTTGAGGTCGTTCTCCAATTGTGCGCGCCACCTAAGGTGGGGTCTTCCTCTGCTGCGTTGTCCCTCAGGGGTGGATTCGAAGACTCGTCGGGCTGGTGCGTTGTTGTCCATACGCTCCACGTGTCCCAGCCATCTCAGCCGTTGTATTGTCAGCTTTTTGACCAGGTCAACGTCGCTGTATAGCCCGTATAGTTCGTTATTGAATCTTCTTCTCCACACTCCATCGTCACAAACTGGACCGAATATCACTCGAAGAATTTTTCTCTCAAAGCATCCCAGAAGGTTTTCATCCGCTTTTGACAGGGTCCATGCTTCTGCACCATACAGCAGAACCGGGATGATTAAGGTCTTATATAATATCTCCTTGGTTCTATGAGAGAGGGCTTTACTTCTTAGATGCCTTCTTAGCCCGAAGAAACAGCGATTGGCAAGAGTAATTCTTCGCTTGATCTCTGCGCCGATGTCATTTTGCGAAGTGATAGTGGAGCCCAGGTAGACAAAGTCTTTAACTACTTCGAAGTTGTATCTGTCCATCGTGACGTTTTGTCCGAGTCGCCGATGTTGAGAGTCCCTTCTCGTTGACAGCATATACTTCGTTTTGTCCTCATTAACAGCCAGACCCATCTTCGCCGCCTCCGTTTCGATGCTTGCAAATGCGCCACTGACAGCTCGCCGCGTTCTCCCAATGATGTCAATATCATCAGCATAGGCAAGTAGTTGAACGGACTTTTGAAAAATTGTACCTCTGGTGTTGGCTTGTGAGTTTCGTACAATTGCTTCAAGAACGATGTTAAAGAGAGTACATGATAGCGCATCGCCTTGTCTCAAACCTTTTTCGACATCAAATGGATCGGTGGTGTTCTTGCCGACTTTAACGGAGCAGCGAGATTTCTCCATGGTCATCCTGCACAGACGGACGAGCTTTGCGGGGATGCCAAAACTTGACATGGCTTTGTATAATTCGTCCCTATATACGCTATCATAGGCGACTTTAAAGTCGATAAATAGATGGTGTGTATCGATCTGAAATTCCTGGGTTTTTTCCAAGATCTGTCGGAGTGTGAAAATTTGGTCGATGGTTGACTTCCCTGGTCTAAAACCACACTGATATGGGCCGATCAGGTTGTTGGCGAAAGGTTTTAGGCGTTCACACAATACAGCCGACAAGATCTTATACGCGACATTCAGGAGACTTATTCCTCTGTAGTTGGCGCAGTTCAGAGTATCTCCTTTCTTGTGAATGGGGCACACGATGCTGAGGTTCCATTCGTCGGGCATGCTTTCATCCGACCATATTTTACAGATGAGCTGGTGCATGCTCCTTACCAAGCTATCTCCCGCTGCTTTGAAAAGCTCGGCCGGGAGGCCATCCGCTCCAGCAGCTTTGTTGCACTTAAGTTTGGATATCGCTATGCTCACTTCGTGTAGGTCGGGTGGACGGAAATTTTGGCTATCATCGCCCAAACTGAACAGATCATTCTGCCTGACAGCGGGTTGTTGGCTGTCTCCGCCGTTTAACAGTCTGCAGAAGTGTTCTTTCCAAATCCTCAGCACCGACTGTGAATCTACTACTGTATTTCCATGCTCATCTCTGCAGGCTTCTGTTCGGGCCTTGTATCCTTGGGTGGAACGTTTTACCCTTTGGTAGAACTTTCGAACATTGCCTCTGCAGTAGCGTCCCTCAATTGATTCGACCGCTCGCTTCTCGTGCTCTTTCTTTTTCCTTCTGAGAAGTCGGTGTTCCTCCCTTCTTTTTTGCCCGTAGAGCTCACGGGCAGCTCTCTCAGCCGCTCTGGTAGTACAATCATTAGACCTAAATGAATGGTTGTGTTGAATTGTGTGGTAAGCCCAAGTGCCTTGATTTATCGCATTTTTCTTTGCCGCTCCTTGCAAGTTAGTTGGGCTGAGAAATTTGTGCAAAGTTTTGCTCGAAGCTTCAGCTACGTCGGAGTCCTTGTGTTTCTTCGTGTTGATCTGTTGCTCAATATCATGTTTCCCACCACTAGCTATTAAAAACATTGACTTGCATTTGGAACATCTTACCACGTTTAATAAAAAAAAATAGTATTGCTTTTGAAGATCGTCGTTGAAATTACACTTCCTCTTTGGTGGCATCGTTGGTGTAGATAATCTAAATAAACTATCAATTATGTTCTATTTTCTAGAGACCTACCTCATAATTCTTTACTATATTCTGATGCGACAACTGTTAAGTGTTAACTGAATATGAATTCCAAAAAATGACCCCGTTGTTTGTTGAAGCAAATCTAAATCTCTGTTTACAAACAAGCCGATGAAGTTTGACAAGTTGAATGAATGCGTTCAGCGGGTATGCAAATATGGTTGTAATAGATGCATAATTTTTGTAGTAGATTTGTAGTGTTGTTTCGAATGCTTCATATACTTTAACTTTCTTTGGCTGTATGATTAAACCTTCACCTGGATCGGCATCGGCATCAACTTCAGGTTCAGACACCACCGACGATAACATGTCTACATCAGATTGGGTGTGACAAACAATAATTTCACTATCCAAGTAAATGTATTCTTGAAGGCTGCATTCTATGTCTTGTATATTTTTTATTCGCGAAAAGTCCTCTTGGATTTCTCTGAACTCTATTATGGGCACACCAATCTTTGTGAATCCAATTAGCTCTTAACTCTGCCAAACTTACATCATTTTCTTCATCCCAAAGTGAATGTTTGCCAAATCCAGCCTTACGAAAAGACTTCCGTCTGGTCGAGCTCTTCACATTACAGTTCCACGGCATTGAACAATTTTTTATGCAGTCATGATGATGATTCTCTTACTGTATCACTCCTTGGTCCATTGGCTGCGAGGCTGCTGTCATGTTTGGTGGGGAAAAAACAAGCTTAGTGGGCTTTAAATGTGTAGGCACTGCAATTGTCAACAAACATCTTTATGAGTCGTTTCAGCAAACGGCCCTTAGAGGTGGCGTCGTCAAAGAGGATGAACTACCAGGAGGAAACCGTTTGTTTTGTTCATTTCTTGTTTATTCTTCGTACTTTCCTCGAAAAGTCTAAAAGTTTTAATTTAATTCGCCTCCAAACCCCAGCCATAACCTATCTTTTAGTACAAAACCGTAATTTCAGTTCATTTCTACGATAAGCTCTTATTGTATACAGAGAATATTCACGCTAGCAGTTCAATTTACATCAGCAAATTGGACGTGTCATCCTAAACAGGCAGCAAATTAAAAAACAACACGCTGGAGCTATTATACACAGGACAGGTTATACTGCGATTTGGAGAGGTACATTTTTTGTAACTCCGCCCATTTCTATAAGGACTGGTTCCTAAAGTGGAAACGAATTGTCTCACCGAAATTTGTTTAAAAATTCCCCCTCTAGTACATTTCGGGCACGCCTACTTTGACAAATATTTTCCAAAGAAACGAAGAACCCCCATCCTCTTATTGAAATGCATGTCTATAATGTATACAGCTTTGTATTGCCTAAAAATATAAAGCTACATCGCATATTCTAGAAGGAGTTTAGCAGTTCTCCCTCCACCCCTGAAAAAAAAAACTCCCTTTCTTTAGGGTACCCCCCCATCTTTTATGCATAACGTCTTTAAATATGTTCTTCCATATTCAGCACTCCCATATTCAGTGAGAACTAAGCCGCTGCTGCAACAGAAAACAATAGACACAAAAATCAGCAATCAAAAATGTACCAAAAACAACGAAGAAAAACAAATTTCCTTCGAAAAACGACAAAAAAACCAAACACCTCTTAAGTGCTCGAAATGATTTTATTTTCTCATGTCAGCATTCGTAAAGTTCGTTCAACGCTTAAGCTTTTGGGGTTTTTTTTTGCGTGTTGCTTAATTTCGCCTACCTCTTCTAATCCAATCCTATCATCCAAACCCATCCGAGCAAGGACCCAGCAGCAGCGCAGCACACATTCTCCCCATTAGATTTGTGTGTCTGTGTTGTGTTTAAAGCGGGTGCTGTTCGTTATACTTTTTATTTTGTTTCTCTCTTCGCCAGTAAGGGGATGCAATTTGAATGTCTTGTCGTAATGAACCATCTCCAACCATTTGCATAGCCTTTTCCTACCTCCATCACTCATCATACGATGTGGGCCTTTGACTCTATACGTTCGTTCCTTCTGATGTGATCTCTGTGCATAGCTGGAGTTTCTTCTGCAACATACTGACTGCAAGCAAACTGACAAACATTCCATCGTATGTAAAGTAGAATAATGAAAAATAAAATAAAACCAAAAACAAACCACCACCGCCGCCGGGTGCATTAAGGGTGGTTCAAAAGTAAAGAGTTAAAAAAATAAAAGAAATAAAAAATAAAAATCCCCACACAAAGCAGTACTTGTGTATTATTTTTGATCAACATATTTGTTTTTCCCTTCTAAACGTTGTTGGGGTGAGAAAGTGAGTGACCGGAATAGGGACGTGCTTGTAAATGTATTGGTCTGTTAGGATCCACTTGAAGTCAGGGCTAAAGGGATATTAGCACTTTGAGATTCAACAAGTTGCGGAACTTAATGGCAATTGGATGTTGGCTCGAAATGTATAATCCTTCATCATCAGAAGCCTTTATTCTGCTTTGCATTTATTGCAGATATGCTTCTATTGACGTATAATCGAACACATACATGTAGTTGTTTGTGTAGACCTAGGTTCTGGCAACTATGCTGTGTATGAATTTTATTTTGGACCCCATAGGAAGCGACCTACAATTTTAAAACATATTTTGACAGCTCTAGGTTGTTTGTTAGGCGTTTGTGAGAGGTGGGTCAGTATAACATTTTTTTGTATCGTTTCTCAAAGTTTTATTTCATGGAATCTATGACATTCAATGTTAATAACCAATAAGTATTAAATTTACTACAGTTACAGTAAAACCCGCTTGAGAGAAAAACCCGCTTATCTGAAACACTTTTTTCATACCCGAGTATTTTTTGACCAATTACCTATAAAACACTCCGTGAAAAACCCGGATACCTGAAACATATTTTCAGTTATATTTTATATTTTTGATTGAAAAAAACTCTCTTAAGTGAAAATATTGAATCGAACAGAACAAACAATTTGAACGCTTTCCCTTCTTTTTTCTTGAAAATGACATTTGAATTTCTGAAGTTCCGCCGAACATAAAATAGCACATCAAAGTAGGTGACCTCTAATTTGGAGGTGTTACAGCTTAAAACACTTTTCTACTAAATTATTATAGTCACAAAAATTGTTTTATACATTTTGAAAAGACAATTTAGTAGCGCATAATATACAAGTCTTAAGAACTTCGGGGACATCAGCTGTTAAGCTACAAAAAAGTTATGGCTCCTTAAACTCAAAGTTTTTAAAATTTGTTGTTACTTTTTTTAAATGCTTTTTTCTCACTCAAAATTTGTACAACTTTTTCACATACAACAGATCAACAGAAGTTGTAGTAAAAACCATTTTTTGTCAGACAAAGGTCAAACACAAATAAGTGAGAAAAATAAACTAACGTACCTAGCATTGAGCAATAGTTAACAGTTAATTATTGTGGAATAGGAAAAAAAAGCTTAACATTGATAAGTTGATCTCCTCAAAATATATTGAAAACGTGAATACGCGGAAATAGTGCTTCTATACGGGTTTTGCAATGGGAACGGTTCGTTCGTTGGCAAGATTGGAGTACAGCGCCTTGTTTATGCTGGGTCATCTCCTCCAAATAAAAGGGAACGACGCGAGACGGAGTGGCGGCAGAAGTTGAGGATGGGATTTTGCGTGCTGTGAAAGTTGAGTTTTCAATCAGGTCCGCAGAGGGCTGTGCAGTTGGAACTTCCCAGAGCCAGGATTCACAGAACTCTACGCAGTAATAGATTACACCCTTTCCATTTAACACCGGTACAGGATTTACTACCAGGAGGTACGCAAGGAAGAGTGGAATTTTGCCAGTGCAAACAGACAGAAGACAGGCACTTCCTCAAAAATATTCTGTGGACTAACGAAGCGAAATTCACAAGAGACGGGGTTACAAACTGCCACAATTTGCACCATTGGTCCATTTTATATGAACAACATCCTTTCAAGAATTAATTTATTGTGAGCAACTTCCTCAGAATGTGTGCTTATTTCAAATTTGGTTTAGCGTAAATGTTTGGTAACACAGTAGGCCCCATGTTCTTCCATAAACAGTTAATCCCATTACTGCCTAGAATTTCTTAGAAAACGATTGCCGGAGCTCCTTGAAGATGTTCCTCTTCTTCAGAGGAGGCCGATGTTTTTTCAGCAAGATGGGGCACCTTGTCACAGTAGCAGCGGGATAACTCCATTCCTTTTAACGACCGGTTGACTGGTCGATGTCGACTGTCGGCGCAGTAGCGCAGTGGTTAGTGTGTTGGACTACTGTGCGAGGGATCCCAGGTTCGATCCCCGGAAAAACCCAAATTACATCTTAAAGTTTTTTCTACTGCGCCACCTCTCGCGAACGTCTGACAAACATCCGAGAGTATGCCTGTCATGAAAAAGCTTCTCAATTGAGCCGTTCGGACTCGGCATACAATTGTAGGTCCCTTCCATTCGTCCCAAAAATAGAAACTCACACAAAACGAATGGTTTATCTTAAAGATAAAAAGTTCATACAAAGAATTAAAATTTATTACCTAAGTACAAATTTTGAGAAAACAGCATTTTAGGTAAACATTTGTAACAAATTTTAAAAAATTTGCGTTTAAGGAGCCATAACTTTTTGTAGCTCCACAGATGTACCCAAAGTGCTTTAGACTTGTATATGCGCTACTAAATTGTCTTTTCAAAATGTACAAAACAATTTTTGTACCTATAATAATTTATAAGTTATAGCGTTTTAAGTTGTAATACCTAAAAATTAGAGTTCACCTAATAAATATACGCTTAACGGAATTTTTAAACCCGCTTAAGTGACATTTTGTTTTCACTTATCCGGACTCCGCTTAAGTGAAATAAGTGAAATGTTTTTTTCACTTAAGCGGGGTTCGTTTAAGTGAAAAACCCGTTTAAGTGAAAGAAAGACTGTGACATTTTTGTGTTTCTCTTAAGCGGGTTTTACTGTATTAGGAATATTTTTAGCAAAGCTTGAAAATGTAAAGCTGATTGCTCCAAATACTATTCCTACCAGCGCGGGGTTAGACTGTTTCGGTCACCCTTCGCCTTTTTACCTTAGACCAACCACGACCACAAACCAGTAAGAACTAGACCACCGACTTCCTGTGCACCTACCCGATCCTCCCCGGAAAAAATTACCCTGTCTGTGAATACGTGTAAATGTTAAAATTAATGGCGGCAATGATTTTTCATGCTATACCATGGGCCTAGGATTTTTCAAGTATGCGTGCGTTAATGGCGGTCCTTTGACTTTGTACAACACCAATACATGGGGCCCGCCGGCAGCTTGTAGGCAAAGTCCGTTGTGTGGGAGGAGTCGACGGTCTATTCTTACTGTTTGTGACCACGACCCTCTTTTCGGTATTAAGGAGTAGGGTGGAGTGCTTCAATCAAGCTATTCTGATCAGCACCAGTCTCTGTTCTGTGGATTGATTGTCAAAAGGAATTAAACGGGGCCAGATTCCTACGGTGATCCATACAGGCCTTACGACATGAGTAACGCTTCCACTCTCTTCAAATTTCTTCACAATTTTACCAATTGCTTGCGTAGTCGGTCGATTATGCCGACCATAATCATCGTATAATGCCCGAAAAGTGACAGTTTGAATTTGTAGTAAGTTTTAGTAATTTTAACGCGTTGTTCGATTGTTAAGCGATCCATTATCGTAAATGGCAAACATTCATGTAATATTATGACACTTCAAATGACAGCTGAGTTTGACAGGTGTCAAATGCCAGCACTACCAACTTGAAACCACGAAATGAATGACCCTACATTTGAAAAATTGTTTGGCCCCAAGTCGAAGATGCATAAAACTGGTAGAACGTATGAAATGACTGCCTTCCGTGTATTTCTAACTCGATTCCTGTTGTTTTACAGGAATATTCTACTGCTCTCCAAAAACTCCCTTTGGTGTCATTTGAAATTGGACAAAATAACGTCGTTTCTTAAAGGCTGCAATAAAAGCTTATTATATTCCATGCTAGTTGGTTTTGGGCGATTTTGAAAAGTTTTAAAATCTCCAGCCCAGGTATTTCCATTAACTCTTATTAAAGTTCCATTAGATTTCAAGTTTAAGATCAATTGAACTACCATATCCACAGGGTGACACTGATGATTAGAGTAGAAAGTAGATACAGCAGCGTTACCGATGGCCAAAATGATAAAGTCGTTAAAAAAGCTCGCCAAGAGTTTAAAAAGGGGCCTTATACAAACAAAACTTAATACCTACTCGATGCAGTATTTTCAACAAAACATGTCTATAGGTTTTTCCTTTACTTTTGTAGTAAAAATGGAAAAGACTGTCAAAATGTCAGTGGGGATAAAGTCTTTCTCAGGAAGAGAAACTTACGAAAAATTAAAGGAACGCTTTTGTAGTAATCTATGAAAAATTACAGATGCATTTTGTTTTTCCGTAAATTGCAGTTTGTGATGTGAGCTTTTTGTTTGTCAATTCATAAATTGCAGTGGTAAAAAGGTCTTTAAAATTTCTGATACAGGCGAATAATTTACTAATTTGTTAGCAATATTAACTTATTCATCTACCGACGAAAGTGAACATCTTTTTGATGAAGTCAAACCACAAATGTGAATAATAATTTCACGCATATGACAAATAGGACGACAAATATCTGTCAATTTGTGGCTGATAGCTTTTTCAGTTCTTACTACCAGAAATTCGTTGAATAAAAAGTTTGTAAGATTCTCAGTGGAAGGGTAATATTTTGCTCCCAGAGTAAGTATTTTCACTACAAATCAATAAACATTTATAAATAGGGCTTTCCCCATGCAGTTTGGCATTTGGCCAATCTTAAACCAAAATTCTTTAACATTTGGTTCCTCAAAATAGTTAAAAAAGCTTTCGTCACTTGAAACTGTCTTCAGCAATTTTCATTCAGTGATGGTTTGCTCTATGCATAATCAAAAATTCAACGATAGTGAAGCAGAGGTAAAACAAACCATACTTACTTGACAGTGAATTGATATTGCGGGGAAGTGTTTATTATGGATACAGATTATATTATATATTTTTTTTTGAGTTGTTTAACAGTTTTTTGGATCTCTTTTATGAAAATAGTCGCCCGAAAGTCGCCAATGTTGTAAAAAGTGGCCAAAACAGAGAATTTTTGAAAAGGCGTCGCTGGAGGCCCAGAGATCAAAAAAGTCGCCCATCGGTAACGCTGAGATACAGTGCTATAAATCTGAATGTATATGAAAAAACCGTTCTCTGTTAATATTTCCCATTTTAGAAAATGAATTTCTTTTAAGAAATATTCGTGGCCAAGTTCATTTTGTTAACCCGCCAGAACTAAGGGGTCTCCGTTTTTCAGGATTGACCTTTCCTCTGGCCATATCCGAGAAAGAATTCTTATGCCCTTCAAATATGGCATAAACGGGGTGGTCCCTTCATTCATTAACTAATTTCTATTTAGAGGTAGGTCCCCATGCCCCGCAAGAGATTCAGTAAACAAAATCAATGTTCTTAAAGTTTACGTGTGTTAGTTCCAAGAATTGCGTTGCATCTGAGTTTCAGGCGTGGTACATTATCGGCTACTCTGAGCCTGGCAAAATTGTGAATCATTATATTTTCTTATTGGAACTTTACGCACACGTAATGAAATTTAAATGAGCTCTGATACTGTGATGTGTTCCCTGCGTGCTTGAATGAAATTCAATTGCAAAAACCAAGCTTCTTGAATTTTATGATCGTCTGAATATGAACCGAGAAGTATTTGGTGTATCGAATGCGTTATATAATTATCCACGGTTGTATTTTTTTTTTTTTTTTTTTGTGAGTAAATACGAGATGGAATTTACTTCAGTATCGTGTGGATATCAAAAAGAAAGACAAACAACAGCACATGATTCTGGGAACACACATTTATTTTATTTTATGGATTCTAACCATGTTCTGGGAGGGTGTGTACTAGAGTGAGTCGAAAAACTCAATCAAGGAATATTTTCTTTGTCAATACTTTCGCTTATCGTACAAAAAAAGTGTATCAGGCAGTGTCCAGTAATGATACCTATTGTAGTGCCGATGTGCAAGCTGTTGAGAGAGATCAATTTCTTAAATCGTTTCGAATACAGCTTAGCCCAAATTTGTTTTATGACTAGACAAGTAGTGGCACTAGTCCACCTAAAATTTGCACTCTCGATAGCATTCAGCTTCAATTTTTGTTTGTAAGTAGCGAGTGGTATCCCTAGGGTGCCTTTATCTGGTAGAATGGGTTGAGTTGTTCCTATTCTATCGAGTTCATCTGCCTTACAATTCCCTGGAATGTTAACTGTTCGGCCATCTCCGTAGGAGACTTACGGAAGTCGAAGGCTAATAGAAAAGTAATAGCGAGCGAATCCAAGGATTTGATGGCTGGTTGGCTGTCCGAAAATATGCAACAAGGATATCTGATGTGACGTTTTTCTTGAGCCAAAATAAAACTTCTTTTATCGCCATTGATTCCGCCTGGAACACGCTACTATAATTTGGTAGACGGAAGGAGAGCTTAAGATTACGACTTTAGAAGAAAACACCCCACCACTCCGTGTTTGGTTTTTGAGCCGTCCCGCCAGTGTAGAAGTGAACTGATTCATCTTTTGGGAAAGTATCCTCATTCCAGATTGCTCTGGAGGGAATAGTGACGAGAAAGTTGTTGTCAAAATTTAGATACAGGGTGTGTAGTCAGTGTTTTCGGTTGAGATTTCGAAGTTCTTTAGAACAGAGGCGTGGCCAAAGACTTTGATCGACCACTGTGAGATAGCTTTAAGGCGAATGGCTGCACTCGCTGCCATTTGCTTGCTAAATATATTAAGGAGTAATAGATGAAACAATATGTCTAGTGCCGCAGAGGGAGTTGTGGGTAGTGCACCGCTTATACATATACAAGCTGTGCGCTGGACCTTGCCCAGATGGTCGCAGTTTATCGAGTTCTCCAAGGCTGTTCACCAGACAATTATCCCATAGTGGGTATCAATCTTAGAACTGAGATATAGAGCCAGTGGGTTATTCGAGGTTGTAAACCCCATTTATTTCCAATAGAATTATGCTTGAATATCTCTGGAGTACGTACGCTGGAGTTAGATGAAACGATAGGCATATTCAACGGTGACAGATGTTGGGACGCATTACAAAGTCCAACATTGATACGACGAACGGTTCGTGAGTTAAGAAAAGGGCCCTTTAAAAGGGGCAATCGCCAATAACTCGGGCCCTGGCAAAATTTCCAAAATCGGAAAAATAAATTATCTTTATTTCTTATAATAGAGCACAGAAACCGAGTTTGTAGTCGATCGGATGAAAAATAAAAATGTTTACATACAAACTTTGACCCCCCTCCCCCCCCCCCTTTTACCCCTTTAGAGGTTGAACTTCGAAAAATCCTTCCTTAGTGCTTCTTGACTACTTTTATTGAAGCAATGTTCGCATTTTCCTGATATCCGTAAGCGGTATACAAGTTCGTCGAAGAATGACTCTCACGAAGCTTCCTTTCCAAAGGATTGTGTCGCACAGTTACATAGTAGGTGGAAAGGTCTGCAATTACACAAACAAAATCGTTTGGTCTAGTTCTTCCCGACAAAAATTGCGGTATCTGCTCTGCTGACATAGCAATCTTTTTGTTTCCCGCCTACCTATCCATGTTTATGTTTATGTTTGTTTTATAAGTTATAACACTGTAAAGATCAGGGCGGCACTGGTGACATTGACAATTTTGCAAATTTTTTCAACTTGTCAGAGAAATTTTCATTTCATAAAATATTGAAAGGTGACATAATTGTCAGTTAAATAAATGTTAATAAATGTTAACAAAAATGCACCAGTATAACAGTCATTAACACAGAAATAAAATCGCAATTCTCTTCTCTTATAGTGATCCTGTTAGACACCACGCGAGAGGCAACGTTGGAATGGACCAGATACCCATATGGTCCCCAGGCACAGACTCCTGGCGTAAGTAAACTAAAGGGTGTTTTTTTTAGAGGTATAGAACTTTGAAATAGAATAAAAGACAGACGATTTTTTTAAATTGACATGGAATTTACTTTATTCGAAAGATAATCTTCTGGCATTATAATTTAAATATGATTTCTGGCATATGACTGCCTCGGACGTAGTCTAATCTGGAGGTCCAATTTTCGATGACTTTTTCCAACATTTGTGGCCGTATATCGGCAATAACGCGGCGAATGTTGTCCTCCAAGTGGTCAATCGTTTCGGGCTTATCGGCGTAGACTCTAGCGACTTGACATATCCCCACAGAAAATAGTCAAGCGGCGTTAAATCGCACAATCTTTGAGGCCAATTCACGGGTACGCAACGTGAAACTATGCGGTTACCAAACGTTTCCTTCAATAAATCAATTGTGGCATGAGCTGTGTGGCATCTTGTTGAAACCACAGCTCCTGCACATCATGGTTGTTCAATTGTTGAACGAAAGAGTCAGTAATCATGGCGGTCACCATTGACTGTAACGTTCTGGGCAGCATTGTTTATTGACGTATCCATTCAACCAAAAGTTGAGCTTTATCGCTAAACAAAATTCGCTTATGAAAATTGGAATCAACGGCATTCTTCTTTTAGGCACATTCACCGAATATATACGCCTTGCTAGGTGATCCTGTGCTGCTTCAATTCTTGCACGAGTTTGATTTTCTAAGATCTTCCATAAAGTAGATAGAAACATATCCAATTCCTGGGGACAGACTTATTCGGGTCTTCCTCTACGCTATACTCTACAGCAGCAATGACTTCTTCTGTACGCACTGTACGACGCCGACGTCTCTTTGGATGCGTATTATCATTTAGAGTAAACGTGGTGCGAAAACGTTTTATAGTTGATCGAATTAATTGCTCTGATGGCCGATTATGTTGACCGTAAAATGGACGTAGTGCGCAATACGTATTTCGAACAGAGCCATGATTTTCAAAATAAATTTGCACAATTTGGAAGCGTTGTTCAGGCGTCAGTCTATTCATGAAATGCCAAACCAAACTAAAAATAAATCACTTGACAGCTGACAAAATGGCCGCCAGTTAAAATAGTGCTGCCTTAAAATAGTGTTGCCAACTTGAAGTTATACCTCTAAAAAAAAACACCCTTATATTTTCAATCACAATCTTTTATATGTTTCCCTTTTGCAGTGGGTGGAAGAATCGTTCACAGATTTCGTTAAAGGTATCAACTGGAGGAGTTATGTTGTCTGTGATGTTGCCTATCATAATGTTAACAATTGGCTCTGGTCACCGTTTATTGACCGTGGTCCGGCCAATCGATTATATATAGAAATTCAATTTACAATTCGAGATTGTTCATTGTTTCCAGGTAACTAATTAAAATCCGTTGTATATTTCTTCCTAAAGCAGCCATTAAACTCGTTTTCTCTCTGCAGGAAATGCGTTGTCATGTAAAGAAACATTTAGTTTGCTTTTTTATGAATTTGATGCAGCCACAAGAGAGCCACCGCCATGGCAACCAGAAAGCTATAAACTTATTGGTAAGAAAAAGAGAGAGAAAAAATATGAAATATGTTGATTTGTAAACAATTGTATTTTTTAAACAGCTCGCATAGCTGCTGGCGAAGGTCGATTTAATCAAAACTCCGATGTCGATATAAATACAGAAGTCAAAAGTATAGCGGTCACTAAGAAGGGTGTCTATTTTGCGTTTCGCGATCAAGGTGCCTGTATTAGTGTGTTAGCGGTTAAGGTTTATTACATAACGTGTCCCAGCGTTACGGAGAATTTTGCTCATTTCAATGAAACCCCCACTGGCAGGGAAATTACAATAATCGAGAAACAGAATGGTACTTGTGTGAATAATGCCGAACCGTATGAGCCACCGACGTACCTGTGTAAGGGTGATGGCAAATGGACCATCCTTACCGGAGGCTGTCGCTGTAAAGTCGGCTTTGAGCCGGATTACATCAACAAGACTTGCAATGGTGAGTAAATTTATTTTGCATTATCTTGTTTTTGACAAATTTCTTATATATAGATTGCCCGGCGGGAACATTCCGTTCCGTTGAGGTGAGCAAGTGTACTGCCTGTCCGCTCAACTCGAAATCTTCGAAAATCGGAGTGGCGTTTTGCCCATGCCAAGCGGGCTATTATCGTCACCCTCGAGATGGTAAACAAATGCCTTGCTACAAACCTCCGGGTCCGCCAACGAATCTTACCCTCCTGTTTGTTGATCAAACAAGTGCAATATTATCGTGGAACACACCCACTCGTGCGTCAGACGAACAGTTGGACTCGAAATTTCGTAGTGACATTGTGTTCAAGGTAAAATGCACATCATGCTCGTCCAATGTAGTCCTGAATCCATCCACTGACACTTTCAACGAAACAAAGCTCACCCTAACAAATTTAGAACCAGTAACCACATATACTATTCAAATTCATTCCATGAACGGAGTATCTTATTCAATAAGCCAAGACAACGAAACAGCCGATGGTGAAAACGGCACATCGAACGCGGGTGACGCTGCTGCCGATAAAACATCTTCGGCTTCATCGTCGTCAACAGATGATGGCTCCGCCATTAAAACGGAATACACGGAAATAATTTTTACCACTGAATCTGCCATACTTAGTACGGTCTTTAATGTTCGCATTGTTTCGATAACAAGCAAAGAAGCGGACTTGGTTTGGGACAAACCCATTCACAGCGACTCGCCGATTGAGTTCTACGAAGTAAGATGGTTTCCAAAGCCAGAATTGGATGCTATTAACAAGACAGCGTTGAACACCAAGGAGACGAAGGCTCACATTGAAGGTTTGCAAGAGAATTCCGAGTACGGATTTCAGGTTCGCTGCAAGACTCTGAATGGCTACGGAACATACAGCAACATCGTATACGCACAGACGCATCAAAGTGTTAGTCCAGGTAATCATTTTTGGAACTCCAATTATAAGTACTTGTGAAACTAATTTTGTTTTCTCTCTTGTCCCAAGTTTATGACGATTCAATGCAAATGCGAATTGTGGCCGGTGCTACTGTTGCTGTGGTCTTCATTCTCGTCTTGGTCATTGTAGCTACAGTCCTTTTTCTGCGATCGAAAAATCAAGACGAACTGGATAAAAAGACAAACAATCACTTGCCCTTACCACTGGACTATGCCAGCAACGAAGGTAAGTACTGCCACCATCTGACCTTTCCTAAATATCAACGACAGACAGTAGTATTGTTTTGTTGCGAACAAAGAGAAGACAGTTCTTTCTCTGCACATTGCAGTGTATTTTTGTGGACAAGTAAACATCACGTATTAACGTTCAAATTATATTTTTAATAATACACATGTATGCATATGTGTGCTTGTTATTTTTTCTTTTCTTTTTCACGAACGTCAAAATAAATCCGTTTTAATAAATACATTTTTTTCTCTTTCCCCACCAAATTCCCTAAAAAAAAACAACAAATTATGTGATAACAAAATGAAAATATTATTAAATAATAATCCAGGACTCGTCGTTACCTATAGTAAGTGTTTCGAAATGAAAAAAAAGTACAAAATTCAAAATTTAATAAAAAAATTCTTTTTTTTTTTTTTAACTGAAACGTTTCAAAAATGTTTCGCTTTGTATGGTTGATTGTTTGGCTTTGAACTTTTGCTTTTGGGAAAATAATACAAAAATGAAACAATTAAAGTAACACACACTTACAGTGCGGTATAAAATTAAATTAAAAAAATTAGCGGTAGCCTTTTATTTTTTTTTTATTTTTCTGTTAATTGAGTGTATTCAAAATGTATAATATATTGTGCATGTTTTAAATAACTATTAATTAATTGTGAGGACATTTGTTTGCAACACTTGTATGTTTGCGTACAGATTTCTCAACCATAGGTCTGTTTGATTGAACATTTTCTCGCGGCTAAGGAGTGTGTAGTGTAGACAAATGCTAGCATTATGTGATGAAGATAAATTGAATTTTTTTTTATGTTTATTTAGTACAAGCTACAAAAACAAAGTTATATACTAGAAGTAAAAATTAATACATATAACTAGGAAAACGAGGCTGAGTTTAATAGATGGAGTGCTGCGGTTGAAATCAAAAATGAAAATGTTTGAGTTTACCTCCCGTAGCATGCAGAAAAGTGGTTCGTTGGAGCCGTAGCCGTAGGACCTGCGGTGGTTTGGTAGATAGAAGAGGCGGAGGTATCTTAAATTGCCCTACAAATAAACCTTACTGACGGTTTTCAGAACATCTCTTTTTAAGAGAACATGTCCTCTCTTTTGTCCGCGATCTATTTTACACTTTTTTTTCTCGGTTGGATCTTTTTTTGTCCTCTGTATTTGCTGTGTCCTCTTTTTGAATACCTTCAATTTCAATATAAAAATAATGTAAAAAGTGTAAAAAGAGCAGGCTTGAACAACGTTTTTTATAAACTGAAGTCTAATACCTATCGGAAAAGCAGTGGAATTGGTTGTCCAGTCCATATCATTTCCAACGCAACCAAAAATGATTTAATTGATTTTCAATTGATATCGAAATTATTGTAATAAAAGTATATATAATTTTTTTTTCTATATAATACACTATGCCAGGGTTTCCCAATCTTTTTCATACTGCGACTCCCTAGAAAAGTTGAAATATTTTTGCGACGCCCTTCTAAAACCACAGATATCTGAATAAAAGCTGATATTACTGAAGATTCACTAAAGGGTTGTGAAATATCGTCGTCCTATATTTATGGAAATTTTGCTTGTTCACATACCCGCATTTATCTAAAAATGCGCCTCGTCGCTAGAGATGATTTTTCGGACAAAATTGAGGTTATCTTCCAAACTCTCCGAAGCCAAGTCAGCGAACAAACGGCTTTGTCTATGTTCATTAACTTTGAGATCTTGTACGGGCTTAGGCCCAAGTCCTGATGCAAAATTCGCCAAGTTCGAGTCTGCAAAAGGCCGAGGTATTGACTGCCTCGGGTTCACCTTTACACTATTATGGACCGCGTCAATGCTCCCGACGAACCCGACGAACCTGGTTGGCAACGACCCGTACATACAAACATACATTTTCAATGGCCCGCTTATCCATTAAGTGGGTCGCGGGTGAAGTTTACTTAAGTGGACCCTCCATAGCTCTCGATCCTCCGCCATTGACTCCAAATCATCAAGGGCAATCCCCATACGGGTAGAGGAGAGATTATGAATTTGATCTAACCATCTCATCCTGGGTCTACCTAGAGGACGCCTGCCCGATGGTACGGATTCCACAGCGCGTCGTGGGATCCTGGTCGGGAACATACGTTTAACATGACCAAACCACCGAAGCATGGACCGTTCCGTCCGGAGAAGTAGCTGCTCGACATTGAGTTCCTCACGTATTCTAGTATTTCTAATGCGATCTCTACGGGTCACACCAGCAATACAACGGAGAAATCTCATTTCGGCAGCTTGTATTCGCGATCTTATTCTTTCGGTCATTACCCAAACCTCATGACCATATGTAAGAGTTGGAACAAACACCGAATTAAAGACTGACAACTTAGCTTTGACACCAAGTTCAGTCCTCCTGATAACAGAATGCCCAAGCTGTCTCAAAATCGATCCAGCCTGACCAATCCTACAGGAAAACTCGGCATTGCTCCTTCCATCACTCGTGAATAAGACCCCGAGATACTTAAACTTCTCCACCTGTTTCAATGGGACTCCACTAACATGCAGAGTGCATTGAACAGGCGTTCTGGAGACGACCATCACTTCAGATTTGTTCACGGCTACAAACCGATCGAGTGCGCGCTGAAGTTCAGTCTGAGAGGACCCAAGGATGACCAAGTCATCAGCGAAGAGCAAATGACTTATCCTCAGATCTCCCAATTCGAAACGTTCCTCGCCAAGACTGCGCTGTAACATCCAGTCCATATAAGTAATGAAAAGGAGAGGAGACAAGACGCACCCCTGACAAAGTCCAACGCCCACGGTGAAAGGTATTGATTTAACGCCGTTTACCCGAACACAGCTTTTACAGTTTGTGTAAAGAGACTGAATGGCTCTCAAGAGAGAACCATCAATTCCATACTCCTGTAATACACTCCAGAGTTTCTCTCGAGGGACTCGGTCGTATGCTTTCTCCAAATCTACGAAGCAAGCTTAAACAGGTGTAGCATACTCCCAAGCCTTCTCAAGTACCATTCTGAGAGTGAATAACTCATCACCTAATCGTTTCCACCACCTTGGCAAAGACTTTTCATCCCCTTTCTTGAAAAGGGGAACAATCACCCGAATCTGCCAATCGCTGGGAGTTTCGCTGCATTCCCAGGCCACTTTAATGACACGAGAGAGCCATTTGACTCCCTCTTCACCTAAGGCCTTTAGCATTTCTGGCCGGATTTCATCCACATGATTTGATCTTCCTTCCTCTACCGTCGGACTATTTTCCACCCTGCTTAAGGCGATGGATGTGTCATCCTCAATGCCCTGGATTGGATTGAGCAATTCGGAAACGTGCTCGCTCCATCTGCGCAAGATGTCCTTCTCATTAGAAAGAAGTGTACCATCTTTGGATTTGACTCCTTCGATAATGTTGCACTTCCTTCCTCTAAGTCGGCGGATGGTCTGCCAGACCACCTTGCTTGCAGATCTGTGATCACGGTCCAATTTTTCGCTGAACTCATTCCAAGACTGTTCTTTGGCTGCTTTAACAGCCAATTTGCAAGTTCTTCGCGCCTCAATATACCGGTTTCGAGAAGGTGAGTCCCCCAAGTGATTCCACACCTTGAAAGCCTTCTTCTTCTCTCTGATAGCTTCTTGAACTCCGGGCGTTTTAAACCACGCAGTTCTTTTCTCACCACCAGCCGCCACACCGAGCCGCTTCACTCCGCAAACATGTCCTGCAGAGGCAATAACTGCTGTTGAAAACAACTGCCATTCTTCCTCTGCATTCAATGGAACATTTGGAATTTGTTCAAACCTTGCAGATACCTGCCGTGCAAATTCCTCCCGTATCTCATCGTTCTGTAGCTCCTCCCACCGTATGCGCGTAACCATCCTTGGTTTACGCTTTGTCAGAATAGGTATTTGATCGTTGAGATACAATTTGCACAACACCAGGTGGTGATCAGTTGACAGTTCAGCCCCTCTCAACACACGAACATCACAAACCATCCTTTTAATAGACGACGGTACCACAAAGAAGTCTATCAGCGATTTCTGCTGCAGACTTCGACGGTACCATGTGTATTTATGGATATCCATGTGTGGAAAGAAAGTGTTCATAATGGAAATTCCATTTGAACAACAAAAGTCCAGCAACTTTTCTCCGTTCGCGTTCTGATCGGGGTCACAGTGTTTCCCAATCGCGCTGCCCCATGTCGAGAAATTCGCACCCACGTCGCGTACCCCGACTCCAGATTCGGTGCATACACCTGCACGAGAGCTAGGGTTGATCTTTCAAGGTTAAGCTTAAAGATCGCAACTCTTCCTCCTAATGGAATCCACTCCAATACTCTGCCTGACAGCCTGGGACTTGTGAGTATCCCCACTCCCGCCTGAGCAGTCATTGAAGGTGCTATTCCCAACATGAAGAGTTTCCACCCATCTGCAAGGTCCACAGTTCCAGAACCCCTTTGCTTTGTTGAGGAAACACCAACTATATCTAGTCGATATTTTACAGCCTCCCCAACAAGCTCCAGGTCTTTTCCCGTGAGCGAAGAGATGTTCCAAGTGCCTATCCTAAGTCGATGCCGTTGTCGAGTAACCGAAAGTCCACTTATGCCCCTATTGGTACATAGAGCATCCACCCTCTGACCCCCATAATGGTTTGCGAGACCATTGATAGGAAGCTCGTAGCCGTTTCGGGTTAAACCCGGCCGACTGCCGAGCGTGACAAGCCGACCACCAGACGCTCGCAAACTGCCATTATGACAGGCTTGGCAATATCCGAGGCTCTTTTAGTTCTTGTCATCGTTGGGTGTGTGCTTCGTCAGCCATGTCTAGGTAAACCTAGACATGTTGCCCGCCCCCCACCACGGGGAAGTCAGCTACATGAGGAGGCGGCAACGACCCGTACCAATTGAAAAACCCTTTTTTAATTTTGAGTGTCAGGCAAATATAGGAGTGCCAAAAACGAAGCAAGTCTGACTGGAAATGCGGGAATTGCGAATATGGTATTCGTTCGCAGTGAAAATATAAAACTTGCGACGCCCTAAGGATAACGCCACGAAGCCCCAGGGTGTCGCGACGCACTGAGGGTTTAAACGAATTTTGTATTGCGATGGAATTGGAATTTAAGGACTTGCTCTGGCATTGTACTACCTACTAGATGGTTATCATTGTACCCTTCTATGAATACAGTTTTAGTTTCCAGCTCTTAAACAATATTTTTTATGAACCTAACGAAAACTGTCGGGCAGTTTGAAAAATATTTCTTAATTCAGATTTATGGTAATTTTATTTTTATATTTCGCCATTCATTAACGTAATTAAAAAACAAATATATACTGTTATAAGCATATGTATGGGGATATGTATCACTTATACATACGTTATACCCGATTTCACACTGCGAGCTTAAGTGTCGATCCAAGGATAAACGCAGGATTATCACAAATTTGGTTTCCACAGTACAGGTTTAACGATAAACTTCACTTAAATAATGCCTAAAGTTAAGTCATCAAGTATCAGTCCAGAGAATACATAATTGCCAAGTGCAATAAGATAATCACCCCTATCGTGGAATCCGTCGGAATTGAGTTTCACTTCACCTATTCGATTCCCTTTCACCTTCTACTGCTATCGTGGAATCCGCCGGAAAAGTTTCCTTATCGACACGCTTTTGGGAAAGGTAGTTTCACTGTCAAGCGGCTGTCTTTCATTTGTGAACACAAATCCGTGTAGCTGCATTCGTCGGAGGTTATGAAAAGTTTGTTTCAAAAGTGATTTAAATAAAAACCAGTGTTTATTATGTAATAATGTATACGATAACTCTATTCCTGTAAAAATAAGAGGAAGAACGAAATGAGCGATGTTCTCAGAGAAGAATACGAGACAGGCTGAAATGAGCAATGAGTGGTTTCACGGAACTTTCAGGCGAAATGTGTTTTTAGAATGTTTATTTTTTGATATTAATAAAGTTCAATCTGTGCAATAGATTTAATACAAATGTTGGGCTTAATGAAGCAGCTGTTTTCTATGTAAATTTTTTAATGCTCACGACACGCAGCAAGCAAGAAAACCTATGAAATCCGCAATGAATTTGATGCGGGCAAGAAATGTCATTTTGTTCAGGAAAAATTCGATTTGAACGTTTTCAACGATACAGTGAAACTCATTCACATTACCCACAAGGGGAATTGTTCACTTTGCGGATTTGACGATACCAAAATATTTTTTTCCGTGAATGATTCCCCCCGGCGGATTCCACGATAGGGGTGAATATCTATCCCAAAATACTCTGAAGAAAACCTAAATAAGTAACAATATAATTCTGTTTGGCAATGCTGTTCAAGAGTAATGTCATATTATCTCTTCGTTATTGGTGGGAATACTCTCCAACACTGAGCATGCAACAACATCGACATGCTTCGCTTCCACGCACACTCATAGTTTTAGTTGGCACACACATTCGCATACAGTCACCAGGTTTGAATATTCAGGATAAATTGTTCACAATGACACTCATTTGGTGGTTTTACTAAACCAAGCTTAACTATGGACTGTGAAAACGAAAAATACTTAAGCGAAGTTTATGTTCAATCCTACGCTGAGCTAAACCCAGGATTAAGCTGCCACTGTGAAATTGGCTATTAGTGTAAAGCCAATTCTTTTCGATTTAACTCGTCGTGGTTTTCAAAGTGGAGTGGAGTCATATTGGAGAATAGACATTCCTCTGCGAGGGGGGGGAAGGGGGTTGTTGTTGATTGTAAATTATGTCCTCGGTTTGCGGTAGAGGTATATGAACACCCTACGCTTACTCTCTTTACTTTCAACTCCCACCGTCTGTAACACCCTTAACTTGTCCCTTTTTATTTCTCTCCATTACTGAATTTTAATAACTTTAAAGGACTAGGACTATGTCCCATTTCTGTGAGCTTAAATTGAGCCACGGGGCAACTTTGATGCAGGTTAGGAGGGCGCGGCACACTTGCGATTGCTCGGCTAGAGCTCATCGGACGGGGGTTGTTCTTGCCCGCTCACCATACATCCCAGCTCAATACACTTTTGTATCGTGCCTGCAGCGTTGCCGAAAGTACTCCCTTGGAGTATTGTACTCCTTTCAACACCTCTTTTCTCCCGTACTCCTTTCACATTCGTACTCCTATTTTTTTTTTGACCTTACATATCTTACACTTGCAGCAAAATGTAATTTCCTCCTTAATAAATTTAATGCAGACTTGGCAGCACTTTTATCCTTCAAACCCTCGTCAAACAGGGGATTTCCCCTTTTTCTAGTTTGTTTTTGTTTTTCGTTGGGCGACCCACATTAAGGACACATTACGAAGAACGAAGGTCCTCAATTTTTGTTTGCTTATGTGCATTTTCTGATTTCTGATACATTAAGGTGGGTTTCCACATGTCTGTTGATTGACAAAGTTTGACAGCCCTCGCGTTTATGTCATTGAACGACATAAACGTCAGTTCATTTCCACTTATGCCAATTATTGGTAAAAAATCGTTTGTCAGTTGATTGACCAACTTATGAACTCGATGCCAATTAAATTTTCTCTGTCAATTATATATATATGACATTTTGTTTGACAATTCAGCTATTTCCACTTGTCCAGTGGTTTCTTTGTCAGTTATTGGCAAACGCTGTTAGTCAATTCATTGACAAGCAATTTTTCGCTATTTCCACTTGCCAATTGTTTAATTGGCATAAAAATACGTCAATTGTCAATTTCAAATCGACAAGTGGAAACCCAGCATTAGTTGGAAAAGAAAACTTCAGAGACTGAAAGCAATACGACTATCAGGCATGACACTGATGCCAGTCAATGAAGTGAAATACCTAGGACTACACCTAGATAGTAAACTCATATGGTGTAAACGCACGGAAGAGATTTCAAAGAAGGCAACACGTGCTCTTATGAGTTTAGCAGGAAAATCGTGGGGTTGCAGCCCAAGCATCCTGCGATGGATGTACATTGCAATTGTGAGACCCATGATCACATATGGAGCTGTAGCATGGGCAAAACGAACCAACAAGAGATATTCTCAACAAAGTGCATGGATTGGCGTGTCTATGCATCACCGGAGCAATGCGTACATGCCCAACTGCAGCCATGGAGGTACTCCTAGAGCTAACCCCTCTACAACTCGTGGTTGAGGATACGGCGGAACCCCCCCCCCTACTCCTGTTTCCGTCTTGGACCCATAGAATCAGACGGATCTCTTAGACATACATCACTCTCCCAGTCAGTCCTGGAGGGTATGCAGGTTACAAAATTCTTACTGAATAGGAACTGGGGGAGCGTATAATCAGTATCTTTTGTGATGTGTTTATCTAGAATAGACGAGTGACCAGTTTGTCGACTAGTCCACAGACGGATTGTTTTCATACGGATGGCTGCATTCGCTGCCACTTGTTTGCAAAAGAGGTCTAGCGGTATCAGGTGGAATAGTATGTCCATCGCCGCTGTTGGAGTGGTCCTGATGCAAACACATGCCGTTCTTTAAACACGACTAAGGTTTTTGCAGTGAATAGCCTTCTCAAGCGCAGTCCACCAGACGACGACGCCATACTTGAGTATAGGTCTAATGACGGATACATAAAGCCAATGTGTAATTCGAGGCTGAAGTCCCCATTTGTTGGCGATCGCTTTTTTGCAGCAGTATATTGGGTTTCCAGCTCAGTTTGCTGTCTAGAGTGAGGCCTAGGTACTTAGCCGTATTAGAAAGCGCCAGCAGGGTGCCATTTAGTTTAGGGGGAACAAAGACGGGAATTTTATACTTCCTTGTAAAGAGAACCAATTCGGTTTTTTGATGATTGACGCCAAGCCCACGTGTTTTGGTCCATTTAGAGAGCCTAGAGAGGTTGTTCTGCATGAGATCCCAAAGCGTGTTGAGATGTTTCCCTGAGACAGCGATAACAACATCATCTGCATAGGCAATTACCTTGCACCCTTCCCCTTCCAGTATAAGTAGTAGTTCATTAACCACTAGGTTCCACTGAAGAGGTGAGATCACTTCACCTTGTGACTTACCCCTACTGACGAACTTCCGATCCGATGCTTCGCCCAGCTTTGAATTGATGAACCTGTTGGTGAGCAAATGATTCATCTATTCGCCTATCGACTTATCAATTCCAAGGCTCGTCAGTGCGCCAATAATTGCCTTTGGTTCGACGTTGTTAAACGCTCCCTCATAATCACGAAAAGCTACCAATGTGTATTCTTTACAATCTAGAGAGTGAAGGGTCCTTTCAACCGATTTCCCTTTACTGTACGCATGTTGAGAGGCTGACAGCAGACTTGCGTTAACCCGAATTATCCCAGAGATTTTTTTTTTGTAATTTTTCTATGATTTTTCGGAATTAGGCCACTTTTTGTATTGCATAACCAAAACCAAAAAAAAAAAAATACTTACCATTTCTTGGGGATGATGTGTACCCTATATGGTACAGTGGGATAATGCACTGTCATAACCCAATATTAATACATAACGCTATTTTAAGTATTTTTAGATAGATAGTAAGGTTTTATTTTTAAATATTGTTAAAAAATGGTTACATAAATGTTTATTGCATTGTGTGATAACTTTTGAAACAACGCACGTGTAAAGCAACGCCGCATTTTTCGCAACGAGTAGCCGCTTGAGTATGGCAAAGTCGACATCTGGTTCGTTTGTCTTGCTCGACAATCAAGTGGTTGATTTGGTCATATCGGATATTTTCTGTGCTTGCGGGCCGCAAATTGCGTGGCATGTTATGTTTTCCGTATGTTCCCAGCAAACTCCTTGCTATTCTACGACGAAACTCTAAATTGTCCAGTGTACCTTTATTGTATTTATGCAGCTGCCATGCGTTAGAAATTGCCATATCGATGCAATGAGCAAACAGTGGATAGTACCATTTTTTTCCTCTTATGGCAATGCGATAAAGACCGATATTTTGGTCAGACCTGTCGACTCCATGTTTTTATTGTAGGCTCTTATAAGGTTTGGCTGCGAAACCGATATTTCCTTTTTTTGTGCGCGAGAGTATCTTTTTACCGAGTTTGTTGGGTGAACTGGAACAGAGTTGGATATCATGTTAACAATGTTGTTGTCATTCCATTTACACACAACAGCATTAAGTTCTGAACAGAGTTCGTAGCTATAAGCGCCTCTACCTCTTTTTTTTAAAGCTTTATCAGATCCACGCAAAGAACAGTTTTTTAAACGATTATCTCTTACAGTTCCAGTGCTTCTTATTTTCAAAGCGTTTATTTCTTGAAAGAGTTCGAGTGAAGAAAAAAAAATTGTCAAAAAATAAGTGGAAGCTAAGATTCAAGCCTCGTCCAATCAGTGCCTGACAAAAACTTAAAACAACCTGCGTTCCAAGTGCATGCTCTTTGTTTTTAGGAGTTGAGGATACTTTCGACCCAAGATAGGGTTCAAACCAAACTATGTATCCAGTTGGAGTCGTCCCAACCCAAAATTTATAGCCCCATCTGATTGGCTTTCCCCTTATGAACTGTTTGGTAGGGTGGCGTCCAAAATAGGGTATCATACCTTCATCCACACTATAATTTTCCACAACTGGAGCAAACAACAGGAACTTTTGAAGCAGGTGATGAAACAAAGGCCGACTTTAGAGTAACGATCATTTGGATCTAGTTGAGTGTTATCGCAACAATGTAGTACTCGGAATATGTGATCAAATCTATTTCTAGTGATTGATTTCGTTATAAGGATATTTTGTGAATCTTCTTCATTTTCCCAGTACATTCTTCGTCTTGATACACTATTATAGCCACTCAAAATAAGTACTCCAATAAAGGTTTTAAGCTCACTAATCTGTATATCAGCCAGGAGATTATGTTGCTGGGCATACAAATTGGAATATTTTGTTATTTGTTCAAATAAAGTCTCATCAAAAAAGAGCGAGAACAGGTCCAAAGGAGCGGAAGATGGATTCAACCCACAAGCTTCGTAGTTAAAGTCTGTTAATGTTTCCTCCAAGTCTTTTTCCTCCCATGAAAAATTTATAGTTCGTGCCTTCTTTTTTGGGACAAAACAAGAAATTGGAATGTCATCTTCTTCATCGAAGCTTTCCGGATGTAAGACAACTTCTGCCACTAGCTGGTTTGTCTACACAAACCACATCGTCCTCACCTGAATCTTCGTCTGTATCATCCCCCTCCAGCAATGGCGGTAAAATTGGTATTTCTGAGTAGAAATCGTCGTCATCGCTTTCGTCTATGCAACTTACAATCTCATTAACGGTCAGCCTAAAAAAAACCAAAAGGACATGTATTATCCCACTGTACCATATGCGGTACATCAAAATGCACGTCTATGTAACGGTAACATTGTATGCTTGAATTGTCAAGATTGTTGATTATTACTATTCTTTATTGTTTTAGCTATATAGATAATGTTTATTTAACTTATTTAAATACACTGATAAAAAATTACTTACCTTTTCCTCGACATTGTTTTGATACGGCAAAATACGCGCACTTAACTTTGACTTTACATCTAATTGAACGAAAATAAGTTTAAATTGACACATAAATATCTTAGCCTACTTATATTTAAACTAGATAATTCAAAAAAGTACTCGATTAAAAGTTTTTTTTCTGAGCTTACATTTTTTAAGTAAGCTGTACCATATGCGGTACAATGGGATGATTCGGGTTAACACTACAGCGTATATATGGGAGTCTATCAATTTCTTTCAGTAGAAATGATGACAAAGTTATGAGTCTAAGATTTTTGGGACTAAATGGGAAGTGGGTATCTAGTAGGAGATCTAGAGATTCTGAGCTAGAGGTAGTCCTTGAGGAATCAGCTCCCTTAAGATAACTTGGTATCCCAGAAGTCGTCGCCGCGAGAATCTGAGATCTCTTCTATCTTTCCACAAAAGAGTCTTTAGGTATGTCGTTGGGCTTTCTTAATCTTGGTTTTATAAGATTTGAGGGCCTCCTTGCACGAGATCGAGTCAGTGATGTAATAGCTAACTCCATTCCGCCCCTTCAACAATTCTCTACTCGCAACACTCGTCACTCCTCGAATGCGCATCAGCTCACCCTTAAGCCTGCCTACTGTAAAATATAGAGATTCTTTTGTGAGTCGAACAGCACGCACGTGGAATGCATTGCCCCACACGGTTTTCCCCTCTTATTACAACCCACAATCGTTTAAAACCAATGTGCACAAGTACCTCTTCTCTAAAAAAAAGAAATAGGTGGCGCAACAGGCGGTAGACACCCTAGACCTAGCTTCTCGCAACCATTCGTTTTATGTGAGATTCTATTTTTGGGACGAATGGAAGGGACCTTCAATTTTATACCGAGTCCAAACGACTGAATTGAGAAGCTTTTTCAGGACAGTCATACTCTCAGATGTTTGTCAGACGTTCGCGAGAGGTGGCGCAGTAGAAAAAAACTTTAAGATGTAATTTGTGTTTTTCCGGGGATCGAACCTGGGTATCCTTCGCGCAGTAGTCCAGCACTATAACCACTGGGCTACTGCGCCCCACCTACCTCTTCTCTATCCTTTCTATTAATCCTTCCACTCATGCTGTGCATTAGCATTTAAAGGCAACAAAAAAAAACCCTTGAGCACTAGTAATTTATAAAAAAAAATATCAAAAATTTTAAGTTGCAAATGAAACTAATCGCGAAGGCCAAGAGAAAATCGTCCCCTTGGAGTCACAATTCGGCCTATCCGCCATTGTTTCACATGATGAAGGAAGAATATTAAAACAGAAAATAAAATAATGACTTATCTAGTAGCTCTCGATAAAGCATGTATAAACTTTAAGGTAGAAATTTTGCTTTTACAACTTGCAAAATTATTTTGAACTTAGAACCAATATTAATTTTTATTTTTATTTTTTTAAATCATTTGAAGTAGGCGAAAAGTAATCTTGTCCAATTCGTTTCTGCTTAACGAATTTAAATCGTAAAATTTTTTAAACTATAAGAGTTGGTATTGTAAGCTAAGATACCGAAAACTATTGTGTTTTTCATAGCAAAGAAATGATGAAAATGCATGAAAGCAGTTTTGTGTGAAAATATCTATTGATTTTTTTTTTGTTTTATATTTATGATTTTATTTTAATTTTTAGTTCATGCCATGGATACTACACCAATTGTTAAGACTATTCAATCAAATGGTAATTTTACGTTTGCTTTTTTTTACCATTTTTTTAGATTTGATTTTTATTATTATTACCTCTATTTTGAACTAACTCGAAATTTTAACTACAATTTCTAATATTCTATAAATTCCTGCTTTTTAAGATTGGTATTGTATTTCTGTATTCGCTGGTAAAAATATTTTTTTTTTCGGTTTGGTGTGCTCTCTTGGTATGTTTTGTGGAATGCCTATACAATAATTGTATTTATGTGGATTTAACTAAATATTCTTTAATAACATAAAAAATGTAACAAACTGATCAATTTATGAATAAATGTAAACAAATAATATTTCAGTGACAACACCTTTGTTTGGCACAAGTCGAAGCTATGTGGACCCTCATACGTACGAAGATCCAAATCAAGCAATTCGGGAATTCGCTCGTGAAATTGATGCCAGTTACATTACAATCGAGGCTATAATTGGTATTTTATAAAATAATCTAAAATGATTCTAGATTTAATCGTTTGTTTTTTTTTTCTGTTTTTCAAGGTGGTGGAGAATTTGGGGATGTGTGTCGAGGTCGTCTTAAAATACCACCAAATTTCGTCCAAGATATAGATGTAGCAATAAAAACACTGAAGCCAGGTAAGAGAAAAATTTCGAAATTATTGGAAATTAGTATTCAAAATGATGTCTGTTTACGCGTTTTAATTTTTATTACAATTGTTTTGTTCGATTTAAAGTCATAAGGACTAGGACTGCTTTTACTGTTCAATGGGTTTGAATTGTTGATGTTAAACTTCCATATAGCTCCATAAAGCTGCTATTTAGAGATATCTAAAAATTGGAACTTTGCCTACAGAGTTCCTTGTTCCACCACGGTGGGGGGGTCTTTTTGCTGTATTTGACCGGATACGAGACTTTGTACGATGTGCTAAAAGCTTTTTGTGTCGAGTTTTGAGGTCGAGGTGAAAATTTGCGCAGTTTGTTTTTAATAACTTGGCCAAACCTTAGCCGTTGCATTTTTTTGGGTTTCTGTAGGGTTTTGGTTGCTTGATCTCGAGATCTACATCAAAGAGTATCCAGTTGTGGTCTGAAAAATATTTCAGGTTGGATAGTTTCCAATCCCTACTTTCGTATTATTGTTGTTTTTACTTAGTGTTATATCTATAACGTCCTCCAAACCATTAAAACTATCCGTACTAGGAAAGATAAAGATTGGAGTGTTACTTATATTGTATATTAGTGAAACCCCTGCACTCTTTGCAGTGCAAAACAGAAAAATTACAATTATGGCGAAGAAAGTTTCGAATTGCGTGATCTGAGGATAAGTTATTTGCTCTTCGCTGATGACTTGGCCATCCTTGGGTCCTCTCAGACTGAACTTCAACGCGCACTCGATCGGTTTGTAGTGAAGCTTAGATGAAAGAAAACGTGAACAAATCTGAAGTGATGTTGTCTCCAGAACGTCCGTTCATTGTTCAATACACTCTGCATGTTAGCGGAGTCCCATTGAAACAGGTGGATAAGTTGAAGTATCTGGGGCTCTTATTCACGAGTGGTGGAAGGAGCAATGCCGAGTTGTCCTGTAGGATTGGTCAGGCTGGGTTAATTTTAAAACAGCTTGGTCATACTATTATTAGGAGGACTGAACTTGGTGTCAAAGCTAAGCTGTCAGTCTTTAATTCGGTGTTTGTTCCAACTCTTACCTATGGTCATGAGGTTTAGGTAACCTCAGATCGCGGATACAAGCTGCCGAGATAAGATTCCTCCGTTTTATTGCTGGTGTGACCCGTAAAGATCGCATTAGAAATTCCAGCATACGTGAGGAACTCAGCTACTTTTTCGGACGGAACGGTCCATGCTTCGGTGGTTTGGTCATGTTAAACGCATGTCCCCGATGGAATCCGTACCATCAGGCAGGCGTCATCTAGGTAGATCCAGGATGAGATGGTTAGATCAAGTCCATAATCTCTCCTCTACCCGTATGGGGATTACCATTGATGATTTAGAGTCGACGACGGAGAGTCGAGAGCTATGGAGGGTCCACTTGAGCAATCGACACCCGCGACCCACTTAACACCGCGTCTCCACGAGCAATATTTCATAGCTTGCCATATAGTATGCTATGAAAATTGCTCGTGGAGACCATAAATAGTATTCTATGAAAAATGGTATTCCATCTATTGCTCAGCTCATAGCTTGCTATCGATAGTATTCTATGGGGTGTACTTTTTTGTTGTGACGCATGTGTTTTCGTGTGATGGCATGGAAATAGTAAGATATGAAATGCCCACCCTACATTTTATTGCATACTATCGTTATTTCTTTCTATGAGAAATGACAGATGGCAAGCTATGAAATATTGCTCGTGGAGACGCGGTGTAATGGACAAGCGGACCACTTGAAAATGAATGAATGAAAACTGTTTTTCACAATTTTACCTTAATTTTAAGCTTTTCTTGTGACAATCGAGACTCTAAAACAATTCGGCTTCCTCGAAGTTCGAATTACTAATAGCCGGCAAAGTACATACCAGATATTTTCTGAGAGCGTCTACGAGTATTTGAAATGATTAAAGCCGTTTCTGCTTTTTGCCTCTCTTAACCAGAATATTTTTCTCTGTCTTCACCCATATTTATGAACACAGTCATGAAATGGCTAGGCAATCGGCCCTAGCCAAGTATACGTCGGAACGGAGAATTCTTCGCAACGCATACTCCGCGGAGACACAAATTACATTCGAGGTGTCCGCCTTCGGAAAGAATAATTAAAATGCGACGACGCATTAATTTGACATGATATTGTTTCGTGGTACATCGGGGTTTTCCTATTTAGTGCTCGTTTTTTCGTTTGTTTTTACCCTGGAAACACAAATTTAAGCAACAAATACAACCAATTACTTTGTTAAAATGGTTTTTACTTTATTGCTTTCATTTATCAACACTTCACTGCAAAACGTCGGAAAAATTGTCGGAGCATATCGGAAGAAAATTCGTATGCAGCTGTCAAAAATATCCGTAAAAATTCACTTGATCGCACTGAATCGCAAAACGCCAGTGTGCGTTGCATATTTGTCGGAACAAAGTTGCGAAAAGCTGTTCCGAAGTATACCTCGAAGCAAAAATTCTCCGATTCGTATGAAATCGGAGAATTTTCCGGTCCGACGGATACCTGGTTAGGGCCGAATATGAAAAGGTCATCTATACCAAGCTTATGAGACAGCGTGTTAAATGAACAAAAAAGTGTTTTAAAGGACAAAAAGAAGACAATGAACAAAAAGACAATTTGTTTTATTAAAGAAAGCCTCTATCCCAGTTAAGAACAGGAACTCTCGTTCCCCCAAGTCTCCATCCAAACCCGTTCAGCCATTAATAACAGAGATTTATTATCTAATACTCAATTGGTAGATTCATTTGAAGAACAGATGCCATTCACAATGCTAACTATAATAATAAAAAAATTTATATCCGCTTTTTTTAATAGTTCTTAACAGTTATTTTTGATAAAAAAAAACCCATTAAAAGCTATATTCCAAACAGGTTCCTCAGAAAAAGCTCGATGCGACTTTCTAACCGAAGCATCGATCATGGGACAATTTGATCATCCAAATGTAATCTACCTTCAAGGTGTTGTTACCCGATCAAATCCTGTCATGATCATAACCGAATATATGGAAAATGGCAGCTTAGATACTTTCCTACGGGCAAACGATGGGAAATTTCAAACATTGCAACTTATTGGAATGCTACGTGGCATCGCCAGCGGCATGTCTTACCTGAGTGATATGAATTATGTGCATCGAGATTTAGCTGCTCGCAACGTCCTTGTTAATGCACAATTGGTATGCAAAATAGCTGACTTTGGATTATCGCGAGAAATTGAGAATGCCAGCGATGCATATACAACAAGAGTAAGATCAATAAATACGCACAAACTATTCCATTCATTTTTGTTTTATCATAATTAATATTTAAAGGGAGGAAAAATCCCAGTACGCTGGACAGCGCCCGAAGCTATAGCTTTTAGAAAATTTACATCAGCATCTGATGTTTGGTCGTATGGTGTAGTTTTATGGGAAGTTATGTCGTATGGTGAACGTCCTTACTGGAATTGGTCAAATCAGGTAAAAAAAAACAACATTTTTCTATTTCTTGTATACACTGCGTGAACTTATGCTGGCCTTGTCATTTTCAGGATGTTATCAAGAGTATAGAAAAAGGATACCGATTACCAGCCCCCATGGACTGTCCGGAGGCACTTTATCAGCTAATGCTGGACTGTTGGCAGAAACAGCGTACACACAGGCCGACGTTTGCCAGTATAGTTTCAACATTAGATAATCTAGCACGACAGCCGCAGGCACTTCTAACAACCAGAAACTCACCTGATAATGATGGAACACATATCATCGATACACAACGTGGTCACAATATATTTATTAGTACTGATCTTTGGCTAGAAAGCATTAAAATGTCACGTTATTCACAGCATTTTAAGGAAGCAAATTTGGTGACGGCGCAACAGGTAAGCATTTTAAATTTTATTTATTAATCGACTATTTGTGGAGAAACACAATATTTTATATCGTGATACGTTAGCTGGTTAGGTTGGGCTAGGTTCTCTAAAACCTACCATTTTCTTGGTATGAAATGTCTGATACCAGGTATTTTGGTTTCATTAGCTTGTCTGACAGTAAAACGTGGGTCCTTGCTATAGTATCTTCCCTTTCTTGTCCGCTTGTTACTAGCTTCTAGACTTTTTATTTTTTTCGCCCAGAGCTTCCAGCATCTTGCGCAATTTTTGTGCATTTGAACTCTGGATCGACCTACATGCGTGATGGACTCTAGATGCTCTGAATCAAACAATTCGGTATCGATTTGTCCCTGGTGCGTTCACAGCTGAAAAGGAAATAGCGTCAATTATACCTGGCTTCACTTGGAACGATTTGTATTCAACTGAAAAATGCAACGGGCAGTAAAACCATCGCTAAACAACAATTTACAATACAAATTGAACTTCAATTGAGCGCAGTATCGCCGTAGCGCATGTGCAGCCTCAGCTCCAATTGCATTTCAAGTGCAGCGCAGGAGATATAAAAGGAAGTTGCGCCGCGTTCCGCATAGCATTCCTACCCCAAAGCCAGTAAAAATGTCAAAAAAAGAAAACTGCAACAAATATCATTCCAAGTGACGCGCAGTTTGTATACTTATACTCACTGTAAATGACCACCGCACCTTGGTCATATTCGTAACCATCACTGCTATTGGTCAGTTCCATGTGCGCACTCCGTTTGTTTTGGACGAATTAATATGTTCGATTCGATTGTTAACCTTAATCAAATTAGATAAAAACGAGATGCAATTTTATGTTAACAATTTATTGGCAATAGCGTACATACGGATGTGTTCTTACTAGTTTGCTGGTTCAATTACAAGAGAAAGAGATTCTAAGACGAAATCGATCATTAACCAGAACGAATGAATGCACAAAGTAAAACAAAGAAAAATAACAATATTTGAGAATTTTAGAGAGTAATTTTCAAGAGAGCGACATAACAGAAGAACATTTGAATTAACATACAAAGTATTATGCGCTCGTCGATATGCGACCAAATTAAACAAAATAGAGCAATTAAACAACTCTTATACGAATATTAATATAAAACAAGAAGCGAACAAAGTATCAATTTGAGTTACAGAAAAAATACAAATAGGGTAAATTATAAATGTTTGTAAACATTAACACTAAGTACAGAACATTCAGCCCCCCCTGAAGGACCCAGTTCCTTCAGAAAAAGGTAGAGGCGCTAGTTTTATGATGGGACGAACATAATCGCCCGTTTGGGTTGTTATTGTCGCAACTCGAGTACGATTGTCTTTGCCAGGATGTATCTCTTTAACTCGACCCAGAATCCATTTTGATGGTGGTAGATGTGGGTCCTTCAGCATTACTACGTCTCCCTCCTTCAGGTCTACTTTTGGTGTTTGCCCATTTGGGCGCTGTTGAAGTGAAGTCAGGTACTCTACGTGCCAGCGCTTCCAGAAACCTTGCTTTAAATTCTGTAAAAGAGACCAGTTAGAGTAAGGGCAAACAGTTTGTACACACATATCAGGACGAGGAACAGATACAAGGGGTTCACCAATTAAAAAATGAGCCGGACTAAGAGCGATGGGATCCATGTCCGATGTAGGCCACATGGGTCGAGAGTTGAGTAGAGCTTCCACTTGAGAAAGCAAAGTGTTCATCTCTTCGTATGTGAGCCTATGATCCCCTATGACTCTCTTCAGGTGAAACTTTACCGATTTCACCCCCGCCTCCCACAACCCGCCAAAGTGGGGTGAAGAAGGGGGAATGAACTTCCAGTGGATTTGATCCTTTGATAGATGATCGCTGATGATGTTGTTGTGCTGCTGGCTGATGAGATGCTGGAACAATTCATTTAAGTGACGTTTACTGCCATGGAAATTAGTTGCATTATCGCTCCAGATTTCTGAGGGTTTACCTCTGCGCGACGCGAAACGATCGAGTGCTGCCATAAACGCGGCGGAAGAGAGGTCACCAACCAACTCTATATGTATCGCCTTTGTGGTGAAGCATACAAATATCGCGATGTATGCTTTGACGAATTTTGGGTTTCGACCTCTGGCCAGGCGCAAGGTTATGGGTCCCGCATAATCAACTCCGACGATGTTGAAGGGTCGCGAATAACGAATACGTTCGGCGGGTAAATTGCCCATAAGTTGAGTGTTTCCGAAACCGAAAACACTTAACACATTGGTGCACAACCTTGCGCAGGAGATTACGGCAACCGACAACATAGTATTCTTGTCTTAGAATGGCAAACAGTTGTGAGACACCAACATGCAAATAACGTTTGTGAGTATGTTCGACGATAAGTTTCGCGAACCGAGAGTTTTTGTCGAGTATGACGGGGTGTTTAGTAGCGAATGTTGCATCAGATTCTTGGATCCGACCACCGACGCGAAGGATTCGGTCAGTATCCAAAAAGGGGTTGAGGGATGCTAATTTATTTCCCTTTTTTAACACTTCACCTTTCGCGATTGTGCTGATTTCGGAAGCAAAATAGAGGGACTGGTGCCATTTAACGAAAAGGGTTCTGGAAATTAAGAGTTCACTTGCAGATAGAGATTGCTTTTCACGAGAGTTTTGGGTGACACGAGAGTTCGATATAAATCGTCGAATGTAGGCGAGCACGCGGATACAGTGGAAGTAAGTGGAAGAATTGTTCACGAGAGTCTCAAAAATGGTTGGTTCAACCTTTGATAAAAGGACTTTGACAGGAGGATTTTTACGTTCTTCGAGTTGTTCGTTTGGAAAGTCTGATGTTAGATTTACGGTATTGGGCCATTGACTTCGATCATGCTTAATCCACGATGGTCCGGACCACCATAACTCATTTTCTAGTAAATGAGAGGGTGAGATACCACGAGATGCGCAGTCAGCTGGATTCTGATGAGATCGTACGTGATGCCAATACTCTCTTGGTATAGTTGACAGTATTTCTGACGTACGATTTGATATGAAGACTGACCACCTTTTGGGCACGTCTGAAAGCCAATAGAGGACGATAGAAGAATCAGTCCAGGCGTAAACTTTAATCTCTTTGCATTGCAAAGAACTTTTAAGTTTTTGGATTAACCGTGTAAGTAGAACGGCAGCACAAAGCTCGAGTCGTGGAAGGGACACTACCTTGATGGGTGCCACTTTGCTTTTTGCGGCGACAATTGTGCTGGTTACATTGCCAGCTGAGTCCCTACTTATGCAGTATACTACGGCCGCATATGCGTCTAAGGACGCATCACAAAATCCATGGAACTCTATATTTTCCTTTGAAGCCCACATGATCCGCGGGATATTTAAAGTCTCTAACGTTGGTAGCTCATTTCGAATTGAAGACCATCGATTAGATAATTCTAACGAAATAGGATCGTCCCATGAATATTTTTTACGCCAGAGCTCTTGAAATAGAATTTTGACAGCTATGACGACGGGTGTCAGGAATCCTATTGGGTCGAATATCCGGGAAGCCTCCGATAAAATTCGACGCTTAGAGAAAGTTACATTTTCGGAAAGATTCACTTTGAAAGAAAACGAGTCTTTGGCAGGTGACCACTGCAAACCGAGTAATTTTATGGAGTTATGCTCTTCGAAGTCCTTGGGTGATAACTCTCGTTGATCTTCTGGAAGACTAAGTAACAGGGGCCAACAATTAGTTGTCCATTTGCGGAGATTGAATCCGCCTGATTGCAGCAAATCTATGAGCTCTATTCGAAGTGAAATTACATCATCAACTGAATCAGCTCCGGTCATGACGTCATCGACGTAGAAGTCATTGAGCAGTATTTCAGCCGCACGCGGATATCTATCTTTCGAGTCGAGGGCCAACTGATAAAGTGTTCGTACTGCTAGGAATGGGGCACACGCTGTACCGTACGTAACAGTCGAAAGACGAAAATGTTTTAGAGGTTGATTAGCGGATTCTCTCCAAAGAATTCGCTGAAAGTCTCTATGGCGATTACACACTCGTATCTGACGAAACATCTTCTCGATATCGCCTGATAAGGTGTAAAGATGGCGACGAAAGCGAAGACAAATAGAGAACAGATCGCGTTGGTAAGTTTGTCCTACTAACAGTGATTCGTTGAGAGACTTATTACTACCATATCTAGCCGAACCGTCGAAAACTACCCTGACTTTTGTTGTGCTGCTGTCGTCTTTCAGCACAGCATGGTGTGGCAGATAATAGCACTTGTCTGTGGATGATTGAATTTCCTTTTCAGGCACCTCTTCCATATGCCCTAGACTAAGATATTCTCTCATGAAGCTGATATATTTGTCCCTTAAATACTGACTGGAGGCAATTTTACGTTCGGTAAATTGAAACCGATGCAAAGCGACGTTAAAAGTATTTCCGAAGTCAGTTTTTTGGTCGAGTTTGAAAGGCAATTGGACTTGGTACCTGCCGTCAGGCAAGCGTGAATGAGAATTTGCAAAAATATCTTCCGCAAGTTGATCATCGATAGAAAGCGCTGGTTGATGATGTACTTCCTCAAGACGCCAAAAGCGCTCAAGATCAAATGAGTGTAAAGTATCAACTTGACTCAAATATGCATTAACACTCTGATTGTTAGATAATGTTGGGGTTGCCATGTTTCCGCAAACCACAAAACCGAAAATGGTTGGAATAAGATCAGGCTGACCTTGCTGACCACGAATAGCAGAACCGCTAAATATGCTGAATATCTTATCAGCACCAACAAGAACGTCAATGTTACCTGGTACATAGAATTTAGGATCTGCTAAGGTATATGACGCGAAGAGATTTGCAGCTGCTGAATTTTGGTGAGCTGGTACTAGCGAAGTGAGTTTCGAGATTACGTAGCACTGAATCTCAACCGACTGTTGGCTATGGCACGAAAAAAGAGTAAGAGTTACAACTCCGTTTGTAACACCTGCTGCGGTAGAACCAACACCTAGTATGGGAATTCGAGCTGCCTTACGTATGAGACCTAATCTCTGAACAGTTTGTTCTGTGACAAATGACACCTGTGAACCTGAGTCCAGGAGCAATCGAACGTTTTGAAATTCATCTTGATTGTCTTGTACGCGAGCGATGGCAGTTGGCAACAATGTGTGGCTGCGACGAGTGGATTTATCTACTGCGTTGAGAGACGAGCAAATATGAGTAGATATCGAGGGGTTTGGTGCAAATGACGAATTTGATGTTGAAGGAAGGTCTGAGTAATTTGTATTAGCGAGGATATTCGAAGAGGTTGACGAGGAAATGTTTGTGGACGAGTCGTTTGATGGCGAAGTGTTTATGGACGAGTTGGTTTGGGGCGAATTTGGAGGATGAACGAGGGTATGGTGACGGGTATTACACATTTTACAGCGATTGTTTGACCGGCACTTGTTAGAGGTATGTCCTTGACGAAGGCAGTTAAAACATAGGGCGTGTTCTCTTACGAAACTTCGTCGAGCATCGACAGAAAGCGCGGCGAAATGTTTACAGTGAAACAGACTATGTTCAGATTTACACTTAGGGCAACCGTGATTTGCTTCCACTAAATGCGACCGAATAGATCCTTGATTTTTATTTCGAGATTGAATTGAACGAGGTGGATTAAAACACGATTCGAGACACACGCAACGATTTTGTAGAAACTCTAATAGTTCATTTATAGTAGCATCAGACCTAGCTCCTATACATTCAGCCCATGCCTGCTTCGTTTCAGGATCGAGTTTCTGAACTAAAATATAAATGAGCCACGGATCACGATCATTTGAGTCCAAGGCATTTAAACCGCGAATGACTTCATCAGCACCGTCGGTGATTTTGCGCAACAAAACAACATTTGATGTATTTGTTGTAGGAAGTGACACGAACGATTCGACAAATGACTGGACAATTAAATGAGTTCGATCATAGCGGTTTTCCGGTCTGTCATACGCTTCTATGTAATTGCTATCAGCATTTTTAACATGCTTCAAAAGATCGCTTGCTCTCCCACTTAAAAAGGATTTTAAATATTGCAGTTTCTGTGTGGAAGAAAGCGATGCATTGCAGTCAATTGAACCCAAGAATGAATCGCGGAATTCCGGCCAATCTTTATAATCGCCCGAAAATGTTGGTATCGAAAGATTTGGCAATTTAACCGACGCCGACGCGGATTTATCTGAGGCACTATTTATTTTTTCCAGGAACGAAGCTTGCTGACTAGCTAATTGCTCTACCGCCGATTGATTTGGCTGTTGTGGCTGAGTAGTTAATTTCTTAACTTGGATAAAATTTGTCATTATTGAATGAGCTAAAAAGTACTTTGTTTCATACTCTTCGAATTCAGGCTCTGGATCAACATAATTTGCATCAGCACAGAATTCATAAAGCGCATTTTGAAGCTCGACAAATTCATTCCACGTTTCATTTAATTTAGCTAACCTAATCTCAAGCATTGATAGCGTTGTATTGGTATCAACCGATTCTGCATACGTTGCAGCACGAGAAATCATGCCCTTTACGCGACCACGTTTTGCCTTGATAAAATTCATTTTATCCAAAAAGAAGTCTTAACAAAATCAATCTACGCGAACTGGTCAAATGTCAATAATTTGCAATTAATGATAATGCACGTGATTTGCACAATATGAAATTCAGATTAAAGATTCGTAATACAGTGGATATATATGCAATTGTTCGAAAAACACGTGTATAGGCAAAAATTAACTTTGATTGTCTTTTTTCACAAAAAATTAATGTCTTTTCAATAAAATTCGGCTACCGAAGGACCAGAAATGTTTTGGACGAATTAATATGTTCGATTCGATTGTTAACCTTAATCAAATTAGATAAAAACGAGATGCAATTTTATGTTAACAATTTATTGGCAATAGCGTACATACGGATGTGTTCTTACTAGTTTGCTGGTTCAATTACAAGAGAAAGAGATTCTAAGACGAAATCGATCATTAACCAGAACGAATGAATGCACAAAGTAAAACAAAGAAAAATAACAATATTTGAGAATTTTAGAGAGTAATTTTCAAGAGAGCGACATAACAGAAGAACATTTGAATTAACATACAAAGTATTATGCGCTCGTCGATATGCGACCAAATTAAACAAAATAGAGCAATTAAACAACTCTTATACGAATATTAATATAAAACAAGAAGCGAACAAAGTATCAATTTGAGTTACAGAAAAAATACAAATAGGGTAAATTATAAATGTTTGTAAACATTAACACTAAGTACAGAACACCGTTATTATTCATAAGGCACTAATCTTCTAATCTAAAATAATTCAAGGATATTTTAAACTTATCATGACTAGGTACTGCAGTGTGTTGGACTACTGTGCGTGGGATCCCAGGTTCGATCCCCGGAAAAACACAAATTACATCTTAAGGTTTTTTTCAACTGCGCCACCTCTCGCAAACGTCTGACAAACATCCGAGAGTATGACTGTCCTGAAAAAGCTTCTCAATTCAGCCGTTCGGGCTCGGCATAAAATTGTAGGTCCCTTCCATTCGTCCCGAAAATAGAAACAAACGAATGGTTGCGGGAAGCTAGGCCTAGGGTGTCTACCGCCTGTTGCGCCACCTATTGTTTATTAGGTACCACAATATCTTTGCAATTTTTTGAATTTTCGATCGGCCAGCCGGTTTGTTTTATTCGACTTTAACTTCCACCAAATGGTTTTGTAACTTTAAGCTGCTGCTTCGCGTTTTTGTGGCAACACCGGGAAGATGGCGTCAATTCAATCACAGTTAAATGGCGCAAATGGGTTTATTGGCTAACTTTTCCTTTTGAACCGTCATCAGCAGCATGATCTATTTAATAGTTTTTTTTCCCAGTGTGAAGCCGGAGCTCGTTTAATCTTCCGGAAAACAAAACGTTACCCTGGGCCCAGATTCCGTAAAATGAAAACGATCGAACGATATCGTTTCGACATAGCAGTCTCTGTCTATTGCCACAGATATGATAGAGACAGGTTTAGTGAAAACGATATCGTTCGATTGTTTCCATTTTACGGAATCTGGGCCCTGGCTTTTGGAGTCAAGCAGAAGCGTAGACAGCTTCAATCACATATTTCTGCTACGCACCAGACTCAATCTTAACCGACGGACTGTCAGAGGCCATAACCGGGATTCAGAGTGTTTTGGTCACCCTTCGTATTCCGCGAAGACAAACCGCCACCCAAGAAGTACTACCTAACCTACATATTTCTTTATCCAAATGAAATTCACAATTCAGAGTTTATATTAAAAGACAAAAAACCTTTTTTGTTCGCTTAGTTACATATAAAATTTACAAACTTGAAACTTGTCTTATGTCGGCCGAATCCAGTAGAAGACTGATGATTTAATCAATCTCGAATGGGTTTGTTTTTACGCAATTAATGCCGCTCTATAGGTTTGTCTGTCGTCTCGTCGGGGTGGGTCTGGGTAGTTGTCGTATTCGCATCTCACACCTGGAGTGCTTGATGGCGGAACAGGTTCACAAGGTTCACATTTTTATGAAATGTTTGTACCCTTCTTTTCGACCTACAGTGTTGCATTGTTCACATTTGTGTTTGGTGTATGGCGTTCGCGGGCGAAATGTATGTTGCCACAGAGCCAGCAAGGAGTTTTGGGGATAGCTTTTGGTTTGTTGTTTTTGTTACCTGCGCAGTCGATTATCTTGCCGTCAGTTTTCACCTTCTCAATGAGCGATGTATCTGGTTTTAAATTAATCAAACGTTGGCATTCTCTTGATAGTACCTCTAACATGATTGTTGCGCTTTCGCTGTCCAACTTGTTCAGCATTTTTGTTCGGACCTCGAAGTCAGATGTAGATTTCATTCCCATTATAAATATTAAGCACTTGAATAGATCTATGGTAAGATCATTCAGCTTAAAACTTTCGCAATGTTTGTTTACCATATACATGCGTACGTGATGAAATCAGAATGTGCGTCTTTTGTGGGCTGAAAACAATTATATCGTATGCTGAACTGTGATGTTTGTAATCCGAATATTTGAGTGAGCTTTTCCACAGTTGATTTGAACTCGAAGTCACGAGAGTGCTTTGGCAGGATGTAGTTGATATACTTGCTCTGAACAATGAAAAATGGAGTTTCCTCATAAGAGTCTAACTTTTGCTGCATCGTCCAATTGAACAGCATCGATTTCGAAGAGGTCTTCATAACGAGCATACCATGTGTCGAATGTGAGATTATTTTCCATGTCAAAGCAAAACTCAGTGATGTTTGATACGAGTGCTTCCATGATAAATTCTGGACTCTTGATTTCCCTGTATTTCGCTTTCGGGGTTTCAGTTGGACCCGTTTGTCTTCCCTGGCTGTTGTGCTATCAACTGCGAAACCAGCGATTGCATTGCATGCAAGATTGTCGTTATACTGTTGGTCCTGGATCTGCTGCAGCAATCTCAGGAAAACTTCCTCCATATTGGGGAAAGGGAAACGAAATAAAAATGTTTTTTTGAAATTATTTGTTTTCTTTAATCCTTGTCACCACTGCTGTGATCCTATACGATTACCAAGAATGGAGGTTTTTATTTCACGTACAATAGTTTTTTTTTTTTTTTTTTTTTTGTATGGGAATTTGCTGGAAGGAAAAATCATCGAAAGACATTGCAGAGCTATTACGCGAGGGATGCTTCTGCAATAGTGAGGGACTTTAACCCGATCTAAAAAAACTCCCAAGGGGACTGACTTTCGTCATCCCGAATTGATTGCACCTAGTCGTTCGACTAATCGGCAATTTATTTTTGATTCATTTTGAAAAAATTAGAGGATAAATCCGACGTTGGCCGAATTTCTTTACTTTTTAAGTTGAAAGTATTACCTACTTTCTTGGTCTTAGCTAAGATCAAGAGGTTTTACCCGCCTTAATTTCCTGATTACATTGTCAGTATTTAAAAGTTCTGTTATTTATATGTTAACATGGTTAAGAAGTCTACTTCTATGCCTTCGGGCAACTTTTTTAACTTCTTCCTCAACCATTTCAATGTTAAGATCTCTGTGTAGATCAGCGTTGCGTATGTACCAAGGTGCATTGACTATGTTCCTTAGTACTTTATTTTGGAAAACCTGAATTTTTAGCAAATTTGTTTGGCATGTACATGCCCACAACTGGATCCCGTAGGTCCATACTGGTTTTAGGACTTGCTTGTATAGCAATAACTTATTATAATTTGACAGAGATGAATATCTCCCAATAAGTTACGATTAAAAAGAAAGAAGAAAATTGTCGAAGTGACAGAAACTGTCAAGTTGAGTTCCACAAGTATTTATGGCGTTGCCAACATATAGAATAAAGTTTTCTTAAAAAAACATTTTAAAACAGTTTCACCCAAATCTGTCCAGTAGTTTTTACGTCAGCCGCCAACAGACATAAAACCCAGATAACCTTTAACATTTTATATTCAATTCTTAACTTACAAATATTTTTTATTTATTTTTTATTTCTTTTTTTTAGATTTCAAGACTTACAGCCCAACAGTTATCTGATATGGGCATAACCCTAGTAGGACATCAAAAGAAAATTTTACATCAAGCCCGACAGTTGGATACTATAATTTAGCGTTTGTATTAAAAAATCTTTTTTTATATATATATAAATAAATAAATATAAGGTAAACTGATATTTAACTAGATCTGTATATATTTCCATATATTTAGCAATTACTCAAGTATGTCTCAATTATAAAATACATTTATGGATTAAGTTAATGTTACAAAAGTATAAAAAAAAAAACAAAAAAACAAAAAAAAAAAAAAACATTACAACATAGATATAAGCAATAATTAGAATTCATTTTGAAGATTTTTTTTTACTTTTCAAGATACACTAAAAAGAGAAAAAGACATATTATATTTATAATGAAACAGAGAAGAAATTAAGAACAAGCACTAATGTATATTTTAACATGCGTCATAATAAGAATAATATTTGGCAAAGTTAGCAAAGCAAAACGAAAATCGAACAAAATCATAAAATAACAATAATTTTGTTCTATTACAATGCCTTCCAAAAAACAAAAACAAAAAAAAAAACATTCATTATTTAGAAAAAAAAAATACTCATTGCAATTGCTGCCATTTTTTTTTTGTTTGTTATATAATCAAAAGTAAATCAATTTTGACTGCATAAATCTCATTAATTCTGGCGAGATATGAATCATGAAAAAAGAAGAAAAAATGCGATGCTTCAATCGAAATTACAATAGCGCAACATTTTGTGTATACATTTTAACTTATGAATTGAACTTTCAACAAATAGAATGCAATTTGCCGATAAGAACTGGGGACTGTACCACAAAACTACAATTTTACAGTAACTATCATTTCTGTAACACAAAAGAAAACCGCTTCCCTCTTTCTACAACTCTCCACGATGGATATTCTATACAAATCATATCCCTATCGGGGAATCCGCAAAAATATTTCGGTCAAATGTGAATGTGTTCCATTCCACTGTATCGTTAAAAATGTTCAAATCATTGACATACTATAATACATGGACTGCTGTCAGGGGCCCTACTCTGTATTTCGACTCGAAAGTTAAAATCATTCGAAAGTGTTTTTCGAATCTAATTTCAATTGGCACTATGTACCACTTTCGAAACGAATAAAAATGCTACCAAATCCATATTTGCAACTTTCGGATTTTTGTTTCGAGACTCGCGATACTTATATGAGAATTGTCTAAAAAACATTTGAAAAGTACCTAACTTAAATTAAATATTATTGACCATCGATTTACCAATTTTCACAAAAAATATAAATTCATAATGGACTCAGTAGCACTGTGGTTAGAACGAAGAACAAATCGATAGGCGAATTCTTAGGGATAAATCCAATATAATGGAGCTTAGCGATAAGAGGAAAGTAACTTCCAAAGTAAAGAATGAAATAATTCATAATAAAGAAATAAATTATTTATTATCAATAGCTTTGTTCAAAACTATTGGCTTTCGAAAGAGGCTTTTATGTATGTTTTGAATAGCATACGCGATAGTCTTGCCACCCCAATACGATCCACTTCAATACCGCTTATCATCAAATTATCAGCAACGCTAAATTTCCTTGATCAAGGCGGATACCAGCACCAAATTGGCCAAGGCCGACACATTGGGGTAGCACAGCAGTCAATGTCAAGTTGCATTGAAGAAATATGTACTGCCATCGAGAATATATTGTGTCCAAAACACATTAACTTCCGTATGACAGGATGACGAAAAGAAAAAAGCAAAGCGACTAAGCATTGGTGGTCCCACTGCGCTTAAATCCGTGGCTACCCGCTTCCAAAGATTGGCCGAAATTTTCCTGGCATCAGCTGTTTTCAAATATCCCTTGGCCAAATCTGGATGCGCGTACATCAAATTGACTAAGATCTCAAACTGACTTTGTTTAGTGCTTACGTTCTTGTAAGACTCCCTGAAAATGATAAATTAAACATAAAACGTTATTCCTTTTTTGTTATCACTGATAAATTGAACAAATTACTTACATTTTATCAAAAACACAACTTTTCCGCCAAGAAAATAGTCAACGAATAGAGCTAGTGCTTATGTTTGCTTTAACGAAAAATTGGCTGCTAGCAGTCTATGTTAACACAAGTTCAAAGAAATACATCCAACTCAGCTCTATCTGAACTCGGCTTCTTCTTTATTCACCTCACTGGCATTACATTTCTCACCTGCATCAAAATCATTGCGGATTTTATAAGTTATTTTGCTTGCTGCACGTCGTCGGTCGTGAGATTTTTTGTTTTTTTTTTTTAGAAAATGCACATGAGGATGAGGATAAATGAGAGTACAGTACTACCTCGATAATGTGATCTAATTAAAATATGGCCATTTCACATTTTTTAGGGGTTTACATTTCTGGATACGTTGCATTTCATGCTTTTTGGAATGATCTGTGACTTGATTTTTTAACAATACAAGAAGACACTAAAATATAGTAATTCAACGATGTTAATATATTTTTATTACCTTACTTACTTACTCTGCCTGAGACACTGCAGCATTCCATCCCCAAGCGCTCTGGCATCCGCGATGGCTTGGTCTTTAAAACGGAGGTTCGGTTTTCCTTGTCTTCTCGAACGAAGATCCTCTTAGCTGAAGCATTATTGCCCATTTGCTCGATGTGGCCGAGCCGATGTAGTCGAAGTGTTTTGGCTTTTTGGACTACATCCACATCTTGGTACACCTTCTTCTCCATTCGCTCTCCTCGCACACAGGACCAAAATTTCGCCGAAGTATTTTTCTTTCGAAGGAGCTCTTCCTTCTTGCTTATCGTCCAGCACTCGGCGCCATAAAGCAAAACTGACAGGATAAGGGTTTTGCAGAGCACACATTTCGTCCTTCGAGTCAGGGGGGGGGGGGGTTATTCCCAAATGCGCGGCGGATCGTATTGAAAGCGATACTTCCATTTCGACCGTCTTCGCTTTTGCTTATTCTCAAATGCGAACTCTGCTTTCCAGTTTTTTTCAATTAGACTTCCAATTTTCCATTTATTTTCCCAAAAGTTCGACAGCATTTTCTCGTCACAAGAATTTAGTTTTATTCGCCAGCAATCCGTCACCTAAATAGCTATCGCTTTTGATTAGATCAAATCACTTTTCTAAATACAAAAATACAAATCCGCCATGAAAAGCGATTCGCCGCGCATTTTAAAATAAGCCCCCAGGAGTTTTGAACTCAGTTGCTTTGCCAAACTGAAGTAGAAACGGTTTCCTAGGGTAATTCTTCGCCGGATCTTCACTAGGGTGTCATTCGTGGAGTTCATTTTTACGCCGAGATAGGTAAGCTCCTTAACTAGCTCGAAATTGTTGCTGTCAATAGTGACGTTTTGTCCTAGGCGGTGGACAGATGCTTGTTTGTTTGTTGATAGCATGTACTTAGCCAACGGATTTCGTCTGTTCTTCAATCGGCGTGAGCGCCGGCACGCTGGGAGCGACCGATGATGTCAATATGGTCAGCATAGCCCAGCAGCTGGACGGATCTGTTGAAGATAGTGCCTTCCGTGTTGACACCTGCCCTGCGCACTATCTGCTCCAGTACAAGATTGAAGAAATCGCATGATAGCGCGTCTCCTTGCCGAGATCCGGTGCAAGTTTGAAATAGATCGGAGGAACTTCTTCCAAACTGCACGTTGCAGCGTTGAAGCAGTTCGCAAAAATATCTGTTGTCAATCACGCGTTTTTACTTGACTCGTATAAAACTGGTAAAGTAAATCCTGAACATATTCTGGGCTTTCCGAAGATGAAAGGTTTTAGTTTATGTGTCCCCCAGTCGCATTTGTACAGGCTAAAAATGTTACCCGTTCTTTGCTTGTTTTCTTTCCTGGTGCAGTTGATTCGCTCGATAGAACAAGCGTTTTACCTAGAAGAAGCTTCCAATATGGGGCCGTTTCAGGTAATGGCTTTATTTCATCCTTTCCGTGGTTACTCGACTTTGTCCAGCCATCTGGTTGTCCTCAAAAACTTGTAAAGATAAGATATTGAGACATTAGAGAGTTCTTGGATTTCCTGGAAGTAGTAAATTCCAAGTGTTCTGTTCCTCAAGTGACAGAGACTTGGGCAGTGACAGAGGAAGTGGAAGGGGTGTCATCGTGGGCTTCTTAATCACCGAAGCCTCTACAAATGTCGTCATTTTTGAGATTTAGTCTCATTACATGGCTTCCTAGAAGGTTGTGACTAGTGAGGGCGCCAACCAACTTAGACAGCAATATGCTGTCATATCGCTAAAGTTTGTTGGCCTGTGATATGTCACATGCGGTTAGTGCTTCCCACCTGATATTGGCTTTCATTCGGATATTGTATTCCACTCGCTCTCCGAAACTACAGATTGATGGTTTGATCGACTGAAGTATGCCTGGGGTAGGTCCATTGCAGAGGCTTTGCTTGCCAGTTCGTCAGCCCTCTCGTTTCCGGTTATGCCCCTGTGTCCAGGAACCCCAGCAGAGATTCGTATTATGCTGCGAGCCAAGAGCTTTGAGGTCTCTAGTTTGGATCTTACCTCATTAGCAGAGTTTACCTTGATAGCCGGCTAGCTGTCAATAAATATGGTAATATCATTCCGAGGTATTGCCACTATTGATACCATGCTTGCCACTTCCGCGACCGCCAGTACCTCAGCTTGGAGAACACTACTGTAATCAGGGAGCCTGATTGAACTATGTATGTTGAGTTGTTTTGAGAATTATCCGGCGCCAGTTCCATATTATCTTTGATCCTTCAGTGGGGACCTTATACTGAAGCAAATCAGGTCTGATTAATTTCAAGGTCTCCCCTCTTTTAGTGATCGACTTAAAGCTTCCTGTATCAAGCTTATAATTGACTTCCCCTTTCACCAAAATATTTTTATTTTGCTTCAAGAGCATAATGCGTTTTGTGGAAGCAAATGAACAATGCACTTCACCAGGTGATTTTATATTATTAGCAACAGAAGATTTGGAGTCGAATGTGGACACATCTTCACAACGGTTTTTACCAGTCCAGTTTTGCTTATATTCTTCTGGCTGAATTATTGCTCTTGGAGTAGCATCTCTCTATTTCCTCGATCGCGCGCTTCTCATGCTCTTTCTTTTTCCTCCGGAGAAGCCGGTGTTCTTCCCTCCTTTTTGCTCGTCCTTCTCTGCAGCGCCGCTTTATAGGCCAGTTGCTGCATGTGTTTGACGGCACTCTTCATCAAACCAAGGGTTTCGTGTTGGTGATCGTGTAAAATCTAGCACATAAGTTGCGGCTTTTCTGATGGCTTCTTGGCTTCTTGCCACTGGTCTTCAGCACTTGTTGCTGGCTGCACAGTTCGGCAAAAGTTTGGCGGTTTGTTGCGTTTATAGCCATTTAACGATAGATCACCTCACAAAATTTCCTCGTTGTTGTGGTGGATATCGCATACGTACCTTGGCTACAACAAGATAGTGGTCCGAGTCTAGGAGGAGTGCCTTGCATCGATTGCAACATGATCAATTTGAATGACATTTTGTTGATCTGGTGGCCGCCATTTCTATTAAAAATCACAAAAAATCTGACTTGTAGCGACTTAAAAAGTTTCAATTCGCAGGTTAAATTTGCTTAACTTTACAACAATCGTTTGGCTAATTTGTTTCCACACTTGTAGCTTTGTGGTACAGAAAAGAAATCCCCATTGCTAAGGATTGCTTGTACAATTGTATTAATTATTAAATTGACTTGTAGTTTTGTGGTACAAAAATCATTGTTAATTGTTAAAACTCGTCTGTTGTCCCATACTTGTAGTTTTGTGGTACCCGGCCCCTGGTGGTCGATCTGTATTCCGCCAAATTTGATCTGCTTTGGAAAATAAAGTGAGTCTTAGCTTTAAAATGCATTTAGTGCTATTTTTTTTTTTTTGTTTCTGAGAGTTTGGAAACTAATTTAGGTCTTCAATTGTCACCTACAATTGTAGTTTGATTTTTATATTTTATTGCACGGTCACATTCGGAAGGGGCATTCATTTTTGAGTTTCGAAGGTAAAGCTGAATAAACCACACACAGCGATACATTTTTGATGAAAATTTTATTTCATTATAACGTTTTGACTTTGCCATTAAATTTGAAAAGCAATACCATTTAAATGACCGACTCGGGATGATTCGCAGCATGCGATTCTTTTGAGGTAATTTTGAACCGCTTTTTTGCACATTTCAGGCGGTATTTCGGCCATAACTTGAGTAATGTTGGTTTTTAATGCGTCTAGACTTCGGGGAGCACGGTCTTTTGCGTAGCCCCACAGAAAAAAAATCTAAAATTGTAAAATCGCAAAACGTGAAATTACGCGACCAAGAAACTTCACACGCGATAAAGACATAATTGGTCGTGTTGTGTGGCTTGTTGGAACCACATATCGTCCAAGTCATGATCTTCAATCGTCGGCCAAGGAAAAATCGGTTATCATTCGCTCGGAATTGACTGTAACCGTCTCCCGTATCATCAGCAACACTTGTACTTGCAGCATCAATATTTTCAGCTGAGCGTGTAATACGATGATGCAGAGGCCTTACGACATCAGTCACGCTTCCGCTCTCATAAAATTACTTTACAATTTTACCGATTGCTTGCGTAGTCGGCCAAATCAGCCCTTTTGTAGAAAGTTTTAATAATTTTGACACTACAAATGACAGCTGAGTTTGAAAGTTGTCAAATGCCAGCGCTACCAACTTATAACCACAAAATGAATGACCCTGTATAACGTATGGTATAACTAAGTTCAGATTCCTAACTACACCCCCAGCAACAGCTTTAGATTAACTTTGATGCTAGCGAAGTTTAATAATTTACGTCGCCCTGTTTATGAAATGACAGCACTTGGACTATGAAATGACTAAAAATGCCAAAAGTTTAGGCGGATTTAGTCTGACTTGATATCGCTTGCATTAGCCCGTAGTGAGAGAGCCCTAGTTGAACGTCACAATTAAGCACAAAGCAGTTTTTGGCTTTTGCAATGACCCTTACCAGCGTAGCAGCGGGTATGTTGGCAGTTTCTGCCCGGACAGTTGACATGAATGCGATTGCCAAAAATTAAAAAAAAAATCGCAAGGAACAAAATCGGGGGAGCACGTTTGCCACTCCAAATCGCCCCTGTTGCTGTTGTCACTGCCAGGACCTCTGCTTGGAAGACGCTGCTGTGGTCAGGGAGGCGTATCGATTTTTATATACCCAGCGATTCAGAAAAGACACATGACCCTACCCCAGTGTCCATTTTTGACCCGTCTGTGAATACGGCTATAGTTGGTGTGCTTCCAATCTTCCCTGCTGGGGTAGGCGCTAGAGAATGCTCTTGTAAACTCTAGGTAAGGCGTGATGTAGTCAGTGACAGGTACACGCCCAAAATATTTCGAATGACCCGTTTCGTTCAATTTCCAGTTTACTGATTGGCTGGTTCTCATTGCTCTAATTGCGGCCGATAGTTATATATATATGTCTAGCGGAAGCAGGTTGAAGATAGTCTCCAGTCCTGCTGTTAGATTTGACCTCATCGCACTAATGTTGCCGATGCACGTTAGTCTTTGAACCTTCGTTAACGCTTTTAGGTAAGTGACTTTATTGGTTGCCGGCCACCATACGAGACTGCCTTAGGTCAGTAGGTATAGGTCTTACTATAGCCGTGAACATCCAGAGCTTGATTTCGGGATATAGTCCCCAGGTTTTCCCAAAAATTCTGCTGCAGGAAAAAGGATATTGTGGCATTTTTGATTCTTTCATTGGTTTTTTTGTCTACTATAAGTCCCAGGTACTTTGCGCTATCAGAGATTCTGAGGGGTGTGCCGCCGAACAGAAGATGGCACTCACCACGTCAGCCCTAAAGATCCGCCACCTGATGCGAGCAAAGGCAGGACAACTAGAGAGGAGGTGTTTTGCTGTATCGTCGTCCTCTCCACAAGCGGGACAGATGGTAGTGTCGCTCAAGCCCAATACATTTAAGTGTTTGGCAAAAGCTTTGTGCAGGCTCGAAAGAACGTCCACAAGCTGTCTGCAGTCGATTCTCCTGAGAGACATAATGAAAGACGCGGACCTTTTGCAGATGTCCGGACGCAGTCGTTTGGTCTGTCTACACCCAGCACAGTCACGCCACTGACACTCGTGTTCACGAGAAACCCAAGTATCTATGGATGACAGGCACAGATGCAGGCAGACCCAACGCAGGTTCAGGTCATAAGAGAGCTTCTTCTGAACCCAGCCTGGCAAGCTCATCAGCGATCTCGTTTCCCTGGATACCAGTGTAACCTGGTATCCACCAAGTTCAGAGAAAGCTTGAGTTCGAGCACTAACTTGGACGAGGTAAGACGGTTATTGCAGCTTGGCTATCTTAAACGCAAATGCTCCTAGCCCTCCACCTGTTTGTCACAACATAGCGCATAGCCATTAGAATAGCAAAAATCTCCGCTTGGAAGACAGACGCATGGGTTACCCAAGGGGTAGTGTAGTCTAATGTTCTCGCTTTTCACGAAGACCCCAGAACCAAACCTCAGTAAGGTTCTAGAGCCATCCGTGGCATTCTTTCCCTGGCTCAGAGTCTGGCCGAAGCCATTCCGTTCCTTCTCAGAAACTCTCTCTCTCTCTCTCTCTCTCTCTCTATTTATTAATTGCTCATTTCAATGTATTTTCCGTGCAATCATATATTACATATTAATTTTAAAATTATTATAATTGTTTCTTGACATGCATAAATTTTCTTATTAATTGAGAACCGCCGGGTTATGATAGTTGTCGATTGATTTTACAATAATAATTCCCATTTGAATCGCTGATGTAATATAAAATAATAACTGAACCGAAAAAGAAAATACAAACATTGTTTTTTAAATTAACAATCTAAAGTCGATTTCCAATAGTAATATAGTACAATTAAAAACTTGTTGGCTAATTTTATTTTATTTATATAATCATGGCAATGAAATCAAAATATAAAATGCTTAAAATATACAAAAAAAAAAACCAAACAAATAAAAAATTATAAAAAATAAACAGAAATTGCGCGAAACAAAATAGGAACGGATAAGCAATAAAATTTTTAAATCAAAAAGAGGAGTCAACAAATCTTAAAGAGAAAAAGTAAAAAAAAAAACAAAAACAAAACAAAACATATATTGATTGTATCGTTGATTGTAAAATGTGTAAAGTTGGAAAGAATTAGATTATTTTGTTTTCTTCGTGTCTAAATGATCTCAGCTCTTACATTATGGCGAACAACATCAAAATAGCATATTACGAAATAAAAAAAAACTTAATTAAAACTAATACATTCATTGTAATTAAAACTGGTTTCTTAAGAATAAACTACGCAGCTTTTAAATATTGACTTTATTGTGGTAGGCGTAGGAGTCAAGGATCTTATCACTGCGTGCGATATGGCTGTTCTCAGGAATCCACAATCATATGATCAGGTGGAAAGGTGTTCGATCGGCGAAGGCAATCTTGCATCATGTACGTATCTTGTCGTGCTTTAGCAAACCGCATACCATGCTTTAAGGATGCGAATAGGTACTAAAGCTGGAATGTATAATATGGGATAGGTAATTTAAAACAAAACGTAAATAATCCACAATACCAGTGGCGTGGCGTCCATATAACCCGATTCCTACCGATGTTACCTTTTGAAAGTTTCAGTTTTTAGCTACACAACAATGTTTACTTAAGAACGAGCACCACAAAACCATTGTGCCTTACCAACAATCAAATTTAGACTCGTCTTTAATGCAAAAGTCGAAACTAAAAAATATTGCGTACCAATAACCAATTTATCCTCGAGTTAACCCTAATGTCGACTCTAACTTTCGATCCTGAGAAAGTAGTGTCTAACTCATGTAAGTATAAGTGTCATCGTAGTAGTGTCATTCAAAGGTGGAATGTCAGTTTTGCAGCCAATATAGTTTTATTTTTCATTTAAAATATTATTTAATTTGTTCAATAGGTAATAATTGGCGTTAAAATTGAATGTGTTAGCGGAGTGGAAGGATGAAATCAGGAAAATTCATTTTTTTAAATAAAATAAATCGACAATTATTCGTCACGCAAAATAAACCTGTTCTTTAATTGTTTTAACATGGTTGGTTTGTGGTTTTTGTTTTGTGAAGCTCCTTATTAAAGGTATTTGGAATTCCTGCTATCTATGGCTGTTAACATTTTTCGTCTTTTTGACCTGATGGATGTATTCTACACTTGAAAAAGAAATGTTTACCCAAACCAAAAAGGGGTTTGTACATTTCATTATCAGAAATCTCTGCTAAATTTATTTCCTATATGCATTTATATTTGCGTCCGCCAGAACCATTGTCGACCGCGTCTCCCTTAACCTCTTAGCAAACGCATCTCCAGAATTAAGTGCAGAGGAGCAGTGGCAACACTGTCAACGCGCCATCAGATCTGCCGCCACCGAAATGTTGGGTTTCACAAAGCGACCACAACGAAACCCCTGGTTCGATAAGGAGTGCCGTATAGTACATGTAGCCAAGACCGCAGCCTATCAGTTGATGCTGCAAACTAAAAACAGAGCTGCTTCAAGAGCCGCCCGCGAGCTCTACGGGCAAAAAAGAAGGGAGGAACACCGACTTCTCAGAAGGAAAAAGAAAGAGCATGAGAAGCAAGCGGTCGAATCTATTGAGGGAAGCTATTGCATAAGCAATGTTCGGATGTTTTACCAGAGGGTAAAAAGATGTGCCCAAGGATATAAGGCCCGAACTGAAGCCTGCAGAAATGAGCATGGGAATACGGTGGTAGACCCACAGTCGGGCTGAAGATTTGGAAAGACCACTTCTGCAGACTCTTAAATGGCGAAGACGACCAAAATTCCGCTGTCAGGCAGAACGATCCATTCTTTCCGGACGATGATCGCCAAAATTTCCGTCGACCTGACCAAAATGAGGTAAGCATAGCGATATCCAAGCGTAAGTCCAACAAGGCGGCTGGAGCAGATGGCCTACCGGCCGAGCTGTTCATAGCGGCGGGAGATAATTTGGCAAGGAGCATGCACCAACTTATCTGCAAAATTTGGTCGGAAGAAAGCATGCCCGATGAATGGAACCTCAGCATCGTGAGCCCCATCCACAAGAAGGGAGACACTCTGAACTGCGCCAATTACAGAGGAATAAGTCTCCTGAATGTTGCGTACAAGATCTTGTCGGCTGTACTGTGTGAACGCCTAGAAACTTTCGCAAATAACATGATCCCTGATCGGCCCATATCAGTGCTCGGCTAAAAGTCAACCATCGACCAAATTTTCACACTCCGGCAGATCTAAAAAAAAACGCAGGAATTCCAGATCGATACATACCACCTCTTTATCGACTTCAAGGTCGCCTATGATAGCGTAGGTAGGGGCGCATTATACAAAGCATCCCTGGAAAACTCGTCCGTCTATGCAGGATGACGATGGAGAAATCTCGCTGCTCCGTCAAAGTGGGAAAGAACACCACGGAATCCTTTGATGTCAAAAAAGGTTTAAGACAAGGCGATGCGCTATCATGTAACTTCTTTAATATCATTCTTGAAGCAATTGTACGGAACTCGCAAGCCAACATCATAGGTACAATTTTTCAAAAGTCTGTTCAACTACTTGCATATGCAGACGACATTGACATTATTGGGAGAACTCGGCGAGCTGTCAACGGCGCGTTTGCAAGTTGACAGCTTGAAACGGAGGTGGCGAAGATGGATCTGGCTGTTAATGAGGACAAAACGAAGTATATACTGTCATCGAGAAAAGAACTCTCAACATCGGCGACTCGGACAAAACGCCACGGTGGACAGCTATACCTTCGAAGTAGTTAAAGACTTTGTCTACCTAGGCTCTACAATTACCTCGCAAAACAACATCGGCGTAGGAATCAAACGAAGAATCACTCTTGCCAATCACTGTTTCTTCGGGCTAAGAAGGCATCTAAGAAGTAAAGCTCTCTCTCGCAGAACCAAGGAGATATTGTACAAGGCCTTAATCGTCCCGGTCCTGTTGTATGGTGCAGAAGCATGGACCATGAAAACCTCTTGGCACGCTTTGAGAGAAAGATTCTTCGAGTGATTTTCGGTCCAGTTTGTATCGACGGAGTGTTGAGAAGGAGATTCAACGACGAACTTTACGGGCTATATAGCGACGTTGACCTAGTCAAAAAGCTCAAAATACAGCGGCTGGCAACGCACCAGCCCGGCGAGTCTTTGAGTCCATCCCTAAGGGGCAACGAAGCAGAGGAAGACCCCACCTCAGGTGGCGCGCACAATTGGAGAGCGACGTCAACCAACTTGGTGTGCGTAACTGGAGGCAGCTAGCTAGGGAACGAGCTGGCTGGAGCGGCTTGTTGGTTGAGGCCGTGGTCCACCGCGGACTGCGAGCGCCATCTTAAGTAAGTAAGTGACATCTCTCTATATAAAAATCAATTGTTGTGCGTTATGCTGCCCGTCCACTCAGTGCCCAACGCATCAATTTCGAATTCAACGCATTCAACTCTAATGCACGATGCCCTCAATTTTATCCAACCAGCGCGTTTGATCTGGTTGGACATCGTTGATCACCGCGTTGCAAAGAAGTGTGCGGGTAGTGACGAAAAAAAAAAACAAGGCTTTGCACCCTAGGAAGATCACTACCGGGTCGGCCGGGTACAGCTAGTATATTTATCTTTTTTTTTGAGAATCTATACCTATGTCACTTTTACTTTTACATGCAAAACTTGTATACTCACTTTTGGTTTGGATATACTCACTTCCCAAAAAAATACGCCATATACATATGTATCTGTAGTGCAATTATTGTTCCTTTCCCATAACCACTAATACATAATCATTTCGATAAAACTACTATAGGGAATTAAATCTAAGGAGTAGATACATTTGTACATAGGTACATATTCAGCGGATTTATGCGGAACTATTTAAATAAAAGTATGTATGTTTTTCTAACAATGTAGGCACTACTATATATTTAGAAGAAGTTCTAAGTTTGACTATCATTATAGTACCTACTAAAGAGGAGCTGGAACATGAGTTTGTCTCGGGTGTGCTTTCGTGTTCAATAACTTTGATATGTGGCTTATTAGTTGTGTTTGTCCTATTAAAGCAACAAATATTAAGAACCAAAAACAAAAATAAAATTCTTATTTTTTTATAAAAAACACAACCTTGCTGTGCAAACATCGTTTTTCCCAACGTCTCCGACACAAATTACTTGTCGTAGAAAAAGAGGTAAATTTTCCGTTTCATTCGGATTCAGAGATACCTAATTCTACGAATTTCGAAATTCATAGCAAATTTTCCACTACGAATGGATTCCATGATGTATTTTTCGGGATTCGTAGAGGATTTTCGATTACGACGGAATTCGTGATAGGGCTGATTATGTATTATTTTTGTTGTGATTTCTCAGCCACTTAAATTTGAATTAAATAACCGAATTTTTACTTAGGAAGTTTAGTGCAAATTTAAATATACGCTCAATACATAAACAGAACATTAACAATTCTGTTTACCCTGCGATTCGTTCAGGGATATCTTATAATCACTTTATCACTGATATATTCGGCCCTAAGACTAGATATGTCATATTCAACGATAGTTCTACTCCATAGAATAAAAATCAGTCCGCATTTATTTTCTTGTGATTTAAAATTTTTATTTTGGGGGAGGAATAAAAAGGACGACAAATTTTTAATTAATTTTCGTTTATTTTATTTTTTTTCAAGAATATTTTTTACTTTTATGTATTATAGTACTTTAAGTTTACTCGAATTTTCAATCAAATGCTTATAAGTATTTTACAGCAGCTGTTTCAATACAATATTCATATACATTATTATATTTTTATTTAGTCAAAAGATATATTTTCGCTTTTTTGTTTTACAAGTGCGAGCCTTATTATTTATATAAACAAAACAAAGAATTATCAAGGTTTCTTAATACCTACAATTGCAAGCTATCCTTTAAGTTAACATAAATAATAGACAACGGATAGCAACTCTAACTTAGTCAGCTTTCACTCATGTACTTATAGACACAATTTTAATAATTTAACTAATTTAAATTAACAAATACATTAATATAAGTTTAAAAACATGTGTGTATGTATATAAAAACTAACTTATAAAATTGGTTCTACTATCGACGCTAATTTATAAAATACTTTATTTACTATTGTCATTATTATACAAATCAAATTTAATTTACATTAAGGTCATGGCCATTTGCTTGAATGTTGTATTTCACTATTTAAGTAGTCATTAATTCACAAAATAAAAAATGATACTGCACAAGCTGAGCGAAATTAGAAACCACAAATTAGTTAATTAATTTATTTATTTTTGTAAAAACTATATAAAATAGTATCAAGTGTCATTTATTGACATATTTTTATAAATATAATTTTAGAACTTAATAAAAAGTCTTTTTTTGTTTTTAATTGTGTTCAATCATTGTATCTTAAAAGTTCTTAATAAAACTGACAAACAAATCGTTCAATGTTTCGGTTCGCTAGTAGTTTAATTTTGTTTTAATTTTTAAAACAGGCGCAAACTGCATCTTCTCTAATAAAAAATAAAATTAATTTATGTACAATCCCATCATCATAGTCCACAAGCGCCATGGGTTTTAAAACATGGCGACACGGAGCTTTGATTAAAACAACAGTGTAAGCAGTTTGAGCGAAAAGGAAGAGGAACATGATTGTATAGGCCATTATTTTTTTTGTTTTGGACTGCATCAACAAAAATTTTCAGAATTTTTCAGATTGTGGACCTTGGTTGTCAAGGAAACACATTAAAGCGTCGATAAAAGCACTCTGTGGTTGGACACCCAATTTGTCAAATTGTCAAGAAAGTGATGCCATAATTACAATTTCTTTTTAAAACCAAAGAACAATCAAAAAGGTTGTAATTGTAAAACAAAGCTAAATGTGATAAGTAGAGAAACATCTGCATTGAAACTGTGTTGAAAGTATTTGTGCTTAAACGATTGAACATAAATTAAAAGAAAAAACAAGTAAAAGTGTTATCATCGGCCTGGCCGATGCTTTGATACCCTCCACTGAATAAAAGTCCTGCAAAATGTTTGCCACGCGAGTTTATGTGTCTAATATTAGTTTTGTATGGGAGGTAGCAGAACTACTTTACCGACATAGACAATTTTCAATACCAACCTGACGACGGTTAAGAAAAGTTCTTTCATAAAATTTCATTCACCTAAGTCGATTCGTTTGGACGCTAAGGTGTTTTCAACAGACAGAGATATACATGTCGAGTCGAATATTGGCTTTGTATGGGAGGTAACAGAACTACTTGACCGACATGCATCATTTTTAATACCAACCTGACAACCGTAAAAATAAGACCTGTCACACAATTTCAGTCGCCTAGGTCGATTCGTTTGGACGCTATTGTGATTTCAACAGGCGGAGAGACACATGGGTCTACTAATGGTTTTGTATGGGAGGTACCAGAACTGCTTGACCGACATAGCCCATTTTCAATACCAACCTGACGACGGTAAAAAGAAGTCCTCTCACCAAATTTCAATCGCCTAGGTCAATTCGTTTGGACGCTATCGTGCTTTCAACAGACAGACAGACAGACGGACAGACAGACAGACAGACAGACAGACGGACATGGCTAAATCGATTCAGAATGTGATCCTGATTCAGAATATATATACTTTATAGGGTCTCCGGTGAATCCTTCTCGGCGTTACAAACGTAATGGCAAAGTGAATATACCTTCCTGTGGAGGGTATAATAAAGAAAACCCAAAAAAAGTTAACAACTAAATAAAGATAAAACTCTGGCGGAAAGTTCGAAGGAAGCTAGGAGCTTGCGGTTTTTCAACAGAAAAGATGGATATAAGTTAACGCGAATTCAGTTGTAAAAACAACCAGCGACACGCGCAACAAATATCGTTCACCTGCAGCGGGCGTAGACGTATCGTCAGCAGACTACTCGAATTCCACAATCAGCTTCTTGGAATCGCGGCATAATTAATTATAATTAAGTTGCAATAAGTTTCATTTTAGGTATTCAAATATTGTTAGCTCAGTCTTTTAAGTTACTTTCGTAGTGTAAGATGAAAATAAAATTATTTTTTTAAGACAACTTAACATAAAATAGTTTAATTGGCGCCCAACGTGTTGCCTAGAAGTGAAGTGCGAGTTTTTTTTTCCCTTAACTAAAATAAAAATGAATATACCTCGTGTGAAAAAAGGACCTAAAGAAGCTCCAAAAAACCGCGTGTGTTTATTCCTCAAGCAGTTCCAAGAAAAACGCGTGTGTAAATTTAGTTAAGTCAAGGACCTAAAGTAGCTCCAGGAAATAAAAAACGACAACGGACCTCAAGCAGCTCCAAGTGCAGAAACTACTAGACCAGCAACCACACCAAGGACTACATCTATAGATTGAGTCGCCAGCGAGAAGGAGTAGAGAAAGGAATCCGAGTAGTACGTCACAAAAGGTGTGAGCCCCTCTACCAGCGCTGGACATGTTACTAATGTAAGCTATATGATAAGATATCGTAGATATAAAATAATTAATAGTTTAATAAGCAAATATAACAATTTATATTCTATATTTAGGTAATAATAAGTGACAAATACTATATTAAGATTGATAAATTAGTTTAGCATAGAATAAATATATTAAATATAGAAATCGTAGTAATCAAGAAGAACCCTCAATTTAAAAATTTAAATCCCTTTCCTCTCCGAGTCAACCACTTTACTTTTTATCATATTTATAACGCTTTATATACTCTTTTTACCGCGTCAACCGCTTTAAACTTTTCTTTTCTTCCACAACGACTGATCCCATTATTCGGCCTTCGGTACTAAACCCCGAAAACCCAATTTTTGCACCCTCTAGTTCAAGACCACAAATGCAGTAGTAAATGCAACCCCCGAATTGGAAGCTTTAATCGCAGGAATAGCTAGTCGAGTCTGCATATCTGAATATAGGACTATGGTCGAAACAATTAATAACCCCAATGCACAAATGCATAGGGCTGTCGACGAAACTATCGAAACCCAACATAGAGCCAACCTAAGCGATTTGGACAAAGTTCCTGATGTCGTTAAGGGTCTTAGGGAGTTCTCCCCAGGCGAATTCAGCTCTTGGCGCAAAAGCGTCGAAAGAATCCTGAGCATCTGCAACAATTCCAGCGGAACGCCAAAATACTTTGGTATAACATACGTATACTTAAATGTTATACGTAATAAAATTATAGGGAATGCAGATGCTGTATTCGAATCTTACAATACATCCTTAAATTGGGAATGCATTTCGAAGTGTCTTACATTACACTATGCGGATAGACGTGATGTAGGTACTCTAGACGGTACTGACGATGCTTGTCCAAGGAAGTGACACCATTGAGGCCTACTATCAAAAGGTCTATAATCATCTGTCCCTAATTCAAAATAAAATCGCAAGCATGGAACTTCCACCTGATGCACTGCATCACTTATCCGAGTCATACAGGGCAAAGGCTTTAGACACCTTTATAAGAGGTCTCAAGGGAGACCTGGCTAGATTATTAGCCATGCGCGAACCGGTCGATTTACCCACCGCACTTAATCTGTGCCAAAAACTAGAAAATCAACAGTACAGATCTAACTGCGCAAACCATAATATTGGAGGAATAAGGAAACCTTTACCTTCAGTCCCACCAATTCCTGCACGGAGTAACCAAACATTTTACCCCCAATTGGCGTATCTTCCACAACGTCCCATGAACTTTCCACCACGTCCTCCACCGCGTCCCCAGAACTATCAATCTACACATTATCCACAATTCCCAACGAACTATCAGCAGTATCAAAGACCAAATTTGCAAAATAATCCGTATAAAATCCAGCAAAATCCTCAACCTAATAATAACTTCCAACCCAGACCTGCACCTAGAGGAGAACCCATGGACACAGGTACCATGAGGACAAACAATATTAATTACATGAATAAACCAGCAGCGCTAGTTAAAAACTGGCCACCTGCTCCTAAACGGCCAATGGTCCCCCAACAACAGTTTATACACCCAATTAAAATGCAAAGAAATTTTAATATTGAAGCTCCTGCAATTGGGCCTCAGCCTGATTACCAAACACACACACCGGAAGTTTATAACACAGTCGATCCTCAGATTGAAATTTACAATTATAGTGCGATGGTTTCTAACTTGAACAACCAGCCAGATAATAACCAAACATTTACAGAATATTTAGACCTACAGAACAATTACGAAACTGAAGCGTGTACGGATTTCGTTGACGTTCATTTTTTAGATTAACGAATTCGTCCTTACCCTATTTTGAGTGTAGGACGAATAAAAACACGATGCTCCGAGTATTGGTAGACACGGGTTCGAATAAAAATTATATTCAACCCAACCTTGTCAAAAATCCTATAGCTAATCAAAAGAACTTTTATGCAAATCCAGTTTGCGGAAATATCGAAATCACTCATCATACCATAATTAATATGTTCGACCCAAATACAAACATAAAATTCTTTCTATTACCATCCCTTGAAACATTTGACGCAATTCTTGGAAATGACAGCTTAAAAGATTTATCTGCCATTATTTTCGCCAAAGAAAACTATATGCTTTTAAACAACAACGTCAAAATCAGGTTAAGACAACAAGTTTCCGAAACAATTCACAATATAAATATCAGAACAGTATGACGGAAGAACAAAAATTGTCCCTCAATTCTCTAACTATGAAATATCCCAGTTTAATTTGCGAACCAAACAAAAAATTGACATTTACGACAACAGTAAAAGGAAGAATCCGTACGACTACCACAGAACCCGTTTATTCCAAATACTACCCGTATCCAATGGCACTAAAGCAAGAAATCGATAAGCAAATAAGTCAGTTACTAAATGACGGAATAATTAGACCTTCACGGTCACCGTATAATTCCCCGGTATGGATTGTTCCGCAGAAGGCAGATGCCTCTGGTGAAAAAAAAGTACCGCATGGTAATTGATTACAGAAAACTTAATTCGGTAACGGGACCTGATCGTTATCCCATCCCAGAAACAAATGAAGTTTTATCTCAGTTAGGAGAAAATAAATGGTTTTCGGTTCTTGATCTCAAGAGCGGTTTTCATCAAATACGAGGACGAGCACGAGGACGATATTTAAAAAACTTCATTTTCAATCAATAACGGAAAATACGAATTCGTCAGACTCCCTTTCAGATTAAAAAATGCTCCTTCAATATTCCAAAGAGCATTGGACGACATATTGAGAGAACACATTGGTAAAATTTGCTACGTCTATATCGACGATATAGTAGTTTTTAGCAAAGATGTGGACACTCACTTCCAAAATTTGGAAAAAATTTTCAAGACTCTTCAAGAAGCCAAGAGCTTGACAATTGCGAATTTCTCAAATCGGAAGTTGAATTCCTCGGCTTCATAATTTCGTCAAAAGGCATAAAGGCTAATCCCTCTAAAGTGAAAGCAATTGCCGAATTCCCTCGCCCTCAAACTTTAAAAGATCTGCGTTCGTTTCTCGGTCTGTCAGGATTCTATCGCATATTCATAAAGGATTATGCCAAATTGGCAAAACCCCTGACAGCCCTCTTAAGGGGGGAGGATGGACGTACGTCCAGACTAACTTCAAGTAGAAAAACAATACACCTAAATTCAGATGCAGAAGAGGCATTCGAAAAAATCAAAAGTACTCTGATCTCGGAAGATGTTATTCTCCACCATCCAAATTTTACAAAAGAATTCCACCTAACCACAGACGCATCGAATTATGTTCTGGGTGCTGTATTGTCGCAAGACGACAAACCAATGACTTTTATCTCTAGAACGCTCACTAAGACCGAAGAACACTATGCAGCAAATGAAAAAGAGATGCTTGCTATAGTGTGGGCCTTAACATCTTTAAGAAATTATCTATATGGCACTACCAAATTCAAGATATTTACTGATCACCAACCACTAACATATGCACTCAGTCATTAAAACAGTAACAGTAAAATGAAGCGATGGAAGGCTATACTCGAGGAGTATACTACGAATTGAAGTATAAGCCTGGAAGGTCAAATGTCGTCACAGACGCACTATCAAGACCACCTAGAAATTCTCAGATAAATTCCCTTACAATCACACAACATAGTGATGAAAGTTCTGGTCAAGACCTCATCAAAATTGTTGACACACCAATTAACGATTTCAAGAATCAAATCATTCTAAATTTAGGCGATACATCATCCTACGAATTTAAGATAATATTTCCTACTTACCACCGCCATATTGTAATTGAACCTGAATACACTGAACAAAAACTAACAAGCATTCTTAAACAGTATTTAAATCCATCAGTTGTCAATGGACTCAAAACTGAGGAAAGAATTCTAGGCATAATTCAGCAAATTTACCCATCTCATTTTAGCCAATATAAAATTCGCTTCGCCAGAAAAACCGTAACTGACCTAACTAATCCCGATCATCAAGAAACCGAAATAATAAATAAACATAATCGAGCACACCGAAACGATAGAGAAAATAAAATCCAAATTTTGCAAAACTATTATTTCCCACAAATGAGTTCAAAAATAGCTAAAATCACAGCACAAATACGATAGACACCCAAATAATCCTGAACTACAGCCAACCCCCATTCCCGAATATCCTGGACAAATAATTCACATCGATACATATTTTACAGACAAAAAGATAATATTAACTGCAATAGACAGGTTTTCCAAATATGCTTCGCTAGGATCTTAAAATCAAGAGCAACAGAAGACATTAAAGATACTCTCAGGGAAGTTATACTATCTTTTGGAGTCCCTCAAACTGTTGTCATGGACAATGAGAAATCTTTTAATTCAAATACCATTACCTTCATGTTAGAAAATATGTTTAGCATAACTGTATTCAAGGTACCTCCATATACTAGTTCTGCAAATGGACAAGTGGAAAGGTTCTATTCAACTCTTTAAGAACTAATTCGATGCCTGAAAACAGAAAACCCTCATTTCACATTTCCAGAACTCTTAGATGGCTCTGCGAAATAAGGCCCCAATGAAATAAGGCCCCAAAACAAAAATGAAATAAGGCCCCAACAAATTATACAGGAAACAACAATAACGATTTTTAATAAAATTTGGGGTGTTATTTCCTTTTTTGGGGCTTAATTTCCTTATGAAAATTGGGGTTTTATTTCATTATGAAATAAGATCCCAAAAGAAGGAATGAAATAAGACCCCAAACGAAAAACGAAAACGTATTTGGGGTCTTATTTCATTTTTGTTTTGGGGCCTTATTTCCTGCAGCCCTCTTAGATAAATCAATCTACGAATATAATAGATCCATTATGAAATAAGATCCCAAAAGAAGGAATGAAATAAAGCCCCAAACGAAAAACGAAAACGTTTGGGGGGCAGATTTGGAGTCTTATTTAAATTTTTTTTTTGGGGCCTTATTTCATCGCAGTGGGGCCTTATTTCATATTTGAAATTGGGGTATTATTTCATTATGAAATAACACCCCAAATTTGGGGCCTTATTTCATTTTTGTTTTGGGGCCTTATTTCCTGCAGCCCTCTTAGATAAATCAATCTACGAATATAATAGATCCATTCACTCCACCACTTGCCAAAAACCCATAGATATATTTTTCGGTAGACAACTTTTGAATGATCCAATAGAACTAGAAAGAGTAAGGCAGGAAAATATGCAAAAAATTAGAAATAAACAGGAAAATGATTAAAGATATCATAACAAGAATAAGAGACCGCTTAAAAACTATACTGTAGGAGAAACAGTATAAGTTAACACCGGCAAACCACTCGCACGCGCAGCGGAAATGCTGACCGAGCGTCTAGGGCAAGAAACGAATTTCCACGGAAATTCACATTGGAAAATAGATTGCAAGCTATGGGAAACTGATACTGTAATATATTAATAATTAAATGCAAGCTTTGATAAATTAACTTGAACATGTTTTCATTATTCTTTAAGTTAGTCTTAATCTATCATTGAACAATAAAGGTAAGAGCAACTTGCTCTTAAAATATTTTTTTAGTAATTTCGGCGTAAATTTTATTAACTTATATGTCAAGATTAAGAAAAGAATAGGAAACAAGTTAAACCCCAGATACAGAAAAGAAATAGTAGCCGAAAACAAGAATTCCACAATAACAACAAACTCCGGTAAAGTAATTCACAAGAGTTTAATTAAAAACTAACTTTTCTTTTACCGGCCTATTACAAGTGCCCTTGAGCACAGCGACCGTCCAAATACTGGATTATACAAATTCTCAACTTATCAAGATCAGTATAGGAAATGCGAAGGTTCAAAGCGGATCTTTTAAAATAATTCACATAGTTGATGTAGAGTCCTATCAAGACCTTGTTAACTCAATAGAAAAAAATATTATATCAGTAATAAAACCCGATCATCCCCTTTATGATATCCTCTCCTTTGAAACATTACGTATTAAGAATTATTTAGGTAGATTAAGAATAAATAACAAGAGTAAAAGATTTTTAGATTTTATAGGTAGCGCGTGGAAATGGATCGCGGGAAACCCGGACCACCACGATTACGAAATTTTATCTGACAAAATGAACAATAATAATAATCAAGTTGTAATTATTAATAGAGTAACATTAGATAAAATAAATGAAATTACAAACATGACTGACTAATCATATTTTACAAATAATAAAAGAAAAAGAAAGTGTAACAAACAGTCTAATTTTTGGAATTAAATATAAGCTAGAATTAGTTAAGGAAGAAATCGTAAATATTGCATATGCAATACATTGGGCTAAAGCCAACATTGTTAATTCATTCATACTTTCAAATAATGAAATAAATATAACAGAAATTATAATTAAGAAAGAACGTTTTCCGTATGTTAACCTAGATGAGGCATTAGAATTTGCAAACGTAAAAATAGCCTCTAATAATAAAGATATAGTTTATATACTAGATTTACCTACTACCGAAAATAAAAATTTTAATCTTATGACGCCTAAAGCTGTTAAAAGGAAGGATAAAATTAACAAAATACCTTACGAATCAGTACTTGAATGTAACAAACAACTTTATGGTTTAATAAAGGAGTGTAAAACATTTAATAACCTACCAATATGTAATAGAAATAGTGTAATAGATATTAGTAATTCAACCTGTATACCAAAACTATTCAGTAGTCAACAACCTAACTGCACACTTATCAACAACCAACATGTACCAAGCATAGACGAAGTATCAGCGGGAATATTGTTATTAAACCAATACGATGGAATGGTAACAATCAACAATGAAACCATAGAACTAAACGGCACATACGTCATACGCCACACAAACGCTACAATACAAATCGACGGACAGGAGATAAGAAACACAGAACTAGTTATTCATCAGCCAATGCCACCAATACTCCAACCGACTTCTCTGCCAAATAGACTCGAGGAAATCTTGTCACTACAGATGCTAAAGCAACTCTACAACAATGGAACATCAAATATAGATATATTAGAGCAGAAAAATAGAATCAGTTCAGCGACTAATATTGGATTGATAATCGTCATATTAATAGTCGCCATAGCACCCGGAAGAAAGGTGTTTAACAAATGCCTTAAACCTGAAACACAAAATAGTCAACAACATATCCATTTAACACCAACAACCATAGGTATCGAAGATATTTCAAATCACCTAAAACCATCAAAATCGAACGAGGACGTTCGAACTTAAGGGCGGAGGAGTTAACGCGAATTCAGTTGCAAAAAACATCCAGCGACACGCGCAACAAATATCGTTCACCTGCAGCGGGCGTAGACGTATCGTCAGCAGACTACTCGAATTCCACAATCAGCTTCTTGGAATCGCGGCACTGCAGCATGGGAACGATGCAGTCGTCAGCGATATAATTAAGTTGCAATAAGTTTCATTTTAGGTATTCAAATATTGTTAGCTCAGTCTTTTAAGTTACTTTCGTAGTGTAAGATGAAAATAGAATTATTTTTTTAAGACAACTTAACATAAAATAGTTTAATTCGCACAATATTTTCCCCTCACTCATATGCTTGTTACTCGACTTGAAACCATAGCCGCAAGCGGACGTTAATCGTTATTATAAATAAAGAATAAGAAAAGTTAAAGTTGTCGTTTTTATTTGTTTACGGACCACACTGTGGATTAAACCACCGGAACACAGAAGAATAAACCAACATCAACGAGCATTCAGGAAAATATACAAATAATGAAAAATATTAATTTTTTTTTGTTAACAAGTACTGTGTTAATTTGTGTTCGTACATTAATTTGTGTTTTCTGCTTCTGTGTCTTTCTTCTATTGGTTGTGTGTTGTTTTTTTTTAACTAAAATGTCTCTCGAGGCAATTACCGATCTCGTGACCAGAGAACAAAACTCGAAATAAATTCTACTATAAATGCATTAGCAAATCGCGTCGGTCCTACTCAGTCCAATCCTATTATAGAACCGTACAAAGATAACGAGATCGATGAAAATGTGAAATGTGACATTAGTTTGGATCTGGTAAAAACTGAAAGATATCCTTCTTGGAGACAAACTTTCAAATCAGCGATGAAGCCATACGAAAATTATACTGGCTATAATCGCTACTACCAAGATGTAGCTATAATAAGAAACAAAGTAATAGAGAAGGTTGATACGGTACTATCTCATTTCAACATTCCTATGAACTTCGATCACACCTATGCCGATAAGAGACTACTCTACTTATAGGAGCAAGAACTCTTAACCTTACGGCAAGGATGATCTTCAATTACCGAATATTATGACTCGGTAGCGAAGCAATCAACACTAATAGCAAACAGGGAACATCATGTAATTTTGTGACGATGGGGAAGTTTTGAATTCTCTTAATGAGAAGTACAGAAGTTGTGGTCTGAATCGGCCTATAGGAAATATTTTATTTTCAAGCCACCCAGCTGATCTTCCAACTGCCTTGGCATCAGCACAAGAACCGGATATGAATCAGCAACGTTTCGCATTTGCAAATGCGTTGCCCTTCACAACGGCTCACAATCATCAATCATCCGCATCCCCAATATCGAGCTCAACAAAAGCATGAGTCAATTGATGTACCAACCTCTTTGCGATTTAGGCAAAATCCAAGACAGGACTCATAGCATCCGAACCCCGAACAAGGGAGTGCTAGATTTATGATGCTCCAAACCAAGCGCTCTCCCACTTGTGTTTTACTCTGCAACATCGCAAAAGATAAAGATAAATTGATATCTGACGACAATGCCAAAGAGGATGCAGTATCTTTTGCATATTAAATTTCAGTAAAATCAGCATTGGATTTCACAATTCGTAAAGCCCATCACTTTTATGATGGGACCACCCATAATCCTTAAAGGCGAAGTGTACTGGATGAAGATTTTCACCAAGTACAATAAGTTAGTTCTTGACTAAAATTCGAACAGTAAGGGAAGGCTTTAAAAACTGTCGACACTCTTACTGACCCATCGTGGGACTCTTACCCTGAAGCTCCAAAGCTACAGGATTTTTTAAAGAAACGAAAACGAGGCGATTGTATTTATTTGATTGACATACAAAATTACGGAAGTAAATAACATTTGTCCAAAAAATCCGAAGGGAAACTAAAAACCAAAAAAGAATTAGCTTCGCTTTATAAATGTGACAGATCGACTGTGAACAGAATGTTAAGCAACAATAACCTAAAATCTAAGCGACAACGGAAATACTTTGCTAAAATGGTTTGATCAGGCTCGAGCTCAAAACGCTGTGATATTTGGCCCTGTTCTTATTAACAAGAGCTAGCCATTAAACTAAACTCCGATTTTGAGCCCAGCAATGGTTAGTTATGGCGATGGAAATATAGAGAGAATTTTCAAAAATGATAAGAAAACAACTGGTTGCCTTAGATAAAGGTCTTAATATAAAACAATTCGCCAAAACAATATCTCTTCTGTATGCATTGTTTTTTGTGAAGAGAGCTTGGTTGCTGGTTACAGGAGAAACGATTAAGAATTGTTTTAGAAAGGTCCTTTATGGATGTTCAATTTTGCATACATAACTGCATGCTGACAGTTTATTAGAAGAAAGACATTATTCTTTTTAGGGAGGGTTCTGTTTTGGCGAAAATCTTTTAGAAAACGAAGAAATAATAGCTGTTGAAAACACTTTAGTTAACGTGGTAATGAGTCTCGATGAATTTGATAGTTTTGTAGATTGTGATAATGACCTACAATGCTATAGCTTTCTGACCGATGACAAAAATGTGAAAGGTTTAAATGAAGAAGCAGAAGAAAATTGGGAAGATATGTGTGACGACGAAGAAGAATTTAACACTCGTCCTAATATAAAAGAGGCATTATGCGGCCTAGAAAATTATAAACCTTGCAGTACATCACATGAATCAGATGAAAGTTGCAGAGGACACTCATCGCATAAACATCGTCTTTCTTTTCGCACTCCGTTCTTCCACAGGCACGCGCCACTTTATTACGTTTACATGGCGAAGTTAAGATACAACAAATGCTAAGTCAGCACAAGATATCGATTATGCTACGGCATACAGATAATTCCACCCATGCATTTCTTTCCTATAAATAACCCCACAGAACAAAAATGTATCTCATAGTATTAAGTGATATCAATAAAGAAAGGCGTTGTATGTAAAAATTTTTTTTTTTAATTCAGTTTATTTAAAATTGATAACTGGCGCCCGAGCGGTATGGTTTATAATAATTCTTAGTAGCTTCCCTCCGTAAAAACTGCAAACGTATAAATAGAACCCTCTGTTGAAATAAGAAAAGTCGCAGCCACGAACTTTGTCAAACATTTGTGTAGCAGCCCAAAGCGAGCCATTAGTAGGAAGCGGTCAAACTCAACGTCGTTCTCCAAAAAGGAATAACTCGAACTGCTCCAAAATTGCCGAAAATACACTGCCGGTCGCAAAGGTGCATATAAACCCGAACAAGCGCAGCCTAAAGAACCTATGGAGTTTTATCAGACTGTAATTGTAGACAAACATCAGAGAAGGGTCACGATCTCCTGAGTTGCCCCGCCAATCCAAAAAATTGAGGATTAACCTAACTAGAGCAGTTAATTATCAAATCGATTACATAAAGAAGTTAAACCAAAGAATTACATTTTGGGAAAATAAGCTATCAGCCCCAAAATCGGTCGTCGAAACTGGTTTACTAGTCCATCGAACTGAAGACGATCTTAAAGATATCGCCAAGCTTCCCGACTGTGTTAAGGAGCTACAGATTTTCGATGGTGTTGCGCCCAGCAATAGTGTCGTTAGCGGTGCAAGCCATAGGCCAATGCTCTCTGTCATAAACAAACGAGTTTGTTTTGACAGCTCAGCATTGTTTCCCAACTAATGCTAATGCACTCGAATAGCATCGTTGCAATTCGGCATTGGTTGGGCAACATTCTGCAGTTTGTTGTGATAGCTCAGCATTGTCGCCGATCAATGCTACTGCCCTGGCATGACCCAGTGACGCCGACATGCTGACTGGGCGAGATGACTCTGAAGTTCCAAACAGACCGAGAGGTAAGCGACGAGTCTGTTTTAAACTACAAAGAGAGTCGCTTGTCAATTTATTTACCTTCGCGGTCGCGGTATTATTAGAATATACGAAAGAATACTATACGGAAGTATACAACAATGGAAACCCTGTACAATACATTTCATGGATTCATACAGTTGAAACCAAGTTGAATACAAGGGACTATGAAAAACCTCTATATAGGGCCATTCTACAAAGTATCAGACAAAAGATTCGGGGACATGCAGTGCAGATATAGCCCTCATTTCCTACAACATCTTCAATGAAGATTGGAACGCTACAAAAAAGTGTGATATCCGAACATTAAACACCAACTAAATTCAATGGTATAAAGAATTTCGTCAATTGATGATGATGAGTTTTACGCAAGTGTCAACCATTAATTCTCACTTCTAATTGATAAAATAAAAACAGCAGATTATTCCGTAGAAACTGTTACCGCATTAGTTGAAGAAACTATCGAAACAGAACTCTCGATGTCTTCATACAAGGACTAAATGATGAACTTTCAAGGATTCTAATAATCCAAAAACTATAGACTCTCCCAGAGGCATACGCAACATGTCTCGAAGTTCAAAATCTTAACAAAGCCAACAACAATTTTATGAAATCAGAAATTGCAACAAATCCAAAACCGGTCCAAAACCCCTTTAAAATCCAATCCGCTAGAGGCGAAATCCCCATCAACAAAAAATGTGTGGGAAATGGGCAACATAAACTTGATATCCATGTAAAATAACAGTTTAATGTTTGACTCATGAATCCGCGACGAAAATTACGCGTAGCCTCTTTGACCACCACCGTAATTAAAGTTACACGACTCACGATCACCCCCCTCCATCAAAAGTGCGCCAACACGATAGGACGAACTCTACTGCCGTTGTCTAGACACACTCGCCCGATTCGCCATTGAAGATTGTTGCTCTGGTCGGTTGCCATAAAACGACGGAAAATCAAATCCTATACAGTGCTCACCACCCGATTACTGGTTGACATCGCCACGCCAGTTCGACGATTGCGCTTATGTTTTTTGCACCCTTCGTTATATTGTGGGACCTCCAACATCATCAAGAGCGTCCTATTACCTGGCATCGACAGTGGTCTTGCCTAAAAAGGGAAAAGTTGACCCTGCGAAAGTTCAACATCAGCCACGTGGAATTCTGCTGCAACGACGGCAAATCTGAAGATCATTCGTTCCCACAAGCGACAAACTCCGTCATTCCACGATTCACGGAGTGAAGTGTTATATTCGCTATTTGCGAATAATATAATTATTCATACGTTTAGGATCGAAGATGTGTAGTATCTAAGGATGTGATGACAATGTTTCTAATGTTTCTCGTAGAGGTTCTAAGGACCAAGGCCGCAGGACCAATTAAGGGGTGACTAAAAAATTTTCGTAAGGTTTTTTGGGTTTAAACGGTCAAGACAAATTCTTGAAAACGCTCAGGTTGTCAATGATAGTCAGCACCAAATTCGAGAAGCCGAGGTTAGCTGTGAAACTATAGTGAGTTCAGAAGCCACTTATCTGAATCGGAAAGCCTAGAAAGCCTGGTAAAGGAAAAAGAGACGTGAGATTGAACCCGTAGCCCTTGTGGAAGGAAGAAGGATAATTGACCTTTAATACTTTTTCGATGAATTAAAAGTAATCGATCATTTTAGCCATTACCAGTGTCGGTTGCAGATACTAGCATTTGGAGCTTGAGGAGATCGTATCAGTACTAGACATTCCATGCCCATCATTTAAAAAATATAATGAGATTGAGAAACGAACTTTGGATATATGAAAAGCCGTGCTGCAAAAAATATGTTGGCTGCTGCAAAAGAAGAGACTGAGGCCGCCAGGCAACATGGTGATATGCTGGAGCAAGCGTTCCTACAGGAAAAATGTTTCTGCTGTATCAGGTGATGCTGTTGTAGTGGGTCTGCATACGGGCAAAGTTATTTTACTAGGAATAAAAAATGTGTTACATGCGCTAGAAGTGACAAGGAACAATAACAACAGGACCACGTATGCAATATTAACCATAAAGGGCTTTCAACTCTTATGGAGTCGGAGATATTGCTACAAGCATTTAAGTCCAGTGTCGCTGAAAACGGACTAAGATATCTGACAATGCTTTCAGATGGAGACAGCAGTTCAGACCAAAAAATCACCCAAAATTATCCTTATAGTGGAAGAAAAATTTCCAAAATTGAATGTTGCAACCATTTAATGCGTAACTTCAGAAACAAGTTAGAGGCCATATCCAAAGGTCATAAAACCGGATTGAAAGCGGCCTTAAATATTAGATTGGAAAGCAAATGAAGAGATATTTTAAGTGCTATTAAATTTAGACGCCAGCAAAGCCAATCTGATTGAAACGATATCTTCAATCAAAATAGATATTAGCAGTGTCCTTCATCATGTTTTTGGAGATCACAACAACTGCCCATCCAACATTAATGACAAATGTCAAGACAAGACAACTGATGGAACTTATGATGCAGTTTCTACAAGATTAATAATGAACGCAAGGAGCCTGTTGCGGAGAGCCAGCTGAACGCGCACATTTAACAACAGAAACCTTGTTTGCTAACTGAATCCACCCAGTCTCAACTTCTGTCAAGCTCGCTTGTTGAAATTCAATGTAACGTAAATTAAATGCCGGGCAGGAGCGAGACTGAGGTGAGAAAAATTAATTTCTTTGATTTTCTACAAACATGTAAAAATATTTGTATTATACATTTCAGATAATAAAATATCGTTCTTCTGCCATTTCGTCGCATTTGGCGAAAATTATTGCTCGCTGCAATAACACTGTTTCGCTTACGCAGCAATAGCCAGGGGCCTTATTCCCAAATGCTCGGCGGATCGCTTTTCATGGCGGATTGGTATTTTAATATTTCCAAAAGCGATTCGATCCATTCAAAAGCGATAGTTATTGTGAGGATTGCCGGCAATAAATCCGCCAGCAATCCGTCACTTGAATAGCTATCGCTTTTGACAGCTTTTGGAAATACAAAAACACCAATCCGCCAGGAAAAGCGATCCGACGCGCATTTGGGAATAAGCCCCCAGGTCAACCAACGGAGAATCGCTGATCTGGCTATCCGACCTACCTCACGTTTTGACTAGAACGACAGCTCCACGACGAGTCTGTTAAAAGAAACCAAACGAAGCGGTTACATCTATTTGATTGACCCACGGGCACGGACATACGATACGTATATGCGGAAGTATATAACAGTCGTGACGATCGCTAATCGACAATCACAATAAGGACCTATATTTGGGATTTACAAATAACCTTGCGGAACACTACAACTCGATTGTTGGTGGAAAAAGGATTAACTTCTCCCTCGGCCAAAGATATTCAACTAGGTGTACTGCGGCAGTTGTAAAGTCTAACTTCAATGGGCAGATCTCTAAGCTGTACAAACATTTATATGGACTTGGCCCAAATTCCATGGCACAGTAAATGGAAATGCCAAGACTCGAGAAAAACATAATTGCAAAACAAACGTTGAAATACCGGGAAGGTGTACCGTAAGGGTAAGACTCCATATCGCATAAGCCGTGCAAGTACTGTCAAAGAGAAGAGAGAAACTGTCTCATAGAACAGCTGAAGAGAAATCGAACAACCGCCAGCTTTTTAGGACAACAGACAGTAGGCCAATCCAATAATGACAAATGGTTGAATATCAGAAAAAAACATGCTAACTGCCTCCTCTTTCGGACAGATTTGTAAAGCAAAAAATTCGAAGGCTATGTTAAGAGACTGGCTTCCACCTTTTATATTCACAGCTTCAATTATGTATGGAGAAATGAACAAAGACACTGCAAGGCTGCTGGAACTGGAATAACAATTGAGAAAAAATATATTGAACTCAGGAATTTTTATCGATGAAAAGTAGAGTACATTGTTGCTTCTCCAGATGGGCAAATCCTTATGCAGGAAAAAGGATCAGATGTATCAGCTCATCATTTGGAGAAGGCGGCCAACAGAGGATATAAGGTACTTCAAACTAAACTAAATCCTGAAAATACAAATCTTGTTTAAGACAGAATGCAGCAGTTAATGCTACAACCGAATTAGAAGCTCTGATTGCTGAAATTGCAAGTCGAGTCTGTGTATCCGAATGTAGGAATGTAGTCAACGCAATAATCAATCCCAACGCACAATTTCAAAGTGCCAGTGATGAGACTATTAATGATCAGCATAAGAACAATTTAACGGACTATTATTCTGACACGACAAACAATCTCCTTCTTACCCATGAGAACACGTTGGCAATCGCAGAAGGATTAAAGGATATGTGTGAAGCAAACCGTACCTTAGTAGGTTGTCTTCGACTATTAAAGTTGGCGACTAAAAAGGATAACGCGGTCCTTCCGAAAGAGGGTTCCCAGTACAAAACCGTGTTTAATTCCGTTGCAGGAAAAACCATACATACATCGTGCTACGAACAAGCATTCAAACATAGTGCTACGGACGATCATTCATAGATTATGCTGCGAGAAACCATTCCATACATCGTGCGAGAATGTTGAGAATCGAATTCCTGTGAGTGAAGGAAATTATCGCGAAGAAAACATGAATTAAAAGTTAAAGTTGTTACTAGATATCCATTAAAGTGTATAAAAGAATAAGATAATCGTGAAGTAAAATCCCACGAATTAAAATATAAAATTATTATTAGAATTCGTTGTAATTCTTAAAGGAATAAAGTAATCGTGAAGAAAAATTTCATGAATTAAAGTTTAATTTGTTACGAGAATTCGTTGAAATTAGTTAAAAAAGTTAAATTATTGTGAAATTGTAATTCCGTACAATTTACCAATTTGGATTGTACCTAAAAAACCGAAACCAACGGGGGGAAAACAGAACCCCATGGTAGTCGACTATAAGCGACTAAATGCGGTCACAACCTCCGACACATATCCGATCCCCGATATAAACGCTACACTAGCTAGCATTGGTAAAGCTAAATACTTTACCACATTTGACCTTACGTCGGGCTTCCATCAAATCCCGATGAAAAAATCTGACATACCAAAAACTGCCTTTTCAACTATCAACGGCAAATACGAGTTTCAAAGGATGATAGACGACGTCCTCAAAGAATTCATCGGCAAAATTTGTTACGTCTATATCGACGACATAATTGTGTTCGGTGATAGTGAGGAGACTCACCTGAAAAATATAGATACTGTCCACGAAAGATTACAGTGTGCTAACCTAAAAGTTAACCTGGAGAAGACGCACTTTATGAAAAAAGAGGTAGAGTTTCTCGGATACGTCATAGCCTCTGACGGCATTCGTCCCGACCTAAAAAAAAGTCACCGCTATTCAAAATATTCTGCCTCCCGAAAACCTAAAAGAACTAAAATCTTTCCTCGGTCTCACTTCTTACTATAGGGAGCTGCTAGACATTGTCTGGGCGCTTGATAATCTCAGGTCATATCTTTACGGTGCGAACAAAATCCGCATTTTCACTGATCATCAGCCCCTGACTTTCGCTTTGGGCAATCGAAATTACAACGCTTAACTAAAGCGTTGGAAAGCTCGTATTGAAGAGTATAACTTTGAGCTCATTTATAAACAAGGAAAGTCTTAAATAGTCGCTGATGCACTTTCGCGGTTAAGGACGCAAGTAAATCACAGAGTGATATTGGCGACAATGATGCGTCTACAAAAACTGACAGTGAAGCGAGCAACCCAGACACCGAAACGGCTGAAGAAGGGTCATCTACAACGGGAACGATGCATAGTGCTGAACAGGACAGCAGTGACCTCATCCCTCACGTGTAAGCCCCTATAAATGTTTTCCGAAACCAAATCCTGATCAAGGTAGGCAAGGGCTTTGAAATCCATGAGGAACCTCATCCTGGGTATTCTCGCCATTATGTGGCCCTAGCGCACTTAGATAAAGCCACACTTAAAAGCACGCTTAAAGACAAACTGCGGCCTAACGTTGTGAATGGCATTAAGATTCCGGAATCGCACTTGCCGCTGCTGCAAGAGGTTTACCTCGACCACTTCACTAACTGTTGTAAAGTGTACAACTTGATGCATACCAAGCACTTTACAACCTCTTTACTACTTCTTACTTTGTATGCAGATGTTTAACCCTACGATCTCTATCTCTATTCTCTATCGATTCCTATTCCATATCGTCAAATTCAATAGCGTGCATCCTATATCGTTTCCTATTTGCTAATTCTACATCTAAATCCTAAAATTAAATAGTTTATAAAGTTTAAACTACATCTAAATCCTAAAATTAAATAGTTTATAAAGTTTAAAATAAATGTTAATAGAATTAAGATAATTTTAATAAAAACCTATACAAAATCAAGTGTCAGTGTTCGTTGTTACTTTTTGGACATACCAAATAACACAAGGACAAGGTGAAACCCAACTGAGATTAGTGCTTCTCAGTAAAAACAAAAATAGCACAACATAACTATAAATTGCGAATTACGCAGAGTGGTGGAAGATATGAGGAATGATGATAGGAAATGTCAATTGATTTTAGATGAACACAAAAGAGTTCACAGGAATCCAAGGGAAAACAGAGAACAACTACTCGAGAATTACTATTTTCCCAGTATGAGTGGTCTGATAAGAAAATACACCAAGTCCTGTGAGGTCTATGTAGATTGAACAAATATGACCGGCATCCTCAAACTCCGGAGTTTCAGCCAACACCGACCCCTTCGTATCCATGTGAAATATTACATATGGATATAATGGAAATCCAAAACGAAAAATTTATTACATGTATAGATAAGTTTTCCAAGTTCGGAGAAATATTTCATATCAAGAACAGGTCCGCCCTCCATATCAGGGATAAAGTGACCAAAGTGCTTCATTATTTTACCGTACCAAGGATTTTGGTGACGGATAATGAAAGGAGCTTCTTGAGCCCTATAATTCTAAATTACATAAAAATGCTTGGCATCAAGTTATATCAGACCCCTGTACGCTTCCATTCGACCATAATTAAGATTTACCGTTGCCTAAAGTCCAAATACAAAGGGCTTCGACCAAAAGAACTACTGAACATAGCTGTGGATAGATTTAACACCACTTTCCAATCCGTGATCAAGAAAAAACCCGCCTGGCGCAGAATCAACATTAAGCTGGATATCCCTTCAGTAGATATGACTCACAGGATATGCCACGGATGCGAATATTAGTTACATTTCCGTTTGCAGAATAGTATTTCCATTTTGCAGGAAATGCAGTTTTACATTAAAATAAAAAGAAGTTGTTCTGTGTTTGAATGGTCAGGATTGGAATGAACTTTCAAGTTATGTAAGATCGGCTATGAAATATCGCCAGCAAATTGTAGACGAAGCATTTTAAAAATAATCTTATTTGTGTAAGCTCAAATTTCAAAATATTTTAACTTTCTAACTTTTGTTTATAATAATACTGTAAAAAATCTCTCTTTATCCGGCTGACGGCACTTGCCAATGCACGTTATTGTGAATAATGTAAAATGATTTTACAATGATCACAATTACTACTACTATTAAATTTAATTATGTCACAAAATTGAATAAATGAAAAATGAAGGCAGTCGTAAACAGACCACAAACGGAAATACTTTTTATTTTATTCGCGCAACAAATATCATTCGCTTGCAGCGGGTGTAGATGTATCGTCAGCAGATTGCACTGACTATCCCAGTCAGCTTCCTGGAATCGCGGCACTGCAGCGTGGGAACGATGCAATCGTCAGCGTTATAATTAAGTTGCAGTAGGTTAGATTTAAGGTATTCAAATATTGTTAGTTCGACGATATCAATAGGGGTGAGTATTTTCACAACATATAAGAAAAGTTAAACATACTCTTTCAAATTTGTTGAGAAACATTCTGAATGTATGTCCTGTAACTCACTCTTACTGCAATGAAGAAATTAAACGGATACTCGTGGGATCTATATTTCAAACTTAATTAATAAAAACTTATAGACAGATGCCTCTGCAAGCGCATCAACTTCTGGTTCTGCTGTTGGGCAAACAGCAGAACAACAATGTTGTGCAGCCCCTGCATGCTGTAGAGCATGACACGACTTCATATTCTCGGTCCGCCGTCGGGCATTTGCAACAGCAAATGGCTCTAGTTCAAGAGGCTGTCATTAAAACCTCGATTGAGTTGAGTAACCGTGGCGTACGGCCCAAATTCTCAGGCTCACATTTAAGATCGGGGTGGTTAATGTTCGTCTACACAGATAGTGCTACCGCTTGTTGGATGCGCTCGAACTTTGAGAGTAACAGAGCTAAATGTGGATTGGACCTGATGAATTATGGTGGAAGAGGATTTTTTTCCTAAGCCACACATCGTCCGTGGATTCTTTCCGCAGAGTCTGGAACTCTCAAACGAGAAAGTGCTAGCCACCCTTGCGGTTCAGAATGCAGATCTAAATGCAAACAACTGTAGCGTCATCAAGAGGGGTAAGGATGGTGCACTCCTTCATTTTGTGCTCGCAATTGATGACGCTTCCATGGCCAAACCCCTCGAAGGTGAAGGTATCGTATCGCTGCGGTCAGATCAAGCTGATTCTTAAGAGCACCGACAAGAATCCTGAGGCTGATAGCGGTACTCCTAAAGTTGGAGTGAAATTCACTTCTGTACCTTCGTCTGGCAATATGGCCGAGAAGGTACCCCTCGTTACTCGATGTGCCATCGGGCCACCCAAACCCAGCAATAGCGACAATAGCGGAAAAACGACAGCGTTGGCTTAGATTCCAGGTCGTACGCGATGAATTGATTCCAGATCGTATTCTGAGTAAGGATTTTCTGGAGTACGTGGGGGTGCTCATATCAACCAAGGCATGATTAATTACTATTCGAGAACTGCGCAAAAAGGAAGCAACGCTCCCGAACCGGGTAAATTTAGAGGAAAACGATATATTAAGTATTGCAGTAAGCAGTTGGGAAGAAGATCGTAAGAAAAGTCCTCGCATTGGCAACGAAAACTTCAAAAAACGAATCGATAAGGTCATCGCATCGTATTCACCTCGTAGGGTCGAACAATCCTGTGTTCCATGCATTCGGAAACTAGGTACCATGAAAACATATACATAGCGCGCAGAATTCGACCCTATTCTGTTTCATTTACAAAAGGGTCTTTCGCGCATTCGGAAAGTCAATTATTAGAAGAGCATCTCTTTGTACGAATTTTCAACTTTAGACTCGGAAAATACGCCATTTTGTCCCAATCGATTTAGGAAAATTTACAACAACCTCCGAGATATCTTCTATTTGGACAACAAGAAATCGTTTGGCTTTGATCAAATTTTAAATCTTATTATCAAAGGACTTTCTGATAACGACAATAAGTTTGTACAGTAAAACCCGTTTAAGAACCACCCTCTTCAGTGCATAATCCGCATAACACCCTCAATTGTTCCAAACCCAATATTTATTTACACAAACAATTTCATATAAAACTCCCCTTTTAAGTACCTCCCTCTTAACTGAGCACTTACATCAAAAATTCCCCTTTGAAGCACCTTCCCTAAACCATTTGAACTGAAAAATTTAGGAGGTAATATGTACATAAATTTAATCTAGTACTGTGGTCAGCTTTAGTACTATAGTTCCTCTTTGACGTTTTGTTATTGGCTGTCATTGCACAGTTTTAGATTGAAAAAAGATGCCGCTTTTTCGAATTTTGTTTTTTTTCAAAAGAAATTAAGTTCAAATTTAAGAACAGAATTGCCTACATAGTTATAAGTGTTATAAGCTGAATCTTCGTTGTTTTACTCCGGACTCACAGATAACACCAACAAGTTTAACCCAACTGAGGATGTTGCTCCTCAGTTCCAAAAAAAAGAGCACAACACAGCAATTAGAATAAAGTCATCATCAAAATAACATTTTTAAGCCAACGGACAGTGAAACAAAGAATCAAATAAATGCAATTATATAAACACAATTGTTTTCCCACAACAAAGGGTTTTATTTTAAGTATTACAACATCATCGGCATTTTAAGTAATGAATATCAATTAGCGAGATTAAAATATTAGGCCAACAATTATCCTTGGAAAAAAGGTAAAATTTAAAAAGCGGAAGTGTGAGAGAAATGTAAAAAAAAATAAAATAAATGGTTTTGTCAAAAATGACGGTATGTAAGTGTGAAAAATAAAAATATGTAGAAATAAAAAGGGAATAAAAAAAATAATGAGGTTAGAACGAAGTGCACCAGTCAAACCAAACCAAAAAACCAACAACAAGAAAATTCAGTAGATTAAGCGATTGAAAGGACAAATTTAGTTGAACTCGCCCTGAGATTAATGAATTATGAACGCAAATAAAAAAAATTAAAAAGGGGACTAACTTCGTATCGATGTGTCGGCCATATTGTGTGAAAAGTTAACGACAGATAAAAAACACGTTTACAAAAATAAAAATTAAGAAACGAATACATCGCGATTTAATTTATAATATCTTCATTACAAAAGTGAAAAGGCAAAAAAAAAAAAAATAATAATTAAAGAGAATATTAAATCATCATCTTGGAGTGTAGGGTAGGAGTGAGCAGTATTTCCGATAGGCGAAATGGAACTGTTGTAGTTCGTTGCAAAAACAACGGAGACCGTGACGTAGTTTTGGTAGCTGAAATGAAAGAGAAGATTTGAGAATTATAACATTAAATTTTCTAAAATGCACAAGCCGAAAATGATGATAACAGGGATGAGTGAATATGTGGAAGAAAAATTAATTTTCGGCAAACGATAAACAATGAACGACTGTGAAATGGATAAAAGTGTAAACGTTTTTTTAAGAATTAAGAATAAGCTCGGAATCGGAATTCATTATTCATTCTGGAATAATTCCCGACACGGTTATAACGACCGTTACATCATTGGTACCTTTCAAAAAATACTGATAAAACCGTGGAATTATGTTAATGGCCGAAAGCAACCTTTTCTCGAAATGTTCCAAAAATGGCTCCACATTGCATTGATCAAGAAAAAGATTTCTGAATTAAATCAATAATCGTTATTCCAAACAATTTCGCTAGTCAGCGGTTCCCTACTATAATTTTTCATATAAATATAAAAGGTTCTGTTTAAATGAATCACAATCACTATGCTGACTGCAGTAGTTTTGAAATATATAGAAGCTTTCCAGATTGCCTGCTGGGAGTACGCAGACATACTAGAGTTTCTCAAAAATTCTGGAATGGAGTACAGAAGTACACGGTCCTTATCCATTATGAGGGTCATAGCTCATATGCTCGTCGGACTAGATTTAATCGCCAGAGAAAATAATTTTAATAACATACCGGTTGTACCGGAAATATTTATAATGCTTTTATAAATAAAGTTTTAAAATTACCCATCAAAATAAATTTGTGTGTTCTTACTTTCAATCAATGTGTAGTATGCTATAAAATACAATGTAACAGTAGACTACTCCGATTGCATATCGGGTGTGATTTTATAAACCACCACCAACTTCATGTTGGGTGTGGTCGTGGTAATTTGACGTAGATAATTTGCTGAATGAGATCATTCTTTGTTTTTGTAACTCGTAGTAGTAGTAGTCACATTTTCTTTTCTGTAAAAAACATTGTTCGTTTAATAAAACTTTTTTAACTTTACGTCACTATAATTCAGATGTGGGGTCGGCCTACTTAAAAAGAAAGAAATAGAATTTGAAGTAAAAAAAAAAACGGAATAAGAGTAAATTCGGTGTGAAAATGTCGAATATGTTAACCAGAGCGCATGTGGTAGCTACGTTGAAAGCAGCCGGAGCAGTGTTCGATGAAGAAGCCACAATGAACCAGCTGCGGGTTATTTATGACGACACAGTCGAAAACAGTGTCCGTGTGTCGGTCAACGCAGAGGAACCAGAGGCAACAGAGAAACCAGAAGCACACGAAGCAACAGAGCAACCAGAAGCAACAGAGAACAAAGTGCCAGAAGTCCCAGTCGGAAGAACAGAGGAAGAGGCAAGTGGTGATAGTTTGGCAGCAGAGGAAGCGCGCATGGATCGCCAGCTGTTTATTCTGAGGGAAAAACGAGAGGTGATGCGATTGCAACAAGATTGCACCGCGGCATTATATCATCGAAATGCAACATATTGCCAGCCGTGTAGATGCCCCAGAAGTAGACGTAATCGATTTCATAATCGATGGACTGAACAAGTCAGCCTTCGTGTCAGTGTTGTACGGTGCTCGAACCATACGTGAGCTAAAGGTGTTGATGGACCTATACGAGAAGAAAAGGCGCACTAAAGTCAACAACAGTGTGGTTCCAGCATCAGCAGTACAGAGGTCCAGTGTCCCACCAGCAACCAGTCCAGCCAGTGCCAGTGCTAGTGGCCAAGAATTATCTTCAATGCGGTGTTTCAATTGCTTCAAGTATGGACACTTTCAAAGTGCTTGCACGGCACCCAGACGCCCTGCAAATTCATGCTTCATTTGTGCCGAAGTGGGACACACACGTCATCAGTGTCCAAAGAGAAGGAAGCCACCAGTAGCAGCAGTAGCAGACTATGATGAAGAAGAAGAAGAAGAAGCTGAAGTAGAATATGGTAAGTGTTGCCTTCTACAAACAAAATAAGGTGCACTGAGTTAATAACATGTTTGGCTTTGTTTGATACCGGCAGCCCCGTTAGTTTTTTGAGCCAGTCGATGGTGCCTTTTGCAGTAAACAGCAGGTCAAAGCTAACCAATTATCGTGGGATGGGAAAGAAAAGATTAAGTACGTATGGCTTTGTAAAATGTAGATGTATTTTTAGAAAATATGATTTAATACATGGCTTTATTGTCTTGCCAGATGATGAAGCAGTAGTACCATTTTTGATTGGCCGCGACCTGTTGAAGAAGATGCAGATATACTTGTGCCAGATGCCTAGAATTAAGTATAGTATAGATGAGATGTTAAACTTGAGGAATAATAAAAATGAATTATTACAAAGTACAGTTGTCAGTGCACTTAAGTTGTTTGATTTATTAAAGAGTCCTTTATTAGATAAGAAAGTTGTTCCAGAGGTAGATCCAGAGGTAAACGTATTAAAAGATTTGTATGAGATTGAGAAACGTATTGAACGATGTATTGGAGTAGTAAATCTGACAGATGAAAAAGATGTAATGGATTATGATGAAGTGATTTTGTTGGTTAGCACTGCTGAGACTGATGAGTTTTTGTTTGATATTAACGAGTTATTAGATGAAAAAGATAAAGATGCTTTGGAATCAATCAGAATGGAAAATTATGTTAGTAAATCGGGTCAGAAGCAGGTTTTAAGTAATTACGTGATGAAGATAAGTTTGAAAAATGATCAACCAGTGTCTACGACAATATAGGCATTTGCCAAAATCATCAAAACATCAGCGATCATCCTCCGGTAACAGCGGCAACAACGATGGAAAATTCCATCTGCAGATAGCGGTTGTTGCGACCGAGAACCAACAAAATATACGAGCAAGAGCCATCCAACGTTAACATCAACAACGATGGAAAATGCCATCGTCTGGCTAGCGGTTGTTGCGACCGAGAACAAGGCACATACGAACAAGCACCATCCAACGACGGCAGCGGCGACGATGGACAACCACATCGGCTGTGTAGCGGTGGTTGCGACCGACCACCAGCATTATAGCAAACAGCAGCAGCGAAGGGAACGTCACCGTGTGGATAGCGGTGGTTGCGACCGACATCCAGCAAGGGCACCAGCAACGATGGGCATCCGATCGTCTGGTGTTTTCACTCATCATCATCTTCTCAACCGAGCATCATCAGAAGCAAGAGCAGAGAGCGATCCAAGTGCATATTAAAATACAGTCCACTTCTATGTAAAAATATTGTAATAAATAAAATCGTGAAAAATAAACTTAGCTATCGAATCAATGGTCAATCGAGCCAAATAAATTAGAGCCAGTGCGATACAGTATTTGTATAAAAACATTTTTGTGCAGCGCGTTATCTTTGAAAAAAAAAGCATTTTGTGCAGTGAAGCCGAGTCAAGGCAATAAAATAGTGCAGTGCAGCCGTGCTAAAGGATATATAATATATACCTACAAACATTTGGTGCAGTAAAGCCGAGTTAAGGCAATAGAATCGTGCAGTGCAGCCGAGATAAGGCAAACATTAAGTGCAAGTGTAAAAACAACCAGTGCAGTGCAGCCGTGTCGAAGCGGCCAAAATAAAGACAAACATTTTCAAAGAGCTCAATTCCGTGTGTTTACTTTCCAGGCGGTCATCACCCCGCACACCTATTTTGTAAGAATTAATTGTTTAACTCTTTACTGACCTACTCAATATTACTCATTTTTATCACACATTTCATTTCAATATAAAAAACCCAATACCTCATATTTCTGCTTAAAAAGCATTTCCTTTACAAGTTTATGTAAGTTATTTTATTCATTGGTTGTTCTATATCAGCATTATAAGTTAATTGTTTATTTTGTCATGTAAGCTATTTGTTAGTATATAAGGAAACCAATTAATAAAAGTAGACATTCAGTACCAGTAATCGTACCATCGCATTTCGACTACAATTCAAGACTGCCCCCCACCCGAGGTAAGGAGTCTTCGAACATTTCAACAAGAGATCAATACGAGAAAAAGAAAAGACGATCACCATTTCAACTGGGCATTCTGGTTCATGCACTAGAACTGTCCAACTGTTGTCAAGGTTAATGCATCTTGAGCGACATTACGATACAAGATCGTTCACCGTGTGTGGACACAGCGTCTCCGAAGGGTCGACCTGGACTGCTGCGAATCACATATGGTCTTTCGGTGCGAGCGCAATTTATGCAGGAAAAGCTTAACAGTGCCTAAAAACAAATCAGTGCAAGTGCAACAAAAATCTTGAGACGAAGCGAGTGCAATGGGCGACCTAGCAAGGCGGGACGTATTCCGTGCGTCAATACTACGGATATCAAAAGCAGTAACTGAAAACAGCTACGCTCAAGCAGATCAAGCTTTCCTCAAAACGAAGCTTGAGGCAGCGGAATCCGCCTTCGAGAAACTCCTGGTAGAGCATATGAGGTTGGTGGAACATGCCACTACTGCGGCCGAACTGGAAGCACACAACAATTACGTGGCGTCAGTGGAAGAAGCGCACCACGCCGCTATAGGTAAATTGCGCGCGAGTTACGACAGGCCAACATGCTGATGCAGCACCACCAAAGACACCACGGACCGGAGGTATCCGATAACTTGTGGATATTTAAATTCTAAGAATTTGAAATTGTCAATTTAACATTTTTGTATTTTTCAATTCCCATAACTTCAATATTGTCAATTTAACATTTTCATTCTCAATTCTAAGAAATATTCTACCTTTTAAGTAAATTTATCGATTTGTATTATTTTGAATCGCAGAATAAACTTGTCAGTCAGTGAGAACAGTTGGGTTTTTTGTTTTTTTTTTATATACTGCGAGGCCCGTACTCGTAATTCGCGCGCATATCACAGCTGGAACCGAAAAGTGCATCCAGTGAAGAGACCAGTGGGTCGGCCACCGCTCAACCAAACGTCATACAAGTCCGGCAAGAGCAGCCGTCGAAGATCCCAGTATTCAAAGGCGATTATACCAAATGGCGTGAGTTCCGGGATCAATTCATAACAGAAGTTCATGACAACAGCGGAATGGCCCAGGTCGCAAAAATGCGCGAACTGAAGCAGGCACTAGAAGGTGCGCCAGCTAGACTGATCAGCAGATGGCAGGTCACAGAAGGGAATTATGCGGAGGCATGGGCAAAGCTGAATGAGGTTTACGATGGCAAACAAAACATCGTAGACGCCCATTTAAATGCCCTGCATGCAATTCCGAACATCGGAAGGGACTCGTGCAAGTCAAGAGGAATACGCGACCTGATCAACGAAGCGAACGTACATTTAAGTTCATTGAAAGTGCTTGGTCTGGACACATCGTCATGGGATCCAATCATTGTGAATATGTTCAGGGCTAGACTCGACACGGAAACAAACCACGCTTGGCAGATGGTCAGGGAAGGCGTATGCCAAATAGCACCATTGAAGGAGTTGCTGAAGTTTTTGGAAAGAAGAGCAAGTGCACTCGATTCAGCATTCTACGACCGGTTCGAAAAATCAGTCGAAAGACCAAACAACACGAGAAGAACACCATGAGCACGCCAGCCAGCGGAAAAAGAAACGTGGCACCACCAAAGTGTCCTTTGTGCAAAGCGCAGCACCCCTCGTATCGTTGCGGTGATTTTTTGGCGCTATCAATCCAGGGCAGGGGCGAAAAAGTGCGCAGCTAGAAGCTATGCACCAATAGCCTCAGGAGCGGGCATTTGGCACAAGGCTGTCAATCCGGAGCGTGCCGAAGATGCGATATGAAACACAACAGGGTGCTTTGTCCAGAGCAGAACACCCCCGGAAGAAGTCTAGCGGTGGTGACACATGTAGAGCAGCTGAATCAACCATCCACTTTCCGAGCAGCAAAAGGAAGAAACTTGATTGCGCACTATTAGCCACGGCGTGCATCAAGGTAAGGAGCGGAGCAGGACGACCGATTGAGGCAAGGGCACTTCTAGATTGCGGGAGCCAAATCAACCTCATCACTGAAAGGTGCGTCAAAAAAATGGGTATTAAAAGGCGCAAGTGCGATTTCCAAGTGCAAGGAATCGGTTCCAACGCCGGCGTGCGTATCACAGGAACCGTATACGTCAGCCTATCATCACGCATTGAGCCAACCTTCGCAATGAACTGCCAGCTGTTCATCATCGCGAAGATAACTTCGTACCACCAGAGATTTACCGCAAGGGCAATACGCGGCTGTGAGCGAGCTGAAACTGGCAGACGAGGACTTCAACAAACCAGCCAGAATAGAGATCTTTCTTGGGGCACAAGTATGGGCGGAGGTTATCAAGAGCAACATCAAGAAATACAAATCAGGGCTAACCGCGCTTCGGTTGGATATTATTTGGCCAGATACAACCGAATCTAGCGCAAGCGATTCGAACCACGCTTTTAGCCACAGAATCGTCAGAAGTGCAGCTCAACGAGCTGTTGAGAAGATTTTGGGAGATGGAGGAGCTGAGCGAACCAAGAGCAAGATCGGCGGATGATGAATGGGTCGAAGAAAACTTCAAGAGCACATATTGGCGCGACCCGTCCGGACGATATGTTGTCACCATCCCTATTAATCCACACGCGCAGACATTGGGCAGTTCCAGAGCAATCGCCATGAAACGATTTCTCTAACTAGAGAAGAGACTAAGTGCAGACAATGAGCTGAAGGAGAAATACGTCAACTTCATGCGAGTTACATATTTGTATGGTGACCTCCATGAATAAATATGTATCTATAGCAACAACCTTAACTCATTGCTATAAATTTGATTAACAAAGCATTGTTTATACCTTTTACATACATGGCGGGCAACAACCTTAAGTCGTTGCCCCATTCAAATCAGCAGTTTATAAACGGATGCCAATATGTGTAGCATTTCCGTTTACAGCAATAGCATTTCTATATTGCAGGAAATGCACTTTTATACTAAAACTATATTGTCAAAGAATTGAATGAATCAAAAATAAAGTCAGTCGTAAACAGACCACCGACGGAAATATTTACTTGACGTTTTATATTTAGTGCGCATACTACATACCTCATCATTGCGTCTCGAAGAAATTTCGTGTCGTCTTCGACGCATCATGCCAGAGCGACAATGGCGTATCGCTCAACGACGTGAAACTTCACGGACCAAAACTCCAAGATGACTTGGCAACAATACTAACCCGCTTCCGCAGTTACAAGGTAGCAGTCAGCGCTGACGTGCGGAAAATGTCCCGGCAAGTGCGCGTCGACCCGGAGCAATGGGATCTCCAAAGAATATTTTGGAGGGAAAATCCGGATCAAGAGCTTAACGAGTATTTGCTAACCGTCGTCACCTACGGCATGGCGTCCAGTAGCTTCAACGCGGTTAGAGCCATGATCCAATGTGCATCGGATAACGAGCAGGCATACCCCCAAGCATACCAAGCCATAACCAAGAACTTCTACATGGACGACATGCTTACCGGAGCGGATTCAGAGCAAGAAGCAGTTAAGCTGACCCAGTCGATAGCAATTCACTGGGCAAGTGCGGTTTCGAACTGGACAAGTTCACTTCAACGAGCGAGCAGGTGCGAGCAGCCTTTACGGGCACAGAAAACCCAAGCGCAGAGCACATCTTCCCTGAAGAGACCGGTACTTCGATACTGGGTCTGGTATGGAACTCTTTAAAGGACGAGATACGCTTCAAGGTGCAATCGGATGAAGCAGAGAGCAGAGCCACAAAGCGCAAAATCGTAAGTACAGTCGCAAGGCTGTATGACCCAAATGGTTACCTCGCGCCCGTAATCATAAGCGCGAAGATCACTATCCAGGACCTGTGGCGATCTGGAGTACAGTGAAATGAGCAAATACCTACTGAGCATGCATCCAAATGGGAAGCTTTCCGCCAGCAACTCAAACACCTACCGTCAGTTTGAGTTCCGAGATGGCTAGGCAGCGAGAGCACGAGCAAATTGGAGCTACATGGATTCGCCGACGCGTCCGAACGAGCATATGCGGCGGTGGTCTATCTGCGGTCGACATCGAGCAACGGCAAAACCAAGTGCATCCTGGTCGCATCGAAAACGAGGGTTGCTCCATTGAAGACAATCACGATCCCAAGACTGAACCTCAAACAACAAGAGTGAGCGGACCGAGAGGCTAGAGCATTGACCGTAGGGAAGCTGACTATACCAACAAAAACGAGCCTGAGCATCAACGACAGCAGTCTACTGGATCGAAAGGCAACGCTACAGAGCATCCTAAGGATAACAGCCTTAGTGATGAGGTTCGTCCAAAACTGCAAAAGGGGGAGAAGACAGGAGCAGGTACAGCCAGTCACGATGGTACCACTAGTGACAACTTCAGAGCGAGAGCGAGCATTACATTACTGGGTCAGGGTCACCCAGCAAGGACATTACATTCGAGAGCATAATCAAATTATCAGAAAGGAGCCACTGGTCAGTGTCAGCAATATACTCACCCTCAGTCATCTCATAGACACTGATGGGATACTAAGAGTTGGCGGCCGCCTCAAAGATGCATTGCTTCCATATGACAGCATGTATCCCATCATCTTACCGGCCAAGAGCAGGCGCTTGCTCAGTGCTATGGAGTGACAACGCCACCACGTTCGTTGGAGCGGAGCAAATCAACAACATGGGAACCCAGATGCAACATCACTGAAAAGGGATACATCGCAGTATTCGTGTGCATGGTGACAAGAGCAATCCACCTTGAGCTAGTGAGCAACCAGACAACGGAGGTCTTTTTGGCCGCATTCCAGCAATTTACGGGGCGACGTGGCGCTTGCTCAGTGCTATGGAGTGACAACGCCACCACGTTCGTTGGAGCGGAGCAAATCAACAACATGGGAACCCAGTGGAAGTTCATTGTGCCAGTGTGTGGTTCAAGCAACTAATAATGGGGAAAAATGTCTTTGGTGCGCTCGTTTCGGACATTCCGAAGAAATTTGTCCGTATAAGCGGTTCTACAACAAGAAAAACTCGGAAAACTCAAGAGGGCGCAGTCAGAACAACTAGACTGTGCCCCGCGAGCTTCGGAAACAATCGGTAAAGTGGAACCGAAAACCCAACGGAAGACTAGTTCAGTATCGAAGAATACTGCGAGCGAAAGTCATACCACTGGGATAAGGCCCCAATATACCAGTACCATTTCGAATTGAAGAACTACCACTATCCCCGGTATTATTCGAAAGGGTGGGACATGCAGAGATGACACCAATGGACTACTCGACAGTGTTGAACTTTACCGACATGTGCGACGCTAAAATAATGCACATGTGTTTGTCGTTAGAGCCTAGTTTCCAACTGTCTTGCCAATTGATGACTGATGAAATAGGCGTAATAGCTAGGAACTTACGTCTGACTAACCTTCGCATGCAACACATAGTTGCCCAACGCAGACGACGAAGAGCCATTGAAACGATTGGAAATTTCTTTCATTGGGCCTTTGGGACTATGGACAAGGAAGACTCCCACAAGATCTACAACCAGCTTCAACTTTTGGATGGAAATAACAGGAAGGCGTTCGACATTATTAAAAAGCAAATAACTGTAGCGAGTTCCAATTTCGACCGGCTAAGCAAGCCCGTAAAAATATTGTCGGCAGAGGTGGAACAAATTGCGAGAACTATAGACAACATCACGATAGACTTTGACCATTTCTCAGCAAAAACAAACAATTAAATTGCAGGGCTTAAATTAAAAGCCGACATAAATTAGATAACCGCACTAGTGACCTCTAAATTGCTAGAGGTTCAGAGCCAACTATCAACTGAGCTATCTATCCTTGATGATTTGTATCAAAATAGATTACACCCGTTCATCTTGGACACCGACAATATAACCTCCGTGCTAGAAAAGTCTAAACCGAAGGGATTTTTCCCAGATTTATCCGCCCTACACCAAGCAGCCCAACTTTCGACCTACCATCAGAAAGGGGCGATCTTCTTAAAAATCATGGTGTCGTTGCAGGAAGCTACCTTGTTCTCTATACACAAGATGTATCCGGTACGTACAAGGCTCGACAATCATTGGGATTTGGTTTTAGACAGCAAAACCGAATATATTGCAGAGTCAGATGATAATGGATTATTCGTAAGCATGTCAAATGCAGACTTTATGCAGTGTTCGGACGTAATGTATAATTCCTCGCTAGCATTAAAGGTATGCAGACATAATAGGCCCATACACACCAGTGGTAGCTCGAACTGTTTAGTGGAACTCTTGCAACATGCTATGTTGCCTCACCAGCTGTTAAGGTGGCCCTAACGAAGATGTCAACGAGAAATCAGTGGTTATTCAATATCAAAGAACCACTTGTCCTGAATTTTAATTGTGATGGAGCATCCTACGCCCCGGAGATTAACGGTTTAGGGATACTCCACATCTTGAGGCCTTGAGGAATAAGTACGAAAGAAATGCGCATACCATACGAACAAGTTTGGGAAGTAAGCGTAAGGATCCAGCAAGCTAGAGTGAACCATTCGGACCTAATTGAAGTACTCAGGAAAAAATTCAGCAATTTGAGAGATGGAACTTCTAAAAAGCGACAGCTATTACATCTAGGCAGCCATAGCGACATGATCGCAAGTCTGGCAGAAGGGAGGAAATCGCTGGAAGACCTGAAAAGGGAAGCAGATCAGACGGAAGATAGTAAAAGAATAAACAGCCAACTATGGGAAGTAAAATTGCATCGATACTCATTAACCTCCATCAGTGTTCTTATAGTAGCAGTAGTTGTCATAATGCTGATGCAACACTATTTCTCACGGAGAACCGTAAACAAAAGTACCACGAATCCAACTCAGCTCGTTACGAATATAACGCATGTCATCCCCGACAAATCCGATGTCATCGAGATAAATACACCTCCAGTTCCAGTTCGCCGTACTACAACCAGGAAGTCGACGAGAGTGTAGATTAGTTTTTTTTTTCTCAAAAATAAAATATATATTTAATACATATATATATTAATACTGTTAGCATTTAAAATTAAGTTAATTATTTTTGGTTGGCATAATATAGAAAATAAATAGTTGATTGTTCGATAGTTTGATAAGATAAATATAAGTATATAAATATATAGAAAATATAAATATAAGTACATGTAGAAGAAATGATGTATATATATTAAGTCTAACTGTCAATTCAATATATTAGACGTGTATCATTTCAAATAATACAATAGAATATTGTTTAGTTTTACAATTTAAATGTTGAATAAAGTGAACGAGTTGCCGCTTACTGGTCTGGTTGGAACTTTTCCCGAGGAGGGGAGGATTGTTTTGCCCAGCAATAGTGTCGTCAGCGATGCAGGCCATAGGCCAATGCTCTCTGTCATAAAAAAACGAGTTTGTTTTGATAGCTCAGCATTGTTTCCCAATGCTAACGCACTCGAATAGCATCGTTGCAATTCGGCATTGGTTGGGCAACATACTGCAGTTTGTTGTGATAGCTCAGCATTGTCGCCAATTAATGCTATTGCCCTGGCATGACCCAGTGACGGCGACATGCTGACTGGGCGAGATGACCCTGAAGTTCCAAACAGACCAAGAGGTAAGCGATGAGTCTGTTTTTAGAAGTCAAAAGAGGCAGTCGTTTTTCTTTGATACGGAAGTATAACACTACCCAGGAATAGCCACATTATAGCCATATAGTCATGCTACCCAGGAATAGAACCCTTGTAACCAGAAAAAATCAAGGCTATCCACTGATGTACCAGGAGCAAACTAACCTGGCACTGGCCAACGAATATATCCAGAAGGCCAACTCATTGTTACGGTTGTCCCTCAATACGGCCGCATCAACTCCCCTCGCGGTCGCATTAAGCGATCCTACTTGTGGGCCACGACCCATCTCGCTGGCCAACCAAGCGCCGGAAACGCTGAATAACTTTCTTCGCCAGATCAAGGAGCTGAAGAAACAAATCCACACCTGCCGTAAAGAAAAAAAACAACATAAGGCTAACGAGACCCAAGAGTTTCACGCCTTGTTTGACTCTATAGCCACCAGAGCTCGGGAAATACCCTCTTGCTAGTAAAATCACCACGGTATGGGTTCCCAAGAGTCGAAGGAAGTCATCAACACCGGACCTCAAGTACAAACCGCCGCAGCCTACCCACAACTCCAGAATGAACACTACACCGCAGCCGTATTAGGGCTCATATTCGTAACTGTCATCATAATTGGACTGGCATACCTAGGGATTCAGCACTTTAGACGCAGGATATTAACTGATGTTCTGAACCACCTGGAGCGACGACCTGCCAGGGTATAGATAGATGGTCTTAAGATATAAAAAGTTGATAGAAATAAGAATGAAATTAAAACAAATTGAAGAACATAATAAAAACAAAGCCAACATATTCTTCTGTAAATTGGATCGAAGTTAAGTTTTGATATGTTTTCTCATTTGTTCTAGGACTCCCCCATGAGTTTCGAACTGCTGGAGTCAGCACTTGCCGATCTAAAATCATGCTATATTAGCCTGACCAAGTCCCCTAACCGAAAGCGGAAACCGCGGAAAGCAACAACCAAATTATTAGAGATAGAAACCCTTTGGTGCACTTTCACATACGAGTTTTCAGAAATCGACCAAATCCTAGTAACGGAACTAGAATGGGCATACTTAAAGAGATTGGCATCCGAGGCCAGAGATAACAAAGACTTCTCAGAAAATATAGTAAATAATAGTATTGAAGAAGAAAAGGTTGAAAAAGAACCGCACGATCAAAGCGTCTCTAAAACCACTAGCAATATCAATTACATTAGCATCAACATGAGCGAATTTGATTTTAATACTGCGCAGAAATTGCCAGTATTAAACTGTGACAATAACGACACTAGAACCGAGAACATTAGAGATTTTCTTAATAATGCAGAATTTTACCATGACACTCTTTCCGAAACTGCAAAACCCACTGTGATCACATTTTTACTCAAATGTAAAATCCAGGGCAAAGCATTAATGGAGCTAGGAAACTCCAAACCACGTACATTCAACGATTTAAAAATCAGTTTGACAACTAAATGCGGCACAGTCGAAACCCTACAAGTCAAACTGACGTATTCTATGTCAGAGTAATCGACCGATGAGTGAGCTCGTTTCAAAAGTAGAATGCCTTGTAACTAAAATGACAGAGCTCGAAGTCGCCTCGCAAGGCGAAACGTCTCGAATTGCTCTAACCCCCGCTAAAGAGCGAACAAGATTAGCATTTCTGAAAAAAGGAGTAAATGAAGGATTCAAAATATTGATCGATAGCGCCCGTCATACTAAAATGCAAGACGCCATCGAACACCTACTAGAACTCGATCCAGGAGTAACCCCAGCTTCAGAGACTGTGCGCTATGTACAAGAGGAGCATAGATTTCCTCAAATACCTCGCTATCATAGACCAAATAACCGATACGGAAATTTCCAAAACAATCGTCACCCAGCTTACTCTCATTATCTCAAGAACCGGAATCCTCCTACCTACGTATTACAATTTCAACCCACTATTGGCAGTATTGAAAAATGTACTACCTATAATTAGACAAATTTGATTGAACGTAAAAAAAATGTATTGTATAAATCTCTATCTTGTTAAAGTGGCGCGGAAAAGAAGAAATCAAGATACGTCATGATTAGCGACCACTTATCGTATCAAACAATTAAAGGGAGAGTTAGACTAACATTACAGGTCCAAATATTGCACAACACACACACATTGTGGGAGCAATCCATCAAAGAACCAAAAACACTACAACCATTATCTGAGTTTCTTAAATTTCTAGAGACAAGATTTTAATCACTTGAAGCGTTGGGCTGCAAGGCAAAGAGTAATGACAGAAGATTGGCCGCTCAGAGGTCTATAGATACGACATTAATACAACACAGTGCCAATTCGCGCAGATGTTGCAAGGAAAATCATCAATTGTTCGCTTGCAACATGTTCTTGCAATAAGGACACCATCTCAACAGTTGGCGATGGTGAAAAAATCGAACACTTCATCAAAATGTTTGCTTCGGGGATGCAGATATTGCTCGAAAAAACATAACACACTTCTACATCTGGGACAATGCAGTTCACACCCCGGCAGAGACACATCAAACAAAACAATCAAAAAGAAGAGCCAGTCAACAGACTCAGCTAGCACAACCAACGCACCTTTAACGCAACAAGTTGTCATCCGTCTTCCCCAAACATAGCTAGTGCAGCTCTACACGCAAATAATGTAAGAAACAACCCTCAAACCAATATTTTGCTTACGGCAGCTGACAATAGTCCAGAACAAGGCTACATCTTCTAATCAGAACGAACATTAGCAGAACAACATTGCGAGGAACATTTCTATCAGACGGCCAAAAGGGAATAAGTTGACTTCATGGATGACTACAAGAACTTGGGACACATGGACGAAATTGACTACAATTCACTCAAAACTTGTTTCTTGCCACATTATGGAGTGATTAAGCCTGACAGTAGCAGTACAAGGCTGAGACGTCAATAAATATCCAATATCCAACTACCCAAAAACAGCTATTCACAATTTTGATGCCTTTTAGACTGCCAAAATATGTGATTAAGGCCGATAGTCAAAAAATGTATCGGCATATGTATTAGTCATATCTAAAACCAGAAGACAGATGGCATCAGTTAATCTGGTGGAGAGCAGATTCAAATCAACCCGTCAAATGTTATCGACTCAATACGGTAACCTACGGAACAACATCAGCCCCCAAACTTGGCAACTAGATGCCTAAAGAAGTCTCGTTCAAGATAATGAAGCTGCCTACCCATTAGGTTCAACGGCATTGCAGAGGGACTTCTATAGTACCTATACTAATGGCAAAGGACTTTCAGACACAATATTGTCAGCACTCCTTCAAAAAGAGGGATTCAAGTTGAAAAATGGAGCGCAAATCACAAGCAATTACCAGAAAACATTCCACCGGAGGATCAGGAAATTCGTCTTGACGATCATGAGGGATTTGTGAAAACACTTGGATTGATATGACTGCCAAAATCAGATGTATTCAGTATAAAAGTTTATTGTGAACCACAAAAACGAGTCATCAAGAGATCACCACTCGGCATTGTTGCACCGGAAGTGATCGTAGCCAAATTGTTTCTTCAAGGATTATGGGAAATAAAATATGATTGGGATGCTGCCCTTCCAGTGGAAATGTGTACTAGGTGATGCACGTATCGTAAACAGTTGTTCAAAGACTTTTCATTATTCAAGGAAAGGCTTTGAGAACTGTCGACACTCTTACTGATCCATCGTGGGACAATATGGTGCAAAAATTGCGGTAGGAATTCCGGACTAAAAGGTCATATCTCAACCTAGGGGAGGTTGCAATGAATGTACGGGCAAGTAACATTGAAGAAGGGCTTGGGCAAAAATCCTCAAATTGTTGTTCCTTCCCGAGGGCGCGGGCTCCCGCCTGAAAACGGCTAACCAGATCTATTAGTTTTGAGGTGGAAGTAAACCCTAAAATCGTACCTGATGCCATTTGGGTTATGCCCAAATGCGCGGCGGATCGTATTGAAAGCGATACTTCGATTTCGACTGTCTTCGCTTTGCTTATTCTTAAATGCGAACTGTGCTTTCCAGTTTTTTCCAATTAGACTTCCAATTTTCCATTTATTTTCCCAAAAGTTTGACAGCTTTTTTCCCTCACAAGAATTTAGCTTAATATTTATCCGCAGTAAATCGGCCAGCAATCCGTCACCTAAAAAGCTAACGCTTTTGAATGGATCGAATCGCTTTTGGAAATACAAAAATACCAATCCGCCATGAAAAGCGATGCGCTGCGCATTTGGGATTAAGCTCCCAGAGGTGGAGTGAGCGGATAGTAAACCGCAATTCGGGGGTAAAACTGGCTGTTAACGAGCTCCCTCAGACGCCTGGGCGAGGATCTGTTGTATTTAGCCAGGTACGGCGGCGCTGCCTGGGTCGACCTTTTTTTTCCGGCCCTACTCGTGGGAACTACATGGAAAAACTTCGAATCAAAAACAAAGAAAAAATTAAAAAAAAAAAAAAACACTGCACACTCACTGACACTAGCATAGCCTTTAGTACCTCACTAACTTCTGTAGACAAGGATAACGGTGGGCAGGCAGGTACTCCCACCAATATTGCGCAGGGCTAAAGTGAGCTGGCAGGTACACTCACTCAAGAAGCTAGCGGTAGTAGCGAAGCGGTTGGTACTCTCGCTAACACCGCTAAGGGTAGAAAACCGAACAAGATAACCGGAGACACAGCTGGCAGGTACTCTGTGGCCGTCGGGCACTCTAAAGTCGGACAGCCAGAAAAAGAGTTGAGCGCACATCAGCTGAGTAGGATAACTCATCTCCTCTGTGAATGTCAAACTATTGCTCGGTACAGAAGGAAATACCTTGGAAGATACTTCTTTGACAATTTGGAGGAGGTTGACCAAAACCAAAACCAAAACCAAAAATCACAAGATGCCTCTGAGGAAAATTTAAGTTTTGCCAATCGTGTTGTCAAACCTGAAGGCAATTTAAGTTCTGTTAATCCCGTCGAGCTTGAAGAAATGATAATCAGTGAGCAATGTGCAACACTTCCTCCTACTAAAGACCAGATTAGAAGAACTACAGAGCTCTAAACATGAAGCAAATTTAAAAAAGAATAACGAAAACGTGCAACAGATCTAAGAAATGCTCAAAAATTGTTGGGACTAGTAGATCCAAAACCCATCAAAAGTTAAAAAGAACTTCTCATAGGACTATTACTATGGAATCAGACTCTTCAAACTGTTTTGGTGAAGTTGAGTTACAATAATCATTCGATTTCGAAGAATCATTCGATTCCGAAGAAAACAATATAAAGTTATCTACTGACGACACTGTTAATACTGCCCCGCCTGTGGCCAGTGATCTTCAGGAAGGGGATTATGTTACAACAAAGGCAATAAACTTAGAGAAGAAGCGACCTTTCAAGCATTTTGTTGAGAAAATTGTATAACGATGCGAAGATGCTAGAGCAAACGATTTTAACGTCTGTTTTTTGAAACCCAAGTCTACTGGAACTTTTGAATTTCCAGATATTAAAGATGAGGCTGATTCTGTCTGTTAATATTTCTGACATTATCCTGAAGTTACCATCCGGTAGTCCAAGAAAGGCACTAGCAGAAGAGCTTTCTGTTTTCAATAAATACTGATTTCTGGCTATGAATCAAAGTGGCGTCTGAAAGGGTACAGAAATTCTTGTGTTCATCTAATGTGCTCTAGAGTCGAGCCTATAAAGGTTGTATCGCTTCCACGTATTATAGCTATGTGGAGCACTTTTGCTGGCTGAGCTATTACATCGGATAGTCCCACTATTAAAACTAACAATTAATTTAGTTTTTTGTTGGACAGATTCTACTATAGGCCTGTGGGTTGGATCCGCGTCTCAATCATATCTATGGAAAACATTTATCAAAAGGAGGGATTCCAAAATGCATGAGCTTACTAAAAATTACTCTTGGAAACACATTCCCACTAAAGCTAATCCTGCAGACTTTGTGTCTCGTGGAGCAACAGCTAAGGACTTATCACAAACAACGCTGTGGCTTAATGGACCTGACCATGGATTCTTGGCACGCAAACTTTAACGCTGAACCTGACAATGAAGGAAAAGCTCAAACATTTTCATTGTAGCCTTTTCTAATCACATAATTATGTAGATCTAATAATCAACAACAAATTTGCTAATTCATCCTTTCGTGTTTGCCTACATTCGCCGCTTCATCTTCAGTAAGCGCTTCGCAAAGGGATCACCCATAATGCCAGAAGAATTGGACCCATCTTTAAAGGCTTTTGTGAGGAATATCCAAATGCTCCACTTTCCTAATCAACCCGTTCACTCCAACAGTCCATTACTCAAATTATCTCTTTTTATGGATCAGGGGTAATGATAGTCTGACCCATATTGACGTATGCGGCACTTGTATGGTGGAAAGCAACAAATAGGAAATCGACAGCGGAGAAATTAGCGGCAGCACTGAGAAGGGCCGAAATCGCCGTTACGGGTGCACTTTGATCAACACTCACGACGGCTTTGGATACTTTTCTCAACTCATTGCCGCTTGATGTTCAGATTAAGCTTACAGCTGGAATTAGTGCGCTAGTTACGATCCCCGAACAACAATGAGAATTAACGCACTAACCAACTCCCGGTGTGATATGACATTAGCTCTAATAAATATTGTTCTATGTCAACTAGATTCCCATAGCAAGCCAACTTAATAAAGATAACTGCAACAGAAATAAGCAGTAGGAACATCGTTATCAGTCAGGTTGCTCTCAAAGCACAAGAATCAAATCACATCAAATCGACAATAGACTGGGATTGTCTTAAGGCATTATGTGTACAGAACGAACCAAGTCAGCTTATGCTGGGTCCCAGGTGCAACGTACACGCTGACGAATTGACAAAAAAGGGGCGGGGAAATGACGAGAAATCAACAAGTTGACGTTTAAATTCTGTAGGGAAATTAAATGCTTTGGAGAAAGTGCTTAGGTTTTTCCTTCCATTAATAGATGGATCCCCCAGGAATCGCGATGGACCCACTAAGGTGTCTGTTTGTGCCGTAAAGGCAGCAAAACATCACCTCGTAAAGATGATCCACAACATCTTTACTCGGACTCAGACAAGTCAGCAGCAAACCGATGCGAAGCACATTCGCTTGCAAATTCAGTCTCGTTACCTGATACGACACACGCGCATCCGCTTTGTACCTGCGCAAGTAAATTCCCACCGCCACACCACATACCGGCGAATAGAAATATGTATATGGGATCTGCATGTGAACTGCAGATCAGCAATAATTATAATTATTCTTTTGGATTTATAGGGAATATTTGACTTTGTAAAATAAACTTAAGACGACCACTAATAAGCTCGGTTGAAACCACTTGAACATCGTTTTTCATTTACGGAAACCATTATTATAATTTTAAATTAATTAAAATAATTTTTTTGTAATATTTAAGGACTAATTCCTTTACTTGGCTAAACCCCCCGACCAGCAGACGAGACAATAACATGATGCGCAGGACGGGAGCAGCAGAAGATGGTTTGCTGTCAATACGGCAAAACGCATAGCAGTCAGGAAGATCCGCAACACCAAGTCAATGACCAGAGGAAAATGAGTCAAGGACAACTAGATGCAAGGTTTCTTTCGGATGTGCAAAACAATAATTTGGCATTCCCAATTGTGAAACCAAGTTGTTGGTATCTTTTTTTCTTTGATTAGAAAGAAAGAAAGTTTTATTCTTTTATGATCGGGGTGTTAGGTCCGACGGCATTTTATTAAAATTAAATCAGTTTGTGGATTCCGTTTAATAATACATTGCACTTGATTTTCCTCGAAACATAAAGCCTGTAGGCTCCACAATGTAGTATAAACGCTACATATCCCAAGGTATCCCATCATCATATCTCTGTTTTCCCACACAACTCCTTTCACAGCAACATCCATTATGCTATCTTTACCCTAAACTCTATCTTTCGTAATCCAATATGTCATACGTCCACATGACCTACAAATGTGTCGGCACTAGGTCACTATCGCACCAATGCATTTCACTTGCAATCCACTTCAATTCCGTAAACACCAAACCAAACACCAAGCAACATACTATACCCATCAGGCACACTCATACGAAATACTACATATAAATTATCACCCAAAAGATTGATTACCCGTTCACATGACCCTGAAGCTCAGTTCACTCAACTTCCCACGAAGCACATTACCCGTGCACCTGAACTTACTTACAGTGCATATGATTTCCTGGAAAGCACAACATGCAATTCCCATCAATTCACATCGATCCAGTTGCACACCTGAACCCACACTTCAAATTCCAAGAAGACACCTACCTTCAACTCTATGTTTGTTCAACATTATAATTAAGTGTAATTGTAGTTAGATTAAGTTTTGAGTTATAATTCAGTTTCAGTACAATAAAGAGCTCTGATGCTCCGGAGAAAATATTTTTTTTAAGCGTTTAAATCTTAAAAAAACGTAATTTATACGAGTTACTATGAGTATCGTGTATCAATGAATGGTGACGTATGGCGACCACTGGGAACGCGGAAGGGAACACAAGTGCTACCCATACCCATGGGTAATGCTGATAGCGCATTGACTCATTTGGGGTACAACTCAGAATGGTTGAAGTGCCAATGACATGTTGCGACACATTGATGGCCTAGCATATTCTTTGGATATTGTTGGACACTATGATTACGAAAATAGGTTTTTGGGATAAGAAATGATTGGGTTGCTGATTCTAAGTGATTGGAGGGGAATTTAACTGAACTAAAATCAGTATAAAAAGGATTGGTTGGAAAGGTGGAAAGGTGGTTGGCGTGTTTGGTGGTGTTAGCACAACATTAGGTACAATCAAATCAAATCTATTTTTCCCCAAAAGGTTATTCACGAAATGGAACATTGTCGATGGCCTAAACGAAATACCTGCCGACGGTATAATTGGCCGTGATATCCTCTGGAATCACACAATAATCGATTCAGTTACCAAGAGAATACAGTTTTTAGATAGGAATAAAGATATTATAATTGATTTACCTCTTAAATGTTTGCCTCCGAGCCCAAGTAACAAATGCTCACTGAACGCAAAGGTCAGGCAAATTAAAATTGGAGCTCGAACACAAACCATTATAGCAATAGAAATTCCAAAATCCAAATCAAACGAATTGCTGATACATTCGCAGGAAATTGATGACGGCATTTTTGAAGGAAACACAATAGTTAAGGCAAATAACAATTATGTCCACGTACCTGTTTTAAATTCTACAACAGCGGACTATTACTGTTGCGAATAGCAACATGAAAGACCACATCAAACAACAAAGTCATCGTCATACGATGCCACCAGACACCGTCTCATGTCAACAATAAAGAACACAATATTATGTTGTAGCTTTGACCCATCAACCCAAAAGCAAAGCTGCAGTTCCGACCCATTGCCATTAACCCAAATCAACACAATATTAAGTTGCAGTCCCGACCCACGGCCACTAACCCAAATTCAATATGACACTAAGTTGCAGACCGAAACCGATCACTACGAGCGCATGTCATAATCAGAACAACGGATCGAGTTGCATCGTGGCCCACTGCCATCACTTTGGGAACCATATGCAGCGCCCAAACAAACAATTAAATAATCAATTTGTCGCCCACTTGACACAATTGTTTCATTTATAAGGGCCAAACATAGAAGGCAGGCGACAGAAGAAGTTAGATACCAGATGGCAAGTTTGTACTCAATAATTGCTATCGTCGGCGCTATTGGCGGCGGCGCATTCATAGTGAATGAAATATGGAAGGCGCTGACATGGTATAAGGTGCTTAATACCATTAAACTATACAACGTATGGGACTGGTGGTGACTGGTGATAAGGAGAAGCTGTATAAAAGGGCGGACGCAGAAACATAGCAGCACAGTCCACTTTTAACCGAAGACGCAGCGGAACAACCTTTAATTAACAGTTGTCTTAAACAATTAAATAGTATAACGTAGTAAACAACATTTGTAGTTTTATTTACTTGTACGAACTCCGCTCAATTCCGTTAAAGCAAGTTGCCGTGGCGCAACATTTGGTCCTTCGAGCCGGATACTTTCGGCAAGGATTGTGTATCGTGAACTATAAGTTAACAGTGTTGTGATCCAAAATCGGATCTCCTGCGTCAAGGATTGTGTTTGTGTATCGTGAAATAAAAGGTGTTGTGATCCAACATCGGGAAAGACAATCCCTGTGAACAATTTAATCAAAGTGAGACCTGAACATCAGAAGCAGCCATTTGACAACCACTGAAGAGGAAGCAGCTATTTTGACCACCGGCAGATACTGTGAAACCAAAGAGAAAATCAGGTGCGTTGGAACTTTTATTTTCTTTATTATATTAGAAAGCAAGGTAGAAAACTATTAAGGTCTCTAAATCAGGTAGAATAGGAAAATGAGTAAAACAAAATTGACTACGGCCTGCGGAACGGTCACAAATTTCTTAAGGGAAGTGAAAGGTGAATATGACAAATATGTCGAGACTAAGGTCACTCCTCAATCAAGGTTCGCTCTTCAAGCACGATTGGAGGAGCTGGAGGACATATTTGCCAGTGCCAAACGGCACCATATGCTCATTGTTGCATCCACTGAATCAAGTGAAGTTAAGACTTCCTATTTGGAACAAGAAATCTTCGGGACACTGAAAGAATTGTATTTTCAGTATATGGCTACATTAAAGGAGGCCCTTGATACCCTCAATGTGTCCAAGGAAACAGCGGGTCCCACCATTTCTAGCGATTTCAAGCTTCCAGCTATCAAAATACCATGTTTTGGTGGCAATTATGAGAGCTGGCCAGAATTCAGCAATTTATTTAAGAGCATCGTACATGATAATAACACATTATCGAAGGTGCAAAAACTGCACTACTTAAAGGCAAATGTCAGCGACGAAGCCGCACGGCTGCTGCAGCATTTGGTCATCAATGAGAAGAATTATGATTCTGCTTGGACAATTCTGACTACGCGATACGAGCACAAACGCTTGCTAGTCAATTGTCAACTGAGACTCTTCTGCAACCAAGCGAAGTTACACAACGAAGATGTGAAGGGTATTAAGGCGTTATTGGACACCACTAATGAATGCGTCCAATCGTTAAGGAATTTAGAAGTACCCGTGCATCAATGGGATGCTATAATTATACATCTAATGATACAGAAACTACCGTCGCAAACTCAGGGTCTTTGGGAAGAGCATCTTGGATCTTCCAAAGCACTACCTGATTTCGCGGATTTCACAGAGTTTCTTACAAACAGATACAGAACTCTGGAAGCCATTGGTCAGATTGCCAAAACTGGGCAAGGACCAAGCGCAAAGAAAATTTCCTTGCATACAAGGGAAAATGATTACTATTCGTGTGCCCTGTGTAACGGGTCCCACTCGATGCGTCGATGCAGCAAATTCTTGGCAGCCGATCAAAAAAAACGACAAGAAATTACACGTCAACATCATTTGTGTTTTAATTGCCTGGCAAGAGGGCATGATAGAAATAGTTGTCCCAGTCATTTCAAATGTGCTGAATGCCAAGGACAGCATCATACTTTATTACACATCCAAGCAAACAATGCCAGAGGGTCCAATACGTCATACCAGCCTAATAGGAATGGCCAACAAATGCAGAGACCAAGGGATCCTCAACCTTCGACATCACAGAACTGCAACGCATACGTGATGGAAGAAATTCAAATGACCACAGGAGGAAGACCGGAGAAGAAACAACCAACAGTTCTCTTGGCAACGATGCTGGTAAACGCGATGGATCAGTCAGGTAAATTAATCACACTGCGCGCGTTACTGGATCCTGGATCTGAAGCGTCGTACATAACCGAATCTGCAATTCAATTGTTGAAATTAAGGAAGACAAAACAAATAACCGAGATTGGAGGAATCGGCGGAGTGAATAGTTGTTGCTCAAAGGCGAGCGCTTTGGTTAGTCTACATTCGTTAATGAACCATGATTTTGACATTACTATTCAGGTTTTAGTATTGCCTAGATTAACAGCATGGCTTCCAAGCAAGAAAATGGATAAGTCAGAGTGGCCACATATATCCGGACTTGCACTAGCTGACCCCCAGTTTAATCAACCAAACAAAATTGACATATTGTTAGGAAGTGATGTATACCCAGAAATTTCGCTCCAAGGTTTAATTAAAGGAAAATGTGGTACACCCATGGCACAACAAACGGTATTTGGATGGGTACTGATCGGCCCAGTTTTTGAAGGCAACCGTGTTACGAATGCATTCTGTACACAGACAGAAAACGTGGAAGGGATCCTGCAAGGATTTTGGGAAATTGAACAGGACCCACAAAATTTGGTGTTTACCCGCGAGGAAGAAGACTGTGAGTCCCATTTCTGCGAAACACATGAACGCTTGTTAGACGGAAGATATAAGGTCTCACTGCCATTCAAGGAAGGACGTCGTCCACAAATGGGGAGATCATACAACTCAGCCTTAGCCAGATTTTTGCAACTTGAAAAACGTTTCAAAACAAATCCAGATTTCGCCCACAAATATAAACAGGGTATGGAAGAGTATTTTGAATTGGACCAGATCGAAGAAGTCCCTAACGTCCAATTGATTAACGCGCATCAACATTACTATTTACCACACCATGCTGTGATGAAGGAATCAAGTACAACGACAAAACTGCGCATTGTTTTCGATGCATCCTGTCCTACATCGGACGGATCATCGCTCAACGATCATTTGCTGACTGGTCCGAAGCAGCAAGACAACATCATTGATCACATACTACGTTTTCGCAAGCATCGAGTTGCGTTTGTGGCTGACATCAATAAAATGTATAGACAGATTTGGATAGCTAACCAAGACGCTATGTACCAATTAATCTTATGGAGAAGAAGAGAAGATCAAGAAGTAAAAACATTTCGTCTAAAGACAGTGACTTTTGGCACTGCAGCCGCGCCGTTCTTGGCAATAAGAACACTACGTCAACTGGCAGCAGACGAAGGGAACGATTTTCCATTGGCAGCAACCATTGCCGAAAATAATTTCTATGTGGATGACGTTATACACGGAGCAGATTCCATCCCCGAAGCAAATCGTATGAGAGAAGAATTGATGAGAATGATGTCGCTAGGAGGTTTTCCTCTACGCAAATGGGCCAGCAATTCCAACGAATTCTTAGAAGCCATTCCAGCTGAGTTCCGTGAATTAGAGTTGCCATTATCTTTCAACGAAAAGGACTGCATTAAAACTCTAGGGATCCAGTGGCACCCAGCACGGGATATTTTCACGTTCAAATTAAATCGGATTGAACACAAATCATGTACAAAACGTACAATTTTGTCAGACATAGCACGCATATATGATCCAATGGGTTGGATTTCACCTTGCATCATAAAAGCAAAAATGCTCATGCAAGAAATGTGGAAACAGCAAGTCGATTGGGATGACGAAGTCGATGCAGAGATTAAAGCAAAATGGGAAAGGTTTAATACGGAACTTCGGGAGCTAGAGAACTTACAAATTCCACGATGGATCCACACAATTAAACAATCAGAGGTACAACTACATGGATTCAGTGACGCCTCCGAAAAGGGCTACGCCGCAGCAATCTATTTACGCACAAAGACCCACGGCATAGTAACAACAAGCCTCATAATCTCAAAAACGAAGGTGGCACCAGTTAAAAGGGAAACTTTGCCACGGCTGGAATTATGTGGCGCACTACTTCTAGCAAAACTAATGAGTCATGTGGTAAAGATGATTCAGTTGGAACAATTGCAAATATTTACCTGGACGGACTCACAGATTGTATTGGCATGGATAACACATGCACCTCATAAGCGTGAGACATTTGTCGCAAATAGAGTAGCAGAGATTCAACGTCTTACGAACGTACAGAATTGGAAGTATGTTCCATCAAAGGAAAACCCAGCTGACATCGCATCCAGGGGAGTTTTTCCGAGTCAACTAATGGAATGCCGGCAGTGGTGGGATGGACCATCATTCCTGGAAAATTTCAGTGCTCAAACGCACATCGACCAAGAAGTTAGAGACACTGATCTGGGCACCAAAAAGACATTATTAAAACAGAGAACCGAAACTTCATATGTGAGTCATCTTAACAAATGCAATGCTAACCGAAATATATTTTCAGTCTGCATGTACATCCAAGGGACAAAAGATATAGCGTTAATGGATAGATTTTCATCACTCCAACGTTTACTTAGGGTAACCGCATATTGCTTTCGATTCAACAACAATTGCAAAAGGGGGATCCCGAAACTCTCCGGCAAGCTGACAATTAAGGAACTGGAAGGGGCAATGCTTCGAATCATCAAAATCGTGCAAAGGGAACATTTTGAGGAAGAAGTGAAACACTTAACGGACCAGAACACCCTGAATAAGAAGAGCACGTTAAAACGACTAAGTCCCTTTCTCGACGAGAATGGGGTGTTGCGAGTAGGTGGCCGGTTAGATAATGCAGACTTACCATATGATCAACGGCATCCAATTTTGTTACCCGCAACAAATCCGCTTACCACACTACTAATCAGAGATGCACACATGCGAACCATGCATGGAGGACAACAACAAATGATGGCCTATCTTCGGACAAGATTTTGGATTCAAAGAATGAAGACTGGAGTGAAGAAATGCATTCACGCTTGTATTACGTGCTTCAGAAACAAACCAACCATTGAGCAGCAACAAATGGGCCAATTACCCAGTGCGCGAGTGCAATTGGCTCGGCCATTTTACAACTCCGGTGTGGACTTCGCGGGGCCGATACAGGTCAAGGCATGGAAGGGACGATGTAACAAACTACTGAAAGCATACATCTCAATATTTATCTGTTTGTGTACCAAGGCTATTCACATTGAACTGGTAAGTGACTATAGCGCAGCTGCATTTCTAGCAGCATTCAAACGATTTGTAGCACGAAGAGGAATCTGTGCAAATATGTATAGCGATTGCGGAACCAACTTCGTAGGAGCTAAGAATATGATGACCGCCGAACTGAAGCAATTGACCAAGCAATGGAATACCGAAATTAACGATCAATTAATTGCGAATGGCACCACCTGGCATTTTAACCCGCCGTCAGCACCACACTTTGGAGGATTGTGGGAAGCAGGGGTAAAATCAATAAAGTTCCACTTGCATCGGATCATGGGGAATTATACATTGACATTTGAAGAAATGTGCACGACGTTGACACAAATTGAAGCGTGTCTCAATTCACGACCATTATGTCCACTATCAGAGGACTGCGAGGACTTGCAGGTTCTAACTCCCGGACATTTCCTTATCGGATCGGCTCTAAACACAACGCCAGAGAAGGATTTCACTGAGTTTAAGGAAAACTCATTGACGCGGTGGCAGTTAATGCAGAAAATAATGCAAGATTTCTGGAAAATATGGAAAACTGAATATCTAGCACGACTACAGCAACGACCGAAGTGGCTGAACCCCTCAACGAATCTAAAAATCGGCGAATTGGTATTAATTAAGGACGATCAATCGCCTCCAACATTATGGCCTTTGGGACGAATCACCGAAACAAAACCTGGAGCGGATGGACTAATACGCGTAGTTACAGTGAAAACAGCCAAGGGGACCTATGTCCGACCAATCGCCAGGGTATGCAAACTACCAATCGAACCATGAAATATCACAGTACTCCTATACTATTTAGAGATTTTAAGTTAGTATATACACATAAGTCTTTCCTACAAAATATGTTCCAACACAATCCAACGCACTTGCATTTTTTATCTTTTCATGATCATCATCACCCTCGCGCCGCGGGGGGCAGGATGTTGCGAATAGCAACATGAAAGACCACATCAAACAACAAAGTCATCGTCATACGATGCCACCAGACACCGTCTCATGTCAACAATAAAGAACACAATATTATGTTGTAGCTTTGACCCATCAACCCAAAAGCAAAGCTGCAGTTCCGACCCATTGCCATTAACCCAAATCAACACAATATTAAGTTGCAGTCCCGACCCACGGCCACTAACCCAAATTCAATATGACACTAAGTTGCAGACCGAAACCGATCACTACGAGCGCATGTCATAATCAGAACAACGGATCGAGTTGCATCGTGGCCCACTGCCATCACTTTGGGAACCATATGCAGCGCCCAAACAAACAATTAAATAATCAATTTGTCGCCCACTTGACACAATTGTTTCATTTATAAGGGCCAAACATAGAAGGCAGGCGACAGAAGAAGTTAGATACCAGATGGCAAGTTTGTACTCAATAATTGCTATCGTCGGCGCTATTGGCGGCGGCGCATTCATAGTGAATGAAATATGGAAGGCGCTGACATGGTATAAGGTGCTTAATACCATTAAACTATACAACGTATGGGACTGGTGGTGACTGGTGATAAGGAGAAGCTGTATAAAAGGGCGGACGCAGAAACATAGCAGCACAGTCCACTTTTAACCGAAGACGCAGCGGAACAACCTTTAATTAACAGTTGTCTTAAACAATTAAATAGTATAACGTAGTAAACAACATTTGTAGTTTTATTTACTTGTACGAACTCCGCTCAATTCCGTTAAAGCAAGTTGCCGTGGCGCAACAATTACGTTAGCGAAAACTTTGTACCTATCCACTCAAATTTTAAAAATTATAATATTTTAGAATCAAAAACAAGAAACAACATTTTAGCAACCTTTCCTATAAAAGGCAATAAAGAACGGATAAGCACTCTCCCAAAATCTCTTAAGCTGGGAACTAACTTGAATATGGAGGAACAAAAATCCGTAGAGAAGTTATGTATGGAATATAATGATGTTTTTATGATCGATGGTGATCCTCTTACCTACACACCCGTATTAAAACATACGGTTATAAAAGGTGGAGAGTAGTAGTAGATTTCAGGAAATTGAATGAGGTCACAATAAAAGATGCATTTCCACTTCCTAGAATCGAAGAAATTCTAGACCAATTGGGACACTGCCAGTATTTCTCAACATTGGACTTAGCGAGTGGTTACCATCAGGTTTTAATAGACCCTTCTGACCGACCAAAAACGGATTTCAGTACAAGTAAGGGACATTATGAATTCAATAGAATGCCTTTCGGGTTGACGGATGCTCGGGTAACGTTCCAGAGGATAATGAACCATATTCTCACGGGTCTCCATGGTATAGACTGCTTCGTCTATGTTCGGTATTCACCGAAACCACGGCACACGCACCACGCATCTTGGCTTTGGTGTGCACTTCACCCCCCGCTTCCACCGCCCAACGGTCATCAGCCGCATGACCCATATCCACATTCACTATCAGCATCGCATTCCTACGATCGGGTGGCCACAAGCACAGCCAGCCATCAGACACCCACATAACCATAATATCAACATATCTACATTTGGCACTACAGATAAGAAATGGATCGTCGTACTCTACTGATGGTGCTGGCTGGCGTGGGAACGATCGCCATCGTAGCTAAATGGATATCAAAGGCCTGGACATGGTACCAGCTATTGGACTCTGTTGGCGTATGGAGTTTCGCCTGACGCAGCAACTTAGTGGCTTGGCTGTGTCCTTGGACTCTGATGGAGAGTCAACGGCAATGGGCCTTAGCAGTCACATTTGATCAAACGACGAAAGCAGTCATCGCTGTAACTATATCTAATGCGTACCCTATACCAGATATTAATTCCACAATAGCGAGCCTTGGTAGGGCAAAATATTTCACTACTCTGGACCTTACCTCCGGATTCCACCAAATTTCGATGAAGCCTACATACATTCCTAAGACTGCGTTTTCCACCATGAATGGAAAGTATGAATTCCTCCGGTTACCCTTTGGTCTGAAGAACGCTCCCGCCATATTCCAGCGGATGATAGATGATGTTTTAAAGGAATTCATAGGTCAAATTTGCTATGTACATATATATAGATGATATCATCATCTTTGGGGATAGAGAGGAAAGTCATCTAAAAAACATCGAAACCGCTTTGGCCAGACTGCAGGAAGCCAACCTCAAGGTAAATTTAGAAAAAACGCATTTTATGAAAACGCAGGTTGACTTCCTGGGTTATATCATAACCCCGGATGGCATTCGTCCGGATACAAAAAAGGTCTCAGCCAATCGAGAACTTCTGCCCCCTAGAAATCTCAAAGAACTTAAGTCGTTTCTTGGCCTTACCTCCTACTACAGGAAATTTATTCGCGATTGCGCTAACGTGGCCAAACTCCTAACCAATCTTACGAGAGGGGAAAATTCCCAAATTAAAGCAAACCAGTCTAAAAACATCCCCATAAATCTGAATGAGGAAGAAACAAGGGCATTTAGCAATCATAAAACGTTGCTGACCTCCTCAAAGGTATTGGCTTTCCCTGACTTCAGCAAACCATTCAGTCTTACCACCGATGCCTCTGACTATGCAATAGGAGCAGTACTGTCCCAGGGCGAACCTGGCAATGACAGACCAATTTCGTATATTTCGAGAAAGAGATGCTGGCGATTGTCTGGACCCTTGACAATTTACGTTCGTACCTTTACGGTGCAAAAAAATTAGAGTTTATACTGACCATCAACCCTTAACATATGCCTTAGGAAACCGCAACTATAACGCGAAGCTGAAGCGCTGGAAGGCGCGTATCGAGGAGTACAACTGCGAGTTGGTCTACAAACCGGGTAAATCGAACCTCGTGGCGGATGCTCTCTCGAGACTCAAAACACAGATAAATCACTTGTCTGACACAGCTAGAACTGTGACAGCACCAAGTTCGAATAATGTGGAGCACGGCTCTGTGACTGATACGGCCAGCGAGAATAACTCACTCGCAGGAGTTGCCGCGGCCGGCGCGAAATCGCAATCCTCAACGGAATCAGCCATGCAATCGGAAGTTTCAACAGACTCAGCTAGCGAAACCATGCACAGTGCGGAGCAAGACGGTTCGGATTTAATCCCACACGTCGAAGCACCTCTCACCGAGCACCGAAATCAAATAATTGTAAGGGCAGATAAGGGCCTGGACATATACGAAGAGCCTCATCCCGGCTATTCTCGACACTACGTCGCTGAGCCAAACTTAGATGAACCAAAGCTAATACGAATTCTTAAGGCAAAATTAAGGCCGAACTTGATTAACGGTATTAAAATACCAGAAGCCTACATAGGCATGTTGCAGAGAACCTATTTAAACAATTTCGTTGGCTATAAGATTCGCATCACCCAGAGGATAGTGGAGGACGTCAAGAAGGAGGAAAGGGTATGGCAACTGATTAGTGAAGAGCATAGAAGAGCGCATAGAAATGCTAGGGAAAATAAGCTACAATTTCTAGAACGATGATTACTTCCCTAGGATGAACAGTTTAATTACAAAGTTTACCAGGACATGTAAAATCTGCTTGGCAAATAAATATGATAGACACCCTATCAACCCTGAGCTGCAGCCGACTCCGATACCATCATACCCATGTGAAATTCTTCATATGCTGCATAGACAAGTTTTCGAAATTTTCCAAGCTCTTTCACATCAAGAATAAATCTTCCCTTTACCTACGAGACAAGGTTACAAAAATTTTACACTATTTTACGGTCCCCACGATATTGGTAACCGACAATGAGAAAAGTATTCTCAGCCCTATCATACAAAACTTCATTCAAATGTTAGGTATAAAACTCTTTTTAACACCAGTTAACCGTAGTGAGGTAAATGGGCGAGTGGAACGACTACACTCCACGGTTTTAGAGATTTACAGATGTCTGAAAGCGGAGTATAAGGACCTGCGTACAAAGGAAATGGAGTACATAGCCGTCGACAGATACAAGAACACCGTACACTCTGTCACTAAGAAGAAACCGTCCGATGTATTCTTCAATAGAACCACGAGAATATATTATCAGAACTTGGTTAACTTTCGTGCCAAAGTAAATCACGAATTAAAGGGGGAAATTGAAAGGAAACAAAAGTCAAACAATAAATGGCTCAATAAAAAGAAGCTATCACCCCAAAAATTTAAAAAAGGGGATGTGGTATACACCGCATATAAAAAGGTACAAGGCAAAACTAAGCCTTTATTATCGTAAGGAAATTGTGGCCAGGAATAATAGAGTGACGATTGTCACCTCTACTGGACGAAAGATCCATAAGAGCCACATCAAAAATGTAAAATAAATCTATTCCTAATTATATCATAGACTTAAGACAAATTAAAAATTATTCATACATATGTATCATACACACGTATGTTGGGAAAATAGTAGTACATTCCATTTTTTAAATTATAGTAATTAATCAAACCTTGTATCCATAGAATTAAGATTTGCTTGCTGATGACGACCGCCCAGAGTTTCCAAATCTACGACTACGAGGCACCAATAGTTTCCATAAAAGACGGAAAGGGTTGGATAATCGACGGGTATTTCAAGCTCGTGCATGTGATTGATCTGGAGAAATTTGAGAACGTGTTGAACCTAATCACAGTCACAGAGGCGACAACGAACCTTACTGCTGGAGGAGAGAACAAATCGATCATTCAACTTCACCTACGAAAATCAAAGGAGCGCATTGACCTACTAAAAGGTAGATCTCCAAGGAGGTCTATGTTGTGACAGCACAACAATAATATCATTTAATTATCATTATGTATTATTACACTCGCTGCATTATGATATTATCAAATAACATGCTGCAACGCACACGCCATGCCATTCGCATTCTAATCATAAGTATTATATTCCGTATACTACTCATGCAAAATGATCCGTCTGGGAAATTCTAGTTGTAAATTAAATTATAAGATAAGCATTATTTTAGTATATAAGATAGTTTGAAAAATAAAGATTGTGAGTTATTTAAGAAACTTCAACGAGTGTACTCATTAAGGGGTAAGGGGTCAATTAAGAATTTTAAGTTCCTTAACTTTTCAGACTAGGTCCATTGATTCGATTGGCTCCGCCTGGAAATGGGTAGCAGGTAATCCTGACGCAACCGACTGGAACAACATTCTTCGAAGCCAGGAAAATATAATAGAGGGAAACAATCACCAATACAAAATCCACGATGAACTATTCAGAAGCATGGATAACTTTACCCAAAAAATTAACCAGGTGATCGATCGGGTCAACATGGGGATTAGAGACAAAATTGAAGGGCATTACGAACAGGGCTTATTGAACGAGGTTTTGATCCTGAAGGAAGAAATAAACGAAATTGTTCGAGCTTGCCAAATGGCAAAAAATGGCGTCATCAATACGAACATTCTAGATAGAGAAGAAATAAGTAGAATAATCAGCGAACTCGAAACCCTACCCTACAAGAATGAAGTCGAAGCCATAGAGCACGGAACAACATCGATCTAAATTAATAATTCGATCCTATTATATGTTCTCTCTATCCCCAAGGTAAGAAACGAAGACTACAATCTATTGCTGACGAGGTCATCGATTATTGAAGGGAAACAAGTCAACCTGGAATTTGACAGGATGCTTATCAACCACAGGGAAACGTATGGCCTAATTGGCAAGTGTTTATCCATAGGTAATTCGACGGTCTGCAAAGATGAAGCACTAAGGAGAGTTCCAGAAGACGACTGCGTATCTAGGCTACTAAAGGGTGGACAGGCAGAGTGTACCTTTCATTCGAACAGCAACGAGATCGTCGAACTCGTTAAAGATGACACAATATACCTAACAAACTTTAACGGCACCTTAGTTTCTAATAATATCTCGAGGTCTTTATCAGGTACCTACATCATCCAATTAAGCAACGAGACAATACAACTCAAAGACAGGACGTTTACCAGTTCCATATTCAGCCACCTTCAAGCTCTTCCTCCAGCGATGTCAAATATCACCACCAAAGGACATACGATTGATCTGGGATATGTGCATAGCCTAAGCGTCAAAAATATAGAAAGGCTAGGTAATTTAACCCATAAAATGAAGATTTCTCTAATTACAGACATGGGTATGTTCCTCCTTATTCTAATCCTTTCCTGGGGGGCATTACGAAGTTTCAATGCCGGGTCAAAGATCCCAAGACTAAACCTTCATCTACAAGGGTCGCTTCCGGTCGACAACCAACACCCGGTCGTTGACCAGCCATAGGTTAGCGGATCTACGGGACGTAGATTTTCAAGAAGAGAGGAGTTAACACGATCCGACACGCGCAAATTCAACCGCATCAGCACTTTCCCACGATTTGCACTTCATGCACTGGACACCGGATACACTACACGCGCTGCATTGATTTGGCGACTCAGCAGGTTGGGCTTACGGCACATGCGTCTATCCACTTCGAGACCCTTTAGGATAAGTTAGTTCTAAGTTGGAATTACGACTGTAAAGTTGTATCGGCGAACAGTAGATTAAAATACAATATTATAACGTGGTGTAAATCGTGTTTACCTTCCAGGCGGTCATCACCCCGCACACCTATTTTGTAAGAACTAATTGTTTAACTCTTTACTGACCTACTCAATATTACTCATTTTTATCACACATTTCATTTCAATATAAAAAACCCAATACCTCATATTTCTGCTTAAAAAGCATTTCCTTTACAAGTTTATGTAAGTTATTTTATTCATTGGTTGTTCTATATCAGCATTATAAGTTAATTGTTTATTTTGTCATGTAAGCTATTTGTTAGTATATAAGGAAACCAATTAATAAAAGTAGACATTCAGTACCAGTAATCGTACCATCGCATTTCGACTACAATTCAAGACTGCCCCCCACCCGAGGTAAGGAGTCTTCGAACATTTCAACAAGAGATCAATACGAGAAAAAGAAAAGACGATCACCATTTCAACTGGGCATTCTGGTTCATGCACTAGAACTGTCCAACTGTTGTCAAGGTTAATGCATCTTGAGCGACATTACGATACAAGATCGTTCAAATCGCTTTTTTACTTTTAACCTCGAACAAGTTGGGCCAACAGTAAGTTGGCGTTCGGTTTTTTTTTTTTAACATCCTAAACAGGATTTTCTAACTAAGTACCCTCAATACAAATAACAAAACGGCAACCATAAATAATTTAAAGCTGCAACTAAGTCCAGCACAGAACTATAAGATAATCCCTCTGGAAACCGAAGAGAAACATGCCCCAGAGACGACACATTCAATTCATCACGTGAAATACTTCCTACCGGCTGCGCCGAATTGTTGTATTGTTTTAATGTTTTCCCCTCGATAGATTTGTTGCGGGACTTGCATTAACACTTGACGATTTTTCCTTGAATAACTATTTCATAACAAACGTTTCGGTCGCACTTTATTGTTTAAAATGTTTTAAGTAATATTTTGTGTGCGTCGTGCTGTGTATTAACGATAAATTTTATTGTGAAAAACGAATATAAATCGCGAGAGGCAAATAAAACACACACAAAAATGCTTGACACTTCCAACACTTTACTTTAACAACTAACTATTTTCTAGTGTCTGCTCTGCCTCCGAACATGCATTTTTTTGACAGTGCGCTGAAGGTGATAGATGATACCTTTGAGAGCGCTGGCTGGTAATTTGAATTAGTGTAGATAAAAGGTAGACATACATAAGATGGATAAGCGGGATATGCGAATAAGACATGATAATAAAATTATTAAATCCTGGAAAGAAATATGAAGTGTATGAATATAAGATAGGATAGGTTGCATATAGGAGAGACATATTTGCGTATGCAATGGTAATTTGAAATAGAGTGAAGGTAGGCATATTTACGTAAGCAACAACATCAACGAAGCATATTTGAAAGGATTACGATCGATTGGTAAAGGAATCGAGGCAAACCTTGTGGAAATTATAAGGACTGCGGACACAGAAAATTTTAGATTTTCTTCTTCAGATAAAACTGAAATTTTGTCCGGCGAAGAGGCTGGTGAAACTGCTCCAAAAATTTAAATAATCTTACATACGTAGCTTATTGAATTTGAATTAAATAAAGAAAATGTTTTAGTTCTAACATGATTAATATTGCTATTGTGAATTATAATAACTCCCCAATATTATATTAACGAAGAAAAAACCAACATCAACATTTTGTATAAAAAGAAAGAAAAACATAAATAAAGTCTTAGTTGTTATTTGTCGCTACCGACTCTGCTTCTTATAATTGCTCTTTTCAGCAGTTGTCGAGCTTTCGAGCAAAGAAAGCAATCATCTCGTCCGTCGCCGTTGTCTCGCCACTCTCCAGTACGCATCAGCATCACCTCGCCTTTCGCCTATTTCTATACTGTAGTGTACCCACAATTAGAACAATCAAAGTAACACAAATACTCACATTACAATAGCAGCAACGCTATCGACAAACGAAGGCGCCAAGCAAAACACAAAACAGATAACGAGTGACCCAATGGCTATGCACTTCACATTGCATAAGCATTGACTCACTCAGGTTCATGTTATGTAAACAAACGATAATTTACAATACACAAGTGTCATGCACTTTACTTATCGCGTCGCAAGTGTGAATGAAGGAGTAATCCGACTCTCTCAATTCGGGTCAATTATTGGTTTAGATTTGGGAATGCTAAGGAGGGTCAACTAGTATATAAGTAGAACATTTTAGAAAAATAAATTAGATTCATTTTGACTTTCAAACAATTTGTTTCTCACTTTATGGCAAACCCTATGGCGCATTTGAGCCTTGCCTTTTCTTTCCTCTGAGTTTACATTTGAGTTTACAGGACTATTAGATCACAGGGTTCATCTCTTACATGGCGATCCTGCCACTCGAACCAAGGACCAATACAAGAAACTTTGCTTTGAGAAATTTGCTAAATGACTGAAGAATACATTCCACAGGGTGGAACAAACGCCCCAATATACACACCAGCTCCAGTATACACAACAGCCCCTAAACCTCTTACCATAGAGGAGTACAAACAACGTCAATTAAAATACAAAGAAGCCAAATTGACTGAAATTCCCACAGTCGCCACGAAACCAAAACGAAAAAGAGGAGGTCTTCAATATAGAAACAGAAAAAGATTGGCTTACCTAAGAAGCCTAATCAACGAAGAGACACCACTACCGTGGGACACTGCAAACAAAATATTCAACGAAATTGACCAGATCGAGCCATTCATTCATTCATTCATTCATTCATTCATTTTCAATGGTCCGCTTGTCCATTAAGTGGGTCGCGGGTGTAGGTTGCTCAAGTTGCCCTCCATAGCTGTCGATCCTCCGCCATCGACTCTAAATCATCAAGGGCAATCCCCATACGGTTATAGGAGAGATTATGGACTTGATCTAACCATCTCATCCTTGGTCTACCTAGAGGACGCCTACCCGATGGTACGGATTCCATAGCACGTCGTGGAATCCTGGTCGCGGACATGCGTTTAACATGACCAAACCACCGAAGCATGGATCGCTCCGTCCGGAGAAGCAGCTGCTCGACATTGAGTTCCTCACGTATTCTAGTATTTCTAATGCGGTCTCGACGGGTCACACCAGCAATACTACGGAGAAATCTCATTTCGGCAGCTTGTATCCGCGATCTTATTCTTTCGGTCATTACCCAAACCTCATGACCATAGGTGAGAGATCGAGATCGAGCCAACAATTCAAAAATACAAGAATGTGAAACAATAATGTCAAAGAAGACGTTGTCATCAATAACAAAGATGAACAAGTTTCAACGACATCTGTAGCTGCAACTACAACAGTAATTAAAATAATAATAATTTTTATTCTTTATAAAATCAATGAATATTACAAAAATTATGTTAAAACTAAAATAGCTAGGAGTAGTATAAATAATGTATAAGTAAAAATAAAAATTTAAAAAAAAAAAAAAAAATTTATAAATTGAAAAACTAGGGTTAGGGAATATTAGAAATGGGAGAGTACCTTAAAGAACTCAACCAAATTTTTTTAAATATAAAAAAAAGCAGCAATAGAGGATATACGCAAGTGGTATACAAGTGGTCGCATAACGTTGTCATCATCTCTTTGGTGCGGTGCAGTCATTACCGCTTCTGCTCTAGTTAACCCAATCGCGATCGCAGCTTTGGTTAGCGTAGGGAAAACTAAAACAACATTCGTTGCAACTTACCATTGCATTTGTTCAGAAACACACCGGGGCAACGAACACCCTACGAAGCTGACCCACATTCAAGTCAGCTACCGATCGCCCATTCACCCAGCTGACCCACATCGAAGTCAACAATATCAACAACAGAGTCAGCATAACTGAGGACATCGACAGTTAGTGCATTTATTGTAAGTAATTATAAGTATAAAAGAGGCATTTGGCCCACGAATAAACGTCAATCTTTATTGATCCATTATAAAGGGAATACTCTTTTTATTTTCCTTATCGACGCATCGTTTATAGTGAACAAGTTCAAGTGCTTGGCTCACAATTCTACAAGAGAACAAGTTAGTGCGCTTGGTATCTCTACCTTTATTATACAGGTTACGTATCCAATATCGGCGCATGTTCGCTACCCGAGTCTCTCAACTTTAAATTCTTAATTCTAGATAAGCAAAGACATACACGCGCCGTAGTTGAACTCATTTTACCTTGAGTAAATTAAATTATGATAAACACATTCCTACGGATCTTATTGCCTACACTTCCTGCACATGCAATATGCTCCGTGAGAAAGATTGTTGCAAGTTGAGCCAGTGAATTAGTTTAAGAAATTTATATTGTAAGTTCAGTTGAATAAAGACCATCAACGGGTACGGTTAATAAAGACGCCTTTTTTTTAAAAACGTGTATCGCTATTCTTTCAATATATCTTACACAACAGCGTTGTTTCGTGCAAGTGACTTCGTTAGTCAACGAACGCTCATCGACCGAAATTCACTTGCCGGCAGCACAAAATAGTGCAGTCGTTCGATCCATTGACTTGGATTTTACCAAAGCTCAATATTTGTACTTAAGAAATCTTACAAATGAAAGGAATTGTTATCTGCAGGTACCTTATAGAAAAATAGCGAACTGTAAACAAAGATGTTACCCACCTTCCTCATCGATTGAAATCACTAACACATATGCTAAAACTATTTTTTTACAAGATTTGTTGAATCACACAGCAACTAGAATTCTATTAATTGACACTGTGGGTCAAAAAATTCGATTTTATGTAGAAAGTGGGGCTGTGACGGCTCATATGGGCAAAGCGAATACAAACAAAAACTTCCCGAGGAGTCTGAACTTATTCCAGATGCAAATTTGTTCATAGCGTCCGTTGTTCCCATATGGAACAAAAATTACTTTTGTTGGATAGGAGGCGGATCTTACGCAAGACGAGAGGCATAGTGTAGTGATGTGCATGGAGAGAAATACTTGCCGGAGGTTTGATGCGAGAGCATGGGGAATATTTTTTTTTGTTGTTCATCTCGGACGCGGACCATGTCGTGGAAGTTATCACAATCAGGTATCCACCAGTGTCAACAAAAGTCCAAGCGAAGCACATTCACTTGCATTCTCATTCTCGTTACCCGATACAACACACGCACATCCGCTGCGTACCTGCGCAGGTTAATTCCCACCGCCACACCATATCCGGGCGAGTAGAAATGAATGGGATCTGCATGGGAACTGCAGATCAGCAGTAATTACGATTATGCTTTTGAAATTATGTATCAGCTAGGAAATATTGGACATTGTAACTTAGTCTTAACTGAACCACCAATAAACACGGGTTAACCTCTAACATAGAATAATCGCTTTTTCATTTACGGGAATATGTTGGCAGTTCCCATAAAAATTATTTTTTTAGAATACACAAGGACAAATTCCGTTACTTGGAAGTTGTAGAGTCGACGAAACTATCAACAAAAAGACGATAGACATAGAATATTAGCAATTAACGAGGGAAACGAAAATCTCTCCGAGAGGGGAGCCAACTTCTTGGAGAAGGGTCAGTTTCAGAATCCCAAGTAGAACCTTCTGTTCACTACGAGGGAGGAACTAAAATAATACTTTATAAATCAATAAAAAGAATAAAATGTTATACAATCGGCCCTAGCGAGGTATACTTCGGAACAGCTTTTCGGAACTTTGTTCCGTCAAATATGCAACGCACGCTGGCGTTTTGCATTTCATACGAATTTTCTTCCGATATGATCCGACGTAAGTTTGTAATTTTGTAATTAGTTACAAACGGTACCCCTATCGTGAATAAATTCCGATGAAAATATTTCCCTTGTAAGCAATGTAAATCAAATTGCTGAATGGGAAACACAATCAAAATAGTTTGTGCTATATATGGCACACCATGTAATGTTCGATGTTTTGTAGGGCTTCTGGTAGTAGGTATAGGAAAACCGTTTCTAGAGAAGCAGCTCTGCAAATTCTAGCAGAATTTACCTAGCGGCATTGAAGATGATATTTTAAGCGATGAGTGTGAAGAAGATGAGCCTTTGAAAAGTGTGGGGGATGTTTTTAACGAGGAATTGCTAGGACCACTTCTGGCAGATGAAGGTCTCATGGAAATAGAATGCCCTTTATTGGAAAATTAGCCAAATGCTGCTCCATCCAATTCATGTGATGAAAACTACGAATTGTGTAAAAAATCACTTCGCTGGAAAAAGAAAAACACAAGTATTCCTGATGAACAGTTACAATTACCAAACGTAAACAAATAAATAAACATGGCTTCACCATCACAAAGCAGCACTGTACCAACTAGTGTCCTTTCAACTGTCATAGAAGTCGCAGTAGAATCCGCTTGTGAAAATGTTCTCAGGCAAATGATTCAAATATCTACCGGGAATACTTTGAAACAAAACGAATTTATGGCACAGGTAAACGCACTGACAGATAGATTGAAGAACCTAGAACCTACAGGTGAAACAATTTGCAGTTATAAACCCATTGCTGTTACATCCACTGCCGATTGTTCCGGTCACATTAGATCTAGTAAAATCACTCCCAGAATTTGCAGGTGAATAAATGCGTTATCTTTCGTGGCGACAAGCAGCCCACACCGCAATTGAATTATTTAAGCAATACCAAGAAATATTACCAATTTTTGGAGCACACAGTACTTCGCGAAAAAATGTAGTTGGGCGCCAGTAAATAAAAACGACCAATCACTTCCATTACTGAATTTATTCTGCTTTTCAATTCAATCTTACATCTATTTTACAATTTGACAATTTCTTATTGATATAAAAGTAGGTCAATGGGTGAATGGTTTTAAAAGTGAGTCGAAGGGTAAAATGTGCGGGGAAGTGCTGGTATAGTGATAAGTGGTCAATGTATCGGAAGTGCAGCGTAAGGGAAAATATAGTGGGATAGGAAAATGCATTGTGGAAGTGTGTTTGGGATTTCGTAAGCGGATGCGTCGATGACTGCAATTAACTTGTACTGATGGTTGATATACGAAACAAACGACTACTCGACACACAAATGAAAATGAAAAAACAAGCACTAAATTGGAAAAACCCGATGTACCACGAAACAACATCATGTCAAATCAATGCGTCGTCGCATTTTAATTATTCTTTCCGAATGCGGATACCTCGAATGTAATTTGAGTCTCTGACGGAGTATGCGTTGCGGAGAATTCTCCGTTCCGACTGATACCTCACTAGGGCCGAATAAGTAAGGGCACTAGTGCCCTTTTGCTAGGTGCACCCATGAGGTGACATCTCAAGAAGTCGTTAGACCAAAGGAACCACGAAGAAGTGTGGAGGAGATACCCGAGTGGCAGACGCAAAAAGGAAACTATCCAATTCACCGGCGTGGGGATGTTCGTCACAACAATAGCTCTGTAAGCGTAGAAATTAAGAGAAATACAAAAATAAGGGAAAGAAACAAATTTAAATCAATATAAAGCCCTCGACAGGTTTGTCAGCGACAGGTTGCTCCAGTGACATTCCAAAGGCTGATACGCACAGGTCGCCTGCACACGACGTTTCATTAACTTCAGCTCGATTTAAAAAAAAATGTTGGGTCGGGTTCGTTCAATGTTGGCCATTGTGTTTTGCCGTGCACAAGAAGTATAAGAATTTTGCAGAGACTTGGGGTATACCCGTTCAAGATCCAACTGACCCAGGAGCTCAAAGTTAATGATAATGTAATACTAATAACCATAGAAAAATCATCTTTAGCGACGGGTCGCATTTTTGAATGAATGACCAAATTACCATATATGGGAAGACGCCAACCAACACGAGGTGGCAATGCATCCATAAAAAGCTATTTGGTGCAGACTGGCGGTGGCGTCATTGCTACGTACTTTTTCATGACGTTGGTAAGGCCAATACCATCAACGGCGAGTACTATACAGAACGATGGTGCTAACATGATTGTGGTTCCAGCAAGAGGTGGCTATGTGTCACCCAGCTGCGGGGTATGGTTATCTGATCTCTATCAGAGGTGACGTGAATTGGCCACCAAGATCGTGCGTTTTAACAACGCTAAATTTTTCTTGTGGCGTTGCCTGAAGTCACAGCTCAATGCGAATAAACCGCAATCGACCGATGTCCTTAAACCCAACATAACCAATGCATCGCTCAAATTAAGCCCGATCTATGCGGCAGATTAGACCACATTTGGGCCTGGTGTTATATTCCATACAATAATGGCATACACGGGATTCGTTAATACCTTGCACACAGCTTGTTTTATTCCATTTCAATGTTGGCCAATCTTCATTGAAAACCCCTTTAGTGAATCTTCAGTAAGCTCAGCTTATATTCACATATCTCTGCTTTGTTCCGTTGTGTGCTTTTATAAGGGCAGGGCGTCGCAAAAATATTATAACCTGTATAGGGAGTCGCAGTATGGAAAAGATTGGAAACCCCTGCTATAACAGTCACTTTTAAAATATTAGGATCTGAAAAAAACTATAAGATACAGTTAAACAAGTGTAATTTTATGAAATGACAGACCGAATTTCAAGGTCACATCCTCACTAAGGACGAGTTAAAGCCTAATCCTGATAAAATAGCTTGCATTGAACTTCCAATATTCCAAAAACAGATTAAGAGCTTCTTAGGAATAACTGGATATTATAGAAAATTCATTAGAGATTATACTAAGATAGCGCAACCCATTACAAAATATTTGAAAAAATAATGCCAAAATTAAAAGGACTAATAAGTAGTCGAAGATACTGACGAAGAAAAACATAACGTTACAAACGCACAGGAAAAGTCTTCCAATGCCTATGAAACTATAATGTCGGCTCAGAGCCAGTACCAGGAAACGTTTTCAAGAAACGATTTTCAACCAATACAACAGTTTTTGTGAGTTCATTCAATCGCAATCAAACAAAGAAACAGAACATTAAATAATGCAAATTTCTTGCAAATTATCGGGAATGAAGTTAACATTTTCAGATTTGAATAAATCTGAGAATATTGCAGTCGTCGTCGAAGCAAATGATGTCGATCTACCAAAGGAAGAGGAGCTACATCAATTTCTAAAGTCCAATTCAAAAGAAACGACTGGTAAGTTGTTTATGACGATAACAGACAATTTTAACTTAATATAATTTTTTCACTTTTAAAATACTATTTGGCAGGAGTTTCAAATATTATCAATCAAAACAGGGCCAGCACCGAAGCATCCATCCAAGAATTGAAAAACACAGTCAAATACCTTGATAGTGAAGTGTTTGCTCTACAACAGTTAAATCAGAGCCATCGACCAAATCAAAGGGTAAAGTAGAGACACGTTCCATGGTTTTTGATTCGGGAGCAGAGGAATTCGTTACCAATCACTTCCATTGAAGTGTTGAATCTCTTCAACGACGAATCGAGTGAAGACAAATATGATTACGTTCAAAAAGGCGACAGACTACGTTCTATCAAAACTGAAGCTAGTCCAAAAACACTATAAAACAATTCACACGAAGAACGCAACTTAAAACAATGCTCTTTGCTGATTCCCTCCTAAGAACGTGCCCCTGGAAAATAAGCTGTAGAGAAAAGGCCTAACAAATTCTCCAAGCTAAGTGCTGTTTTATATTTGTTCATAAATGTTGTAAACGCAAGTGTTGAGGAAAAAATTGAATTAAATGGCACCCAAAAATACTCGTGATTTTGTTGTTGCCCCAAAGTGTACACAAAAGAAATTAAAGTTAAAAGAAAATACTTCCAAAGAGGATCCGGAACCAAAAAATGGCCATGGAAGATGAAACAGTCGTTGTTGAAGAGCAAACATAATTTTTAACTTAGTTTTATTTCTGATAATTTTTTTTAGGTATGAGTAGTGAAGGAGCCAATAATTTTTTAAGTTCCAGATTAATCGGTGATAACCCAAAAGCTATTGTCATAGAATGCCTATGTCACTCTTCAGCTATTGTTGCAAATAACGCATGTATGACTTTACCTAGGGCACCTGAGGAATTACTGCCTCAAATTGGCTCGTATAGAAGCTCAAAGCGGTGTTCTGAATTGGAAGAGTTTCAAGTACTTCTAAATGAGCAAAAACGAAAAATTTTAAGAACTTCTGCAGAAAACCACTGTCATAGAGCAACGCACATTTACCATCGCGAGGCAGAGGATGCCAGCACTCAAAAGGACCGACGAGTGGAAATACCTAGGGATTAAATTCACACACATGCCTGGCCAAGGAGCTCGATAAGGCTACATCCCGCCTCAGAGTGACCGACACCATCCTCAGGACAAGTCAAAACATCGACGACTATTGGAAGGACAAATTACACCGCTCAGTAGACGGACATGGACTTCGTGAGGCAGGCTACGTCAAAAATGCCCATCGATGGGTACACGAACCGACAAGACTGTTGTCCGGTAGGGACTTTATCCACACCGTCAAAACCAGGCTAAACGCCCTGCCCACACGATCAAGGACAACACGTGGACGAGCAAGCAGCAATAGGGAATGCAGAGGAGGCTGCCAAGTACCGGATACCCTAAATCACGTCGTCCAGCAATGCCACCGATCCCATCAAAGTCGGGTGGACCGACATAATAGCATCGTCAAATTTATAAAGAGGAACGCAACAAACCAGGGACTTCGCACGCTAGAAGAACCAATAATAGAGACTCCCGAAGGCGTAAGGAAGCCGGACATTGTAATTGCCACCCCACGCACAGCCATCATCATCGACACGCAGGTGGTAACAGATGGAAGGTTGCTCGAGAAGGCTCACCAGCGGAAGCAAGCCAAGTACAACACCCCTCCAATTAGGACCGAAATAGCGAACCGACTCCAAGTGCAAGAAGTGCATGTCACCACGGCTACGCTTAATTGGCGAGGGATATGGTCGCTAAATAGCTATAACCAGCTATCAATGCACAACATCATAAGTGCAACAGATGCCGCTTTAATCAGCACACGCACGCTGATTGGTACCTACATGTGCTTCCAGCGCTTCAACAAAGCCACTACAACCAGAGAGTGGAACCCAGGATGACCACCCTCCTTATTCCTTATTCGATCTCAGGCATATTTCAGGACGGCCACTTGTTGGATTCTCCGGAATCCCAACGTGGTAAAAAAAAAAATTCAGTGAGATCGGACGTGTATTTCTATGCTCCGCAGTGTATCGCGAATAAAATCATAAAAAAAATAGGAAAAAATTTTCGGTCTTCGGTTTCTAAAAGTCTTAAGTGTTAGCTGTCGAAAACTTTTTAAATCGTGAAAATCGGTCCACGGGTTCCCGAGATATCGTAGGAAAAGACCCCCCGTATAAAAAAGTGCTATTTGACTAGGTTTCTAAATAATTCACCGGCCGTTAATTTTGAATCGCGCTGTGTCGTGGATGCCATCTCGCGACGGTTGTGTTAAGTGGTTCGGGTATAAGGTGTTCGTAGTGTACTTAGGTTTGTGCTCGCGATTCAGTATATGCAAAAACCGAAACTGATTCCAGAGGTTCGCAAGTGCGGTTTGCGCATGCAATTAGCATATACAACCGAAAAAGACTACTTAGGTTTACTGAACGCGAAGTGAATACCAGTGCTCGGGCAACTATCACAGCGAAATTACGGCCTGATTTAGTGCAATTTTGGAGAGGAAGCTTTAGCAAGATATTGTTGCGGTATAATTACCAAATTTACAAAACGGGCCTGGTGAAATTAACACTATGGCCTCGCCACAACATTTAGGTGCTGCAGTGGGTAGCACAATCTTTGACTGCGTCTGTGGAAAGTCCTTCCAGACCAAGGAAGGCTTGGCTCAGCACAAAAGAAGATACTGCCGCGGACCTGATGCAAACAACACTACGTGCGAACTATGCAACCGCGAGTTCAGCACGTACGCAGGAAAGCGGCTACATATAAAACGTGCACACGCGGATGAGTACAATACAGAGATGGCTACAGAAGCAGCTAAGTCCACAAGGAGGCCATGGACGTTGGCCGAGGAAACCGAATTGGCCCAAATTGAGGCCTTGCTCGAGTGCGATAGCGCAAATAAAATCATCAACGCGCTTTGCAGATCATCAACGAGGTTCAGGGATGCTATCAAGAAGCGGAGACAACTAAGGTCGTACCAGGATCTAGTTTCCGCAATAAAAGCATCAACTACGGAGGAACCCATACGCGAAGAAGACAACAGTTCCTCAGATGAGTACCAATCCGCCAACAACAGCATACTCTCTGAGGAGGCTCCGTACAGCGAGGAAGCAGCTAACTTAGAACCGGAGACAGACGCCAACAACAGTCTCAGGAATCTAATTAGGGACATTCCGAACGAAAACCTCAAAACGCAAACTTGCTGCGTATCAAACATCAACGCAAAACAGCAAATCGACATGGCCCTCAGCATGATGACACCAGCCAAACGCTCGGACAACGTCAGAGAATCAACCGGGAACAGGCGTATTGCAACCATCAAGAACGCCCTCAAGTCAGCAACAAGCCACAGAAAGAAGAAAAAGTTCCTTTACGCTCTGGCACAGGAGAGCCTCAAGAAAGACAAAGGCACTTATGCAAATGATCTACTTGACAACAAAGGATGGGATGACGCCAACACTACCCCATCTAACGAAGCTATCCGGGACCATTACAAAGGAATCTTCGAATCAACACCGCCACTCGCTCCAACACCACCCGGGACGAACGACTTCACGCGGAGGAAATTTCAACTCCCATAACCATCGAGGAGGTTTCCGCTTGTGTTAGGAAAATGAAGTCAAATGCCGCAGGTCCGGATGGTTTGAATAAGAAAGAGCTAGCAAAAATCCACCCTGCAAGGCTCTCCCTCCTCTTCAACGCGATGCTGCTTGAGGAATATGTTTCCGCACCATTGAAAAAAAATAGAACGATTCTCCTGCCAAAAACCAAGGATAATTTGGAGACGGTTAAGAACTGGCGACCGATCACCATCTCATCCATCATCCTACGATGCCTCCACAAGATCCTGGCCGAAAGGCTCTCACATGTCGGGATCTTGAACTGCCAAAGGGTGTTTTCCAAGATTGATGGATGCTTCGCCAACGTGTGGTTTGCGCTCAACTTAATCAAGCACCACCGTCTGAAAGGTAAACCATTAACGATTATATCCTTGGACTTAGCTGCCGCCTTCGATTCAGTCCCCCACGACGCGATAAAGCGCGCACTGAAGAGGGTGAAAGTTGATGACAAATTTGCCAACTTGGTCAACGCTGGCTACGAGGATTCGACAACCACCATCCACTGCCAAGAAAGGAGCATAGGGGAGGTCAAGATCGAGAGAGGTGTCAAACAAGGTGACCCATTATCGCCAGCGCTATTCAACATTTTCATGGACGATATTATCACCAAAATCCACAACGATTTCTCTGGTATTACCATAAATACCGAGAAAATCTGTTGCCTCGCCTACGCCGACGATATTACCTTGACCGCCTCCAACCCTGATGAAGGACGTCGAATGCTGGACTGTATGGTAAAGTTCCTGGCAAGTATGGGCATGCGACTCAACGCTAACAAATGTTGCGCCCTTTGCCTCCGTACAGTCCCAGCAAAGAAAAAAGTCTTCGTGGACACCGAAGCGACTTTCATCGTCGGAAGTGACCAAATACCCGTGCTTGGCGTCGAGATCACCTTTAAATACCTAGGCATATTTCAGGACGGCCACTTGTTGGATTCTCCGGAATCCCAACGTGGTCAAAAAAAAATTCAGTGAGATCGGACGTGTATTTCTATGCTCCGCAGTGTATCGCGAATAAAATCATAAAAAAAATAGGAAAAAATGTTCGGTCTTCGGTTTCTAAAAGTCTTAAGTGTTAGCTGTCGAAAACTTTTTAAATCGTGAAAATCGGTCCACGCGTTCCCGAGATATCGTAGGAAAAGACCCCCCGTGTAAAAAAGTGCTATTTGACTAGATTTCTAAATAATTCACCGGCCGTTAATTTTGAATCGCGCTGTGTCGTGGATGCCATCTCGCGACGGTTGTGTTAAGTGGTTCGGGTATAAGGTGTTCGTAGTGTACTTAGGTTTGTGCTCGCGATTCAGTATATGCAAAAACCGAAACTGATTCCAGAGGTTCGCAAGTGCGGTTTGCGCATGCAATTAGCATATACAACCGAAAAAGACTACTTAGGTTTACTGAACGCGAAGTGAATACCAGTGCTCGGGCAACTATCACAGCGAAATTACGGCCTGATTTAGTGCAATTTTGGAGAGGAAGCTTTAGCAAGATATTGTTGCGGTATAATTACCAAATTTACAAAACGGGCCTGGTGAAATTAACACTATGGCCTCGCCACAACATTTAGGTGCTGCAGTGGGTAGCACAATCTTTGACTGCGTCTGTGGAAAGTCCTTCCAGACCAAGGAAGGCTTGGCTCAGCATAAAAGAAGATATTGCCGCGGACCTGATGCAAACAACACTACGTGCGAACTATGCAACCGCGAGTTCAGCACGTACGCAGAGAAGCGGCTACATATAAAACGTGCACACGTGGATGAGTACAATACAGAGATGGCTACAGAAGCAGCTAAGTCCACAAGGAGGCCATGGACGTTGGCCGAGGAAACCGAATTGGCCCAAATTGAGGCCTTGCTCGAGTGCGATAGCGCAAATAAAATCATCAACGCGCTTTGCAGATCATCAACGAGGTTCAGGGATGCTATCAAGAAGCGGAGACAACTAAGGTCGTACCAGGATCTAGTTTCCGCAATAAAAGCATCAACTACGGAGGAACCCATACGCGAAGAAGACAACAGTTCCTCAGATGAGTACCAATCCGCCAACAACAGCATACTCTCTGAGGAGGCTCCGTACAGCGAGGAAGCAGCTAACTTAGAACCGGAGACAGACGCCAACAACAGTCTCAGGAATCTAATTAGGGACATTCCGAACGAAAACCTCAAAACGCAAACTTGCTGCGTATGAAACATCAACGCAAAACAGCAAATCTACATGGCCCTCAGCATGATGACACCAGCCAAACGCTCGGACAACGTCAGAGAATCAACCGGGAACAGGCGTATTGCAACCATCAAGAAAGCCCTCAAGTCAGCAACAAGCCACAGAAAGAAGAAAAAGTTCCTTTGCGCTCTGGCACAGGAGAGCCTCAAGAAAGACAAAAGCACTTATGCAAATGATCTACTTGATAACAAAGGATGGGATGACGCCACCACTACCCCATCTAACGAAGCTATCCGGGACCATTACAAAGGAATCTTCGAATCAACACCGCCACTCGCTCCAACACCACCCGGGGCGAACGACTTCACGCGGAGGAAATTTCAACTCCCATAACCATCGAGGAGGTTTCCGCTTGTGTTAGGAAAATGAAGTCAAATGCCGCAGGTCCGGATGGTTTGAATAAGAAAGAGCTAGCAAAAATCCACCCTGCAAGGCTCTCCCTCCTCTTCAACGCGATGCTGCTTGAGGAATATGTTTCCGCACCATTGAAAAAAAATAGAACGATTCTCCTGCCAAAAACCAAGGATAATTTGGAGACGGTTAAGAACTGGCGACCGATCACCATCTCATCCATCATCCTACGATGCCTCCACAAGATCCTGGCCGAAAGGCTCTCACATGTCGGGATCTTGAACTGCCAAAGGGTGTTTTCCAAGATTGATGGATGCTTCGCCAACGTGTGGTTTGCGCTCAACTTAATCAAGCACCACCGTCTGAAAGGTAAACCATTAACGATTATATCCTTGGACTTAGCTGCCGCCTTCGATTCAGTCCCCCACGACGCGATAAAGCGCGCACTGAAGAGGGTGAAAGTTGATGACAAATTTGCCAACTTGGTCAACGCTGGCTACGAGGATTCGACAACCACCATCCACTGCCAAGAAAGGAGCATAGGGGAGGTCAAGATCGAGAGAGGTGTCAAACAAGGTGACCCATTATCGCCAGCGCTATTCAACATTTTCATGGACGATATTATCACCAAAATCCACAACGATTTCTCTGGTATTACCATAAATACCGAGAAAATCTGTTGCCTCGCCTACGCCGACGATATTACCTTGACCGCCTCCAACCCTGATGAAGGACGTCGAATGCTGGACTGTATGGTAAAGTTCCTGGCAAGTATGGGCATGCGACTCAACGCTAACAAATGTTGCGCCCTTTGCCTCCGTACAGTCCCAGCAAAGAAAAAAGTCTTCGTGGACACCGAAGCGACTTTCATCGTCGGAAGTGACCAAATACCCGTGCTTGGCGTCGAGATCACCTTTAAATACCTAGGCATATTTCAGGACGGCCACTTGTTGGATTCTCCGGAATCCCAACGTGGTCAAAAAAAAATTCAGTGAGATCGGACGTGTATTTCTATGCTCCGCAGTGTATCGCGAATAAAATCATAAAAAAAATAGGAAAAAATTTTCGGTCTTCGGTTTCTAAAAGTCTTAAGTGTTAGCTGTCGAAAACTTTTTAAATCGTGAAAATCGGTCCACGCGTTCCCGAGATATCGTAGGAAAAGACCCCCCGTTTAAAAAAGTGCTATTTGACTAGATTTCTAAATAATTCACCGGCCGTTAATTTTGAATCGCGCTGTGTCGTGGATGCCATCTCGCGACGGTTGTGTTAAGTGGTTCGGGTATAAGGTGTTCGTAGTGTACTTAGGTTTGTGCTCGCGATTCAGTATATGCAAAAACCGAAACTGATTCCAGAGGTTCGCAAGTGCGGTTTGCGCATGCAATTAGCAGATACAACCGAAAAAGACTACTTAGGTTTACTGAACGCGAAGTGAATACCAGTGCTCGGGCAACTATCACAGCGAAATTACGGCCTGATTTAGTGCAATTTTGGAGAGGAAGCTTTAGCAAGATATTGTTGCGGTATAATTACCAAATTTACAAAACGGGCCTGGTGAAATTAACACTATGGCCTCGCCACAACATTTAGGTGCTGCAGTGGGTAGCACAATCTTTGACTGCGTCTGTGGAAAGTCCTTCCAGACCAAGGAAGGCTTGGCTCAGCATAAAAGAAGATATTGCCGCGGACCTGATGCAAACAACACTACGTGCGAACTATGCAACCGCGAGTTCAGCACGTACGCAGAGAAGCGGCTACATATAAAACGTGCACACGTGGATGAGTACAATACAGAGATGGCTACAGAAGCAGCTAAGTCCACAAGGAGGCCATGGACGTTGGCCGAGGAAACCGAATTGGCCCAAATTGAGGCCTTGCTCGAGTGCGATAGCGCAAATAAAATCATCAACGCGCTTTGCAGATCATCAACGAGGTTCAGGGATGCTATCAAGAAGCGGAGACAACTAAGGTCGTACCAGGATCTAGTTTCCGCAATAAAAGCATCAACTACGGAGGAACCCATACGCGAAGAAGACAACAGTTCCTCAGATGAGTACCAATCCGCCAACAACAGCATACTCTCTGAGGAGGCTCCGTACAGCGAGGAAGCAGCTAACTTAGAACCGGAGACAGACGCCAACAACAGTCTCAGGAATCTAATTAGGGACATTCCGAACGAAAACCTCAAAACGCAAACTTGCTGCGTATGAAACATCAACGCAAAACAGCAAATCTACATGGCCCTCAGCATGATGACACCAGCCAAACGCTCGGACAACGTCAGAGAATCAACCGGGAACAGGCGTATTGCAACCATCAAGAAAGCCCTCAAGTCAGCAACAAGCCACAGAAAGAAGAAAAAGTTCCTTTGCGCTCTGGCACAGGAGAGCCTCAAGAAAGACAAAAGCACTTATGCAAATGATCTACTTGATAACAAAGGATGGGATGACGCCACCACTACCCCATCTAACGAAGCTATCCGGGACCATTACAAAGGAATCTTCGAATCAACACCGCCACTCGCTCCAACACCACCCGGGGCGAACGACTTCACGCGGAGGAAATTTCAACTCCCATAACCATCGAGGAGGTTTCCGCTTGTGTTAGGAAAATGAAGTCAAATGCCGCAGGTCCGGATGGTTTGAATAAGAAAGAGCTAGCAAAAATCCACCCTGCAAGGCTCTCCCTCCTCTTCAACGCGATGCTGCTTGAGGAATATGTTTCCGCACCATTGAAAAAAAATAGAACGATTCTCCTGCCAAAAACCAAGGATAATTTGGAGACGGTTAAGAACTGGCGACCGATCACCATCTCATCCATCATCCTACGATGCCTCCACAAGATCCTGGCCGAAAGGCTCTCACATGTCGGGATCTTGAACTGCCAAAGGGTGTTTTCCAAGATTGATGGATGCTTCGCCAACGTGTGGTTTGCGCTCAACTTAATCAAGCACCACCGTCTGAAAGGTAAACCATTAACGATTATATCCTTGGACTTAGCTGCCGCCTTCGATTCAGTCCCCCACGACGCGATAAAGCGCGCACTGAAGAGGGTGAAAGTTGATGACAAATTTGCCAACTTGGTCAACGCTGGCTACGAGGATTCGACAACCACCATCCACTGCCAAGAAAGGAGCATAGGGGAGGTCAAGATCGAGAGAGGTGTCAAACAAGGTGACCCATTATCGCCAGCGCTATTCAACATTTTCATGGACGATATTATCACCAAAATCCACAACGATTTCTCTGGTATTACCATAAATACCGAGAAAATCTGTTGCCTCGCCTACGCCGACGATATTACCTTGACCGCCTCCAACCCTGATGAAGGACGTCGAATGCTGGACTGTATGGTAAAGTTCCTGGCAAGTATGGGCATGCGACTCAACGCTAACAAATGTTGCGCCCTTTGCCTCCGTACAGTCCCAGCAAAGAAAAAAGTCTTCGTGGACACCGAAGCGACTTTCATCGTCGGAAGTGACCAAATACCCGTGCTTGGCGTCGAGATCACCTTTAAATACCTAGGCATATTTCAGGACGGCCACTTGTTGGATTCTCCGGAATCCCAACGTGGTCAAAAAAAAATTCAGTGAGATCGGACGTGTATTTCTATGCTCCGCAGTGTATCGCGAATAAAATCATAAAAAAAATAGGAAAAAATTTTCGGTCTTCGGTTTCTAAAAGTCTTAAGTGTTAGCTGTCGAAAACTTTTTAAATCGTGAAAATCGGTCCACGCGTTCCCGAGATATCGTAGGAAAAGACCCCCCGTTTAAAAAAGTGCTATTTGACTAGATTTCTAAATAATTCACCGGCCGTTAATTTTGAATCGCGCTGTGTCGTGGATGCCATCTCGCGACGGTTGTGTTAAGTGGTTCGGGTATAAGGTGTTCGTAGTGTACTTAGGTTTGTGCTCGCGATTCAGTATATGCAAAAACCGAAACTGATTCCAGAGGTTCGCAAGTGCGGTTTGCGCATGCAATTAGCATATACAACCGAAAAAGACTACTTAGGTTTACTGAACGCGAAGTGAATACCAGTGCTCGGGCAACTATCACAGCGAAATTACGGCCTGATTTAGTGCAATTTTGGAGAGGAAGCTTTAGCAAGATATTGTTGCGGTATAATTACCAAATTTACAAAACGGGCCTGGTGAAATTAACACTATGGCCTCGCCACAACATTTAGGTGCTGCAGTGGGTAGCACAATCTTTGACTGCGTCTGTGGAAAGTCCTTCCAGACCAAGGAAGGCTTGGCTCAGCATAAAAGAAGATATTGCCGCGGACCTGATGCAAACAACACTACGTGCGAACTATGCAACCGCGAGTTCAGCACGTACGCAGAAAAGCGGCTACATATAAAACGTGCACACGTGGATGAGTACAATACAGAGATGGCTACAGAAGCAGCTAAGTCCACAAGGAGGCCATGGACGTTGGCCGAGGAAACCGAATTGGCCCAAATTGAGGCCTTGCTCGAGTGCGATAGCGCAAATAAAATCATCAACGCGCTTTGCAGATCATCAAAGAGGTTCAGGGATGCTATCAAGAAGCGGAGACAACTAAGGTCGTACCAGGATCTAGTTTCCGCAATAAAAGCATCAACTACGGAGGAACCCATACGCGAAGAAGACAACAGTTCCTCAGATGAGTACCAATCCGCCAACAACAGCATACTCTCTGAGGAGGCTCCGTACAGCGAGGAAGCAGCTAACTTAGAACCGGAGACAGACGCCAACAACAGTCTCAGGAATCTAATTAGGGACATTCCGAACGAAAACCTCAAAACGCAAACTTGCTGCGTATGAAACATCAACGCAAAACAGCAAATCTACATGGCCCTCAGCATGATGACACCAGCCAAACGCTCGGACAACGTCAGAGAATCAACCGGGAACAGGCGTATTGCAACCATCAAGAAAGCCCTCAAGTCAGCAACAAGCCACAGAAAGAAGAAAAAGTTCCTTTGCGCTCTGGCACAGGAGAGCCTCAAGAAAGACAAAAGCACTTATGCAAATGATCTACTTGATAACAAAGGATGGGATGACGCCACCACTACCCCATCTAACGAAGCTATCCGGGACCATTACAAAGGAATCTTCGAATCAACACCGCCACTCGCTCCAACACCACCCGGGGCGAACGACTTCACGCGGAGGAAATTTCAACTCCCATAACCATCGAGGAGGTTTCCGCTTGTGTTAGGAAAATGAAGTCAAATGCCGCAGGTCCGGATGGTTTGAATAAGAAAGAGCTAGCAAAAATCCACCCTGCAAGGCTCTCCCTCCTCTTCAACGCGATGCTGCTTGAGGAATATGTTTCCGCACCATTGAAAAAAAATAGAACGATTCTCCTGCCAAAAACCAAGGATAATTTGGAGACGGTTAAGAACTGGCGACCGATCACCATCTCATCCATCATCCTACGATGCCTCCACAAGATCCTGGCCGAAAGGCTCTCACATGTCGGGATCTTGAACTGCCAAAGGGTGTTTTCCAAGATTGATGGATGCTTCGCCAACGTGTGGTTTGCGCTCAACTTAATCAAGCACCACCGTCTGAAAGGTAAACCATTAACGATTATATCCTTGGACTTAGCTGCCGCCTTCGATTCAGTCCCCCACGACGCGATAAAGCGCGCACTGAAGAGGGTGAAAGTTGATGACAAATTTGCCAACTTGGTCAACGCTGGCTACGAGGATTCGACAACCACCATCCACTGCCAAGAAAGGAGCATAGGGGAGGTCAAGATCGAGAGAGGTGTCAAACAAGGTGACCCATTATCGCCAGCGCTATTCAACATTTTCATGGACGATATTATCACCAAAATCCACAACGATTTCTCTGGTATTACCATAAATACCGAGAAAATCTGTTGCCTCGCCTACGCCGACGATATTACCTTGACCGCCTCCAACCCTGATGAAGGACGTCGAATGCTGGACTGTATGGTAAAGTTCCTGGCAAGTATGGGCATGCGACTCAACGCTAACAAATGTTGCGCCCTTTGCCTCCGTACAGTCCCAGCAAAGAAAAAAGTCTTCGTGGACACCGAAGCGACTTTCATCGTCGGAAGTGACCAAATACCCGTGCTTGGCGTCGAGATCACCTTTAAATACCTAGGCATATTTCAGGACGGCCACTTGTTGGATTCTCCGGAATCCCAACGTGGTCAAAAAAAAATTCAGTGAGATCGGACGTGTATTTCTATGCTCCGCAGTGTATCGCGAATAAAATCATAAAAAAAATAGGAAAAAATTTTCGGTCTTCGGTTTCTAAAAGTCTTAAGTGTTAGCTGTCGAAAACTTTTTAAATCGTGAAAATCGGTCCACGCGTTCCCGAGATATCGTAGGAAAAGACCCCCCGTTTAAAAAAGTGCTATTTGACTAGATTTCTAAATAATTCACCGGCCGTTAATTTTGAATCGCGCTGTGTCGTGGATGCCATCTCGCGACGGTTGTGTTAAGTGGTTCGGGTATAAGGTGTTCGTAGTGTACTTAGGTTTGTGCTCGCGATTCAGTATATGCAAAAACCGAAACTGATTCCAGAGGTTCGCAAGTGCGGTTTGCGCATGCAATTAGCATATACAACCGAAAAAGACTACTTAGGTTTACTGAACGCGAAGTGAATACCAGTGCTCGGGCAACTATCACAGCGAAATTACGGCCTGATTTAGTGCAATTTTGGAGAGGAAGCTTTAGCAAGATATTGTTGCGGTATAATTACCAAATTTACAAAACGGGCCTGGTGAAATTAACACTATGGCCTCGCCACAACATTTAGGTGCTGCAGTGGGTAGCACAATCTTTGACTGCGTCTGTGGAAAGTCCTTCCAGACCAAGGAAGGCTTGGCTCAGCATAAAAGAAGATATTGCCGCGGACCTGATGCAAACAACACTACGTGCGAACTATGCAACCGCGAGTTCAGCACGTACGCAGAAAAGCGGCTACATATAAAACGTGCACACGTGGATGAGTACAATACAGAGATGGCTACAGAAGCAGCTAAGTCCACAAGGAGGCCATGGACGTTGGCCGAGGAAACCGAATTGGCCCAAATTGAGGCCTTGCTCGAGTGCGATAGCGCAAATAAAATCATCAACGCGCTTTGCAGATCATCAAAGAGGTTCAGGGATGCTATCAAGAAGCGGAGACAACTAAGGTCGTACCAGGATCTAGTTTCCGCAATAAAAGCATCAACTACGGAGGAACCCATACGCGAAGAAGACAACAGTTCCTCAGATGAGTACCAATCCGCCAACAACAGCATACTCTCTGAGGAGGCTCCGTACAGCGAGGAAGCAGCTAACTTAGAACCGGAGACAGACGCCAACAACAGTCTCAGGAATCTAATTAGGGACATTCCGAACGAAAACCTCAAAACGCAAACTTGCTGCGTATGAAACATCAACGCAAAACAGCAAATCTACATGGCCCTCAGCATGATGACACCAGCCAAACGCTCGGACAACGTCAGAGAATCAACCGGGAACAGGCGTATTGCAACCATCAAGAAAGCCCTCAAGTCAGCAACAAGCCACAGAAAGAAGAAAAAGTTCCTTTGCGCTCTGGCACAGGAGAGCCTCAAGAAAGACAAAAGCACTTATGCAAATGATCTACTTGATAACAAAGGATGGGATGACGCCACCACTACCCCATCTAACGAAGCTATCCGGGACCATTACAAAGGAATCTTCGAATCAACACCGCCACTCGCTCCAATACCACCCGGGGCGAACGACTTCACGCGGAGGGAAATTTCAACTCCCATAACCATCGAGGAGGTTTCCGCTTGTGTTAAGAAAATGAAGTCAAATGCCGCAGGTCCGGATGGTTTGAATAAGAAAGAGCTAGCAAAAATCCACCCTGCAAGGCTTTCCCTCTTCTTCAACGCGATGCTGCTTGAGGAATATGTTCCCGCACCATTGAAAAATAATAAAACGATTCTCCTGCCAAAAACCAAGGATAATTTGGAGACGGTTAAGAACTGGCGACCGATCACCATCTCATCCATCATTCTACCATGCCTCCACAAGATCCTGGCCGAAAGGCTCTCACATGTCGGGATCTTGAACTGCCAAAGGGGGTTTTCCAAGATTGATGGATGCTTCGCCAACGTGTGGTCTGCGCTCAACTTAATCAAGCACCACCGTCTGAAAGGTAAACCATTAACGACTATATCGTTGGACTTAGCTGCCGCCTTCGATTCAGTCCCCCACGACGCGATAAAGCGCGCACTGAAGAGGGTGAAAGTTGATGACAAATTTGCCAACTTCGTCAACGCTGGCTACGAGGATTCGACAACCACCATCCACTGCCAAGAAAGGAGCATAGGGGAGGTCAAGATCGAGAGAGGTGTCAAACAAGGTGACCCATTATAAAACCCGTGCTTGGCGTCGAGATCACCTTTAAATACCTAGGAGCCAAAATCAACAGCGGCGGCCTAACGCCAAAAACAACGGGCCACCTCTTCGACCAACTCAAGAGGATCAAGAGGGCTATTCTGAAGCCGCACCAAAAGGTGGCCATCGCTAAAGAATACCTGATTCCGAGGCTAATTGCGAACCTCCAGACGCCAAACATCACCGCTCGCATATTGGCTGAAACGGACAGGAAAATCAGGCAGTTCTTGCGCGGCGTTCTGCATGTGAATGCTCACGCCCACAACAGCGTTCTACATGCACCGCTAAGGAAGGGTGGACTGGGCATATTCTGCTTCAGAGAAAACATCCCAGTCATAATTCTGAAACGGATAGAGAGGCTAATTGACTCCAGTAACATCCTCAAGGAGACTTTTAGCCTCGCGGAAAAGCGAGTCGCTTTCATAAAAGCGCTCATCAAACCAGCGCTAGGAGACAACAAAATGATTGCGGCATAGCACGGAGCAAAACTTGAGGCTTCCTACTCGGGCAATGGACTAGCCCAGATCGAGAACAACAGGGAAGCGTCCAACGTCTTCAGCGACCAGCCAAAGTTCTGGACCGAAAAAGACTTCATAAAAGCTATCCAACTGCGCTTCAACCTTCTCCCCACGGCAAGCATCCCCTCGAATCCACCAGAGGCTAGGGCATGCAGAGCAGGATGCCAAAGTCAAGAAACACTCTCGCATGTCCTACAAAAGTGACCGCTTTCGCACTGGTTTCGGATCCAGAGGCACGACCACGTTCTGCGCAGGCTTAACAAAATAGTCAGCGCTAAAGGATGGACGACTCTTCTCGAGCCACATAAGGGAAGACAACGGGACGCTCAGGAAACCGGACATTATAATGACAAAAGCCAACAAAGTCATTGTATCCGATGTCTCCATCAACTGGGAAGGACCTCTGGACCTAAGTGCTACACGACAAAACAAGCAAAATATAGCACGGAGCCATTTTTGTCTAAAGTAAGAAGTATGTTCCCCGGAAGACACATCTATGTACTACCGATAATCATCGGGGCCAGAGGAATATGGTGTAGGCAAAATAAACACCCAATGCACCATACCCTACTAAAACCCACCGATGTCAAAGATCTTATCACAACAACGATGAGAGGCAGCTGGACAATTCATCGTGAATTCATGAAATTCGTCTGGCGCAGAAGAACACCATCTGTACCACATGCAGCACCTAGACAGCAGTACAACCAGCTGGGGCCTAACATATAGGTCCCAACAAATTATAAGTACCACTACTTTTAGTGGAAATTTTTGGAGATACCGTACATTCATTCGAGTTGCTTACTCGAAATCAGATTCCGACTTTGATAGGAATTGCCCACGCGAATTCTTTTTCTCGTATTGATCTTTGTGGGATAATCGAGATAAGAGAAACTGAATTTCGCATTAGATTTAAGAATTTGTAGTGATTCAATGCAGTCACACTGAACACGAAGAACCATTACGTAACATTGTATCGCCCTAGATAGCATAGAGTGTCAAGTGGCATTCGATCGGTATCGACAGTGATTCATGCTACGTAGAGGTTCAGACGAGTTCACGTGTTTGTTATTGTTTACAGTTTGTACATCGCTCCCACCATGCACTATGTGGGACAAAGGGATCAAATTTAGTTTATTATGCTGTTTGAATATTTTATTGCTTAGGATAAGTAATAAGAATTTTGTATAAATAGGAATGAAGTTGATTAATAAAGACAGTCTAAAACGAACCATTGACTCCAAATTTATTGCGGCATTTTTGCCTCTGTTTTTAGCGTTGCTATCGCTTTAACTGGCACCATTAGGACTTGTCCTCACTGACCCCCCCACGTTCATTACAAGCCACAGGAAGAAGAAGAAGTTCCTCTACGCTCTGGCACAGGAGAGCCTCAAGAAAGACAAAGGCACTTATGCAAATGATCTACTTGACAACAAAGGATGGGATGACGCCAACACTACCCCATCTAACGAAGCTATCCTGGACCATTACAAAGGAATTTTCGAATCAACACCGCCACTCGCTCCAACACCACCAACTCAACTCCCATAACCATCGAGGAGGTTTCCGCTTGTGTCAAAAAAATGAAGTCAAATGCCGCTGGTCCTGATGGTTTGAATAAGAAAGAGCTTGCAAAAATCAACCCTGCAAGGCTCTCCCTCCTCTTCAACGCGATGCTGCTTGCAGAATATGTTCCCGCACAGCTGAAAAAAAACAGAACGATTCTCCTGCCAAAAACCAAGGATAACTTGGAGACGGTTAAGAACTGGCGACCGATCACCATCTCATCCATCATCCTTCGATGCCTCCACAAGATCCTGGCCGAAAGGCTCTCACATGTCGGGATCTTGAACTGCCAAAGGGGGTTTTCCAAGATTGATGGATGCTTCGCCAACGTGTGGTCTGCGCTCAACTTAATCAAGCACCACCGTCTGAAAGGTAAACCATTAACGACTATATCGTTGGACTTAGCTGCCGCCTTCGATTCAGTCCCCCACGACGCGATTAAGCGCGCACTGAAGAGGGTGAAAGTTGATGACAAATTTGTCAACTTCGTCAACGCTGGCTACGAGGATTCGACAACCAACATCCACTGTCAAGAAAGGAGCATAGGGGAGGTCAAGATCAAGAGAGGAGTCAAACAATGTGACCCATTATCGCCAGCGCTATTCAACATTTTCATGGACGAGATTATCACCAAAATCCACAACGATTTCTCTGGTATTACCATAAATACCGAGAAAATCTGTTGCCTCGCCTACGCCGACGATATTATCTTGACCGCCTCCAACCCTGATGAAGGACGTCGAATGCTGAACTGTATGGTAAAGTTCCTGGCAAGTATGGGCATGCGACTCAACGCTAACAAATGTTGCGCCCTTTGCCTCCGTACAGTCCCAGCAAAGAAGAAAGTCTTCGTGGACACCGACGCGACTTTCACCGTCGGAAGTGACCAAATACCCGTGCTTGGCGTCGAGACCACCTTTAAATACCTAGGAGCCAAAATCAACAGCGGCGGCCTAACGCCAACAACAACGGGCCACCTCTTCCACCAACTCAAGAGGATCAAGAGGACGCCTCTGAAGCCGCACAAAAGGTGGCCATAGCTAAAGAATACCTGATTCCGATTCTAATTGCGAACCTCCAGACGCCAAACATCACCGCTCGCATATTGGTTGAAACGGACAGGAAAATCAGGCAGTTCTGTCGCGGCGTTCTGCATGTGAATGCTCACGCCCACAGCAGCATTCTACATGCACCGCTAAGGAAGGGTGGACTGGGCATATTCTGCTTCAGAGAAAACATCCCAGTCATAATTCTGAAACGGATAGAGGCTAATTGACTTCAGTAACATCCTCAAGGAGACTTTTAGCCTCGCGGAAAAGCGAGTCGCTTTCATAAAAGCGCTCATCAAACCAGCGCTAGGAGACAACAAAATGATTGCGGCATAGCACGGAGCAAAACTTGAGGCTTCCTACTCGGGCAATGGACTAGCCCAGATCGAGAACAACAGGGAAGCGTCCAACGTCTTCAGCGACCAGCCAAAGTTCTGGACCGAAAAAGACTTCATAAAAGCTATCCAACTGCGCTTCAACCTTCTCCCCACGGCAAGCATCCCCTCGAATCCACCAGAGGCTAGGGCATGCAGAACAGGATGCCAAAGTCAAGAAACACTCTCGCATGTCCTACAAAAGTGACCGCTTTCGCACTGGTTTCGGATCCAGAGGCACGACCACGTTCTGCGCAGGCTTAACAAAATAGTCAGCGCTAAAGGATGGACGACTCTTCTCGAGCCACATAAGGGAAGACAACGGGACGCTCAGGAAACCGGACATTATAATGACAAAAGCCAACAAAGTCATTGTATCCGATGTCTCCATCAACTGGGAAGGACCTCTGGACCTAAGTGCTACACGACAAAACAAGCAAAATATAGCACGGAGCCATTTTTGTCTAAAGTAAGAAGTATGTTCCCCGGAAGACACATCTATGTACTACCGATAATCATCGGGGCCAGAGGAATATGGTGTAGGCAAAATAAAGACCCAATGCACCATACCCTACTAAAACCCACCGATGTCAAAGATCTTATCACAACAACGATGAGAGGCAGCTGGACAATTCATCGTGAATTCATGAAATTCGTCTGGCGCAGAAGAACACCATCTGTACCACATGCAGCACCTAGACAGCAGTACAACCAGCTGGGGCCTAACATATAGGTCCCAACAAATTATAAGTACCACTACTTTTAGTGGAAATTTTTGGAGATGCCGTACATTCATTCGAGTTGCTTACTCGAAATCAGATTCCGACTTTGATAGGAATTGCCCACGCGAATTCTTTTTCTCGTCTTGATCTTTGTGGGATAATCGAGATAAGAGAAACTGAATTTCGCATTAGATTTAAGAATTGAAGGAGTCTCAATAAAGATTTCATCACGAACGGTTGAGTTTTCTTTGCTTGGTTCACTATATAAAAAGTTGATAGAAATAAGAATGCAATTAAAACAAATTTAAGAACATAATAAAAATAAAGCCAAAATATTCTTCCGTAAATTGGATCAAAGTTAGGTTTTCTCATTTGTTTTAGGACTCCCCCATGAGTTTCGAACTGCTGGAGTCAGCACTTGCCGATCTAAAAATATGCTATATTAGTCTGAGTCCCTTAACCGAAAGCGGACACAGCGGAATGCAACAACCAAATTATTGGAGATAGAAACCCTTTGGTGCACTTTCACATACGAGTTTTCAGAAATCGACCAAAGCCTAGTAACGGAACTAGAACGGGTGTTGTGTCATTAACATGCGTGACCGCATTCCCAAATATTGAATATCATCTGATATTTGTGGCACTAACATGCGCGTCCGGGTACCCAAATATTGGATATCATCATTCTGATATTCCCTCGGATATCCCATAACTGTCTGCATGCGATAAGCAAGCCTTCGAAACGCTAGCATGAATATTCGTGTGAATATACACAATCAGCAGAATCGACATCGTGTGAAAATAGATAACATGATGCGACTGCTGGTTTATGGAAAATCGGCACTGCATTGGCTTCCTCTCGTTTTTGGACAGTGTTAAATCCGCAACTCTAAGCATAAAAAGGTCAATACCATTCAAGTTATGTTACCACTTTGTTTATGGTGCGGTCAATAGAAGAAGTGCGGGTTACGCATTATTTAATTGGGTAATATGGATTAAGCATTATTGATTTGAGTAATATTGATTAAGCATTATTGAGTTAAGTTAATTAAGCATTATTGATTGAGTGTTAAGTAGTATAAATAGAGTAAGTTATGGAAATAAAGTTGATAGTATCAAAACAGCCATCCAAGACATTTTATTTCACCTCAAGTGAGTCTGCTTGAGGGGTTGTTATTATCAGTATAATCGATTTGTATCGACTTATACATTTCTTCCAATCTAGGTTTATGTACCTAAGATTAACCCAGGTGGGATAAAAGAATCCCATCTTTAACAGACAGCTGAAGAAACATCTTGGCATTTATTACAACACGGGCAGGCATACTTAAAGAGATTGGCATCCGAAGCCAGAGATTACAAAGACTTCTCAGAAAATATAGTAAATAATAGTATTGAAGAAAAAAAGGTTGAAAACGAACCGCACGCTGAAAGCGTCTCCAAAACGACTAGCAATATCAATTACACTAGCATCAACATGAGCGAATTTGATTTTAATACTGCGCAGAAATTGCCAGTATTAAACTGTGACAATAACGACACTAGAATCGTGAACATTAGGGATTTTCTTAATAATGCAGAATTTTACCGTGACACTCTCTCCGAAACTGCAAAACCCACTCTGATCACATTTTTACTCAAATGTAAAATCCAGGGCAAAGCATTAACGGAGCTAGGAACCTCCAAACCACGTACATTCACGGATTTAAAAACCAGCTTGAAAACTAAATGCGGGTCAAGAGACACAGTCGAAACCCTAGAAGTCAAACTGGATAGAACACGTCAGGGTAATCGACCGATGCGTGAGCTCGTTTCACAAGTTGAATAATGCCTTGTAACTAAAATGACAGAACTCGAAGTTTCGCAAGGCGAAACGTCTCGAATTGCTCTAACCTCCGCTAATGAGCGAAGAGGATTAGCATTTCTGAAAAAAGGAGAAAATGAACGATTTAAAATAGTGCTTGATAGCGCCCAAGTTACGTGCACAGAGACGCCCAACACCACCTAGATGCCACCACACCATATCTTGCTAAATATGCACTTTAAGTATTACACGTTTTTGATATTAAATTATATTTCTTTCTTTCTGTAATCCAATATGTCTTGTATTACTTATTCTATTCTCATAATGAAATACCTATATAAATTTATTCACCTTTCCGGTCCCACGATGCAAATTGTGCAACGTCAACAATAAAGAATTATAAAAACTTTTGTAAATTAGAATCATTTGTTCAGTCGTACGTAATAAAGGTCAAGCAGCGAAGCTCTGCTCAAAAATTAAATTTAGTTTTAGGATAAATGGGAAGTTTTTAATAGATACAGGAGCATCTATTTGTACCATGAAGCAGCATGTAATAAACACCCCAATTAATACTCAGAAAAGGACAACTATACTGGGTATCTCCGGAAATTTAACAACTGTAGGAACCTATACAAACACACTTTTATTAGGGAAACATAAAGCCACCTACACATTACATGTGGTATCAGAATCAGACTCCTTTCCAGTACCAGTAGACGGTATAATTGGAGCAAACTTACTCAAACATTTTGGAGCAATAATAGATTTAGAATACTTTAATTTAAAGCTTTCGTTACCTACACTCAACTCAGACGAGTTACACTCCATTACTATTGCACCCAGGCCCGAAGCTACCTATTGGGTAGATAGTAAACACTCAGGCGAACGCGTATTTGAATCGCAAGAATTAGGCGAAGGAGTATTCATGGCTAGCTCTATTTCGGAGGTCTTAAACGGAAAACTTCCGATAACCATATTTTGAACACTCGTGAGTCCGAGGTAAAACTAACATGGATCGAAACAGAATCCAAGCCACATTCACAATATTACATTCTAATATCTGAACAATCTGAAAAGTCATCAACCTCACTCCTGAAAAATTTATTAGCCGAAATAAATTTTCATACCTTAAACAAAGAGGAAAAGACTGAACTCGAAACAATATGTTCCAAATTTCACGATATTTTCCACCTTAGCAATGATAGACTAACATACACTCATAAAGGTCAAGCCCACATATCGCTTAAAGAAGGGGCTACTCCTAAATATACCAACCACATTCACAAAAACAAGACATACAGAATGAAATACACAAAAAAATGGTAACAGATGATATCGAACCATCAATTTCTGCATGGAATTCACATTCACCCATACTCGTCGTACCTAAGAAAAAAAATCTAGTAACAGGTTTACAAAAATTCAGATTAGTAATTGATTACCGAAAGGTAATCGAAGTAATTGAAGATGATAAATTCCCCCTACCAAATATTACTGACATTTTTGATATGGTGGGAGGGGTATTGTCAGGGGTATTACCAAATGGAATTAGCCGAAACCAGTAGACCGTGTACTGCATTCTCAATCGAAAACGGGCATTATCAACTAAAACGCTTACCAACGGGTCTCAAAATCTTATCCAGTACATTTTCAAGAATGATGTGCATAGCTATGTCCGGTCTAGCCTACTCACGTTGTTTCGTCTACCTAGATGACCTTATAGTATTTGGCAAAAATCTTAAAGATCATAACAAAAATTTGCTGACGATAGCTATTCCTCTCAATATGTAATAATGTATACGACAGTTATATTCTTGGAAGCATAAGAGGAAGAACGAAGTGAGCGGTGTTCTTAGAGCAGTGAATGATTTCACGGAACTTCCAGATGAAATCTGTTTTTAGAATGTTAATTTATTGATTTTAATAAAGTTCAATCTGTGCGATAGATTTATTACAAACGTTCGGCTTAATGAAGCAGCTGTTTTGTATGTAAATTTTTTTAACAAAAATTCTCAGAATCCGCAGTGATTTTGATGCGGGCGAGGAATGTAATTTTGTTCGGGAAAAATTCGATTTGAACGTTTTCAACGATACAGTGAAACTCATTCACATTACCGACACGGGGAACTGTTCAATTTGCGGATTTGACGATACCACAATATTTTTTTCCGCGAATGATTCCCCCGGATGATTGATGGGAGAAGCATAAATATTAAATACACAATGCTGTTAACGATGCTTGATGGTAGTGCCATAAATACATTGAGTAGGACAAATGCTGACCAAAATTGTTACATTTGTAGAGCTAAACCTTCGGAGATGAATTTGCCTTCTGTAGAAGAACGACCACCAAATACCAATAATTATAAATTCGACCTTTCATCTTTACATTCATGGATAAGATGCTTGCTACACATATCATACAAATTGCCTGCGTTAGAACTTGGCAAATACGTGCCAAGAAAATAAATCAGCTCTAAGAGAGAGAAAAAAAATGATTCAAGACAATTTCAGATTAGAAATGGGGTTATACAAAGAACATGTATCCTTCCAAATACAATTGGTATTACATGCCTAGCAGCGTCTATAAGCTTCTCATTCATGCCAAGGACATAATTTCTTTTTTCCAATTGCCGATTGGAGTCCTTTGTGAAGATGATTTAATCAATCATTTACTAACATCATCTGATGATCCTCTTATTTCAACTATACGTTCCAAAACCTCGTATACGTCTAAGATCGACCCAGATATAGATCAATATATAGTTAAAAACGATATGGAAGTTTTAACATTACTAAAGCATCTAGACTTGACCGATATTTATGGTCCATCAGAGAGCGATAGTCAGTTAACACGATCCGACACGCGCAAATTCAACCGCATCAGCACTTTCCCTCGATTTGCACATCATGCACTGGACCAGTTCTGGCAGTTCTGGCCCCAGTTCTGGCACCAGCGCATGTCTTCGTTGGTTCAACCTGCAAAGTCGTTGCACTATGTTGAAACCATATTGCTGTGCACTAATATCCGCTAAGCAAAAGCCAATGCATGGCAATATTATTGCTCGCTGCAATAACATTGTTTCGCTTACGCAGCAATGTCGTTTCAGTTTTGCAATGGCAGGTCAACCAACGGAGAATCGCTGATCTGGCTTTCCGACCTACCTCACGTTTCGGCTAGAACGACAGGGCAACGATGAGTCTGTTTTAGAAGTCGAAAGAGGCGGTCGTTTTTCTTTTATACGAAAACATAACATTTGGCGCAGCCGGGAAACCACCTTTAAGTTTTTAGTATTCGACGTGGTCGCGATTTCCTCTGCAAGAGCGAAAACAACGAATAAAATAAAATCTTCTGCAATTCCAATTTGTTTCGTCGGGTCGTCGTCAAAAAGTGTTGAGTGCATTAGTTAAAAACATAGAGGACAAAACCAATATTGAAAAAGGCAAAAATGTTAGTGAAAATTCAAATGATGTTAAAAAAACCAATTGGGTAACGCTGAATGACCCTGACGAAATCCTAACAGTCATAAGGGATTTTCACAATTCGGCACTCGGTGGTCATCAAGGGGGAAAGAGGACTTATGCGCGTATCAGGCAACAATTCAGGTGGAAAGGCATGAAGAGAGATGTATTTGATTACGTCAAAAAATGCTCTCAATGTCAAAAAAATAAGTGCTCGCCACTCACAAAAATGCAAATGATAGTTACCGATACCCCAGCGTTGCCTTTCGATAAAGTCTACATGGATATTGTTTGCGGCCTGCCCACGTCCCACTCTGGCAACAGGTACATTCTAACCTTTCAGGACGATCTGACTAAATTTATGGATTGCGCTGCACTCCCGGATGCTGAGGCGTCCACTGTGGCAAGAATATTCTATGAGCAAATCGTTACCAGATACAGAATACCGAAAGTTCTTGTCACGGACAATGGAGCAAATTTCATGTCCAAGGTGTTTTCGCATACTTGCAAGTTACTTGGTATTAAAAAAATGCACACTACTGCATACCATCCGCAGTCAAACGGATCCTTAGAGAGGAGCCATAGGCCTCTAGCTGAGTACCTCCGATCATTCGTTGCTAATGATGAAAAAAACTGGGATCAGTGGCTTAGACAAGCTATGCATGTGCATAATAATTCTATCCACACAGCGACCAAGTTGACGCCTTTAAACGCTTTGTTCGGGTTCCAATTCGAAATGCCCACCAATTTAAAAAAACAGACTATTCCTCTTTACACGTCAGATGATTATCCCTCCCAACTCAAGTACCAACTCGGAAGGGCACATAGACTAGCTACCGAAAACCTTGAAAAGGCAAAAAGGAAATCGAAAGATAGTTACGATAAGCATACCAGATGCATCTCGTTTCAAGTAGGGCAGAGAGTATTGGTTAAGAACCCGGCAAGGAAGAATAAATTCGCGGAAATTTGGACCGGGCCCTGTTACTACTGGGGTCAAGATAAACAAGTCGGTTAAAAAAATACATAACAACCGACTCAAATTGTACTACCAATAATACGTTTTTCTCTTTTCAGGTAGCAACCATAATCGGTAAAAATTCAATACTAAATTAAGTTATTTATGTAAACAACCGTGCGTAGATAGAAATAAATATAAAGTAAATAAATAAGTAAAAACGAGAAAATACAGAAACTTATAAATTATTGTATAATTATAGACGTAGTGAGTCATATTTAAGAATGAAACTGTCTAGTTATATTTTGCGATTAAATTTAGTTGTAGTGACCATACTAACCGGGCAGTCACATCAAGAAGAGGCACCCTACACCATCGACCAATTAAAGGAAACGTCGCCGGTCTTGTTTGAAACCTTAGGATCCGCGGTGTTTTTCATAGACACGTGGACCATTCTAACAAAATTCACACCAATGGACTTCGCAGAGGTACTCAGTTTGGCAGATTCGTGCGATAGGCATCTGGACCTAATGTGCAACAGCATCTCAGACGAGGACTTCCAACAGCACTGTCACCTTATAGCACAGGAAACGCAAGCCAACATTGATAATCTCCGACAAAATAATGTTAAAATTAAGCACGTCTTTCGACCAAAACGGCAAAAGCGAGCATTAGAGTTTATCGGAGAGTTTTCCAAATGGGCGTTTGGCACAATGGACAGCGAGGATGCGCGAAAAGTTTACCATCAACTTGAGTTCCTGCATAAAAAAAACGAGGACTCATTTCAGCTGATGCGCCGACAGATTTCGGTAATGGGATCTAATTTTGACAAGCTGAGCAAGCCCATAACACAACTCACGACCGAAGTCGGCAGTATTGCAGCAGGCGTGGGAAGGTTAAGTGATTCACTTACCAACTACAGCACAGCGACGAACAAGGAGATTTTGATGCTAAAGATAAGAAGCGATGTCAGCGCAATGGTATCGGTTATAACGTCAAAGGTGCTTGAAATTCAAAACAGGCAAGCGACGGAGCTCTCTATCCTCAACGACCTTTATCAGAACAGGCTTCATCCTTTCATACTTGACGCTAATAACATTACGGGGGTATTAACGACTATAGTATCAAAGAGAAAACCAATCTTCGGGGATCTGTTTGTACTCCATCAAGCGGGCAAAACATCAGTATTTCCAACGGGAGAGAGTCTGCTAATCAAGATCACCCTTCCTTTGCCGGACCCACTGCGGTATAATGTCCACAAAGTATACCCCATCCCGACGCATATGAATGAAGAATGGGATCTTATCATCGATGTGAGGTACGAGTACATAGCAGAGTCAGTAACCCATGACTCATTTATAATAATGAGCAGCGAAGAACATGCCCAGTGTATTGCAGTATCATCCGCGGGAGAAGATTCCACCATTGCAGTTTGCGAGCACGGCGGTCCAGTTTTGACGTCAGGATCAAATCATTGTCTTGTGGAATTACTCCAACACGCCAAAACGACGACGTCATCATGCAAATACAGTGCAATACCAGCCAGCGGGGGAATCCTCCTTCGTATGCATTCGCCCAATGAATGGTTCTTTGTTTTCCGAACTCCGTTGGTACTGAATCTCAATTGTAACGGGGTTCACTCCACGGCAACACTGCAGGGCCCAGGAATAATTAAGATGCTACGATCATGTGAAGCCACAACCAAGGAGATGAGGTTGCTATACAAACAACTCGCCACCACCTCGACGGAATATAAGCAACCAGAGGTGAATCATGCGGGACTAGTAGAGACTCTGAGGACAATCCCAAGAAAGATCAATGTTCCGGAAATCCCAAAAGCAGTACATATCAAAGTTGGCAGTCACAAGAATATCGCCAGCGATATATTGGAAGGAAAAAGGGCACTACAGGAACTTCAAGCCGACTGGAATAGAACTGAAGGGCAAAGGAAAATCGCAGACTATGACTGGGAATTTTCAGTTCACCGTTACATGTCCATGACTGTTTTGGGGATAGTTGTCGTCATAGCTATCTTAATACTAAGAGGTCTCCGTGCCAAGAGAACTAACCAGCGTGTACCCAGAGCTACCCCTATAATCAATTGCAGCCCAGTCGAACGGATTCAGTTGAAGGAAATGCGGTCCATAAGGCGAGCACCAACAACTCCACCAAAAACACCAAAGTTCGCCGTGACGTCTGCCCGGGTGTAGTTTGTTAGGGATAAAAAAAAAACTTGAAATGTAAGAATTGTAATTAATTAATAAATCTTTTTAAGTCAATCAATGTTCATTAGTCTTAGATCCAAACTCTTAATCAAATTAGACCATAGCTTTAAGTCAAAAAATGTTCATTAGTTTTAGATCCAAGTAGACCATAGCTTTAAGTCAAAAAATGTTCATTAGTTTTAGATCCAAGCTAATAAAGTTTCGACAAGCAGTTGTCTGGTCGTTCTAGTCGAAACTCTTCCCAGGGGGGAGGAAATGTTGTGCCCCAGTTCTGGCACCAGCGCATGTCTTCGTTGGTTCAACCTGCAAAGTCGTTGCACTATGTTGAAACCATATTGCTGTGCACTAATATCCGCTAAGCAAAAGCCAATACACTGGCAATATTATTGCTCGCTGCAATAACATTGTTTCGCTTACGCAGCAATATCGTTTCAGTTTTGCAATGGCAGGTCAACCAACGGAGAATCGCTGATCTGGCTTTCCGACCTACCTCACGTTTCGGCTAGAACGACAGGGCAACGATGAGTCTGTTTTAGAAGTCGAAAGAGGCGGTCGTTTTTCTTTTATACGAAAACATAACAACCGGATACACTACACGCGCTGCATTGATTTGGCGACTCAGCAGGTTGGGCTTACGGCACATGCGTCTATCCACTTCGAGACGCTTTAGGATAAGTTAGTTCTAAGTTGGAATTACAATTGTAAAGTTGTATCGGCGAACGGTAGATTAAAATACAATATTATAACGTGGTGTAAATCGCTTTTTTACTTTTAACCTCGAACAAGTTGGGCCAACAGTAAGTTGGCGTTCGGTTTTTTTTAAACATCCTAAACAGGATTTTATAACTTAGTCGTTTATTGTTTATTATTATTAATAATTTATGTTAGGTTTTTTTTACAATTTTTATAGAGTTACTAAATATAAATTGAAGGTAAGAACTATTAGCAGCAAGCTGATGTGGAAGCAAGACCCAAACAGTGGTGTTGTTTAGGATCCAAAGCGGACAAATAAAACTCCCAGCATAAAGTTGTTGTTGTTTAATTTCTCATTGAATTTCGTCGGCTTTTTTTTTTTTTTGCTCAATTGTTCTATGCCCGCCGGCAGTTAAAATTTGAATTTGTGGATTCAGTACAAATACATTTTTTGCTAGTGTCCTTGTGACAACATCAATCAACATTTTCGGGGCGACGACTGTGACAAGTCTATATCTTTAAGTTGAGTTTTATATGTACACTGATGTAAATCGGACGAATAGTCTCAGGGAAAATAAAATCATTATTTTTATAAAAAAGGTTTTTTCCTCTTTTGAGTCACGTGGTGCACTGGTTGTACAGCGCGACCGCAATAGTGCGGCCCATCCTAACATATGGTACAATCGTGTGGTGGAAGGCCACGGAAAAAACATTACCATCTCACAAGACTGACTAAAGTCCAAGGGGCGGCATGCATTCGGATGTTCCCTACGAACAACACCCACCGCAGCAATGGAGGTAATGCTAAAACTCGCACTCCTCTGGATATTTACCGTAGCAGTAGTGATCAAAACCACAATTAAGGTAAGATTAGACTGTATGCCAAGTGGTCATAAAATGCCAATTTCTGACAGTTTTCCTGTCAAAATATGGTCATACAATGTAATGGGCATATCTCATATTCTCTAATGACCTAAATGCCACATATTACCAGGCTGATTTTGACAGATAAAAATTCCCAAATGGCATATAGTGTAATCGGACAATAAGCACGTATGCCAGCATAAAGCCCTATATGCCCATATGCACTTTATTGAAATTTCGTTATGGCATTGCTGGCATTTTTGATGGAACAAGAATTATTTTGTTGTCATCGGTGTTTGAGTTCATGGGATTGTGATTTATTTTCATTTTCTTTCTCTTTTTTGTGGATTATTCAATCTATTATTTGTGTAAACTATTTATTTGATCTATTCTTTGAAATTTGTTTTTATAGAAATTGTTTGCTATCTATTTGTTTTGTGCTAGTTATTTGTATTTTTGTTAATATTCGTTATGTGTTTTCATTGGTTAGATTGCTTATTTCACTTGATCAAACTTATTTTGTTTGTTATTTTACCCTTTTTAGTTCTTTTGTGTGTTTGCTTTTTGTACTTTTCTGAACCATCTACATGTCTTTGGGGAGCTCAATCTAGGCGGGCAGCAAATTTTTGCTTTGTTTTTCTTTACATCATTACCCTACTACAACATTTGGCAATAAATAACAAATGCCTTAAATGACCATCAAGGCAAATATGACCATATTAGTAATTTTGGTCATATAGTCTAATATACAGTTTTGATAGTCCGGACATTTTGGTCACTTGACAGCTAATCTGGTCATTTGCCTGTTGGCATTCATATGCACAATTGGCATACAGTCTAATCTTAGCTTTAGACTAAGAGATTCTGGAATATGGTCATTTAAATCCTATGGGCACGCCTCCATCGAAACACAATGGAGCGCGGCGAAGGCGAAGATAACTTCCCCCTAGTCGCATTTTTGAAAGGAGATTCACAACCAGAATTCCGGACAGAAGCGAGTGGGAGTACAAAGCGCAGTTACAGAAGAGAGGGAGATAGCCCTCTATACCGATGGTTCTAAGATGGATGTTGGTACAGGCGAGGCGCGAGTATCTTTAGCAAAACACTAAACCTGCGAGAATCATTCCGAATCAACGATGACTGTAGTGTGCACAAACCAGTGAGAATAGACCGTCGACTCATCCCACATAACGGACATTGCCTACAAGCTGCCGGCGGGCCCAGGATTTTTCATGTATTGGTGCTGTACAAAATCAAAGGAGCACCATTAACGCACTCATACTTGAAAAATCCTAGGCCCATGGTATAGCATGGAAAATCATTGCCGCCATTGATTTTGACATTTACACGTATTCACAGAACCGGTAATTTGTTCCGGGGGGAATCGGGTAGGTGTACGGGAAGTCGGCGGTCTATTCTTACTGGTTTGTGGTAGTGTGTTTAAGCAAACGGAGAGAATTACTCCGAAAGGGGTGTGGCTTGTGTTGTGTGTTTACCGCTCTCAATGCATTATGCGTTCGCGTTGTTGGTTTGCATGGGGAGATTTGGTGATGGATATGGATGGAATCGGAATGTCATGGCCGTGATGGTTGCTGTGGGGGAAAATTATTTTTGTTGGATAAGTAGGAGGCGGATCTTACGTAAGAGGCATACAGATTTTCGCATATGAGTTGTGCAAGTGGGGAAATTGAGGCGGACGTAATCAGTGTATTCGAGGAAAGTGAATTCGGGGAAATTCAAATTAAATTTACAGGAATTTCATCAAACACATGTAGGTATTCACAATAAGGAATTCAATTGAATTCGCGTTAAAAAAATATGAATTCGTCTTTAACCTAATCACTGAATTCAGAACATTTTTACTTGGAATTCGGGAATTCATGAATTCAAAAGAAATAGAAAGTGCCAATCAAAGTGAAGTGTGAAATAAATAAATATATTCCGCCCTTGTTTTGCAGTACTGACAAGGGTCACATGTACGTATGGACAGAAAACTAGGCCAAACGTGGAACAGTTGAAGTAGTTTCTGCCTTGATGAAATTTCTTAAAGATACACAGGATATTGAGAAGCTAGTCATATTTACTGATATCCATGGTGGTTTTGGTGGTTTTAACAACATTCAGTTAGGGAAAAAAGCTAAAAAGCATTAATCATCACTTTCTAGGAAGTGGATACACACATTTGCCATCCGACAGGGATTTTGCATTAATAGAGAAGCGCCAACGAAAATGTGGCACACAAATTTACTCGCCACAGGTTGGCATAAAGTTATCAAGGACGCAAACAGTAAGACACCTTTCGAGGTGAATATTATGGAACAGGATGACTTCTTCAGCTTTGACTGTCTTTTGGCAAGTGGGATTTCGCTGCTGTTTTTAACTTCCAATTCAAGAAAGATATAGAAAACATAATAAAGCAAGGTAATAATGTTTATTTTAATGAAAAAGAAATTACATTAAAGAAACGACTAAGACCACATAGTAACAAATGCATTTGAGATATTTTAAAAGACTATACGACTTGTTGAAAAATATAATGTTACTGTACACGGAACATGGCGGTCATCAGATCAAAAAACCGACGCAATGCACTCCTCCAGTATTCAAGATGTCTGAACTTTCTGAGCGGCCCGCATAGACTTGGTTCACTACCTTGTTGTAGCCAAGGTACGTATGCGGATATCCCAGACACCGCAACAACGAGGCAATACTGTGGAGATTGAACGTTGAACGGCTACAAACGCAACAAACCGCCGGAAAGTTTGCCGAACTCATCTCCCTCAACCTCTCGAGAAGTCCTGTGCAGCCAGCATCAAGTGCTGAAGACCAGTGGCATCGATGCCAAGAACTGATGTTCTAGGTTTCACCCGACCACCAACACGAATCCCTTGGTTTGATAAAGAGTGCCGGGAAGCACATGTAACAAAGCAACTGGCGTACAAAGCAGCGCTGCAGAGAATGACGGGAGCAGCTCGTGAGCTCTACAAGCAAAAAAGGAGGGAAGAACACCGGCTTTTCCGGAGGAAACAGAAAGAGAATGACAAGCGCGCGATCGAGGAAATAGAGAGGTGTTACTCGGAAGTTTTACCAAAAGGTAAAAACAACGTGTCACGGGAATAAGACGCGAACAGAGACTGTCGAGACGAACCTTGTTGTGGAGTCATAGTCGGTGTTGAGGACATGGAAAAACCATTTCTGCAAACTGTTAAACGGCGAAGATGACACAAATTCCGCTATCAGTCAGAATGAACAATTCAACCTGGGCTATGAAAGCCAATACTTCCGTCCACCTGACCAAAATGAGGTAAGGATAGCAATATCCAAGCTGAAGTCCAACAAAGCTGCAGAACGGTTTATCGGCCGAGCTTTTTAAGGCAGCGGGAGATGACTTGGTAGAGAGCATACACCAACTCGTTTTTAAAATTTGGTCAGAGGAAAGTATGCCTGATGAATGGAGCCCGATCCATAAGAAAAGAGCCCCTTTAAACTGCGCCAACTATAGAAGCATCAGTCTCCTTAACATCGCTTACAAGATCCTGTCTGCCGTACTGTGTGAACGCCTTAAACCCTTTGTAAATAACCGAATTGGCCCCTATCAGTGCGGTTTTAGGCCAAGAAAGTCCACAACCGACCAAATATTCACACTACGGCAGATCCTGGAGAAAACCCAAGAAGTTCAAATCGTTACTCACCATCTTTTCATCGATTTTAAGGCCGCCTATGACAGCATTTATAGAGACGAGCTATACGGAGACATGTCTAATTTTGGCATCCCTGCCAAACTTGTCAGATTGTACAGAAGGACGATGGAGAACGCTCGCTGCTCAGTAAAGGGCGGAAACAATCTCACCGAGACCTTTGATGTCAAAAAAGGATTTAGACAAGGTGATGCGCTGTCATGCGACTTTTTTAACAACAGAATTGTCCGGAACTCACAGGTCAACACACAAGGTACGATCTTTCAAAAGTCCGTCCAATTACTTGCATACGCCGACGACATTGGCATAATTGGCAGAACGCAGCGAGCTGTTACTGGTGCGTTTGCAAGTATTACCACAGAAGCGGCAAAAATGGGTTTAGTGGTGAATAAGGGCAAAACAAAGTATATGCTGTCAACAAGAAGGGACACACAACATCGACGAATCGGACAGAACGTCACGATAGACAGCTTTAACTTTGAGGTGGTTCGGGACTTTGTCTACCTCGGCTCCGCTATTAATTCTGAAAATGGCTCATCACATCAGAAATCAAGCGAAGAATTACACTTGCCAACCGCTGTTACTTTGGCCTAAGAATGCAATTGATTAGTAAGGCCTTGTCAAGAGACGCTAAGGAAAATCTGTATAAGACCCTCATCATCCCAGTCCTGCTTTATGGCGCAGAATCATGGACGTTGTCAAAAGCGGATGAAGATCTCCTTGGTCGCTTCGAACGCAAAATTCTTCGAGTGATTTTCGGTCCCATTTGCGTTGACGGGCTTTAGAGGAGGAGATTTAACAGCAAACTTTACGTGCGTACCATCGACTTGGTCAGAAAAGTACGTATCAGTCGACTAAGAGCGCTCCGACCCGAAGAGTTTTCGATTCCAATCCGGAGGAACAACGCAGTAGAGGAAGACCTCGCCTTAGGTGGCGCGCACAAGTTAAAGGGGACCTCAACCAACTTGGAGTGCGCAACTAGAGGCGGTATGCGAATCTGGACCAGGGAAAAGCAAGACGCTAAGGAGATCCGAAATGCCTAAAATGGAAAATGCATTGTTTAAGATGCTAAAAAAGCAAAGAGAGAACCACGCTCCAGTTTCAACAGATTTACTCTGCCGAAAAGCAAACCAATTCAACTTGCAATTTGAAGATGCTCGAAATTTTAAAGCTAGTCAAGGTTGGGTGTAGAAATTTAAACAAAGTAAGAGCATTAAGAAACAATCAGAGAAATGAATCTTACACCACAACAAATCTATCAGCTAGGTTCCAGAAATCGACTAAAATCGAAATTGCAAATCGAGTGAATTCGTGTTCAGTGTTCTGCATTTCGAGCGATTCGGAAACTCCGAAATTTGTTCGAAATCACAAGTTCACTTTATCTTAATTCCGAAAATTTTGAAATCGAAATCGAATACAATGAAATGTAGTACACAAAAATTCATTTCCGATTTCATTTCGAGTGAAAGTGAAATGTGGAACCTAGCAGTATAATGCTGACGAAACCGGCCTATATTAGAAGCTTCTTCCTAGTAAAACACTCGTCTTGTCTACAGAACGTATCAGTGGAAGAAAAACTAGCAAGGAAAGGATAACATTTTTGGCATGCACGAATGCAACTGGAACGCATAAGCTCACTCCATTAGTTCCACTGATTTATAGGTCGAGCAAAAACGCTTGGATGACGAGTGAAATCTTTCAAAATTGGTTTAATTAACATTTTACTAAAGAGGTAAGCCCCTTTAAGTATTGGAACTTAAAAAAATGTTTTTCTAAATCAAATCACATTATAACATTAACCTTACTACCCACCTGTTGTTTTTTTTAACGCTTTTTCAGGTTAAATAATACATAAGAGAAAATAATTTGCCAAAAAAACATTGTTACTCCTTGACAATGAAACTTGTCACTGCAAAAAAAAAAAAAAAGAAAAGCTTACTAACTCTAATGGGGACATCACAGTGTTGTTTTTCCCGCCAAACGTTACCGCTTTGATCCAACCATGGACCAAAATGTTATAAATTTAGTCAAGGGAAGGCATACTACAAAAAAGGATTGCTCACTCAAATAATCGGTGCTGAAAGTGACGACATTGCTGATGGAATAAAAAAAAAATATCTTGAGAGATGCTGTTATGAACTTAAAATTATCTTGGGATCAGCTTCCCGCTTCCTCTATCGCTAAGTAATTTAAATGTTTACTGCCAAAAGAAGACGACTGGGAAGATGATGATTTAATTCCACATATACAATCATGAAGGACACTACCCGAAACTCAGCTTCAAGGAGAGTTACAAATCAAATGATCTTGGAGTTATAGATACCGAACACAACATGTCAATACAAGAAGTTACAGACTGGGTCATCGTAGAAGGCATTTGATGAACCAGGGGGTTATTCCCAAATGCGCGGCGGATCCCTTTTCATGGCGGATTGGTATTTTTGAATTTTCAAAAGCAATTCGATCCATTCAAAAGCGTAAAAGCTGTCAAACTTTTGGGAAAATAAGCGGAAAATTGAATGTCTAATTGGAAAAAACTGGAAAACACAGTTCGCATTTCAGAATAAGCCAAAGCGAAGACGATCGAAATAGAAGCATCGCTTTCAATAAGATCCGCCGCACATTTGGGAATAACCCTCCTGAACAAATTGAGTACACTTTCGGGGAATGAATGCCACGAAGTCACTCCAGCAATCCCAAAATAGCTAGCTCGCATGGGATCCACTGTACAAATACGCTGAAGTTAAGGGCAGAAGAAAGATCAAGTCAAGCTATTTGCCAGTCCAAAATAACAAAATATTTTACCAAAAATTGAGAATTATTTTATTTTTGTTTTTCTTCTAAATTAATAAATATTGAAACTGGTGCTTTAAAAAATAATTTTGTGTTGTTTTTTATGGATTTGAAAATCGATCAGTTAATTAAGTATTGAAAAAAAAAATTCCAGTAATGTGAATCCCTCTAAAATCCGAAAACGCCTTGTTTTAAGTAGTTCGCATTATCGAGGGATGTATGTACACTGCGGTTCATTTGTTTAGACACAGCAACATTTTTTTTTGTAAATTTTAAATTTTTCTTTTAGATTTGGAAAAATTGCCAAAGAATTGCATTTATTAGAAAGATTATTTAGTTCTCAATGGGAAAAATACAAATTTATGCTTGGTAAGAGAATGTTTACAGTTATTTTGCTCTCTTTCTTCTCGGGCATGTAAAAACAATCCCATATTTTTGGTTCACTTCATTAGACACATTGCTGAATTCAGTTAGTTAATAATTACCTGTTACGCGAATTTGATTCAGCTATTCATTTTATTTTAAAAAGTCTGTGCCTTTTGGGTAAAAAAGAAATGATTAACAGTTGAAGAAAGAGGAAAAATTCACGATTATCAATCGGTCTTTCAATTCAGAATACCTATTGCAAAAAAAATGTTCACTCCACGAGAAAAATCAGAGAATTAGCCGGGATTAATGCCAGCAAATCAACTGTTCGTCAAGTAATTTTAAGTGCTCAACACTCAAAGCTAAAAAAAACCGCCTCTCAACAGCGCAAGAAAGCAACTTCGCTTGGATTTCGAATGTGCTCACATGTCATGGGATACGGAAGTTGGAAGTGTTTTAAATTGGCGATAAGTTGTATTTTCAAACGACAAAACGACAAAAGATTGCCCTGTAGCTATAACTACACTCACCGGCACAATTAACCGCCTACCTATCTTTTGTGCCACCATCTTTGTTTAACCGTAACCTAAACAGTTAATACACTTTTCCCATCTCTTATTTGTGTATTAAATGCATTTTTGTTATTCATTCTTAATTAGACGTTCTTAACAATTTCGTGACTGTGATCTTAAATTCCTGTTTTCTTTATTTGTAAATTTTGGAAAGTGTTTATTTAGAGTTTGTGACCTTCTGGCATTAAGAATTAAAAAGAAAAATGCCATTAGACGCGACTGGAGCAGCTAGGGCTGTGGCTTAGCGGATTTGGGAATAAGCCCCCTGGCTACAGCCAACGTAGGATTGCGGTGATATTAGGTGTAGCTCGAACCACTGTAAGGGATTCCATCAGACGATTTCAGGAGACTGGTTCTTACAATAAGAGGCCATGTCAAGGCAGACACCGGTGCACTTCCGCTCGAGACGACCGTTTTGTTGTCAGGAAGCCAACTATGTAATTCGATTCTACAATCAAAATGTTCGAATTCGCAAGATGCGTACTCTGTAACTCTATAGACTGCGCTTATACATATTCGAAAATCGAACGGACCTCGAATTGTCTATTTTTTTTTTGGTACTAGGTACCTAATTCTAAAGTAAATGCCAAAATCGTTCGAATTCGCAAATAATCATTCTAATGCAAATGTGTTTGCGAGCAGGCTGTGTGGATTGCAGAAATCTCAAAAAATGTGAGCAAGAAATTTGTTCATAACTTATTAAATATTATTAAGAGTATTAAAATATACTTTATGCATAGGGAATCACCTAAAGGTGCAAACAGAAAGACATCTTAATTTGAGATTCTTCTCCAATACATGGCAATGCATCCCGACTTATCTAAAGGATTTATCCCGAATTCGCCTTCGCTCAATTTGATCATTGCGATCCTGATTTTCTTCGGTAAAAAAATAATTGCGACATTGCCCATGTTGATTTAGTACCTATTCAAGTGTCACAACAAATGATTATTTCGTTTTTTTGTTTTTTTTTTTTTTTCAAAAGTCTGTCAAACACAATGCGAGACTCGTTCGAAAGTCGAAAATTGTTTGGGCAAAAGTTGGCATTACTTACATTCGATTCTAATTTTATACATAGTTCTGTTTGAAAGTAGAATCGGAACCAACTTTCAAATAGAATCGAAAGTAGAATCGAGTTACATAGTTGGACCCTCTTTTGACCTCTCCAGTGGGTTTTCCAACAAGATAATGCGCTGATTCACAACGCCCGGGTTGTAAAAACTTTTCTTGGTATTGAAAATGTGGTATTATTGCCATGGACCCCATATTCACCCGATCTCAACATAATTGAAATTGTTTGGGGTTGGCTCACCCGTCAAATTTATGAAGGAGGCAAGCAATATGAAAGCTGTGAAGAGCTAATCAAAGCAGCCTGGACCAGTGTTGTTATATCGTGGGATTTATCCCTTTTTGTGGGATTTTCGATGTCCGAAAAGCCTTCCGTGGGATAAAGGGAAAAAGCACCAAAATCGTGGGAATTTCAGAAAACTGGTAAAACAAGTGTTAAAATCAAATTTTTGTGAAATTTCATCAACAGCTAGGTTCCAGAAATCGAGTGAAATCGAAATTGCAAATCGAGTGAATTCGTTTTCAGTGTTCTGCATTTCGAGCGATTCGGAAATTCCGAAATTTTTTGCAAATCACAATTTCACTTTGTCTCAACTCCGAAAATTTTGAAATCGAAATCGAATGCAGTGAAATGTAGAACACAAAAATTCATTTCCGATTTCATTTCGAGTGAAAGTGAAATGTGGAACCTCGCAGCAAAACTATTCCAATTCACAATAATTATCAGCACAAATAAAATAAATAGCCTCTTAACAAAAAATTCTAGTACAAAAATAATCTGACGGTGCCAGCGACAAAGTGACATTGGGATTGGAATAGTAGAACCAGTTTGAATTTTTATTACTTCATCTTCATAAGCATCAAAAATTAATTTTGTCCAATAATGTATTATGTGAGAAGCTAGACCTAGGGTGATACGGACTTATTGCACCAAAAAATTATTCATTTATTCAATTAATTTTGCGCTAGATTGCAACATTTCACAGAAAAGGATATTTCACAATATGTGCTAGAGATCTAGTGCAAATGCTGAAATGTCAGTTTTTGTATATGGAGTGTGGCATATGCTGCTAGTCATCTAGCGATCAATGCCACGCTGCCATTGTGAATTTATTTTACATTAAAAATTAATTAAACAATTTTTTTTCATTTTAATGTATCGTGGGATTTTGGTGGGAATTTGAGTTCGCTGAAAAGGGAAAAAGGGATAAATGACCAATTTTCGTGGGAAAAATGAAGAGAGAGTCCTAACAACACTGGCCTGGACCAAGATTCCCTTGGTTTACCTGGAAAATTTGTATAATTCTATAAAAAGTAGAATTTTTGATGTAATTCCAAATCGTGGAGATTGTACAAAATACTGAAAATACTAGAAATAGCTTAAAATAACAATAAAAACAAAAAAAAAATAAAAAAATAAAAAAATTCACCTCCATTGCCGTTGGCGTTTGTCGTATAAGACTTATGTTTCGTGTCGTTGTACAACAATGTTCAGTTTTTTTTTTTTAACTTTTGTTAACAATTTTATTTCCTTTTCTATGTGTTCACCATCATTTCAATTAATTTGTCTTAAAAAAGTTACAAACAGCTACTAAAAACGAGTCGTTTACGACAAACGCCAACGACAATAGGGGTGATTATGTTTATGTTTGATTTTTTCCAACATTTTACAGGTGCGTCTAATCAAGTGAACCAAAAAAATGCATATACGTTTTCGCATGGTATGGGAAAACATTTGTAAAACTACCGTTATGGGTCCTTTACCAAGTTTGAAATTATGTTTGTTTTATAGTGTATGAATGTACCTTTCTGCCAAATAAGTTTTTTTTTCTTTGTTCCACGTAATACGAAAAAAAAAACAAGAAATAAAAAAGAACTCTTGTGCGTCTAAACAAGTGAACCGCACTGTATAAGTTAACGTAAAACAATCTATAACACATGCCACCGTCACACGGAGCAACGACCCGAAATCATGCCATCTAGCAACCTGCGATGAGACCTGCATCGAAAGCACTTTCGCACGGGCATATGACACCGACCGGCGACGACCGTACGATTCCAGGAAAATACATTTGAAGCAGAAGTGCAGTGGCAGCAGATAATTAGTATTTAAGCTAGTCGTAAGAATTTCAATGTCAGTCTTAAGTCAGGAGGCAGAAACGCTGCCGAATTTTTTAATAAAGTTTTTTTTAAATAAAACTAGAATTTAGTTTTATAACTGGCGCCCGAGCAGGGACCCTGGTAACACGGTTAAAATTAGTTCACTATAGTTAGTCGCGCTTGTACTTAAGTAGTACTTAACTAACCATTTTTAAAAAAAAAAAAAAAAAAAAAAAAAAAAAAAAAAAAAAAAAAGTCCCCAAGTGGTACGTGTGTTAGTCGCGGAAAAGTCCCCAAGTGGTACAATAACTATACCGTATCCGGAAAAGTCCCCAAGTGGTACAAACCGATAAAACATTTAACCAGTGTAACGTGCGTGTAAAGAGTGCGTCAAAACCCAGGGTCCGCACGAAAATCAGTGTAACCGGTACAGTGCAAAGAAAAACTTCAAAACATTAAAAGAACATTTAAACAACTAGTGCTGGTGAACCAGAGTTGGAGAAAACATCAAGGGCCCCCTAGTAACAAACAGTGAACAGGTGTAGTTAAGACTACTGCCGCCAACAACATGCTGACGATCGTGTATTTAATGTAAGCATAGATTAAGATATACTTAGGAACATAAATAGTTAATCAATTAAAGTAAAGAAAAGAATATTATACAAGTCTACGTAATTACAAAGAAAGTGAAACTCCTTAAGAAACTAAAGGAAGAAAATAGTGTAAGAATAACTTGAAAGAGAATTACTACCTGATTATTGCATAAGGCAGTTGAAGGAAATTAATTTCCACTTATCATCGTAACTTACATTATAAGAATAAGAATTATTTGGTTGTCGGTCTAATTTCAATTCCACTTAAAATGCCTAATGAAAATTTGCTACGACCATCCGCGCTTGATGGCCATGCTGGCCAAACAGGGTCATCAAATCCTGTTGTTAACCCTCCCTTGCAATCCGTCATCGTTTCTATGGTTCGTGAAGCTCTTCAGACCGAGGGTCGAAATCTTGTACAATCCATTCTAAACCCATATGCGGATCAGTTCACGGGAACTGACCAAGCCATATCGCCCGACCAACAAGCAAACATTAACGACCTCGATAAAATTCCCGATGTGGTACGCAGCCTGCGCGAATTCTCTGGGGAACCAGGAGAATTTAGTTCATGGCGCAAGAGCGTAGAGAGGATCCTAAAAATATATGACTCGATCAAAGGATCAGCAAAATACTTTGGTATTATAAATACCATCAGAAACAAAGTCATAGGAAATGCAGACCATGTCCTGGAGTCGTACAACACTCCATTGGATTGGAAATGTATTTCAAGATGCTTGACCATGCACTACGCTGACAAGCGTGATTTGGGAACGTTAGAGTACCAAATGACAGGGCTTGTGCAAGGCAACACATCTATACAGGAATTCTATCAAAATGTATACGCGCATCTTTCATTAATTCTCAACAAAATATCGTGCATGGATATCAGTGCGGACGCTCTCAATTTGCTTATGCAAACTTATAGAGATAAAGCACTCGACACCTTCATTAGAGGGCTTAAGGGTGACCTTCCCAGACTGTTGGGAATGAAAGAACCCTTGGATTTACCTCAAGCCTTGCATCTGTGCCTAAGGCTAGAAAATCAAAACTTTAGATCACAGTATGCGATTGCAAATAACAATAGCAGAAGAACTCAGCACCCCGAACCGCCACCAATCCCACCTAGACGAGGAAACTTCAACAATCCACAAGGCCCAAGCCGCCAGTCATTCTACCCAGAACTAACATATTTACCTCAACCACCCAGACAACAAATTTCATATCAATACAACGCTAGGCCTCCTCTACCTCAAAGGCAGGTTGTTCCACAGCAAAATCAACAACAATTTAATCCACAATATCAACAACGTTTTGGCAATCCCCGGCAACCACCACAAGAGCCTATGGATACATCGACAATTCGGACGAACAGAGTAAACTATATAAACAGACCCCGTATGCACAATTGGCCCCCAGCACCGAAAAGACCATCAGCTCCCCATTCTCAGCAAGCACACCCTAACAAGATGCAAAGAAACTTTCATATTGGTACCGATATGACTCAAGAAGAGGAAATCAGCCAATATGAGGATATACAAGCGAACGTAGACAACTCGAACGAATATGACCAAACTTTACAAGACTATACTGACATGACGCAACCGGACAATAACGATTCTACCGAGATCATGCAACTAACCGATATACATTTTTTAGATTAACCAATTCTTCGCTGCCATATTTTGAATGTGCAACGAAGAATGGAGATATATTAAAAATTCTTATTGATACCGGATCCAATAAAAATTACATACAATCATCCCTAGTAAAGAACCCTTTGTTAAATGAAAAACCTTTTTGTTGTAACTCGATCGGAGGTAACGTCCAAGTCACTCAGCATACTTTTGTCAATCTTTTTGGTCTTCAAAACATAAAAATTAAATTCTTTCTTATGCCCAAACTCAAATCGTTTCACGCCATTCTCGGGAATGACAGTCTTAAGAGCCTTTCTGCAGTTATACATACCAAAGATAACTACATGGTTATCAATAACAAAGTAAAGATAGGTATAAAACAGATGGCTTCGCAATCCATTAACTCACTTAACATTAGGATGAACCACATGACCTCAATACAAAGAAATTCCTTAGACAAAATTGTACTCGATTTCCCGAAACTCTTCGATGAACCTGAAGAGAAATTAACCTACACCACCGTGGTAAAAGGCGAGATTAGGACAACATCTGATTCACCCGTGTACACCAGATGCTATCCCTACCCTATATCTCTTAAAAGTGAGGTTGAAAAACAAATCAACAAACTCCTCAACGATGGTATAATTAGGCCTTCACGATCCCCTTACAATTCTCCCGTATGGGTAGTGCCTAAGAAAGCCGATGCTTCCGGAGAGAAAAAATACAGACTCGTCATAGACTACAGGAAGCTAAACAGTATTACCGTGGCAGATCGATACCCGATCCCTCAAATAAATGATGTGCTAGCACAACTAGGCCAAAATAAATGGTTTACTGTAATAGATTTAAAAAGCGGGTTTCATCAGATCCCCTTAAAGGCATCTGATATCGAAAAAACGGCCTTCTCGGTCAACAATGGCAAGTACGAGTTCACGAGGCTTCCATTCGGTCTCAAGAATGCTCCATCTATATTTCAGAGAGCACTCGATGACATACTGCGTGAACATATTGGTGCAATTTGTTATGTCTACATAGATGACATAGTCATTTTTAGTAAAGATGAGGCGACACACGAGCAAAATATTCGGAAAGTTTTCCAAACGTTACAAGCCGCAAATATGAAAGTGCAACTGGATAAGTGCGAATTCTACAAGAAAGAAGTAGAATTCCTTGGTTTTGTTATTTCGCCCAACGGCATTAAAACCAATCCAGAAAAGGTCAGAGCAATCCAAGACTTCCCCTACCCTCGTACCCTAAAGGAACTTCGCTCATTCCTAGGTCTGTCAGGGTATTATCGCCGCTTCATTAGGGACTACGCAAAGCTTGCGAAACCCCTAACAGCCCTTTTAAGGGGGGAGGACGGACGAATGTCCAAAAACCTCTCAGGCAAAAAAATAATCCACCTCGATGAACCAGCTAAACAAGCCTTTCAGAAAATCAAGAATACCTTAACTTCAGAAGAAATCATACTCGCATACCCCGATTTCACGAAACCCTTTGAGTTAGTAACCGATGCTTCAAATTACGCCCTAGGAGCTGTCCTATCACAAGAGGACAGGCCCATTATGTTCATATCTAGGACATTAACTAAAACCGAAGAAAGCTATGCAGCTAATGAAAAGGAGATGCTAGCTATAATTTGGTCATTGAACAACTTCAGGAACTATCTATATGGGCCAGCAAAGGTTATAATTCACACTGATCACCAACCGCTTACCTACTCCTTAAGTAACAAAAACAACAACACCAAACTTAAGAGATGGAAAGCGATCTTAGAGGAATACAACTATGAGCTAAAGTACAAGCCAGGAAAAACAAACATAGTTGCCGACGCCCTCTCCAGACCCCCCATTCGAACTGAAGTTAACTCCCTCACTCCAACCGTACACAGTGACGAAAGCTCGTCCCATGGCCTCATAATCAGTGTTGAGACGCCAATAAATGCTTATAAAAATCAAATTTTCTTAAATATTGGTGATACGAGTAAACAAGAGTTTCGCATAGTATTTCCCACCTACCATAGACACCTAATAACAGAGCCCTCCTTTACCTATAATAATTTAATAGAAATCCTAAAAGTACGACTGAACCCCACAGTTATAAATTGCATCAGAACAGAGGAACGAATTCAGGGTATGATTCAAGAAATCTATAGAGACCATCTTCACAGTTATCGCATTAGATTCTCCCAAGTTCTTGTCGAAGATGTAACCGACGAAAATCAACAAGAAGAGATAATAATAAGGACACATCAACGTGCTCATAGGAATGATCGCGAAAATAAATTACAGATTCTTGAAAAATTTTATTTTCCCGGTATGTCTCGCAAAGTAAGAAGAATAACAAAACTATGCTCGGTTTGTAGAGAAAATAAGTATGACCGGCACCCGGAGAAGATCGAAATTCAGGCGACCCCGATACCAACTTACCCCGGACAAATAATACACCTAGATATTTTCTCAACTGAAGGCAATCTTGTACTGACTGCGGTAGATAAGTTCTCCAAATACGCCCAGGCCAAAAGAATACAATCGAAGGCCATAGAGGATGTTCGAACACCTCTTAGAGAGATTATATTTTCTTACGGTATTCCAAAGACTATAGTATTCGATAATGAGAAGTCTTTTAATTCAATCCCGATCATATTCATGATTGAGGACGAGTTCGGCATCGAAGTGTATAAAACACCACCATACACGAGCAGCTCAAATGGACAAGTCGAGAGATTTCACTCGACTCTCGTTGAAATCATGCGATGCATAAAATGTGAACAAACACACAAATCCTTCACGGAACTTTTAGAGGCAGCAACGAACGCATATAATTTTTCAATACACTCTGTGACCAGTAGGAAACCGGTCGATATATTTTTCAGTAGAAACGCAGACCCTACCAAAATTAACAAAATCCGTTTGGAAACCAAGGACAAATTACAAGTCAAACAAGAACGTGACTTAGCTTACCATAATAAGGGAAAGCAACCAGTAAAGAACTACTCAACAGGCGACGTAATATACGTCAAAAGAAACAAAAGATTAGGCTCAAAACTTACGCCGAGATACGCAAAGGAAATCGTAAAAGAAAATAAAAAAACAACGATTCTTACTCAATCCGGCAAAGTTGTTCACAAATCACACATCAAATCATAATAAATCCTTCTATACCTTTCTTTCTAGACAACTGTACCTATACATGACCGACTGCTTAGCCGACGTACAGATACTGGACTATACAAACGCAAGACTTGTGACCATAAACACGGGTACATCAAGACTACAAACAGGAACCTATAAGATTATTCACGAGATCGATCTGTCGAAATATTCCGAAGCCATAGAAAGCATAGAGACATCCATGAGAAAAAATCTACCAACCTCCCACAATAGCTTTCACCTGTTATCCGAAGAAATATCAACAATCAATTCCTTGATAAAACGTTTAGTCCCAAACCATCCAAAATCCAGAAGGTCAATTGACTTCCTAGGAAGCGCTTGGAAATTCATTACTGGCAACCCAGATAAACACGACTTCCAAATAATTCAAGAAAAAATTAATAACGTCCTAGAAAATAATAATAGACAGATAGTAATTAACAAACTTGTAATAGATAAAATAAATAACGTAGCTAATAGAACTAACGAAATAAATAAATATGTAAAAGAAAATGGAAACATAATAGAACAGTTAGTCTTCAACATAAAATATAAATTAGATCTATTAAAAGAAGAAATAACAAACGTGGCATACGCCTTACATTGGGCAAGAGTAAATATTATAAATTCATATATCCTGTCGAATATTGAAATAAATACTATCGAAAAAATTATAAATAATAAAGAAATACCATTCAAGAATATAGAAGAGGCAATTGAGTTCTCAGAAATAAAGATAGCATTTAACAATGCTATTTTATTATACATAGTAAGTTTACCAACTGTAAATGAAGAAATTTGTAAAAAAATTATTATAAAAGCAGTAAGAGAAGAAACAAAAATAATAAAAATCGACTTTAAGGAAATTATAGAATGTGAAAACGAAATCTATGGAATTGTAACAGATTGTAAAACAGTGAATAAACTATCCATTTGTCCTAGAATTAATATTATTAACATAAGCAATACAACATGTATTCCAAACCTAATACGTAGTATTCCAGCCAACTGTACTGCAATCAACAACCAACACATTCCTGCGGTCGAAGAGATATCATCAGACATCATTTTCCTGAATCGGTACGATGGGCAAATCTCAATAAACAACAATATGGTCTCACTCAACGGTACGTTCCTTATAAGGTATGATAACAGCAGTATACAAATTGGAAAGAACACGTTTAATTCCATCGAAATCAGTCATCTCAACCCTCTCCCGCCAATCCTGCAACCAACTTCATCGGACAACATACTAGAAGAAGTTCTCTCGCTGGAAATGGTAAAAGAACTCCACACAAACAACACCCAGTACATCCAGCTCCTGAAAACCGACTTCAAAAATAATACTATGCTAAGTTTTGGAGCGTGTCTACTATCTTGCATTGTCATATTGGTCATCTTCAGGAAATTTACGAAAGCCAACAACTCAGTAGAGAATACCGTAACCAAACCAGAAGTATCGACAGAAGCCTTGGAGACTATCAAAAGCGAGCCGTCCCCACAACCAAGAGCAAGAACATCCCGCATAAGCCAAATACCATTCTTTTAAGCGGACGAGGGCGTCCACTCTTAAGGGCGGAGGAGTTAACGTAAAACAATCTATAACACATGCCACCGTCACACGGAGCAACGACCCGAAATCATGCCATCTAGCAACCTGCGATGAGACCTGCATCGAAAGCACTTTCGCACGGGCATATGACACCGACCGGCGACGACCGTACGATTCCAGGAAAATACATTTGAAGCAGAAGTGCAGTGGCAGCAGATAATTAGTATTTAAGCTAGTCGTAAGAATTTCAATGTCAGTCTTAAGTCAGGAGGCAGAAACGCTGCCGAATTTTTTAATAAAGTTTTTTTTAAATAAAACTAGAATTTAGTTTTATAACTTATATGTATTTAATAAAAACAAAAAAAAATATTTTAATGCAATTTTATTTCGACCGTTTTGAGATATCTACCTTTTTTCGATTAACTTTAAAGTTCAAGTCTAGTGCGCCACCTGAAGATGTTGACATAGAAAAGACTGAAATTTGGAATTTATGCAAATGAAAAACAAAATTTCGCTCCACCCTAATGCGTAAGCTATCCAGCTTCATAGCATCGAGAGAAATAAATAAGATTGTTGTATTTGTTTGGTTTTATCGTAAGTAAATTTGAGGACAGTAAGATTATAACAAACGACAATAACTGCACTGAATGCAGAAATCGTGCCCAACTCCAACTAATGTAAAGAATAAAAATCTCTTCTTTTAAAATAAACCTTTGTCGCTTAAGAGCTGCTTTTTTTAATTAATATTTTGCTATTACTGCGGCCAATTAAATTAATTTAGATGTGTACAATTAAATATTTTTTTGTTATCGCTTTAAAGCTATTTACATTCTTGTTGTTCTAGTCAATACTCCCGATAATCACCGTTATTAGATTGATATCGATGCAACACACCATTACAGTTAAGGTACTGCACATAATTTAAATGTGTCTTATGGAAAATTGAATTATTTAGTTGAGAAAGATGCTTAATGTACGACGAATGAGGATGAGTTTGCGACTGTTTCTTATTTAGATAAATACAAACTTATTTTACTTTAAAAATCTACTCTGCATTTAGTTTCGAAACATTTATATTAACAAAAGTTGCCGCCATTCAAATTATTAGTGTGTGTCTTTAGTTAAATGCAAACAGTTTTACAAATTAAACCAATAAAAACAACGAAACAAATTTTTAGATTCTAAAATATAATTTTGATATTTTTTTTACTTTCGAATTAAAGTACAGAGTAGAGATCCAGTGCGTGTGGACTATTCTAGCCGCTTCTAGTGGCAGCTATTTCAAACAAATATTAATGAATAATTTTGTAGAATAATTGTAGGTACTAATAAATTTGATTTAAATTGTGATGTCTAATTTCTTTTCAGCGCACACACACACTCCTACAAAATGTTATTCTATCGAAATGGCTATAATTTGATTTCATAATTCTTAACTAGTATCGTGTAAAAATGTATTATAATGTACAGCTTAATGTTTTTCGTATTTTTAAATTAACTAATAATAATTGCTAAGCGCTTACGTTTTACGATTCCAAAATGTCCAAATGTCTGTATTGTTTAGGTTAGTAGAAACTACGTACGTGAAATCATCACATTAATCACAGGTCCTGAGTTATCAAGGATTTGTTGTGCATCCACAAGACAAATTTTTGTAAAATCGTAGCCATCTACTTCCAGCAATTTGTCATTAGCATGCAAGAGTGTTGCCGCCGATGTGTTAGGATGTGTTCCACGAACAAAAATTCCCTGTGAAGATAAAATACTTTAATCAAATATTTCCTCTAAAGCTACAAGAAAATCACACAAAATTACCTGATTAGGTCTTTCTTGTATTTCGAAGCCGATCTCATGGTCCCTTTTAATAGCAACTTGCTTCTGCAATAGAATTAAATTTGAATTAAGATGCTCATAAAAAAATGCTTTAAAATACGTTTACACCTCTTACCGCATTTCGGTGAGACTTGGTAAAACAAAAGAATCAATGAAATGTAAATTCGGAAAGGCGAAAAACAAACAAATTCTAAACAGATGACTCAAAGTTATTTAATATCTATATTTGTTACCTGGATCTGGTATCTAAATTCTAGGCGATGATGTGCTAGTTACGGGAGACAGCCTCATTTCGCAAAAGCTTCTGGTGGTGGAAATTAATTTGCATCACTGTAAAGCAGCAACATACGACCTATTGCTGTTCATGTCTGAGGTAAGTGCGGTCGTGGCACTAATTCAGGAGCCTGAACAAAGTTCAAGGTCTGAATTCCGAACACTACCATCTATTCCACGCCAAAGAAGAAGGCAAAATAAGAAGCTGTATTCTAGTCAGAAAGTCTATTGCTAATATGTTTTTTCTACACTAGTCCAGCAATGGAGACGCAGTGGCTTCATGTAAGAATCTTATCCTCGCCTCAATTTACATGCCACACGAAACACATCTAGGGGTATCGCGAATAAATTTCGATGGAATTTTTTCCCTTCTCAGCAATATAAATCAAATTGCTGAATGGGAAACATTCCGGGGAAATATTATTCGCGATAGGGGTGATCAATAGTGCTGGGTTGCGATGCGAAGGCACATCACATGCTGTGGGGTTGCATGAACACAGGTAAAAGAGGTGAGTCGTTGTTTAAATTATACAAATCTAGTTTTGCGTAACAGGGGAAACCATCCCACTTTTCAAAATAGAACCAGGGAAGAAATTTTAAACATAACTCTTAAAAGTAATAACAAACAGGTCAGGGTTGAACACTGGAGAGTCTGTCCGTAGAACTCATTCTCGGATAACAATAGAATACTCTTTACAGTCAACCTACATCCCAAGACACACCGAATGTTTAGGAACCACAGGAAAACGATATGGGCAGACTATGCGAAAACGATTAGGGAGAAAATACAACATCCAAAAGATGAAAATCTCACTGACACTCACTCAATCGACAACGCAGTTCAAATAATCACTGCAAGCATGCACAAAGCCTTTGTTAAACATTGTCCTAAGACTCGCAATTGCAAAACCAAAAAGGCAAATTGGTGGACCAGCGAGCTTAAAGCAAAACAGAGTAGAGCAGAAGAAGACTGGACTACGTATAGATCCGAACTTAATCTGTATACTATAGAGATATTAGGAAAACAAAATTTAAATCCTGAAACACGTTCTGCGAATCCATGGAGAGTACAAGTGAGGCTGCTAGACTACGTAAAGTATTATTTAAAGACCCTACGGTCCCAAGATATATTAAAATATTTGTCAACTCTTGGACAGAGTTTAGCCAAGAAACACTATACAACTCTTATGCCCAGTTGCACAGTCAGAGTTTAAACTCTCGTTTTGGTTTAAACCTTCGTTCAACAAATTTTCGGTTTCACTGTGTTCGTTTAAACCCAAAGTGGAGTTCAACTCTCGGTTTAAGTTAAACGCCTGCATTCTGCCGTTTAAACTTTGGTTTCGCATTTTGAGATTTATTTTGACAGCTGCTATTTCATACACGGGAGATAGAGAGTGAGAATAAAAAAGATAAATTGTTTGGGTGCTGCACTTCTTGAATTTATATGAGTGAAAAGTAGAACTATGATTAGTTTCAGCATTACTGCGGTAAACCCACTGTTAAAAAATGTCAATAGATTTTCAACCAATATATGGACTTTTCAAGGAAAACGCCTTTTTTCAAGTGAACATCAGGTAGATTTTTGCCCAAACATAATGTAGACAAACGTAAATTGTATTGAGGTTTTTTCAATACAAATTATTTATTTTCGTGTGTGGAAATGATTTTTTTCTTTAGATTCTTGGCGAACAAAATATATCTATACACACTCATATTTTTCACATTTTGTTTTGGCTGAAACAAGACACTACCCACTCTATTCTTTTTACAATGCAATTTGTTTGTCCGATTTTGAACACACTTCTCGGGGCAATGCCTGTTCAGTTCAGAGGTTTCGGAGTTCATACCATTTTTTTATACAGATCTAGATTACCTACCTAATAAACCGGAACAAGATAGCCCAGATTTTCGTAGAAACACCAGCAAAAAACTTTGCGCCTATTATTACCAGACAATGACCCTAATTAGAGGCTCTAAAATCCTTTCAATATTCAATATCATTACTGGCGACGGGTGATTGGATGTGGTAAAAACCCAGCGAGTGACAAGAAGCAGTACCTGTGATCGCATCCGTCCGAATGCCCTCTACATTTCAACAACTAGATATTATTATTGGAAAAAGAAAAATAATAATAATAATTACTGCAATAATTCACCCCTATCGTGTAATCCGCCGGGGGGAATCATTCACCGAGAAAAATATTTTGGTATCGTCAAATCCGCAAGGTGAATAATTCCCCGTGTGGGTAATGTGAATGAGTTTCGCTGCATCGTTGAAAACGTTCAAATCGAATTTTTCCCGAACAAAATGACATTTCGCATCAAATTCATTGCGGATTTCATAGGTTTTCTTGCTTGCTGCACGTCGGTCGTGAGAATTTGTTTAAGAAATGTACATATAAAAAGCTGCTTTATTAAGCCAAACATTTTTAATAAATCTGTGCAATATTCACCCCAATCATGGAATCCGCCGGAGGGAATTGTTCGCGGAAAAGAATATTTTGGTATCGTCGAATCCGCAAGGTGAACAGTTCCCCGTGTGGGTAATGTGAATGAGTTTCACTGTATCGTTGAAAACGTTCAAATCGAATTTTTCCCGAACAAAATGACATTTCTTGCCCGCATCAAATTCATTGCGGATTTCATAGGTTTTCTTGCTTGCTTGCTGCACGTCGAGAGAATTTTCTTTAAAAAAATTTACATACAAAACAGCTGCTTTATTAAGCCGAATATTTGTAATAAATCTGTGCAATATTGAACTTTATTAAAATCAAAAAATAATCATTCTAAAAACAAATTTCATCCGGAAGTTCTATGAAATATTCACTGCTCTTCTTAACCTGTCTCATATTCTTCTCTGAGAACACCGCTCATTTTGTTCTTCCTCTTATGCTTCCAAAAATAGTAGATACTATCCTATACATTTATCACACAATAATAAACCCTATTTTTTATTTAAATCACTTTTGAAACATACTTTTCACATACCTCCGACGAATGCAGCTAGAGATTTGTATTGACAAATTAATGAAGGACAGCCGTTTGACAGTGAAACTACCTTTCCCAAAAACGTGTCGATAAGGAAACTTTTCCGGCGGATTCCACGATAGCAGTAGAAGGTGAAAGGGAATCGAATAGGTGAAGTGAAACTCAATTCCGACGGATTCCACGATAGGGGTGATTGAACTTTATTAAAATCACAAAATAATTAGTCTACAAACACATTCCATCTGGAGGTTCCATGAAATCATTCACTGCTCCTCTTAACTTAACCTGTCTCGAGTTCTTCTCTAAGACCACCGCTCGTTTCGTTCTTCCTCTTATGCTTCCAAAAATAGTGCTATCGTATTCGTATCCATTATTATATTAAACACTTTATTATTTATTTAAATAACTTTTAAAACAAACTTTTTATATGCCTCCGACGAATGCAGCTGCATGCTGCACAGATCTGTATTGACAAATGAAAGACAGTCGTTTGAAGCGAAAGGGAAAGGTAGTTTTCCCAAAAACGTGTCGATAAGGAAACTTTTCCAGCGGATTCTACGATAGCAGTAGAAGGTGAAAGGGAATCGAATAGGTGAAGTGAAACTCAATTCCGACGGATTCCACGATAAGGGTGATTAATTGGTGAAAGTAGATGACAGTTCAAACATGTGTCGAAAATAAATCAATTCATTTCGTTAATACCAAAATACACAATGTAATAATATTGCACACATTTTCTTTTATTTACAAATGGTAAAATAGATAAAGTAGAGAAAGGCAATAACCATTTATTTCGTCAAAAGTGCGCTGGTAGAAAAATATCCCCTTAAGGGAAATTGTTCTGCGCTTCCACAACAATTTCCCTTAAGGGGATATTTTTTTTTTGTTGTTCTGCGGTTCCACAACTGCTAGCTGGTTTAAGGGTAGTGATGCGATTATATGAGAACACAAGCGTTCCCACTCTAGCCTCTCACTATCAACTCCTACTCTCACCTCCACGTTGGTGACTGGTGGGTGCCTAGTACCTCGACTGGAGATGGGGTAACCAACCCCTGTGGAAGGTCGTTGGTGGCAGCGAACGAAAGAGGGGGGGAGGAGTGTCTACGCACTAAGACACTAAGTCGAACTAAAGTGTAATCCTGTATGAGCTGCTTCGACATATTTGGATACCAGGTCTATGGGGATCTCCAATACTGAGCCAGGGTGTTGGAAAAGAGTTGGTGGCGGACGAACCCTAAACGGGTCAACGGCAGCGCTCATATCCCAAAATTGGGTTACTGACATCGGAATATCCGACCCGCTGTCCTAGGGTCAAAACAGGGCCTGGCCCTCCAGGTTGGGGGTTGTGCCGTTGGGGTAACTTCCCGACCATGGAAAAAATAAATAGTTATGAGAGAGACGCAACCAGCCTCGGATAACGGAACTCCTCAAATGGCAACCAGACCCGGAACGTCAATGGACTATGATTTAAGAGTATGTACCTGGAATGTAAGAACACTCTACACCCCAGGTGCTACTAAAAAACTTGAGTCTGTCCTCATGCGGTACAAGGCAGATATTACCGCGATCCAGGAGATACGATGGATAGGATCAGGCATGATAAAAAGAAAAGATTGCGACATTTATTACAGCTGCAACAAAAGTCTGCATGTATTAGGATGCGGATTCGTCGTGGGAAATCGGCTTAGGACAAAAGTTATTGACTTTAAGCCGATAAGTGATCGCCTTTCTGTGATCCGCATCAAAGCTACTTTCCAAAACATAAGCCTAATATGTGCACACGCCCCTACCGACGAGGCTGAAGATCCCATCAAGGAGGAGTTTTATGACCTCCTGGATGGAGCCTACGGAGCCTGTCCGGAGTATGATGTAAAAGTTGTACTCGGGGATTTCAATGCTAAAGTCGGAAAGGAAAACATCTTTGGCGGGTTAGTTGGTAAGCACAGAATCCACGAAACGACAACAGACAACGGCTACCGACTAATCAATTTTGCAGCAGCTCGTAATACGGTGATAAGTAGCACTAGGTTTCCAAGGCTAAGGATCCACACAGCAACCTGGCGCTCTCCAGACGGTCGAACCGCCAACCAAATTGACCATGTGCTAATCGATGCGAGGCACGCATCCAACATCCTCGACGTGCACACATTCCGAGGGGCAAACGTCGACTCTGACCATTTTCTTGTCGCGGCTAAATTCAGAGCTCGACTGTCCAACGAGAAGAAGCTGCCAACCGCCCAGAAGAAGAAATTCGACGTTGGACGCCTTAGCACACCTGGAGTAGCCAGAGCCTACAGGGAGCGCCTGACTACGAAACTCTCATCTGTGCACTCACCTACCACAAACGTCAACAACCAGTGGTGCCAGTATCGCGACATCATCAAGGAGGTAGCCGAAACCACTGTAGGGTACCAGCCACCCCAGAGAAAGAGCCCGTTGTACGATTATGAATGCGTGTACAGGAAAACGGTGACAGAAGATGCACACAAGAAAGCGCTGCAGCAAGAGAAGAATATCGAGCCAGGAGAAGGGAGGAAAAGAAGATCCTGCGTAGAAAGAAGAGGGCTTACGCAGCTTCCCAGCTCAAGGAGATCGAAGAGTCGCGCGATCGTAATAACATCCGGAGGTTTTATAAAAAAGCTAAGCAACTGGCTGCTGGCTACAAAACCGGAACGCAGGATCTTCGAGACAGCGAAGGAAACTTAGTCACCGAAGCGCAGGGAATAGTAGACGCGTTTAAGCAGCATTTCCAGCAGCTGCTTAATGGGCATCATGTAGAGAGAGTGATAGGGCAAGAAGAGAACCCACGTCCGGTCAATGAAGAACTAGTTCCACCACCTAGTATAGAAGAAGTTGGCTTAGCTATAAAAAAGCTTAAGAACAACAAGGCCGCAGGCTCTGATGGACTACGAGCGGAGCTCTTTAAATACGGTGGTGATGTTTTGGTGGGGAGCATGCACCGAATCATCAACCAAGTATGGGTGGAAGAAAACATGCCCGATGACTGGACTATCAGCTCCATATGCCCCATCTACAAAAAAGGCGATCCTATGTCTTGCAAGAACTATCGAGGCATATCCTTGCTAAATGTCGCATACAAGATCCTATTCAACGTACTGTGTGAACGTCTAAAACCGTTCTGCAACACACTAATCGGCACGTACCAGTGTGGCTTCCGGCCCGGCAGATCGACTATAGACCAAATTTTCACACTGAGGCAAATCTTGGAAAAGACCAACGAATTTCAAGTCGAAACTCACCACCTATTCATCGACTTCAAAGCCGCGTATGATAGCATACATCGTCAGGAGCTCTATATGGCGATGGCCGAATTTGAAATACCGGCAAAACTGATTCAGCTGTGTCGCGTGACGCTGGAAAACACGCGCTGCAACGTGCAGTTTGGAAGCAGCTCTTCCGAACTTTTTCAAACATGCACCGGATTTCGGCAAGGAGACGCTCTATCATGCGACTTCTTCAATCTCGTACTGGAGCAGATAGTGCGCAGGGCAGGTGTCAACACGGAAGGCACTATCTTCAACAGGTCCATCCAGCTGCTTGGCTATGCGGACGATATTGACATCATCGGTCGCTCCCAGCGTGCCGTGATAGAAGCGTTCACGGCGATTTAAGAACAGGCGAAATCCGTTGGGCTTGAAGTAAATGAGGACAAGACTAAGTACATGCTATCAACAAACAAACAAGCATCTGTCCACCGCCTAGGACAAAACGTCACTATTGATAGCAACAATTTCGAGGTAGTTAAGGAGTTCACCTACCTCGGAGTAAACGTAAACTCCACGAATGACACCCTAGTGGAGATCCGACGAAGAATTACCCTAGGAAACCGTTGCTCCTTCGATTTGGCAAAACAACTGGGTTCAAAACTCCTAACTCGAAGGACGAAATGTGTGCTCTACAAAACCCTTATCCTGCCAGTTCTGCTTTATGGCGCCGAGTGCTGGACGATAAGCAAGAAGGGAGAGCTGATACTGGGCTCCTTCGAAAGAAAAATACTTCGGCGGATTTTTGGTCCTGTTTCGAGGAGGGCGAATGAAGGAGAAGATACAACCGCGAACTCTATGAGCTGTACCAAGATGTGGATGTAGTACAAAAAGCCAAAACACGTCGACTACATTGGCTCGGCCACATCGAGCGAATGGACAATAATGCTCCAGCCAAGAGGGTCTTCGAATCCCAGCCCCCAGGTTCGAGAAGACAAGGAAGACCGAACCTCCGTTTCAAAGAAGTTTAGTTAACTGGCAGATTATTTTGAACTGTGAAACTGAACGAGTTAAACCAAAAGTTTAAACTCTGGGTCAGGTTTAGTTAAACTTCAGTTTAAACTCTGACTGTGCAACTGGGCATTAATGGACATGCACTTTCCGGAGTCCAGTGAAATCACTAGGTAAGAGCTCAATCACGCTCCTATTCCGTCGGGTACTGAACCGAATATAGCTACGGAATCATTGAAAAAGACTTACATCATAAAGAATTCACTCTGGCAGCATTTTTGGGCATTGAAGAAGAAGGAAAAAGGAAGGTATTTCCCCACTATTAGCGAACTCATGGAATCTGTTCTTAATGAATTATCCGCGTGGGCAGGACCAAACGGCCTTGGTCAATCCCATTAAAACCGAAACTGTCCTATTTACTAGAAAAAGAAAAATCGAGAAATTCGACCTGCCAAAGTTGAACAGAATTCGCCTGAAACTTTCCTCAGAAGCTAAGTATCTGGGCATCATCCTGAACTCTAAACTTACCTGGAAACGTAACACAGAAGAAAGAGCAAAGAAAGCACTATTAGCATGCATCGACATAACGGAAGCAATGAGATCAACACCTCAAGATTATTCTTAACCTTAACCTGGAAATGAAAAAGCAGACGAACTAGCAGGAATTGAATTTGGAATTCGGAACTTGAAACTTGATGCAATAATAAAATCATTACATCAATAGATATACCAATTAGTGTAGCAAAAAGAAATATTGACCAAAAATCAAGGGGAAAATTTAACACCACCTGGTCTAACAGACACGACAGTGCTTTATCTCGCAGCCTTAAAAAGGAAGTCAGAAAGGCATAACGTAGCTTCTGGCATAATTTCTGTGAGAACGTTAACAGCGCAAACGAGGGCTCCAGTCCTATCCAAATCACCCACTGTAAAGCGTATTAAAAAACCCCAGTGGCCAATGGGCAGAATCAGAGGAACAATCACTGGATCTGCTCATAAGACACTCATTTTCCTGGCTGCACGCCTTTCACCGGTAACCCAGGAATGGCACCCCTTACACGGCCTCTCCAAACACATTAACCATTTGTGAGGAGAAGCTAACGTCGGCCGTCAACAGCTTTGAACGCTCAGCCGGACCTGATGGCATCTTCCCGGCGCAACTACAGAACGCCTTTGACATTGTCAAAGACATTCACAAGCACATTTACGTAGGTTGCATCCCATCATCAAAGTAGTTTTCATCTAAAATTTTACCTTAAAGCAGAAAAAACCTCCCACGCACACCCCAAGGACTTCAGACCAATTGGTCTGTCCTCCTTTTTTATTAAAACTCTCGAGAGGATCATCCACCCCTACAGCAAGGACACTGTTTACCAATCACTGTTTTCAAGCTCTCAACATGCCTACCAAAGGGGCAAGTCAACCGAAACTGCTCTTCATTCGATTGTTGGAATGATCGAGAGGTCTCTCTCACTCAAAGAATACACAATGGCTGTCTTTCTTGATCTAGAGGGGGCCTTAAACAATATCGAGACTCGATCGATTATTCAAGCCTTAGACAAGCTTAATATCGAAGAGCCAATCTGTCGCGTAATCGCCCATTCTAACAAAGAGGATGGTGAGGGCCACCTTTGGCAGCAGCGCTGTTGAAAAACTTGTGCACAGAGGCACTCCACAAGGTGGAGTGCTTTCTCCATTGTTATGGAACATAGATCTTAACGAACTTCTGATCTCGATGGAGAGCTCCGGGTGCAAAGATGTGGCCTATGCGGACGACGTCGCCTTACTTGCTTCGGAAAAGTATCCCCAAACACTTTCCGACATCCCGCAACTCGCTTAGTTAGTCTTATTTACAAGGAAGGTTACCCGCTATCACTCCCCCAAAGCTCAAAGGAACTCCACTCGAGTTCACTTGCATTGCTAAATACTTGGGGCTGAGACTGCACAGGAAGCTCTTATGGAGAGAAAATATTGGCGAACGCGCAAGGAAATCCGTAGTGGCTCCTTTAAAAGGGCTGTCGGCTCTAGATGGCGCCTTCAACCTAACATAATGCATTGGCTTTATGCTGCGGTCATAAGACCGATAATTCTATATGGCATCGTTGTGTGGTGGCCGGCCTTGAACAAAAGTTCCAATCTAAAGGGCTTAGAGAATACTTATCGCTTGGTATGCCTATGCATCACGGGCGCACTGAGGACATCTCCAACCGCGCGGCTCTGCAAACCATGCTTAACCTACTTCCACTAGACATCATCAGGTGAGCCTAGCAGTATCGCAGTATCCTAGATGTCTCCATCTGAACTCTGCTCTGCTTGCTGCGTCAGCGTGAATTATTTGTTTAACGTAGGAAAGTGGTGCATACACGTTGTGCATACTGCCAGAGGAGCTGGTGCTGGTGCGTCTGTTGCACAGTTCCCTGGGATGTCACAGTGACCAGGAACCAAACAGAGGGTGAGATTGTACTGTCCAGCTATCTCGTGAAGAGATACGCGGCAATCTTCCAATCTTATTTCGCTGGCTTTGATTGCAGCTTGGCTATGAATGTATATGTCGATATCCCTTTGTGATACCGAATTAATCGACAGCAACGCTGTAGCTTGACGAATAGCTGTAATTTCGGCTTGGAAGAAACTTCAGCGTTTCGGAAGACAGAAGGAGAGGTCCAGATTCAATTTTTCTGAAAAGACCCCGGCGCCCACTCCCTCCAGTGTCTTAGAACGGTCTGTGAATATTGACAATGATTTGTGTAGGACATTTTATGAATCGAAATTTTGTTCTGTCCGGTATTTCATGGGTGAAGCTTTTTTCGAAGTTGATTTTCGTTGGCATATAATCGGTTGTAGGGGCAGGGGGATTGTCTGTAGAAGGATCCTGGCGTGCCCAGACGGTTGCTCTCTCCAGTGTTTCGCCTCTCTCAATCTGATAGCCACCACCAGTGTTTCTTTAGTCTTATCAACAAAAACTAAGGAAACTCCGGCTATATGGCGCTGAAGCTTGGAAATTCTCAGAGGAAAATATCCTTGGTCGCTGTGAACACAAAATTTTTGCGAGTGATTTTCGGTCACTTTTGTCTTGATAGGATTTTGAAAAGGAGAATAGGAAACTCTACAGAAAAGTTTGAATCAGACCTTTAAGATGGCTAGGACATGTAGAGCGAATGGATCCTGACGATTCGTCTAACATTTCTGTGAAGAAAGACCTCGCCTCCAGTGGGAATCTCAAACAACTTAAAGTGCGCATCTAGAGTCTGTTAATCAAAGTGGTAGCCCCACCAAGCAAGTAAGTAACGTCTACACAAACAATTCCTAAACGTATAAAATGACAGCACAGATTAAATCTCATTAACACTTACCACTGTTGGGTTTTTATGTAAACCAAAAAGCCACGTAGTTGTTGAGCTAGAGCGAGGTGGGGCCCTAAATTTATTGTTGCTATTGATTTGCATTTCATGAGTTCCATCGTTGATGCTTTCGATTGTTTCGTCACAATTGACAGTTCCATTCCATTCTTGACAGTGACTCAGCCTTGAGAGCGGTCGCCGATTATTACTGTCTGAACCGTCTAATGATCCATTTTCAGCGACCTGCAGCGAAAGCATGCTATGACGATGTATTAGACCGTCATCACAATGCAATGAATATGTGCGGTTTAAGCCACTATCGTTATTATTCTGATGATCTATTGAATCATAATCATTATCATTGGGCCCACAGCGACGACGTATTGAATTATCCATGCGAGGCGATAACGATCTTTGAACGTCATGACCATTCAGAGTGCAGTAGTCTCGCCGATTAATATCCTCGCTTTTAGTGTCGTCTTGATCAATGCTCTCCTGGTCGCAAAGTCCAATACCATTGAACTCTTCGCCATCATCCGCCCCATTGCAATGGTTTATCTGATTTCTTATCGAATCGTAGTTCAGAAGATCTTCCCGTGATTTTTTTGTGAATGCGCGTGCAATATGATAAGGCGGTGGCTTATTAATCTGCATACTATGTGGTTGTTGTTGTTGTTGTTGTTGTTGTTGTGATCCTTGTTGACTATAAGAAGAAATAATTGATGGAGATGCGCTAACTTGATGTGCGGATCCAGAGCTTTCGTAAAGTGTGTCGCGCAGCTGTTGATCGTAGAGTGACGGTGAGGGCGCATAACCTTGGTCTGGGTAATTTTGTTGTTGAACGCTGGAAGTCGACTGATGTAACGAATTTCGATAGTGTTGATAATACTGTTGTTGTTGTTGTTGCTGTTGCGACGAAAATGCTGCTTGACTCACATAAGAGGTGGGAGTTAAACGTTCCCCGCCTATATCAATCGATGGAGACTGCTGTGGAATTTGCATTTGAGCCGAGTAAATATTGTTGGATTGACCTGTTGGATACATCTGCGTCGGCTGCTTTAGATATTGGGCGTTTTGATGGCTGCTGATATTGTTCGAGTTTTGTGCGGATTCGCCAACATCTGTATCGGCGCCTCTGCCGCGGTCAATCAGATGGTAACTCATCGAATTATGCATCTGCTGTAATAGCACTGAATTTCCGCCAGGATTTAGCAAAACGCGAGCCTCTTTAACACCATCCACGATGGGCACCGACGTAGCGCTTGAGACGTATTGTTTGCCATCAACCTGATCGGGAGACGTAGCGATGGAAGCGGGCCGTACACTTTGCGCTGTTATCATTGGCACATTTTGCTGCTGCATTTGATCATGATGGTTGTTACGAACGTATTTCGCCATGAGACGCAGCTCTTTAGGATATGGCGTCGGTGATCGCATTAAACGGGTTGCCAAAGCCTCTGCTCCTTTAACCTCATCAGCGAAGCATATTCTGCGTGACGGACTGGTTACCGAGTCGTTTTGTGCTACGAAAGTAGCATCACCAGGTTTTTCTTCGTTTGCAAAGCAAATCCTTTGTGACTGAGGTGTCATGGGACCTTCGTGCGCCACAAATGTTGCATCGGCTTTTTCGTCAGCGAAAAATATTCTTTGTGACGGATTTGGTACTGCTCTACCACTAAAAACATATGAATCAGCTGATTTGTCATGCTCTCGCTGTTGTAGTAGCGAGTTCGTTGAACCGTTATCACTGTTGTATTCATTCGGTTGTGTTCCATTTTGTTGTAATACTGCTTGCTGTGGCAACATGAAACACGTCAAGTTAGACGCGTTCAGATACTGTAATGGCACTAATGGCTGTGACTGGTTATCACTAATCCAAAGAGCAGTGAGTTTTGTTAAGCTTAGCACAGACAGCGGCAGGTAAGTTATATAGTTGTCAACTAAGTTCAGAACATGTAGGTTAACCAACTGACCAATGTTCTGTGGCAACTCTACGATTTTATTACTCCGGACACTGAGAACTGCCAAATTTGTACAACTGCACATCTCAGTTGGTAAGCTACGTAGAATATTTTCATCTGCACAAAAAAAACGCAGCCTCCTTAGCATTCCTATAGTGCTGGGCAATCGTAGAATGAAGTTATGACTTATAACCATCTCTTCGAGATTCTCCAAATGGCAAATACTGTCTGGTAGCTCACGCAACTGATTGGCTTCGCACTGTAGAGTGACCAAACTTTTCAGCATCCCTATGCTAAATGGCAATGATTCCATATCATTTGTGGACACCGATAACACTTCCAAATTTCTCCAGTTGCTTATTTCGTTCGGGAGTGTCGATAGCAAATTATTGTTCGCCTCAAAATGCTTGAGTTCACGCAAATTGGAAACATTTGGCGAAATGCGTCGAATTCGGTTTACATCTATCCAGAGTTCTCGCAGTTGGGACAGTTGGCAAATTACCTCGGGCTATTAATTAAAAAAAAAAGAAAACTTGTAAAACGCAGAAACTACAACAATAAAAAATCATATTTCTTACCAACTCTGTGAACTCATTGGCGCCAATGTCGATTCGATTCAAGTTACTTAAGCGTGACATCGATTTTGGCAGTGTGATTAAATTGTTTGAACGCAATTCAAGTATTTTTAGATTTACCAAGCGTCCAAAATTTGCCGGCAGGAATTCTAAATTAGTTTCGTTAAGCAACAGTTCCTGTAAGGATATCAAACTGGTGATAGCATCTGGTAGTCTTTGCAAGTTATTCAAACTAAGATCTAGACGTGTGAGATTCTTGCATGACTTAATGTTATCCGGAACGTTAGACAGACCTGGAGATACAAAAATATTTGTTACACAAAGAGCCGTGGTACATACGAAGGTACGCGAAACTATATACTTTCCATTTCGACCCAAGTTCAGGTGCTGCAATTGCCTTAACGACCCAATAGCATTTGGTAATGACTCCAGTTCATTGTCGTTGACAAACAGCACTCGTATTCCTTGGCAATAGAACAATTGTGGTGATAAGGCTCTTATCTGAAATTAAGAATAAGTATTTTATTGACAGCGCTGCAGGAATTGACGGAATGGAACTATCTACACTTTTCATACTTTTGAGAAAAGTTCATAGGTAAATGGATGATTCAAATGTTGACGACACTAGCAAATGAATTAAGGACAAGGAGCTGCGATCTGCGTGTGGAATGTCCGTACCTTAAACAGACCACAATTAGTAGAGATCCAAACACACCCTACGATTTGTATGCGATTTTGTCTTGTTCTCATTGTTTATATATTCGTTCATGACATGACAGCTTTTTACATACTTATAGACACAATTGTCATATTTTCCCCATGAATATCAGAAAAGAAATTAAATCGGTACAACAATTGCACAGACGCAAACAAACGGTACGATTTTTATACAGTCTGTCGCATACGATCGTTGGTTTTCAGTCGACAACGTTCGACCATGCGATGTCGGTACAACCGCAAATTTCAAGCGCACACACGATACAATCATCGCATTCGACCGCATGTTGCACAACGGTTCGTACGATACTAGCTTCAGTAGGTAATGCACTTGAAGTTTAAGTAGCACTGAAATAATGAAAGTGAAATTTAAGTAGCATTGACATTTTCAGTGCTAGTGCAATCGAAGTTTTATTAGCACTGGATTTGATTTTTCTAGTGCATTGAATCATTGAATAACTACAAATAGAAGTGGACAGAGCTCATTTTAAAGTGACATACGGACCTTCATTGCGGCGGAAATTTGTATTAAGCTAGTGTATACATATACCAGCTTTTTCTAGGTTCGTGCATTAAATAAAAATAATTTCCCATAAAATTTCCATGTTTATTTTTCCTGTGAATACCAACATCGAGCATGTCAGCTGTGTTTTAATATTTGAAACGAAATTAAAAGATTCCCATTCTTCTTTTCGTATTCGTCTCATTGACAACATGCAGATGAAAGATATTGCACCGATTGCATAATAATTGTTGTGGAGTAGAAGCAAAGGAAAATGAAATCAATGATCGGGTACTTTTCGCATATATGTATAGGACGTTAGTGGTGGTGTGTAGGGTAGGCGAAGGGTACTTTTAGCATAAGGAGACGAGTGTGATGTGCATTGGAATTTATATTTAAGAGGATAACAATGTGGAATGGAGAAATAATATGAAATCACAGATCAGATTGTTTACAGCACATATTTTTTATTCCTTCGATTTATGGGCAGCAGTGGTGTCATGATGGTGGCTCTTGAACTTAGGTGTCAAGGTAGGTTTTGATGATCTGAAAGTTATGGGGTAAAGTGCATGGTAAGTATACTAGTAGGGAAATTTGGTTGAGTTTTAGGAAATAAAATCACGTAGGTACCTGGATCGATTCCATTTTTCAGTTTTCTCACAATGTAGAAAGTATTATACCTGTGAGAAAGATATTCAGGCCGATTTGGCAAAATCTTTTATCCATTTTTCCTGTTATTCTGTTATGAATTTCCATACAAAAGTTCGAACTGTCAAAAAATCTTTTACGATCTCCAAAATTGGTATTCTGCGAGCAAAAATCTTTTATGAAATCTGTTATAAATCATAACAGACAGAATTTTGTGACTTTTATCATAAAAGATTTTTAATAATTAGAAAGTTTTGGATTGAAATGGATATCTGTACAATTTTTCGTCAACGAAATGTTTACAAAAGAAGACAAATGTAATAAATGTGTATAAACAAGTGGGTATGTTATTGAAAATAATTTATCAGTTTATATTTTTGGTTTAGACGAAGACACCAACCACTTTTGCTGGAACTAAGATTAAATAGTGATCCATTTGATCTTACTGATGTGCGTATTATTCAGCTCTTTAGATTGGATACGGTGAATGCTAGAGTTCTAATGAACAAATTGGAACAATTTACGCACGACACGAATACAAACATTTCATTTCAAATTCAGATCAAGTACATTTCTAATAATGTAATAACGATGTAAAGTTGGATATTTATTTCAAGTTTCTAATGACATTTTTACGGATACGATTCATATCAGGCATCAATAGGAAGCAAACAAAGAACCTACTAAACAGAACCCGCCCAGATATCGCTGAAATCACGGCAATAACGACGGGGCATTGGCCAATTTGAGACCATGCGGCCAAACTAAGTATCCCATACAAATACAAAATACAACCCTCATTGCCGCAGTTGCGGAAAAACAAATGAGAAAGAAACTCTCTCTCATTTCCTCTGCAAATGTCCAGCATCAGCTCTAGCAAGAGCCGGACCAAGCCAGACTGCGCGCACTGAACCAACTATTCTTCTACAGGCTGGATATAGGTACCGACCGGATCACATCCATAACAATCATCACGTCACAAAGTAGGCCATTTTGGTTTATCGCATTTATCGCCCAGTACATCCAGTTTCATTCAGTTGGTTACTGATTTAAATAGTGTTTTCTAATTGGATTTAGCTCCTTGTAAGAGCAATATATGTGCTTTAGCTCGGTCGTGGTTTTTTGTTGTCTTTTGTTGTCTTTTTCCTAAAAAGATATTCCAGTGTTTATTACACAATTATTTAGTTTGTAGTAATTCATAACTTATTCATTTCAGCCTGCATATTAATATGTTTTTTGCCCAAATTTGACCAGATGCCTACCGACTATGAATAAAAAAAACTGTGGTTTGTTTTGACAGCTTCGTAACAGATTTTCAATTTTCGAAGTTCCATAACAGAATTTCATAAAAGTTCGAAACCCCGAAAACGATTTATGAAAGATCTTTTACGGTCGAAATCTTTTATGATTCATAACAGAAAATTCATAACAGAATAAAAGATTTTGCCGAATAGGCCTAATTGTTTTAAGTCCAAATATAGATCTATTAATTATGATATTAAGAGGATAGTCGAGCTCAAAAAGTCTCGCAAGTCTGTCTGTCTGTCTGCGTGGTGGTAGGTAGCTACACTCTAAACGACAGGACGGATTCGTTTGTACCTCGAGTAGTTTGTCTAACCACTGATCAACGATCGCACAAAAGTGAGGGAAAATTTAAATCGAAAACAAATAAGATACCTAAGTATTTAAGAGAATTTTTTAACGACTTTAACATTGACGCACAAAACCATCTTTTCGTAGTTCCTATAAAGGAGAATAGAGAATTGTTGAACAGTATACTAAATACATAGCTGGTTCGGGATTTCTTAAAATTGCCCTCTACTTCCTTAAAGAGGGTTATTGAGCGAACTGAATTGCGAATTGCTCATAATTAGGTATCTCCAGACTAGAAATGGCAGCGTCTGGCAGGTAACCCCAAATAACGCAAGCAAGACCACCACGGGGCTGCTAGTAATATTTAATGCATATATGAAATCAAACTTGGCACTTTAAGGAACGCCGTCCTTTTCTTAATACATAGTTAGAAATACATACTTTTCTTTATAGTTCCGTATAAATCCCGTGAAAATGTATGTATGTCTCTATCTAATATGTAGTTACAAATTCCGGTATTTTCGGGACCAGAAAACAGCCGGGGTCCACAAATCGCAGGATTGTATTCGCTAGTAGTTTTATCGAAATGATTATTAGTGGTTATTGGAAAGGAACAATTACACAATGGGTCGTATGAATGAACGATTTGAGTTGACTCCAACTTTTGACATCTTCGAAAAGCGGCGCCACCGACCTTTTACTCAGATTGGTATGCATAAAACGTGGAAGAGAAAGCAATTGCTACGAAAATTCCAAGTCTGCTATTTTGTTGACTTAGAGCCTTTGCTAAATATTTTGCGCCCACTTTCTTTACAAAAACAGTATTTTCTTTTGAGTTTTCGGTGTTTTTTGTTTGTATAAATAGTTAAATTAATTTTTGTTTGTTTGACTGGCACATTATACCTGTTTTACATACTGCTGTTAACGTTCGTAAAAAAAACAGTAGGTACTATAAGCAAAGACGAATTGGTTACGATCACAACCTTTTTTCAGTCCGATTGTTCAATTTTGACCAATCTTCACAGGAGCATTATCGGTCCAATACCTAAGATTGCCTGGAAATTTGAACTCAATCGATTTGGTAGTTTGCGAGATGTAAGATTTCTGAATTAATTAAAAAAAGAATGAATAAAATCTATGCATATTTAACAAAAATATAGGCAAAATAGTGAGACTCTAACATACAACATTTATGCACAATCTTAAAATCTGGTGTATCTAATGTCAGCAAGAAAGCCAAAATCATTTTTATTCAAATTATCCTTCCCAACTGATCACCCCTTGCATCGCCCTCCCTCTCCTAAAGTCATAAATCCTACACATTGATTTGCTATTGATACTTGTTTTTAATATTGCATCTCCTTTAAGATTACCACAGCACCAGCAACAGCAACTTTGGCAGCAGCAGCAACTTCAACAGCAGAAGTCGAATGAAACACATTGGAAACATCGACAGCAACTTTGTCAAGGGAGGAAAACAAAATTTGTTGTGAGTTGATTGTAACGCAGCATTACCAGATTACCTTTTATATCTTCCAAAATAAATGGTAAAAGCGAAAAAATTATATTAGGTACCTACATGACAACCTGTAAAATGTTAGAGCAAATCACGTACTTAGTACCAGTAGGTATGTACCAGTATAGGTACTTGGTGGTGGCTAAAGTATAAAATTCGAAAAACATATTTGATGTAATTTTCGACTGTGTTTTTCAGATATTTGCTGCCCAATCAAACATCAAATCAAAATTTGTATGCACTTTTGTTTTCATAGCTTGTCAAACATTAATTTTAACACAACTCGCGAAGATTGAATTAGATAACTCGTTTCCACATTGCAATAGTAAAACCAGAATTCAAAATCACGTCCCACCGACATTAAATAATTTGACGCATGCAGATCACAAAAAAGAATTGATTTCTTTTGCAAATCGAAAATAAAAGGCAATCTAAATCAAAAGAAAATTAAAATACATAGTATTTTCTAAATAATTTACATAAGAATAATTTGTAGAATGCTGAAACTTTTTTTGTATATATCTGGTAATGATGCTGCACCTTCAGTTTGTCAGCATTCTAAAGTTGAGAGAACTGAAAAAGTCACCGTGGTGTTGGTAGCGTTTGCACAGCAACATTGAATTTAGGACTTAGGTCTAACGTCGATGTCGATGTCGATGTTGCTGTGGTAATGTAACTTCAGCCATTAAAAAGCAGGGGCTCTAAAAAGTGCGCTGTGGCTGTCAAAGTTGCTGTTGCTGTGCCAATCTGTTTCTCGCATTACTGTCTTCCAAACCAAACCAGTTCCCCACCCTGTTACGTCATATCAGAAAGAATTCTATACACATGGATGGGGATGGGGAATGAAGAAAGAGAAAAGGCAAACCGGTTTGTTTTTGTTTTTTTCTCTATACACATTTCGACAGCAAAGTTAAGCATGAAATATCCTACCTCAGACTGGTTTACAACAAAAAATTACCCATCCAGCATTCCTTAGAGATCTTGTTTATCCAATCTTCAATCCCAGATATGCCCAGATCCATTTCACAAACCAGCACAAGCGATCGCAGCGACGTATGGACCGCATAGCGGATGATTGCATCGGTGCCGTTTCTATTTGTAGTAATTCAATGATTGAATAATGCACTATCAAACTAGTGCACTATTCCCAGGTGTGGTGTATGTATGCTGCCGCCCTAAGAAAAAAGGGCACAAACGCCAAAATTCAAAAATTGAGTTAGCGGCATATTTGGAATCGATAAACAGTGCTTTATTTTTGCGCGAAGCTTAAAGGGCACATTTCCAACAACAAATGGCTTAAAATCAGCAATGCAAATGGGCACATCTACCATGCTTAGCTCTGCCATTTACTACGTTAAAAAGGCTCATTTGCCTACATTTTCTGCTTATGTGACTTTTTTGCTTAGTGTCATACGATTTTTGTTGGTTAATGCGCCTTTTTTGCTACTTAACTATCATGTGCAAGAGCTGTGTACGAAGAGGCATGTTTGAACAAGCTCTCACGATTTGAAGGGATTTTATATTGCGCTGCTGCGCGAAATTTGTAGGTAAGAGCAACTTATTGTTCTCGTTTTAAACAAAGGGAATATAGGAAAATTTCAGATTTACGTAAAAACCGATTGACGGTTACCCTCCATCTGTTTCCCAAGGCAAACCGCCACTCTTTCGACGTCAAACTGCAGATCAGACTACTCCAAATACCCTTCTTTGACATGTAACAGCCACCCTCCTAAGAAGTGGACTGTCAGAGGCTACTAACGCGGGGTTAGACTGCTTCGGTCACATTTTTGCCTTCCCTGAAGACTAACTGCCAGCTGGAGGAACTGATTACATCAGTCAGCTTAATCTTGAGACAAATGTAGGCGGGGGTTAGACTGGTTCGATAACCCTCCGTCTTTTTCCCCGAAGACAAACCGCGACCCACTTTTCGGTACCAAGCAGTAGGGTGGACTGCTTCAATCAAGCTTTTCGCAAACAGTTTCTTTCTTGCTGACGGGTTTGTCAAAGGAAATTAACGTTGGCAGATTGCTACATGTATACTTCGTCTTTTTCTGGAAGACAATCCGTCACAAAGACTTTCGGTGTCAAGCAGCAAAGAGGATTGATTCATTCACCTATTTTTGCTACGCGCCAGTCTCTCTCCTTGTGGATAGCAATAGGCAGGGGCAGACTGTTACGGTCACCCTCCGTACTTCCCTAAATACAAACCGCTACCAAGAGGTGGTAACTTTATTAATTTTAACCTATTGAGTTGCTTCAGTTACCACACCACCAAGACCTCTTAACGAGGTAAGATACACAGATCTCTCTCTCTCCCAAAAGAAACAACAGAGTTCCCATTTGCAATATCCAGCAAATAAATTTTTCTATCGACTTTCCCCTTCCCTTCCCTTCCCTTTCATGTGGTATCACAATGGAGCTATTAATATTGTCTAAATGTGCTAGTACACGATATGTAGCACACATTTCGTGTTTCTTATGTAGCGCAGTGGCTACATAAAATTGTGCTTTAGTTTAGTTTAAAGTGGCTCTCGATGAGAGAAACACGTAGGCCGTTATTCGGCCCATTGTACATACCACTGGGATTTGGGGAGCTGTTTCTTTACTGGCTACTCATGTAAACCATTTGCTGCCGGTTATAAAGCCAAGAATGTTAGCGGCGCTGATATTACCTAGATCACTGAGATCATTGAGAAAATAGTTTCCTAAATAGGCCCTTCTTAGATTGGCCAGGGCAGGGCAGCTGCAAAGAAAGTGAGTGACGGATTCGTCCTCCTCCTCGTCCCTACAGCTTCTGCAGAAGTCATTATATGGCAGACCAAGCCTTTGGGCGTGTCTGCCTAATACGCAGTGCCCGGAGATCACATTAACAACTTTCGAGATGCTAGATCTAAGTCGAAGAAGCTCCTTGGATGTGGATCGCTTTGCGTCCAGAGCTGGCCAGGTGAGCTTGGCAGTATCGCAGTATCCCAAATGTTTCCATCTGAAGCCTGCACTCATTACTGCGTCCGCATGAATTATTTGTTTTGCGTGGAAAAGTGGTGCATACACGTTGCGCAGGCTTATGCTCTCCACGCCAGAGGAGCCTCGCCTTGCTAGTTCGTCTGCTGCACAGTTCCCTGGGATGTCACAGTGACCTGGAACCCAGCAGAGGGTGAGGTTGTACTGTCCTGCTATCTCGTTTAGAGATATGTGGCAATCTTCCACCGCCTTGGATCAGCCTGGCTATCAATGTATATAACGATATCCCTTTGCGATACCGAATTAATCGACAGCCACGCTGTAGCTTGACGAATAGCTGTAATTTCGGCCTGAAAAACACTGCAGTGTATCGGAAGACTGAAGGAGAGGCACAGGTTCAATTCCTCTGAAAAGACTCCGGCGCCCACTCCCTCTGGTGTCTTAGAACCGTCTGTGAATATTGACAGTGATTCGTGTAGGACATTTTGGGAATCCCACTGGTTTCTGTCCGGTATTTCGTGGGTGAAGCCTCTTTCGAAATTGATTTTCGTAGGCAGATAGTCGGTATTTGTGGGCAGGGGGATCGTCTGTAGAAGGATTCTGGCGTGTCCAATTGGTTGCCCTCTCCAGTGTTTCCCTTCCCTTAATCTGATCGCCACGTTGGTGGCATATTCTTTACTGACGATGTCTAGTGGAAGTAGGTTAAGCATGGTTTGCAGAGCGGCGGTTGGAGATGTCCTCAGTGCTCCCGTGATGCACACACATGCCAAGCGCTGAATCTTCTCTAAGACCTTTAGATTGGAACTTTTGTTCAAGGCCGGCCACCACACAACGATGCCGTATAGAATTATCGGTCTTATGACCGCAGTATAAAGCCAATGCATTATATTGGGTTGAAGGCCCCATCGAGAGCCTACAGCCCTTTTGCAGGAGTATAGAGCCACTAGGGATTTCCTAGCGCGTTCGGCAATATTTTCTCTCCTTGTGGAGTGCCTCTGTGCACAAGTTTTTCAACAGCGCTGCTGCCAAAGGTGGCCCTCACCATCCTTTTTGTTAGAATGTGGGTGATTACGCGGCAGATTTGTTCGCCAATATTTAGCTTATTTAAGGCTTGGATGATCGATTGTGTTTTGATATTATTAAAGGCCCCCTCTATGTCAAGCAAGACAGCCATTGTATATTCCTTGAGTGAGAGGGACCTCTCTATCGAACCAACAATTGAGTAAAGAGCAGTTTCTGTTAACTTGCCCTTTTGGTATGCATGTTGAGATCTTGAAAACAGTGATCGGTCAACAGTGTCCTTGATGTGGAGGTCGATGATCCTCTCGAGAGTTTTAAGAAGAAAGGAAGACAGACTAATTGGTCTGAAGTCCTTGGGGTGTATGTGAGAGGTCTTCCTGCTTTTGGAATGAAAACAACCTTAACCGCAGTCCAGGATGATGGGATACAACCCAGCGTTATGCAACCTGCAATAATGTGCCGGGAAGATGTTATCAGGTCCTGGTGACTTGTACGGTTCAAAGCTATTGACGGCCCACTTTAGCTTCTCCTCACAAACGGTTAATGTGGTTGGAGATGCCGGGTAAGGGGTACTATTCCTGAAGTCAGGATTACCGGTGAAGGGCGTGCAGCCAGGAAAATGAGTGTCCATGAGCAGATCCAGTGATTGTTCCTCTGATTCTGCCCATTGGCCACTGGCCACTGGGGTTTTTTAGTACACTCGGTACAGTGGACGTTTTGGATAGGACCTTACGTAATCTGGAGCCTTCGTTAACGCTGTTAATGTTCTCGCAGAAGTTACGCCAGGATCTGCGTTGTGCCTTTCGAACTTCTTTTTTGAAAAGCCTCAGGCTACCTTTGTAGATCTCCCAGTCCGTGTCTAGCTTCGAGGTTTTGGCTTTGTTGAATGCCTTTCTGCTCTCGCAGTGGAGTTTAATTAGTTGCGTATTCCACCACGGTGGTTTCTTGCCCTCCTTCATTTTGGTAAGGGGACAGGATCCACTGGCGGAAGTGAGCACGTTGTTAAGCGAGTCGAGCTCTCTCTGGTCGTCGGGTGGCGAGTGTCTACAGTGAGCTAAATTCGCAGATAGAATGGAGTTATGTTTAACCCAGTCTGTTTTTCGCCGGTTGCGATAAACTGATTTCTGGGGGGGTGAAGCTACAGTTTAGAGTAAAGGATATATACCGGTGGTCTGAAAATAAGGGACTATCCGATACTATCCAGTCTGATATAGCTGGGTAAAATTGTGCTAGTACACGGAATGTAGCACAGCGCGCACATATCGGTTGGCTGTTGGCTATTCGTTTATGATGATGCTATCCGCAGTTTTATTGCCCTGTGTGCAGTCTTGCACTAGAACTGTAGGTTCTTTTTGTTCTATTGTTCTGTTTTATTGCTTTGGGTGTATCGCGTCTCGTTCGCTACTTTTATGACCCACAAAAAACTAAATACCATACTGCTCGTACAAAACACACTGACACAAACTGAAATGCTGAAATTACATTCAAAAATACACACGAACCGTGCAGGTAACCACTCGACATTTTGTAGCGCACTGACACAAATCGTGTGTGCTAGGGTAGTACACGGAATACCGAAAAGTCACACACGAGTGCCTCATATCGTGCCTCATACGTATGAGTACCTTATGTGAGTGGCACAAAGATGGCTAGTACACGGTATGTAGACATTGCCTCCATACGCTGACGTCAAAATTACGTCAGAGCCACATATACATATATGAGGCACGCTACATATCGTGTACTAGCACCTTAAGTGCGTCCTTTTAGGAAATACACCTAACCTAACCTATAATCTAACTCAATGAAATAATTTATTTTAATTTCTTCTTCAAATATATTTAAAAAAAGTTTATCAAATTATTGCAAAAACTCAGTTTTGCTAAAACTTCAAGCTATTTTTTTGAGCTTATACTAAGAAAAAAAGTCGCAAGTCCATTTACTCAAAGTAATCGCCAAATTACTGAAAGTTACAGGCACGATAAAATTACATAATTTTTTTTATTAAGAAATCGTTTTTTACATTTTCAAAGCCATTTAATTTGAAAACCAAAAACAGTAAATTGCATTTATCTCAAAACTACTAAAATGGAGATGCGCCCTTTCTTCTTACGACCGACGGCAGTGGGTATGTTGTGGTATGAAAATCATTTTGTAGATGGCGCATACCAAAGGATGTACTTATCTTATGCACAGACCAACACTCATTTGCAGAGAGAAAAATGACAGAATATCCATTTTTTTTACCAATTTTCACGTTTATATAGCAAATAATTGCATAACCAGAAATATACCGCAAAATTTAAAACTATGTGCAAAATAAACGATAGACGACACTATGGTGGTAGAGTTACTTGAAGCAAAGCTAAAAAGATAGCGCTCAGTGCTATCGTCTGAAAAGTTACGCGATGAGACCCCAGGCCATAGTTTATACTTTTTTTTTTATTCATCTGATGCTTTTGTTCACTTTTCCCCAAAAATCGTTTTTCTAATTCTAAATTCAAAATAAAAGAAATTCAACAAATAAACCACATGACAGTTGTCAAATGCAAATTTTAACGGAAACTGCAAGGGAAAAACACATGCAGTGATGTAAATGCTTTGTTCGAAAATTACTTTAGCAAAGTAAGATTTTATTCATACCGATTTAGAGCATTTGCTAAGTGGATTTAATTTGCTACAAACTTTTACTCAAAGCATGCTCGTTTTTATTCATACGGCCCATTATATAAAAACATAAAAAAAAACTGTTTCATTTCATAGTCAATCAACAAAAAAATTACACAGTAGTGTAGGGCAATCGACTGACAAATTATTCATACCGGCTGAAATGTTGATTCAGGAAGCTACATAAAAAAAGCTCCACTATTGACGTTAGTTAGAGCTGATAGATCTTTTCGGGGTTTCAGCCAACATACCTAAAATAAAATGACTGCCACCACATTATCTATACATATAATAAAACTGTAGGAATTTTCGTTGTCAGCTAAAAACTCGAAAAATACTTTGTTCCTTAGGACGTTTATAGCCACTTCCTTAGAAATAGTTTTTAGCCAAAATGTATTTTTTAAAGTGAAAATATGTACATACACAATATACCTTGCTACAAATGGATGTTTATACTTTTGCGATCGTGCGACATAACAAACAAGAACAAAACTACACTAGCATACGTATACCTCGCATGCAAAAAGGGTTGATATGTTTTCGCAGTGAGAGCTATGGTCCGTTGTATATTATGATCGTATGCCCGATGCCGGATGGGAATGGGGTGCGTGGTGCAGTTAGGCCTGCCAGACGTCCCGATTTTGTCCCGATTTTCTTTCTTTTTATTCTACTTCGTTTAAAAATGATCGGAAATAAAAAATTAAACAATATTACAAACCTTAGCGACTATATGAAATTGCAATTGTTGCTCTGAATGCATTCATCCATATATAGAAAACTGTAGAATTGTTGAATTTGCGGTTGATGTTTTCGATTCTAATAACGAATATTGCTTAAAGTAAGCAGGTTGACTAAATAAACACTAACTAGTATTTATTCGAAGCTTCGCTTCCGTTACAGAAGTATATACCTAAACCTAATGTACTTTCCTACGTGCTCGATAGGGTATAAAAAATGTTCCTCATACAAATTGAACCCTTCTTAAGCCCAAACAAAAATTACCAAAATCAGAGAAATTGGCATTCGCTATTTCTTATATAGAGTACTTTAGACGAGTTTGATCAGATGAAATATAAGTGGTGTCAAGTGGTGTGGCAGTGGCGTGATGACCAAGTGGACCAATGTAGACCCGAAGATCAAAGCGGAATGGGGGCTACGTAGTATTTTATCTACAGGTGTCGTGATGCCAGTCAGAGAGTGGCAAGCGGATTGTGAAGACGTGGGTTCTTGCATTCCAACTGAGAATTTTTGATTACCCGTAAATTAAAAACATGCGAGACGACAAAGCATAGTATTCAATATATGATAGCATTTTAAAACCTGGTGAAGTAGTGAATCAGTGGCACCATACGTTGCTTGCCACTTCAGTGCAGGCGTCAAATCAATTTCAAACCACTTCGCCGCTATTCTATCGCCACACCACTTGTTCACCACTTCAAAGCGCGCCTTGCTCCAAAATTTTCCTTCAGAATATGTAAGCTTCCTAGATTTTTTCGTATGGGCTGGGCGTTGATCACCAATCGGCAATTAGTTAGGACAAACTGTTTTATATGTATATGAAAATATGTAATTGATAGTAATAGTAATTGATATGACTTCTTCTGGGTAACAAGGCATTGGAAAAGTTTGGTTTGCTACAAAAACATAAAAAATGTACCCGTGGCTAAGAAGGCTACTTTTTAATTGCGAATATTTAAGGAAGATCTCATAGGTCAGATTATTTTTTATTTCTAAAATAAGTTCAAACGATAAATATATAAAATATGTTTATGTATGCGCATCTAACTGTTAGACTGAAACTGAATATTAAAAGTTCCTGAAGTACCTACTATTATTTCTTTGGTATTTTTAACACATGTCTAAGTAACGTTAAAAAACGTTTAGTATGTTTTTTGTATGTCCCGATTTGTCCCGATTTTCGGGCCTTGGTGTCCCGATTTTAATAAAATTTCATCTGGCAGCCCTAGGTGCAGTATGGCATGGGATATATTAATAAATCTTCATAAGAGAAGAGACGTATAATACAAAATTCTGATGTAGTTATGGTAACAGTGTAGGGTTGGTTCAGGTAATTGTTTGGATTCCATAGGAAAAGGGAAACAAAGGAAGGGAGATGCAGTATTATAAACAAGTAGCAAGATCATGGAGAGGGAGGTCGATGCAGAGGGGGCACCTTAAATCTATATCTATACCAGTGGAGTCGCGTGAATTATTTAGATTGGTGTGCAATTATTGAAGATCATTATAGGCATTTTTGTACCTACAACAGAAAACAAAATAACATCGCAGACTGTCGTGCGCTGTTTTTTGCACGATATAATGAATTGTATATTTTACCTTTGACGCTTTACGGAAACAGAACAGAACAGATACCTACAAAAGAAAAAAAATCACCCTAATTCTGAAATTCTAATTCATTCGATTTCAGTCAACTGGCATTTCAACTTTTAATTTCGATGGACATTCGTATTTTGTTCATTCCTTCCCACATTCTAAAATTCGAAAATTTGTGTTCGAAGTGTCTATAAGCCTGGAAACTTGCAACAAACGAAATACTAAATGCAAATCTTTATTTCGTCGGGCTAAGTAGATAAGATTTGTCTCGTAGTATTTCTCGGTTCAATTTGATCGTTTCATCTTCCAAAATAAATGCCATCTTTACTCAAATTATGAGATACTACTGAAATTCAATAATATGGGTGTCACGGTAACTGCATATGTTGACGATGTAGTCCTGCTTGCAAAAGGGAAATTCTTACCGACCATAAGCGACCTATTAGGAAACTCACTGAGAGTGCTCAACACGTGGGCAAAGCAATGCGGCCTTGGGGTTAACCCCCAGAAAACTGAGCTTGTCCTGTTTACAAACAAAAGAATAATACCACTATTCGAGCCACCAACTCTCGAGGGAATACCTCTGAAGGTGGCGGATAGGGCGAAATATTTAGGAATGATTTTAGATAGAAAACTTAATTGGAAGCCGAATGTCAATGAAAGAGTGAAGAAAGCAAAACAAAACAATCCTGTGGATGTACACGGCAATCGTGCGGCCTATACTCACATATGGCAGCGTAGTCTGGTGGCAAGCCGCGGGCAAGGCGACCAATCTTAAGTTAATGACAAAAATACAAAGACTAGCATGTATAGGGACCACACCTACGGCTGGACTGGAGGCAATTCTAAATCTGACTCCTCTAGACCTGTACATGGAGGAATCTGCTACCAAAAGTGCCTTAAGAATTAGCCAAACCGGCACTTGGAACCCGGGCAACTTTGGTCACGCACAGATTCTAGGGAAATACATTGGGAATGATGTCACTTAAACTTTGATAGACCATTCACCTGCTCGTTTCCGAGTAGAGATGAATGGAACACAAATGAACCCACAAAAAGGAAATCGATATCCATCTACACAGATGGATCGAAGATGGACTGTGGAACCGGTGCAGGTATATTCTCGGAGGAATTAAATATACAATGCTTAATCAGGCTTCCTGATAGCAGCAGTGTCTTCCAAGCCGAAGTCCTGGCAATCGCGGAGGCAGCCCGTAAGGTGTCATTGATGGCAATACCAAGAAATGATATTACCATTTTCATTGACAGCCAGGCGGCTATCAAAGCAGTCTCTGCTACTGAGATAAAATCCAGATTAGTTCACCGCTGTCGCGAAGAGCTTAAGGTTCTTTGCTCGCAGCACACCACGGTCCTATGCTGGGTCCCTGGGCACAGTGACAAAGCCGGCAATGAGAGGGCCGACGAACTAGTGAGAAAAGGGTCCGCAATGGATCATGATCAAGCACTACAGTCGATCAAGCCACCACTCTGCAGCCTTGGAGAGCGAGTGGAGAACAAGATTCACATGAAAACAAATAACAGGTGGAAGGGACTAACTACCTGCGAGGTATCACGGAAGCTTTGGCCAAAATATGACAGCGGCCGGACCATCAAACTCTTACAGTTTGACAGGTCATCGCTGTCTAAATTGGTAGCGGCTCTAACGGGTCATAACTTCCTAAGGAACCATACAATGAAACTAAATCTCAAGGATGACGATATATGTAGAGGCTGCGGCGACGAAGAGGTTCATGAGGATACACCTCACTTCCTCTGTCACTGCCCGAGTCTCTGTCACTTGAGGAACAGAACACTTGGAAGTCACTACTTCCATGACCTACAAGAACTTTCTGATGTCTCACTTTCTGATCTTTACAGGTTTTTGAGGACGTCAGGATGGCTGGACTGCGTCGAGTGAACACCATAAGAAGGGACATGAAGCTGACCATAACAACATCAACCGCTAACCCCCTGGGTATCACAATGGGTCCACAAGGACCTGAGTGTGGCACGGCAGGACTACCCTGCTCTGCCAACCCGTAAACCTAACCTTTACTCAAATTAAAACCAACAACAATTGACAATCTGAAAGCTAAATATTTATTTCGAAAATAAAATTCATCCAATGAAATCATTCGATAATGAACTTCTTTCCCTCGAAACTTAGAAGTTCATTCGAGCGGAGGTTTAGAATTCGAGGAATACTCGAACTCAATTCGATCGAATCTCAAAACAAGCGTGAATAGGAATGAAGCCCGGCACAGAAAACCGCAGCACGAGTTCACTACAAGTTCATCAAAGTTAAGCGATTTTATGTATGTCGTGCGGCTGACGAATCACAATGGAGATGAATACTGGGGAAATCTTGTAGGTATATACAGGAGTTGGATGAATTTATTTCATGAAATCAACAGAACCATGGTGCACAGCGAGATTTCGTGCGAGTTTATTTTTTTTTGTTTTTTAACGATGAAGGAATTTTGAAAGGCAAATTAGGAAGGATGAATATGGATATGGTGTAGGGTAGGCTGTGTGTTGGTGGATTTGTAATTGTGATGTGCATATTTGTGTGTGTTATTATTATTATACACAGTGTTTGATTTTGGTTTTTTTTTTTTTTTTCAGGGAGACGCAACTGATCTATACTTATAATAAAACTGTAGGAATTTTCTTTGTCTTCCAAATGCGCGAAAACTACTGGACATATTTCAATGAAACACTCAAAATGTAATCTTAAATGGACCAGATATAATTTTGTTGGTTTACTAAAGCCGAGCGGCGCAAGGCGAGCACGGGGTCAGCTAGTGTAGTTATAAACTGTTACTCATTCTTAATATTAGTGAGTTCTCGATCCCATTATAATATTTATTAAAATGTGTAGTCATACAAACATTATCGATGGTTATAAAAAAATTAATACCATAGAACCAACATTATCTGACTATGCAAATTATTAAATTATAATTAAAAATTATAGTTCTTTTCTATGCCAACTATTAGTAAATCATAATTAAAATTCTGTTTGCAACTTACCCTATTTGAAGATAAATAAAGCTCTTCCAATGTGCGTTCATGCTGAGAAACATCTGGTGGAACATCAGTTAGTGCACAATTGCTGTAATCAAGCTTCGTAATGACTTCGTCATTCTGAAACCGCATACATGGAAAACATTTCCAAAATGGCATCGTGATACTTTTATTGCTTTTTTGTGCGATTTGAATTGAACTTGTTTTTCTCTTACGAATTTACTTTAGACTTATGAATAATTGCTTATGAACTTGTACTACATAATATCTATACAATCTACATTATCGAAATGCAGCAAATCATTAAGTTTACAATAAGGTATAAATAAATAAATATCATAGTAAAGGCACAAAGGGAGGATTATTTTTTGTTTTGTTTTTCTTTGTAATAATTTGTGTAAATTGGATTCGTGTAGTCTACGTTTACTTGTTACATATTCATATACATCTTAAAAAACATTTTAAATATTGATTTAGTACTAGAAAATCTCCTTTGGCTTTTTTATTTTGTTCCGATTACGATTAATGTGTGCGTTTTGTTACTATATTTTGTATACGTAGAAATATACGTTAATTAAGAATAAGAAAAGCATATCAGTCTTGTGTAGAAAACTGGAAACAGTTTCGATTGTCTATCTGAAAAAAAGGGAATACGTACTGTTATTGTATATGCTATTTAGAGGTTTAAATTTAATACAAATTAATATATAGTAATAATTTATTTCAAGCATTCAATATTATTCTAGAGCCTTCCCTGCTCGAATTTAAAGAGTAATATCATCTATATATATAAAAGAAAGTGTCCGAAGCGATGTGATCCCATAACTCGAGATTGGCCGAACCGATTTTGATGATTTATACTTTTTTGGAAAGGTATTTTCTCAGTACGGGTTTTTTTTTTTTTTAAAGTCGAAAATAGGCCAAAAAATCTAAATTTCAAAATGTCTTAGTTTGACCACCCAGCGTGGTTTTTTTTTCAATTTATTTATTTTTTTTTTTTTTATTTTGTATATCGTATACATATCGTATCCCAATTGAACTGTCAGATAGACACGCAACGTAACGCCATCTATTATCGATCAATGGCGAAGCCAATTTTGTTTCATGTGTGGTGGCGCTGTCCACGTTGACTGTGCCATTTGATTCAGTTGCGCAGTTTCTCCATTCGTTGCTGTTTCAGCGTCCATATTGCACTTTGCGTATTCGTGTTTTGTTCGATCGAATAACGTTTGCCGGCCATTGCGCATTACAGATTTTGATTTCTTCATTGCGATTTTGTGAGTTTTTGTGAAATAAAATTGATAATCTATATATATAAAAGAGAATGGCGTTATTTACTACGCTTATAACTCAAGAACGCCTGGACAGGTCTCCGGCCAAACAAGAAGACTACTCAAGAAAATGTTGACAAAGGGGCGTGGCAGATTGAGCTTAAATTTTAAGAAAGTCTGGCACAAAGGCTATTCTGTGAAGTTTGGTGGAATTTGGACAAAGGGGCGTGGTACCGCCCATACAAAAAAAAATTCTAAATCGTATACATATCTCGAAAACCACCAAATCGATTGAGTTAACACTTACAAATGGTCTTAAATATTGCCCTGTAGTGTTCTTGTGAAGATTGGTCAAAATTGGACTAAGAAGCGTGGCACCGCCCATACAAAAAAAAACATTAAAAGTTTTATATCTCGAAAACCGCCAAATCGATTAAGTTGAAGATTACAGACAATCTTTGGTATTGGCTCAGGAATGTTGTGTAAGATTGGTCAAAATTGGACAAAAGGGCGTGACACGTGACACCGCCCATACAAAAAACATCTTCTATGGGATGAAACTCGATGACGTTACAACTCTATAACCGCTGGGCCGATTTCATTGCAATTTTGTGTGTGTGTTTGAGTAAATCCAAGAATGGTTTAGATTCACATTAAGTGAAAATTGGACAAAAGGGCGTGGCATACGAAAAAAAAACCAAAAAAAATCTTATACATATCTAGAAAATAAAGAAAATATAATGTATTTTGTATATAATCATACTGTATATTTGTAATTGGCCCAAAGGTGTTTTTGCCACCAAAGGGGCGTGGTATTTCCCGTATAAAAAAAATATACATTTTAAATTATATTTCTCGACACCCATGGGAGCTAAAGTTGTAAAATTGTATAGGCATTGATGTACATTGTCCAAACAAACAATCGCGCGAAGTGTGGGTGGGATCTATTATCTTATTAGCAATTGCAATGATTTGAGATTTCGTCGGGTTTAAGACAAGTCCATTAATAACAGACCATCTAAAAATCGCAAACAAGTCTTCATTATATTTACTTGCAAGATCAAGGACATTACAAAGAGGACGGGATAAGCACAATTGAACATCATCAGCATAAAGGTAAGTAGTCACGTGTTTACAGACAGTCGGCAAATCATTAATAAACAAACAAAATAAAATTGGACCAAGGATAGAACCTTGAGAAACACCCTTTGTGATAGGCTTTAACGAAGAGGACTTATCTCCAACTATTACTTTTTGTTGCCTGTTACGTAAAAAACTCTCAATTAGCTTAATAGCACAAGGGCTAAAACTGAAAAACTGCTGCAGCTTCCAGCACAAAAGTTTATGATTAACCGAATCAAACGCCTTGGAAAAGTCCAGCAGACAAAGAAAAGTAACATGGCGCTTATCAATATTTAACCTGATATCATCCATAATATTAACCATAGCTGTAGAACAACTATGGCCTTCTCTAAAACCAGACTGAAGTTGATGAAGTAAGGAGTTACTTTGAAGGTGATGCGAAATTTGCTTCGCAATTACTTTTTCAAGTATCTTTGATAGGCAGGGTAATATGCTAATAGGCCTGAAATCATTGACAGATTTAGCGTTACGCTTTTTAGCCACAGGTATGACCTTGGCCAATTTCCAGACATCAGGAAATACTGCTGACATTATACAGAAATTTACCAATTGAGTGAGATGTCCGATTATGAGCGGTAAAATCAATTTAATGAATTTCAGCGGTATCCCATCCTCACCAATTGCATTCGACTTTATCGATGCCAAAATGCCGATGACATCAGACTCAGTTATAGAAACGAACTCTAGCACTGGTGATGGATTACTTGAACTGAAATGAGGAATATTGATATGACTCACTTGATCATCACCAGAGAGAAAGTGATCATTCAACGCATCAGGATCAATCTCGCCAACAGCACACTTGTCATTATTAATACCAAGCTCACGTAAATTTCTCCAAAGAATCTTAGATGGTAGCGTAGCGTTGAGTTTAGCGCTGAAGTAGCGGCGTTTAGAGGCACGGGTGACACTAGTTGCGTAATTACGGGCGACTTTATACAAATTCCAGGTATTAGTGTTTGGCAATCTCTTCCACCTACTGTAAGACCTATTTCTGCTTTTGATCGCATTAACAACATCGGCTGTAAACCATGGACAGTTCTTGTCACTGATTTTAATAGTTTTCGTAGGGACAATACTTTCATACAAATATGCAACAATGGGCTGGAAACAATTAATTCTCTCATTAGGATCGACAACAAGTCTACAATATTCCCACGGTGCTAGGGATATTTCTCTTTCAAGGGCAACAGCATCGATGGAATTTAAGTCTTTGTAAGAAAATTCAGAAGGAATGATAATATGCTTAAAACTTATATCGTAGGTCACAAAGAGTAAATCATGATCAGAGATGCCATCAAGTGACAGTTGATCAAGGAGTAGAATTGAAGAATTGTCAGCAACAATGACTAGATCTAAAAGACTAGGAACTGTGTCAGGAGAGAAATGTGTCGCGTTTGAGTTAACAATCGACAGACCAATCGAGGAACAAAAATCAGAGATTTGATATGCACGAGAATCCCGTCTAAACAAATCAGCATTAAAGTCCCCACAAATAATAATATGCTCATATAATGCAGAAAAATTGGAGAGGGTTGAAAAAAATGGTTCAGGAGAAGTACTCCTATTGGGACAATACACGCAAGAGATTAAGCATTTTGTATAATTATCAGATATTTCCGCAATTACGAAATCGACCATAGATCCTTTAGAGATAGCCATAGGTTTGCAAGTTAAAGTGGACTTACAATAAATAACAACCCCACCACCAATTGTAATTGTCACTCTATCACTTCTAAATAAATTGTAACTAGCGATTCTATAAACTACATCTTTAATATCGGACTTAAACCAGGACTCAGAGACGCAAATAACATCAACACAGGAGTTAATAAACAAATATCGCAGGTAATCAAGCTTTTCTGCATTAAGACTACGTGCGTTTAAATAGCAAATTCGGAATCCCTCAACATGTCTAGATAACACATTAAGAGGCCTCTACCCATATTGTAGAACATAAAGTGGAACTCAAAGCGCCATCTATTTTTGATTTGCGAAGCTCTTATCATGGTGTGAAACCACTCTCGTCATTCATTTCACTTTTAAAATCAATTCAGGAGGCGGAACTTAGGTGGGATATAATATAATACTTGGATATGAAAACTGGTTTTGTGTCATTTATTGATCGTGTGTGTTTTATTTTTCTTGCTGAGAATTGCATCCAAATGAATGTTGGAGTGAGAGGAAAATGTAGATCAGCATAAGACAAAAAATCCATTCTCCACTGATTACATTACATAGGTATAATGACTTTGAATGTGCAAGGAAAAATTAAATCAACGATGGGGTAGGTATTATTCGCATATATATATAGATGGTGTGTGTGGTAGGGTATTTTCAGCATGGCAAGGTTGATGATGATAAATGATAACAACGTGAAGAGAAAGAATGTGAAAATGCAGATCGGATATTTTGCATTCGGTAGGTATGTATTTTGTATTTCTGTGATCCATTGAGTTTTTTTAAAGAGTAGTTTTAAGATTTTAATGGTATAAGGGGAGCAGGTGAGGTAGTAAATGTACTATTGGGTTAAGTAATGGCGGGTAGAAAATAAAATCGTTCCCACAAGTCAACAAACCCCCAATACACATAAATCCTTTTATTGGATCCTGCATATTATCGAGTGAATGTACACAGGTATATGTATATTTTTGCATCCAGTAATATTCTCTTTAGCAAAACCCACAATTCCTTCCCAACTAAGCCCCACTTGAATACCCCTTGCATCATCCCCTCTCACAATCACGGTGTAGCTTTTGCTATTGCTACTTACCTTGGTGATCTTCATAATGTTGCAAATTCTTTCCTCTGTCCCCCTCTTCATACGAAAAACCAAACATCTACCCTACCATAGCTCATAAAAGGTAGGTAAGATAATGGCAACAGCGCAAACAAAATTGCATAATCTTTCCTTGTAAATGGCAACAGCGCAATGCTGCTGGTTCATACTACAATTTGCTTTCAATTATACCTCTTTCAGCCTAACCCACCATTTCACCCTCTTCGTTTCGTCTCTTTTCCTACCAACACAAACCAAACCATTATCTGCTTTACACCTGATCACGGTGTAACCGGCAAGCACTTTTCAAGATACAAATTTGCTATACATAAAATATATAGATTTTCTAAAAATCTGAGTACATTCATCGTTTAAATTAATTTATAATTTTTGTTTTGAAGTTTAAGCAATTTTGTTTAAACAAATAAATGCATTTTCAATAAGAATTTATTAAATATAGCAACATATTGAAAAGTGCTTCTGTCGACCCCTCTCCCATTTTCATTTTTATTCAAGAAGCAAAAATTACTTTGAATCCCCAAGAAGCAAAAATCACTTTGAATAAAGAATCCCCACCTGCTTACACACATATCAACACACGCATCCTTGATTCCATTTCGATCACACTTCACGCCAAACCGGTTTCATTTATAACACACCTCTCAATGCAGTTGACTAACTACACATTTATCCCTTATAGCTTGGGTGTCATTCTGATTGGCTAATCAAATCAGACGACAGAACTACCGCCATCTAAATGAGAAACTTGGAACTTTTTTCTGAGAATGTGCAACAACTATGACACATGCAGTGTATTTTTCTTGAAAAATATATAAAATTTAAACTCAGTATTTTGCAACAAAATACATGTAAATACATAATTTTTTTCTTGCATCCGATAGCTGGTATGATACTTTGTTGTTTTGAGTACAAATTGCATCAAATATAAATCAATATATACAGGAAAAACGTTGTTCATTATTTCAAAAAATTGTTTGTTTTAAAACACCTATCTTTTTAAAACCAGGATGAAATTTTAAGATTTATTTTAAACTCATTTGTGTTTTGCATATGACCTTTAAGATGGACAAGTTATCTTAGACTGTTTCGAACTCTATCATATCATGCGTCGGCAAACAAAAAGTCGGTTTTATGCCAATTTTCCCAAACACAGCTGGGAATTCTTTCAATAAAAGAAAAACGAGATGTCGCTTAAAAAAAATGTTTCAATGCTTTCAAAGGACATATTCTGTTCTTTCCAATGCATCCAATATCATTTCGATCGCTTCAGTATTGACTTCTCTAGGAGGGAAACAAAATGCCATTTTTCGCACTTTTCCTCGATTTCTGGGTAGAGGCCTCTTAACCATAGCAGTGGTAGAGCAATTTTTCACAACAATGCGAGAAGGCTTAGGAATTTGACGAGACATTCTATTGAAATCAAAATCGTATTTATTTAACTAACAAGTAATGCAGCAACGAGAATAATTCACAAAAAATAAACACAGAAAAATAAAAAATAAAATAAATATTATCAATATGTATTATGCTGCTAAGCTGCTGTAGGTATCCAATGAGTTGTGTATGCACTCAGGTAGCTTCCATTGTTGTTGCCTTTGCTGTCCCCAGAGAATTGGGAATATTAACACAAGTAAGTTGCAGTTCAGTCGGCCTTTTTACTCTGTTTGATATCAAGTCCGAAGCAATAAAGTTGCTAGGAGCATGATGTTCGATGGTATAGCTTTTTTCGTTGTTAGGAGACGTAAAACCAGCAAAACAAAGAAGAGAATTAACACGTACAGCTTCCGATTTCAAATCACGCCTCACATGAACATTGCCACGATATGAGAACACCGATGCAATAATTTTCTTCCTCTTTAGTAGCAGAGCATGCTTCATTAGTATTTGATTTTGTTTAGTAAGAGATTCGTGGAGATAAATAGAAGCATTCACATTAATGCCCACATCATGCAAGGAGAGTTGCGACTCTTTCTTCTTACAGTATACCGCAACGGACTTGAGTATAAAGTTTTTATCATATGCTGAGTTGAACCGGATCATTATTGGAGAGTCGAGTTATTCTTTGTTTTTAGGGGGAATGCGGTAAATATTAAGCAAAGGTGGAGCTTTTACATTAAGTGCGAGGCAAAGATTATTGAACATCGATTTGAGATTTTAATTTGAAGAGAAAGGAACCTTATGGAGTAATGCATCGGCAGCAATAGCTCTATTCTCTTGTAAATCAGCCATTCGTCTAATCTCACTGACTTCAGATTTAAGAGCATCTTCAACGTTCGATTTATTTGATTCAAGTCTTGTCACTCTCTCATCAATTTGGGCAATGTCGGTTTTCATCAAAGCCACTTCTTGATCAATTTGTTCAATTCTTTTTAGAATTCTGTGCTCAGATTCAACTATTTTTGCAGACAAAATATTAACAATCAACTCACTTTGTTTTGAGCACTGTACATCTGAGACAGAACCTTCCATTGCGTCACTAGATTTTATCTTGGCAGAGTTTTCGGTTGCCTTGTGAAGCGGTGAGAAAACCAATGAGTGCGGAGAAGAAATTTTGTTGCGAGAGCCAATATATCTGAATTTCGTAAAATGCCTGATTAGAGCATTTTACAAAACCTGGCGGGATTAGACAAAAGGGCGTGACACCTCTCATAACAAAAAAATACTTTTCAAACGCTATTCTTGGACTATCATGAGAAAAAATATATCTACAATTAGTGGGCACACGTCTGAGGAAACATCGGTCGAGGCACACTGAGACGGAGTACAGAATCAGCCCGGACACATCGTTTAAATAAAACGGCCGCAAAACAATTGACAGACAATGTAAATGTACGAGCAGGCAAAACAACGTTTGCCGGGTCCGCTAGTTGTATATAAATTTAATAATATTCTCATCAGACGAATTTTTTTCTTTAGGCCGTTAGCCTGTAGCGTATGCTCGCATTGTTAGCAAAATAATAATCTTTTCTCACAGAAAAAGAGAATTGTATTGAGTCATTGTCGCGCTGACAAATGTGCAGACATTAGAAATTAATAGGAAGATAATCTATTTGATTGGTGGTAACTCCTAACCCCCGTATTAATAAATACTGAATAGCGGCGAATTAGCTTTATCACATCTCATAACTCGTAATTAATGCTAATGTTAATGATCATGTTGGTGTATTATCGTAACCTCTGTTGTTTATTGCATATATTTTATATTTTTGAAACCTTTTTTTTTCTTGGCTTTCTTTTTCCTTATTCCTTATTCTTTTAATTATTTTAGGTGCTTTGGTCAAATATCTGTTTTTCTATATTCTGTTAGCGTTATGATTTTCTTATGTCCTGGGATGGAAGATTTGTTTTTATTTATTGAAAATGATTAGTAGTTCCAATGTTTCTGCTAATGACAACATAAATAATAATAATATGCGTGTTATGATTGAGATTCTTTGCAAGCAATGTAGTGGGCTCTCAGTTTGTCATATTAATGCACAGAGCCTTTGGCCGAAGATCGATGAATTTCGTGATGTGTTTGTGGGATCGAAGGTTGACATAGGGTGTGTATCTGAAACATGGTTTCGGCCCAACGTTCTTAATGTTGTATACGACATGATTGGTTATGAGTTATATCGAGCTGATAGGAAAAGTCGTGTGGGCGATGGAGTGGCATTATACATCCGCGACGGCATAGATGTAGAGTTTGTCACTAAGTCTGAATTTGATTCTTTAATCGATTACTATTTTGTTGAGATAACCAATTATGGGTTAAGCAAACTATTGTTCGGTGTTGCTTACCGCTATAAGAAAAATTTGGAACTATCCGAACTTTTTACAGTCTTAGAAGATTTGTCACCCCTCTACAGCGAAATCATCTTGTGCGGAGACATTAATTGCGATTTGTTAGAAAATACGTCGGTGTCATTTACAAACAAAATAAGTACTCTTGGTCTAGAGTCTATCAACACTACTAATCCAACGCATTTCACAAGCACCGCATCAACCCTAGAAGCCTAGAAGCAACCAAAACAATAACAAAACACAAAGTGATATAAAAAATCATTTAGACCCTAGCAAAATGTCTTTGAAAATAAACAAAATCAAAAATATACAAAATGGAGCGGTTTTAATAAAAGGTGATCAAAACACAGTGAAAGTGATTGAAAAAGAATTAAAAGAAAAATTAAAGACAAATTATGAAGTCAAAGTCCCTACTCAAATAAAGCCAAGACTGCTAGTCGTGGGTATGAAAGAGAAACTTAGTGAAACAGATATAGTAGAGTCCATAAAGTGTCAAAATGAACTAAAAGAGTGCAATATTAAATGTGTTAGTGTATATAAGTCTCCAAAAATAGATTGTTACAATGCCGTCATCGAAATTGACAGTATTGCCAGTCAAAAAATAATGGAAAGTGAAAAATTAAATATCGGTTGGGATAGGTGTCGTGTTTATTATCATTTTAGTGTTTTGCGTTGCTACAATTGCTGTGGCTATAACCATGTTGCTAGTGTATGCAAAAAAAGTAAAACCTGTATTAAATGTTCTGAAAATCATGACGTAAAAGATTGTAAAAGTGAAATAGAAAAATGTGTCAATTGTTGCATCGCGAAAGAAAACTTCAATATCAGTGTAAATGTTAATCATAGTGCAAATAATCCTGAATGTCCAGTATATGTGCGCAAACTAAAAATAGCGAAGGAGCGAGTTAATTATTAGCAATTATCGTCATTCAGATGTATATATTTAAATATACAAGGTCTACGTAACAATTACAATGAATTACAATGTTTAGTTGAGGAAGAGGATGTGGATATAATTGCATTAAGTGAAACGCATGTAACAAAAAAAGATGATTTAGATGATTTTGAAATTGATGGATATCATCTGTTAAGTGTCTTTAGTCAATCTAGTCATACTGGTGGTGTCGCATTTTTTATAAAAAATGGTATTAAATGTTCAGTTGTAAAAAAAATTATTGTACGTATGAAACTGTGGTGTCTAATTATTAAAGTGCAATATAACAGCAATGCTGAAATAAATCTTTGTGCAATATATAAAACGCCAAAATTCTCAAAGCCTCAATTCTGTGATAAATTTGAACAAATCGTAGATACTATCCAACAGTGCAATAATGACATCGTCATATTTGGTGATTTTAATATAAATTGGTATGAGCATACCGATACGTATCGTAGACGTATGTGCGAAATAATGAATGACAATAATCTTTCAATGGTAATAACAGACCCAACTCGAATAACTTCAAATAGTAGAACACTAATCGACTACGTTTTAACAAATAACAGTCAAATAGTAAATGCTGAAGTAGATCATAACTTAAAGATAAGTGATCATGAAACAATTGATATCTCCATAACATGTATTGATAAATATTCAAGCAATAAAAAACAAATAAAATATTGTAAATACGATTATAACATTTTTATAAGTGAACTAATGAACAGATCGTTATTTTTAGAATATAGTGAAGAAAGTAGTTACAATTTAAACACACTGAGTGACCAATTTGCAATAGAGCTAAAATCTGTGATAAATACCATGATAGTGACCAAAACAGTTCCATACATAAATGCCGAGTGGTTTGACGTCGAATTAAAACGAGCAAAGTTTACAAAAATTAATCTATATAAAAGAGCTGTGATATTAAATAATAGTAGTGATTGGGAACATTTTCGCTGGTATAGAAACTATTACAAAAACAAGGTAAGACTAGCTAAATCTTACTTTATAAGAAGAAAAATTAGTACTGCTAACAATCAAAAAGACATGTGGCGTCAGCTAAAAAAATACGTACTACACAAGACAAAAAATAACATATTAGAAGTGCAATTGGAAAATGGGGTCAAAATTAATGATAGTGCAATATTGAGTGACGAATTTAATAAATATTTTGTGCAAAGCATAATAGACTTAAATCGATCTGTGATACCGATGCAGTATGAAAATACAATGGATGAGTGCAATATAGATTTTAAGTTCAGTGTTGTTGAAATGTCAGACATATTAAGTGCAATAAAAAATATAAACCAAAGAAATGACTATAACTTGTGTAATGTTAAAATGTTAAAAGATGCAATAAATGTAATTGGTCCAGTACTCGTACGTGTAATAAACACTTCATTGACTGCCGGTATTTTTCCTGACTCATGGAAAGAGTCCCTAATAGTACCGATAAAAAAAAGTTATGATGCTAAGTACTGCAAAGATTATAGGCCTATAAACATGATGCCGGTATATGAAAAAATTCTAGAAAAAATAGTGCATAAACAGCTACAAGATCACCTAGAAACCCAAAATATTATAAGTCCTTACCAATCGGGGTTCAGAACAAACTATTCTTGTGAAACTTGTGTAAATTATGTGTTGAGTGATTGGAAACGTGAAATTGAGGGACGGAAGTTTGTCATTGCTGTTTTCTTAGACCTAAAACGTGCTTTTGAAACTGTAAATCATGAGATTCTACTAAAGAAACTTTACAAATGTGGTGTTAAATCGACCGAATTAAAATGGTTTAAGACATTCCTTACTGGTAGGAGTCAGCGTACAAAAGTGAATGAATCTGTGTCTTCTACGATAAATATTGATATAGGAATACCACAAGGAACTGTTCTCGGTGTCTTATTGTTTCTTATATATGTAAATGACATTGTAAAAACTGTGAAGTACTCCAAACTCGTTCTATTTGCTGATGATGCCTTGTTATTTATTAGTGGTAGTGATTTTGTTACATGTGTAAATTATATCAATAGGGACTTAAGTGCAATAAATAGATGGTTAAAAATGAATCAACTAATATTGAACACAGACAAAACCAAATGTATGTATATAAGAAACTATCATGCTACAGTGCCATTAAACATCACAATTGACAACATTCAAATAGAAGAAGTGGAAAAAATCAAATACCTCGGCATATTAATCGATAATAAATTAAAATTTAATGACCATATCAATTACGTGTGTAAAAAAATATCAAAAAAAATTGGTGTCCTAAGAAAAATAAGACAAAATATTTCGATGAACTGTGCTGTTAAAATTTATAATGTTATTGTCAAACCCCATTTTGAGTATTGTGGCAGTCTTTTATTTTTCTGTAATCAGTGTCAAAAAAAGAGATTACAAGTACTGCAAAATAAATCTATGCGTATAGTCCTTAAATGTGATAGATATACACCAATAGTGTTTATGTTAAACGCACTTAACTGGCTAAACATTAACCAAAGACTATATTTAAATGCTATGACATTAATATATAAAATAAAAAGTGGAACTTGCCCAAACTATTTGCAAGAATATATATCAATAAATGATGGATCCTCGCACAACTTAAGAAGTGAAGGTGATTTTCGGGTGGAAAGAACCAGAACGAGAAGAGCTGAGCGGACAATAAACCATATGGGTCTTCAACTATTCAACAGTCTTCCAGACAGAATAAAGAATGCTGTAAACATAAATGATTTTAAAAGAAAAATTGTTCAGTACATTAAACTAAATGTGATATAAAATAATATCGGATATTCTTTTCATAGATGAAAATTTACGTAACGTTTATAAATTATAAGTAAAAAAATAAAAAATATGTACATATTGTAAAAATTTACTTAAATGGCAAACTGTGCCAAATAAATATTGAACTTAAAACTTAAACTTAAAAAACCCTGTTGGATCTGTTTGTTACAAGTAGCCCCGAAAACACCCTTCTTTACACTCAGTTGTCAGCATCTGCGTTCTCAAAACACGACCTGATCTTTGCGACTTTTAAACATACTATACAGCAAACACCACCCTCTGTTTATAAGTATAGGGATTTTAGGGGAATAAACGTAACTCAGTTGGAAGAGGCTGTTCTGCAGGTTAACTGGCAAAATGTTTATTTCATGACTTCTGCTGACAATCAAATAGATTTTGTACAGAATGCTATACGTCATCTCTTTAGCTCACATGTTCCGATAAAAACAAAAAATATGCCAAAAAACATTAACACATGGTTTACACCTGATATACAAGAAACTATTAAACAACGTAACCTAGCCTACAAACGATGGAAACGATTTAAACTCCCTGAGTTTTATGCAGTTTTCCGGGGTTTGAGAAACAGTGTTTCTATGAAAATTAGGGAAGCTAAGAAGCGGGTGTATTCAAAGCGTTTCAACAAAAGTCTGCCAGCAAAAACGTTGTTGAAAAATATCCGAGAGCTTGGTGTGGGTCGACAAAATGTAACAATCCCTGAGAATATAAACCCCGATTTTTTGAATTCGGAATTCGCCAAAGTTCAAAGCATCTTGCCTAATGTTGGCGAAACTAGTACGGTTGGTTCTATTCTTAATGTTGAAGAAATTAATTGCTTCCATTTCACTAGAGTAGACGAGAGTGACCTTCTGTGCGCACTCCTTCAGATAAAGTCTAATGCTATGAGCCGTGATGAAATACATCCATACTTTATTAAAATAATCTTGCCCCATATTCTTTCTACCCTTACACACATTTTTAACACAATTATCATGACATCCTCTTTTCCATCTTCCTGGAAGGTTGCAAAGGTTATACCAATAGAAAAAAAAGCCTGCTACCCGTTCATCACCACCTGAGTTTAGACCTATTTCTATTCTGCCGTTTTTATCCAAAGTCTTCGAGAAACTGCTTCATAAACAAATAAGTACTTTTGTCAAAAATAAAAAACTTATAAGTAGCCAATAGTCAGGTTTCAGGAAAAACCATAGCTGTGTCTCTGCTGTTCTGAAAGTAACCGATGATTTGAGAATTGCTATGGATCAGGACCTGATATCATTTCTTGGACTCCTAGACTTCTCAAAGGCATTCGATACTGTAAATCACGGAAAACTTTTTTTCAAAATTGAAACGGAATTTTCAGTTCAGCAACTCTGCAGCTAACTTAATTCTCTCGTATCTAAGTGGAAGAAGTCAAGCCGTATCGGTTGGAGAAAAAACTTCTAGACACTTACAGATAAAATCGGGAGTACCGCAAGGCTCAATTCTTGGACCATTACTTTTTGTAATGTTCATTAATGATCTCCCACAAGTAGTCCGACACTCATCAATACATTTATATGCTGATGATGTCCAGATACAGTTGAGCTGCAAGCTGGGAATGTTAGAAGATGGAATAGAGAAACTTAATAGCGATCTTAAGGAAATCTCACAATGGTCTGTCAGAAATCACCTACAACTAAATCCGGCAAAGTCAAAATGCTTGATAGTCTACAAAAACAAGCTTGACAGTAGCTATTTCCCAGCATTATATTTAGGTGACACTATTTTAGAATATGTTGAAAAAGCGAAAAACTTAGGCATTTGGCTCAATTCTACGCTTACATGGGACCAACATATTCAAATAGTCATTGGGAAAATATACTAAGTCATTTGATAAAGTTTTATTTAGATATCTGACCTTAGCCACCTAAATGCATTTTTGTATCTTTTCCTTTTTTATTATCTTTCTTTTCGTGTTTATATTCTTTTTATTTTCTCTATTTCTTTTTCTAAAACATGCTTCATTGTTAACTTGCATAGTTTAGTTTATTTTAATTTATAATTATAATTAGCAAAGCCAACAAATAAATCATTGTTTAATCTTAAATTATTTAACTTTTACTTATATAGACTTTAACTTCACTTAAGTCCAATGTAAAAGATTCTATGTACAAATAAATGAATGAATGAATGAAATGAATGAATTTGGAAACAGAGCATCTTAATTTATTTAACTTTGCAGAATTACCTAGAAGAAGGAGTTCTTCGGAAACTTCTATGTCTGTAGAAGTTGTATGCACAAGTTGTGAGAAATACAATAAATTAACTGCGTTTTACAGGAAAAAAAAATCTTAAAGCAGCTCTGGATGAGAAAAAAAAGGTTGAACAAAAGTGTCCTAATAAAAGAACAAATAAAGTTAGCACAATTAAAACTTATATCAATTCTCTGAATATAAGTGAGCAATCTAAAATATTTTGCAAGTTACTCATAAGTACACGACCAAAAGAATACGGCCAAGAAGTCAAATGGCTTGCACAAAATATTTTGTATGTTTCCCAATCTACTTATTCATTTTTGAGAAATAAGTTAAGTCTGAACATGCCTCATATATCCACTTTGCATCGATGGGCTCCTATTAAATTTCTTCAACCAGGATTTATAAATAACGCCTTTGATGAATTCAAAAACAGAATTTTATCTATAGATGAAAGGGAAAAAGGACAAGTTGTTTTACTGTTTGATGAAATTGCAATCAAAAGGGAATTGAGGTACAACTCGAAATTAGATTTAATAGATGGGTTTGAAGATTTGGGCTACAAGCGAAATGGGAATTTTAGTAAGCAGTAAGGTTTGTGTTTTTATGGTAAGAGGATTATTTTCTAATTGGAAACTTATTTTCAATTACAGTAAAACCTCGTTAATTCGGAATGGTTGGGGGGAAGGTCTGTCCGAATAAACGAATTTTCCGAATTAATGAGAGATTTTTTTTATGCACACAAACGACCAAAAATTATTTTAATAACACAAAAGATTGGAAATAATACATAAAATTTATTATAAATTATAAAATAATAATAATAAAAATAATAAAATAAAATCGAGGCACGATTAGGAGATGAGCAGTGCGGCTTTCGTCCCGGCAGAAGCACAACCGACCAGTTATTCACTCTCAGAATGGTACTTGAGAAGGCTTGGGAGTATGCTACACCTGTTTACGCTTGCTTCGTAGATTTGGAGAAAGCATATGACCGAGTCCCTCGAGGGAAACTCTGGAGTGTATTACAGGAGTATGGAATTGATGGTTCTCTCTTGAGAGCCATTCAATCTCTTTACACAAACTGTAAAAGCTGTGTTCGGGTAAACGGCGTTAAATCAATACCTTTCACCGTGGGCGTTGGACTTCGTCAGGGGTGCGTCTTGTCTCCTCTCCTTTTCATTACTTATATGGACTGGATGTTACAGCGCAGTCTTGGCGAGGAACGTTTCGAATTGGGAGATCTGAGGATAAGTCATTTGCTCTTCGCTGATGACTTGGTCATCCTTGGATCCTCTCAGACTGAACTTCAGCGCGCACTCGATCGGTTTGTAACCGTTTGTGTTGAAGCTGAGATGAAGGTAAACGTGAACAAATCTGAAGTGATGGTCGTCTCCAGAACGCCTGTTCAATGCACTCTGCATGTTAGTGGAGTCCCATTGAAACAGGTGGAGAAGTTTAAGTATCTCGGGGTCTTATTCACGAGTGATGGAAGGAGCAATGCCGAGTTTTCCTGTAGGATTGGTCAGGCTGGATCGATTTTGAGACAGCTTGGTCATTCTGTTATCAGGAGGACTGAACTTGGTGTCAAAGCTAAGTTGTCAGTCTTTAATTCGGTGTTTGTTCCAACTCTTACCTATGGTCATGAGGTGTGGGTAATGACCGAAAGAATAAGATCGCGAATACAAGCTGCCGAAATGAGATTTCTCCGTAGTATTGCTGGTGTGACCCGTAGAGATCGCATCAGAAATACCAGAATACGTGAGGAACTCAATGTCGAGCAGCTACTTCTCCGGATGGAGCGATCCATGCTTCGGTGGTTTGGTCATGTTAAACGCATGTCCCCGACCAGGATTCCACGACGTGCTATGGAATCCGTACCATCGGGTAGGCGTCCTCTAGGTAGACCAAGGATGAGATGGTTAGATCAAGTCCATAATCTCTCCTTTACCCGTATGGGGATTGCCCTTGATGATTTAGAGTCGATGGCGGAGGATCGAGAGCTGTGGAGGGTCCACTTGAGCAACCTACACCCGCGACCCACTTAATGGACAAGCGGACCATTGAAAATGAATGAATGAAAAAAAATGAATAATTTTTGTAGCTATGTTAATGCTACTGGTGTTTTCTTTAGGAACATCTAAATGTGGATTACCGGGATTCCCCCAATACCATTTTTTTATGGTTTTCCCGACTTCTAAATAAATGGGGACTCCCCCAATAGACATTTGGATGATTTGTTCCGACTTCTACATATTTGAGATCCATTTGCTATGTTCAATCATTGCGTTATTTAATTTTTTCTAGTTTAATTTCATTTTTACATAAAAAAATGTAAAACCAACTCTCATTTATTCGGAAAAATCTCTTTAATTCGGGAAAGAATTTTTTTCCGAATAAACGAGTTTTCCGAATTAAAGAATTCCGAATTAAAGGGGTTTTACTGTACTTTGCGACACAAAACGGCTTGTCAGGTGATGATTTAAAGAAAATAATACTGGAAAATGTGAAAATTCTTTCTGAAATTGGAATCACAATTCGAGCAGTAGTATGTGATTAAGGGTCTTCCAACAGAAAAGCATATAGCCTCTTAGGAGTTCCGGATGTGGAATCATACTTTTCAATTAATAACAGGAAAATCGTCTGCTTATATGATTTTCAACATCTCATTAAATCACTACGTAATTGTTTAATAAAGTCCGATCTGAATACCCCTGATGGCTTGGTAAGCTTTGAAGTTGTCAAAGAGCTTTGGCAGTTAGAGCAAAACAGAAAAACGAAAATGTGCCCGAAACTTCCAAGTCAACATATATTTCCAACTGATTTCGATAAAATGAGAGTAAAATTTGCAACACAAGTTTTTAGCAGAACTGTAAAGGCTGCTATTCTTACAATCATAGAAAGATGTGGTTTTGAGAGCTGCTCAAAGGAAGTTGCACTTTCTACAGCAAATTTTATAGCTAAAATTGATCACCTTTTTGATTGTATGAATAGCGGTTACTTGAATTCGGACAATTTTTATAGATTTATTTTTATTTTTGGAAATTCCAAATTGCAAATCACACTTTATAATAATTAAGTTTTTTTAATAACGATTTCAATAAGGGCGCCAGCAATTTATTTTTGTTTTGATTTTTTTTTTTGTAATAACATCTCAAATTCCGCTTTTTATTTATTTGATTTGTCATCAAAGTACATAGCCTTTCTAAGACATTTGGATAAGAAAATGAAAGCAAACAAAAAGTATAAATTTAAATAAAATCATAGTAAAAAGAGAAAAAAAAAATATGTAAATAAGAAAAACAGTAGAGTATGTAAGAAAATGAATTAAACCTATTGAGTAAGCAAATATAACTGGAAATAATTAGTCAAGATCAATTTTATTAAGGGTATCGTCATATTAATGTCGATTAAGGACGCACAATCATTATACAATAACAGTAAGCCATTTAAAGAAGAGGATCTGCCGTAATTTGTACGAGAATGGGGTACATAAAAGAATCTGTTATTACGCAAATTGAGGGACGGAACATTAAGATTAACAAGACTTAAAATGTCAGGACAGTCAATCTCCCCAATAAGTATTCTGTGGAGAAAAACAACTCTTGACACCTTTCTCCTAACCTCAAGAGACTCGAGACCAATAAGTTGCAATCGTGCTGAATAAGGGGGCAAGTTATTGAAATCAGACCATGGAAGTCCTCTAAGGGCAAACCTAAGAAATCTTTTTTGATTTGCTTCGATTCTTGAAATATGACTCTTGTAGTATGGACACCAAACGACTGACGCATACTCCAACAAAGATCGAACATAAGACACATATAAAGTTTTTAGAGAATAGGGGTCGGTGAACGCTCTAGCATACCGCTTTAGCATTCCCCACGCTCTGTTAGCTTTATTTGTAATGTATTCTACATGATAATTAAAGGATAATTTACAATCCAGCATAACACCTAGATCTTTTATCAAAGAAACACGAGGAATAGCACTGCCAACTAAGGAATAATCGTGAATACAAGGTGAAGTACGGCGGGAAAAAGTAATGACAGAACATTTACTGACATTAAGAGACAGGTAATTTTTTGAACACCACAAAACAAACTTTTGAAGATTAGCATTTAAACGATGAAAACTGGACGCATCACTGCATGAGGAGAAGATTTTGAAATCATCGGCAAACATCAGTATATTACAATGAGGAACAAATTTGACAATATCGTTCACGAATAAAATAAATAAAAGTGGACCAATGTGGCTTCCTTGTGGAACACCTGATGTTACCACGATTTCTTGGGATATGTAACCTCGAAACTTTACAAATTGATATCTGCGTGTTAAATAAGATGATAGCCATCTAAGAAAGTCGGTAGGAAACCCTATCCGCTCAAGTTTGTAAAGAAGAATCTTGTGGTCTACTCTGTCAAATGCTTTGCTAAAATCAGTATAAATGGCATCTACTTGATTACCCTTAGATATCTCAGTAATTACGAAGTTTGTAAATAAAAGAAGGTTTGTAACCGTGGATCTGTTTTTTACAAAACCATGTTGGTTATTGCAAACCAAATTCTTACAAAGAAAATTTAACTTATCAGTTACCAATGCGTCAAACAGTTTAGGGATGGACTATTGCTTACAGATCCCTCTATAGTTTTCAATATTGTTTTTCCTTCCAGATTTAAATATAGGAACTATAAAAGAACTCTTCCATATGGTTGGGAAGATACCAGCTTATGTTTAGGTATGGCAAAAATTGTTTGAGAATGTTGGTACTTATCCTATTTTCTTTAACAGTTTCATGCCTTTTACCTTAAAATATTGTACAAATTATTTATAGAATATTGAATTTTCATAAATTTTTTTAAATGAAGTGTTTCAAATTGAAGTGTTTCAAAGAGTGAATTTTTTTTCGTAAATGAATGACGTTAAGATTTTTGCTCCTAACAATTCTAGTTTTTGGCGGTGATTTTATAGTGTTTAAATTAGTTATATCCTATCATATAAAAGACCATTATGAAATACTCTATTTTATAATCAAAATTGTGTGAAGGAATAATTAAAATCAACATAAATCATAAACAAAAAAACTAAGTGCGAAAGGACGCTGAAAATTACATCAAACTCTTTGTCCAAATTAGAGTGAAAAATGGGAGACGAGTGTAGTGAAAATAGCTGTGTGAAAAAGAAAATACAGAGAACGGACGAAGTTATTGTTTGTAGTGGTATGTGTGGCAGAAAATTTTATACTAAATGTGTTAAATTAAGTCAATCACCCCTATCGGCAATTCCGAGGGAAAAATGTTTCCCCCGAATATTTTTTGTTCCCGGGAATTAAATCTACCCATCGTGAATTTCCATCGGAATTTTTTTCCCCGGGAATCAGAAAAGTACTTTCGAAAATAAGTTCGAATGTTTTGACAAGAGAGAGAGTAGAGTTTTTAAGAAATTAAAATAATATTTTTGATATATTTAGAAGTGCGCATTTTTTATTGACGATGGAAGAGCATGAGGAAGTGAAGAGGAAGACATAGAATCTTCGGACCTTAAACAGACCAGCACCAGATATCTTATAGGTGAAGAGCTAGTGGAGCCCCATTTACATGGTCATTTTAGTTTCAGTTTCGGTTGAGCTATCAATTAAACTTTCAGTTGAACAGTTCAGTTAGAGTGCATTTAGACATCAGTTTAGTATTCAGTTGAGCTTTCAATTTACTCGTGATTAGCCGAAGGTTAGAAGATTATTTCTACTAAAACTGACAACTGAACTAAAAACTTACGTGAATTTCAGTCTCAGTTTCAGTTTCAGTTAGAAGCTTCAATTTTTGCATTTGGACATCAGTTTAACTGAAAGCATAACTGATAGTTCAACTGAAACTGAAACGGAAATGATCGTCTAAATGGGGCTAAATGTGGATTTGTGATTAAGACTTAAGGTGCTAGTACACGACATGTAGCAAGCCACATACGTTTGTAGCTCTGACGTCAACAGAAAGTGCACAAAGAGAGCTTGTACACGGCATGTAGCCATTGGGACCATACACTGACGTCAGTGCTACATATATACGTGGCTTGCTACATGCCGTGTACTAGCACCTTTACCCGTCTTTACCGCAAACCAAAAAATCATTCGGAGTTTTCCCATTACTTAAGCTAAGCGCATGACCACGAAATTGGATTAGGCCAATCATCTATTTACAAAATGCTTTGCTTTTTTTCTTTGGATAAATTCATTTGCTATATCCGGATATTTTTCCATATGATTTAGAATAATCTGCAGCTGTTTTGTACTTGTTGTTTTGACCTTCATTAAAACTGACAATATGCATTATTTTTTTAAATATTTTGCAGAAAAACACTTACATTGCTGCTCCTTAGCTAAAGTTCCCTGACGAAATGCTAGCGGAATATTTCGGGGAAAATTACGATAATATTTCCATCGGAAATTTATTCCCGATAGCTATTTTTCCGACGGAATTTTTTGTTTGATTTCGAAATCATTCACGATACCTATTTTTTCCGACGGAATTTTTATTTTCCCTTTCGAAAATTATTTACGATACCTATTTTGTGAAAAAGGGAAACATTTCGGGGGAAAAATTATTCCCGATAGGGGTGAATATAAAAAAGTGTATGGACTTAATCATGAACTCTGCAACAAGTTTAAAAAATAAAACAACAACAATGATTACACAACAAACACCTACATATGCCCAAGCAGTGAAAGAAAAAAATTAAGTGATATTTATTAAACCCAAAGAAAATCAAAACAATGAAAAAACAAGAAAGGACGTAAAAAGTGTGATTAACCCATCCAATATGTCTTTAAAAATCAACGAGATAAAAAACGTACAAAATGGTGCAATATTAATTAAATGTGATGAAACATCCGTTAAAACGATTCAAAATGAAATTAAAAGCAAAATGAGTGATTACGATGTGAAAATACAAGAACATAAACAACCGCAAATACACGTAATAGGTATGAGTGAGAAAATAACAGAAGATGTTGTCACACAATCTATCATGCAACAAAACGAATTGAGTGGAAGTGTCATAAAATGTGTCAAGATATATGAGCATGCAAAAACAAAGCGATACAATGCCATTATAGAAGTTGATAGGGTTACCAACACCAAAATTCTGGAATCGGGAAAACTAAATATTGGTTGGGACAGATGTAGAGTATATCAATATCTGAATGTTGTAAAGTGTTTTAAATGTTGTGGTTGTGGGTATAATCATGTGTCAAAATATTGTAAAAAACAAAAAACGTGCTTAAAATGTGCTGAAAACCATGATGTAAAGGACTGTAAAAGTGATTATTTAAAATGTGTTAATTGTTGTAATGTAAATAGTCAACTGAACCTTAAATTAAATATAAACCATGCAGCTAATGATTCAACCAGCCCAAGTTTCTAAAGAAAACTAAAAATTGCTGAAGAGCAAGTGACGTATTAGCAATTAGGGTCAATTAAATGCGTTTACCTTAATATTCAGGGTCTAGAAAACAACTTCACTAATCTTGAGGTTTTATGCCCAGTTGCACAGTCAGAGTTTAAACTGAAGTTTAACTAAACCTGACCGAGAGTTTAAACTTTTGGTTTTACTCGTTCAGTTTCACAGTACAAAATAATCTGCCAGTTAACTAAACGCAGTTGTGGAAGCGCAGAACAATTTCCCTTAAGGGGATATTTTTCTACCAGCGCACTTTTGACCAAGTAAATGGTTATTGCTTTTCTCTACTTTATCTATTTTTCCATCCATACTACTTATAAAATGCAACGTCCGTCTGTTCGTTTCTCCATAACTCGAGAACCATTCGTCCGATTGTCATGATTCTTTTTCTGATTTGTAGATGTGTGGCCAACTTAGTCCGTAGGGTGGGTGAGAATTGCTCAGGAGTAAAGGCTTCGCGGGGAATAAGGGGGGTCTCACGAACCGTTAGCCGTATAAACTTGAAAGTTTGTTTGTTGATAGATAAATCAAAATAATTACATGCCTCATTCATCGTTTTTAAAAATTCGACCTATAAGGGTTGAAAAACGTTTGCACCCTACTTTTCTATTTCGACCTTACTACGCTCAACTTGCCATTATACTCATAAATCTATGTGTCATTTCAAGAAATGTTTTTATTTGTTAGCCAATGCTTCAGCGAGTATTTTGACCTAAAATGCATCTTTCTGGTCCATCCAGAGGGTGAGATATAATAAATTAAAAATAGATCTTATTTGGTCAAGTGCGAGAAAAAATGATTTCTCGATTGCAGTTGTGCTTAGGGGTAGTTTTATTTTGCGTTCCCAAAATAGAATATGATTACTCGCACGACTGGCATTCAGGATTCAGAATGCACATTGTACGTACATACTCATGTATGGCGTAGTTGAATTTGAAGTAGGCAATGGATATGCTTTAACAAACTAAATATGTATATATGTACGTCTACGTACATATAAGTGGTTTGTGGTGCGTAAGTGATAGATACATATCTACATATACGAATTTGAGATCTGCAGCTATGGAAAGTGTAACGATATGATCGCGTAGTATAAATAATTACATCATACCTGTGACGAGTTTTTATTTATGTGAAATCTTATGTCTGTTGACTTAGGACTTTCGGATCAGTACAGGTTACGTAAGGACTTAGTTGGGGACGGAGGAAGGGTGAAGGGGTGGTAGGGACTAACTCCGGAACTATTTGGTCGATTTTAAAAATTCTTTCAAGATTGTACCGGCTACATCCTCCGGATCAGTATAGGTTAGTTAGGGTGTGGATGGGGGAAGGGGAAACGGGGGTATAGGGGCTATCTTCGGAACTACTCGGCCATTGCCAGAGTTGACCTCCGACAGCCACGTCTTTCACATGGACAGCTAAATATTAAATATATTCACGTGTGAGCTGTAGGCGTAATTTGTTTATAGCTATACTTGCGCCCATTAAATAAATAACATGTAGGTATATGAAAAGGCATAGCCATCAAATATTTTGTGAGCTTAAAAAGAAGTCAAAATATAAACAAGTAAAAGTGTTACCATCGGCCTGTCCGATGCTTTGATACCCTCCACTGTATGTACTGGTACAGGTACACGCATGACACACATGACAGACAGACGGACATGGCTAAATCGATTTAGAATGTGATCCTGAGTCAGAATATATATATTTTGTTGGGGTTCGGTGAACCCTTCTTGGCGTTACAAACGTAATGACAAAGTGAATTGAATGTATTTTGGTATTAACGAAGTAAATTGATTTATTTTGGACACATGTTTGAACTGTCATCTACTTTCACCAATTAATTATTGCAGTAATTATTATTATTATTTTTTTTTTCAATAATAATATCTAGTTGTTGAAATGTATGTGGCATTCAGACGGATGCGATCACAGGTACTTCTTCTTGCAACTCACTGGGTTTTTACCACATCCAAGGATTTTATGAGCCTCTAATTAGGGTCATTGTCTGGTAATAGGTAGGCTCAAAGTTTTTTGCTAGTGTTTCTACGAAAATCTGCGCTATCTTGTTCTGGTTTTACTTTTTTTTTTAACAAAAATGTAGGTAAACTAGATCTGTATACAAAAATGGTATGAACCCCGAAGCCTTTGGACTGAACAGGCATAGTCCCGAGAAGTGTGTTCAAAATCGGACAAACAAATTGCATTGTAAAAAGAATAGAGTGGGTAGTGTCTTGTTTCAGCCAAAACAAAATGTGAAAGATTTGAGTATTTATAGATATATTTTGTTCGCAAAGAATCTAAAGAAATCACTAGTAGCATTACAAAAAAATAATCGTCATTTCCACACACGAAAATAAATAATTTGTATTGAAAAAACCTCAATACAATTTACGATTGTCTACATTATGTGTGGGCTAAGATCTACCTTCATTGAAAAGTACATTATATTGGTTGAAAATCTATTGAAATTTTCTGATGATATTTTTTAACAGCGGGTTTACCGCAGTAATGCTGGAACTAATCATAGCTCTACTTTTCACTCATATAAATTCAAGAAGTGCAGCACCCAAACAATTTATCATTTCTGTTCTCTCTCTCTATCTCTCTGTGTGAAATAGCAGCTGTCAAAATAAACCTCAAAATGCGAAACGAAAGTTTAAACGGCGGAATGCAGGCGTTTAACTTAAACCGAGAGTTGAACTCCTCTTTGGGTTTAAACGAACATAGTGAAACCGAAAATTTGTTGAACGCAGGTTTAAACCAAAACGAGAGTTTAAACTCTGACTGTGCAACTGGGCATTAATAAATCAAAAAAACTATGATATATTTGTAACTACCGAGACGCATGTAACGGGTAAAAAGGATGATGAATTAAATCAAATACAGATTGATGGTTATCGACTTTTCAATTGCAGTAGTGAATCGGCTCATACAGGAGGTGTAGCGATTTATGTAAAAAATATGTTTACGTGTTTCTTTGTCAAAAAGTTCGTTGTACCAATGAAATACTGGTGTTTAATAACAAAAATACTCTATAATAATACAACTGTGACACATCTATGTGTAATATACCAGTCGCACCTTGCGTCAAAAAGTGAATTCTGTAATGACTTTGAATATTGGGTAGATTTTCTTCAACAGTTTAATACAAATTTTATTATCTGTGGTGATTTTAACATTGACTGGCTAGATACCACTAACACTTATCAAAGACGCTTGCAAACAATAGTGAATGATAATAATCTCTCAATGATTGTGACAGAACCGACAAGAATTACTCCAACGACTAAAACAATAATAGATTATATACTTACTAACAATAAACAAATTATTAATGCAAGAGTAGAAATAAGCCAAAAAATTAGTGACCATAAAACGATTGAATGTAATATTGAGTGTGTAAACAAAAAAACCTGTAACAAAAAGATCGTTAAATTCTGCAAGTATGACAGTGACAAATTTATATCTGTATTGTGTCAAAGTTCAGTACTGTGTAATTACAACGCAGAGATCCCGTATAACGTCAATACGTTGAGTGAAGTTTTTGCAACGCAACTAAAGCTAGCTACCAATTCAATGGTTGTTTCAAAAACAGTTCCTTATGATAACGCAGAATGGATGAATAGTGAAATACATCAAATGAGGTCATATAAAATCAATCTTTATAAACAAGCTGTGATAACTAATAATTTAAGTGATTGGCAACTATATCGCGAATTTAGAAATCGTTATAAAAGATTAATTAATAATACAAAATCTGCATTCATTGCAAGGAAAATCGACAACGCTACGAACCAAAAAGATATGTGGAGACAACTAAAAAAACACGTCCTAAAAACAAAAAAGGACTTAATTTCAGAAGTGCAATTTGTAAACTGTGATATAGAGACCGATAGTGCAATAATCTGTGATAAACTTAATACATTTTTTGTTGAAAGCGTTAATGACCTATGCCAATCTGTGATACTAGCCGAGTATGTAAGTGTAGTAGAAGAGTGCAATATAGATTTTAAGTTCCGTGTTATTGATATTGAAGACATTCTAAGTGCAATAAACTCGCTAAACCAAAGGAGTGATTTTAATTTCATGAATGCTAAAATGTTTATTGATTCCATTAATATTGTTGGTCCTGTCCTTATACGAATAATAAATAGTTCCTTATGTGCAGGAGTTTTTCCAGAATCCTGGAAAGAATCAATCATTCTTCCAAAAAGAAAAGTCCCTGGTTCAATTAAGTGTAGTGACTATCGTCCCATAAATATGGTGCCTTTGTATGAAAAAATTATTGAAAAAATTGTTATGTCGCAACTACAAGAACATATAAATAATTGTAGCATCTTAAGTTCAAATCAATCAGGATTCAGAACAAATCACTCATGTGAAACATGTATTAATCATGTAATAAGCGAATGGAAAAGTGCAATAGACAAACAAAATTGCGTAGTTGCTGTATTTTTGGACTTGAAACGTGCCTTCGAAACAGTGAATCATAAAATATTGTTGTGTAAACTTGAAAAGTATGGAATCAGAAATACGGAACTAAGTTGGTTGAAGTCGTTCATTAGTGAAAGAAGTCAGAGAACTATTGCTAACAACTGTGTGTCTTCCCCATTGACTGTGAACTATGGAGTACCTCAAGGTACAATACTTGGTGTTCTGCTGTTTATTTTATATATCAATGACATGGAGAAAGTGATAAAACATTGCAAATTAGTACTTTTTGCCGACGATGGCCTGCTTTACATAACGGGAAAAGATTTGCAACAATGTGTAAACGAAATAAATAGTGATTTAATGTTAATAAGTACGTGGCTCAATATGAACAAACTTATCATAAATACCGATAAAACTAAATGTATGCTGCTCAACAGTCCTTGCCCCGATCCAGTAGTAATAATTTCAGTCAATAATAAACGTATAGAATTAGTGTCGTCACTAAAGTATCTCGGTGTCCTCCTTGACAATAAACTATCATTTAAGTGTCATATAGACTATGTTTGTAAAAAGGCGTCTAAAAAACTGGGTGTTTTAAGAAAAATAAGAACAAATCTATCAAGAGACAGTGCAATAAAAGTGTATAATGTGACAGTAAAGCCTCATTTTGAGTATTGCTCAAGTGTACTATTTTTGTGCAACTCAACCCTTAAAAATAGATTGCAAAAACTACAAAATAAAGCAATACGAATAATTTTGAAATGTGATAGATATACGCCAATACTAACCATGTCAAATGAATTAAACTGGCTAAACATAAACCAAAGATTGTATATGATGGCAATGATCTTCGTGTATAAAATTAAGAATAACTTGTGCCCCGAATATCTTCGATCCAGTATCCCAGCTGCAAGAAATGTACCATACGGACTTCGAAATATTAGTGAGTTCAACATTCAAAGGACAAGAACTGTGCGAGCTAGAGCGAATTTTCTTCACGCTGGACTGCAATCATTCAACAATTTACCTTGCAACATAAGAACAATAGATAATCTACCTAATTTTAAAACTGCTCTTTTTGTATATGTTAAAAATAATGTAATTTGATCTTTCAAAGCAAATTATCTTAAGTAAAGAACTTTAATAGATGTTAATTTGTAATAATGCAAAGAAATGGCTATTAAGCCAAATAAAGCTAACTAAACTAAACTAAACTAAACTATTTTACTCCACAGGAAACTCGACGAAATTCACAATAAAAAAAAAACTGTATTCCATATTACCCTGACTTACTATATACAATACAATTGGAGTTACATTTTTGTTAGTTTTTTTTATTTCTATTTTTTCTTCTACTCACAGTTCTTTTTAGTATCCATTTTTAAGCGTTTGTAGCAAAAACAAAACACTCCTGCGGCTGTTTTCTTGGAAACATAAGTAACACGAATAAGTCTGGTGGATGGATCAAGGCTTATCATCGTTAATCTAGTTTATAACTTATTAAAATCTACACTGATAAATTATGCAAAAAAAAACAGTTTATTTCAGATAACAGTCCTGCCTGATTGTCGGAATCACTTTACATTGTTTGCTATTCACAGCGCTGCGCTGTTAAGCAGTCGCAGTCCGGATTCAAATCTAGATACTAAAAACAAACTCAATCTAAAGAGAGGACGCCGCGCCGACTGCTGCAAAACTAAAAGCACAACTAAATAACTTGTATATTTATGATTTCATTGTGGCACATTATGTATGAAATTCTTTTTTCTGTGTCAGCGAAGCGGTTGGCATATCGACACATTTTTGTTCGTTGGTTTCAAGTTTCTCTAACTGTTTGCAACATTAAGGATACAATGAAACTTAACAATTTGTGTAACTTGATACAGTATCGTTTTATTGGGAATGTGTTTATCAGAGATAAGCAATTCATCTTGCCGTTCTGTACTTTTAAGATATCACCCAAATGTTTGGGGAATTTTCTTGAATTTTAATCTATCTCCATTTCTGAGATGAGTGTCGACACTTTGTTATTATTCCATTGTAAACTGAAAGTATGCAATTTAAAAAAAAAATGTGTTCACACCATTATACAAATAAGGATGGCAAGAACGAATTATTATTATTATTATTATATTTATTATTATTATTACCGATCGTAGGTCCGCACTTAATCAAAAACATATGGCTCATAAAAAATCATCGATACGAAACAATAAGCTTAAGTTCTACAATGAATGCCTAACTCTTAAATGGAATTGCTAATCTTTGCTGTCGATGCCGGCTGTGTGATGGGTGATCATATCCCGTTCAGTTTTGTTTTCCCTACACACTCTCGCAAGACATTTACTTCTCATAACAAAACTACAACATAGCTATAGCGCGGGCGATAATTAAAAATGTAATCAAATATTGTTTTGACTGCATTCCATTAGAGCTTCTCTAAATTGCTTCGTACCTATACAAATTTGGGAAAAAATAAACAATTTGTTGTATATGTAGATATGTAAGGCAATCATCAAGATAGACAATAATTGAAAGTGTAACTTAGGCAAATTATAAATGCATATAACATGTTGGTATGTACTTACTATCCACATCCAGATCCAATGTTAAGAACAAACATTTTTTCAAGTTTTGCATTGTTGTTTTTAATTGGAAAATATCTGTTAGGCGTCACTTTGGCTAGGATCATAGCGAATTATTGCAAGCTGTATTATATTCTTCTTTTCAATGCACGTGCCTGTGCAAATGCAAACTAGCGTCCAGTTTTTACCGTAATTTTTTTTATTGAAATATGACCCATTCGGTGCAGCTCCAGATTTTTGTTTACATTTTTTTTTTTATATTTTCAGCACATTCCAATTCTTGAACACACGCTAACTTTGATGACTAAGCAATGTATTAGTTTGATCAATACAATTAATTGATTATTTAAATAATATATAAGAAAAGTATGCTGCAATTAGTAAATGATAAATAATTTGCGACTTTCTTGCGATATTTATGAATAATTTGTATGATGCGATTGCGGTCATTCTATTCACTCAGTGCAATGGAGGAACGCATACGCATTATTTTCAGAAGAAAACTATAAAGAGATGTAAAATGAAAAACATATTAACCGGGAAGCTGGAATGAGTGTAGTGTACCCACCCAAATCCAACAATACCTGCGTTCAGTCGGCAGTGATATCGGATCTTTGCTGCTGGAATTTGGGTGCATTCTGTGACAAAATCTTCCTATAATAATGAGCGCTCTGTCTGTCAAACATATTTTGTTATCCATGGCTGCATTCCAGGTTTGACTATTTTAACTAAATTAACAGCGATTGTTTATTTAGTTACTTTTTGGAATCTGGGACAGCTATTGTTACTTGACATGTTGTAGTATGAACGGAATGAACCCCACTTTTGCCTCTGGTTAATTTAGTTAAATTCCCCTCCTTCGAACTGTCACAGCTTGTCAACGATGTAGTTAAAATAGTCAAACCTGGAATGCAGCCCATATATCATTCATTTGAGACATTAAAGGACCATTCACATTAAAGTGACAGCACAAAACTTGCAGGAAAACAAACGACATTTTATATTTTATTTTAGGTATATGTGAAAATGGTAGAAAATGTGATGGCTGAGTCTATGAACTAACGAATAAACGGAACAGTGCGGTTTGGCTTCTGAATAGTGACTGACATTATTATTGGTAGAAAGATATAAATGTAGTTAAGAACCATTCACATGGAAGCGAACAAACAACTTTTTGTGCATTTATAAACAAACAATTTCACATTTTATTATTCCAAGAGGAAGATAAGTCATTATCCCATCAAAATGTATTAAAAAATCAACTGATTATACGGTTTAAATAACGAACGAAAACACCCTTGGCGCGAAATGTCAAAGTTTATTCACAATCCACATCATTTAATTCACGTTCCACAAACTAGCGACGAATAAAAAATTCGTTCGGACTTAACCTCAACTGAGAAATTCCTAGTAGAAACTGATGGCTGAAATTCGCGAAAGCCGCGACAATGAAAAGTGCTCATGTGAACGGATTGTCAAAACATTCACATGAGAATGAACGAAAGAATTGCGATCGTACAATTATTTATGTATTTGTTAAGAGACAATTGCACATTGTAGGATATTCACTATCTGATAAATTTATGCAGCTCGTAAATGTATACATTTTTGTGGAGCTTTATGTGAACACCACTCGGAAATATCATTGTGTACAGCGTGTAAATCGACATTAAATCTGAAATCAAACAAACAATTCATACGACTGTCTGTCAAAGTTTGACATTTGTGATTTGTGTAACTTTCTCCGGTTGATTTCCGAGTTTAAATCGTTGCGGAAAACTATGAGGTCTGCTTAAACTGCTCTCCATACAAAATCTGACAGTTGATTTACAAGGTAGTACATTTATGAGGCTTTTACGCGTTTAAGTAATACCCTTATTAATGTATTAAAAAAAAAACAACAGTTTAAAAACAGTTTCCCTGTCTAATTGTTGAAAATGATACATAATCAATATCATTAAAACGGGTTCCACAAACTAGCGAATAAAACATTCGTTCGGATTTAACCTCCAATTACCAACTGTTGGCGGTGAACGTGTGAACGGACTCTCACAACTCGTTCATAGATAGTTGGTCGCTTTAATAGGAATAGTACCTATTCGGCCGTGTGGCATATTGTGCTAAATAATTATCATCGGCTAATTTTCTGACACTATCGTGGTGGTAAAATATTATTAAATAAATATTATTTACCACCGACAGCAAGATAACAAAAAAATATATAAATTAGAGCAATTTCTGCTTTAAGAGTAGAATAATTTTTTTCTCAGAAAATCTCATTTCTCATTCATTCATTAGCTCATTTAACATATGGCCTAAGTATTCGATAGACAGTAAACATGCAAGAATGCGTGGAATAAATGTTGGCCATCCATCTTGTTTATGGTGGATTTACATTACCACGCCACGCATTTTTGCATGACTTTAGAGAGAGAGATCCGTTTTTCCACAGTCAAGGCTAATGATGTGTAAGAGTGAGTAATCTAAAATAAAATACATTACGCGTGGCGTGGTAATGTAAATCCAGCATTATGAGAAATTATAGGAAATTTCAGGACGCTGATATTTTATAGCGATTTTACGATCTCATGAAACGAAATGAGTTTCGGAAGTGGTGGTGGATAATAATTTTTGTATTTTGCCAAAATCATAAATTATGATTGTTTAAATTTATTTCTCTGGCTATGACATGTTTTCGATCAATCAACAAACATCACTTGTAACAAAAAATTAATAATATTTAGTTGGCGCAACAGGTCCGTATAGGCACCTCAGGCCTATCTTCTCGCAACTATTCGTTTGTGTGATCTATTATGGAAGGACCTACAAATCGATACCCAGTCCGAGCGGCGGAGTTGAGAAGGACAGTTATACTCTCGGATGTTTGTCAGACGTTCTTGAGAGGTGGGGCAGTGGAAAAGCCTCTGTAAAACACTATTGCGGTAGTTCCTGGTTTGTGAAATTTGGTGGATGGAAACTGCATTATCAGCCATGCCGTCAGCTGTCAACATTTTCGTAAGTAAACTGCACTTGGGAGCACTCGTTAATTACGAAAACAGTACATGAAAACTCATCAGTTTACTATCACGTACATTGCCGTATGTACATTTCCTACGTTTATAGTTTGCGTTTAAAATGCAAAACTATTAAATGCGACACAAAAAAATTACATTCAACGATTTTGACGTTTAAATTAAATGAATGTATTAGTGCTTCTGGTTTCTATTCCGAATTCAAATCCAGGAGCAAAATTCTCTTCTTTTCATGAGAAGAAATGTCAGTTGAGTGCCAATCGAACCGTTTCAGAAGCGTTCGGATTGCTTCCAGGCAATCGAAAACGACATTAGATCAACCACAAATTCTCCTACACATTACGATACTGAAACTAGCTTTATAATACTTTTACTACTACACACAAACCTATCACTTAAGAAAACTAGGATGCTATAATAAGGCAGTGTTTCAATTGAGATAAATAATTACCCTCGGATAATTTTCGGACATTATCTTGATGGAAAATGAACTTTCAGCTGTCAAGAAATTATTCTGTTCCGGGAGCAAGATAAAAATTATCCTATTTTTCTAAATTATTCGAATTTTTTGCCGTTTTCTTTGTTTGAATTTTACTAGAATGTTGAAGATGAAATAAAACTCTGAATTGCAATTTTTAAATTTTAATTAAGTCGATAAATTTCTGTTTTAAGATTGGAGTTTGGTGAATTTTTCTTTTCAAAAAAGTATCATAAAATTATCCGAGGATAAATATTCAGCAAAATTGACACACAGCTTAAATAGTCTACTGCTCATACATTCTTCCAATATTTCCAGTCAATTCTCCATACCTAAATTGATGCAGTACAACAGACCATACAACGTTTTTGTGAAACGGAATTGGTGTAATACAACTGTCAAGATGCTACATTGTAGCTGATGTACATATTAGGCGAGAAACAGGCCGCTTATGGTAAGTGACAGCAACGCCTTACATGCAAAACTGAATTTGAGTGAGGAAGCGATGGGTAACATCGATTCACCCTAGTGGTGACAGACGCTGACAATTTCTGTTGGGAATTTTTTTCGAATTTCAAAATTATTTCGAATTATGAATTATTGTTTGAGAGAATAACATTAACAACAACTCGTAGACACAGTCAACTTTGGTAGGAATGATAGTTATTTCGAACTAGACCACCAATTCATCATCAGACTCCTTTTAATTTATTGTTTGAGTGGTTTGAATTCTGACAGTCAAGTTTGGTCGGCCATTTTGTTTCGTGATACGAATTATGGGAAAAATATGCATGCAATGGTCTTTGGAATTTGGTTTTTATAATTTTATTTTTATAAAACAATATAAAATTCATATGCGGAGGAAGTGAACGAAAAATAATTTGTTTATTTCTATTGCCTGTTGTTTGCCGGGCTGGAATTATGGGTTCTTCACACATACAACACATTTTAAGTTACTAGTTTACATTTTTACGCCTTTGTTATCATTGACTTCAGAAAAGCAGACGTCTCTCTCTCACTCTTTCTCAAGTTTTGCCAGTCCGTTGCCCTTCACATGAACACTTTTCTAGGTCGCAGCAGTTCTCTAATTTCAGCCATCAGTTTCTACCCGCATTTTATTCACTAGCTTGTGGAAAGCGAATTAAATTATGTGGATTGCAAATAAACTGACAATTCGTATAAATCTCGAGATTTATCATACAAAAATTAATCGCCTAAACTGACCCAGGTTTACTTGTAGAGTTCGGTCTCTAAACACACTCTCCACAGGTCGAGATGTCTAAAATTAGACATTTATGGTGAGTCTGTCTTTTTCGATACCTAAACCTAATAGCGACTTCTTGCCAATGCAACCGCTAAAACGTTCATACATTATTAGCTTTGAGGCAAAATGATGAGGTAATAATATTTTTATATTTTTTACTTTTAATTTCGAAAGTAGATGTTTAATTTTTTATCATTTGTCACACTTTTCGCTTTGACAGTTTATGACAACATCTGGTTAAACGTCAAATTAATCTTTTTTTTTTCGGAAACACTTCAGCATTAATTTTGTACCGGGTCAGCGTTCGGTGGAAACATAGCATAAAAAGTAGTTTGTTCGCATTTCATCAATTTGTTCGTTCGCTCCCATGTGAATGGTCCTTTATTTCTACTCAACTTCTTTTTGATCTGTTCGATGTATTACTTCTACGCGCAGAATATGCGCCTGAACGCTGCCGATAGCGAGAGAGAGCGAAATGCAAAACTCACAATTCACCACATACATCTTGTTTCAGTTTATATCTGGTTTGTACGCGCTCTGGCTCTTGGTCTCTCTAGATTAGACTACAGCAACTAATTTCGGTAGGAGTTGACGGATACGATCCAAAACGGAAATAATAAAAGAAAAATTTCTTTAAAAAAAATAATCTAATTCATAGTGATGAAAAAACTAAATTAAATGTAACCGTGTTTTCATTTGAATCAAATCAACGAATCATCTCGCGCTATTGGGAGTTTCTTCTGCTTCCAAAACATCTCTCTCGAAAACAGTGTTCAAAGTAATAGTTTATACATAGTAATATTTATTAATTTAAATTGAAAAAGTAGTGCACAATAGTGGTTAGAAACTTATTTCACCGTCCCCTCTATGCCCAGTGCCCAACACGGTTAAGCATCGACGAATTAAGTGCACCACAAAACTTAAATGTTAGAAAAATAATAAAAAAAATGATGCCATTTGTTGCGAATGTGTCTGTGTGCGCGTGTGTCTGTTTATATTGAAATCAATCGAGATTCTTGCATTTAAAAATTGATTGCTTTTCATTATTGTCATCCAGTGAAGAAATATTTATTTGGCACGTCCTATGGTTCAGTGTAAAAGGAATGTGTGTAAAGATTTGCAATTGTAAAAAAAGATAAATCAAGGAATCTATGCCATTTCACAATAGGCATAGCGCATAGGTACTCGTATGTATTTATTGGAAAGGCACGAACAGGAAAGTGTTGTTAAGGCGAACTATAATTATAAAATGTAACCTGACAATTACGAATCTGCGCGATGATTTCAATGCTGTCTAACCATTTTATGTGTGAAGAAGCATTAAATCACTAAACTTTTCCCCTTGCCCCAGTGGCGTGAAAAATACTAGTTCCATGATGGAGGTATAATCTAACACCCTACCTACCCCAATGTAAACATTCTTGACAGGTTCCCATCACCACAACCGTTGGCGATAATTGCAAAGGAGCGAAATTATAATATATTGCCTGAGATTGAAAAGAGTATACAATCCGAGAGCGTCGTAGTCTACCAGCAATTGTTTATTCATAAGGATTGAGTAGCAAAAAATTCACTTGTTTTTCATGTACAGTTTACATAGTAGGATGGCCGGATTTGCGCATTCGCTAGGTGGGTTAGTACATAGTTATCGGTAAACAATTTTCCATCACCGATAACCTTGATACATTTATTTATTCCGAGAAAATACCCTCACAATATTGTGGACAACAAAAAGTTGTCCAGCCCATAATACATATTTCGCATCCGATGGCGTCATCACACAGCTGTGAAGAGCTTGCACGGGATATGCCAACTACTTGGGATTTGTGTTAAGTGGAGCAATTGCCTTAGTAAATTCCGAATATATAATTAAATTACAAATGATGATGATGTACATCATTCGAAAAGTAATGTTTTCGATTAAATTGATTTTACAAAAAAAAAGGTTCGCTTTGGAACTAAATTTTCCCTAAAATTTAAATTCGAAACTAGTTTTTGAATCACAACTAAACAGAGTGTCAATTATCATGTTTCAAATTCTTACTGCAATGCGCTCAAACCCAAGTTTGAGGCTCAATCATTTAGCGCAACGACGCGACGACGCCTTAATTAGTAAAACTTTTCGTGCCAGCGTTATTCGTATTATATACACCCCAATCCTACTATAATGTCGAACGGCAAAGTTCGAGGCAACGCGGGCGTCTGCTTACATGCACATAGAAGTTGACCGTGGACATAGAATTTGATGTTATAAACGAGCAAGGCAAATGAAAACAGCAACAATAATAGAGCCATAACTTCGGACCACTTCGTCGACCTCGTCTACGGACAAGTTCGGTCTGTGTGAATGGGCAATGGGTACACATGGTGGCATCATCATATCAATGAGACTCATCCGTCATCACTAGACTGAGAATGATAATAAAAGGAACAAAAAAAAAAAAAGAAACAACACCATGCAGATCACTTTAATTATTAATAATAACCAGCTATAATGGCAAAGTTAAGCCCAAATGTATGAACAGATCATTATTGTGTGTATGTGTTCCTTTTTTTAATTTAATCATTTCCGCTCATGGTCATAGGTATGTAAATCGGGTTTATTATTTTTTTATTTTACCTAACAACAAATGTAGGATTATGAATAGAACGTGTACACACAAACGTTTATTGCCCAAAAGCAGCAAAATGCGTGTGGGTTGAAAGAACAATAACAGCAACAATTCTATGGAATGTAATTATGGAATAAATAACTTCCGCATATACGAATACGAAGCCGAACTAGCTATTGAAATGAATAAGGCACACGTTCATTAGCTACCGTTCTTATTGTTTTACATGGTTAACTGTGTTGAGCTACTAAAATAGGTTTGTACTGTAACCGAAGTGCATAATGCTCCGAATCAGAAGCAATTGAATGAGACACAGCGGTGAATACTTTTTATTGGGCATGATAACCTAGTAACCTGTATCAATGGCAATACCTTATTCAATACATAAGACGATGCTTCGTTCGGAACAGGTGAATCTATAACGCTTGCAGAGCAACCCGAGATGCTATTATCTAGTTTTGCACTTAAATTGGTGTAAGATGAAGATCTCTCGAAAATATGTGGCCAGGAAGCTGACTATTGTCCCGTAGCTAAAAGGAGTTTTGAAAAAATTATGTCCTTGCGGTTGTTAATGTTGTTTTCCATTGGGTTCACTCGGGGATTCACTCATTCGGAGGTTCAATGGAACAAGAAAACTGCTTCTGGGCGACTGCACTCACGTATTGGTGAAACGTCAAAAATTATTTATGGCTGCTGCCAGCTGGCTTGTATAAAATACATACAATGCACTTGTGTAAGTGCTTCTTGAGTGCATTCTGAATTGAAATCGAGAAGGGAAATTCTCTCCTCAGAATCAACAGAAGAGTATTTTTTGTGCCAATGGAACGGTTTCAGAAGTGATTTTCTTGATTCCGGACGCTTCTTTTTTTTATATTTATTTATTCATCTACAAGTCAAGCTTACAGACTACACTATTTCATAAAGTACACAAAATAAGATTGATTTCTGTATAAAAAATAATTTACCTACAAAATAATTATTGAAATTTAAAGTTCGTTATAAAGCAGCCTATGATACTTTTAAAGCGGTCTCTTGGAATATGAAAATCAATGTTTCTACTAATTTCATTATACGATCTTAAGGATTTAGAGATTGGTTCATTGCGACCATAGTTTGTTCGATGCATCGTCTGAAAAAAGAATAGATGATCTCTTAATACCCTCTCTGGAGCATAAATAGGTAACATAGATAAAATATTGGGACTATTTATACGGGAGTATAAAACGTTCCTTATAACCATAGTATCATGGAGAAGCCTTCTTGCATTAAGATTCATAATATCCAACAGTCTAAGTCGGGCTCCATAAGACAGTTTAAAATTCCACCGCATTTTGAAAAAGATGTATTTTGTAAAGTGCCTTTGTACTTTTTCAATGGGTGGAATAGTATGGATTCCAAACAACATCTGCATACTCAAGAACGGATCTCACCAAGGCGATAAAATTAGATAAAAAAGTATGGGGATTAGAAAGAGCTTTAGAGTTTCGTTTAGTAAACCCAAACTATGTACTCAATATGGGAAACAAAAGTGAGATTGGAATCGATGATTACCCCAAGATCTTTTATTTTATCAACTCTTTTTAATGTACAATAATTAATATCGTAAATATAGAAGCAAGGAAATTGAGATCCATAAAACGATATGCAAGAGCATTTACTAACATTTAACATTAAACAATTATTAACACAACAAGTGGATAAATTGTTAAGATCAATTTGAATCTTAGAGCAGTCATCGAGGCTTTTAACTTTTAGGAAAATTTTAATATCGTCCGCATACATAATGCTGGGTTTCCACTTGTCGATTTAAAATTGACAATTGACGTATTTTTATGCCAATTAAGCAATTGGCAAGTGGAAATAGCGAAAAAATGCTTGTCAATGAATTGACTAACAGCGTTTGTCAATAACTGACAAAGAAACCATTGGACAAGTGGAAATAGCTGAATTGTCAAACAAAATGTCACTTTGTCTATAATTGTGAAAATTAATTGGCATCGAGTTCATAAGTTGGTCAATCAACTGACAAACGATTTTTTGCCAATAATTGGCATAAGTGGAAATGAACTGACGGTGGTTTCGTTCAATGACATAAACACGAGAGCTGTCAAACTTGTGGAAACCCACCATAAGGCAATGACAGAATTCAAGGTTTTTGATATTATCATCAATAAATATAATAAACGGGAGCGGCCCAAAATGACTACCTTGTGGGACTCCAGAAGTGCAAGAAATAGCTCTTGAGTAATGATTTTCTAAGCATACTCGCTTCGAGACCTCGCTTTAAGACCTACCGGTTAAATATGATGAAATCCATTTTAACATAGCTGTTTTCGCTGGAGCTGCGTGCTATGTAGATGGTGTAAATTAAACGAATCGACCTTGATTTTGATTGTTTAATATTCTGAAACAATTACATATACATCGTTGTTATTCATTAGAATTAAAATAAATTGTAAAATATTACTTACAAAGGTGTGTTTCTTCTACAAGCACGCTCCATTAAATGAGAATCGAGATCGGGAACGCTTAACGAAATATGGAGGGTATATCCCATTCCATTTTACATTTTTGACGAAAGAGTGCGTTCGTTAGTTCTCATTTAATGTACGTTTACATAAAATTTCTGTTCGATTGGGCTTACATTTATATGATTCTGTTCGATTGGGCTTACATTTATATGAATTCAAGTGGGCTTACGATCTACAAATTATAATGCAATATAATTTACTTAAGTGTAAATTTGGGCGACAACAATAGCAGAGTAAAATCCAAATATCTCAAGCTTTTTAGTAAGCAATCTATTATTAACAGAGTCAAAGGCCTTGCTAAAGTCGGTGTAAACAGCATCGACTTGAAAGTCATTTTCAACTGCGTTAGCAACAAAAGATGTAAAGTGCACCAAATTAGTTGTTGCACCAGGGTTATGATTACCATTAAGGTTGCAAATAGCAGATTTAATATCTTCAATTTGAAGGACCAATGAACCAAAGTCAATATAGCGCTTGTGGGCTTTGTTTTTGAAATTTTTTAGTTGCAAGAGATGTTTATTATACCAAGGACGATAAGAATTCGATTTTCTTACTAAGCAAGTAACAAACCAAGAAAACCCTATATTCAATATGCAAGAAAAATATTTGTACATATCGTAGAGACATCGATTTTCTAGTTTCCTATTTCGGTCGAAAAACTGGAGATACTCATTTCAAGCGACAAAATTACATTTAAGAAAATTAAAAGAAGCCGATAATTGTGGTTCTTTTTTAATATATGAATACAAATCAATTTCAATCGACATTTTTTGTGATTAATCGAGTTATTTAGAAGGGGAAAATGTGCTTCACAGACTTAACTTTAACTTCATTGGCGCTTATGAAAACAAGATCTAATAATCTATTTAAAGAATTACCAATTGAACAAATTTGATTTAAGTTAAGGGAAAACATAGCAATTTCAAAATCTTAAGGGAAAAGCATATTATCTTCTTCAGACCGATTCCAGTTAACATCACCAATATTAAAGTCACCAAGAGCACAAAGAATGGTAGTTTCAGAACAAAAGTAACTTAAGAATTAAAAGTTTTCGATACAATTTTCATATATATCTACCTGATGGAATATATGTCACAATAAAAATTGTCTTCTTAGCGCCAATAGAGAAGCAAGTTTGGTCAGAATTTAAGTTTGGCAATTGAATTTGCTGAACAGCAGCCAGGATACCACCACCACTTGTGGAGCCAAGTTCCATATATGGGACCAATTAGAGGCACGCTCTTAAATGTACTTGCTCCGCTGGCCTTGTTGTCAGAGTGTGTGTACTCTAGATATGCAGGTGTTTTGAGTAAGTTGCCTGTTCGACCATAGTCTCGGCCCAAATGGGAGCGGCCGGCGTATAAAATAATCGATGTAACAACGCCTGAATTTAGCTTTGTTAGGTTCCGCAGAAACCATTCATATAAATCATTGCTCGTTGGAAGGGGAAATTACACGAAAAGAAAAAGATAGGTAATTTTTTTTTTACCTACAAAGGGCATACTTTCCTCCGACCATGTCTTACAAATGAGTTGGTGCATGCTCCTAACCAAGTCATCGCCCTAGGCTTTGAATAGCTCGGCAGTTAGGCCATCGGCTTTGTTGGACTTAAGCTTAGTAATGGCCATCTTCACTTCGTCCAGGTCGGGTGGACGGAGTTGTTGGTCTTCATCGTCCAGATTGAATGATTCATTCTGCCTGACAGCGGGATTTAGTTCGTCATCGCCGTTAAACAGTCTGCAGAAATAGTTCTTCCATAACTGTGGGCGCAGTAGCGCAGTGGTTAGAGTGCTGGACTACTGTGCGAGAGATGCCAGGTTCGATCCCCGGAAAAATACAAGGTTTTTTCTACTGCGCCACCTCTCGCAAACGTCTGACAAACATCCGAGAGTATGTCTGTCCTGAAAAAGCTTCTCAATTCAGCCGTTCGGACTCGACATAAAATTGTTCGTCCCTGCCATTCTACAAAATAGAAACTCACACAAACGAATGGTTGGCCTAGGCCTAGGGTGTCTACCCGCCTGTTGCGCTACCTATTTATTTATTTTTTTTTAGTTCTTCCATAACTATGAGTGTACTAAAATATTGCCTGGTGGTTCCTGTAGCTCTGTTTACTGTGCTGTAGCCAAATTACTGAAGGTATCACAGTTAACGTACGCATATAAAAAAAGAACTGGCGCATTTGCTAGGGCTATCGTAGCTCTACCGTTTTCTGAGTGGAATGAATAGAATTTACAATTCACAATGGCAATTCGTACAAATGCCACGTGCCTCTCAGCCTGCTATTGTTTTTTTTTCGGCAAACAGTGAACAAAGGAAATCGCTTGCTGCTCTTCACTTCTTCAATAGGAATGCCGCCATAAGTTTGCCCTTATGCCTATTTTCGTTATATAGAAAATCTTTCAAAAGCCGCACCAAACAAATGTGGTTCATTCGATTTTTCCTTTTTCACATTTAAGTTTAAGGCCAATGTGCGTCAGAGTATTTTCTCGATCTGCAATTTCCATTATTCCATTTGCATGCGCTGTCTATATCGCACTAAAATTCGTATATGACTAGGCGCTGTTTTCTTTATCCCATTTCATTGTTGAATTGCATAGACTAAAAAAAAATGTATATCGTATTATGATTTATTCAAAAATAAAAAAATAGGAAATTGGAATATCTTAGTAAAGTTGTAAAATGAAATTTTTGGTACGTGACGTAAATATGGTAGAACTAAATAAAAGTCCTTGGAACCTGATATTCCCTTCTTATGCAACAAACCTTAAGCTGTACAGAAAATTTGAAACCTTTGGGAATTCGTTGTTCACTTATCGGTACATTCATAAGATAGACTGACTGCATGCGTTATGTGTGACACAAAATCAAAGCAACTGACGTACATTTAGTGAATAAAATGAAAAATATAAATTATGTGATAACCGCTGAACAGATAAAACCCACTATAACTAAAAATAACTAGTTTTTTTGGCAACTATTTGATATTGGTAATGAAATGCTCGATTACGATATCTAAGACGTCAAGATGGCTCTATATCAATTCCAATAGATCTAGAATCTATGTAGATGGATGAGATAACCAACCAAACGCATATGAAATAATATGGCATTTGGCTTTATTTTTAATATTTGTAGATTGTAGATTGTTGAAAGTAGCTTTTGTAAATTGACAGATCTCTTGGTTGTCGTGCTAACTATCTCTTCAGCTCGCCCGTGACTCAGTGGGTGGGAATTTAACCTTTTCATTTTAGCAACAACAATAATGCTCAGATTGAAAAAATTACATCTTAAGCTGTCTGAGAGAAGTACCTCTTTAACTCAACTTTTAGGTCTTGCATTGCTCTTTGAATGTTAATCCCTAATTGACTTTGTACTGTGTTGTGGGATTATGGGGGGAAATTCCTTTATGTGAATTTTGACCTCAAAAGAAAGAAAGGAAAACCTAAAACCCTATTTACACCGAGTCGAAAACCCGGTTTTCGCGAAAACACTTGAAAACTTCATTAAAAACAGAAGTTTTCCCATACATGTTGCAGTTTTCAAAACGAGTTGATTGAAGTCCACGAAAACGCCTTCCAATCTTTGGGTTGTTGAAGCAGACACGTCCTTTGGCAACATTCAGCGCACTCAGCATAACAGCTGACAGGATAGCTCTCACTCGGTGCTGTCGTATCTTCTAGATTTTTGTTTATGTTATCTTTGCACCATAAACAGCAAATTATTCAGTTTTTCTAGAATTTAAGAACGGCAGCACTACCTGCCACAACTAAGTGATATTCTGTTTTGATTTTGATTGTCGCACATGTTAATTATTTTATGCATTTAACCATAAATTACCAACTATCAAGTAGTTTAATTCATTTTGTGTGTAAGGGGTGGTTAAGTTTTAAGGGCCGATGTTGATTTTGAATAAAACACAAATTATTTAGGAAATTATTGTCATTTCTTTTTATTATGATAATATTGGTATGGTTCAATTATGTATGGAACAAAATATCGGTCAAATGGCCGCCGCGACCTCGGCGGCACACCTCCATCCGATGGTCCAAATTTTCGATGACGCTGAGCCATATTTCAGGTTCTATGCCGTTAATGTGCCGAATTATCTCATTCTTTAGCTCTTGAATTGTTGCTGGCTTATCGACGTACATCTTTTTTTCAAATAACCCCAAAGAAAGAAGTCCAACGGTATCAAATCGCATGACCGTGGCGGCCAATTAACATCGCCACGACGACGTGAGATAACACGGCCATTGAATTTCTCCCGCAAAAGAGCCATTGTTTCGTTAGCTGTGTGGCAAGTGGCACCGTCCTGTTGAAACCACATATTGTCCACATCCATATCTTCGAATTCGGGCAATAAAAAGTTCGTTATCATCTCACGATAGCGAACACCATTCACAGTAACTGCCTGACAGGCCTTATTTTGGAAAAAATACGGCCCGATGATGCCGCCAGCCCATAAACCGCACCAAACAGTCACTCTTTGTGGGTGCATTAGTTTTTCGACAATAGCTCTTGGATTATCATCCGCCCAAATGCGGCAATTTTGATTATTGACGAATCCACTGAGGTAAAAATGTGCATCATCACTGAAGATGATGATGCACGATATGCATTTTGATTTGAACGCCCATTTTCATAATTAGCCTGAATAACTTTAACGCGTTGCTCGACTGTGTATCTTTCCATGGTTCAAATTGAGTTAGTCTGAAATTGAGAAATGTCAAATGAAATGCAGAAAAAAACTTGACGTTTAGGTGTGGTTTACATTCAACATCAGCCCTTAAAATTTAACCACCCTTTATTATTATGTCAATACGAGCGCAGTTTAGTTAATAAAATAAAAGTCTACTCGCCCCAAACATTTCATAGCTAGTTTCACAGCTAATTGAAACGTCAAACGAAAACGAGCTGGTGTTTGGTGTGAATGCTCGTAATTGATGATGAATTGATGAAATGCGAACAAATCACTTTTAATGAATTTATGAACAGAAAATTGCACATTTTATTATTCCAAGAGTAGGAGAATTAATTATCCCGTCAAAATGTAAACAAAACGAAATAACGAATTCTAAACTTTTGTCGCGAACGAAAAGACCCAAAGTTTATTCGCAATCCACATAATTTAATTCGCGTTCCACAAACAAGTGAATAAAACATTCCTCAACCTAGTCATTGCAGGTAGAAACTGATGGCTGAAATTCGCAAACTGCTGCGACCTAGAAAAGTGTTCATGTGAACGGACTGTGAAAACTTGCGAATATTCGTTCATTCGTAGGTAGTTGGTCGCTCTCATGTGAATAGTCCTTTAATAACGAAACAATTAGCTTATTAAGTTTGTTAATCAATAATAGATACGCACGAAATCTGTGCTTTTTCCTCATCACAATTTATAGGCATTTCAAATGAATGTGAAGCGGGATTTTTTTATATTTTTTTAAATCAATTCCCAGCCCAATTGGCTGACCTTACCTTATCTATTGTATCGAAAGAAATAAAGTTACTCTATAAGAGACGAGTGAGGTGTGACCTCCATAGTGAAGGATATCATTAGTAGTGGAGTTTCTGAGCTTTTCTTAACCAATGAAGTGCCGAGCAATCACAAATAATGTGCTTGGAGGATTCTTTATCCTCAAGACAGAACCTTAAAGTGATATCTTAAGGCCTGTGAGAATGCCCGCCAGTCTTCTGATACTATATTTATTTAGATAGAGGATTTCTAGTGGTATAGACGAAGTTGATGTTCCCAATTGTTAATTAGACCTAAAGCAGTAGTCCAATTGACCCTGCAATAAGGCTCTGGTCCATAGAACGCGAATACAAATCCAGCCCTAGCTAGTTGGTCTGCCGATTCCTTGCCTGCAATACCTTGATGGCCTGGTACCCAACCAAGTTTGACCTTGATGTGTTTGGATAGGACTTTTGAGTCCGTCGTATTGGACGGGTATTAAGACCGCTTCACTTTTTGAGAACATTTTTATTTTGGCGACTTTAATTCCCATATTGGAGTTTAAAACGGCGCAGATCTCAATGGTATGGACTTTAGCCTGAAAAACCGTTGGACTCTTTCCCATGGGTATCGAGACTTGGGTCCAAAGACACCAGCACCAACTCCAGATTCCATTTTCGATCCGTCAGTGTACCAAACAATACTTTTAGGGTGCAGTGTCGGAACACCATTGGCCCATTTGGTGAGGTCCAGTATTTCTACCTCAAATAATTTCCCAAAACTATTCTCTAACCACAATGTCGGGGATGGAACAGAACATGTCCTGTCCATGTTTGGGATTGAGTTAAGTATTTCCAGGTGTCCCACATGGTCAGCTGGTTTAAACTTGTATTCTAGCTGTAGCTTAATGTAGCTGCCACTTTCCTAATAAATATGTGTAGGGGTGAGAGCTTCTAATGCTGTAGTAGGACAGGTGCGTATTGCACCCGTGATGCGAGACAGTCAATACGCTGTAGATTTTGAAGCCAAGTTGCCGTTGCCTGTTCAAAAACTTTCGGCCACCAGACGATTGCTGCGTATGTGATAATGGGCCTTGCTATCATGATATACAGCCAGTGTATCATTCTGGGATTTAGACCCCAAGTTATGCCATACAGTCGCCTACTGGCCACATGGACCTAGTGGCACGTTCTGTGGCGGACTTGATTTGTGAGTTCCACTTGAGCTTCTTATCAAAGACAAATTCGAGATATTTGACTTCATTGCAGTAACTCAGGTAGTGCCGTTTACGGTTATGGTGTCAATAATAACCACTCTCTTCCTTGTAAAAGGCACTAGAATGGTTTTACAAGGATTTATGGAAGGTCCTTTCAAATTGCACCATTCTGAGAAATGTAGAAGTGCGTTCTGCATCCTACAAGTAATGGAAGCGTATCCAATGGCACTATAGCCTAGGCCATTAGTCTGTATCGCGTTGTTAGTAATTATTCCTCCATTTTGTCTGTAGTCGCATGTGGCGGTCATATTCATTAGATCAGTAGGATATGTCTCTGGTAAAACGTCATCGCTTCTGGTTTGCCCATCCATCAAAGATAGACTATCGCATATATTCTACAAACTTCCTCCCATTAACATATACGTCGCTCTTTTTTGTATTTGCATTTTCAACTGTGAATACCGGGTCTAATTGGAAAAAGTCCTGCAACAAGGAGTATTCTTTCATCGAATGATTGCAATTTTTATAGATCATAAATTAAAACAACAACGATATTCAGTGGGCTGGTGTTTAGCGGTCATTTAAATCGAGAACCAACACATTTCTTTTACCATTGATATTAATAATAGTGTCTAATATATTATTTCTGTTTATACAGGGTGTTTCCAAGTTGACTGTCAAAATGTCAAAATTTTGGGAAATGAAATAAAAAAACCGCGACCTGAAAAAATGTAAACACAGTTAAAAGAAGTATTATTTTTTTTAAATCAAATTTCTAAACCATGTGTCTGTACACCAGGTACACCAAAGCAAACCTTTTCTTAAATCCTTGCTAATTATGTCCACATTATTTTTTTCTTAAATTATACACAATTTCTTAAATTTGACATTCAACTTGGATACACCCTAAATACTAGTGAAAAGCAAACATTTAATTCGAATCATTAGAGTGTATTCAAAAGCATTATCAGTATTTAAACCTTAAAATAATCAAATTAAAAAAACGCATAAATTATCACCGAAAATGGCTCTCGGTGACACGAAAAATGGCAATGTGCCCAGCCTGACCAAGGATAGCCAACTACCATCAGCAGTTGTTACAGCACCACAAAACAATGAACAAGTAGAAAAAGGATCGACTGAGAAAATGGCAACTAAAATTAACAAACAGGTGAATATGTTTTCTTTTAATAAACAATATTTAAAAAAAAATATTTTTACAAATAAAGATTGTAATGGAATTGATTTACAAACGTCAAAAATTTATTTTTTAAACGTCAGTTATTGGAATTAACATTTTTATTTATGAAATCATATAATTTGTTTACATAGGTTTATCTGGTTGACAAAAAATAAATAAAGTAATTATAAGTAAACAATAGGTCTGTTTTTTTGCACACCCATCTCAGTGATGTAAAGTAAAGTAAGAAAATGTGCAAAAAAACCAACCAACCACTTTTCTGAACAGTCGGTCTTGCTGTCAAAATGGCCATCAATGAAAAATTGAATTTCAAAATCAAAATATTTCTAGAAAAATGAATAATTAACCTTTAAGGGCAAAAACAATTTTATTTATTAATAATACTTTCTTCTCAAAATTCCTATATTAATATTATTACAATTTTCGATTTACCTATGATCAGAGAATAGTTGGAACATTTAATATTAATTAAAAATAGTGATAAATGTCACTTTACATTAAATATTACAATGTGGGGTGACATATGTATATAGATAACTAACCACTTAAAAACTCAAAAAAATAATTTACAATTAACAATTTTCAATAAATAATTTACAATTAACAATTTTCAAATTAACAATTTTCAAATGAAGAAGTACAAGTACAAAAGATATTAAAACAAAATAAAAAATGAAATAAACTCAAGTTCAAAAACAGATTAGGAGACAAAATGCAACAAAATTTCAATTTCACTATGGTTTATGTTTAATAGCCAACATTTTACCTTACTTAAAAAATTCTTTAACGTTCGGATGATTCGAATGTCTTCTGGGAGTGTGTTAAAAAGTTTACAAGACACAATTGTGTAAAAATTTCTTAAGCTTGAAGTACGAAATGGTGGAATGATAACCAACGACATAGAATTGCTTCTAAGATTATGGCTGTCATTTATGGGGCTTTGCAAATAACCACCTCTTACAAAAAATATTTTGAGTACTTTGAAATAATACAAATGTCTTACAGGTAAAATTTTCAGTTCTTTAAACAGATTAAATGTATTGGCCAAATAAGAAGTTTTGCATATATTTCTTATAGCAGACTTTTGTAAAACAGTCAGTTGTTGGATTTTATTATAATAAGCACCTCCCCAGCAGCTAATACCATATTGTAATTTGGAATGGAAAAGCCCAAAATAGACATTTTTTAAGAGATTAGTTGAGCAGTACCTTCTAAGTCGATAAATACAACGCAGAGTAGATAGCAAATATTGCTTTAAAGAATAAATGTGATCACACCAGCTCAGATTTTGATCAATTATGACGCCTAAGTACTTATAATTCTTGACTATTTCAATTTCGAAGCACCTTGAATTACAGTCAGTATTTTCATTATATAATATCTCACAGCCACAATTAGTAAGACTAAGTCTACGGCAACTAGCTGCATGGAACAGAATGTGAATATCAGGGATATCTTTCGCGAAGCGGCTAAAGCACATGAGTTTAGTTTTACTACTTACAATTAGCTTGTGTTTAGCGAACCAGAGTCTTAGCAAGTGGACATCATGGTTAATCTCAGCAATTTGATTTAGTGGGTTGACTGAATCATACGCAAATGCAAAGTCATCAGCAAACGCTTTTAACTTACCGACAAATGGAACATGAAAGATTGAATTAACATATATCAAGAATAATAATGGACCAAGGACTGAGCCTTGAGGAACACCGTGATTGATGAACTTGGAACCACCGAGAATGTTCCCTATTTTTACTTTTTGCATTCTGTTCATAAGATATGTTGTAAACCAATCCAACATAAATCCTCGAAGTCCTATGCAATACAATTTACGCAAAAGAATTTTGTGGTCTACCATATCAAAAGCTTTTGTTATGTCTACGAAAAGCGCAGAGCAGTATTTTTTGTCATCTAATCCTTTAAAGATGTACTGACAAAATTCCAGGAGCGCATCTTCGGTAGAATGCTTTTTCCTAAAACCAAACTGATTTTCACTAAAAAAGTTAATTTTAGTAAGAAAATTCAGAACTCTAACTTTAACAGCTGTTTCAAAAATTTTAGATATGACAGGGAGTAGAGAAATCGGTATGTAATTAATTTTGTCTTTTCTATTTCCCTTTTTAAAAATAGGTAACACGTTGGCACGTTTTAACAATTCAGAAAAAGTTCCTGTAAAAATACTTAGGTTAAAAAGATGAGCCAAAATATCGATCACATATAAAGCGATTCGTTTTAAAATGGTATTGGAAATTCCATCTTCACCAGAAGAGTTGGAGACTTTAAGAGAATTAATTGTTTTTAGCAATTCAAGGCCCGTAATGGGTTTGAAAACAAAACTGTTTCTGGATACTGTATGATCCAAGATCTGTGTGGCTGAGCAACCATTACAAGTAATTGCAAAATCATATGGATTAGACATCTGTGCAACTGAAGCAAAGTATTCATTAAATTCATTTGCACCTGTTTCAGGGTCCGTAACATTATTACCGTCATCATTCTTTAGTGTAATGAGATCGTTATGATTTTTCGTTTTTCGACTAATTATACTGTTTACAACTTCCCATTCTTTCTTCATGTTCCCTTGTGCACTTCTTATTTTGTTTTGGAAGTATGTTTCACGACATAATTTGATTTCCTTATTGATTTTTAGACACAATTTTTTATAACGATTTTTTAAAGAGCAATTTAATGGGTGCTTAGTGGTTTTATTACGCAGCTTATTTTTCAGTTTAATTAATTTAAGTAGAGAATTATTCATCCATGGTTTAAGTTTAATTCTTGGTTGTCTTTGTTTTAAAGACACGCTAGACCTATCAATGTGTTTTTTTAATATATTTATAAACAACCCATAGGCCTGAGAAGCATTTTCTTCGGCGTAAACTTCGTCCCAGTTTTCTCTTAACAGATTAATTATCATTAAGTTGAGTGTAGTTAACTTTCTTCAAGTTTTTATTAACGGCGTGAGAGAAGTTGTTGTATTTTAAGCTATTGAAAATTAAACCTGTCATACAGTGATCTGTGATTTTAAGATCGAAATTCAGGCCGGCACATTGATTTGTATCATAGTGAAGAAAACGACCAAATACATGGTCAAGACAAGTATTTGCTATAGGTCTAGTAGGCTCATTTATATAAGAAGCCAACCCATGTTCTGCTAACAAGGACTCATACGTATCTACTGTACTATTCGAGCTTAAAATGTCTATATTAATATCGCCAAGGATAACAAGATTGGCCGCTTTTTCATTTCTTAAAAAAACTGAAAATTCATCCAAAAACATTTTCAAAGGCATACTTTGAAGTCTGTACACACATACAATATTAAATATTTCATTACAAATAGTGCATGTAACTTTTAGCACATCAGCACTTTTAAAACTAATTAAAACAACGTTAGGCTCATAAGAATCTTTTACAAATACTCCCACTCCCCCTGCAGAATACGAATCATTAGTGTTTGGATAAAAATCATAGTTAGGAATGTTATAGTCATTTTTTTCAAAAGAATAAATCCATATCTCTGACACAAATATCATGTCAGGTAAATTCATAAAACCTTCTAAATTGCATACTAACAGATCAAAATTTTGTCGCAAGCTCCTTATGTTTTGATGCACTATGAAGACAGATTTATCGTTACAATTAGAAAAAAAAAATATATTCATCATAATTGTGTAAGGTTTTAATGGTAAAGTCTGAAGTTAGTTTAAAACTTTCATTCATATTAATTAATCTTTAATTCTATCTAAGTCATCAAACGATTTTATTACAACAGCTTTACCATTTTCAACCTTTCTCATCAAAATAGTTGAGTTACTAAACCATAAGTATTTATAATTTTTCTCTAATTTTATTTTTTTTGCTGCCATATACAAAGCGCTAGTGTATTTAGTGAAATAATCATTTATATATAAACTTTTACTGAACAGATCCAAATTACACAAAAATGTGTTCCCCTGGTGTTCAGAATTGAAGAATGCTCCAAAGTTGGTCTTGCTGATGGAAATGAATAGCTTGTGTGAATCTCAGTGGTGTCAAATTGAGTGCAGTTGTTGTAATTGCGTGCTGAAAATTCTACTTTACTTACTGAAAAACTCTTTCTAGAAAACAAAATAAATCCAATGGTAACCAAGGAAATTTAAATGTCCATTAAGAGGCGTTTGCTGATCCGACTCATAGGCCCTTATTGTGATTGTTGATCACCGATCGTTACGACAATTGTCGATTGCGTCGATTGATTTTAGCTATAAGTACGAACGAAATTTTTTCACTTCCAAGAGAACGCATCGACCAGACATTTGTAATCGACTACAAGCGACTGTTAAATCGACAAATATCAATCACAATTGTCGATCGATCGATAGCTGTCGATCAACGATCAACTATCGACACTCACAACGCAATAGGGGCCATAGAAATTTAAAGTGCCTATTATGGATAACAACTTAACTTAGTTGTGTTGTTTTCATGACAACTCAACTTTAATACAACCAAACAAATTTTTCTTATAAAAACACCTCTTTTCAGTTGTCTTTAGAAAATAAATTGCCATCTTTTAGGCGAAAGTCGAAATCAGCTGTTAAATGTCGATTTTGTGAGTTTATTATTTTTGAAATTCAAATTGAACGAAGTAAACTATTTGCAATTAAACAAAAACAATGGAAAGGAATGTTTAATTGTTTTTGGGTGATTTGAAGGAGGACGATCAGAGTTTGGTCAATGTTTTACGAATGAGAAAAAGTATTTGCGATCACTCCGATCGATTAGAACTCCCAAATACAAAGTAAGCATACTAAACCTGGAGTTTTTTTTTTCGGTTTCAGATTTTCAGTTATTTTCGGCTAACTAAGGAATGCTATTTATGTATGTTTTCTTCGAAATAAATGATTATTTGAAAAAGCCTCATCGGCAATTCCAAATTTCTTAAGCTTGTCTCTGCTCTTCGCAGAAGTAAGTTACCAGGAGTTTGTATCTAGGACCATTCTTATTTCACATTATTAAGGAACACTTTGCAATTCTGTTGCTCTCCTTGAAGGTTCTATGCTATTGAGCTCCAATTCAATATTTTCCATTCCTCATTCGAAGTAAACTGTCTACCTACGCCTAACCAGATCCTTGGTGAAGCAGCGAGCTCCCTCCATCGTCATCCTACAAACAAACGAATGACTTTTGTAGCTATGACAAAACTAGACATGGCTATGTGTAGGTCGTCCCTGTAAACTAAACTAAATGTGTTGTAAGTAAAACTTGTGATAATGAGGAACTGGCACAAAAATGTACTCGACCAGCTTCAACATTTAAAAACTCAAATGAACTAGGAAATAATTTATTCAAAAATTTAACATTATGTGAGCCACATGTTTCATAAATAAAGCAAAAGGCTCTTAAGCGAGCTCGTGCTCGTGTTCGTGTTCTGTTCAGTTTCAGTGGTGTGCTCTGAACCAAAAACTAAAAACTGCGTACTGCCAGATGTTTATCATGTTGCTGTGTTAGAGCTGGGTTCATGCATAGCCCGACCGATCTTGTACAGAAACATATAACTTGCAGCTGGTTTAGTATTGCACTAGGGATGGAATGGGGTGTGCATTTCCAGCGATCCTATACTCGTCGTATCTTCAATGCTAGCTGCTGGTATACGCGCAGAAGAAATGAGAAAAAAAATTGAAAATTAAAAACAGCGAGTTAAAAATATAATACGGAAGGAATTGCAGTATCGCAATGTGGTAACAATATTGAAACTTCGTTAAAGGGAAGATGGATGCGTCTTCTCATACCAGTGATTGGTGTTTTTATCTTCTATCCAACTACGTCCTTAATGGTTCCTGACTTTTTTAGGGAACCTCTCATAATACTCGTGCATCAGTGCTGCGGTTTTATTCACCCCTATCGTGGAATCCGCCGGGGGGAATTATTCACGGAAAATAATAATTTTGGTATCGTCGAATCCGCAAAGTGAACAGTTCCCCGTTCGGGAAAAATTTGATTTGAACGTTTTTAACGATACAGTGAAACTTATTCACAGTACCCACTCGGGGAACTATTCACTTTGCGGATTCGACAATACCAAAATATTCACCCCTATTCCCGTTGGCGTTTGTCATATACGACTCATGTTTTGTGTCGTTGGAAAATGATGTTCGGATTTTTTTTTAACTTTTGTTAACAATTTTATTTCCTTTTCTATGTGTTCACCATCTTTTCAATTCATTTGTCTCAAAAAAGTTAAAAACACTGACTAAAAAACGAAGTGAAATATGAGTCATTTACGACAAACGCCAACGGGAATAGGGGTGATTATTTTCCCTGAATAATTCCCCCCGGCGGATGGTCTTAGCACTCAGTTTGGAATGGAAATAAGCTTTCAATATTTCCTAACGTTGTTTAAGCGTAAAGCGATTCATTTTGTTCCGCGGAGGTATGATACTAACTTTCTGTCAAGATTTCGAGCGGCAAACAGCTGTCAGTGACAAATTAACCTATGATTTAAAAAGAAATCACTAGGGCCCACCCTTTAGATAAATTATTAAAAAAGTGTCGTTTTCGGTTGGTCGTTCAGCACCGTCCGGAAGAATTCTCCGCGACCGCTATTCTGAATTCAAATCCAGAAGCAAATTTATCTTCTTTTCAGGAGAAGAACTGTCAGTTGAGTGCCAATCGAACACTTTCAGAAGCGTTTGGATTACTTCCGGACGGTTCTGGTCGACCAAACGAAAACGACATAAGTTCAACTCGGTTCAAAAGTTATATTTGGAAAATTATTGTTTAATTGATGCACTGTTTTGTATGCAGCTTATTAATAGTTAAGTAGTGCTGTTCGCATATACCATTTCGCAAAAGTTGGAGCTAGCACGGCATGATCCTTGAATTTTTAACCGTCCACAAGGGCCGCGTGGTATTATCCGTCCTGTTGATGGATCATTTGAAGTACCCAAGCGTATGTTTATCCACATAACGCCCTATCAATCTTTTTTATAAATGTAGAATACGACGATGGTCTTATGAGTCCATGAACCCAAATTCTTTTATGATGCAACATGGAAACTATCTATCGACATCAAAGATGATGATTTTTAGGATTGGTGTTGGAAGGTGCGCCGTAAAATAATACAAATATCTAGGTATTTTAATAATATCCAGCCTTTTCATTCATTTCATTTTTAATGGCCCGCTTATCCATTAAGTAAGTCGCGGGTGTAGGTTGCTCAAGTGGACCCTCCGTAGCTTTTGATCCTCCGCCATCGACTCTAAATCATCAAGGGAATCCTCATACGGGTAGACGAGAGATTGTGGACTTGGTCTAACTAATTCATCCTGGGTCGCGAGAGGACGCCTGTCTGATGGTACGGATTCCATAGCACGTCGTGGGATCCTGGTTGGAGACCAGACATAACCACCGAAGCATGGACCGCTCCGTCCAGAGAAGTAGCTGCTCCACATTGAGTTCCTCACGTATTCTGGTGTTTCTAATGCAATCTCTACGGGTCACACCAGCAATACAACGGAGAAATCTAATTTCGGCAGCTTGTTTCCGCGATCTTATTCTTTCGGTCATTACCCAAACCTCATGACCATAGGTAAGAGTTGGAACAAACACCTAATTAAAGACTGACAACTTAGCTTTGACACCAAGTTCAGTCCTCCTGATAACAGAATGACCAAGCTGTCTCAAAATTGATCCAGTTTGACCAATCCTACAGGAAAACTCGGCATTGCTCCTTCCATCGCTCGTGAATAAGACCCCGAGATTCTTAAACTTCTCCACCTGTATCAATGGGACTCCACTAACATGCAGAGTGTATTGAACAGGCGTTCTGGAGACGACCATCACTTCAGATTTGTTCACGTTAACCTTCATCTCAGCTTCAGGCTACAAACCGATCTTTCTTATTATTTTTAATTCACAAATGTCTTTACTGAATCTTGACAGTCAACGCCATTAATAAAATTTACTGCACTTTCCGATGCGGTCGTAAATTATGGCCACACTCAAATGAGTGTGGACTTAACGTCAACCCCTCCAAGCGGAACGAATACTTTTTACCAGAAAGCACAAAGTAGCACAATTTAACCTCCTACAGTTGGAAGGATTGTATTAGAATAGCCCCTTTTAGACATTTCAAAGTACCTATCGTGGGGTTGCTCTGGTAGGAAATTAAACTCGGACACGTCAGTCGAAAGAAAAAAACTAGAAAGGTGTATAACGCTACACTAAGACTCCTACTTCCGTTTCATTCTTTGCCCTTGAGCCATCTGTGAAAAGGTGTACATGTACAGTCCTATCTGTTAGAATTAATTGCGTTTGTCAAAGGCGAAAAAGTATCAACTTCTACTTTAGCATTTGAAAGAGTTATTTACTTGTTAATTCCGCAAATATTAATTTTGTATCTCATTTTTATTAAGACGTAAATACTTTGAGGCAAAGAAAAAATACTTTATTTATTAAATTATATTCCATTTTGAATATGTTAATGGAATTACTTTGGCCATGCAGTATTTTTCTGTTATCTAATGATGAATGAAAATAAAATTAAAATAGCGTGACTTTATTTCAAGCGCCAGTGTCACACAATTTGCGTTTATTGTACCTTCTCACCCAAAAAACAAATAATAATCTGACCTACTGGCACGCACCGTACCCATTTCTGGTGTGTCATTTTGTTTGTTTTCCTAAAATCCACCTCAGATTTGAAGACACTCCCTGTAATCGCATTTTTGAAGTTCTGTCTTCTGCATTCAGATATAGTGTGTTTATTTAACTAACATTTGTCATGGTAATTTTGCGACTTCTGGAAACGCCGTATAATTAAAACGTATGGTTACTAAAAGTTCCGTTGAAGATTTGGCATGTAAATACATATTTAAATTGTGTAGGTTGTCACTTGTCAGTGACGGTATTATTAAAGTCTAAAAAATCTTCAAGGGCGGCACTTTACGAGCTTCTCCCAATTATTTTGACGGACAGAGGGGTGGATGCGCCTTTGCACCAATGGGGGCATAAGCTAACTTGCGGTTTATCAGCAACAGCGTCGAATTATGATGGCACATGGAACATTTCTTCGCCCAAAAGAAAATAGTTGGTATCTCATCAACAAAGCAAAGTGGACCTTGCGGATGGGGCCCAAGCTCTAAGTAGTAGAGTGAGGATACTTACATGTCACAGGGTGGAAGGCAGATCATTCCAGTCGGCTGCAAATAAATATTGTAATATCGTTCCGTGGCACATACCTATATTGACATCAATCATGCCGCTTCCGCGAGTGCATTGAAATTTGTAAATGACGAAGACCCAGAGAGGGAGAACCAGTAGATACTTGTGATGTGCCCCTTGAGCCATTAAATAAATCCTTTGAGTTCAGTCCTTTTCTCCACAATTTGTTTGATATCCATAAGGAGAAAGACACTGGCGCTGGCTGCCTTTCTGTGATGAAGATTTATTTGGATTATCTTCATGTTGGGCGGCCGTTTCTTCGCCTCCGTTAATTTGCATTGCCGCATCATTGTGGGTTTCAACGGCCCACTTTTTTCTCGCTGCCCTCTTACCAATGAAGAGAGCATTGTAAGCCTCTTTCCTGAGAGTTAATATTCCAATTCAGTTTCCTATCTAGTAACGTGTCAGGTTATTTGGCGCGATCCGCGAGAAAAAACTCGCACTGCAGCTCGCCTACGCAGTTTGAAGAATGATGTCTTGTATTTCGTGCTAAATAGTAGCAGTTCCGTTTTTTCCGCCAAGCCAATTATACTTTTTAGACCTTTTTATACCCACACATTATAGCCGAACTTGGGGGCTCTAAACTAGAAGCTTACGCTTCCAGAGGAACCCTTCAGGGCGGGGTAATCTCCCCACTGTTGAGGAGATTACCCCACCCGTTAGGAACAATGGCATTAGAATAACGGCTTATGCGGATGACGTCGTACTATTGGCGGAGCAAATTTAAAGCGCCCTAAAAACCCTTGACACTTGATAGACCAGGAACTGTGGCTGAACTGATACTTTTCACAAATAAAAGGAAAATACCACAGTTTGCTAAACCTTCTATTGGCGGAACACCCCGCAGAATCTCTGATAGCCCAAAGTACCTGGGACTTATACTAGACAAAAAACTAAACTGGAAGTTGAGCACCAATAAAAGAATCAAAAAAAGCCACAATAGCCTTTCATTCTTGCAGCAGAATCTTCGAGAAAACTTGGGGACTATCACCCAAAATTAAGCTCTGGATGTACACGGCTATAGTAAGACCTATGGCAGTCTAGTCTGGTGGCCGGCAACCAATAAAGCCGCTCGCCTAAAAGCGGCACCACTAGTGCGATGAGGACAATTCCAACCGCAGGATTTGAGGCTATCCTCAACCTGTTTCTGCTAGACATTCATATACAACTATCGGCCGCAATTAAAAAAAAAAAAAAAAATAAATAGGTGGCGCAACAGGCGGGTGACACCCAAGGCCTAGCTTCTCGCAACCATTCGTTTTGTGTGAGTTTCTATTTTTGGGACGAATGGAAGGGACCTACAATTTTATGCCGAGTCCGAACGGCTGAATTGAGAAGCTTTTTCATGACAGTCATACTCTCGGATGTTTGTCAGACGTTCGCGAGAGGTGGCGCAGTAGAAAAAAACTTTAAGATGTAATTTTGGTTTTTCCGGGGATCGAACCTGGGATCCCTCGCACAGTAGTCCAGCACACTAACCACTGCGCTACTGCGCCAATTAGTGTAATGAAAATCAGCCAATCAGTAAATTGGAAACTGAACGAAACGGGTCATTCTATGATCCTACAGAAATATTTTGGCGGTCTACCTGTCACGGACTACCTAGAGTCTACAAGACGCATCTCTAGCGCCTATCCCAGCAGGGAAGAATGGAGAAACGGACAAACCATAGCCGTATATTTACAGATGGATCTAAACTGCACACTGGGGTAGGGTGAGGTGTCTTCTCTGAATCGTTGGGTATACAAAATTGATACGCCTCCCCGACCATTTCCTTCTTTATTGACAGCCAGGCAGCAATTAAAGCCATAACTGCACCAGAAAAAAAATCGAAGGTTGTGAAGTGCTGTCGCAAAGAACTCAAGGCTCTTGGTACACAGCACAAGGTATCGCTCTGCTGGGTTCCGGGACATGAAGGCATTCCAGGTAATGAGAAAGCAAACGAATTAGCAAGACAAGGCTGATCCCTCTGTGCCCATCCAGCCTTGCACACTCAAGCTTGAAGCAGGGAGGAAAGCCACAAGAGAGGCGAACGCAAGATGGACCACCTTAAACACTTGTAATACCACAAGAATGCTATGGCCGTCCTTCAACGAATTTAAAACCGAGAAGATAATGCGAAAGTATAGGAAATTCCTGTCCACACTCGTAGGTATCATAACAGGGCATAACACTCTGCGGTACAATATGGAGAAAACAACTCTGTAGCGACTGCGGTTATGAGGGAGCTCTTGACTACTGACATAAAAATCTGCCATTTTGTGCCATCACAACAAGTAACCTTTAAAAAATTTAAAAAATTATAAGCGCACACACAATTCAAAAACAAACCGAAACTGTTTGATAAATTAAATTTCCCATAAACAATAATAATTCAATTTCAAAAAAATATACCAGTATACACTATTTTGACAGCTTAAGTTATTAAAAACGTAAGTCATTCTTTAGATGTATATAAATGCACTAAGTGATTGCAATTGCTGCCTTGTTACCTTATAAGAGATATTTTCAAAACCAAAACGCATAATTTAATCGTGTTGTGCCACAATGTAATTTTATAAAAAATGTGACCATCGTGACACATCGACAACGCTAACAAATCACGCTAATTCTGAGATTCAATCGAATCGAATATTCCTCGAATTCAAAACTTTCATTCGAATAGACTTCTCACATTCTAAGTTTCAAGAGAAAAAAGTTCATAATCGAATGACTTCTTTCTCCGATAAGCTTTAACGCACGATTTTGGATCTTATCCAGTGGGCGCAATATGGTTTTGGGCGCACCAGACCAGATATGAGAATTGTACTCAAGTTTTGGGCGAATGAACGCCTTATAATGTTGTAGCCAGATCAGAAGGGGTAAAATATTTCTTGCACCGTTTGGGGAAACCTAGACATTTCGCAGCATTCGTGTGCGCACATACCGAGAATGGAGTGTCTTTCGGTTTCGGTGATTCAAGTGCCATTCATGGATAACGGCTGTAGGTTCGGATTTCGCTTTAGAGACAGCAGACAGCAATGTTTTTTTGAAGCATTAAATTCCACCCTATTGGCTGAACCCCATTTTAAAATTCTGTCAAGGTCGGAATTTAACGATTTTAACATACGTTGCCGTTCCAGTTCTACTGCTGAAGAGGCAGTCCTGGAAAGAATATGAGAAGCTGAGTGCTGTCATCAGCGGAGGAATGGATTGGTGATTGGGTTAGAAGTTGCACACAAGAGATCATTTATAAAAATGAGAAAAGGAGTCGGAGACAGAATGGAGCCAGCATTTCTATGGTGAATTTCAGACTTGAATTGAAACCATCTAAAACAACTTGAATTTAACGGCCAGAAATGTATTTTTTAATTCATTTATCCCATAAGCACACATTTTTAACAAAAGGTGCCAAACTCTGTCAAATGTTGAAATATCAAGCGCAACAATCTTCGATTCACCGAAGTGATGGAGACCTGTTGCCGTACTGCCGGTCATTGAGGAGTTTCCGTTATTCAAGATATTTCACAAGCTGACGACTTATCAGCGTTTCCATGACCTTAGAAAGAATGGACGTAAGTGCTATGGGTCTGTAATTGGTGGGAGAAGAAAATTCGGCTTTTTTAGGGACGGGCTGGACAAATGCTTTTTTCCACCTACACGAAAAGAGTCCAGAAGAATAGGACAGATGAAAAAGCTTACGCAGTGGTTTTGCCTGAGTCGAAGAACACCTCTTCAGAACGATGCGATGGGGGAGATACAGTCTGGACCAGCGGATTTATTTATGTTCAGATCATTAAGTACTCTTGCAACTGTACGAGTGCGAAAATGGATTTGTCCCATGGTAATTTCGACTTCAGGGAGCATCGAGCTGGCTATAAAATGTGCAGCAAACAGATTAGCTTTGTCTAAAGAGCTGATAACTGGAGTGCCATTGTAAATGAGAGTGATGACCGATTGTGAGGCCGAATTCTTAACATTTTTTTCAAATGACCCTTGGGACATTGCAGTATTTTTTGCCTCAACTTTTGGTCACATGAGAATTTGACACGCTTTATGAGGGCATTCCAGTCATTTCTTTCTCGTTTAAACTTCTTTCGGTTTTCCTCAGGTGGGTTGGCTTTGTAAGAACGGAAATTCAACTCTCTTAACCTAATGACCTCTTTACAGCTCAAGTCGTACCACGCGTTTTCTTTGGTTTGATACTCTTTATCCTGTTGGGGATAAGGCATTTCATACCTAAGGTTTTTATATTTGATACCATATCAGCGGCACCATCCACGTCGTTATCGAGGAAGCATCTGAATTCATAAAGAAGCTGTTAAGTCCGCTCCAGTTGGCTGAATATCTAGTAAAGGTATCCTTAGTTTCCACTCCATCTCCAACTAAAATCTTTTAATTTCATACAAAATCTCTCTAAGAACGTTTCTTTTGACGTTCTTTCTCTAACAGTCCTCACCAGGGATACGAGATTCGTTTACATATTTCATATAGGATCCTAGGTATAGTTTCTTACAACCATTCGCTTGTATGTGTTTGGATTTTTGGGACGAAAGAAAGCCATGTATATTAATCATCAATGATCTCCCATTGCTAGTTCCCACAAACGACCGGTTCAGACCAAAGTTTATCCACAATCCACTGGATTTTGGTAACAGGTACCCACTTGCCGACTTATTTTGAATACATACGCTATAGTTTAAAAAAAGAGAAGAAACAAAAGAACTATTCTTGTTCTATATAATGTGGGTATGTATATAGAGCATACCATGAATCTTAGCTAAGCATTTATCATATTGTGGTTACGTCATTTACCAAACTATCATTAGTTATGGTTTGTTTATTTTTTAAATTTAAACTGAAACAAATTTTCAAGGAACAGTCCGTTGGGACTCACTATAATGTACGCTATTCGCGTATTCTAGTAGTGACGCAAATCATATCCACATTACATCGATAAACGTTCCAAATACATAAACACACACATGATTCCGATGTCAGTCAGCTCGGTTCGTAATTTTCATCCCTTCCACTTCTATATACGCACATGTGAGCTCAGTGCATGACATGCATCATACACATACACATACTACAAACGATTGTCGCATGACATCGCGAAGAACTTTAAAATGAGTTAGGTACATCTTAGATTGGAGGGAATCCATTAGCCGCCAAACTTGCTTCTATCCAATTTGGTCATTAATTTAGTTTCAAGTTTGTCAAGCGATGAGATCATCATTACGGTCCAAGAACTAACTTTTATGAGCTCACAACAGACGCTAGGTAGTTGGTTTTGTCGCACTTGACTTTTATAGTTTTTAGCATAAATAAATATATCTCAAATGTGAATGTATCTCAAACACTGATACATGTGTGCATTTTTTTTTTTTTTTGTTATTTGTTTTCGTTTCGCCTTTTATTTTTAAAATTCATGTATGTAAGCTTATAAGAAGAATGTAAACATTTTTTGAACTAATTACAGAGAATCCACAAATTTGCAGTAGATGTCTATGTGAATTATTTTGAACATGCCTAGTCGCTTACGTAGTATCTTTAAATATATACCAACGGCCGGTATGGGTTTTCAATTAGTTGATTAGCATGCTGTGAGATATCGTGTCATGGCTAAACGATAGTGATGCTTGTGAGAGGTTCCTTGTTTTCCCTTTTCGTTTTGCTATACACTTTTGGCGAATCGACTTTGTTTTGGCAATTCAGTTTTACATTTTGAATTCCTTTGAGCTTTATAAAATGTATGGAAGTGTCTTCATAGAAATGTGAATTATAATCTTAAGAAATGTTTAATGTTATTCTATCCTAGCTTTAGCTGTATTCCTTAGCCGAATACAGAAACAAATAGATAGGTATACATACATTATTGACGAAATTATTAAAAAAAAAGTTATTGTATCTTCAAAAATGTTTTGCGAATGAGATACATTCCCATATGCACTTGAATAGGAAAACATTTCTTGTTTCTCTTTTGCGGTTTTCCAATAAAAAACATAATAAAGGGTCCGCCATCTAACGTTTTTTTTTTTTCAACTAGTGCTTATTTCACGAATGGTAACACTTAGCTCATGTCTGATTTGACAGATAATTAGTTTTATCCTTCCGCTGAACGAATATGGTTGTGCAACGCTTGAACAACGCTGGGAAATATTGCGACATTACTTTGAAAATCATGGTAATGTTGCAGAATGTGTGCGAAAATTGCGTACGGATTTTGGAAGAAGAAAAGCACCGTATGTTCGTTATCTTGTGAAAAAAGTGAAAGAAACTGGCATCCTCATCGATAAACCAAAGCGTGAAAAGCCAAAACCAGTGCGTACAACCGAGAAAATTGCTGCTGTGGCAGAAAGTGTGCGTGAATGCATAATTGGGCCATTTTTCATCGAAAATGAGCAAGGAGTGGCCGTTACAGTCAATGGCGATCGTTATCGGGCCATGTTGAACGAATTTTTGTTCACAAAAATTGAAGAGGAGGATATTGGCGACATTTGGTTTTAACAGGGCGGCGCTACGTGCCTCACAGCCGAAGGTTAGGTTAGGTTAGGTTAAAAAGGGGTATGAGATGTCTCATACAACACTAGGCACCATAAGGGCCCATCGCGATCCCTAGGGGGAGCCAATTGCAGTGACCTACAATGGAAAAACACCTAAACACTTGCCCTTGAGAAGCCCCAATTTCCCTGCAAAAACCAAGTAGTCCCTTGAAGTTGGTATTGTCTATCTCCCCTAAATGTTGGAAGAAGTACCTGCCCAAAAATTTTCTTCAACTGCGACATATTGCCTCACATTCGCACAGTATATGTGTTATGTCCTCTTCGGCTTGCAGGTCATTGCAGAATCTGCAAGTGTCCGAGTCTGCTAGCCCTAGTCTTTTGGCATGTTTTCTAAGAAGACAGTGCCCTGATAATATGCCGATCAGTGTCCTAAGCTGTTCCCTGCCTAGTTTGAGGATTTCCCTATATCTTTTACGGTCGTATTGCGGCCAAAGTGCCTTAGATACTGCGTGACCAGTGAGTACCTCCCACTTCCGGTCGGCTTCCTTATTTATTTTATTCCTAATATCGCTTTTTATGATACAAGGAGGAGGTTTAGTATCCACATCTCCTCCGTCTTGCAATTCCCCGCCTATCCTCGCAAGCTCATCCGCTTGCTCATTTCCAGCTATACCGCAGTGTCCTGGTACCCAGCACAGTCTCACTCGGTTCTGACTGCATAATGTCTTAAGCATTGTGCGACAGGTCCTGACTAATTCAGAATTGATGTTCGTAGATTCCAGTGCCTTGAGTGCAGCCTGGCTATCGATGTAGATGGCTATATCCTTTCCAGATATAGATCTCATCCGCATTAGCTCTGCCGCCTTCATAACAGCCAGAACTTCTGATTGGAAGACACTGCTTGTATCCGGTAGTCGTATAGACACTTTTAGATCTGGATCTACGGAGTAGATTCCAGCACCCGTACCTTCCGCTGTTTTTGAGCCGTCCGTGTAGACCGCTATTTCGCAGTGCTTAATTACTTTATCCCTTTGCCATTCATATCTTTCCGGGTATGACACTTCGTACGGAGTGTCGAAGTCGACCAAAGGGTGTATTTCATCAGTTTGCACCTGTACACCCGGGAGTAACTCCGCTAGTATTGTACAGTGTCCAAAACTGCCCTCTCTAAAGTAGCCCAAGGTTGTGAGCCGTAGCGCACTATTCCCCGCAAGTTGCTTTATGTGCAACTCAAGTGGCGTAAGGTGTAGAAAGGTGTCCAGCGCTGCCGAAGGGGTGCTGCGAAGTGCACCCGTTATTGCTACGTTGGACGCTCTCTGCACCGACGCCGTTTGTTTGCCGATTGTTGTTTTCTTCTTTGCCGCCGTCCACCATACTAGTGCGCCATACGTAAGTATGGGTCTAACCACTACTGTATATAGCCAGTGCACCATAGCTGGTTTTAGGCCCCAAGTCCTGCCTACTATTTTCTTACAAATGAAAAGAGCGTTATACGCCCTTCTAATACTTTCCTCTACTCACAGCCGAAGCTACACTCGATGTTTTGCGCCCTGTTTTTGAAGATCGCATTATCAGCCGCAGAGCTGATGTCGTTTGGCCACCGCGGAGCTGCGATTTGACACCGTTGGACTATTATTTGTGGGGTGCCGTAAAAGATAAGTGTTACGCCGACATGCTTTAAAGGACAATATTCGTGCAGCCATTGGTGAAATACAGCTGCACCTGCACACAATCGATAATGTGCTTAAAAATTGGACCGATCGTGAAGGCTACTGCATGGCCAGCCGAGGCAGCCATTTGAATGAAATTATTTTCCATTATTAACCGGAAGGATTGTACTTTCAAATAAAAAAATAAATTTGAGAAAATATTCAGTAGTTTTTTTTTTATAGCATTTAAAAAAAAAAAGTTATTTGGCGGACCCTTTATATGTACAGAAATATATTTTCTTACAGCCTTATTCATTAAATTCACTTAATCTGTTAAATTTCAATGTCTCAGCTAACTCACGCCAAATTCGAAACGGTCATTTTAATTAGGGATTAAAAAAAATTTTCATTCATAAAGTATTTTTGCGTGTATACCAGTTAATCAATGAATTAAGGCAATACGCCTTAAAGTATACCAGCGTTTCGTTTGAAATTATGCATTTGGTAGAAATATTTGATAAATTCTGACTTTTTTCTCTGGAATGTTTTGTGCATGAGATAAGAACGCCATGATGATTTAAGAATATTGTATTGCGCAGTTGTTTTGAGCTTTTTTTTTGCCGGAAATTTGTTATTTAAATTTGGAAAACACTGATATTTGTTGTGCTAATGCACAACTAAATTATTATAAACAATATTTGGCATTGAAATAATAATATAACAATTGTATATGCCTTGATATGTTTCATTGAACAATTTAATTCAGAGTTAATTTGCTCCTGAATGCCGATTTCGGCATTTACTTTTTTGACACTTGATTAAATGGAAATTAATTCTGAAAAAAGTTTATGAATAATGTTTTCTGCAATTAAACCAATATTAACCCTAATTCAGATTTAATTAAATGTTATGATTAAGGCTGTTAATGTTTTGATTTGAATTTTGTATTAAAGGGAAAACAAAATTAAGCACCAAAATCTTTCCGTTATCTTACCCCCTAAGGTCGGTTTTCTATCGCCCACTGGTCCCAAATCAAGCATGCTAGAGACCTATTTTTTTTTTTTTAATTAAAGTTCATTTAATTGTGATTTGACCATAATTAAAACTAAAGTTTTAAATATTAACAAAAAATTGTTAGCTAAAAACCATAAATATATGTGGGGCCCTAATTTTGCGCGACTTGAATAGAACATGCATTTAGTTTGACAGTTATCTTTATCACGTGTACTCAAATTTTTTCTTTGATTGAATTTTCTTTTGTTAATTTCAACTATTTAGAAAAAATATAAAATGGGTGGAGAAAAAGCCTTAACCGAGGCGGAAAAAGGAAAACTCATACCTTAAAGGACGCTAGCCTATTTATTGCCAAATTGGCTAAGAAAATCGAGAGGAGCCGACACGTTATATCCATTTTAAGTAATGAGTCTAACTATGGACAAAAACATGAATTGCCGCATACACAGTCTGATTGTGCTTACCTACTAACTTCTATTAAAAAAGGCGTCAAATCAAAGCAAGTCTGACAACGTCTTATTATTTCGAATGCTAAGGATATAAAAGACCGAAAATCAAGAAGAAGTCACCCCTTAACCCGCTTCAAAAAGCGCAACGCCTCTGTTTTTGTCGCGCACATGTGGCCTGGATCTCGTATAGTGGCACCGGGTGGTCTTCTCCGACGAAAAGAGAAATAATTTGGAAGGCCCCGATGGCTATATCTAGGTACTATTTCTATAACCCCTGCAAAGATACTCATTATTTTTGGACCGGCAAATTGCAATTTTTGTTAACCACAATGAATGCGTTGTCCTACAATGGCATATTGAAACAGGTCTTTCTATACTTTCATAACCTTTTTAGACCTATGGCTTGGATTTATCAACATGATAATACGCCAATACATACAACCCAGGTTGTTAAAACGTACAGTCATGTGAAAAATAATAAGGACACTTGCAAATTGTTCAAAACACAGCTCTGTTTCAATTGCCATACATTGGTTAGAAACGGCACATTATATTTTGTTTGTAAATACCGCTATTATAACATAACACAAGCCTATTTAAAAATAAAAACACTACTCCAACCTTAATGAAAATATTCTTGTTATTTGTATTCTCACGAAATACAGCAATGTGTCCCTATTGTTCTTCTTCACATGATTAAATATATAGAACCAAAATGTGGCGCTATTAAGCTGACCGGCCTACTCACCGGATTTAAACATCATCTAAAAAGTTTTGGGATGGTTTACACGTCAATTTTATGAATCGGAACAACAATATTATTAACTAAAAACCAGCAAAATGTGGGGCCTTAATTTTGCGCCACTTGAATAGAACACTTAAACGAAAACTACATTTTAGAGAATTCTGTTTCTTTTTAACATAAACTTAACTTAAATTTAAGGTCCAATTGCCTTATTTTAGATTTAAAAAAAATTATTCAATGGTGTTTTGAGCCACCTTTCTGCTCCAAAATTCACACCTTCCCGGTTTGTAAGGGATGCATATACAAATTGGCCAACTAATTCAGCGAAATCAAGCTCCAAGCTAATTCGATGGCTGCTGTTAATGATTTAACATCTGAAAATTGTTTACCGGAATCGTATACTTTTCGTGAGCAGTGGCCATGGTGTAGTGGTTAGAGTCATTGCTTGTGACCCGAGCGGCGTTGGTTCGAGCCCCGGCGGGAGACAGCAATACTCTGCCACCGACCATAAAGAGAAACGAATAATATCAGAGTTTCTCCACCACTACACCAAAAGAGGGGTTTCTGCTTGGTAGTACAATGGACCGAGATTCGTCTGAGTGCTCCAGGATTTGGAATCCCCTTTTTATTTAAAAAAAAAAAAATACTTTTCGTGACAACCATTTTCAAACAGTCTCAATTATATTGGGGTGATGGGAATAAGGTGGGCACTCCAGTATAGGTAAGTTTTGGGTACGGATACACTCTTTTGCCACACGTGCGGTGTGAATAAATTATCATAGTGAGGAAAAGCCTTCTGCACTACGCCTTTCTCTTTGTTCGCGTTCATTCTTGATGACAGAAACTGCAATTAACATTGGCCATAATAAACTACATACCACTACACCCCTTTCACGGCTATGGTGACGAGACAGATGTGTTTTTCTTTGCGTATGTCATGAAATTAGTAATTTAACCATCAGGGCCATCTAACTTAAATCGCCTTTCGTCCGAAAAAACTGTTTGATGCCACGAGCAAAAACCATGCGAGTCTCCTTGCGAGTAGTGAAGCTCCTTCTCATCTTTCTTCGAAAGACGGAAAAAATTATGTACAGCAATGTAAGGTGTCTGTTTGGTAGTACAATGGACCAGTAGTTGTGTCTGAGTGCTCCATCAGATAGTAACAACCTCCGACAAAGAAAAGAAAAGAAGAAAACATAAATTTACCGTTCGAAATCAAAGATGTCACGCAGAAAATTTTGAACGCGGAAAAAGGGGCAAAAGTGACTTCATTCAAAGAATGTGGCATTTCTGATCGTGGAATTTCCAGAAAAATTGACAGATAAACACAGTTATACACAACTTTTTAAGATTAGGTTAAAATTATAAAAAAAATTGTTAACCATGCGTATAATAAAACCAGTAAGGGCCGTTTGCTGATACGGCTCATAAAAATGTGAGTTCCACATAAACACTTATGTGACAGTTTATGCCTTACAAAAAGTAGCCCATAAGAATTTAAGTAGAACTTAAATCGTTATGAGTCGTATCAGCAAACGGCCCTAAGACAATTATCTTCGACTATGCCGAAGCATATACCCGGCATTATATTATTGTAAAAACAAGTAAAAGTGTTATCATCGGCCTGGCCGATGCTTCGATACCCTCCACTGCATAAAAGTCATACAAAATGTTTGCCATGCGAGTTAGTATGGGTCAAATATTGGCTTTGTATGGGAGGTAACAGAACTACTTGACCGACATAGCCCATTTTCAATACCAACCTGGCGACGGTAAAAATAAGTCGTCTCACAAAATTTCATTCACTTAGGTCAATTCCTTTGGACGCTATCGTGCTTTCAACAGACAGACAGACAGACGGACATGGCTAAATCGATTCCGAATGTGATCCTGATTCAGAATATATATACTTTATAGGGTCTCCGGTGAATCCTTCTTGGCAAAGGACATTACAAACGTAATGGCAAAGTGAATATACCTTCCTGTGGAGGGTATAATAAAAATATATTTTAGTATTAAAAAATTATATAATTGTATGGGAGGTATGGGTAGTCAACAAATTTTAAATATTATTAAAACAATATGTGCAAAGTTTAAACTTACTATCTTCTGTAGCTATTTAAAGACGGACATCGCTAGATCGACTAAGAAGGTGATGCTCATCAATAATAGGGGTATTCACTTAAACGCGTAAAAGCCTCGTAAATTGCGTAAACTGCAGAAATTTACACCCTCGTAAATGAACTGTCAGATTTTGTATGGAGAATAGTTTACGCAGACCTCATAATTTTCCGCGACGATTTAGGCTTGGAAACCAACCGCGGAAAGTTGCGCAAGTCACAAATGTCAAACAGCCCGTATGAATTGTTTGATTCCAGATTTACAGTCGATTTACGCGGTTTACGCAATAACATTGCCGAGGGGTGTTCATTTAAAGCACCGCAGAAATTTATACATTTACGAGCTGCATAAATTTATCAGATTAAATAAATACCCTTAATATATATATGAAGTTTATCATACCTACAACGCTTCCTTATGTGCGTTACAAACGGAATGTCAAAGTGAATATACCCTCACCATAGTATGGTACCAGGTATAAGAACGTACAACTCGCTAGGTGCGATTGATATCAGATGAAGCATGCAGAAATAAACTGTTTGCTTGCCAAATAAAGGCCAAACTTAACTTGTCTGTTTCGAGCAGCAATCTTAAAAGCTAACCCTAACGTTGTGTACAAAAAAAAGATGCAAGAAGCCACCGTTCAATTCCCTCGCTCGTATAAAATTCACTATATTAATAACAGTCTTCATCACAACGTCTAATTCTGGATTGACACGTGACAGTACATCTCTACATACGCCTTTTGTTTTTAAAATTAATAGTATTGCTTGTGGTCGAACTTTGACCTAAGTTATACGAAATCTTTAATTCATATAAATTTAAGGATCCCAACAAATTCAGAAGATCTTTTTTTGAAAATGAAGAGCAAATCAATTTCTTATGAAATGCATTTTTTTCTCTCAGAACATTATCTGGATCCAAGCGAAATTTAAAATATTTGACAAGGAAATTATTTAACTGTGTCAGGTGGGCCAGTTCTTAAAGCTCGGCGGTCCGCAGGATAAGTGTAGCCGCATTACACTATTAAGGCATTATGTTGCAGTATTGTGGAATATATGCTTCCGTTGTAAAATAAATTCTTTAAATTTGCTATACGTCACTTATTTCTCAATAATGACATTGAGGTTAATCATTCACTTCATTGGAAATGACTTTTCCTCGGAATTCAAACTCTTGACTCGAGAAGAAACACAATAAAACGTCGTGATATTTTATCAACCGTCGCGTCGCGTCGAAAGTGACTTTTGCGTTTTTATTTGTATGCTCCTTTTAGGGTTTTCGATCTATTACCTATTTTAGAGTAGTAGTACTTCTACAGTTTATGGTCAGCGTGAAACTATTCTCTATTCTGAAGTGGATATCATTTTTTTGAATTTTTTTAAACTTATTTTAACCTAACCTATATGTATTTCGAAATCTGTTGATTAGAAATTGTAGATTCAATAAATTAAATAAAACTAGTACTACAGCATACTTGGTTTGTTAGATGGTGTCACATCACATACAGCTCGCTCTACGATAGAAATTTTGCTGGCAATTTTCCCGGGCGAGTAATTTGAATTTCAAAACGTGGTGATATCTCACAATCCCCCACCGTTCTGAAGATGTGTTCTTCCACGCTGACAAAACCACTGCGTAAGCTTTTTCATCTGTCCTACTTTTCTGTATTCTTTTCGTGTAGGTGGAAAAAAGCATTTGTCCAGCCCGTTCCTAAAAAAGCCGAATTTTCTTCTCCCACCAATTACAGACCCATAGCACTTACGTCCATTCTTTCTAAGGTCATGGAAACGCTGATAAATCGTCAGCTCATGAAATATATTGAATCACGGGAACTCCTCAATAACCGGCAGTACGGTTTTCGTGGCAACAGGTCCACTCAGTGCTGACTTCGAAGAATTTGAAAAAGGCGCAAAAAAGGGGATTTAAATACAAAAAGGGGCAATACTAATCTGCCCACAAATGGGCCAAAAAACGCAAAACGAGTGAGTTCACTAAAGTTAAAATGGCTTACGCATATTCTCATCTCGTTCTATCTAATTGTTGCATTGAACATGGAAGTTATGGCTAAATTATTGTTAATGCCTAAACTTATGGCAATAGGCTTATGATATAGCTGATAGAAAAAGGACGCATTCAAATCCTAATTAATTGTGAAGTATAGTTTCGTAAAGTATTTATTATGTCACATTTCGTATTTCATACAAAAACGTTTTTTTTTTCTCAAAATGGGAAGAACTATCAACGAATTACAGAAAAGGGGCAGATATGGGCAATTTTGGAAAAGTGGTCTCATTGGGGATAGAAAGAAAAAAAGGGGAAAAATGCAACTTTAGTCGCATAAAGTCAGCCCTGCGGTCCACTGGTGATTTGATGACTTATCTCACCGAAAAGTGGAACCAATCTCTCCATCACTTTGGTGAATCGAAGATTGTTGCGCTCAATATTTCAACATTTGACAGAGTTTGGCACCTTTTGTTGAAAATGCGTGCTTATGGGATCAATGGATTAGAAACTACCTTTCTGGCTCCGTTTTGTCTCCGACTCCCTTTCTCATTTTTATAAATGATCTCTTGTGTGCAACTTCTAACCCAATCACCAATCCATTCCTCCGCTGATGACAGCACTCAGCTTCTCATATTCTTTCCAGGACTGCCTCTTCAGCTGTAGAACTGGAACGGCAACGTATGTTAAGATCGTTAAATTCCGACCTTGACAGAATTTTTAAATGGGGTTCAGCCAATAGGGTGGAATTTAATGCTTCAAAAAAACATTGCTGGCTCTAAAACGAAACCCGAACCTACAGCCGTTATCCATGAATGGCACTTGAATCACCGAAACCGAAATACTTTCCATTCTCTGTATGTGCGTACACGAAGTCGCCAAGAATGCTGTGAAATGTCTAGGTTTCCCCAAACGGTGCAAGAAATATTTTACCCCTTCTGATCTGGCTACAACATTATAAGGCGTTCATTCGCCCAAAACTTGAGTACAATTCTCATATCTGGTCTGGTGCGCCCAAAACCATATTGCGCCCACTGGATAAGATCCAAAATCGTGCGTTAAAGCTTATCGGAGACATAAATAACGCGAATTCTATTCATTCACTTGAACATCGCAGAAATGTTACTTGTCTCTTGCTGTTTTATCGCTTTTTTACCAAACAGTGCTCAAACGAAATTGCCAGCTGCATTCCTTCCCTTCAGCAGTAAGGGGATTTTCGGATATCCTTTCGGTCGTCGCTTGAAGGTAGTCGCATGAGGATTTTTTTATGCTTCTATTTGTAAGAGTTCGAAAGTCAAAGTCGACCTCAAGTAAAACTTGGTCAAAGGTGCCCCACTCTCCCCTATTTCATTGAAAAATTATAAAAAAAACCTCATCGACTTGGAACATAAAAAAAACACTTTTAGTTCTATTGCCCGTCTATAGGAATGAAGCTACAACATAACAGACACCGTCTGTTCTTTATTTTTTGAATGTCATGCAACATGTAGGCTTACGGCATACACAAATATAACATCTTCTCGGAACTTTGTTGGTTTAAAGTTTCACTTCCGGTGTCATCAATACCGCTCTAAATACTGTCCGAACGTGGTATTGATTTCAGTTCCTTATTATGTCTGTGTCCTTTTATTCCCGTTTGTATTTCCTTGCGATTTAATTATCCTAAAAGGAGGTGTATACGACATATGAATTCGTCAGCATTTGCGTCAGCATTTTCTTACATCATTCAGTAAGTTCTTCTCTTAGTCCTAACATTACGTAGGTCTGTCTACTATTAATATAATTTTTATTGCTTTTAAGGCCTATTGGCTTTGCCAAGATTTCACGAGTTCTAGGTCAGGAGAAAAATATTTATTGTCCATGTTTATATCACTTTCAATATGGCCATTACTCATGACATGTCTACTGTACATGAGTACATAGGGTAACCATTGCAAATAAAAATGTCAAAATGTCCCCCAATTAAGGGGGGGTTATACAGTACACCATGTTCTTCGTTTGTGTGAACTGCGCTGCATTGTGCTATACTCGAACGTTGTGTGTCTGATATATTACACAGATCTCCTCTTCGTTTGGCATATTGTGAAAATAATGCACACATATGAATGCTAAAAGATATATTGAGTGAATTGTACGGAAATGGGGTTAGTGGTATCACATTGTGTTGGATTTTTAAGCAGGTCAATTACTGGGGTAGAACTAGCAAGTGCGCGCATTCCAGTGTGAATCATTTTGCTTGGGTGTGGGTGTTGATAGATGTACTGCTCTATGTTACACATGCTCTTGCTGTACAGAGTTGGCTTCACGGATGACTGCGCGTATACACTATTGCTATTGTTATAGTTTATTCATTTTCTAGGGTATGATTCCTTGTTTTATTCCGCAAAAAAAAAAAAAAAATCGGCAGGGGGAGGAATAACATTTTCCCATTCCGCTATTATGTCACTATTAATTTTTTATTTTTATTTTTTTTCAAATGAACAACAACATCACCTTCATTGCGCATTGTTCTAACAATTCCTGTACGCATTCATTATGATAGGTGGCAGGCACCGGATGCTGGTCTTGTTTACCCATGCACGCGATGCCAATATGTACTTTAAAGCGGGCCGGCGATGCGACCAAGTGACAAAAATAGCACATTAATAAAAACGAGAGGGAAGGTTCAAAGTTCTCTGTAGTGACCAGTGTTCCCAGATGAAAAAGTTGAAAATCTTGTTTTCCAAAATAAAATATCTTTTTTTCAAGATTTTTCCAAAATATAGAAAAAACAAACTAGAACCGAAAATTTTAAAGCAGTTTTGAACTAATAAAACCAGGCCTGTTCCCTATATAGAAATTTTTTCACTATTTTGAGCGGGAGTTTTTAAAAGTTCAAGTAAGCTTAATTTTATATAAATAACCATTTATAATGTACCAAATGAATCGAACAAACCAATTTGTCTCCACCGTGCCATCTGTAGATTAATAGGGAAACAATTTTCTGAAGAGAAAAATGGGTTTGTTCGATTCATTTGTGCACTGGGAGGCGCTGAAAAACTTGGTCAATGTTAGGGGTGTTGACGGTACCCAAGTTTTTATTTCATAACACTAAAATAACAAAAAAAAAAAAGTATTAATCTTTAAAAAACTCAGAGATGAAAATATTTTTTTGAGGAACACAGAGTTTTTTCAATAAATAAATTTAAAAAAATAATCTGTCACCTTCATTTGTGTCTTCTTCGCTAACCGTCACCTGTAGGAGCTGACAACATCAGTCAACTTCATTTGGATACTCTAAACATCTCGTCAGAAGCAATAGTCGTGGGTTAAACAGTTTCGGTCACCCCTTGTCTTTGCCCTCCCTGAAGTTGGCCTAGCTATAAAAAAGCTTAAGAACAACAAGGCCGCAGACTCTGATGGTTTACCAGCAGAACTCCTTAAACACGGTGGTGAAGTTTTGGTAAGGAGCATGCACCGAATCAGCCTAATATGTGCACATGCCCCTACCGACGAGGCTGAATATCCCATCAAGGAGGAGTTTTATGACCTCCTGGATGGAGCCTACGGAGCCTGTCCGGAGTATGATGTAAAAGTTGTACTCAGGGATTTTAATGCTAAAGTCGGAAAGGAAAACATCTTTGGCGGGTTAGTTGGTAAGCACAGAATCCACGAAACGACAACAGACAACGGCTACCGACTAATCGATTTTGCATCAGCTCGTAATACGGTGATAAGTAGCACTAGGTTTCCAAGGCTAAGGATCCACACAGCAACCTGGCGCTCTCCAGACGGTCGAACCGCCAACCAAATCGACCATGTGCTAATCGATGCGATGCACGCATCCAACATCCTCGACGTGCACAGATTCCGAGGGGCAAACGTCGACTCTGACCATTTTCTTGTCGCGGCTAAATTCAGAGCTCGACTGTCCAACGAGAAGAAGCTGCGAACCGCCCAGAAGAAGAGATTCGACGTTGGACGCCTTAGCACACCTGGAGTAGCCAGAGCCTACAGGGAGCGCCTGACTACGAAACTCTCATCTGTGCACTCACCTACCACAAACGTCAACAACCAGTGGTGCCAGTATCGCGACATCATCAAGGAGGTAGCCGAAACCACCGTAGGGTACCAGCCACCCCAGAGAAAGAGCCCGTGGTATGATGATGAATGCGTGTACAGGAAAAAGGTGACAGAAGATGCACACAAGAAAGCGCTGCAGCGCAAAACAAGGGCAGCAAGAGAAGAATATCGAGCCAGGAGAAGGGAGGAAAAGAAGATCCTGCGTAGAAAGAAGAGGGCTTACGCAGCTTCCCAGCAAGGAGATCGAAGAGTCGCGCGATCGTAATAACATCCGGAGGTTTTATAAACAAGCTAAGCAACTGGCTGCTGGCTACAAAACCGGAACGCAGGATCTTCGAGACAGCGAAGGAAACTTAGTCACCGAAGCGCAGGGAATAGTAGACGCGTTTAAGCAGCATTTCCAGCAGCTGCTTAATGGGCATCATGTAGAGAGAGATAGGGCAAGAAGAGAACCCGAAGAACTAGTTCCACCACCGAGTATAGAAGAAGTTGGCTTAGCTATAAAAAAGCTTAAAAACAACAAGGCCGCAGGCTCTGATGGACTACCAGCGGAGCTCTTTAAATACGGTGGTGATGTTTTGGTAGGGAGCATGCACCGAATCATCAACCAAGAATGGGTGGAAGAAAACATGCCCGATAACTGGACTATCAGCTCCATATGCCCCATCTACAAAAAAGGCGATCCTATGTCTTGCAAGAACTATCGAGGCATATCCTTGCTAGATGTCGCATACAAGATCCTATTCAACGTACTGTGTGAACGTCTAAAACCGTTCTGCAACACACTAATCGGCACGTACCAGTGTGGCTTCCGGCCCGGCAGATCGACTATAGACCAAATTTTCACACTGAGGCAAATCTTGGAAAAGACCAACGAATTACAAGTCGAAACTCACCACCTATTCATCGACTTCAAAGCCGCGTATGATAGCATACATCGTCAGGAGCTCTATATGGCGATGGCCGAATTTGAAATACCGGCAAAACTGATTCAGCTGTGTCGCGTGACGCTGGAAAACACGCGCTGCAACGTGCAGTTTGGAAGCAGCTCTTCCGAACTTTTTCAAACATGCACCGGATTTCGGCAAGGAGACGCTCTATCATGCGACTTCTTCAATCTCGTACTGGAGCAGATAGTGCGCAGGGCAGGTGTCAACACGGAGGGCACTATCTTCAACAGGTCCGTCCAGCTGCTTGGCTATGCGGACGATATTGACATCATCGGTCGCTCCCAGCGTGCCGTGATAGAAGCGTTCACGGCGATTGAAGAACAGGCGAAATCCGTTGTGCTTGAAGTAAATGAGGACAAGACTAAGTACATGCTATCAACAAACAAACAAGCATCTGTCCACCGCCTAGGACAAAACGTCACTATTGATAGCAACAATTTCGAGGTAGTTAAGGAGTTCACCTACCTCGGAGTAAACGTAAACTCCCTAGTGGAGATCCGGCGAAGAATAACCCTAGGAAACCGTTGGTCAAACAATTGGGTTCAAAACTCCTTAATAGAAGGACGAAATGTGTGCTCTACAAAACCCTTATCCTGTCAGTTCTGCTTTATGGCGCCGAGTGCTGGACCATAAGCAAGAATGGGGAGCTGATACTGGGCTCCTTCGAAAGAAAAATACTTCGGCGGATTTTTGGTCCTGTGTGCGGGGAGGGCGAATGGAGGAGAAGGTTGTGGGTTTTATGTTATTGTTTTATTCAATTTCAACATCTACCCATTGCTACGGAAAAACTCTTTAGTTGCGAACAGTTTGTCGTCATTTCAAAATGCGTACTCTGAGCCGTTTGAGCCAGAGAATTCACTTATATTGTTTCTATCTTACCTAAAAAAAATCTTTTAGATATTTCTGTATTTGATAATTTATTAACAAAAATGTGTTTCTTCACTTTCCAGATTGATACTACCATATCCTTTCTTAGGGCGGGTCGCAGTGGCGAAATAGGTAAAGTTATAGAATTCCTAGAATCCGGACAAGTAACAGATATTAACACCTGTAATGCGGTAAGTGAATAGCTTAACAAAATTTAACTAGTACTTATTAAATTGCAAATACGTGAAAGCGTTAAAGATATTGTACCTATATCTGAAGGATAAAAATACACTTTATGCCCGTACAGAATGGTCTCAATGCACTGCATCTGGCGGCAAAAGATGGATACATTGACATCGTCAGCGAGCTGCTTCGCCGTGGGGCAAATGTTGATAATGCCACAAAGAAGGGTAACACAGCTCTTCATATCGCTTCTTTAGCAGGACAAAAGGAAGTTATCAAGATGTTGATCCAGTATAATGCGAATGTGAATGTGCAGTCATTAAATGGCTTCACCCCGCTCTATATGGCGGCGCAAGAGAACCATGACGCCTGCGTTCGATATTTATTGGCCAAGGGTGCTAATCCTTCCTTAGCTACAGAGGTAACAAATTGTTTTTGCGTTTTAGCTTGGAAAAAACTAGACAAAAAAATACCTTTTATTTAGGATGGCTTCACACCACTGGCCGTAGCCATGCAACAGGGTCACGACAAAGTCGTTGCTGTACTGCTTGAAAGCGATTCACGTGGCAAAGTACGTCTTCCCGCACTTCATATTGCCGCCAAGAAGGACGATGTCAAAGCAGCAACACTACTGCTGGAGAATGAACACAACCCTGATATTGTTTCTAAAAGCGGCTTCACACCACTGCACATTGCCGCCCACTATGGAAATGTTGATATTGCGAAACTGCTGATTGAACGAGGAGCCGATGTCAACTACATTGCAAAGCATAACATAACTCCACTGCACGTGGCGTGTAAGTGGGGTAAAACGAACATTCTGCAGCTACTTTTATCGAAAAATGCGCGTATTGATGCTACAACTCGCGACGGACTCACACCTCTTCATTGCGCAGCTCGGTCGGGTCATAAGGAGGTAATTGAGCTTTTGCTCGAAAACGACGCCCCTATTTTGTCGAAAACAAAAAATGGTCTGGCACCGCTACATATGGCAGCTCAGGGGGAACACGATGAGGCAGCTCGAATTTTACTAATGCATAAAGCGCCAGTTGATGAGGTAACCGTTGATTATCTTACGGCTCTTCATGTTTCGGCACATTGCGGTCACGTTAAGGTAGCTAAATTACTCCTCGATCATAATGCCGATCCAAATGCTCGTGCTCTGAACGGTTTTACGCCGTTGCATATTGCCTGCAAAAAGAATCGCATCAAAGTGGTTGAACTTTTGTTGAAGCACAACGCAAGTATTAGTGCAACGACGGAAAGCGGACTTACACCGCTGCACGTTGCCAGCTTTATGGGTTGTATGAACATCGTTATATATTTACTACAGCACGATGCAAATCCAGACGCACCAACCGTAAGGGGTGAAACTCCATTGCACTTGGCAGCTCGTGCCAATCAAACAGACATCATACGAATTCTCTTGCGAAATGGGGCACAGGTGGATGCTAAAGCCCGCGAGGGGCAAACACCGCTACATGTTGCCTCTCGCCTTGGCAATATTGACATAATAATGCTCATGCTGCAACACGGTGCCAATGTAGATTCAACAACAAAAGATGCGTACACTCCGCTGCACATAGCCGCCAAAGAGGGCCAAGAAGAAGTGGCCGCTCTTCTGATAGAGAACAATGCCTCACTGGATGCCGTCACTAAAAAAAGTTTCTCGCCACTTCATTTGGCAGCTAAATACGGAAAGGTGCAAGTAGCACAATTGTTGCTACAGAAAGGCGCTAACGTTGACTGTCAGGGAAAAAATGGCGTCACTCCCATACACGTTGCCAGTCATTATGATCATCAGAACATCGCATTGCTGCTGCTCGAAAAGGGCGCATCTCCACATACTAGTGCAAAGAATGGCCACACGGCTCTGCACATCGCTGCTAAGAAAAATCAGATGGACATAGCAACGAATTTGCTACAGTTCGGTGCCGATCCAAATGCCAAAAGCAAGTCGGGCTTTGCTCCTTTACATTTGGCCTCACAGGAGGGCCATGTTGACATGGTAAACCTACTGCTGGAGCACGGTGCCGATGCAAATGTTTCCGCTAAGAATGGTCTGACGCCAATGCACTTGTGTGCACAAGAGGACAAAGCCGAGGTGGCTCGAATTCTGCTCGATAATGAAGCACACATATCAGAGCGCACCAAAGCCGGATACTCACCGCTACACGTTGCCGCGCACTTTGGTCAGATCACAATGGTTAAGTTTTTGTTGGAAAATGATGCAAACATTGAGCTGAGTACAAATATTGGATATACGCCGCTACATCAAGCAGCTCAACAAGGTCACACATTGGTGATCAATTTGTTGCTCACCCACAAGGCCAATCCAAATGCACTAACAAACGTAAGTATTAAATTTTTTGTTAAATAAGTATTTAATAAAAAAATCTCTTACTACCGATTATATAAATATGAGCAAAGTGTTATTAGAACTAAAATTTTCGGACGTCTCGTTGCCTTAAACGCCCTTTTGATGTTTTTGAGTCAGATATGCAGTAAATAGGTTTTTGTACCCAATTTTCGACGGTAGAGAGACGGTCACAGAGATGCCCAACGCTTGAAAACGACGTGTGAGAGACACATTTGGGCTTTCTTCAACTGAAGCCTCAGCGGCAGCAATATTCTCGACACTACGGGCACTTCTTTGTCTCGCTGGCACGGGAACATTTTGTACTGTGCCTGTGGATTCAAATTTTTCCACTAGACGCTCAATTGTTGATCTGCTAGGACGATTATGACGACCATAAATTGGACGTAGCGCTCTTAACGTTGAGGCCACTGACTCCGAATTTCGGTAGTAAATTTTAATAATTTCGACTCGTTGTTGGCTCGTATATCTTTCCATCATGAAATGGCAAACCTTACTGAAGAGAAATGTCAAAAGAGCGGCAAGAAATTCGGCGTCGTTTGCGATATATTCCTATAAATTTAAATAAAAAGTTTCGAATAGCTATTTACTACTAAAGCTGTATTGAAAGTGACAAACGGAATAAGGGTGAGATTACGATATAACGGCTTTTTCTAGAGGGCTTAAATGCAAGCACTTTTGACTATGGGAGGTGGTCTATCTCACTCCGTTTAGGCGGGAGAGGTAATTTAAAAAAAAAAAGTGGCTGCGTTTCCATTTGCAAGTCTACTCGCGGAAGTCTTGCAGAAGTTTCTTGCAATAGCGTTTACATTGCAATTTCTTCTGCAATAAATATCTGGCAAGAAACTCGCGCATCATATTGTCGCCATTTATTGCGGAGGTATTTATTATTATTATTATTATTATTATTTATTATTTCTTAAAATGTATTACAATATTTTAATTACAATGTTTGCATGCTATAGCTTCAAAAAGAAATAATAGTGACATACATATTTTTTAAAAAAATAGAGATAATGCCACTTAGGCCATAAAAAATGAAACTTAAATTGAAATGATGGGTGGGGTGACCCAATAAAAAATTTCTCAACATATTTTTAATTCAAGTAAGTACTATTACGATGAAAATAACATTACGAAATTCAGCTAAAATTTTTCACCAAAATATCAACGAAGAACATGGAACAAAGATTCTATATTTTTAAGGTCAAGGCCAAAAAGCCAATTTTTTACTTGTTTAACAAATGCATGATGATGTATAAGTCCTCTTACAAAAGGTGGAAGTTGGTTAAATAAACGGTATGAAACAACACTATAAAAATTACGAAACGCGGTTGTACGAAAAGCAGGTACATATACTTGATTTAAGGAGTTAACACGTAAACTATAATTGTTGATGAGTCTGAAATTAAGATTCCCTGATCTCATAAAGAACATCTTAAGCACTTTATAGCAGTACAAGTGACGGACCGGAAGAACTCTCAAATCTCTGAACAATGGAAAACTAGGGTGTAAGCGGGGTTTTCGACAGATTTTTTTTAAAGTATGCTTTTGAATTGATAAAAGAGGCTGAATTTTATTTACATAAGCTCCTCCCCAGCAGGTAATACCATACTGCAATCTAGAATGAAAGATTCCATAATAGATTTTTAGCAAAAGTTGAGTACAGCAAATCCTTTGCAAAGAGTAAAAATGCCTGAGAGCACCACGAAAATAATTTCTTAAATTTTGCGTGTGGTTATTAAAGCTCATCCTTGAGTCAATTGTTAGGCCTAAGTATTTAAATTCAGAAACACTTTCAATCTTAAAACATTTATTGCTGCAGCTGAGACTACTATGAAAATTACAAGCAGACAGACTTGGATTACAAGTGCAATAAGATAGTTGAAATCTTAGGCAATCAGTTGCATGAAAGTATAAATCAGCTTCAATATTATTTTGCGCCACCAAACTGAAAAACATAATTTTAGTTTTTGAGCTGATAATCAGTTTATGCTCCGCAAACCAGATTCTTAAGAGATGAAGATCAAAGTTAATGTCCGAGATAAGATTTAAAGCACTATCTGAACCATAAGCAAAACCCACATCATCCGCAAATGCTGTCAGTAGTCCCTTAAACGGCAAATAAAACAACGAATTAATATAAATTAAGAACAGTAATGGTCCCAAAACAGAACCCTGAGGAACCCCAATATTAAGAAACTTTACATCGCTCCTAATATCATCAATCTTAACTCTTTGCGACCTATTTCTAAGGTATGACTTAAACCACTCATAAATAAAACCACGAAATCCAGCATTTTCAATCTTGCGGAGCAGAATGTCATGGTTAACCATGTCAAATGCTTTAGTTATGTCAACAAACAATCCGGCTGTACATTTCTTTTTATCCAGGTTCTCAAATATCTGCGAACAAAAGCGAAGAAGAGCGTCTTCTGTAGATCTACATTTCTGGAATCCGAACTGAACTGAACTGAAGAAGTTTATTTTATCCAAAAAACTCACAATCCTGTTTTTCATAACTTTTTCAAAAATTTTACTAATAGAAGGTAGAAGTGAGATAGGCCTATAATTACTCAATTCATCAGCAGATCCCTTCTTAAACAGAGGTTGTATATCAGCACATTTCAGCGCATCAGGGAATACTCCCGAAAAGATGCTATTATTGAAAATATGGGCCAACACATCGACTAAAAAGCATGCAATATTTTTCAATACTAAATTTGAAAAACCATCAAACCCTGAAGAATTGGACTTTTTCAACGCGCCAATTGTTTTTAAAAGTTCAAATCCAGTTATCGGCTCAAATAAAAAACTGTGCCTTTGCAAGGGTTCAGTAGAATTTCTTGAAGGACTACAAATTACACAAGATGGATTTCTGGGGTCCAGTTCTGTATTCTCAGATATCGAGGCAAAGTAGTTATTAAAAGCGTTAGCAATACCCAGTTTGTCGCCAGATGGCCTTTTCGCGATTATCTTTTTGTTAAGAATGCTATTGACTAGCTGCACAGGAGAGCCATTAATGTCGCAAGAAATTTTGGTAATTTACTGAAAATTGTGAAATAATGGCGATAAGACGTCAACGTTTAGCAGATGCAATTACAATTTTATTGTTAAAAAAAAAGAAAAAAAAAAATCAACTTGGACTGGATTTTAAGAAGACGGGAAGCTGGTGTCTTCTATAATTTATTAAACGAACTAAATTTCACTCGTTGACCGCATTCGATTTGGAAGTTTTGTTATTAAAAGTGGGTCCTATTAAAAAAGAGTAAGACACTCGATTGCATGATTCATTATCACCGAAGGAAAGACTCCTCTTGACGCTGCGATTCTTAGTTAACGACAGTATGCATGCAGCAGGTTGCCACTTTGATAATCTTTTTCTTTTCTTCACGAGACTCGCATACCATTCCCTAATGCAGGGGTTCCCAATATTTTTCATACTGCGACTCCCTAGAGGGGTTGGAATATTTTTGCGACGATATGTGGTTTTTCAATAAGGACGAGTAAACGTTGAAATATCGTCGTCCCATATTTATGGCAATTTTGCTTGTTGACATACCCGCATTCATCCAAAAATGCGCCTCATCGATAAAGATGGTTTTTCGGCCAAAATTGAGGCTCTCTTTCAAACGCCCCGAAGCCAAGTCAGCGCACAAACGGCTTTGTCTATGTTCATTACCTTTGAGCTTCTGGATTAGTTGGATCTTGTACTGGCGTTAGCCCAAGTCCCGATGCAAAAGTCGCCGAGTTGGAGCCTGCGAAAGGCCGATTTCGTATGCACTTCGAATTGACTGCCTCGAGTTCTCCTATACACTCTCATGGACCACGGCAATGCTCCCAAAGAATCTGGCTGGCAACGACCCATACCAATTGAAAAACCCTTATTTAATTTTAAATGGCAGGTAATACGAGCAGCGTTACCGTTGATAAATTTAGAAAAGTCGCAAGAAAAAGGGCAACGGGGAAGAAAAGGGCATTTAAAGTAATAACTTCAAAACAAAAGTAAACATGGAGGCGCCGCATTGCTCGTTGAAGGAATGGACTTCGCCAGATCAAAGATCACGGTAGTGCCCCATCCAAGTTCTCTATTAAAGGCATTTACCCTTCTTACAGGAACAAACTCAGGCTGTTTTCGACATCCCTCTGGCTTCGGAACCCAAAAAACTTCAAACTTGAAAAGTTTACCAAGCTCATAAAAAAGGTCCACCTCACCAAATTTCATCTCTATAGCATTAGTGGCAGAATGCTAGATCCTGTGGTGCATACACTGCGAAAAGTCCAAAAGTTGAGATTTTCGCTTCATTCCAATTTTTTTTACATTTAAATTCTTAAACTAAGAACTTGTCGTACATTTAGATCTCATTACTTTTCGTGGCTGAATAGTTACACACTTTTTTTTATATAACAGAGCTTGGCTGTTTTTTTACATTTATGTTTTTGGTGTGATGTGTATCAATTGAGCCACTTCAGCGCAATGAATTTTCCTAAAAGTTTTAAAATTTAATATTTTTGTTGTTCCAAATTGTGAAAAAGGCCCAAAATCATTAAATTTTAGAAAAGTGGTATCATTGTGCCAATGTGGTAAAAAAAGTGCCAAATTGCAACTTTAGTCTCACAGCGGTCACGCTGAATACGAGTGACAGCCACGAAGTAAGTTTGACTGGAAATACGGAAAACACAAACGCGCTTAATATTCGACTATTGGATTTCGCTTCGACCTTGCTCTTAGTATTCCTAAAGAGAAACGTAATGCTTTTCCTTATTCGGGGTCTTACAGCAGTGAAAAAAGAAAACTTGCGACGCCCTTAGAATAGCCCCAGGGCGTCGCGATGCACCATATTAAAGACGTCAACCTCAACCAGCCGCAAGTGCAATATATTCGAAACTATTTCAAAAGGCAGCAAAAAATGTCGTGGGTCAATGCAAACCCCTTTAAGCCTGCAATTAATTGCACTCGTAAATACTCACAAGAAGTTAGACAAGAGCTTCGCAGTTTCCACTTGCAAGTTACTGTCGGACAGACTGTCAGACAAATGTAAACGCGGCCTTAAAATGAAAATAAAATATTAAAAAAAAAAAAACAATGGCAACACTTACAACAAAGTACTATAGCATTTTTGAAAGCCAGGAATATAATTTTAACTCGTCCTCCCATACTTACATACTTCTTTCAAGGTACAAGGGTAGCCATTCGCGCGCGTTCGGTGAGGTTTTCTAAAAAATGTCTACTCTAAGCGGAGCAACATGTTTTTTTTTTTTATTGTGTTTCTTAAAATGTTAATACCAAATTCATAATAAATATTTTACAAATTTCAATTAAAAAATAATTAAACATTTTTAGAAATAGGTATCATTCTGTAGCACTTGAGTGACTAGAGACGAATGAACCATCAATTAAAATAATAATCACCCCTATTCCCGTTGGCGTTTGTCGTATACGACTCATGTTTCGTGTCGTTGTAAAACGATGTGCAGATTTTTGTTTTAACTTTTGTTAACAGTTTTGTTTTGTTTTCTATGTGTTCACCATTATTTCAATTCATTTGTTTAAAAAATGTTAAAAAATTCGACTAAAAAATTAAGTGAAATACGAGTCGTTTATGACAAACGCCAACGGGAATAGGGGTGAATAATTTTTGTGTTTCATGTGGGGTAAATATAAGAATTTAATGTGCATAATATGCAAAATAAAAAAAAATATGAAAAATAAGCTGAGTTTAACAATATTTTGACCATAGAAATATCCATACTAAAAAGACATTTTCCAATGTAAAAGTAATTTTCTATTTTCTCAAAAACTAGAAGACATACATATTTGGGCAACTTTTTTTTTTTAATATTTTTGCCTAAAATTTAAAGTTTTTCTTTTTAAAACCCCTCAAGTTTTGGCGCCACAGTTGTCGTACTGCCGGAATAAGAACGATATGACGATGGGAATCACAAATGGCCTGCCTTAGCGAATAATTATTTAAATAGTTAAAAATTTACTCACTCCGTATTAGATCTACTACATACTCGTATGATACAAATTAACAACTCGCAACCACTTGCACATATTTTGTGTGCCTCGAAGAAACATATTTTTAACAAGCATTTAGTTTATATGAAAATATTAGTCCAAACGTCAGTGCTCCGTTCGCTTTGGCGTTCTGATCACATCCAACCATCGCATCGCAAAATCTAGCAATGCATTCAGTTTTCTTATGAGGAAACTATTTTTCATCATTTCCCCAATGTTTTCATTCATTCCGAACGTTCTGCCCCCAATATAATCGAAAAACGGAAAGTGTTTTCATTTTTGTATTCTCTTAAATGAGAATACCACGGTGATCGGAGCGAATTTCGGAGGATTCTATTTTTGGTTTCGCAAAGATCACTCGTTTTGTGATCTGATCACACACACCCATTTTCAGTGCTGTCGTTTCGAAAGTTTTCGTTGGATTGAAGTTTATTTTACATTTTAAAACAAAAAGAGTTTGATCATGAAATTAATTCGAGAAGTAAATATGTCATTGACTTTTGTTTTAGGAAAAACTATAAAACATAATACGTCTGTTGCTTTGCATTTATTTAAGAGTTATCCTTTAAAGAGGAATCCAGTTTCTAAGAAAATGTTTAATTATACCGCGGAGTATCTACATTGTGTAGGGGGCAAGATGTCCTTAAATTTTAGTTTTCAGAACGAGTTGTTTGAAGTCGTTTTCAACGAAAACAATAGTACAAAATAGTAACAATATTTCTTTAAAGTTCGCCATATACCTTTTTGATCCGATTGCATACGAATTTTATTTTGCACAAAGAGTCTTCTTGTGCCTACAACATAGAACAACAATTCCACAAGTCAACAGGAACTTTTATTAATTAATTATATTTGTTTGACAAGTGTAGAACCTACGCCGACGCTGGTTAGTTGGAAAAATATCACTTCGCCTAAATGTTTATGACAAACATGTGGAAGCGAATGATTCTATTAATGAACTGCAATTATCCAGCTAGTTTATTTCACATCGGACTTCGTCGAAAGCTATTATCTATAGTATAAATTTTTACAATTTGGAAAGATTTAATTCTAACTTTCCACAGCTTATATTGATTGTGTGTAAGGCCCTATAGAGAATTTTTGAACTGTCTTCAAATAGCAAGCTTTCTATAAGCTCTTATTTTTTAGACTTCGATTAAATAACTTCAGCAGGCCTTATATTAGCTTCGTTAAATAAGAATAACTCGCCTTTTTGTTCAGCTTGTGAAATTGTTTTCCAAATGCCTTAAAGAAGCTATTACTAAAAATATATCTTGTTAAATGGCTAACATCTCGAAATAAGCCTTATAACAACAGTATAGACGTTATAGCTTATTAAGCTTAAAAAATTGGGCCTTGAACAAGTTGAATTGTTATTTTGGATCATTTTACTATCACCTATAACAAGGTACTAAGATCCTGTCCCAAACCAATGTGAGACTATTATTATTTTCTTCCTGACTTTCGCTTGTTTAATTCTAACAAGTCGGTCAACGTCGGTTAGAATTATTCAACTTTTTAACAAATCCATTCTCTTTTCTTTAAGCAACAAATCGTCAGCGGAAAGCAAAATTGGTCTAAGTCACATAAACGAAATTTTACAGGAGACCATAATTTAGAGTTTCAAATACAATAATACCTATTGACTGCGTTTTAGTTTATATAATTTTTTTGAGTTTTCTTTCCAATGTCGATTCCAAAAATTAAAAAAAATTCTTTATAAATAACATTCTACTATTTTGTAATAATTTTTAAAACAAAAAACCCAAAAATGGACATAGAGCAACTCCCATACAAGTGTGCATCATCATAGAAAAAAAATATGGACTTAGAACAAAATATAGTAGTTAGAACAATCGACGTTGTTGCCAATTAAAGTATATGACTCACCCCTTCATGTAGTGTTCTATGTTCAATTTTAAATTCAAATTTGTTCTGATTATCTCCTAAAAAAAAAAAAAAAAACACATAACTTAGCATTGGAAAAAAATGTATTTATTGAAATAAACAAAAATAAATTTGACAAAGGGGCATGGCACCTTCCATATAAAAATTCAAAATCGTATATCCCGGAACCCATCGAATCGATTAAGCTAAAATTTGTAGGCAATCTTAGCAACAACAAACAATTTTTTCGACACTTTTGAACACTCGGTCGAATTAACTGAAACTTATACAATTTGTTATGAAGTGAAAAGTGCACATACCATCCGTTAGATAGCGCTGAATACCCAAATCTCAAAATTATACAATCTGCTCTAGCGAGGTATCCGTCGAAACGGAAAATTCTCCGATTTCATAAGAATCGGGGGATTTTTTCTTCGAGCTATTCTTCCAAAGGATGGCGTTTTGCATTTTAGTGCGATCAAGTTGTTTTTGACGGATATTTTTTGACAGCTTCTTACGAATTTTCTTCCGATATGGTTACGGAATTTGTGTACGGTCTGGAGAGAAATATCGATAAATGAAAGCAATAAAGAAAAAATATTTTAACAAAGTAATTGGTTGTATCTGTTGCTTAAATGTATGTTTCCAGGACAAAAGCAAATGAAAACACAAGGACCAAATAGGAAAACCCGGATGTAGCACAAAACAACATTATGTCATATCAATGCGTCGTCAGCCTTGAAATTTAATAAATAGAAGTTCATTGAATGCTGAGATCATTTAATAAAATGTGAGCGGAATCGGACAAAAGAGCTTGGCACTTCCCTTCCCATACAAAAAAAAAGACACTAGTGTCAGCTCATGAGAACTAAAGTTGTATAAGATTTGAAATTCCATTGTCCTAATAGGCAAGAACACATTTCAGCAAAATACAACTAAACAAATACCTATCATGCTGGTGTACCTACCTAGCTAATTCTGATTTTAAAACTGTTTATAAAATTGGCCATCTTCTGCAGGCATTCCGCTGACGAATTGTTCAAGTGCCTGTAGACTGGTTGTTACGTGTTACACAAATTGTAAACAGTTGTTGAATTTTACTTGTTTAACAAGCACTTGTTGTATTGTGTTATAGGCCCATTTCTTTTTTATACCGATTTCGCAATAGTTTATATGACTCCCAATCACTTCTCTCACACCGTTTTGACGAGCTCTATGGTGACAGATAAATTTTTCGTTTTTTAATTCACATAATGTGTTATTTTATTAACATTGACATACTATACATGGACTGCCAGCAGCCATTTTTTCGTTGAAGCTAACATAAGCACTAGCTCTTTTGGTTCACGGCGGAGAAAAATGAAAACACTCAAATGTCATCCAGCAATTCGTGCGATTTTGTTTGAGTGCTGAGTGTGCCATCTATTATAGAACGTTCGAAATAATTTAAATAAGTCGTTATTTTGCGCAGTTGCAGTTGGCACTGTGTTCTATGTACAAAATAGCAATGGCGCGCAGAGGTTTCATACTTTCGCCGCACTGAACCAAAAGAGCTAGTGCTTATGTTTGCTTCATTTTTCCTCGCAGGTTTGTATGAAACTGACATTTCACTAGAAGTCCATGTATTGTATGTCAATGGTTATTAAACACTCCCCAAATAAGCCGTAAATTCGGCTATAAAAACTGGGAACACAAAAAGTGTACATCTCAGGTCTTATACAGGCAAAAAAATGCATTCACCCTTTCAAAAATTATGCCAAAAATACACTTAACCTAACCTAACAGGTGAAACAAATTGGAGGTGCAATTGTATTTTTTTATAACTCTACGGACTTTAAGAGACTACACTTTTTAGTATTTTTTTTTTTTTTAAATATTTTTATAATCAGTTTCCATATATAAATTCACCATAATTAAAATAAAAGTTTTTTTTTTATAAAATGTACCAAAATCAAAGTGAAAATCAAAGACGACAACACTGAAAAACAATGTTCTGCCAATGATGGTGGTTGGGTCAATCAGTATTTTATCGAGTCTGCTCTTCTCGCCGCCTCTAAAATTAAGCAGAAAAATATAGAGAGAGTGCGTACGCAACGCAGAAATGTATTTTCTTCGTAAATCAAAAGAAAAAAAAAAACATTCTAAAAATATCAAGTGAAAATGAAAAGTGCAGACCAATATAAATAAATACAAGAAAATGTATATAGCGAGACCGTGTTGGTTGTTTTAGATTTTCTTCGATATATTTTGAATAGAGAGTTGTTGGATTAAATACCGAATACCGCCTGTGTGTGTATGGAATTCATTTGTTTTAAAAAAAATAACTCTAAATTTAAGTAGTTTAGTTTTGCCATATTTGCTCATATTTATTGGTTATCTATTGTGATCAGAGTTTTATATATGAAACTAAAAAATAATTGGTTCGTTGTTTGCTTTTCTCTTCTATTTTAATTATTCGGGTATATCCGCCCCGTGTTTAGCATGGACAAACGGCCTTGAGCATTGCAAACAAACTTGGTTATGTGACTGCGGTTGAGACTTTGAAAGTTGTTACTGAGAAAAGTGTGACGAATACCGTCACCGGAGTCCTGGAGGAGAAATACAAAGTGGTTGCTCCAGAGTCTATGCATGAAGCGTTTATGTCCGATTCTGAAGACGAAGGCGGTGAAGATCACTTAGACCAACATCAATACAAATATATGGCAACGGACGATTTAAAAACCATGATCAACGAGAGTGATCAAAACAACTATGACACGACCGATGATGATCAAATCGACGGAAGCAACCGTAAAAGTGAGTACAAACAAATTTCTCCAGTTATAATCATCTTTAGCTATTTTGTGATATAATACAACCATGCTGAGGTGAGCATTTTATTTTAGATTATTTGATTATAGCCCATGATATTGCAAAGCCCATGCGAGGCAATGAATTAATATTATTTTGACATAATGTCATTTGAAGGTACTGATTTCAGTTTTCATTAAACTTTATATGCGACGGAGAGCTGTAAAGCTTTGGTTGGTTGGTTGGTTGGTTGAAAGTGGCTGCCAGCTGGGAAACGCCAACACATGTGATCGTATAAGATCTCCCTACTAGTTTGAGCTCTTTATAAAGCGGAAGAGGCTTTTAATGTCTGTATTTGTCAGATCGCCCAAGTCGTTGTAATGGAAGGCTCCTAAGGTGCAGCTTGCTTCTACGGGAGAGAGGTGGGCAGGAAAACAGAAGGTGAGGGATAGTTTCCTTCTCTTCCTCATCCATGCAGCTTCTGCAAAAGTCGTTTGCGAAAAGGCCTAGCCTTGCGGCATGCTTACCTATCAGGCAGTGTCCAGTAATGACACCTATTGTAGTGCCGATATGCAATCTGTTGAGAGAGATCAATTTCTTAGAGCGTTTCAAATCCAGCTTAGGCCGAATTTGCTTTGTCACTAAACAAGTGGTGCCACTTGTCCACCTAAGATTTGTACTCTCGATAGCATTCAGCTTGGTATCCCTAGGGTGCCTTTATCTGACAGAATGGGTTGAGTTGTTTCTATTCTAGCGAGGTCATCGGCCCTACAATTCCCTGGAATGTCTCTATGCCCCGGCACCCAAATTAGGTGAATGTTGAACTGTTCGGCCATCTACGTAAGAGATGATCGGCAGTCGAGGGCTACTAAAGAAGTTATAGAGATTAAATCCAAGGATATGACGTTTTTCTTAAGCCAAGATAAGACCCCTCGACATGTCCAGTGCCGCAGAGGGAGTTGTGCTTATACATATGCAGGCTGTGCACTGGACCTTGCTTAGATAGTCGCTATTTATGGCTTTCTCCAAGGCAGTCCAACATATTCCATAGCTGCCATAGGTGAGAATCGGTCTTATAACTGAGATATAGAGGGTTCACACCTAAACCACAACTACTCGCCCAGATAGACGGCTTATTTAAAAGATTTTGTAGGAGCTCTTTTAGAGTATTTAAGTGAGACAGCTATAGCAACATCATCTGCATAAGCGATCGCCGTGCATCATTCACCTTCCAGGGCCATCAGCAGTTCATTGACCACCAAATTCCAAAGAAGGGGGGATAGGACACCATCTTGTGGAGTGCCTCTACTAACCACACCCAGCTTTGAGTTGATAATCACACCATTGAGCAGAAGATTAATCAGTTCGCCAAGTGAGCTGTCGCCATTCAGAACTAAAAGCGCATCTGCTATCGCTGATGTATTGACCTGCTATGTCAAGGAAGGCAACCATCGTATACTCCTTATGGAACGAATACTCCCTATTCGATATTACGTACTAAAGTGTGTAATGCCGTCTCCACTGATTTACCTCTGGAGTATGCATGCTGCGCCGCTGACAGTTTTTTGTCGATACTGTTACCTAAGTGGATATCAATCAGTCGTTCTAGTGTTTTTAAAAGGAATGACGATAGACTGATAGGTCTGAAATCTTTAGGATTCGTGTGGAAGCATTTGCCTGCTTTTGGTATGAAGTCAACTATAACTTCTCTCCATATCTTTGGCTTTGTATAACATAGAAGCAATTGATGTAGTCTGCTAGTATTTGTTTGCATGCGTGATAAAGATGGCGAGGTGTTTCTCTACTGCGTTGTCCATCTGGGTAGAAGCCGAAGACTTCTGCGGGCGGGCATTCTGTGAATGTCCTAGCCACCTTAAACGACTGATGCGCAATTTTTGATTCGATTTCGTTGTAAAGCTCGTATAATTCGTCGTTTATTCTCTTCCTCTAAGTCGCGCGTGTGCTGAACTGCTGAGTAAAGCGTCTGAGGTTAAAAAAAATAAATAGGGGGCGCAACAGGCGGTAGACACCCTAGGCCTAGCTTCTCGCAACCATTCGTTTGTGTGAGTTTCTATTTTTGGGACGAATGAAAGGGACCGACAATTTTATGCCGAGTCCGAACGGCTGAATTGAGAAGCGTTTTCATGACAGTCATACTCTCGGATATCCGGCAAACATCCGAAAGTATAACTGCCCTGGGAAGATTCACAATTCTGCCATAAAATTGTCCCTTTCAATCGTCTGCTCGTAGAGTTCGCTGTTAAATCTCCTCCTCCAAAACCTGTCAACGCAAATGGGGCCGAAAATCACTCGAAGAATTTTGCGCTCGAAGCGACCAAGGAGATCTTCATATGCCTTTGATAACGTCCATGATTCTGCGCCATAGAGTAGGACTGGGATGATGAGGGTCTTATGTAGAGTCTCCTTAGTGTTTCCTAACAAGGCCTTACTAGTCAGTTGTCAGTAACAGCGGTTGGTAAGTGTAATTCTTCGCTTGATTTCTGATGCGATGTCGTTTTTAGAGTTAATAGCGGAGCCGAGGTAGACAAGGTCTCGAACTACCTTAAAGTTTTAGCTGTCTATCGTTACGTTCTGTCCGATTCGTTGATGTTGTGTGTCCCTTCTTGTTGACAGCATGTACTTCGTTTTGCCCTCATTCACCACGCAACGCACCAGTGACAGCTTGCTGTGTTCTGCCAATGATATCGATGTCGTCAGCGTATGCAAGTAGTTGCATAGACTTTTCGGAAAATTTTGCCCCTGGTGTTGGCTTGCGAGCTTCGCACAATTTTCTCAAGAATGATGTTGAAAAAGTCGCATGACAGCGCATCATCGTAAATATAGTTTTGCCACGTGTATATTAGAACGTATACTTATTTTAGCTCAATGGATAACGGCAATGACTTCTGCCTGGAATATGGATAAGTCTTTGCCAAGGCTGCCCGGAAATTGAGGGATACGCGATTGGCAAAAGTTCTGCCAGTTTGTTGCGATTGTAGCACATTAAGGCACATTTTGCCCTCAAATATTTTATGTTCGTCATTTTTGTCTTAAATTTTTATCTATTTAGCAGACTAGCTTCAACAAAAATTGTGTAAAGCAAACTAAGTGCTTTGTAGTTACATATCTATTCATTCATTCATTTTCAATAGTCCGCTTGTCCATTAAGTGGGTCGCGGGTGTAGGTTGCTCAAGTGGACCCTCCACAGCTCTCGATCCTCCGCCATCGACTCTAAATCATCAAGGGCAATCCCCATACGGGTAGAGGAGAGATTATGAATTTGATCTAACCATCTCATCCTGGGTCTACCTAGGGGACGCCTGCCCGATGGTACGGATTCCATAGCACGTCGTGGAATCCTTGTCGGGGACATGCGTTTAACATGCCCAAACCACCGAAGCATGGATCGCTCCGTCCGGAGAAGTAGCTGCTCGACATTGAGTTCCTCACGTATTCTAGTATTTCTGATGCGATCTCTACGGGTCACACCAGCAATACAACGGAGAAATCTCATTTCGGCAGCTTGTATTCGCGATCTTATTCTTTCGGTCATTACCCAAACCTCATGACCATAGGTAAGAGTTGGAACAAACACCGAACTAAAGACTGACAACTTAGCTTTGACAACAAGTTCAGTCCTCCTGATAACAGAATGACCAAGCTGTCTCAAAATCGATCCAGCCTGACCAATCCTACAGGAAAACTCGGCATTGCTCCTTCCATCACTCGTGAATAAGACCCCGAGATACTTAAACTTCTCCACCTGTTTCAATGGGACTCCACTAACGTACAGAGTGCATTGAACAGGCGTTCTGGAGACGACCATCACTTCAGATTTGTTCACGTTTACTTTCATCTCAGCTTCAACACAAACGGCTACAAACCGATCGAGTGCGCGCTGAAGTTCAGTCTGAGAGGACCCAAGGATGACCAAGTCATCAGCGAAGAGCAAATGACTTATCCTCAGATCTCCCAATTCGAAACGTTCTTCGCCAAGACTGCGCTGTAACATCCAGTCCATATAAGTAATGAAAAGGAGAGGAGACAAGACGCACCCCTGGCGAAGTCCAACGCCCACGGTGAAAGGTATTGATTTAACGCCGTTTACCCGAACACAGCTTTTACAGTTTGTGTAAAGAGATTGAATGGCTCTCAAGAGAGAACCATCAATTCCATACTCCTGTAATACACTCCAGAGTTTCCCTCGAGGGACTCGGTCATATGCTTTCTCCAAATCTACGAAGCAAGCGTAAACAGGTGTAGCATACTCCCAAGCCTTCTCAAGTACCATTCTGAGAGTGAATAACTGGTCGGTTGTGCTTCTGCCGGGACGAAAGCCGCACTGCTCATCTCCTAATCGTGCCTCGACCACAGCTCTGCAACGCGTTTCCAGCACCTTGGCAAAGACTTTTCCGGGGAGACTTAAAAGTGATATACCCCTGTAATTGGAGCAATCCCTTTTATCCCCTTTCTTGAAAAGGGGCACAATCACCCCAATCTGCCAATCGCTGGGAGTTTCGCCGCATTCCCAGGCCACTTTAATGACACGAGAGAGCCATTTGACTCCCTCTTCACCTAAGGCCTTTAGCATTTCTGGCCGGATTTCATCCACTCCGGCAGATTTGCCAGCTTTTAGCGAATTGATCGCAAAAGTGACTTCCTCTACCGTGGGACTATTTTCCACCCTGCTTAAGGCGATGGATGTGTCATCCTCAATGCCCTGGATTGGATTGAGCAATTCGGAAAAGTGCTCGCTCCATCTGCGCAAGATGTCCTCCTCATTAGAAAGAAGTGTACCATCTTTGGATTTGACTCCTTCGATAATGTTCCACTTCCTTCCTCTAAGACGGCGGATGGTCTGCCAGAACACCTTGCTTGCAGATCTGTGATCACGGTCCAATTTTTCGCCGAACTCCTTCCAAGACTGTTCTTTGGCTGCTTTAACAGCCAATTTGCAAGTTCTTCGCGCCTCAATGTACCGGTTTCGAGAAGGAGAGTCCCCCAAGTGAATCCACACCTTGAAAGCCTTCTTCTTCTCTCTGATAGCTTCTTGAACTCCGTGGGTTTTAAACCACGCAGTTCTTTTCTCACCACCAGCCGCCACACCGAGCCGCTTCACTCCGCAAACATGTCCTGCAGAGGCAATAACTGCTGTTGAAAACAACTGCCATTCTTCCTCTACATTCAATGGAACATTTGGAATTTGTTCAAACCTTGCAGATACCTGCCGTGCAAATTCCTCCCGTATCTCATCGTTCTGCAGCCCCTCCCACCGTATGCGCGTAACCATCCTTGGTTTACGCTTTGGCAGGATAGGTATTTGATCATTGAGATACAATTTGCACAGCACCAGGTGGTGATCAGTTGACAGTTCAGCCCCTCTCAAAACACGAAACATCACAAACCATCCTTTTAATACACGACGGTACCACAAAGAAATCTATCAGCGATTTCTGCTGCAGACTTCGACGGTACCATGTGTATTTATGGATATCTTTGTGTGGAAAGAAAGTGTTCATAATGGACATTCCATTTGAACAACAAAAGTCCAACAACCTCTCTCCGTTCGCGTTCTGATCGGGGTCACCGTGTTTTCCAATCGCGCTGCCCCATGTCGAGAAGACCGAAATGATTGACTACTTGGAGGACAACATTCGTCGCGTTATTCCCGATATACCACGTCCGAGCCAGTCGTGGCGGTCATATGCCACAAATCGTATTTAAATTATAATGTCAGAAGATTATCTTTCGAATAAAGTTAATTTCATGTCAATTTAAAAAAATACATATCTCTATTAAAGAAAAATTTCCATAGATTACTTTACAGTAACATAATGTTGTTTCATCCTTTTCAGATGTTACCGAAACGGTGTCGGCAAAATATGTTAATCAAAACATGTCGGAAACGAATGCATATCCAATCAAATCCATTGATAACGTCACAATTATCAGACCTCCCGTACATCTTGGGTAAGTAAAATACGCATTAATATTTTCATGAATTTTAAATATGAAAAGAAAAAAAAATAATCTAAATTATTGACGATATTTGTTTGCTTCTGCGATGATAACATTTGATTATATTTACTAACAAGGGAGTGTGATATTATTTGTAGTTGTTGGTAACATAATACTTTACAAAGTAATACAAATAATACGATTTAATAACCGATAATAGACGTAGGACCAAACACAAGTACATGTGTACCTACCATCTCAAGTAATAAATACTTCTGACATTGAAAATAATTGAACTTACTTTCTTTAATTTAATATTAATAAAAAATATCATTACCCGTAGACATTTTTATTTTTTACCATCAAATGTGTGGAGATACAAATCCCACGTATCTCCACACATATTGAACGCACTTCTATTATAAGAGGGTTTAGGTTCACGATACAGTTGATGTTTAATTTAGGTAATTAGCTCGATATAGAGGGTGTTTTTTTTATAGGTATAGAACTTTAAGTTGGCAACACTATTTTAACTGGCAGACATTTTGTCAGCTGTCAAGTGATTTCTTTTTAGTTTGGTTTGGTATTTCAACATGAATAGACTGACGCCTGAAAAACGCTTCCAAATTGTGCAAATTTATTTTGAAAATCATGGTTCTGGTCGAAATACGTATCGCGCACTACGTCCATTTTACGGTCAATAGAATCGTCCATCAGAGCAATTAATTCGATTAACTATGGAACGTTTTCGCACCACGTTTACTCTAAATGATAATACGCATCCACAGATATGTCGTACAGTGCGTACAGAAGAAGTCATTGCTGCTGTAGAGCGTAGAGTAAAGGAAGACCCGAATCAGTCTATCCGACTTCGTGCACAGGAATTGGATCTGTTTTCATCTTTATGGAATATTTTACGTGCTTACAAAATCCAACTCGTGCAAGAATTGAAGCCATAGGATCACCTAGCGAGGCGTAGATTCGGTTAATGGGCCCAAAACAAGATTGCCGTTGATCCCAATTTTCATAAGCGAATTTTGTTTAGCGATGAAGCTCACTTTTGGTTGAATGGATACGTCAATAAACAAAACTGCCATATTTGGAGTGATGATAATCCTCAAGTGTATGTTGAGACACCGTTACATCCATAAAACCTGACTGTTTGGTGTGCTTTATGGGTTGGTGGAATAATTGGTCCGTAGTTTTTTAAAAACGATGCTGGCCAGAACGTTACAGTCAATGGTGACCGCTATAGAACCATTATTACTGACTTTTTCGTTGATCAATTTAACAACCATGATGTGCAGGAGCTGTGGTTTGAACAAGACAACGCAACATGTCACACAGCTCGTGCCACAATTGATTTTGGTAACCGCATAGTTTCGCGTTGCGGACCCGTGAATTCGCCTCCAAGATCATGCGATTTACCGCCGTTTGACTATTTTCTGTGGCGATATATGAAGTCGGTGGTATACGCCGATAAGACCGAAATGATTGACTACTTGGAGGACAACATTCGTCGCGTTATTCCCGATATACCACGTCCGAGCCAGTCGTGGCGGTCATATGCCACAAATCGTATTTAAATTATAATGCCAGAAGATTATCTTTCGAATAAAGTAAATTTCATGTCAATTTAAAAAAATCGTCTTTGTTTTCTTCCATTTCAAAGTTCTATACTTCTAAAAAAAAACACCCTTTAGTATGTAGGTATGCAATAGACACGAAGAAAGTTTTATGCCCCTATTGTAGAACACAACTCAACTTAGCTGAGTTGAGTTGGCTTCAATTCAACTCAACTTTCACACAACCCAAACCAACTAACAACTTATAGACAACCAACGCCATCTTTCTTGTGTTTTGACAGACAACTTTTCTATCAGGGTTGTGTATGACAATACGGACTATACCGAATTTTGAATGACATAAAACCAAGAGACAACTCAACTGTAGTTGTAGTTGGCTTACACAATAAGGGCATTAATTTCAACGTCTTAGTATTTTTTTACAATTTAAATAATCAAAGTAACATGAAATTGTATTCTAAATACAAAAGGCTAAGGCATCGATTTATAGCTATCAGTAAAATGCATCCGTAAAAACACGAAACAGAAAAAAACTGAAACATTTAACCGCACCATTTACTAGGAATTCGGTGGAATTGACTGAAAAGTTGAGCAGAAAAAGTTTTGCGTACGAAAAAATTAATAAATTAGTTTTGTAGAAATTTAAAGATTGCTTAATTCTTTTTTTTTTGATGAACTAACTTTATAACTCAAAAGGAACATTTTAAGACCAACTTTCAACAATTGAGTTTAAGTGCAAGACAATTTTTCTTGGTTGAATTTTACTGATAGCTATAACCGACGCCTAATTGAGAAGCTTTCGCAAGAGACAGTGGTACAATAAGTATCTGTATGAAGGTCGGCGAAAATATTACCATAGCTTCAGTTGAGCTGATATTCTACAGTGCATTTAGACATATCAGTGTATGTCGTATTCAGTTGAGCTTTTAATTTACTCGTGATTAGCCGAAGGTTAGAAAATTATTTCTACTAAAACTGACAACTGAACTGAAAACTAATGGGAATTCCATCAGTTTCAGTTTCAGTTAGACGCTTCAATTTTTGCATTTAGACATCAGTTTATCTTTACTGATATCTCAACTGAAATGATCGTCTAGTCTAAATGGGGCTTTATAAAATAGAGTACCCGAACCAAAAATTAGAATTTTCCCATACAAATGTTAGCCCCCCTTCCCCCATTTTGGAGTTCGAAATTCCCCAAATGACTTCCAAATGCTCACTTCGGCCTTAAAAGGAAAGTCGTTTTGAAATTTCAACTTCTTAGCTCTTACCGTTTGGGCTGATGGACGTTGATCACCAATCGCCAATCAGTCTGGATACAGTAATTTATAAGAAAAACTCGCGGACCCGGCGGACTTCGTCTCGCCCCAATTTAACGCCTTCAGATAAACTCCAGAGTGATAATAAAACACAGAAATAGTAAATAGTACATTTGCTCAATAGAAAATGACAATGCGAAAAGAATACCTGTCAAATTGCGCACAGCCTAAGTCAACGTATAACGCCATCTATGGGGTTGCGGCATTGATCGCAGCTAGAGCTCGAAAGTATCTCTCAACCTTTTCGAAGGTCTTAATATTACTCTCAGTTGTTAAGAATTTTAAATATGATCACATAATAGCCAGTTTCTTAACACTGTATTTTTTTTGGTTACTCTCAGAGAGAAACTTTTATTTTCTTTTTTTTTACGGTTTCGGTCAATCACTGAGACCTGAGAGATATCACTGACAGAAAAAAATAAATCTCATTTGTACATTTTTCACTAACTATTGACATTAGTCAGCAGCGCATGCGAAATTGCATTAGTGATTTGAAGAATCATTGCTTAACACTCGTCTAAAAGGAAGTTCAGTGTCCCCTCCCGGCTACACAAGTAATGATAAAAAGTATTGCTAAAACCCGTGAGAGTTTACTTGTAGTCAAACTTAATTCTAAAGTTCTTAAATTATTTCTTAAGCTATGAGTACATGGCATGCCAAACGCGACATACGCATGCCACTCTGACATCACGATAATTACTCGACATATTGTAGAATATGTCACGTTTTATTATATTGTGGCATGTGCGAAAAGTAAGCCGAGTACACGGCATGCACGTTTTGTCTCAAAGTTGGCATATTCGTATGTCGACGGTGACTGTCAAAAAATCTACTCAATTGAAGATTTCTTGGACGTTTTTTAATCCATTGACATCTTAGTCAACCTTTGATGGAATTTGTTACTTTAAGGCTTGATAGAAAGAAGACGAACCATATTTTGGGATATATACTGCATTTATGTCGAAATGTCACCAGGATCGAGCAAAGAGCGAAAAGGTAAGTGTATATAAATAAATCTCAGAGAAAGACCTTTATGTCGACGCCGAATGTAATATCTCTCAGTGAGAAACCAATTGAAAATAAAGGTTGAGAGTTATTTTCGAACTCTGATCGCAGCAAAGCGCCATCTATTATTTTCTCCACCCAAAATGCATGCAAATTGTCTTGTATGACAATGAATTTCACAATTATCCGAAATTTTCCAAGCTTTTCAGTGAATTTTACACGTTTACATCGTCCAAAATCATCAAATCGTGCGATAAAATGAAAAATTTCGTTGAAAAAATAAATTAATTTCCGAAAAGCCATTCCGGAGAAATTACACACAAAATTCCATACCAAGAATCAATGGAAATTACGAACAACTGAAAAATTTTTTTTAGCCAATTGATGAATTACTATAAATTGTTCACACTATTTTTATATACAGTGACCGAAATAAGTATAAAGACAAGGGTGGGTCCATTGTTTGATTTTATTATACTACGAAATGAGGAAAGTTTAAGAGTATATTTTAAAGGGAAAAAAATATTTATTTTATTTAATTTTATAATCAAACAGAAAAAAAAACTTTTTTTCGAACACCAAGGATTGTTTTTTAGGTTCATCCTTAATGAGCTCCAAAAACATTACTTTTTCCTGCGAAATAAGTATAAAGGCAGTAAGCATTTTAAGCATTAAAACGACGCAATTTGTAATTTTACCTATCAAACTCGGTTCTCAATAACTTCAAAAATTCTATTGTGCAGAACTTTATCATTGAGCTCGTTCCTTGCCTGGATTATTTGTGCTTTAAGCTCTTCCACATTCATGTACTGCTGCCTCCCATTCGAATAAATTTTGCTCGCCATGACCCCCCACAAGTTTCCGATTGGGTTAAGGGCGGGACTACATGATGGCCAAGGTAAACACCTTGTCCCGCTGACTTCAAACCATTCGCGAATTGTTCTTGCCGTGTGAATGGGAGCGTTGTCTTGCTGAAAAATAAAATCTTCACCCGCCGGAATTTCTGCCAATTCGTCGAGGCCATATACTCCAGCAATTCCCTGTATTTTATACCATTCATTCTGGGTGGTACCCACATCAAAGGAATTTTTCCATGGAATCCAAACGCACCCCAAACCATCACGCTCCTCCGGAGTGCCGGCTCATTTTCACTGCTTTTTCGTCTCGCCAATCACGCCAATAACAACTGAAACCGTCTGGACCGTCCAAATTAAATTTTTGTTCATCTGAAAAAATTACGGATTCCCACTCCCTGGTCCATGCCAAGTAGTTTCTGGCGAACCTTAGTCTGGCCTCCTTATGATGCTGCTGCAATAGCGGCTTTTTCCAAATCTTTGTGTATCAGTATCGAAGGTTCCTTCAACACTTGCTGCACTCTTCTTACGCCTACTGGAAGATCCAACTTGCGCCTTATTGACCAGCATTCAACTTGTTTCGCCTGGCTTCGTCGGACCGGTCTACGGGATCTTCTAGCACAGCCATCATTTTCACCTAAATTAACAAAATTACGCACAACGGTAGGGAATCGTGCACTTTGTGAGTTCTAATTATTGCCTTTTCTTCCGTGGTCAAATGGGTTCCGCGGGGCATGGACTAAATTAAGATTCAATTATTTTCATTGCGAGTCGAGAGGAGTGTAATTTACCTGTGAAACTTTAAATAAAAAAAAAATTGCAAAAAACCTTAATACTTTGGTAAACAGTCTTTATAATTATTTCGCATTTTGTGACAATTTAATCTGTTTTTTAACTGCTCTTCTAGGTGCATTATTTGTTTCTATTGAAGAGAGAATTGATTTACCTATAATTTTTGGGTAAACATTACCGTAATATGAGCAGTTCAGTCGCTACATCAAATTGAACAGTTTAAGAATGATTGTCTTTATAGGTACTTATTTCGGTCACTGTATATAGATTTAGGCTGCTTCTAGATAAAGCTCTCTGTATTTGGACACTGATAGTAGATAGACATTTACCAGTCGAAAACAGGGTCGACTTAACTTACTTAGGATTTCGTTTACCACAAGGACCCCTAGAAGTGGTGAAAGAACCCGCCTTGAGAAATGCCTCTAGTTCTAGATACTGATTAGATACCTTCTAAAATAATTGGTCTCTTTTTCGCTTAAGCATTTTCCGATTCGGATTATTTATTAAAATTTTGAATTTTTGAATAGTGTGGCAACACTAATTTGCTAAATAAATCCTGGGGGCTTATTCCCAAATGCGCGGCGGATCGCTTTTCATGGCGGATTGGTATTTTTTATATTTCCAAAAGCGATTCGATCCATTCAAAAGCGAAAGGTAGTGTGAGTATTGCTGGCAATAAATCTGCCAACAATCCGTCACCTGAACAGCTTTTGGAAATACAAAAATACCAATCCGCCATGAAAAGCGATCCGCCGCGCATTTGGGAATAAGCCCCCTGTTCGAATTCCTTAGTTTTTGCCTTATAAACGGAAAATGTCAATGTCCGACAAAAATCCGAGAGTATATTGTATTGGAAAGCTGTTCATTTTAGCCGTTCGGATACGGCATAGGTAGGTCTCCTCTTGTAGAACTTTCTGTGGTAATGATAACATTAAGTTTAATTTTTATATTTAAGAACGTGGGAGTAAAGGCAATATTCTAACGATCATAATAGAATTTTTTTTTAACAAATTAACCTTTTCTTAGATACCTACGAGTAGTTTGAAATAAACCTTCCAAACCTGAAGAAACATAAACCTTGAATTTTATTTTACTTATAATTAACAAAGTTTAAAATTTGTAATGGCTAGATATTACAACTTATTATTATTTATTGCTGATCTAATTCTGTTTGTATATATAAATAAACCGTTGCATGTAAATCTACAACTTAATTGACCTCACCACCCGACCATCAAATTAAATATGAAAAACATGACACAAAAAAAAAACATTCAGAAGAAATAAGGAGGTTGACAGTTTTTATATATTAAATGACCTAGAGTGTTGCCTTGAAAGTTTCGGCGGACGCACGAAAACGCATCCTATGTGCAGGGAAAGGTATAAAGAATAAGTACATATTTATAGTTGCATTAAATTTTATATCACTTTATTTTTTATTTTTTTTATTAACATTAGTTTCTTTTTACTTAACTTTTTTTAGAGTGTTGTAAGCCTACATTTATACGACAAGGTTGATAAATAAAACAGTTCGATATATGGGAACTGTCACGACAAGATTGCACAGCGAATTTGTATAATACTATTAGATGCTTGAGTGATCGAATGTCATATCTATTAGAAAATATAATTATTTATTATTTATATTTACACTAGCTAATCAGAGCAACCTGAACTGAATCCGCCATGTATACCTTACTTACTTAGATTGCGCTACAGTCCGGGGTGGATATGCGCCTCAACCAACACACCTTTCCAGTTAGCACGAACCGCCTCCAGGTGCGCACTCCCAGTTGGTTGAGGTCCCCTTCCACTTGTGCGCGCCACCTAAGGCGAGGTCTTCCTCCACTGCGTTGTCCCTCCGGGTTGGAATCGAAGACTCTTTGGGCCGGAGCGTTGGTGTCTCTACATGTCCTAGCCATCTAAGTCGACTGATACGTACATTTTTCACCGACGCTGTTCGCTGTTAAATCTCCTCCTCCAAAGCCCGTCAACGCAAACGGGACCGAAAATCACTCGAAGAATTTTGCGTTCCAAGTGACAAAGGAGATCTTCATCCGTCTTTGATAACGTCCATGATTCTGCGCATAAAGCAGGACTGGGATGACGAGGGTCTTATATAGATTCTCCTTAGTGTTTCCTAACAAGGCCTTACTAGTCAGTTGTCAGTAACAGCGGTTGGCAAGTGTAATTCTTCGCTTGATTTCTGATGTGATGTCATTTTCAGAATTAATAGCGGAGCCGAGGTAGACAAAGTCCCGAACTACCTCAAAGTTATAGCTGTCTATCGTGACGTTCTGACCGATTCGTCGATGTTGTGTGTCCCTTCTTGTTGACAGCATATATTTTGTTTTGCCCTCATTCACCACTAAACCCATTTTTGCCCCCTCTGTACTGATACTTGCAAACGCACCAGTGACAGCTCGCTGTGTTCTCCCAATGATGTCGATGTCTTCAGCGTATGCAAGTAGTTGCACAGACTTTTCAAACATTTTGCTTGCTTGCCTGTTAGCTTGCGAGTTTCGCACAATTTTCTCAAGAATAATGTTGAAAAAGTCACATGACAGCGCATCACCTTGTCTAAACACCTTTTTGACATTAAATGTCTCGGTGAGATTGTTTCCGACCTTTACGGAACAGCGACCGTTCTCTATCGTCATTCTGCACAATCTAACGAGCTTGTCAGGGATGCCAAAACTAGACATGGCTCCGTATAGCTCGTCTCTATCAATGTTGTCATAGGCGGCCTTAAAATCGGTGAAAAGATAGTGAGTATCGATTTGGTTTCAGGCGTTCACACAGAACGGCAGACAGGATCTTGTAAGGAGACTGATGCCTCTATAGTTGGCGCAGTTTAGAGGGTCTCCTTTCTTATATATCGGGCAAACAATGCCGAGGCTCTATTCATCAGGCATACTTTCCGTTTTACAACGACTCGAAACATGAGTCGGTGTGAATATCGACCAATGATGTATGAAATCAAATTTTCAACAATTGATGTATTGTTTTCAAGAATCGTTATTAAATTAAATATTTACACCCAAACTCGAAGCTACATTAAACTCAGGGAACCCCTCCCGATGACTCCCGATATTTTGTTGGGCCTTATTTCGAAATTGATTTGGGCGGTATTGCGTTATGAGTAGTATAATATATGACCATCGATGACTGTGGATCTGTTATGATGACAAATACTTGAGTGGAATAAATTCATAAGCATAAGTCAAACATAAGTTAAATAAGATGCATGAGTATTGTCGTGACAGTTTTTGTATTCTTGTCAAACAAAATAAACTTTCATTACTATCGAGGATTACATTTTATAGCTTCTTTTTAATTTTTGTAATTACCATCGCTGATATAATCTGTTATACTTTATCAACATTTTGTGCTCTTTCAGATTCTTAGCTTCAATTGCACTCAACTTACCTTTTTTGTATTAAAAGCATTTTCTAAATAATCCATATTTATAATATTGTAAATGTACTTTTTTGGTTTTAAATAAAATCCGATTTCTCCATAACGCTAGGTTAGGTTAGGTTAACGGGTTGACAGAGCAGGGTATATCCTGCTGTGCCACACTTAGGTCCTTGTGGACCCATTGTGATGCTCTTTTAGATGGGGGTTAACCGGTGATGTTGGGATGGTTAGCCTCCTGACCCTTCTTCTAGCTATTACTCGACGCCGCCGTCCAGCCATCCTGATATCCTCAAAACCTGTAAAGATTAGAAAGTGAGATATCAGTAAGTTCTTGTAGGTCATGGAAGTAATGACTTCCGAGTGTTCTGTGACAGAGGCTCGGGCAGTGACAAGAGGAAGTGAGGTGTGTCTTCATGAACTTCTTCGTCTCCGCATCTTTAAGATTTAGTTTCATTGTGTGGTTTCTTAGGAAGTTATGGCCCATTAGAGCCCCCACCAAATTAGACAGCGATGACCTGGGGACAGATCACGTAAAATAAAAACGATTGAACGATATCGTTTTTACGCATGCTGTCTCTATCATCACTGTGGCAATAAACAGAGACTGATATTGTCGAAACGATGTCGTTCGATCGTTTTCATTTTGCGTGATCTGGGCCCTGTCGAACTGTAGGAGTTTGATGGTCCGGCCACTGTCGTATTTTGGCCAAAGCTTCCGTGATACTTCACAGGTGGTTATTCCGTTCCACCTGTTGTTGGTTTTCATGCGAATTTTATTTTCCACTCGATCTCTAGAATAACAGAGTGGTGCATTGCTATATCTTGATCCATTTCAGACCCATTTCTCGCTAGTTCTTCGGCCTTCTCATTGCCGGAGGACCGTAGAGTCCTGCGAGCAGAGAACTTTTAGCTCTTCGCGGCAGCTATGAACTAACTTTCATTTTACTTCAATAGCAGAAACTGCTTTAATAGCCGCCTGACTGTCAATGAAAATAGTAATATCATTTCTTGGTATTACCAACAATGACACCTTACCGTGTCGCCGCTTGGGCGATTACCAGAACCTCTGCTTGGAAGACGATGTTATCAGGAAGCCTGATTGAACAGTGTATATTTAATTCTTCCGAGAATATACCTGCACCGGTTCCACAGTCCATCTTCGATCCATCTGTGCAGATGGATATCGATTTCCTCTTCGTGAGTTAATTTGTGTTCCATTCATCTCTACTCGGGAAAACGAGCATGAGAATGGTCTATAAAAGTTTAGATGTGGGATCATATAGTCAGAAGTGACAACATTCCCAATGTATTTCCCTAGAATATGTGTGTGACCAAAGTTGCACGGGTTCCAAGTACCAATTTGGCTAATCCTTAAGGCACTTTTGGTAGCAGATTCCTCCATGTTTAGTCTAGAGGAGTCAGATTGAGAATTGTCCCCAGTCCAGCCATAGGTGTGGTTGTCATCGCACTGGTTATCCCTATCCATGTATTTCTGTCATTGACTTAAGACTGATCGCCTTGCTCGCGGCTTGCCACCAGAATACGCTGCCATTCGAGTATAGGCCGCACGATTGCCGTGTACATCCACAGGATTGTTTTGGGGTTCGGTCCCCACCTCCTTCCAATGATGCGGTCACATGCGTAGAAAGCATTAGCTGCTTTTTTCACTCTTTCATTGACATTTGGCTTCCAATTAAGTTTTTTATCTAAAATCATTCCTAAATATTTCCCCCTATCCGTCATCTTAAGAGGTATTCCTTCAAGAGTTGGTGGTTCGAATAGGGGCTCAGTTTTCTGGGGGTTGTCCTAAGGCAGCATTGATCTGTCCATGTATTGAGTACTCTTAGTGAGTTGCACTTTAACACATCTTTCGTTCGTTCGTGTAGAATCTCTGCCTGAGACACTGCAGCCTTCCATCCTCACGGGCACGCTGCTTCCAAGCACTCTGACATCCGCGATGACTTGGTCTTTGAAACGGAGATTCGGTCTTCCTTGTATTCTCGAACCATTGGAGCTGGGATTCGAAGATCCCCTTAGCTGGATCATTATTGCCCATTCGCTCGATGTGGGCGAGCCGATGTAGTCGACGTGTTTTGGCTTTTTGAACTACATCCACATCTTGGTACAGCTCATAGAGTTCGCGGTTGTATCTTCTCCTCCATTCGGCCTCCTCGCACACAGGACCAAAAATCCGCCGAAGTATTTTTCTTTCGAAAGAGCCCAGTATCAGCTCTCCCTTTTTGCTTATCGTCCAGCGCTCGGCGCCATAAAGCAAAACTTTTTTTTACCAATTTTCCGTAGCGGGTGACCATGTCAGCATCGGGTATCGGCAATTTGGTGGGGATGGTTGCGTTCGTCGTGGACCGCGTGTCCGTCCTTCTCCTCGAATCCCTACGGTTGTTCTTGTTCATATCTAGATTCGGGGATCGTGTGCTCTGTTGGGCAAGAGGGGGATAAGGTGTGTGATGACGACGTCGATTCTACAGCTCTCGGCGGGTTCCTTAGTCGCAGGAATCTCCATTAAAAGGGGCTTGTCAGTTGAAACTGAAACGCGACGATTGATCTGATCCACATGTCGACGTCGTACAAATTTCACCACATATGATACTGGACCTGTGATTTCGATTAAGGTGCCCTCCAACCATGAGGGACCTGATGCATAATTCCGAAAGTAAACCAAATCTCCCACGTCAAACTTCCGTACGTCTTGGCTTTCTTCGGCCCAAATGGGAGTTAACTGTCCATCATCAGGGTGAACGATGTCTAAAACCGTGCGAAGTCGCCGACCCATGAGGAGCTCCGCTGGAGTCCGGAGTTGTGTGTTGCTTGAATAGAACACGTTGTAGTCTAGTTTGCACATCGCCTTCGGTCATAGTCCTCAAAAACGTTTTCAAATACTGCACCATACGTTCCGCTTGGCCATTGCTGGATGGATGATAAGGGACTGTTGCGTTGTATTTAATGCCATTGGAAATGTAAAATTGTTGCATTTCGGCCGACAAAAAATCCATTCCGTTATCGGAAGAAATCCTTTGAGGTTTTCCGTTCGTAGCTATAATTTCGCGTAGCTTGTTTTTAACTTCAGTCGACGATGTGCACCGTACTATTTTTACCTCTAGCCATTTAGACATTGAGTCTACCACCACTACAAATGTGCACCCCTGAAATGGGCCAGCAAAGTCAATCACCCCTATCGCGAATAATATTTCCCCCGCAATGTTTCCCATTCAGCAATCTGATTTACATTGCTGACAAGGGAAAAAATTCCATCGGAATTTATTCGCGATACCCCTAAACATGTAACGTGTTCCACGGTGTTTCGCATAGCTGGATGAATTGTCGCGCTGACGAACGCAAATTCCGTTGAGTGGTTTGACTCCGGACACATCTTTCCACTCTCCACGGGGCATTGTTTATTTTACAGAGAAAATCGTATCCAGTGTGCGCACACTCTTCGTACGACTATATTCATACAACCATGCAACAGGCTTTTCAAAACGCTTGACATTTCACCCTATTGCCGTTGGCGTTTGTCGTATATGCCATTTTTTATAGTCCCAATGTATTTCGGAGATCAGTTGTATGATTGAAGTTTATCTCTGAATAAAATACGGTAACTCCAGTTCTAAAAAAGTTGATTGCAATTGACTAGGACAAATTTTGCTAAAAAAAAAAAAAAAAACAGAAAACGCAAGAAAATAAGTCAGAAATCATATCAAAGAGTTTCGGTTCTTAGAAATACGTATCTTATTTAAATTTTACGGACTTTTTCAACCTTGACAAGCTGCATTTATGTAGAGGAAGTTACAACACAATAACACATTTTCGATTAAAGTTTTACATTCCACCTTTTTCTTACACCAAGCTGACTGGGATTCCATTCCATTTCGTTTAACTACTGATGCGATTTACTTATGATAAAGCAAAAAAATCGAGAAAGAACTTTTCCTTATGTATTTTAATTTTAAATATACAGTGAGCGACAAAAGTGTACAAACACCAATGATAATTCCAATTTTCTTTGGAGATGGAAAACTATTTTTCAAAAAAAAAAGCTATAAAGTAGTTTATGCTGTCGAAATAAAATTGTTATTGATACTTCGTAATTAAACATTTTTCCAATGTTGTTTTTTTTTAAACCTGTTTCAAAGCCCTAAAGAAAATGCAAAAGGGCATTGGTGTTTACTCACTTTTGACGCTCACTGTAAGTGTGTTTGGAGTTGTATATGGCGTTTTTTGAATAATGGGAAATTCGCAAAAAATCTAATAAAAAAAAAAATAAATAAATTGCTTAGACATGGGGTGAGTCTATATTCCTCCTAATTTAAAAAATTAAAATATTAACAAAACATCCACGGCATCACTTGCAATAGTATAGAGTAACAGTTTTGAAAACCAGACATTTTTATTTTTAAATCAAATTACTTCTATCAATGGTTTTTGAGAAACTTGCTTTCAAGCCCAAAATTAAAAAAAAAAATATTGAAATTGGGGAGCTTAATCAGTAATCAACATAAACAATTGCTTGTAATAACTCCTCAAAGGGATTTAGATTATTTTGTACAGTTCTCCTCTACTGCTATGTTATTGGAGTAATTATTATAAAATTCGTGGGCGCAGTAGCGCAGTGGTTAGTGTGCTGGACTACTGTGCGAGGGATCCCAGGTTCGATCCCCGGAAAAACACAAATTACATCTTAAAGTTTTTTCTACTGCGCCACCTCTCGCGAACGTCTGACAAACATCCGAGAGTATGACTGTCATGAAAAAGCTTCTCAATTCAGCCGTTCGGACTCGGCATAAAATCGTAGGTCCCTTCCATTCGTCCCAAAAATAGAAACTCACACAAAACGAATGGTTGCGAGAAGCTAGGCCTTGGGTGTTTTTTTTTTATTATAAAATTCACGTTTTACAACGTGCCACTGGGTATGATTACCGAAGTCACAAATCTTCACTTCACTTACTTTACATGGCTAACTTAGCTGGAACTCCCACATGATTAGTAAAATTCAAAAAGCAACCAAAGCTTTTTGGGCCTGCCGTAGCATGTATGGTAGAACCTGGGGGATCTCTCCAAAGATCACACACTCGATCTACACGATCATGGTCAGGCCTATTATGACATACGCCTCAATTGCCACCATATACAAAAGTCACCCAAAAAACAACTATAAATAAATTAAATAAAATACAACGGCTTGCCTGTCTGGGCACTACCGGAGCCATGCGTACCTGTCCCACTGCGGCTATAGATGCCTAGTGGCAATACGCAGCTCAGCAAGTTCGACACAAGCGGGAGAGTCAAATATTAGCGAACACCCAAAACTAATTGAACTACTTTCCGAACTTCCAGAACTTGACATGATCTGTGCGGTTATAGACTGCTTACCAAAGACATTATGCTTCAACAAAAAATTCATAAGAAGCATGGATTAGCAATAACCTCCCAAACTGCCAAACGGCCTAAAGTGATATACGGATAGGGGGGGTATCCATGGACAAAATCGGAACATCTCAATACCTATGGAAAAAAGCCCCATTGTATTTCAGGCAGAGCTCCATGTCATTAAAGAATGCGTAAACCTTATATACAATACAATACTATACAGGTGTTAAAGGCGCTAAAATCCATATATTCACGGATAGTTAAGCAACTATAAAAGCCCTTAGCTCATACTTTATTTACTCCAAATCGGTACTACACTGCTTCAATTCCCTCCAAACACTTAGTTCCAGGAACAAAACCAGGTTATGGTGGGTCCCTGGCCATAAGGGGATTGGAGGAAACGAAAGAGCTGATGAACTAGCCAGAAAAGGCTCGGAATCCCCTTTCATTGGACCTGAACCCTTCTGTGCAATCCCCAACAACATGCCTCTCAAGTCAGCTCGATCCATCGCTAGCTGCATACAGTTGCGCACGTCACGTTGGTTGAGGTACCCTTCGAACTGCGCTCGGCACCGTCTACCGCTTTGTCTCTCTGGAGTAAAGTTGAGGAGTCTCCGAGCCAGAGCTGTAATGTCCATACGTTCTTAGGCTAGGCTAGGTTTACGGGTTGGTGAAGCTGAGTAGCCTCTTTTTCACCCCACTCTGGTCCTCTTGGACCCATTGTGTTACCCTTCGATGGGGTTAGCCGTGTTGTATTGGCTTTATTTCATCCTTCCCGAGGTTGCAAGACTTTGTCCAGCCATCTCGTTGTCCTCAGAAACCTTTAAAGATTAGATATTGAGACATTAGGGAGTTCTTGGATTTCCTAGAAGTTAGTAAGTGTTCTGTTTCTCAAGTGACAGAGACTTGGGCAGGACAGAGAAAATGTCGTGGACTTCTTCGTCACCGCAGCCTCTACAAATGTCGTCATTCTTGAGATTTAGTTTCATTGCATGGCTTTTTAGAAGGTTGTGACCGGTGTCCAGATTGGTGGTTTGATCGACTGAAGTGCCTGGTCTAGGTCCATTGCAGAACCTTTTCTTTACAGTTCGTCAGCCCTCTCGTTGCCGGTTATGTCCCTGTGTCCAAGAACCCAGCAGTGTAGGTAGCTAATGGTTTCGCCTCCTTGGTTCTTTCCTGTTCCTAGTTGTTCCTATACATGCGTTCTTAGCCGATTAATTCAGATCTTTTTGACTGTCTATATCGCCCGTACAGTTTTCATTGTACTTTCTCCTCCTGACTTTTGCTATAAAAACTTGACCAAAGATCACATGGAGAACTTTTCGCTCGAAGCAACTGAGAGTGTTTTCATACGCCTTTGACATAGTCCATGCTTCTCTACCACTTAACAGGACGGGGATGGTAAGAGTCTTATGCAATGCCCGCTTAGTTGCTCGTGAGAGGACTTTGCTACTCAATTGCATTCTAAAGCGGCCCATAGACACCGGTGTCGGTGCACGGAAATGTGTGCTGTGTGTGGGCTGGTGCGCACATCGATTTTGGTGTCAGACACGGAGCGAGTAAAATCAAAAGTTTTTGATTTTTGGTGTCGGTGTCTCAATTGGTGTGATGTGTATGTCATGTGTCAATACACCGGTGCAGACACAAGTGTGGTGTCTATGGGCCGCTTAAGCGTTTGTCGCAAACGACTCGTTTTCTAGTCGGTGTTTTTAACTTTTTTTAGACAAAAAAATTGAAATGAAAGTGAACACATAGAAAATAAAATAAAATTGTTAACAAAAGTTTAACAAAAAATCTGAATAACGTTTTACAACAACACGAAACATGAGTCGTATACGACAAACGGGAATAAGGGTGAATGCTTCTTGCATTGGCACATCCGCTCGTTTGTCATCAAATCATGGATTTCTTCTTGGTGGTCGTCTGGTGAAACCTAGATAATGGCTTCCTTGCAACGCTGCAATTGGTGGTCTTGGGAACTTGAATATGGCGGCACCGAATTTCGTGAGAGATTAAGGAACATTCGATCGGCGAACGCAGTCTTTCGACGTCGAAGTTTCTCATAATATTGTCTCGTTGCTGAACTGTACGAGTTATCGGTAATCGTACCTAGTCAACTACAACCAATGCGAATAAAAAATGTGACCATTTATCTGCTCGACTTCGAAACGATTGGTGCAAGCCGCTCTCTGATTTGTCGGTTAAGTACCAATATTCGGTTTTTAAAGCTTTACCGACATGTTAAACTGATGTCACCGTCATCTTGTCTTTTGTCGGTATATTTTCAAAGTAGAACCTTGCAGAATTGAATTTATCCGCACACATTGAATAAATCAGGGTAAATCAGAATACATCAACCTTTGAAATTGTATAAGGTATTTAATCTGACAGATCACCGAGTGAACTTGTTTTTATTTTCCGTCTATCGTCAGCTTGGCAGTAAGGTAGGTCATGTACCAGCGATATGAGAAATAACAATTTTTTCTATACCACGGCGAACAAACCAACTTAAAAAATTAAACTGTAAATAGTATACATACGCAATATATTTTTTGACTTTCAATCAACATAGCACTTTTTTTAATACACTAATTTTTCTATCAAAGTGTAAGTAAAATAAATCTAATATATATTTATTTTAAATTATAGTTTCTTAGTTTCATTTCTGGTTGATGCTCGTGGAGGAGCAATGCGTGGCTGTCGTCACAGTGGAGTTCGTGTTATTGTGCCACCAAAATCGTGTGCCCAACCAACTCGTATTACTTGCCGATATGTTAAACCACAGCGTGTACCCAATCCACCACCTTTAATGGAAGGCGAAGCATTAGTCAGCCGTGTCATGGAGCTGTCACCAGTAGAGGCAAAATTTTTAGGGTAAGTTTTTGTCACCAACATGTATAAGTAGGCGAAATTGAAAACTTTTCTTTAAACAGCCCTGTAATATTGGAAGTACCACATTTTGGTTCGTTGCGTGACAAGGAACGAGAAATCATTATTCTTCGATCGGACAACGGCGAAACCTGGCGTGAGCATACACTTTACGATAGCGAAGAAGCCGTTCGTGACGTCCTCAATGAGACATTCGAATCGAACGAACTCAGCCACTTGGAGGACCTACACACGTCTCGCATTGTACGCATTATTACTCGCAACTTCCCACATTTCTTTGCGGTTGTGTCGCGCATTCGGCAGGAAGTGCATGCAATCGGACCAGACGGTGGCACTGTGTCATCGACGGCTGTGCCTCAAGTGCAGGCAATATTCCCGCCAAATGCGCTCACAAAGAAAATACGTGTCGGCCTGCAGGCTCAGCCAGTCGATTTGAATGGCTGCTGCAAATTACTCGGACAGGGTGTCGCTGTCTCGCCAGTAGTCACCGTTGAACCGCGTCGACGTAAATTCCACAAAGCTATCACACTAAGCATCCCGGCTCCAAAAGCCTACACCCAGGGAATGGTGAATACATACTCTGGCAATGCGCCTACCTTGCGCTTACTATGTTCGATCACAGGCGGTCAGAATCGTGCCGTTTGGGAAGATGTGACTGGTTCTACTCCATTGGCATTTGTTAAGGATAGTGTATCGTTCACCACAACAGTATCGGCACGTTTCTGGCTAATGGACTGCCGAAATGTATCCGACGCCAGTAGAATGGCAACCGAATTGTACTCGTATATGGCGCAAGTGCCATTCATGGTGAAATTCGTGGTGTTTGCCAAACGAATCAGTAATACTGAAGCGAAACTTAGTGTTTTTTGTATGACTGATGATAAGGAAGACAAAACGCTCGAGCATCAAGAATATTTCACAGAGGTGGCCAAGAGCCGTGATGTCGAGATACCCGAAGATCAAGATATCTATCTTGAGTTTGCTGGAAATTTGGTTCCAGTCCTAAAATCTGGCGAACAGTTAAATATGAAGTTTCATGCCTTCCGTGAGAATCGCCTTTCATTCCTGGTACGTGTAAAGGATCAAGAGGAGCCATTTGGCCGTATGAGCTTCATGAGTGAGCCCAAGATCGTCAAGGGAGAAGCACCACAAACGCCCATTTGTACACTGAATGTAACACTGACTGGACGTGAAATAATTGAGGACAATCGAACTGGAAGCCAGAAGAGTTTGGATCACAGCCTTAATTACCGCGATATGCTGAACTTTGGATATCGTCAAGCCGAAGAGATTCACAAAGCCGACATTCGCTTATCCGACATTTGTAACTTACTCGACGATGATTGGGTTAGTTTGGCCGAAGAGCTGAATGTTCCAGAAAACGATATTGAATTGATTAAGTCAGAGTATACTGGGAAACCAGCTTCGCAACAAGCTATGGTAATGCTAAGACTATGGCTGCGCCAAGCCGGACCAAATGCCAATGGCAATTCCCTTGAGCAGGCATTACATAAGATCAATCGTAGCGATATAGTTGAGAAGTGCATTTTCAACCTAGAGTTAGTGACAGATTATATGGAAAAGGCTGTTGCGAAAATTCAACTCGATCAGTCCGGTTTTGATGCGCTAAAGGACGAGTTGGGCCCATCATCTTGTGACACCTCGTTAGTTCAGCCAAAAATAACACAACTCAATAACCTAGATACTGATATGGCGGCTCCCTCACCCGCCTCCGTAGAGTCGCTGCAAATTGAAGACAATTCCGTAATTGCCGTGAAGAAACCAGAAGAAAAGTCTGATGAGGACACCGAGTTTAATGGGAAACATGACAGTGCTAATGAAGATTATGACAGTGGTGAGTTTTAAATATACACTGCAGTATTTACATAAATGTTATACACTATCTTATTCAATTTAAAGAATTTCTGAAGAACAATTTGAAGACGTCTTCCCCTGAGCGTGTAGGAAAAATTACTACAACAGTCACAGAACAAATGGATTCCGCAGCCAAGTGTCCAACTCCGCCCCCAACTCCTATCGAAATAAATAGTGCGATTGGATACGAGACTGTTGCAATTAAGGCAGACGATACGGATGTTTTGCAAAAGAATGTCGACCCAGAAAGTAAGCTAAAAAGTATTCATATTTTAAGTTCTGTTCCTTGGTTCTTTCTCACCTCTAACGTGAGATCATATGAGATGCATATATTTCTAGAGTTAGATACTCGAGGTGGTATTTTGCTTACCCCTTTAAATTCATTGTGCACCAATGGAAAATAATGAAATGAAGACAGCATGTCTTAAGAACTTCTGACCACTGTTTACACTTGAATTTATTTAATTGTTTTATTTTTTTGTTTTAAGACTTGTCTTCAGATTGCAGTGTTATAGTTGAGTAAAGCACTACGTTTTCCCATATGCGCACTGTACACTGTTTCCTTTCACCTTCTGTCAATGCCATGCCTTCCCCTAATTAACTCCTGGCTCTCTTAATAATGCTCTCTGTCTCTCTCTCTCTCTCTCTAGTTTTATTTCTAATACATATATCTAACATATTTTATTTGATCTCACTTTTGTTATGAATCCTAAATAACCTCTTCTTATCTGTCTGGTTTGTGTTTTATAGTAACTGACATAAATCCGAAGTTGTTTTTGCGTGTTGAATTGAGCATTTTGTTGGCAAATTTTTTAATAATGTCCTGCTTTGATTTTCTCTTTCATATCATACGCATATACACACAAAATGTGTAGTTCACACAGTTTCATGTATTGGCTTTAGAAGGATATAAGCTACTGTGTGTGTGTAAGTTTTTGATTGGATTAAGCTAAATTAATATCAATAATCCGCTGACTGGGCAAAGAGGGCAACATTTCACATGTAACCTGATAGGCTGACAGTCTTCTCGGAAAAATAGAAATAAAGGGTGTTCTTTTTAGAGGTATAGAACTTTGAAATGGAATAAAGAAAAGATGGCTTTTTTAAATGGACATGAAATTTACTTTATTCGAAAGATAATCTTCTGGCATTATAACTAAAATATTATTGCTGGGATATGACCGCCACGGGTGGCTCGGACGGAGTCTAATCTGGAGGTCAAATTTTCGATGACTATTTCCAACATCCCCACAGAAAATAGTCAAGCGATTCGGTCCATTCAAAAGCGATAGCTATTTAGGTGACGGATTTATTGCGAATAAAAAATAATCAAAATTCTTGTGACGGGAAAAAGCTGTCAAACTTTTGGGCAAATAAATGGAAAATTGGAAGTCTAATTGGAAAAACACTGGAAAGCACAGTTCGCATTTGAAAATAAGCAAAAGCGAAGATGGTCGAAATCGAAATATCGCTTTTAATACGTCCGCCGCGCATTTGGGAATAACCCCCCTGAGGTCAGTACTGACGAAGCGGTTATTTTCCGACTTGAAAGCATATCGCCTTGATCCAATTGATCGTAGGTTGATCTATGCCTCTGCGAGTCAAAGCATTATTGATATGGAATAATATCCAGTGTTGTCAAAAGCACCCTCAATGTCAAGGAAGGCGCATACTGCCACTTCTTTGTTCTGGTATGCACTTTTTATTTGTGCTGTTATCCCATTGATGTTTGGGTGTAGGAAATTATGTAACTTCTTCCTGTCGACACTATTGCATTGTATTAATGCAAATATATGATCGCTTTTGTATAGCCGCTTTTACTATCTTAGCTGGTATGTCGTCCCTATATCCTTTGAAGCGTTTAACAGCTCTCCCGCTGTCATCATTGGGATTCTTTGATTCTCTTGATACTAATGTCGTTTTCGGTTGGTCGTCTTGAAGCAATCTAAACGCTTCTGAAAGCGTTCGATTGGCACTCAAATGACAGTTCTTCTCCTGAAAAGAAGAGAAATTTGCTTCTGGATTTGAATACAGAATCGCGGAGAGTTCTTCCGGACGGTTCTGGACGACCAACCGAAAACGACATTAGTAGATGGCGGTCAAACTTGCTCTACTTGATCGGCTTTTTTTATGTTGCGTCTGGCTGTTGTGTAACGTATCCTCCAAATATTTAATTCTTATACCTAAATTTCACGCTGCGAACGAAGTTGCCGGCACAGCAGTCTTGTAAATAAGACCCAGGATCTATTACTAAATATATCTGACGTGACACCCCTCAAGGTGACTATTTAACGAGTATAATTATTTTTAATATGACGAAGGACAGCTGTATGTGGCTTTAAAGATAACTTGATTTCTCGACAACTGCTGATTTAATTTTGTGTAATTTTTTATCAATAAACCAATAGAATGAAGGAGTTTAGGACTGCTAGTAATGCACATGATTTAAATCTTCTCTATTTATGCTAATTGTAAACAAAATTTTATTCCAACTAAATGTCTGTTTCCTCTGACATGAATAGATTAATGGCTAAGCTAAAGCTTTAGAAATTATTAGTTGTAAAGTAAATGCCTATTGAAATTTCTCTTGGTATGTAGGTACTTCATTCTTAGCTTCTTCAGGTTTTGTTCGCATTTAGAACAAAAAAAAATTATTAAAGTTTTATTACTCATGTCATATTTAGGAATAGTAGAGTACTTCATATAGTCATCCCTTCACCCTTATGCCATCTTCTCCACCAGTTCAGCCAATAGAGTAGCTTCCAAAACGCAATAAGTTCTGCTTTAAAGTAAAACTTGAACCTTTATAAATTTCCATATAGCACTTGCATCTCCGAAACCGAACAATGTGCCATTCTCGGCATGTGGGTTTATGACCAATCACCAATAATGTTGCTTAATGTCTAGGTTTTCTTTAAATATTACAAGAAATACTTTACCCCTTCTGATCTGGTCACAATATATAATATACTAAGTCGTTGATTCGCCCCAATCTTGACATATTTTGTATGGTGGACCAAAAGCGACATTGCACCTACTGGATAGAATTAAAAATCTTGCGATAAAAATATGTATTCGAAGTCAAATGGGCTCAAACAATCAGCAAATCTTTTGACACAGATGTGTTTCTGTGAAATTTGGACAAAGGGGTAGATCCTCTACAAAAAAAAAAACGCTGCAAACGCCTTTCCTGGACACTTCGAAAAATGGTCGGTGGATTAAGCGAGGTATCCGTCTTCAGAAAGAATAATTAAAATTCGACAACGCATTGATTTGACATGATGTTGTTTCGTCCTACATCGGGGTTTTCCTATTAAGTGCTTTTCCTGGAAACACAAATTTAATCAACAAACACAACCAATGACTTTTTTTTTTATTGTTTTTGTTTTTTATTGCTTTGATTAATCTAGACTTCACTGCAAATCATTAATAAATTCCGCAACCAATTCCTGTCGGAAGAAAATTCGTATGAAGCAGTCAAAAATATCAATAGAGTTTAAGATTAGATTAAAGATTTATTATAATTCTTTTTATATTACATTTACATGTTTTTCAATCTTTTAAAGCATGGCAAAAGCCGTCTGCCAGAATGGCAATTTTAAAGATTATAATTTGATAGTACGTATAGCTACTTTTTTTTTAATTCATTTATAATGTTTGCATATTTAGTTAATAGGGCATTAATATATGTAATTTAAAAGGCTTCTTTAAGTATTTGTTTCCGATATATACATGCCCCTTTAATATATTTGTAAAGAGATAACCAATCTATGCCGTTCCATAAGTGTTGCACTTCTTCTTCTGAAAGTTGGTTTCGCCGGTAGTGCAGCCTTCTTATCTCTTTCAGTATTAGACAAAAACTCCTATGAAGTGTAAGACATTTTCTCGCATATGCAGGTTGCAGATATTGCATAGTATTGGTAAATCTGGTCGATGAGGGACGTAATTCAATGCGAATAATTCTCCTCGGGCCTTAAAAATCTTTGATATCACATCTGTTCCATATTTTTCATCCATACAACCTACATCACTGAGGTCATGGAAAAGTTTTGAGTGCACTTCTCTATGAACTGAAGCTTCTGCTTTCTCTACAAATTCATTGTGAATCTTGACATCTAAGCTGGATAAAATGGTATGTAACTCCATTCTCAAATGCTCGGTATTCCTCGCATCCAAACTTAGAGGACAATTCGCTCTATCTGCTATCTCTTTCCATTTTCTGCTACCATCCTTGGTATACGACTTGCATCCATGTTTAGGACTCGTAGCACGCAATCGAAGTGCATTTTTAGTGTTTTTATGAACATCAAAGGAAGTCCCGTTTCTAGATGGAGCATATAGTTGAGGGTAGATGAATGTAGGCAAAGTACACATTTTATCATTTTCTAAATATCCCCATACTTGAACTGCATACATCATCACAGATTGTGCAGTTGCCTCAATACTCGACTGATGTGTTGGTTGGCCATACACTGACTCCATGTTGAATTAACGCATTTTTTGATTCCTTAAGTTTCAGCTTGAAATGGATACTCTTGTTGTTTTGAGGTTTAGAGTTACTCCGAGATATTTATACTGACTTACAGCTTCCACCAGCCTCTTGGCGCAAGTACTGTGAAAAACTCGAAGAGCTTCCAGCAGTGGCGCGTCTTCAGAAGGCACTGTCAAAAGATCAAACTAACGGCATGGGATTGTTAGTCAAATCGGACGGCACAATCACACGCGACCGGGAAGATACGCTGATCACACTTCTTCAAGTCCATTTCCCCGGCTCAATTATCACGAGTGGGCCCCATGAACAAAACTATGAGGACTCACCCCCCAGAAATTTAAACAGAATTAACAGTTTATCCGGCAGACTTTTCACCCCGGATAAGGTTAAATGTGCCATAAACTCATTCAAACCATTCAAGGCACCAGGTACAGACGGTATCTTCCCAGCCCTTATTCAAAATGGAATGGACTTCTTTTTATCGACCATGATTGCCTTATTTAGGTTCAGTTTCAACTGGGGCTATATACCACAATCCTGGCGGGAGGTAAACGTGGTATTTATCCCCAAACCAGGCAAACCAAGCGAACAACCTAAATCATACCGTCCAATAAGCTTGACATCGTTTTTCCTGAAAACAATGGAAAGAATAATAGACGTTCACATTAGAGAATGCTTGAAAGAGAGCACACCTCTACACCCCTGTCAATATGCCTATCAGAAGGGCAAATCCACTGAAGGCGCTCTTTTGAATATAACAACTCAAATAAAACGCGCATATCAGAGCAAAGAAGTCGCGCTATGCGCCTTCCTAGACATAGAGGGTGCTTTTGACAATACTGGATATAATTCCATATCAAATGCTTTGACACACAGAAACATAGATCACCCTACTATTAAATGGATCAAAGCGATGCTTGAAAGTCGGAGAATAACTGCCTCGTCAGCACTCACTTCAGTATCAGTAACAGCCGTAAAAGGCTGCCCTCAGGGAGGAGTACTCTCACCCTTACTATGGTCCCTGGTTATCGATAACCTACTTCAAGACCCTAATAACGCAGGCTTCAACATAGTTGGATACGCCGATGACCTCGTCATCATCATTAGGGGCAAGGAACCAAACGACGTTACTACGCGCATGGAAAATGTCCTTAAGATAGTCTTAGACTGGTGTAGGAAAGAAAATCTTTCTATTAATCCCAGCAAGGCTGTCATAGTTCCTTTTACGAAAAGAAGAAATTTAAATCTAAACCAAATTTCGATCAATGACACTGTCATTGAGTATTCCAACGAAGTCAGATATCTTGGAGTGATCCTGGATAAAAGACTAAGCTGGAACTCCCACATAAACAACAAAATCCAAAAAGCAACAAAAGCTTTCTGGGCCTGCCGCAGCATGTATGGTAGAACCTGGGGGATCTCTCCAAAGATCACACACTGGATCTACACAGCCATAGTCAGACCCATTATAACATACGCCTCGATAGTATGGTGGAACAAAGCCACACATAAAACAGCCATAAAAAAGCTTAATAAGGTACAACGGCTCGCGTGTCTGGGCGCTTCCGGAGCCATGCGTACCTGTCCCACTGCGGCTATAGAAGCCTTAATAGGACTAACACCCCTCCACATTCACATCAAAAAAGTGGCAATAAACAGCTCTGCAAGTCTGATGCAAGCGAAAGAGTTAAATATTAACGAACATCCAGAACTTATGGAACTACTTTCCGAAATTCCAGAACTTGACATGATCTGTGCGGTTACAGACCGCCTACCTAAGACACTATGCTTCAACAAACTTTTCTCCACAGAAATCACAAATAGGGAAGCATGGGTTAGCAATAACCCACCAAATTGCCAAAACGGCCTAAAGTGGTATACGGATGGTTCCAAAATGGACTCGGGGGTAGGAGCTGGTATTTACGGACCAAATCGAAATGTCTCAATACCAATGGGAAAAAGTCCCAGTGTATTTCAGGCAGAGCTCCATGCCATCAAAGAATGCGCAAACCTCATACAAAACTCAGGTATAAAAGTCGCAAACATCCATATATTCACGGACAGTCAATCAGCTATAAAAGCCCTTAGCTCACCAACTATTGACTCCAAATCAGTACTACACTGCTTCAATTCTCTCCAAACACTTAGTACCAGGAACAAAACCAGTTTATGGTGGGTCCCCGGCCATAAGGGGATTGAAGGAAACGAAAAAGCTGATGAACTAGCCAGAAAAGGCTCGGAAACCCCTTTTGTAGGACCTGAACCCTTCTGTACAATCCCCAAATCAGCAACAAATTCTGCTATAAGCAGCTGGGAACGTAACAAAAACATTTCCTATTGGGAGAACATCCCAGGTCTTAGACAGGCCAAAAAAGCTATACAGCCTTTCAAAAACGATGCCAAAAAGTTGCTAAATCTAAGCAGGCACGATATCAAAAATCTAGTAGGTTACCTAACAGGTCACCACGGTCTGCGATATCACCTAAACAAATTGCACTTGGTCGACTCACCGGAGTGCCGACTATTTCTCGAGGAAGACGAAACAGCTGAGCATATCATATGTGAATGCCCGGCTCTCTATGGTATTAGAAGGAAATCATTTTTCAGGGAAGTAATAAGTACCGAAGAATTAAGAAAATCCTCTGCTGAATGCATCATCAGCTACATTAGGAAGGTAGAGGCGCTACTAACCTAAACATAAACCTGACAATTTTTAAGCACAATAGATCTTTTAGGTCAACGTGCATCACATCGCTCTGGCGAGTCAGTTAAAAAAAAAAAAAAAAATACAGCTTCCACCGGCTCACCTCCAAATCTCCAGACGTCTCTTCGCTAACGCCTTCCTGTTCCGAACACCATGACTTGCGACTTACTTCCGTTAACCTCAAGATTCCACATTTGGCAGTACTCTTCTAGTTTCGTCATTATTTGTAGCTTATTTGGTGTGTCCGCTGAAAGAACATCTGCAAACATCTGAGTTTTTATTTTGGCATTATTAATACAGAGTCCTCCGTTCAAATATTCTGCAATGTCATCCAAAAATAGGACGAAGACGAGTGTACTTAAAGTGTATCCCTGTCGTACTCCCGAAGTGACCAAGAAACATTTCTCAAATTCCAGATTCCATTCCATACCGAGGCGGGCCCTAAGTGTTTTCATCATTTTGGATGGTACTCCCTTGCTAGATAATTTATAGAATAACTTTTCCAAGGTTTACACTATCGAATGCTGCTTTAAAGTCCACGAAATATGCATAGACTTTTTTGTTTCATTCGCGGTATTATATCCACAATCATACTAAGCGTAAATATTTGGTCTACGGTTGTGTATCCTTTCCGAAAGCCAGCTTGCGATTCGCCTAATTTATTGTGAATACTTATCCAGTCTGAAAGCCGATTGAACAAGATAGATCCAAATATCTTTCTAACGGTATTTAAGAAGGATATCCCCCTATAATTTTCGCCATATTTCTATCTCCCTTTTTAAAAATCGGAAAAATCAATGCAGTGTCAAAACATGCGGGAACGCTATCACTACCAAAGATTTTATTGGAGAAGGTAATTGGTAAATTCATTGCTGCAGTATTTATAGAACTCATGGGGTATGAGATCTTCCCCGGGGGCCTTTTTTTCTAGATTTTTTTCAATACTTTCTGGAGCTCCACGTACTGATGTCCAAAATTCTTTGGAATCTCTGCTAGCTGCAGTTACTTGAATTTTTCACTCGTAAAATTGCTTTTTCTTCGCTGCACAAGTAGCTTTTAAATCTTTGTTTGCCTCTGCATACATTTTCCGAAAGGAATCGGCTTGAATCTTCTAAAAAGTTTCAAGAAAGCAAAGGTTCTTCGAACCATTTTTGTTTTACGTTATGCTCTGTTTTCTTAATCGTAGGCCTTAATGCTACCGTTTGAATGATTTGCTGCAAGTCTTCGACCGTGGCCATTCCTTCTTTGCTCTGCAACATTAGAAGTTCTCTATTGAGATTTTGCTGGTAGTTTTTAATCTCGCTACTCTTCCAACGTAGTTTTGGTGCGTTCTTTTCAATCGAATTCTGGGTCATCTCTTCTGCATCGATACGTAGCTTACAAGATATCGACATGTGATCTGAGAAGCTCTTTAGATGCACTTTTAACTGTTACGATACGTAGCTTACAAGATATCGACATGTGATCTGAGAAGCTCTTTAGATGCACTTTTAACTGTTCCACCTCATGACTCCATATTTTGTTAATCAGGCAATAGTCTATAAAAGAATTTGAATTTTCTGGCACAAACGTATATTCCCCTTATTCGTATCCTTTTGTTCTTTCATTCAATACGACTAACCCAAAATCGTCCGCTGATCGCACAAAAACGCAAAACGCCAGTGTGCGTTGCATATTTGTCGGAACAAAGTTCCGAAAAGCTGTTCGGATTAATACCTCGAAGCAAATATCCTCCGATTCCTATGAAATCGGAGAATTTTCCTTTGCGACGGATACCTCGCTAGGGCCGAATATATTTGCTATGAAGCGGAAAGTTCACGTAACTCAAAAGAAGTCTTCAAGTTTTTCAATAGATGTCGCTGACTTCGTCAAATCTCAAAATTAGACTATTTTAACAGTTGGCAGTAGTTTTGGCCTTGAAATTTGCTCATACAACCAATTTTGTGGTTCTTATCACACATCTTCAATTTCAATGTCTCGGTTCCGTTGCTACTATGAATTTTGTTGTTTTAATTGTTGTTTGTTTTTGCGAAGAAATTCAATTGAAATTACAAAAAGATAAAACCAGAAAATAGACCAATCACACTCCTTTAACCATGTTTCGGCTAACGATTAAACTGAAGAACGCAACGAATACGTGAAACCATGAGAAACTATTTTTCTTCTATTCGCTTATATTAACATCCAACCGCCCCATTAAAAGGCAAGATCTCCAAATATTTCGTTATATTCTGGGTGATCACAGAATCCGTCGTTTTCGGAATTTTGCTACGAACCCCGAACGAACTATCACAGAATCCGTTGCGTTGTAGTGGAAATTTTATTCGAATTTAATTCGTAGCAAACATTTCCATTACGACGGACTAAATTCGTAGCAAAAATGTCCACTACGACGGATTCTGTGATAGTTCTTTCGGGGTTCATAGCAAAATTCCGAATGCGACGGATTCTGTGATCACCCAGATTAAAATATAAATAAAAATATATATATTAAAAACAGCAACATGTTTTAAACACACAATTATTAAGTTAGATGTCGGCTTTCCTGCCGAATACGTAATTTCAAACGAAATTGAAAATTTAGCTGTCATTTTTCAAGATCTAGAATCATCCTTATTGAACACAGCCGAACAGACACCACCAAAGGTTGTGACCACTCTTAGAACCCAGCATTACCAGCAACAATACCAACCCAACGATGGACAGGAACAACTGAATGTCTATGAAGAACGTGATTCAGATATAAGCCGCTATTCGGTATTAAATGGTGATGATATCATCAATGCCACAAGCAACAAAATTTCGAATATTGGCACTGCCGTCGATCCTGCAACGAAACAACAACAACGAATGGATACTAACTTGGCAGCAACAGCAGCAGCAACAGCTCAAGCTCCGTTATTGGATAGTCCCGAATATGGGTATTCATTTGATCATACTAACTTTAATGCTGCGATGAAAAATTATCCACAAAATACCGACCAAGGTGCAACAGTTCAAGTTGCATCATTAGATAATCCCGAAGATGATGAGAATTTGATGGAAATATCGAGCTCCAACTTAGCTGACGTTATTGAGTCGGATAACGCTCCTAGTTTGTCTCATGATGCTGAAATCGTTTCTCTAACTTCAGACGTTTGTTGCTCTGATGATATTATTTACGACGACGATCAGATTGTCTTAGTGCCACAGGCCCTGAAGTCAACAACAACAACAACAACAACAACCCATACGACAAATGTTATTACTCCACCCATTGTATTAAGGGAACACCAGAAACTTATTACCAAAAACACTCGCACAACCCGCAACTCAGATGGTTCCGAGTGTGTAGTAGTTGTGACAGAGTCACATGAAATGAACGATGCTGGCGCAGAAGTTATTGTCCGTGAAACGGTAACAAAACGACAACTCAAAGATGGCACAAATTTGCCTCCTCAGGTGCAAACTACTATAATCGCGGTAGACAATGAAGCCAATCTACCCAGCAATGACATGTCCACAGAGATGGGGACAACTGGCACAGCAACCACTGGATGCATTGGCTCCGCCATTACCGGAACTTATGCCGGCAGCCATGATTCTCCATTTTATAATCCATCGACTAAATCCAAGACCAGTAGTACCAAGTCACTGGAGAACAATTTTAACAAAACCTATGGCTCATCGTCGGATTCCGATATTGCATTACACGAGCCAGGTGTGGAATTGAGCGAGGACGAAGAGCACACAGGTAGAAATTATAAATTAAAACATGCAAAATATGCTTAAGCATATTTAAATACAATATTGTACAATGAATTCATTCAAGACTAATATGAAATATGCAAACGTTTCACATAGTTACTATACTAACAATAACCTCCTCTCTGCACAGATTTGACTTTAGCCAAAGCAGATTGAGAATGCGCTTAGCAAAATGCATGCATGCATGGCTGTGTATATCTGCTTGCGGTTAACCTCTTGCTTCTTTTTTTTTTCTTTTAACTAATGCATGTTTGTTTCTATATTAAATTAAACTTTAGTATAAATATTTATGTTTTCATTAGGTCAGTTTGAGTACTGGCACATATGCGAACATAAAGTGTCATAAGCCCGGTATAGAGTCTCCCATGGGTGGCTGTGGTATTGTTACATTCTAGGTTTTCTGATGATCGACGGGTGAAGAATTTTAACACAAAAAACGACGAAAAACTCTGCGATATCTTGACGTCTTGTATTATGGCCGCAGTTGAGTTGCATAATACCCACAACGGATGTTTTTGGGTCTATTGAACTTTTAAAAGCTACGATTTGGATCCCTCGATAAATTTACTTTTCTCAACAAATGAAAAGAAAAATTTAATGGCGTAAGCCAAGAGAGCAGGCGTTTACATGACCGTCTGAAATGCAGAACTGCACTTTCCATAGTGAATTTAGAAGTCCTGTACAGTAGGGTGGGTCATCGATGCATGAATACATTATTTTTGGATTGGAATAGTGATAAAAGTTTGACCCATATACAAAGCGAAACAAATATTTTTTAAGAACCTTCCTTCTACCTACCCGCGCATTGATTTTGAAAAATTGTGTTTTCCCTAATATTTCGATATTTTTCAACATATGCCATTTTACAATTAGAAATGAACCAAGGCTTTAACTTCTCCAGTCTTTGGCTAACTGTTTTCAGTTGGGTAATCGAAGCTGGTTGTGGTCCCATTCAACTTGTGCGCGCCACCTAAGGTTAGGTCTTCCTTTACTGCGCTGTCTCTTTGCTACACGTCCCAGCAATCTTTTAAGCGGTCCATAGAAACTACACTTGTATCTGACACCAAAATCGGTGTGCGCACATACAGCACAGCCCACATTTCCGTACACCGACACCGGTGTAAAATCAAAAGTTTTTGATTTTTGGTGTCGGTGTCTCGATCGGTGTGATGTGTATGGCGGAATGCCCCACCGGTGTTCTGACACAAGTGTAGTGTCTATGGGCCGCTTAAAGAACTGATGTGCAATTTTTGACTAGGTCGATGTCGCTGAACTGTTCATATAGTTTATCGATGAGTCTTCTCCTCCAAATACCGTCAACATAGACGGGACCAAAAAATCTAACGAATAAATTTTCTCTTGAAGCGACCGAGGCGAGGATAGCTTCAGCGTCATAAATCGCGACTGGAATTTAATATCCCAGTAGAATCTCCTTAGTTCTTCGGAATAATGCTCTATTACGCAATTGGTTCTCAGCTCAAAGAAACAGAGGTTGGCAAGTGTTATCCATCGCATCGTTTAAGTTCTAAGACGTTGTTATCAGAGCTGATAAACAGCCGAGCTATTCATTCCTATAGAAAGTCCCTCACTACCTCAGGGTTATAGCTGTTAATAATTGTAAGGTTTTGTCCGATCCGTCGATGTTAGGTTGACCGCTAGACACATTTTGTCCTTTCTATTGACAGCGCACTGTGTTCTGCCAATAATGTCAATATCAGCGGCGTATGCAATTGGAAAGATCGTGCCTTGTGTGTTTTTCAAGTTTCGCATGGCAGCGCGTCAACTTGACATGAAAGGATTTTGTAGGGTCGTTATGCACCTTGATGCAGCAGCGAGCTTTCTCCGTCACCACCCTACACAAACGATCGGGTTTTGCAGGGATACCAAAACTATACATGGCAGGGTCTGTGTCTGTATAGCTCGTCTCGTCTCTATATTGATGAAAAGGTGGTGTGGATCGAATTGGATCGGGAACAACTCTAGTCCTCTTTAAGTCAGTGTTGTCACTGAATGCCTTATGAATATTGAGATATGGATTAGGAAATGGATGTCTATTGCCAGACTTGCCAACTTTACCACCAAAGATGTTCTCTTTTCCTGTTCTACCGTTCAAACTTCCCAGCAATATCTTAACCTCGATTTTCTGGTATTGCTCGCATTTTTTTTTCGAGGAGCTCTTATAGATACTTTCATTGGTAGCGTGGTCCTTATCTTCAGTGGCGGTACGAGCTCATATGGAGCTGATGTTCGCGAGTTTAGCCTTGATGTGGATAATAAGTCGTTCACTAACGTAACGATAGCTCTGGACTTTTCGTCTAAGTCTGCCACGTATATCAAACCCACATCCAAATTCGTATGCTCGTTGCAGCCGAACAATGTTGCCTTTTTAGTGTACGAATTCATGTTCAGATACCTACGAAGATTATTGTCCTTATTTCGGTTTGCAGGTTCGTTAACAGTAAATAAATAGGTACTATGAATGCAATGTACGTTTTAATTTATTTGGCAACCAATCCACGTATTCTAATAAAATCAACTTAAATGAAATGCGCGGGTAGACCGACAAAAAAAAATTTAAAAATATGTGTTGGAATGCCGATAGCGATGCTCCAAAAATGTAAATGAAAAAAAGAGAACACTTAATGTTGCTAGTTTTATGTAAGTCTTCGTTTATTATAAAGGAAGGTCTTACCTCGATGCGAGTTAGTAAAGAAAACAGGTAGTAAGAAGACAGGAAATTGCTGAGGATGGCTGAAAGTAACTCCTATCTTACACTGGAGCCATCTGTGCTTTCTTAACTTAAAATATGTTTAAGGTAATATTTCAAGTTACTTCAGTTAATTATGCAGCGTTTGGCTTCAACAATATGTACACGCATTTTAAAGCTTGGGGTACACATTTTGGTTGCTATTCCAAAACGAACGGACGAAATTTATTTTTTCGACCCACCCTACTGTACACTGTACAGTGCTGTTGTATAAAAACATTCGACACACGTATAGCCCAACTGGAAAATAAACTCGGATCACATGTTTATAGGAACTATTATGGCAAAATTATGGCTTTGCTTTGACTGTAGTACTCGTAATGAAATGCAAAAATATTAGAAGCATAATTTACACATTTATCTAAACTGCTTCGATGTTATTGTTACATATAAATTATATTTTATTTTGCTATACATAAATATTTTTTTATTATTCAAAACCTTCACATTTATATCTGTATCAATTAGTAATCTTTTATGGTAAATGTAGCACTCTTTGCATCTTATCTATATAATATCGTTCTAAAATATTTGTATATTGTTATTACCACCAAAGTTATTAATCCATGACTTAAAAATGCAAAATTTGTTTTCTTTCTGGGGAATATAGAACCGGAGTTTTACCAAGGCAGCGAACAACCGACTGTGGATATTGTTGTACAGACCACAACAAACAATGATAAGTAAGAATAAAACAATTTATTTTATAAATCTTTAAGATCACATCCGGCGGCGTCCTTAGCACCTGGAAACAAGAAAATTGCTATTTTTTTTAAGTTCTATAACCTTAACCTTTGTTGAAAGTCGGGTAATCAAAATCAAAATTCCATAAAATTCAGAATCCAAAGATCGCCTTGACAACAGAACTCGAAAAAAAGTAGAACAACCTGTACACACCACTTCCTCTACTGCGTTATCTCTGCGGGTTAAACTCGAAGCCTCTACGGGGCGGGGCGTACATATAGCAGCCATCTTAGACGACTGATGAACTGTTTTTTTTTTGACTCATATCTTCTACAGCTTTCACTGATGTCCATTCAGTGGGTCTTATAAAGCACCCTTGCTGCTTCTAGACTTGAGGCTTTACTACATAATTACTATCAAAGAAACAGGGATTTTTCGCTTGTTCTTTGATGTAATGCCATTTTCAGAGTCTATAGCGCAGTCAAGGTAGACCAAACCGCCAACCATCTCAAGGTTTTAGATACCTATCTAAGCGTTCCATATGGTGTAGCAGCAAGAAACTTACCGCGCAGATGGTACAGCAGTTGCAATTGATCTCATTGCGATGCCAAAACATTTCTCGATTTAAAAAATAAAAAAAAAATATATAGATGGCGCAACAGGCCTAGCTTCTCATAACCATTTGTGTAACCTACAATTTTATGCCGAGTCCCGAACGGCTGAAATGAGAAGCTTTTTCAGGACAGTTATACTCTCGGATGTTTGTCAGACGTTCGCGAGAGGTGGCGCAGTGAAAACAAACTTAATTTGTAATTTGTTTGCGCGAATCGAACAGTAGTCCAGCACACTAACCACTGAGCCACTGCCCTTCGATTTCTCTCGATTTGCTCTTTCCTAATGCGTACGATAGTTCCTGCTGCATTCGACGGAACATTCGCTGTAAGAAATTGTTGTGTTGAAAAAAAAGCTTATACCGACGATGGAATTGTCTTAATTAACTGCAGTGATTTAATACACACTTGAAGGTATCTACAGGCGGCATGTGTGCTAAGAAACTGCATGTATGTCCACAGAGTTTTTAAAAATTGCCCGTCCGGTTTAGATTTTCCTGTCCTCACTTCATGGACAGAAATATTGGCTTTCATCGTCCGCATTGATTGGTTTGTTCTGCCTGACAGCGGAATTTCGTTTGTCTTTGCTGTTAAATAGTCTGTCCATATTTCATGCCCCCACAATGTCTGTGTAGTCCACTTCAAGGTATTCTATCCAGGACCGTTCGACCCATATTGTATTGACACAATGATCCTAGATAAGCGCACCAAATATGTCTGAGTAGCTCTTATAAGCCATTCTATCTGTTCAACTGACGAAACTGTTGTATTGAGTTGGATTTTTGAGACTTATTCAGCCAGTCAATTCATACAGAGCATTTTTGTTCATGTTCAACACTTGCGCTTATAAGTTTTTCAATCCTAGTCCAGATGGACGAGACCAGCTTTCGGTTTTCACCTTACTTTACTTTTTTATTTTTAGATGCCGGTTAAAGTTCTGTGTGGACTAATCTAGCTAGCTGTCTCCAGTTTAAACACCCAGTTGGGTAATATCGCTCTTTAATTATGCACGCTACGTAACGTAAGGCGTCATAAGAAGTGGCTTTTGCTTTGTTGTCTATATGCTAGTCAGCTCAGCGTGTGTATTTTAAGCTTTTGTGCAAAAGTGATTCTTCATTTAATCTCTGCGCCGATGTAATTTTGCGAGGCTTTGTGACAAATTGCTACAACTTGACTTAGACCATCAGCGGTAACAGCGGTTGGCAAGTGTAATTTTTCGCCTGATTTCTGCTGTGGTGTCATTGTCAGGTACCGATGTAGATAAAGTCCCTAACCACCTCAAAGTTAAAGTTGTCTATCGTGACGTTCTGTCCGATTCGTCGATGTTGTGTGTTACTTCTTGTCGACAGCATATACTTTGTTTTACCCTCATTCACCACCAAACCCATTTTTGCCGCTTCTGTGGTAATACTTGCAAACGCACCAGTAACAGCTCGCTGGGTTCTGCCAATTATGTCAATGTCGTCGGCGTATGCAAGTAATTGGACGGACTTTTGAAAGATCGTACCTTGTGTGTTGACCTGTTAGTTCCGGACAATTTTCTAAAGAATGATGTTGAAAAAGTCACAGTACAGCGCATCACCTTGTCTAAATCCTTTTTTGACATCAAAGGTCTCGGTGAGATTGTTTCAGACCTTTACGGAGCAGCGAGCGTTCTCCACCGTCATTCTGACGAGCTCGGCAGGGATGTGAAGACTAGGCATGGCTCTGTAAAGCGTCGTACGCGGCTTTGAAATCGATGAAAAGATGGTGGGTATCGGTTTGGACTTCTTGGGTTTTTTCCAGGATCTGCCAAAGTGTAAAGATATGATCGGCGGTGGACTTTCCTGGCCTAAAACTTCATTGATAGGGCCAATTCGGTTATTTACAAGCGGTTTCAGGAGTTCACACAGTACGGCAGACAGGATCTTGTATGCGATGTTAAGGAGACTGATGCCTCTATAGTCGGCGCAGTTTGGAGGGTCTCCTTTTTTATGAATCGGGCAAACAAAGATCAGGCATACTTTCCTCTGACCAAATTTTAGAAACGAGTTGGTGTATGCTTTCTACCAAGCCATCTCTCACTGCCTTAAAAAGCTCGGCCGATAAACCGCCCGGTCCTGCAGCTTTATTAGACTTCAGCTTGGATATTGCTATCCTTACCTCATTTTGGTCAGGTGGACGGAAGTCTTGGCTTTCATAGCCCAGGTTGAATGGTTTGCTGCATGTACTTGACGGCACTCTTCATCACACCAATTGTTTTGCGGTGGTGGTCGGGTGAAGCCTGGCTTCTTGGTATCGATGCCACTTGATGCTGGTTGCACAGAACTTCACGAGAGGTTGAGGGAGACGCGGTCGGCAAAAGTTCTGGTGGCGGTTTGTTGTGTTGCCGTTCAATGTTGAATCTCCTCACAGTATTTTCTCGTTGTTGCGGTGTCTATCCTTGGCTACAACAAGGTAGTGATCCGAGTCTATGTTGGCCGCTCGGAAAGTTCGGACATCTGGAATACTGGAGGAGTGCCTTGCGTCGGTTTTTTGATCTGGTGACCGCCTTTCTTTGTGAATGTTGAGGTGCGGAAACCGTGTGCTAGCTATAGTAACATTATGTCCCGCAGCAAAATCAATTAGTCTAAGTCCCTTTCCAGACGTGGTGTCGTGTCCGATTGTACTACCAAAGATGTCTTTATTTCCTATTTTCGGGTTAAAATCACCTAAGACGTCGGACTTAGGACACGGTTCATATGTTTTGTCGAGGAGCTCATAGAAATATTCTTTGGTAGTATCGTCTTTATCTTCTGTGGGGGCGTGAGCGTATATCAGACTGATGTTAGCGAATTGATGCGGATAGTTGTAAGGCGTTCACTAACGTGTCGAAAGCTCAAGACTTCTTGCCTAAATCTGCCGCTTACAACGGAGTTCGCTCTATCGTATGCGAATTTGAAGTCGGTAATGAGGATGGCTGTGCGTGTATCGATCTACAATTCTTGTAGTTTTGGTAGGATTTGCCGAAGTTTGAAGGTTTTGTCGATGGTTGACTTTAATAGGTGTTCAATGGTGGCCAGCACTTGGAGACAAATTCAAAGTCAAACTGAATATTAATTTTTTTTAATTCTCCCAATATTTTTACGATAGTCTTAAACTCATACCTCCTGCAGTCGATCCTTGTCCCATGAACTTTACCTCATAGAATAGGCATTTAACAAAATTATAATTAATTCATTTATTTATTTTTTTAACAACAGCGATGGAACTATAACCAAAACAATAACTTCGACTGTTAAAAGCAATGCCGGTTACAATCAATCTGAAAAGGAACTCTTGGAACAATTCCTCGAAAACACAATCCTGGATGCAGCAGCCTCAGCTGCAAATTTAAGAAACAATTTTAAAGAACAACAAGAAGAAAAACAACAGCAGCCGCAACCATTTGGCACGGGATATATTGTAACGGAGCAAATCGAATCACCTCAAGTTACTACTACCACGACAACAACAACGACGAAAGTTATAACAACAGAAACTGTTAAACCGCAACAAAATGATATTATAGAAACTGTTGAGCAAATATCGGCCAGCAGTAATAACGAAACCAGTAAAAACGACTTGCCGCTGCCGTCGATCGTTATTGACAGTGATACGCCCCCGATAGGGAGTGTTGTTGAGCAGTTTGTACACCAGGAGAAACAAAATTATTAAAATTAAGAATCTAAAATTTAACTTTATTTTATATAAATTCTTGCAACAAAAACAAAAACATAAAAAAAAGTGTCAAAAAAAAAAGAGCAAATGCTATTTTTCTCAATATTTTTTTTATTATTAAACCAACAAAAATGCCTATATCTATTGTTAATGCATATTTATTGAAACATATTAAATGTCTATTTTACTTCCTCATATAATGATGTTTGGCTTAGAAAAGAGAGCAAATTTAACATTAAAATCAAAGTAACCTATGTATTAATCGAATCCATATATATGTATCTGTTAGTATATATATTATATATAATTAACATATTTATAAAAATATATATGTATGAATATACTAATTCAATTATGCTTCAATTTATATATATATATGTATGTATATATGTATAGTAGGTACATATATATATATATGACACGGTACATCTGTAATTTATTATGCAAGTTCACAAATATATGTTTGTATGTACATTGTACACATCGCACCTCCGCTCCGGCAGAACAGTTAAGTACCTACCTACAAAATTGTTCAGTAATTTTATTAAATCTACGGTATAAAAATAGCGCTTTATAATTTTTGCATTAAACAGTGGTTTCTCAAGTCCAAATGATTCTTCATTATTATGATTGGTTGCAAAGACCAATAATGCATGGGGTGTATACGACAACCTTAATAACGACCTGGCGCCATTTTGTTTCGAGTTTTGTAATGCGCTTTAGGGTTCTCTACTTATCCAAGTCAATCGGATTTCATCTCAGATGCTGTTCGTTACGACGTGTATTTAGGGCGACATATCCTTTTACCTGCCTGGGTAAGTATATTCCATTGGACACATTAATATGTTAAAACTCTGCAATAAGGATTGATCATCATTGATGATAAAAATAATGAATAATCAGATTATTCATGTTGATATTATAGGTCGTATGGCAGTAGCAAAGTCCAGGATTCGCTATCAAACTACATAACACCCAAATTAAACTTCACGAAAGGCTTCCACGTCGCGTCGGTTACCCAACAAGGGCTCAGTGGAAGAGTGACGAAGTAGTGAAAGGCTTTGACACGGTCATGTACACCGACGGATCTAAAATGAGCTGTGGTGTGGGAGGTTGTATACTCGGAATCACCGCAAATATCAATTTCAGTCCGCTTACCGGATTTTGCCCGCGTTTTCTAGGCGGAATTACTAGCCATCCGAGAAGCTTCCACGCAACTAGGGCGTGACACAACGCATAAAGAAAGCATTGCTATCCTTACAGATAGTCAAGCCGCCATCAAAGCCATCGACTCGGCTACCATATCCTCCAAACTGGTGCAGGAGTGCCGGAACGAGCTTGCTTGTCTGGGCGAACGTTTCAGGGTCACACTTCTATGGGTTCCAGGGCATAGTGGCATAACAGGCAATTAGCGCGCGAACAAATAACCTACTAAATATAACCCGCCCAGATATCGCCAGAATCACGGCAATAACCACGGGGCATTGGCCAAATGGAGACCATGCGGCCAAACTAGGTATCCCATCAACCATCATTGCCGCAGTTACGGTAATACAAATGAAAAAGAAACTTATGTCTACCACAGAATCCGTCGTACTCGGAATTTTGTTACGAACCCCGAAAGAACTATCACAGAATCCGTCACTACGTCTACTACGACGGATTCCGTGATTGTTCTTTTGGGGTTCGTTCGTAAAATCGGAACAAAATTCCGAGTACGACAGATTCTGTGATAGACATGACTCTCTCTCACTTCCTTTGCAAATGTCCAGCTCTAGCAAGAGCCAGACTGCACGCACGGAACCAGCCATTCCTTGACGACCTTCGCGACATTTTGGGCAAAGGGATAAAGGATCTTATTCGTCTACTCAATTCTACAGGTTGGTTATAGGCACCGACCGGACCACATCCTTAACAAAATAGGTCACACAAGTAGCGGTAACAAAACTGCACATCAGGGGGCTTATTCCCAAATGCGATCGATCGAAAGCGATAGCTATTCAGGTGACGTATTGCTGGCGGATTTATTGCCAGCAATCCTCACAATAGCTATCGCTTTTGAATGGATCGAATCGCTTTTGGAAATATAAAAATACCAATCCGCCGCGCATTTGGGAATAACCCCCCAATGCTAATTCGGTTCAAGGTGAACCGCCACTGCTACCCACCAGGTGATATATTCTGAATCTTGCTTTTAAGTATGATATTGAGGCGGATACAAGCTGCCGAAATGAGATTTCTCCGGAGTATTGCTGGTGTGACCCGTAGAGATCGCATCAGAAATACCAGAATACGTGAGGAACTCAATGTCGAGCAGCTACTTCTCCGGACGGAGCGATCCATGCTTCGGTGGTTTGGTCATGTTAAACGCATGTCCCCGACCAGGATTCCACGACGTGCTATGGAATCCGTACCATCGGGTAGGCGTCCTCTAGGTAGACCAAGGATGAGATGGTTAGATCAAGTCCATAATCTCTCCTATACCCGTATGGGGATTGCCCTTGATGATTTAGAGTCGATGGCGGAGGATCGAGAGCTATGGAGGGTCCACTTGAGCAACCTACTCCCGCGACCCACTTAATGGACAAGCGGACCATTGAAAATGAATGAAAAATGAATTGAGGCGTTCACTAATGCTTCTAGGTGACATTGTTTAATCTTGGCAACTGCGTCTGTTGATATTTGCATTCCTTAAATGTGCTTAACGGAAGAAGAAATTTGTAAATGCTGCGGCGATAGGGAGCTCTTGAGGACACAGTTCACTTTTTATGTCACTGCCCAGGTCTCCAACACACCACGTATAAATTCATAGGGAGTCACTTCCGACCTAGACAAGCTTTCCAGCACATCAATAATCAAGATAATGAACTTCGTCAAATAACTAACTATTTGCACTTCGCCGCGAAGCGTATTTTTTTTTATCAATCTCGCAGTTCCCTGGCGAAAACTATCGCACTTCGAATGCAAATGCGAACGCCATTTTAGGCGTGAAATGCGATAGATGTTTCGATGGCGAAATAAGTTGCCAGTGGTGCATTTGCATGGTAGAAAAAAAATAAACGCCACCGAAAAATAGTGTGTTTTTCTTGGAAAGTCGACATTCCAATTCCAAACAATCGTTTTGGAAAGTATGCATGTTCGCCACGAAGCGAACTGAAAAATTATGCGATTCGCGGCGAAGTGCGCAGTTAGCCCCTTGGGGCTGTATGGTTTGTATGTAACAGCAGAGCAAGCAATTGAAATACAGGGTTATAATGGGTAAAGGACAACCTCGTTCCCCTACGGACATTAGAATTATTCAGTATTGACCTGAGTGTGGCACGGAGAACTCCTCGCCAACCCACAAACCTAACATAACTTAACGTGTAACTACTTGGAAAAACAATATGTAGATATATATATGTCGGAGTGTGCTTGAGGATTTAGTCGCTGTTATGCACGTAAATGTAGACATACCCAAAGGTAGTTTTGTCTAAGCGAAATCAGAGAACAACTAGATCGTCTGAACGCAGATTAGAGATGAAGATTTTGGTCGACCTCGAATCAAGGAGGCGAACAATAGACGAGTAGGCGTACATAGGGGATATTAAAAAGGAGACTACCAAAAAGAAAAAGTCGGGTTCTGGGATTGCTGCAAGACATTGTGCACTAAAATGAACAAGCATAATACTCCTGGGGAGGAGATTCCGACATATATATTTCCAAATGCGTTTTGATCTACAATACTGCTATCACACCTTTGAGCAGGAGGGTAACAATTGAGTTCATAAAAATTAATCAAATGGTTTTAACCGCATATTTCAGACTTTTCGAATAGTTTTTATCGCACAAGTTTATATCCAAAAGTATAGAACAATTTAACCAGTTTCTAAATCGGTGGTCACTTTTTAACGCTAAAGAATTTACCCTAGATGGTCATAAATGGGTGCAACATGTACTCAGCGCGAACATTTACCTATCACATATTGCAACCGGATGGTGGGCTTAATACTCTAACGGTCAATAGGTGGTAACGGGATATTAAAGTACAGACTCGAACCGGATATAGAATTTTGTATGGACTTAGTACGTTCACACACCTACATAGCTTTGACTATTTGACAACAGATGGTGATGAGTGTGGTTTCGATCAAGGCTAACTATAGAACTGAACCGGATATTTAAAGCCATCTATTGGAATAAAATTCCAAGGTTCTGGTCCAAGATATAACTGACAATCCTGACAAGAACCGTTCCTAATCATAATCACAAACCAGGGAAATTTATGTCGTTTTCCAATGTCACCTACCTTAAACAGTGACGCAACAATTGAAATTTTAACCCGTATTAATAAATACCGAATAGCAGCGAATTAGCTTTATCACATCTAATAACTCGTAATTATTATTCAAAAACATATCTTAGCTTTCACTGACATGTTTAATGAGCGGATAACTTAACTCACCAAATTCGGCGTATAGAGTGGTTAACTCATTCACACACAGAGCTAACCTTGTCCAACTGCTATCCACATAATTTCAAATACACGTATACCAACAAAAAGTTCGATTGGACGCGAGAAATTTAAAAGCTGAAAGAGAATTTCAGAGAGAATCTAAATATCGCAAGCGGAAGCACATAACATGCTCTCAGCATGATAGTGTCAGCTGATGGAATATGACAGATTTACAACCATGTTTAATACAGTTCGGACGCAGTGCTGCCGTGCGTTTATTGATAAATAGTGGATAGCTAATATGGATATAAGATGTATTTATAAATAATAAAAGTTATCAAACGAACAAGTCCACTATCCGTCTGCTAGCTATCAGATGGATTGAAGGGCGAATAGAGCTTTTTTATTAATACCGCTGTAAATGTTTTACCTCTTAAATTCTCTCACGCCTAATAGGTGCCTCTGGCATTCTATGCAGAAATCCAAGATGGTTCGTCATTTTGTTTCACTTATTTTTCGCTCCGAACCCAGAGCGCTATTTTAAGTTTGCGTCATTTTTTGGGCAAATTTTGTATGAACTGACATTTCACTAGCAGTCCCTATATAATATGTCAACGCCCCCATAGCTGAAATTAGAGTATAATGAAATGACGTCTGCACATTATTCAAATCACTTCATTAGTATTTTATCAAACAGGAAAACTAATTGCAACTTTTCACAATTTTGTTCGTTCGATTCGTAGGTAAAGGCCTCTTAAGAATTTAGAACCCCATCTACTTTACATCGGTGCAGATTTTCTTTAAATAGTTCGTCATATCTCATATGTAGGTTATGTATGATTTTAAAACAAAGCTTCCAATTAAGCATCAAACATTTCTAATGATACTTTCAACACTTGAAGGGTGATTTTTATTTAAGAAAAAAAATAAGTTTTGGTCAAAATGGTTAATCAAAAATCTTGTCAGTTACTGTTTTAATATAACTGAAAATATTTGCATGTCAAAGGACGGATTTATTGTTTTCAGCAGTTCCAACTGGCAGAGGCGTTCTGTAATTAATCTAGAAAATTATCAGCATCTACTGGGGGTGAAGTCTATAGAAATAAAAAAAACATTAGAACTTTGGTGAGCATATCATTATTGTAATCAATTTACCACAATTGAGCCCAAATCACTTGATGACTTGCTTTTACCTCCTGACGATAGTGTCTGGTCATAAGGGGGGTCGTCTAGGTTGTTGGTGCATACTCTTCGTTTGTTCTGAGCCTGTTTAAGGGACTCGGATATCCCAGACGCATCCTTAAGCTCATTCGATGTACACTTTGAGCATTGTCGCTTGAGTGCAGGTCGTTGCCTAGGGCCCATGCAACGAAGGGCGAAACAAAACTCATTTACCATCTCTTCACATAAGGTCTGCTGTCCACCTCTAACCCTGCTATGTGGTGTTTCATTGACATATTCAGCTCCTCCTGTTGGACCTCCTTGCACGTTACTCTCTAGTGTACATTTTTTATTGTGTTGGCAAAATTCATAAATTGACATGCATACTGCAACAGCCAACCCACAAAGAAGCACTACAAATACTCCGCCTATTTAAAACGAAATAATACATTTTTAGGTGTAATAATAAAGGACCATTCACATGGGAGCGAACGAACGAATTGATGAAATTCGTTTCGCGAATAAACCACTTTTTATGCATTTATAAACAGAAAATTCCACATTTTATTATTTATAAGATATCCTCCTCTTGGAATAAAGTTAAGTTCGAACGAATTTTTTATTCGCGACTTTGTGGAACTCGATTTAAATGACGTGGATTGTGAATAGACTGACTATTCGCGCCAGGGTGTTTTCGTTCGCGGCAAAAAGTTGGGAATTCGAAATTTTATTTAAACTGTTTATTATTTAAACTGTTTATTAACTGGTTTTCTTAATGCATTTTGATGGGATAATTAATTATCCTACTCTTGGAATAGTAAAGTGTGAAATGTTTAATTCATAAATGTTTAAAAAGCTGTTTGTTCACATTTCATCAATTCGTTCGTTCGCTCTCATGTGAATAATAATAGCCCTTAATAATAAATTTAAAAATTATCAAGAAAGCTGGTATGTGAATGTGGCAAATGAGTTCCTTTTTTGGAGCAGTAGACGATTGAACACAGTCGGCACAGTAGCGCAGTGGTAAGTGTGTTGGACTACTGTGCGAGGGATCCCAGGTTCGATCCCCGGAAAAACCCAAATTACATCTTAAAGTTTTTTTCTACTGCGCCACCTCTCGCGAACGTCTGACAAACATCCGAGAGTATGCCTGTCATGAAAAAGCTTCTCAATTGAGCCGTTCGGACTCGGCATAAAATTGTAGGTCCCTTCCATTCGTCCCAAAAATAAAAAACTCACACAAAACGAATGGTTGCGAGAAGCTAGGCCTTGGGTGTTACCCGCCTGTTGCGCCACTTATTTTTATTTTTTTTATTTTTAGACGATTGAACACAGACCCACGGGGTGTGCTAATCAAGTGGCAATAAAAGATTTATTAAAGTTAAGTAACAGAATATGTTTTATCTTTTCGAATCCCAGCCGAATGTAACGGCATTTGTCGTTTAACTGGAGGTTGTACAACTGACTTGAGCCTTATATGTGAATTTGTTCTTGAGATAGACCTAGGTACAAAATTGGCTTAGTGGGTTCGGACAGACGGACAGACATCGTAGCGAAAACAGTAAGGTTTCGTTTTATACAGAGTTGCTGATGTATAATTTTCTGAATTTTCAATTGTTAAAATTGGCACATTTTCTTTTGGGTGAGTTTGGCTGGAATTTTAAAGAGAAAATAAAACGCTGAATTTCAATTAATTAGTAGCGCAAAATTCGATAAAACTTTTCCAACACTTTAAATGTCAGAAAATTATCAGAGGATAACTATTCAGCCCAATTTACACACGGCCTTAAAATCTAAAAATGTTCTCACCAATATTATCAAGACCCAAAGCATTGGCCTTGGACTGCTTGCTTTTGTCTTTGCGCACGCAGGTCTCTCCGGCATTTTTCCACCATTTATCGTAGAGCATTTGTATTTCTCCTCTTTCCTGTAGCTCTAGAATCGTAAGTGAAATTTTATCTCTCCATGGTGAACCCATTGGTGTAGCTATACCATAACCTGCAAATTTAACTTTCTAAAATTAAATATTTGAACAGGGAAACAGATATCAAACCTTTTGCATCGAGTAGACCGCCGATTTGTGTTAGATTGCAATCCCTTTGCACAATATAGTCCAGCATTGTGGACTCCATTAGGAAAGCGTAGTTGCCCTCCAAAACACGCTTTATTCCTTCTTCGTAAGTAGTCGTAAAAACGGATGGCTTTTTATTTTCCATAAATCTCCACATTTTACGATAAGTCTCAATCATCGAGTCCTATGAATAAAAAAAACAAGTAAAAGTGTTATCATCCGATGCTTTGATACCCTCCACTGCATAAAAGTCATGCAAAATGTTTGCCATGCGAGTTAGTATGTGTCTAATATTAGTTTTTTATGGTACGTACCAGAACTACTTTACCGACATAGACAATTTTCAATACCAACCTGACGACGGTTAAACAAAGCCCTCTCACAAAATTTCATTCACCTAAGTCGATTCGTTTGGACGCTATCGTGCTTTCAACAAACAGAGATATATGGGCCAAATATTGGCTTTGTATGGGAGGTAACAGAACTACTTGACCGACATGTACCATTTTTAATATAAACTTAAAGGCCATACATATAAGACCTCTCATAAAATTTCAGTTGCCTAAGTCGATTCGTTCGGACGCTATCGTGATTTCAACAGACAGAGGGAGACGTGGGTCTAATAGTGGTTTTGTATGGGAGGTACGAGAACTACTTGACCGACATAGCCCATTTTCAATACCAACCTGACGACGGTTAAAAAAAGCCCTCTCACAAAATTTCATTCGCCTAGGTCAATTCCTTTGGACGCTATCGTGCTTTCAACAGACAGACAGACAGACACACAGACAGACAGACAGACACACAGACAGACAGACGGACATGGCTAAATCGATTCAAAATGTGATCCTGCTTCAGAATATATATAGTTTATAGGGTCTCCGATGAATCCTTCTTGTCGTTACAAACGTAATGGCAAAGTGAATATACCTTCCTGTGGTCCCTGTGGAGGGTATAAAAATGCAAAAGTAATATCTGCAGAAGTATGCCAACTTTTTCGTCCCCTTTGAGAGAAGAATGCTGTCGTCTCCGCAACGAAAAATGACACAATCTTAAGAAACACTCCGCGGTACTAATAATAATTGTTAGTGTCCAGGTTAACTTTTACGAAGTCACAATGGCGAAAATGTCCATATAAAATTATCTACTGTGACCGTCAAAATATTTAAGTTGAAGGTTAAAAATGATTATTGGTAAGGCCCAATAATTTAGCTGATTTGAGAAGAAACCGGCAGACGTCTGTGAACGAGGAGTGAACGTAAAATCGTTTTATTGGGTTTTTACTTATCAGGCCCTGGAAAGTGGATTGGGCGTGGTCCCTGTCAGGCAGAATGCTACGACAGATCTTAGGAAAACCCCAGGATTTTCAGATCGATTACCTTTTTATCGAATTTAAAGTCGGATATGATAGTGTATATAAGGACGAGCTATACAAAGCCATGTCACGTTTCGGCATCCCTGCCAAACTCGTTTGCTTTTGCACTATGACAATAGAGATCTCGCTGCTCCCTATCGCTGCTCGCGGCTCCCTCAAAATCGGCAAGAACATCACTGAGCGCTTTGATGTCGAAAAAGGTTTGAGACAAGGCAATGCGCTATGGTGTAACTTTTTTAACATCATCCTTGAAGCAATTTTACGAAACTCACAACATCAGAGGTACAATTTTCCAGAAGTTAATTCAACTGCTTGCATATGCTGACGATATTGACAGATTGCAGATTGCAGCGAGCTGAGCTATCAGCAGCGCATTTGCAAGTATTGAAACGGTCCTGCTGTATGGTGGAGAAGCATGGACTCTACTGGAATTGGATAAAACCCTCCTGGGATGTTTTGAGAGAAAGATTCTTCGGACGATATTCGGTCCAGTTTGTATCGAAGGAGTGTGGGCTATTCAGTGACGTTGACCTGGTCAAAGAGCTAAAGATACAACGGCGGAGATGGCTGGGGCACGTGGAGCGTATGGGCAACAACGCTCCAGCCCGACGAGTCTTTGAGTCCACCCCTGAGAGACAACGTAGCAGAGGAAGACCCCATCCTAGATGGCGCGCACAATTGGAGAACGACCTCAACCAACTTGGTGTGCGTAACTGGAGGCAGCTAGCTAGGGACCGAGCCGTGGTCCACCCCGGTCTGTAAGTAAAGTACGTAAGAAACTCCGTTCCGTCCTCCCGATAGTTGAAGAGTTTTGGATATGACTATATTGAGCCGCCTCGATTTTTTTTTTCTGTCAAGAATGCGCTGCAAAAATTATTCCATATAAGTAGTGAAAGGGGGAGTAGTAAAAACATAACTATGACGAAGTTCAACTACAAGGGTACAAAATATTGATTTAACGGCATTAGCCAATTTGGGTAGTTTGTGCAAGGACCTAGGACCTAATCATAATCTATATACAACAAAGTAGGTAAGTTTGCCAGGACAGGTATAAGATCGCTGATCGGGATCACCGTTTCTACTTTTTTAAGCATGCATTTAGTTTATCTAAGGAAGCTGTGCACCTACTCCGACTCTGGATTTGGTGCTTAAATCCGAACAAGGGCTACAGTTGATCTTTGAAGCCTAACATCTTTTAATCACTTACCCGTAAATAAAGAAAACTTTACCCTATTACAAGTCAATTTATGTTTAATACTCACCCTAAAAAAAGTCATTGTTGATCCACTCTCTAAAGTTCCATAAGAAATCTCGGTCTGCGATGCTAAGTCGTCGGCGTTTTCAATCGGCGTTATCATTCTTTCCACTGTCAAAAATGCTGCCAAGTTCGCTGTATACGACGATATCATTATCAATGTAAAAAACCACCATATTGCACTGACGATCCGGGTAGACGCAGCCTTTGGGCATAAATCAGAACCCTGCTGCATTAATGTTCCAATCGTAAACCAGAAACTGTTTCCTATTGTAAATTGATTGCCTATTGTCTCATTTTCGGTGTCGCATGGACTTAAATTATGCAGTTCGTATGGTGAAAATTGAGCGACTGTATAAATAGTGAGGGATACCAAAAAGTAGGCGGCCAAAACGTATAACCAGATCTCAAAGGCCAATGGATTCATGAAGGAAAACAATCGTGACGGCGGAGTGCTTGGAACCTGTTGTAAAATGTAATTAAAATGATTATACTTTTTTGTAATTTCTTCGGATACACCTTGAAGAGTATACTAATCCCCAGATTCATGAAGGGTTTAGTAAAATCGATAACGCTTTCCCGAGCATAATTGATTGTCATTGATCCGACGGCTAAGTCAGCTTTCTGTAAGAAGTTCGAATTTAATAAAAAATATAATTATGATAATATTTACAACAAAATTATTGTGACGATTATATTCTAAATAATCTAGATGGCTTTAGCTAATAATAATTCTATCGTATTAAAAAAAATATATAAAACGCTTACAGCCTTTACGCATTCATAAATTATTCTCCATTTAGACGATCATTTCAGTTTCAATTTCAGTTGAGTTATCAGTTAAGTTTCCAGTTAAACTGATGTCTAAATGCAAAAATTAAAGTGTCTAACTGAAACTGAAAGATGGAATTCCCACAAGTTTTCGGTTTTGGTAGATATATCTTCCAACCTTCGGCTACTCACGAGTCACGAGTAAATTGAAAGCTCAGTTGAATACCGGACTGACGTCTAAATGCACTGCCATTTTTAAATGACAACTGAACTAATAACTGATCGTCTAAATGGGGCTTAAGAATAGTATTTATAGCCTACACGACCTCACGTCGACTTTTCTGCGGGTTGTAATGTAACGTTATTATAGCTAGCACATGTTATAACTCTGAAAGTGATAAAAATCAAGTGAAGAACTATACTATCTATTCGCTGTTTCTTTAGCCTAAGTAGGCGCAATTTCGTAGCAAGGCCTTGACAAGATACGCTAAGGAAGTTCTATATTAGACCATGAAAAGCCCACTCGTGTTATATTATATTGAAGAAGGTTAAAAATAACCTTGGTCGTTTTGAACTGAGATTGTCGGTCCCGTTGGAGTTAAAGGGATTTGGTGGAAGAGTTTAAACAACAAACTCCACGAGCTGTACCACGACCTCGACCTGTTTATAAGTAGAATTCAGCGAGTTAATTTATCCATTTATCACATACCATTGAGAATTAAGATACGTTTAGGAATAGTGATTGTTGGGCACTTGGCGGTGCCCAGCTGTTGTAACTTTTCATACATATAAATTGTGCTTATTTTACCCCCCAGTGGTAACCACCGGGTCTGCGTGACTAGCTCAATTTGTAAGCGCGAGTGTCGAACACGAAGAAAATAGCACTATAATGCTCTGTTGAAAAAACTGACTGAACGAGTCTCAGAAGTCTTACATGAGCTCCTCAGAAAGAGAACGTACGGCGGATGAATTCATTAGACTGAATCAACGGTGTCGTCAACAGTTACCTTACTTGAGCTACTTCGACATATTTGGAGATGAGGTCAGTGAGGATTTTTCAGGACTAGTAAGGGTCCTGAAACAGAGGTGATTGCGGATGAACCCTTTATGGTCCAACGGGCAGCTCTCACATCCCGGTTGTGGGTTACTGACACTGGAGGAATCCGGCCTTTTCGTCCTGGCCCTGGCCTGGCCCTCCAGGTTGGGGATTGTACACAGGATTAACTGCCCGACTGCGGAAAACTTACCTAGTTCCGAAACGACCACCAGCCTCGGATACAGATGACCTCACTGTTGACGAACCTGGCAAAAGGAACAAGAAGAACGAATTTCGGATCTGTACGTGGAATGTTAGGTTCCTTAACAGACCTGGTGCAGAACTGCTATAAAGCAGACCTAACCGCCATCCAAGAAGTGCGATGGGATGGACCGGGCAAAAAGAGAATGAAGTAATGCGACACATTTTATGGCGACTGCTATCAGGAACGAAAACAGCGCTTATTTGGTTGTGAATTCGTCGTTGGCGGCAGACATAGGCAAGAAGTCTTAAGTTTCAAGTATGTGAACGAGCGCTTCAGTACAATCCGCATCAAGGCCAAATTCGACAACATTAGCCTAATATGCTCCCATGCCCCCACGGAGGAGAAAGACGACGACTCCAGAGACAGGATCTGCGAGCTCTTAGACAAGACGTACGAACAATGCCCTAACTATGACACTAAAATTGTCCTATGTGACCTTCTTCAGACCTAGCCAGAAGAGTGAAGGTCCAACGACTTCGGTGGCTGGCTCTTGTAGAGCGATTCGACGCGAATGCTCCAGGCCGAAAGATCTCCGAATCCACACCTGCAACTCAGGTGGCAAGGGGACCTTAACCAACTTAGCGTGCGAAACTGGAGACAGCTGGCCAAAGATCGTACTGGCTGTAGACGCTTTTTGGTTGAGGCCCAGGTCCACCTCGGACTGTAGCGCCACCTTAAGTGAGTAAGTTTTGAATAGTTAGTGCTAGCTTGTTGCTGTTTGCTATTTATAAATACCTATGGGCATAACATCTTAATATTTAAATTAATCTTAATAAATAAAATTATTTTGTAAGTTGAAAATAATGAAATCAAATAAATCGACCGCTACTGAACTATGATTTTAGATTAACTTTAGGCATAGCAATATGAAGCCACTTTATAATAAGTAGAATACTTACTTACATATTTCATTAACTGCGCAACCATTCCATTCCATTCGCCTGAAACCGGATCCTTTGCACCGTATTTCCGATCAGGCACCAGATCTAGAATATAATCAAATCCAGCTTCACGTGCAACGAAATCCAAAATGTCCACACAAAATCCAAAGAAACGGTCATTTCCAGTAAAATTTTTTCCATAGTGCATCATGACATAAGGTGTTTCCTATAACGGATTTTACAACTTTAGCTACCATAAGTGTCAAAAACTATAGTTTCCAATTTTCTTTTTATGGGAGGAGTTAAGTCCGCTTTGCCTAATCCCACCCACATAGCGTGAGTCACCATAATCCATTTTTAGGTCCTAGCCTAAGTCTCTGCCAAGTTACATTACCATTGGTTCAGAGGTTTAGTTGTGAAAAGGTAAAAAAAAACAGACAGACAGACGAAGGTTGTAGTTTAAGTAGAATTGATTTGTCCCTACAATCGTTTGTGAAAATATAAAAATTGCTCAATAGGTGGCTCGGCATTTTGTAAAATGACGCCCTACCCCCTTTATTGAGCCAACGGAAAAGGGAATTGCTTTTATTTATCTCCGGAGCAGATACAAAGTTATAAATTTAGCACTGACTTAAAGATGTGCTCTACCAGCATGACGTTAACTTGACAGAGCACTTTCATCGGTAGATCTTTTCTGAAACTAAACCCATATAAAAAGATCAAAAGGCATATGCACTTCAGTGGCTCTTCAGGTTCACCAACTTCTTCTTCCTGTCGACATCAACGGGAACTTTATTCCATCGAAAGCAAGCAGGTACAAAACTGAGGGTACAAAACGATCTAAGTAACGACTCCTCAATTAAAAATTAAATCAAGTCAACTTAGAATCAGAATAACTTAAAATTTTCAAAGCCTAACAATATTAAAATAAATACATACACACGTCATAATATTATTTAATTTTACATAAGTAGTGTTATCTATGTATAGTAAGATTATAATTGTTAAATGAACTTACCAAAATTGTTATTACAACTAACGTTACATTCATAGAACCGGACTCAAACAACTTAGAGCGATCGGTAATGTTTAGTCGACTTTGGGGAGACCACTCACCAACCTTCACTATCGAGTGTTGCTTCAGCTTAACCAGATCTAGCTTGAATTGGATACGCTGACCTTCTTTAAATTGAATGGGGCCCGTTAGTCCTTTCCACTCGACCTTAAAAGTGAGAAATCAAAACATATTTCTGAGACGCAACTTTGTAAGTTCACATTTTCTCATTTTTTTCGTATATGAAACATTTTAACATTTTAATCGTTAGTAGATACCTTTGTGCCTATTTTCCCTAGTAAATATTTTCGGCCGCATTCGCGTCAAAGCCAAATTGAAGAACATCACGCTGATCTGTGCACACGCCGCCCTACAGAGGAGAAGGATGACGCAGCCAAAGAAGTGTTCTACGATCTTTTCGAGAAGACGTACGAAAAATGCCCAAAGTACGATGTCAGGATTGTTCTTGGCGACTTTGCTGGATGTATGACTGAGGGCATCAGTCGGAAAGCACAGCCTGTACGACAATACCTCCGGAAACGGATTCAGGCGTATCGACTTTGCTGCAGGGCGAAACATTATCATCCCACACCTCAATATACACAAGGGGACATGGCCAGATTGCCAAATTGACCAAGCTGCGGTAGATGGCCGGCGTGCCTCCAGTGTCTTGGATGTCCGAACGTTCCGCGCTGCTAACATAAACTCGGACCACTATACCTGGTAGTAGCCAAAGTACGAATGCGGATGTCCACTGGGCAACAACATCCAACGGAGGGTTAAACGATTTGACGTCTCTACGATCGGAAGAGACCGCCAGAACCTTTGCCGACCGCGTCTCCCCTAACCTCTTAGTAAACGCACTGTCAATGCGCCATCAGATCTGCCGCCACCGAAATGCTGGGTGTCATTAAGTGAACACAACGAAACCCCTGGTTCTATGAGGAGTGCCACGACCGCCGCGATGCTGCAAACCGAAACCAGAGCTGCCTTGAGAGCTGCCCGCGAGTTCTATGGGCAAACAAGAAGAGAGGAGTATCGGCTTCTCAGAAGGAAAACGACAGACGTAAGTTATTGCAGGAGCTATGCTCGGATGTTCTACCAGAAGGTAAAAAGATCTGCCTGCAGAGATGAGCATGGGAATACGGTAATACGACCGAAATTCCGCTGTCAGCCAGAACGATCCATTCATTTCGGACGATGATAACCAAAATTTCTGTCCACCCGACCAAAATGAGGTAAGGAAAGCGATATCCAAATTTAGGTCCACCAAGGCGACTGGACCAGATGGCCTACCGGTGGAGCTGTTTAAAGCGGCAGAAAATAAGACTTGGTAAGGAGCATGCACCAACTTATCTGCAAAATTTGGTCGCAAAAATGTATACCCGATTAATGGAATCTGAGCATAATGAGCCCCACCCACAAGAAGGGAGACACTCTGAACTGCGCAAATTTCTGAGGAATAAGTCTCCTTAATGTTGCGTATAAAATCCTGTCGGCTATGCTATTTTAACGCCTAAAACCTATGGAGCGATCAGATTGCTCCATATCAGTGTGGTTTTAGGCTCGGAAAGTCAACCATCGATCAAATTTTCACACTCCGGCAGACCTTAGAAATCGTCATCGAGATAGGAATCTCAAGATCGGCGACTTTAGGCTCTACAATTACCTCGCAAGACGACGTCGGGATAGAAATCAAATGAAGAAACTGAGTAACTGAAGCGAGGAGTAACAAGGATTCCCGATAGTTGGGATTCGCCCTGACAATTTCTGTTGGGAATTTTTATTTTAATTTCAGTCTTTGAATTATTATTTGAGAGATTAACATTCAACAATAACAGTCACTTTGGTAGGAATGATAGCTATTTCGAACTACACCACTAATTCATCATCAAACTCCTTTTTTAAGTGATTGCTGTTGAATAGTTGTCAATTCTGACAGTCAATTATTATCGGTATATAATCCACTTGGGAAGAGGCATTTCTGCTTTCCTCTGTAATGGAATGAACCTTTCGATTTATCAATTCACTGCCACTTGTGCCAACATGAGCGATAAGCACAAGTGCGCCAACTGTTGATTAGAAAGGAGGAGAACACCACTCTGTGCGTTTGTTGCTACTACGCTACGAGTTGCTTTCTATTTAGTGCGGCTCTTCCGGGAATTCTTCGCCTCTTGCCAATCGCTGTTTCTTCGGGCTAAGGAGGCATTTAAGAAGTAAAGCCCTCCCTCAGAGAACCAATGAAATATTGTACAAGTGCAGAAGCATGGACCTCATAGAGAGTTGATGAAAACCTCTTGGCACGCTTTGAAAGAAAGACTCTTCGAGAGATTTTCGATCCAATTTGTATCCACAGAGTGGGGAGGAGGAGATTCAACGACGGACTTTTCGGGCTATATAGCGACTTTGACCTAGTCAAAAAGCTAATGATAGAGCGGCTGGATCCCGTGGAGTGTATGGACAACAATTCTTGAGTCCACGTCCGAGGGATAACGAAGCAGAGGAAGAACCCACCTCAGGTGGCTCGCACAATTAGAGAGCGACCTCAACCAACTTGGTGTGCATAACTGAAGGCAGCTAGGTAGGGACCGAGCTGGCTGGAGGCGCTTGTTGGTTGAGGCCTTGGTTCACCAAGGACGGTGGCGCGATCTGAAGTAAGTAAACATTTCCGGCCACAACACAAGTTTAAGTGAATTCAAAATAATGTGATGTGCTTTTAGTTAATAATTGTCGTACACTATTTATATCGGGAGACTCTACTAGAATCATTAGTCGATTACATGAATCACCATCCTTCCGTTTTGCCATCACCATCATGTTAACAGTATACAGTATATCATGCTGATTCAAGTCAGCTTCGTTACCTCTCGGAATTAAAGAGGCATTTAGGGCTTTAGGACATTTTGAAAGAAATTAGCTGTTCTTAGAATTGTTAAACTATCTTCTTTCTAGAGTCTAACGATAAGACGGTTTGTGCATAGGTGGAACACTTCGCGCAACAAATTTATACATTTAGTACTATAAACAGACAGATAGTGTTAAATATTACGCCAATTTCTAACTCTTCCAAAGAGCCACATGTCTCTGTGTGACTTTAACCTCAATCGCAGCACTAGAGACTTACATTCTACCCTTTGAAAACCTATATAGGGAGATGGCGGCAAAATCGCTACTGCGTTTGTGGGGATTATTACAGTAACGTTGTAATGATATAGGCCACGCCAACATTATATTTGCTAATAATGTTAAAACAGAAGTTACGCACTACGTAACTACGCAACTACCATAATATCCCCGATCTACAGCAATGGGAAGAGATGGGTAACGGAGTATAGGCGCCGCTTTTTCTGAGTTCAATACTCCCTAAACCTGTCCTTTGGACTTCCAAATAACTCTAGAGTATTTATGGCTATTCGTGAAACTGGTGAACTGCTGAAGGTACGATCGATATCGAATTCAGACAGCGTTATCTATAAAGACAGTTAGGCAGCCAATAAAGCACTCGAATCAGAAATAGTAAGATCCAAATTGGTCATGCACTGCCGTAAATCTGTAAAAGGAGATTTCGAATAGGTGCACATTAACATTGTGATCGGTCCCCGGGTCAGGCGATATACCAAGTAACTGTAAAGAAGACGAACTGGCAAGGAACTGCTCGAAAACGGATATCTCTACTGTGCCGGCAAGATACAACAGCTCCTAATTAGCGCCGCAACGGGCTAATAAAAGATAGCGCGATGTTGATAGTTGTAACCATGCACAGCAGAGATGGCCACGAGTAGGTCGGCGCAGCACAAAGAGTCTGTTAAATGTCAGCAAAGCACATATCGAAAGTCGGAGTGCTAACAGGTCACTGTGTATTAGGAAGACATGCTGCAAGGCTTGGAGTCACCGCTAATAATATTTGAATAGGAGTTTAACGGGTGAGGAGGAAGAGAACACACATTTCAACTTATTGTGTAAGTGCCTGGCGCTATCCTCGATTAGAAAGCTAACTCTAGGAGAATACTTTTTCGGAGAACTTGCGAATATTGCCGAATATCAGCAAAATACGGAAATTAATGTAGAAATCAAAATGGTTCCCAGAGTACCGGGAATAACGGACTCTGCTCTTGGAAGACCTAATTCTGACTAAGTGGATTACTCCGTATGTAGATATCGGATATCCTAACCTAGCCTAAAAATAAGTAGCGGAGTTTCTGATTTAAATAAATTGAAAAAATATTCAGTCCAGTTTTGTTTACAAAAAAGGTATAGAAAACGTAATTAAAACACTTACCGAGTTTATATAATTAATCAAACTTAGACCGCCATCCCAAGGATTTTCCTCCGAACAGGACAAATTCGAAAGTTTAAGTGTATGTGATAAATCCAAAGTTTGGAGTCCAATAGCAAATATGTAGACAGAGTCGTACATTAGAGCAGGTTCAGTCTATGGAATAAGAGAATTGCATCCATACATAATCAGTAATAATCAAATACGTACAATAATTGTTCAACTACTTATACACACTATACTTTTTAGAGAAGGGATACGTCAGAGATATGATTGACCAGAAAGATTCTATGTGCCGGGCAATTACCTTGGGAATTCTACTGCTACGTGCATATTTGGTCTGCCTCGTTGATCCTCGTGGATGGTGACTGAGGCAGTCAAATTTTATATGAGTTTGCACATCCTGGTTGCGGTTTAGTCTTCGGGTCAGGGTGGAGGGTGGCCGTAACAGTCTACCCTCTGCCTATTGCCTCAGACCATCGCTAAGGAGGGAGACTGGTGCGTGCCAGAAGTATGTGATTGAACCAGTCCGCTCTGCTGCTTGACCAAAAGTCGGTGGATGGATCGTCTGTTGAAAAAGGATGGAAGTGACCGTAGCAGTCTGCCTCCCGTTTATTTTCTTTTGACGATCAGTCCACATGATAGATGTGGCGTTTTTGGAGAATCGCCTCAAGCGAACTTTCCATATTCCGGGCTGAAGTCTTTCCCATCAACCACTAAAAATTAAATTCTAATACACGTGGTAAAACTATATATTTCTTATCAGACAGCCAAGCTGCTCTTAAAGCTTTGGACTCATCTGTTATAAAATCGAAGCTGGTCCTAGAAACTAACATAGCCATCTACGAACTAGCAAAGAAAATTCTACACTGGATACCAGCCCACAGGGGCTTTACTGGAAACGAAACGGCTGACTCACTGGCCAAAGTCGTGCGAAAACGCCACTCGTCGGACCTGAACCCTTTTGCGGTGTCAGTAAGGGATGCTTCAGGGAATACATTAGGAGCTTAGCCTTAGCTCAAATCGAATCTAATGAACTCTGGCTTAAAACACATGGAATTGCACCAAACAGTTCTTTCCAAAATGCTCCCCCATAGAAAATCATATTTTCTCACTAATCTGGACAAAAACAACGTAAGAATCCTGACAAGAATTGTTACTGGACATGGTCTTATGAAAAAAACACCTTCACCGAATTGCAATTTCTTCGGACCCAACAAGTAGTCTTTGCCTGTCTTTACATTCTCATGGAATGTCCGGCTGTCTTCCGTCTCAAAAAAAGTCTTGCTGACTTACTCCCAGAGAAGATACTTGTCTCCCTGACTGTCTCCGGAGTCAAAAGATGGCTCTATGACCTTACCAGGAAAGGCACAATAGGGTCCTTTAGAGAGGCCGCATCATTTAATCTAATCTAATCCTAAATTCTAACAAACTTACCTCAATTATGCGAACCTTGCGGAATATATCTTGACCATTCAGTTCATTGAACATTTCCATATCTTTTAAGACTTCTTTTACGCTAACATCTCCAACATCGACCAATCGAAATGATGTTATATTCACAAAGTTATATTTAAAATCGTCCAATTCAAACATTTCTATATCAAAACTGGTAAATAAATAGTGGTATTTATACTCATTCATTTGGAGTTGTAGAATCTGCAAATGGGATAATTAACATAAAAAAAAAAGTTAAATAAATAGATACATATATCCAAAACATACCCCTTTCAGAAGAACTGAAATATTTTCTGTACTGGTGTCAATTACTATATTATGATATTCCTTGTTTTTTAATTCATTAAGTACTGGAATATATGTTGAAGGCTCAACTTCGCGGACGTGCATATCCAGTCCAGTTCGCATCATATCTCGCAGTTGCAGGAGTCCTAATGAAATAACAAAGTTTTAGATCGGTTAGATATGTATCAAAAAATCTCAAGCCAATTTCATTTTTGAAATAAACTCTTCTCTTAATTTTAATGTCTGTGAATACCACAAACCACATAGAATAGACAGTCGACCACAAACCAGTAAGAATAGACCGTCGACTCCTCCCACATAACGGACTTTGCCTACAAGCTGCCGGCGGGCCCAGGATTTTTCATGTATTGGTGCTGTACAAAATCAAAGGAGCGCCATTAACGCACGCATACTTGAAAAATCCTAGGCCCATGGTATAGCATGGAAAATCATTGCCGCCATTAATTTTGACATTTACACGTATTCACAGACAGGGTAATTTTTTTCCGGGGGGAATCGGGTAGATGTACGGAAAGTCGACGGTCTATTCTTACTGGTTTGTGCAGTCGACTCCTCCCACATTACGAACTTTGCCTAGAACCTGCGCCTGCGGGCCCAGTTTTTTTCATGTATTCGTGCTGTACAAAGCCCCATTAACGCACGCATACTTGAATAATCCTGAATGGAAAATCATTACCGCCATTGATGTTGACACTTCACATGTATTCACACAGATTCCGGGGAGAATCGGGTTTTCGCAGCGAATATGTTCCACAAATTATCCATTTCAATCAGAAGATCATCGCAAATGGATTGGCATATGCAGCCAACAGATCCGTTCACGTCGATGTAAACGGTTTCGATAAGAGAGATAAACACCTAAACACCATTACGCGAAATTGGTACCCGAAGTCTATAAAAAAAATAGTTGGCGCCACAGCCAGGTAGACACCCTAGGCATAGCTTCTCGCAACCATTCGTTTGTGTGAGTTTCTATAGGGACGAATGGAAGGGACCTACCATTTTATGCCGAGTCGGAACGGCTGAATTGAGAAGCTTTTTCATGACAGTAATACTCTCTGATGTTTGTCAGACGTTCACGAGAGGTGGCGCCCTAGAAAAAACCTTAAGATGTAATTTGTGTTTTTCCGGTGATCGAACCTGGGATCCCCCGCACAGTAGTCCAGCACACTAACCACTGCGCTACTGCGCCCAGTCTATGGCGATACGAAAACCCTTCACGAAGGAGAAGGTGATCTGTCGCTGGCTGAAGACAGACTTTTCCAGAAACGTTCGCCCAATGATTTTGCTCTATAGAAAGCAAGTAAGGCTGGTGAACTATACTGGAACAGCCCATGGGGACATGCTCGTCCCGGTTGGCATATTGAATGTTCCGCCATGGCGTCCGACATATTTGACCAAACCGTAGACATTCATACGGAGGTGTAGACTTGAAATTTCCTAATTACGACAACGAGCTGACCCAGTCAGAGGCCGCGTTCGATAATCCAAAGTGTGTAAAGTATTTCATTCATACAAGGCATCTGACTGGTTTCCTTATGCTGGATTTACATTACCACGCAATTTTGCATGACTTCAGAAAGAGTGATCCGTTTGCTACAGTCAAGGCTAATGATCTGTAAGAGTGAGACCACAACCCTCCTTAAAAAAGTTATGGCGGCCTAAATTCAATTTATTAGGCTCGTGGTCTCACTCTTACACATCATTAGCCTAGACTGTGGAAAACGGATCTCTCTCTAAAGTCATGCAAAATTGCGTGGCGTGGTAATGTAAATCCACCATTATGCATGCGTGAAAAGACACACTGGACTACTCAGAGAACACTATGGAGGGCAGTATAGTATGAGAAGCTCTTTAATGTAAGTCGAAGGAGTTGGTGAAACAGATATTGTTGTTGGTAACGCCTTTTGTCTTCGCAGGAATTCTTCCTCAATGTAAAAGACTTAACGCGACATATACTCACAGATAAGCCGCACGAAAGCATTCTGGCGCATGGCGACCGACGGAGACTGTCTTGTAGTTAAAGTTCAATAGCGTGCAAGCGCAGGTGCAAGACGCATTGTGTGGTGAGTAATGTGAGTTGCAGGCGGTCACCTGACGGATGTTTAGTGTTATGTTCTTTTTTTTAGATAATGTCGAAACGCGAACTGCACTCGATGCTGTTCGGGACCTAGTTTCAGCCTACAATATATACATTCGTGATTGCAAATGCAGTAAACTGAACTCTCTACTTCTGCGCAAGATTGCAACCTACATCACCGATCAGTAGGCGGTTCAGCATCTGGCGACGGAGCTGATTTGAAAACAACTCTAATGCCGCATGTGATGACCGTGGCCAAGAGACGTTGCCAAACCAAGCCAATAAGGCACTTAAAGTTGTGTGATGGTGAAGAAATAAATGCAGATGCGGAAGATATAATTGTTATTCTAATGACATGGTTTTCAATGTCCTTATTAATATTACTTTCAGTTACAAAATATAAACCTGAAAGCATTCGATTGGCACTCAACTGACAGTCCTTCTACTGAAAAGAAGAGAAATTTGCTTTTGGATTTGAATTCAGAATCGCGGAGAGTTCTTCCGGACGGTTCTGGACAACCAACCAAAAACGGCATAAGTGGCTGCAATTGCAACAAACCACCAGAATCTCCCCCGGTTTCGTATTATATTTGCTAATTGCGTAGGCCTCAACCTATCAACACGCTCTATTCCATACAGCCATCTTAAAAGGACGAGGACCAGTGGTAACGATAACAGGAAGTTATGTAGCTGAGATGCCGCAAGTAATGTGCTAGGTTTTACCCGACCGCTAGCCCCGGTGCACACTTACGTTTTTTAACGCGCGGTACCGCAGCGTCACCGTTTTTGCGTTTTAGCGGTAAAATGACGCATGTGTGCACTGCTCAATAGCAAACAATGTACTGAAAGCGATCTCGAAGAAACCTACGTGTATTTTTTTTTTACCCGCAAGAATGGCACGCGATGCCGCAGCATCATCGCAATGTGCTAGGTTTTACCCGACCGCTAGCCCCGGTGCACACGTACGTTTTTAAACGCGCGGTACCGCAGCGGCACCGTTTTTGCGTTTTAGCGGTAAAATGACGCATGTGTGCACTGCTCAATAGCAAACAATGTACTGAAAGCGATCTCGAAGAAACCTACGTGTATTTTTTTTACCCGCAAGAATGGCACGCGATGCCGCAGCATCATCGCACGTGTGTGTGCACTACTCAATTTATTTGTGAGTACTGTAAGACGCAAAAGCGAAACGCTGCGGCATCGCGCGTTAAAATGATACACGGGGGCTTAAGGAGGTAGTATACGTCATGTAGAAACCCACATATGTATGTAGCTCCGACCACGCTCTGACGTCAACAGACATTGCCACACATCGAACACATCCATATGTGTGACATATGAGTGGCACAAAGAGAGCATGTATCCATTGGGACCAAAAATGACGTAAGTGTTACATAACGTGTACTACCACTTTTAGAGAAGGAGATTTAATAGCGAAATCTATTATATTTTCCTCTATTCTATTTGTTGATATTGGTTACGGTATCGTAATGCTTCGAAAAATAAACATGCATATTAAGGACCATTCACATGGGAGCGAACGAACGAATTGATGAAATGCGAATAAAGCACTTTTTATGCATTTATAAACAGAAAATTCCACTTTTTTTTTATTCCAAGATATCCTCCTCTTGGAATAGGGTTAAGTTCGAACGAATTTTTTATTCGCTACTTTGTGGAACGCCATTTAAATGATGTGGATTGTGAATAGACTGACAATTCGCGCCAGGGTGTATTCGTTCGCGGCAAAAATTTTGGAATTCGAAATTTCGTTATTAAGACTATTTTTAAACTTGTTTTCTTAGTATATTTTGATGGAACAATTAATTATCCTCCTCTTGGAATAGTAAAATGTGAAATTTTCTGTTCATAAATGCATCAAAAATGGTTTGTTCGCATTTTAGTAATTCGTTCGCTCGCTCTCATGTAAATAGTCCTTTAGATTTATAAACTTACCGCAGTGCTTCTCGTAAAGTATTCCAACTTTAGTCCAATTTAAATAACGAATAACATCTTGAAACGCAATATTAACAAAATGTTGCGACGGGTGCAGATTTATGGAAAACTCCTTTATTTGGTTGTCAATATCAACCCTGGATTCGAGATGTGGAATGTCGAGCGCATCGCATATTGAATGAACGTGTGCTCGAGGAACGGCATCCGATGGCCCGAAAATGGCGTGGACTCCAAGCTTTATTTGAGTACAAACTAAAGATGGGAACAAACATAAATAAATATATTATGTCAGAAGTAAAATTTGATTGTGAATAATTTTCGTAGACCTACCTTTTTTACTTGCCCGAAACGAATCGTTCTTTGGTATATATTGAATGTCATAGTGTAAAGTTGTGTCGGGCAGAATTCCTTTATCCCGATTGACACTATGTACCGCATACTTAAAAGCCAATTCAGTTGGGCTGTTAATTCTGTCTTCACTGAAAATAGCACCTAAACGGTTATGATATTAAACAATTTAATTACATGCAGCAATTTAATTGCATTTCTCAGCTCATAGCATATCGATTGTATTCTATGGGATGAACGGGTATGGTTTGTTTCGTCATTTTTATCTCGTTTTTTAGTTGTTTCGTTTTAGTCGTTTCGCATTTTGTTGCTTCAGCATTTTTATTAATATGTTTTTCAATTATCTGGTTTATATTTGTTTCGAAAAAAAATAATTCAGTTTTTTACTTAGTTCGTTTTAAGCTCATTTCGCCTTTTATTGTTTAGTTTTTCGATTATTTCGGTTTTTGTTTATTTCGATTTCAATTATTTCGACATCATTTGTTTCGTTTTTTTTTTTTGATGTAAAGAGCCTAAGGGCATTCAAATTCGCGTAAGATGCGTATGGGGGCATGCTACCCCCCTGCAACCCCCCTGCTTGTGGTCACTGTAGGATTTGGAGTAGGTGCAAGGTTGGGTATATGCAAAGTTTATATTCACCCTTATTCTACATGGCGTTTGTATTAAACGACAGCTGGCGTTTTTTTAGTCGAGTCGCTTTAGTGTCGTTTTAGTATCGGTATTCTATTCCTTGAACGCCTCTCAACTGATAGTTGACAAGTAGGTAGGTATCTATGGCAGCAAAAGAGGGATTTTTTTTTGGTAAATTCTTTAACACACGGAATTTAAAATCCAAACAAAACCAAACGAAAAAACTGTTGAACAGTTCTAATGGTCGCGATATGAAAACAGTTTAAATCAAGAAGACGAGGTTAATAAGCTGGTCGTCTTCTAAACTGTTGTAGGTATTTATGTTTTGTATTTTAAAGTTCCAGTCATTTTAAAACTGGCTTCGATATTGCGCTTTCTTGCGGTGTGGGGAATGATTTTAATTTGGGTTTTGCCCAACCAACCCTTAGTAAAATCCTAACAGAAATGTCTACCATTATCGAAAAATATACTCAAAATGGATAAACATGCATTACACGGCAGAAAAATGCAATTGTGCAAAAATGATGTTTTATACCAAAAGGCTGGAATTTCATTTGATCGGGGTTTGTTATTTTCACCCTTAATAATGAGAATAATGAAATCACTGCATAAATATAAACAATTACCAAAACTCACATGTTTTTTCTTAAATTTGCATCCAAGTCGTTTAAGAATTTGTAATCGACAATAATCGGCGTTTTATGGGGCGTTTTGTGCAACTAAAACGACAGTCAGAATGCGAAAAACTGCGTAGAACTTGTGTTCCACATTACTTAAACGCCACATGTCGTTAAACGACACAAAACGCCTAGAAACACGCCACATGTAATACCGATTTCAAAAAACGCCATTTGTCGTTTAATATAAACGCCACGTAGAATAAGGGTGATTATATTGTTTGCTAATTTTACCGCCAAAAACTACGAAAACGAATTTCGAAAAGAAATCCACACGCCAAAACAATAGATTCTAACAAAAATAAAATACGAAATAAACCATTAGTGAGATAACATTGACCTAAATAACTCATTGCACTTTTAACGAAAATGCAAAACGAGTAAAAAGCGAAAGAAAGAAATGCGAAATTATTGTAGGGCGAAGTGATTAAAAAACAAAGTAAAACAAAAACAAACTACGATATTACGAAGTAAACAGAAATAATTGTAAGAAAAGCGAAACAACAAAATGCGAAGTAAAAAAAACAAAACAATAGGCACCCGGGATGAACTTTTTTGTCTGACACATGTGTGTTCTCGTCTTAAGGCTATGGAAATAGTAGGCTATGAAATGCTCACCCTACATTTTATTGCATACTATCAATATTTCTTTCTATCAGAAATGCCAAGCTATGAAATATTGCTCGTGGAGACGCGGTATATAAGGATAACACCCACAGTACACATATTAAAGGTAATATATTCCGAGCACTCATTTTCGTTTCGTTCTGCGCATCTGTCAAAAAGGCATGCTTTTCCATAGAAATACGAATTTGGTCACATTGTCAGCCATGAAAACTCATGCGCGCGCATATTATTTCTATACGTTTATTGTCCATGGTCACATAGGCCGCCATTGCAGATGCGCAATATATTACCTTTAATGTGTGTACTGTGGATAACACCGACTACAATAGTCTCTTTTTGGTAATTCTTAGCTGTCAGAATTAGCATATAACTATATGTGGTCATTAGAGCATATTTCCGTTGCATTTTAAAGTTCTCTATTTTGACAGCGAGAAATACCAAAAATATATCATTCATTGAACACACGTTCAATATTACTTGTCAATGTTACTTGAATGAGACATCATTTAAGTAACATTGCCCTCGTTCAATTGACCGCTAGATCACTAGCGGAATGCCAAACTTCATATAAAAAAAACTGACATTTCACAATATGTGCTAGAGTTCTAGCGCAAATGATGAATTGTCAGTTTTTTTATATGGAGTTTGGCATGCGCGCTAGTCATCTAGCGGTCAATGGAACGCGGCCATTGATCGTTTGTATGCTCTTTAATGTTCTTGTCAAGTAACATTGATACATTGATGAAAACCGAACTGATTTGGTTTTCTTCAATGGTACTTGTCAATGTTGTAATTTTTTAAATGATAATCTTGGTGAAAAGATGTCTCATTTTCAAAAACGATCGATAATTGCATTAAGTTGTTTTCTTAATACAATTTGATGGACTATTTAATTATCCTACACTAGGAATAGTAAAATGTGCAATTTCTATTTATAAATGCATTAAAAGTATTATAAATGCATGCAAAGTATTATTTTTTTGATTTCGCGCATTTATTTCAAATGTGAAATGTCACAATCACGTCGTCGTAAATTTACCATCTCGGTTTTCCACACAAATTCGCGTAGTAAGTTTACCATCTCGTCGTAAATGATTTTCCATACAAACTTTGACAGTTCATTTACCACGTCGTAAACTTTCGTCGTTTATGAATACCCCTTTTGTCAATATTCATTGATACGTTTGTAGGCGATTTATCATCAATGTTACTTGATGAAAAAAATCGACAATGATACTTGTCAAGTAAAATTGGACGTGTGTAAGGATACTATGCCCATTTCAAAAACCATGGTTCAGCTCGTAGTCACAAACAGGCAACTAAAATAATTCGGTTTCGATTACTAGATTTTTCTTCCGCAATATTAAACATGCTACATGGCACTAGCAATTTTTGTAAACGCCATTACCAACTCTAATTTAATTCATCATAAATAATTCATTTTTTTTTATTTATATTTCTTATCAAAGCACAGTTTAATTTCGCGTCTATAAAAATTCACACAAAATGTATAAAATTTGTTTTCAATCGTTAGTTATCAATATTTACAAATTCCCCCAGGTCACAAAAAATTTTAAATTTTATATTTCTTCCATATTAGAGAGATAAATGATTAAATTTAGGCTTCGGTTACGAGCCTTTTACAAAGCAGAAGGACTTCAAAAACTACAATACTTGAAAGACTTGGACTTACCAATGCGTATAATTGGAGGCAACGAACAAACTTCCATTAAAAACATAAGTTGAATAATTACAACTGTAAGCATTTTTGGTGAAGCTAGATTTGCCTCGAAGTCACTAACATTAATTTCTGTCATTTTACTCATTTGCACCAATCACTTAACTTATTTTAGACTTGACTACCAAAGTGAATGAAAGAAAACATATTGTTTCTGAATTCGCGCTCTCAGAAAAATAATGCACTACCAAATTTCTGCTTTTGCGGTAAATATTTCGCATGTCATTTGTTCTCAATAGGTAGATGCCTTCTTAACAACATTAGCATTCATGTTGTTCGTTGCACTGAAACCTTAGTAAAGCAACATCGAACCTTCCCTTTATTGGAGAAGTAAATTGTTCACATTATAGCAAGCAATGTTCAGATAAGAGTGAATTCAGCACTGAATCCAAATCTGAGAGACAATACACAGTTTATTCAGCGTTGTTCTTTAGTTTAATTACCTAAAACCATTGACATACTATACATGGACTGCTAGCAGCCAATTTTTCGTTGAAGCAAACATAAGCACTAGCTCTTTTGGTTTACGGCGGAGAGAAACGAAAACACTCAAATGTCATCGAGCAATTCGTTCGATTTTGTTTGAGTGTTGAGTATGCCATCTGTTATAGAACGTTTGAAATAATTTGAATAAGTCGTTAGTTTTGCGCAGTTGCAATGTTTCTACAATGGATGGCACTGTGTTCTAACAATATAGCAATGGTACATAACTTGCACAAAAAATGTCAGGTGCCTACCGACTATGTACAAAAATAAAATAAAAACTCAGCTGTTTGTTTTGACAGCTTCGTAACAGCTTTTCAATTTTCGAAGTTCAATAATCAGGCCTATTCGGCAAAATCTTTTATCCATTTTTCCTGTTATTCTGTTATGAATTTCCATATAAAAGTTCGAACTGTCAAAAAATATTTTACGATCTCCAAAATTGGTATTCTGCGTGCAAACATCTTTTATGAAATCTGTTATAAATCATAACAGAATAAAAGACAGAATTTTGTGACTTTTATCATAAAAGATTTCTATTAATTAGAAAGTTTTGGATTGAAATGGATATCTATACAATTTTTCGTCAACGAAATGTTTACAAAAGAAGACAAATGTAATAAATGTGTATAAACAAGTGGGTATGTAATTGAAAATAATTTATCAATTTATATTTTTGGTTTAGACGAAGACACCAACCACTTTTGCTGGAACTAAAATTATAATAACGATGTAAAGTTGGATATTTATTTCAAGTTTCTAATGACATTTTTACGGATACGGTTCATATCAGGCATCAATAGGAAGCAAACAAAGAACCTACTAAACAGAACCCGTCCAGATATCGCTAAAATCACGCCAATAACCACGGGCCATTGGCCAATTGGAGACCATGCGGCCAAACTAAGTATCCCATACAAATAGAAAAAATACAACCCTCATTGCCGCAGTTGCGGAAAAACAAATGAGAAAGAAACTCTCTCTCATTTCCTCTGCAAATGTCCAGCATCAGACTGCGCGCACTGAACCAACTATTCTTTGAAGACTTTAGCGACGTTTGGGGCAAAGGGATAATGCATCTTATTTATCCGCTTTCTCAATTCTACAGGCTGGCTATAAGTAGCGACCAGATCACATCCTTAACAATCATCACAAAGGAGGCCATTTTTGGTTTATCGCATTTATCGCCCAGTACATCCAGTTTCATTCAGTTGGTTACTGATTTAAATAGTGTTTTCTAATTGGATTTAGCTCCATGTAAGAGCAATATATTTGCTTTAGCTCGGTCGTGGTTTTTTGTTGTCTTTTTCCTAAAAAGATATTCCAGTGTTTATTACACAATTATTTAGTTTGTAGTAATTCATAACTTATTCATTTCAGCCTGCATTTTAATGTTTTTTGCACAAATTTGGCCAGGTGCCTACCGACTATGAATAAAAAAAAACTCTGTGGTTTGTTTTGACAGCTTCGTAACAGATTTTCAATTTTCGAAGTTCCATAACAGATTTTCATAAAAGTTCGAAACCCCGAATGCGATTTATAAAAGATCTTTTATGGTCGAAATCTTTTATGATTCATAACAGAAAATTCATAACAGAATAAAAGATTTTGCCGAATAGGCCTAATTGCTGGATTTACATAACTACGCCACGCAATTTTGAATGACTTCAGAGAGAGAGATCCGTTTGCTACAGTCAAGGCTAATGATCTGTAAGAGTGAGACCACAAATCTCCATAAAAAAATCATTGCGGCCTAAATTCAACTGTTAGGCTCGTGGTCTCACTTTACACTTCATTAGCCTTGACTGTGGAAAAACTGATCTCTCTCTCTCTGAAGTCATGCAAAATTGCATGGCGTGGTAATCACCCCTATCGCGAATAATCACACTTATCTTGAAATCCGCCGGGGGGAATTGTTCACGGAAAAGAATCCGAAAAGTCGAATCCGAAAAGTGAACAGAAATCTGGAAAAAACCACACCCTACCAATAGGGTGTTAATATTATGTATATACCTAGCTATATGACATACTGCTAGGTTCCACATTTCACTTTCACTCGAAATGAAATCGGAAATTAATTTTTGTGTTCTACATTTCACTGTATTCGATTTCGATTTCAATATTTTCGGAATTGAGACAAAGTGAAATTGTGATTGCGAACAAATTTTGGAGTTTCCGAATCGCTCGAAATGCAGAACATTGAAAACGAATTCACTCGATTTGCAATTTCGATTTCACTCGATTTCTGGAACCTAGCTGATAATAACTGTTCAATTTGCGGATTCGACGATACCAAAATATTCTTTTCTGTGAATAATTCCCCCGGCGGATTCTATGATAGGGGTGAATATTTCCCCCGGAATGTTTCCCATTCAACAATTTGATTTACATTGCTGACAAGGGAAAAAATTCCATCGGAATTTATTCGCGATACCCCTAAATGTAAATCCACCATAACAGAGTTCCATAAAAGTTCGAAACTCGGAATACGATTTATAAAAGATCTTTTATAATACATAACTGAATAAAAGGTTTTGCAAATAGGCCCAAATATGAAAAAAGAAGAGGCCAAATCACGTAAAATAAAAACGATTGAACGATGTCGTTTTTACGAGTGCTGCCTCTATCACATCTGTGGCAATAGACAGAGACTGCTATTGTCGAAAGGATGTCGTTCGATCGGTTTTATTTTACGTGATCTGGCCCCAGATTTCTTGCTTTCAAAAATTCTAAATTCCTTTATTGTAACTGCCCGAAATTTTAAAAGCTATAGCGAGTTTCGCCCGATCGAATGCAAACGACAGTGATATTTCGAAAACACCTAATATGTGTTTTGATTTTGATAGATTGGAAAAGAAAAGTATAAAATTTCTTGTTAATTTTGAAGGAGAAGTAAGATTTTTAAAGTAGAGTTATAAAAACTCAAAGTATAGCACTTGTGGGTGCAGCAAGGTTAGGTTTGTGGGCTGGCGGAAATTTCTCCGTGCCACACTCAGTTCAATACTGACCCATTGTGATTCCCGTAGGGGTAAAGAGGTTGCCCCTTACCCATTATAACCCTGTATACAAATTACTTGCTGTGCTGCTACATACAAACCATTTCGTTAATTTGACGAAGTTCATTATCTTGTCTATTGATGTGCTGGAGAGCTCGTCTAGGTCGTTGAAGAAGTGACTCCCTAGGAATTTATACCTGGTGTGTTTAAGACCTGGGCAGTGACATATGAAGTGGATTGTATCCTCGAGAGCTCCCTCATCACCGCAGCCTCTGCAAAGTTATTCTTCCGTTAAGCCCATTTCCTTCATAATGGTACCGCAGAGTGTTGTGCCCCGTTATGATACCTACGAGAGTGGACAGGGATTTCCTATACTTCCGAATTGTCTTGCTGGTTGCTGCACAGATGTCCCGAAGTGCTTAAGGCTTGTATGTCCTACTAAATTGTCTTTTGAAAATGTACAAAACAATTTTTGTGCCTTTAATAGTTAAGAAGTTATAGCGTTATAAGTGGTAGCACCTCCAAATTAGAGGCCATCTATTTGAAGGGCTATAACGAGAAATATGTAGAGAATAGAACTTCGGGAATCTTCCATTAAAGGATTATGCTGCTTAACTGGGTGAGAACGGGTCCCTCAGTGGACTTAGATCCCGGGGACTTATTTCCCTGTACCTACATACTTATGTGGCTTGCTACATGCCGTGTACTAGCACCTTTACTTACCCGTGTGTTAAAGCACAATAACAAAGAGAGGTTCGGATTTAGTCCTTCTTTTAATTTCTTAAGGACATTTCAATGCTGGTAATGTAAAAAGAAATGGCAAAAGAAAATTTATTCAATTTGTTGGGCAAACCACTTTCAAACCCCTTTATTCGTATAGTACATATAGGAAAAAGCCTTAAGATGAATGTTACTTATATTCATCCCTATTCCCGTTGGCGTTTGTCTTACACGGCTCATTTTTCGTGTCGTTGTAAAGGTGCTAGTACACGATATGTAGCGCGCCTCATATATACATATGTGGCTCTAACGTAATTTTGACGTCAGCGTATGGAGCCAATGGCTACATACCGTGCATTATCCGATATGAGGCACTCGTGTGTGGCTTTTCGGCATTCCGTGTACTACCCTAGCACATACGATTTGTGCCAATACGCTACGTAATGTCGAGTGGTTACCTGCACCTGCACGGTTCGTATGGATTTTTGAACGTAATTTCAGCATTTAAGTTTGTGTACGTGTATTTTGTACCTACGAGCAGCATGGTATTTATTTTTTTGTGGGTCATAAAAGTAGCGAACGCGGCGGAATAACTTTAATACACCCAAAGCAATAAAACAATGAGTACCTACAGTTCTAGTGCAAGACTGCACACAGGACAACAAAACTGCGGATAGCATCATCATAAACGAATAACCAACAGCCAACTGATGTGTGCGCGCTGTGCTACATTCCGTGTACTAGCACAATTTTATGTAGCCACTGCGCTACAAACGAAAAAGAATTGTGTTTCATATGTGTAGACTATCTGGTGACGTCAGAGCCACATATATATGTGGCGTGCTACATATCGTGTACTAGCACCTTAAGTAAAACGATGTTAACGTTTGTTAACAATTTTATTTCCTTTTCTATGTCTTCACCATCATTTCAAATCATTTGTTTCAAAAAAGTTAAAAAAACACTGACTAAAAAACGAGGTGAAATACGAATCGTTTACGACAAACGCCAACGGGAATAGGGGTGATTATGTAGCAAGTATTACTCATCGAAAATGTCAATACTATACATCCTTTTTAATGTTCGATTTCGTAGATAATATATTTTTTGTTTGTGGTTATAGCTACGCATATAGGTTCTTGTATCTACTATCAACTACGGAAGACGTTTTTTTAAAAGACTTTCAAGTTTACGAATTCGTCCTCTATCACCTGAAGGCGGAGTGTTTGAGGCACTTTGTATCGACTGTCCACCCGGTGAGCTCGGATCGGTGTTCTTTTCAGTACTACTGCTGAAACCGCTAAAGAGAAAGGCTCGCTTATTCGGTGTGCTACTGTATATGCCCGCAGCAGAACTACCCACAGCACTGTCTTCTTCGATAGTTCCGGGTGATGTTGGTAAGTTGGTACTAAGTTGAGTAAGACTGTCGTCTCCCGACGCAGTTGTCGGCGGCGCTGATCGTTTGTGCATTTCGATTAACTGCAATTGATCCAGTCTCTTAACAGCTTTCATATCTAGGATCTTTTGATATTCAGCTATTGTTATGTCAGGCAATAGTTTCAAAACTTGTGCGGTGAATGCGGCTGTTGGCTGGACTGGTGTCATGACAACTTTAATGATCATTTCAGCGCGGCTCATATCTTTGACCACCACTTTAGTGTAACTTGTTGGTGCCTTTCGATTTATGCTTGATCCAATAGAGGGTAAATCGAGAAGTACTGTTTTCAAGCTGTGCGTATCGAGAAGCAACTGCTCACATCCCAAAATATTATTAGATCCATCCGAGTTCGTCGGTCGACATTTGTACAACGTATTGACGAACTTCGGAATGAAGGAGCTAACAAACTTGTGACAGAATTGCGTAAAATACTTGCGCGACGTCGATAAGTTGTCGCGAATGGTTGGAATGGTTTGTTTAAAGTGTGCAATAATGGTGTTTATAAAGGGGCTCTGATCGCCAACATTGTTTATGTTTTGCCATTGTACCTACAAGAAAAAAATGCATTAGTTAGGGGGAAATAATGTTGAAAAGTGTAAATATACTTTGCTCATCACAGTTAACGACGTCTCGCAGCCGTTTTCCAAGTCTTGGACCAATAGTTGAATACAGTTGGAAATCGTTCTGTAAACAAAAATTGTGTTGACTAACAGGTCATATTCCTTCATAAAATAGTTAGTAAAATTTGTGGTCTCATTTATACGTTCGATAGAGATTTAAGCAAACATTTCTGACGCCTTGTCGGGGCGAAAGGGCTTGTAGCAAGTCTACAAGACAGGTGGAAGGCGCAAACAACAGAGGGTTCGTCGCAAGACCACCGCTCTGAATAGGTGTAGCCAATCAATTGTCCTAAGAGCAACCCACACCTTTAGTTAAGGTATTCGGGGGGTCCCACTTTTAAGCCAAGGTGTCGAGGTACCCGTGCTGAAGGCTGTATGGTCAGTAGGTGGTTTGAAAACAACTTGATCTTGGCTCTGCCATGATTGGCCACTTTATGGTCCGGTGGAAAATGAAATGGTGGAAAATAAGAAGAAAAAAAATTAAAGACCAGCTAAGGCTGCCAGTGGTTGGCACCTCATCAAAGGACGAATGGCTGGCTTCCAGTCAGGAGACAATCGTGCCTCCATCAAGCAGCGAGAACGCAAATGCCAGCACATCTGCAAACTGCAAACAAATCAACAACAAAAACGAACACCCAAACCAAACACAAATCCGCAGGGAAAGCTATGAGAAGCAAGTACCAGATGGCCCTCTTCGTCTTAGGGAAGATCGCAAAGAATGAGGCTGCCAGTAAGGTCCACGACAAGGAGCAGGCGCACAATATCGAATATCTGGCAATCGTTGACGAATACAACGAGAGCCTGAAAAATAAACCGAAGCAGGCAGCGAAGCGGAATAGGTCTCTAGATGCGTCCTCCAATCGCCTGGGCCCCAAGGTTGCCGAAGGTTCGACTGCAACATCCAAACCAAGCACGTCAGAGGGTAGTGCGGTCCAGAAGCGGCCATAAACCGAGGTGGTAGGGGACCACCTTCACATCGCACTAGTGGATGAGCTATCCACAAATGGGATGTCCATAACCGAGGCGTGTGATACATCACATCGTCTCCCAGACTTTGACTCCGCCGAGTTGGTTAGGGGTATCGGGTGATCAAATGCGCCGACCAATTCTCCAAGGACTTCCTTAGCGAGTGCGTTGCGTTAGAGGTATAGAACTTTGTAATAAAACAAAGACGATCTTCTGGCATTATAATTTAAATTTGACTTCTGGCATATGACCGCCACGGCTGGATTTTGACGTAGTCTAATCTGGAGGTCAAATTTTCGATGAATTTTTCCAACATTTGTGGCCGTATGTCGGCAACAACGCGGCGAATGTTGTCTTCCAAGTGGTCAATCGTTTCGGGCTTATCGGCGTAGACTAGCGCCCTCACATATCCCCGCAGAAAATAGTCAAGCAGCGTTAAATCGCACGATCTTGGAGGCCAATTCACGGGTCCGCAACGTGAAACTATGCGGTTAGCAAACGTTGCCTTCAATAAATCAATTGTGGCACGAGCTGTGTGACATGTTAAAACCACAGCTCCTGCACATCATGGTTGTTCAATTGATGAACGAAAAAAGTCAGTAATCATGGTTCTATAGCGGTCACCATTGACTGTAACGTTCTGGCCAGCATTGTTTTTTAAAGAAGTAAGGACCACTTATTTCACCAACCCATAAAGTACACTAAACAGTCAGTTGTTGTAAATGTAACGGTGTCTTAACATACATTTGAGGGTCATCATCACTCCAAATACGGCAGTTTTGTTTATTGACGTATCCCTTCAACTAAAAGTGAGGTTCATCGCTAAACGCTTATGAAAATTGGGATCAACGGCAATCTTGTTTTGGGCCCAAGGTCGCTTTGCTAGGTGATCCTGTGGCTTCAATTCTTGCACGCGTTGGATTTTTTAAGCACGCAAACCAAGGTCTTTACGCAAAATCTTTCATAAAGTGGTTGCAAACATATCCAATTCCTGTGCACGATGGCGGATAGACTGATTTGGGTCTACAGCAGCAATGACTTATTCTGTACGCACTGTACGACGCGACGTCTCTGTGGATGCGAATTATCATTTAGAGTAAACGTGGTGCGAAAACGTTCCATCGAATTAATTGCTCTGATGGACAATTATGTTGACCGTCAAATGGACGTAGTGCGCGATACGTATTTCGAACAGAACCATAATTTTCAAAATAAATTTGCACAATTTGGTAGCGTTGTTCAGTCGTCAGTCTCTCACCTTAAAATGCCAAACCAAACTAAAATCACTTGACAGCTGACAAAATGGCCGCCAGTTCAAATAGCGTTGCCCTCTTGAAGTTCTATACCTCTAAAAAAAACCTTTGGATACATCTATTTTAGATTTTAAACTCACCTATGAAAAATGTCTTTCTCTTCCGACATATCAATCTTATTTACATAGGCTGGAGAGACTTTGTTTTTGAGTTTATCCTCCAACTGTTGAACCGTCTCAAGACAGTACTCAGCCGTTGTAAGAACACAGCATATGCGAACCAAATCTACTTTGGTAAACCTTTGAGATTCACCTTCTTTCAGAAAATTGTAAAACACCTGACCAGCAGCCGAAGACAAGTTCTGCAGATCTTTTGTAAGTAAAGACATCGAATTACCTGCAAAAAAGCAAGTACAGTTGCTGTTTGTAACTGTATTTACAGTATTTATAGTATAAAATTAGTTTTCACATACCTATGGAAGTTTGTATATTTTGCATTTTGGGCGTGTTAAAGTCTAAAACTTTAATTGCATACTCCCTTAAATATTTTTTAAATATCATCGCCAAGTCATACATAGGTTGGTCGTTGCTTAATTGTGTGCATTGAACCATGCATTTCTTATAGAATACGAAGAGATCTCCTGAGCTAAGAAGGTATTCCAATGGGTTATAAAAAATGTGTATTTACTCTGCATACTAACCTTGGGAAAACGGTTGTCTTCATTTCCGCCAACCTGATTGGCTCCTTGGACATCTCAACAAAACGTTCCATTAGTTCGGCTAAATTTCGGTCGATGCTGTTTATATAAATTCCGAGATGTGCCTTAAAGCATACACCAATGAGGTCATGGAATGGCCCTTGTTGGGGGTCACTTGTGTTTGTCGCTGCCGGTTCGTCGCTTAATGCTTTAATATGTTCGCCTGGCAATGTGATGCCAGTGAATCTTTTTGATAGCAATTGTTCAAACATTTGCGTCTTATTTATTGCAAACAACAGTAGACGTACGTCAATTTCATTCGAGCGTTTTGCCATAATTGAAGTGAGCTCATCGCGAGTCATATGCGAAAATTGCACAGTAATTCTTTCAGAAACTTCCCAATCAACGGGAAATATCGAACCGAATTTCTGCTCAAAGTCGAGTAGATGGCGTTTTAGCCAAGCGTAACGTTTATCGATTTTGTCCAACCAAGCGATATCCTGGTTTTCGTGAAAGAGATGTGCATACTCCTCTAGTTGTTGCTGAATAAACCACTTGAGTATATCCTTTTTCACTTTTGAATCAAGAACTGAGACAACTTTGCATGCGTCGGCTAACTGAGACAGTGGAAGGCGGCGATGTCCACCAGATGAAGCTTTTTGTGTAGGTGAAAATGCTTCTTTGAAGTCCTCGGCTATTTGCTTAGCAAGAACAATTTGTATTTGATCAACGCTCTGCGATAAGTTCTGAAATAGAAATTTCTTTTTTAACATTTACATTCATCTACTTTGGATGCGCTTTTCAACGTGCAACACTTTAAAACAAGATAAAATATAATTCTTTCTACTATAGAAGGAGCTTGTTTAATGAACTTAGAATCAGGCTTCCTGATAGGGGAAGAGATCACCAGATCCTTCTCTGATCGAGTCTCTCTCAATCTTTCAAGAGGTTCCATGCAGCCAGCATCAAGTATTGAAGACCAGAGGCAACGCCGCCTCTGATGTGCTTGGTTTCACTCGGTCACCACAACGAAACTACTGGTTCGACGAAGAGTGCCGGCATGCACATGCAGTGAAACAAGAGGCATACAAAGCGGCGCTGCAAAGTTGGAACCTGGCAAGGCTAGAGATCCCGAACCGAAGCCTACAAGGACGAACAAGGGAACATCTTAGTAGAGTCGATGCTGAGGATATGGAAAAACTATTTCTGCAGACTGTTTAACGGCGATGACGAACTAAATCCTGCTGTAAGCAGATCCACCTGGACGATGAAGACCAACAATTCCGTCCACCCGACCTGGACGAAGTGTGAAGATAGCCATTATCTAAAGTGGACCTTAACCAACTTAGCGTGCGAAACTGGAGACAGCTGGCCGAAGAGAGAGAGAGAGAGAAATACTAAGTGAAACAAAACGACAACCATTTTGAATTTTTGCATAGAATGCTACAGACACCTATTGGGCGTTACTGAATTTGGCAAATCTTCCGGTTCTGGACGACCAACCCAAAACGACATTAAACTCAAAATTATGAAAAATTGTCTAAGGCCCTTATTGTGATTGTCGATCAGTGATCGTCACGACAATTGTCGATTGACTTTAGCTATTCGTACGCACAAAATTTGTTCATTTCCAAGAGAAAGCGTCGACCAGACATTTGTAATCGACTACAGGCGACTGTCAAATCGACAAATATCAATCGCAATCGACAATCACAGTCGTCGATCGATCGACAGTTGCGGATCAATGATCAACTATCGATACCATTGAATAACTACAAATAGAATCGGCACCGATGCAATCATCCGCTACGCGGTCCATACGTCGCTGCGATCGTTTGTGCTGGTTTGTGAAATGGATCTGGGCATATCTGGGATTGAAGATTGGATAAACAAAATCCCAACAAAAATATCCCTCTAAGGAATGCTGGATGGGTCATTTTTTGTTGTAAACCAGTCTGAGGTAGGATATTTCATGCTTAGCTTTGCTGTCGAAATGTATATAGAGAAAACCAAAGAAAAAAACAAAAACAAACTGGTTTGCCTTTTCTCTTTCTTCATTCCCCATCCTCATCCATCAGTATAAAATTCTTTCTGATATGACGTAACAGGGTAGGGAACTAGTTTGGTTTGGAAGACAGTAAAGGAGATGCAATATTACAAACAAGTATCAATAGCAAAAGCAATGTGTAGGATTTATGACTTTAGGAGAGGGAGGGTGATGCAAGGGGTGAGTTGGGAAGGATAAATTGAATAAAAATGATTTTGGCTTTCTTGCTGACATTATATAGGTACACAAGATTTTAAGATTGTGCATAAATGTTCTATGTTAGAGTCTCACTATTTTGCCTATATTTTTGTTAAATATGCATAGATTTTATTGATTCTTTTTCTAATTATGTAATTCAAAAATTTTATATCTCGCAAACTACCAAATCGATTGAGTTTCAATTTCCAGGCAATCTTAGGTATTGGACCGATATTGCTCCTGTGAAGATTGGTCAAAATTGAACAATCGGACTGAATAAAAACCATAGGAATCTCATACCTACATTGGTATCACGAAAATCACCTACCCGATTAAGCTCAAATTAAAAAAAAAATGTTTGTTAATGGCCCAAAGGTAAAAAAAACTCAAGCACTTTTTAAAATATGGAACATGCATTGGGCTGATAGACAAAAATGTATCTGGGCAATACAATTCCTAGGCACGAGCAAAGCCGACGGGGTAAAGTAGCTTAGCTATGCCTATACATGGCGTTTTTGTTTTTAGGTTTATCTGAGCTCTGAACAAAGCTCAAAAATTTTGAACATCTGAACTGAAACACACTTGAGCACATATCTGTCATATTTTTTTAGATATTAATTGTTATTATTTATTAATTTGGTTAACCTACTGTGCCAGAACAACAACACTCGTCCACCACTTAACTATACATACCTATTTTGTTTATCCTGTCAAATGTCACTGTAAAGTGTGTAAAGCTAAGTACACATGATTGTAAGATCTTACAATATTGTCAGATCTGCCAATGCTCTGACAATGACAGACAATGAGCTTACAACAGCCAACTAACTTAGATACAATACAAAATTGTGCGTTTCAAACGGTTGTAAGATTTTGTCTCAAAGTCTTACAATTTCATTGTCAGATGCATGTCTTACAATGGTCTTACAATTACTTTTCTGACAACGTTGTAAGGTTGAAAATTGTGTGTTCACACGGTCGGCACTCGGCAGATATTTGAATATGAGACATTGGTCGATCTGTTGTCAGACATTGGCAGACAAATTCAGAGTCTTGTGGTTTTTTTTTGTAATAAGGATAATGAATTAAAATATTGCACTCGCAACTATTTTAACTGCCTATATGTTGGAAGACAACGAGGAAGATGAATTTCCTTAAAAACGACGTCGTGTTTATACAAAGGATTCGATAGCCCGTCGCGTCGTCAGCGGAAGGGATTCTACTCCAAATTACTCGTCGAATTGCGACCTGAGGAGCCAGAACTCTAATAAAAAGGAAGTGTCGTCGACTGCCTAGTTTAAAAAAAAACACACAGAAAACAAGAATTATATCACAAACTTCAGACCATACATTTTTTTTTAGTCTTTTTTTATGCTGGCGACTTTTCCAATGCACAGTTGTTTGCATCGATTAAATTATTTTCCATTGTGTATAAAAGTAAACTTCGATTTCGCGTCTATAACATAGGTTAAACTGTCTGTCAATGAAAAAATTTTAAGCTAATGTCAGCTTCCATAAACAACGACATCTGACAATTTCTGATGAGTCTTATAATGTCCTAATTGTCTGACAATAATAAAAATTGTGTGTTCAGACTTGTTCCGACGATCGTTAGCAACCTGACAATTTCATTGTCACTACTAGCCAATCCAATCCTGCGATTTGTGGACTGCCTGTTTTCTGGTCCCGAAAATACCGAAATTTGTAACTACATATTAGATAGATACATACATATTCACGGGATTTATACGGAACTATAAATAGAAGTATGAATTAAGAAAAGGACGGCGTTCCTTAAGGTACCAAGTTTGATTTTGAATTGGATTTCGAAATTTTGTATGCTGAAATGTTGAATTCAGACGAGGTGTAAAAGTACTATAACATAATTTCGTAGCAAGAATCTAATGTAAACTGCAAATATTCTTAATATTCCTACATACTATAATCCAGATTTGAAATTTATCAGGATGAGTTGGTTGATTGCTGCAATAGCATTCAGCGTAGCACTGATCTGCATACAGCTGCTCCTAAAATAATTGTACATATTTAAATACAAAAGGTTAATTTTGGGTTTAAAATTAAAATAAACAAATGAACTCGAACTGTCAGCCCACAAATCGCATACCTACTTATTCACAGTTTGAAGCAAACTACCTACTAGAGGTACAAACGAATCCGCCCTGTCGTTTAGAGTGCAGATAGGTACCTACCACCATGCAGACAGACAGACAGAATTGCGAGACTCACTTTTTGATCTCTACAATCCTCTTAATATCACAATTAATAGATCTAAATTTCGATTTAAAACAATATCTTTCTGATCACAGAATCCGTCGTATTCGGAATTTTGCTATACGAACCCCGAAAGAACTATCACAGATTCTGTTGTGGTGGAAATTTTTGCTACGAATTAAATTCCGAATACGACGGATTCTGTGATCAACCAGAATACTTCCTACATGATGAGAAAACTGAAAAATGGGATCGATCTAGGTACCTACGTGATTTTATTTCCTAAAATTCAATCAAGCTTCCCTACTAGTACACTTACCATGAACTTTACATGCTTACCCACCCCATAACTTTCAAATCATCAAAATCTGCCTTGACACCTAAGTTCAAAAGCCACCACCATGCCACCGCTGCTGCCCATAAATCGAAGAAATACAAAATATGTACTGTAAAGAATCTGATCTGTGATTTCATATTATTTCTCCTTTCCACATTGTTATCCCAATGCACATCACACTCGTCTCCTCATGCTAAAATTACCCCTCCCCCACCATACACACCACCAATAACTTCCTATACATATTTGCGAAAAGTACCGATCATTGATTTAATTTTCCTTTGCATATTCCACTTCTGCTCCACAACCATTATTATGCAATCGGTGTAATCTCTTTCATCTGCATGTTGTCAATAAGACGAATAAGAAAAGAAGAAGGGGGTATTCACAAGAAAAATAAACATTGGAATATTTTGGGAAATTATTTTTATTTAATGCACGAACCTAGAAAAAGGTGGTAAATGCATACACTAGCTTAATACAAATTTCCGCCGCAATGAAGGTCCGTATGTCGCTTCAAAATGAGATGTGTCCACTTCTATTTGTAGTTATTCAATGATCGATACTCACAATAGGGGTCTAGATTTCCCTGGTTTGTGATTATGATTAAGGAGAACGGTTCATGTCAGGATTGTCAGGTATATATATGACTTGGACAAGAACCTTCGAATTTGTTCCCAATAGATGGCTTTAAATATCCGGTTCACTTATACAGTCAGCCTTGATCCAAACCATTCTCCTCGCCATCTGTGGTTAAATAGTAAATAGTGTGTAGGTATGTGAACGTACTAAGTCCATACAAAAATCTATATCCGGTTCGAGTCTGTACTTTAGTATCCCGTTACCACCTATTGACAGTTACGTCGTTTTCGATTGGTCACCCAGAACCACTCAACTGGCAGTTCTTCTCCTTAGAAGAAGAGAATTTTGCTTCTGGATTTGAATTCAAAATCTGAACCAGAATCACGAATACATTTATACACAATAAACGTTAGAAACTAGTCTATAACCCAGAGCCAGCGAGATTGACTGGTAGAACAACTAACTGGGACGGTTTTAGGAACGAAATCGAAGCGAATGGTGAACTGAGCGTTCCACTTACGACACCATACGAGCTTGAGGTTGAAATTGACCGCTTCGTTGAGATTCTACAGCTCGCCTCCTGGAATAATACACCCAAACCAAAGAAAAAGCCGGACAAATTACGGCTTACGATATCCTCCGGAAATAAGAGAACTAATCAACCAAAAAAAAGGAAAGCAACAGAATCGTTCTCCGCAACAACTTTTTGTACAACTTGTTGAGGACAACTATTAAGGATTTCAACAATCGTGCGATAGGCTCTTACCTCGAAAGCTTAACTGCGAAAAAAGATTCTAATTATTCACTTTGGAAAGCTGTAAAAGGCACGAAAAGGCCTAAAATCCCCGCGCAGCCAATTAAAATAAATCAAAATGAATGGGCAAGGGAAGAGAAAGATAAAGCGCATGTTTTTGCAGCTCATCTGAAAGAAACGTTTAAAGCGTTCGATGGCCAAGGATTGAACTAATATTTGACGGTTCAACACTGGCAAAGTGCAACGCTAAGAGAACTAAATCATCGATCTCAAAGCTCTTTCCAGAAAATCACTAATTACGCTTCTCCATATTTTAAATGGAAAGTTGCGGAAGTCATAATGGTTCTAAAACCAGGAAAACAGCCAAATGAGATAAAATCGTACAGACCAATTTCGCTTCTTCCAATCATCCAAAATTTTCGAGAGGATCTCACTAAAGGCACCAAGTGACAAAAAACAGAAACAGCAACAGAACATTTTTTTTTTCAGCAACAGAACTTAGCGCCAGAAAAATGGCTGTTTGACGACAGAACGTAAACAAGTCTGTATTGATTGTTTCTGTTGCTGTCAACGACAAAACTTTCTGTGCTGTTTCAGTTTCTGTTCCTGTTTCTGTTCTTTGTCACTTGATGCGTTAAGGCGTTCACAACGGTCTGGTGAATCGCCCTCAATGAAACTAAATCTGTTCGCGTGAACTTCGCATATAAAAAAACGAATGACTTGCCAATTTTTCTAAACTCGGCCAGAATACCTTTTGCGAACGAAACCAAATACCTGGGAATGCCACTCGACGCAAAGCTCGAACTGAACTATAGAGAAATTTACTGGAGCCAGATCACGTAAAATAAAAACGACCGAACGACATCGTTTCGACCATAGCAGTCTCTGTTTATTGCCACAAATATGATAGAGACAGCATACGTGAAAACGATATCGTTCGATCGTTTTTATTTTACGTGATCTGACCCCTGGGCACTCATTCCGTATGTCGATTATCGTCAGACGATAGCGTTTCGACGATAGCTTTGCTTTCCGTAACTTCAATAATCGTCTATCGTCCGGGCGATATCGTTTTCGACGATTCCACATTTGCTACACGTAACTCAATAATCGACAGAGCACAATCGTCAAGACGATAGCGTTTGCACGACAGCTAAATAGGTATCGTCTTGCATTGATTTGTATATTTTGCAGACAATTTTAACCTTTTTGCATGAATTATAAAGTGAATAATTGACTACAGACTCAATATATAAAAACTCATCCAACATTATAAATAATCAATTTTGTTTCTACTATGTAAATAACAAAGAAAACGAAAACTGCAAACATACGAAGACGGACATAATAACAAAATGTGGAAGAGGACTTCTAGGCTTCTATACTCTGTCCAACAAAAATTGTCAGTACAGGGGTGGGATTCTGTAAGATGAAAACGTTCAATCGTTTTCGGTTTGCTTCATGTAACTACAAAAACGAAAAGAATTTTCGTTTGCGCGAAAGCAAAAAAACGAAAGCCATTTCGTTTACGTTATCGTTTATTTTGCTTCATGTAACTCTAAAAACGAATGCCATTTCCGTTCCGTGCGAAAGGAAATCAACGACAGCTTATTCGTTGACGTTTTTCAATTAATTTGATTATTTTAACAGTTTAATCGCATTTGCAGCTATTTCTAACTATTAATGTGTCAAAAGAAATAAACATTTCTGGAGCAGTGATGGTTTGTGCACTATATAAATGATGTGTGTCTTCAATATGGCGATGCGGCTCATGACTACTTTGTGTGGAAAGTAGTAGTTGGCTCAATTAAGCCAAAACAATCCTAATTGTGAATTACTGTTGAGGTAACTGCAATAACTTTTGGTAGGAATGATAGCTATTTCAAACTATACTATTCATCATCAGACTCAGTTTGAATTCTAACAGTCAACTCTCCGTACATAATCCACTTGGGGAGACATTTATGCTTTCCCCAGTTAAAAAATGGACCCTTGCATTTGGATTTGTCGATTGACCAAATAACTACTTCTTTCGGCAACTAAGCAATATGTCCGCCAACTGGTGATTAGAACAGAGGAGAAGACAAATCTCAGTGCTTTTGTTTATTGCCGTTCCCTCGCGTTTATTTGCCTTCCTTCTAATTGTAACCAAAAATGAAAGGAAACTATTTTAATAAATAAATTATTATAATCAACATAGATTCAGAAAAGCAAAAGGCGCAAAAACATACATCTAGGTGCTGCTGTCAAAAATAAAAGTTTCTCAAACTGTAAAAATGACGCTAAATGTATGCAATTTTAACTACACTGCTTCTTATACGCTTGAAGAGAAAGAAACAAACGAAAGGAGTTACATGAAGCAAACTTTCGCTTTCGCGTGATTTTTATCGTTTCTTGAAAAGCGAAAGCGTTTTTCGTTTCGTTTTTTACAGAATCCCACCCCAGGCCTTATGGGGGAGCTTTTTTTCTACCAAGGGTGCCTGTAGGTACTCTCACGGCACTCAAACACAAGAATTGCCAATGAATGAAAACCATTTTGTAGATGACGCATACCAATTGGTTTACTTATCTTATGCACAAACCAACACTTCCTTTTGCATAGAAAAAAATGACAGCATATCCAATTTTTTTACCAATTCTCACTTTTATAGCAAATAATTGCATACTTTTACCAGAATCAGCACCTGAAAGATTCCGCAGATTTTAAAACTTTCTATAAAATAAACGATAGACGATGGCGATAGAGTTACGGAAAGCAAATTGATGGCGAGATTGTCGACTACTATCGCGCGGACGATTATCGTTCTCAGAGTTACGGAATGAGTCCCCTGGTTACTTGGAAAACATTCCCAGCTCAGTACCGAGAATAAACTGCTTTTATACAAGCAAGTGCTAAAGCCGCTGTGGACCTACGGTATACAACCACCAAGAAAACAATGCCAATATTATACATCTTATCTTTTCAAAATAGATTGCTTCGAGAAATTGTCCAAGCACCGTCGTGCGATATCCAGAGGGATCTCGGAATACCTACAATCGAAGCTGAAACTAGAAGCTTTGCGCGAAAGCATAGAAACCGACTAATCGGACACACCAACAATACAGTCTTACAAATTTTGGATGAGAGCAATTTATTGCGCCAACAAAACAAAACCTTCCGACTTGGCGATATAGGGATTAACCGCGTCTAAATTGCGGAACCTGCAGGATCTTTCATTGCAGAGTAACCTGTCAAAAGTTTTCATTTCGTGATAGAAAAATTGCTTGATAAGTTATATCTTAGTTGCAGTATATACAATTTATAACGAGGGGTGGTGTTTTTAGTCAGTAAAAATCGGACACTACATACTATGAGCACGCGTTGTTCTCATAGTGTCAGTACAAATTTGCCAGAACATGCATAACAATTCTCGGAAAATTTCTGACAATTCACTGTTGATGTGTATATTTTTTGTAGATATTATAATGAATTAAGTTATTAAGAAACTTTAAACCGGCAAAGGGCTGGAATTCATAAACGGTCTCTTAAAGCAGCTGTTGGAAATAAATGAAATTCATCATCATAGGTCTGTTGCATACATTCCTAAAAAAAATGGGTGCGTCGAACGTCCATCATGGAATCGGGTCGGTCCATTATTCATGCAAAGGGACCTAGCCCAAAGCTAATGAACTTTGGCACGGCAAGCGCGCACAATTTGAATAATTTCGTATATTTGGCTCAGAGGTTTATGTTTATATAATATCGCAAAGCAAAAACACAGCAAGTTAGATGCAAAGTCAAAGAAATGTGATTTTTTGCTACGATTAAAGCCGAAAAGGATTTCACGTATTATGGGCGAATTTATATCAGAGGTCTACATTCACTAATGTCGAAGAAGATGATCCTATCAGAAAGTGACAATGTTTGCATACAGGACGATCTTGAGGAAAATCATCAAGAACCTTAAAGGACCATTCACATGGGAGCGAACGAACGAATTGATGAAATGCGAATAAACCACTTTTTATGCATTTAAAATTCCACAATTTATTATTCCAAGATATCCTCCTCTTGGAATAAGGTTAAGTTCGAACGAATTTTTTATTCGCTACTTTGTGGAACGCGATTTAAATGATGTGGATTGTGAATAGACTGACAATTCGCGCCAGGGTGTTTTCGTTAGCGGCAAAAAATTTGGATTTCGAAATTTCGTTATTTAAACTGTTAATAAACTCGTTTTCTTAATAAATTTTGATGGAATAATTAATTATCCTCATCTTGGAGTAGTAAAATGTGCAATTTTCTATTTATAAATGCATAAAAAGTGGTTTGTTCGCATTTCATCAATTCGTTCGTTCGCTCCCATGTGAATGGTCCTTAAGACCAGTAAGTTGCAGTGAAAATGCCAGGAGACCGATACCAGAAGCAAAAATTGATGAAGGCAATATCAGGTCATCAATAGCGATAGCTTTGTTATCGATTACTGAGGAACCGAGGTCGTATGAAGAAACTGTAAACTCCAACAAAAGTGAAAAGTGGTTCAAAGCGAGGAAAGATAATTTTGATTCACTTTTTAAAAACCAGACAATGACAGAGAGCGATTCTGGGCATAGCTGCTAAAAAGGGATGCACATGAAGCAGTTCGATGTTGAAAAGGCATTCCTGAACGGGGGTTTGGAAATGTTGCCTTCATGTGTTTTCATGCCCAGCACTAGTGCGATTCGCTTTATATAGAGAACCCTATGAATTGCCACTGGGAAATATGAACAACACTAAACTTACGCTAAAATTTCTACAAAATATTTTTAATTTACCTTGATTTCTTGTATTTCGCTGTACTGCTGAAAATGTTGATTAACCTCGGAAATTGCTTGCAACGGATTCAATATCTCACCGTACAATCGTTTCTCGATCAACTTGTTTAAGCTATCAATTCCGCCAACCAGCATATGCAAGTGATTTAGAGTAGTTATAGCTGAGGTGAGATTTTTCTTTGCGCAATCCAGCTGCTTAATGTCACGAGTGATCTCCTTAACCATCTCCTCAGTTTTTTCCGCACGCGTCTTTACGTCTATAATTTGTGTATACAAATTATTAATGACTTTTTGTGCTTCGTTCAGAGCGATACGCCCATCTTGACCTGTATTCGTTTGGCCACGTACCACGCTACGGATATTATCATCAATAACCGTGCATTCGAATTGCATTTTCGAAATTATATCATCGATGCCGGCCAGTGATTGTTCATTCGGAAACATTTGGTTAATATAATCGACTGTGTTAAAGCTGGGCGCGTCCATAGGGTCATCAGTTTTGAGGACCTGATAAATACAAGAAATAAACAAATAATCAAGTGTTAGTATTTTGCTTGTTGCAAAATTAATTTTACTTAATAAAATAAACAATTCATGAACGAAGCTGTGTTCTCCACGAGTACGAATTTGAAATGTAAAATAAGAATTGACAAGGTGAAAAAAGAATAGGTGTGTTTTTCTGAAATCTCGCCAGCCAGTGGTTGCCAGTTGAGACACATTTCACATGCTAATTAAAGCAACAACCTGCCGGCCACTGCTGGCACCAATTCCTGATTTTCTCCCCAACCTGAGAGCCGCTGGCTGGCAGCTGCCTAGGAATTCACTAACAGGTGGCGCAAAAAGCAACAAGTTGCTTAGGAAGCAGTTGGTGGCACTGCGAAATTTCACTGACACTTGCACAATGGAGAACAACGCACACGGTCGGATACGGATACGGATACACGGTCTTGGGCATGACTTTCGTTACCATAATTCATGGCCAAATAAGATCTATTTTCAATTTATTATATCACACCCTCTGGATGGATCAGAAAAATGATTGTTAGTTCAAAATACTCGGTAAAGTATTGCCTAACAATTAAAAGGATTTTTTTGAGTTGACCTACATATATTTATGAGTATAATGGCAAGTTGAGCGTAGTGAGGTCGAAATGGAAAAGTTTTCACCACGTTTTTTTAAACCCTTATAGGACAAATTTTCAAAAACGATAAATAATGCATTTAGCTATTTTGAACTATCTATCAACACGCAAAGTTTCAAGTTCATACGGCTAACAATTCATGAGACCCCCCTTGTTCCCTGTCATCCTTTTATCCCTCACCACTTCCCACCAACCCTACGGCCTAATTGGGCCACACATTTATAAATCATCCAAAAAATAAATAATGAAAATCGGACGAATGGTTCTAGAGTTATGGAGAATCGAACGAATTATTCTCAAACGATTTGTGTAAAAGTTGTTTGGACGAAAGGAGACCATTCTCCAGGTGAAAATTCCATTCCATTTCGCTTTAAAAATGGGAATAAGGCCAAATTGCTTTTATTTCCATTTCCAAAGCGAAATTAGGCCAAATTTTATTGGGAAATAAGGTCAAATAAGGAACGTAAAATGCATCAACAGTAACATATGTATGGAGGGCATGGTGCCCGTATAATGGTCTTTTGTCGTCAGTCACTTTAGCCTAACCTAACCTAACCATTGAGTCAAACTCAACTCAAACGTATGACCTACTTATTTTGTTAAATCTCCAGAAACTCCGAAAGATTCACAAGCAGTGACAAGTTGTTTGTTTTGTACCAATCGGAAATAAAAAGTGAACAATTTAGTAATGTCGTTTCCAGCGGGAAAAACACAAAGGCAAAGTTATTGATGAAATATATATTTCAAAATTATGTACCTACTGCCAAGCTGGCTTGTATAAAATACTTACATGGCACTTCTTAAATCCTTCTTGAATGAATTCTAACTAGCAATCTAGGAGCGAAAAACTCTTCTCAGAATCACAAGAAAATAACTTTTTGTGACACTGAATTGATTACTTTAATTCTGTTTCCAGATGCTTCCTTTTGCTTAAAGGAAATCATAAGTTAACATTTGTTTACCCAATTTCTTGACTACGCAGCCTTCCAAGCAATTGCTACACCGCAGAAAACCAATCCAGTTTTAGCAGAACTTCATAACAAAAACAGTTTTGCATTCAGAAATTATTGCATACAAATTATTATTAATACAGACAAGATATGCCGACAATAATTTCCGAAAATGATCTGTACTGGCGGAATTTTACATTCAACGACTAAAACTTACCCGATCAATAGCATTTTTCACTTCTTTTGTTATAATTATCTTGTTATTTATTGGTGTCATCATTTGTCTTGTTTTACGGGATTTATGGTAGTTCAAGTTTACCGAAGTTTCGCGTATAATATTCAACACAAACTTTTTTTAAAATGAAAACAATCAATTAACAACAAAATAATACTTTCTGGGTGTGTCTATGGAATAGTAGCAATGCACATCGCTATGCAAAGATATACCGTTCAAATGTTAACAGCGAACATTTTTTTGCGAACCTAGCGATTATTCCACTGAAGATGTGTTTCCACATGCCGGTTGATTGACAAAGTTTGACAGCTTTCGCGTTTATGTCATTGAACGACACCACCGTCAGTTTATATCCAATTATTGGCAAAAAATCGTTTGTCAGTTGATTGACAAACTTATGAACTTGATGTCAATTAATTTTTATAGAAAAAGTAACATTTAGTTTGACAAATCAGCTATTTCCACTTGTCAATCAAATACAGTTATTGGCAAACGCTGCATGTCAATACATTGACAATAAATTTTTCGCTATTTCCACTTGCCAATTTTTTAATTGGCATAAAAATACGTCAATTTCAATTCCAAATCGACAACTGGAAACCCAGAATTACTTGGCCAAAGTGCACACTTTGAGGTTAAATGCGTTGGCTTCAACGTCTCATATTGCTGGCGAGCTGAATCGCTTTGAAGTTGATATACTTTGCTTTGAAGTGTTATTTATTATTATGCCAGCATTTCGGTTTGCGTAAATTTGTAAAATATTGCCAATTGAGTAAAATAAATATTAAATTTTTTGACACATATGTGAGTGTTGAAAAAGAAGGACAATTTTTTGACAGCTGACATTTTTCACCACGATAGTTTTAAAAAAATATAGGCATTTAGTATTTAACGCAATTGGCATATTCGATTACAACACAAACCGAATCGGCCTTATCAATAATTAATTATAGTCTGCCCGAAATTGTGTTATTGACACTGTTTATAAAATTTGTATACATTTTGCTCGGATGATAAATTATCATTCTCCTGGAATAGCAAAATGTGTCACTTTCTGTTTAAAAAATAAATAAATTGTTTGCGCAACAGGTCCGAATAGGCTAAAGGTGGTGCAGTGGAAAAAACATTAAGATAATATCTGTTTTTTTCGGAATTTGAACATGGGACCCTTCGTGTCAGTTTTGTTCTGTTTCATGGTTTTACGGATGGAATTTTCTGATGGCTATGACCGACGTCTTAAATAATGAAATTTCCAATTACAAATTCAAACAGAGGGTGTTTTGGTTCGCGGCAAAAAGATTGGAATTGGATAAATCCAATCACCTCTGGACGGAAAATGAATATTTGACGATAATGCAAAAGTGCAAACATATGTTGAGGAAGTAAAAAAAAAAAAAAATCTTGGAAACTTGAGAACGCAGATTTTGTGCTAATAAAATATTTTTTTCTGAACTGTTTGTTTAGTTTTTTTCAACATGTCAAATGTTAATTATGGCATTTCCATACAAGTTATCCATAACATAGGCAAATTTGTGTTGGCTATACTTTTCTCAATCCCAGCGAAGCTGTCAACCCCAGAGATTATCCAGGTTAAGTCTTTGTTGTATTTAACAGGGGATTCATTTATTTTACTTATCCTATAGTCGTGACAGGGACAAAAAACCACAGCTAGAATTAATAGAAGAGAGTAATTTTTGGAACGGTTTCAGAAGTGATTTTCTTGATTCCAGACGCTCCGGGACGCTTCTTTTTGCCCAACGGAAAACGACATTAGTATTCCTGTTTTCCTACGTGATGGGCTTGTGTGGTAGTGTAAATTTACCATTACGCTTCTGAAAGCGTTCTTCGGGACGGAAGCAATCCGAACGCTTCTGGACGACCAACCGAATACGACATAAAAGTATAATATCTATAGGCGTATTTTTTTTAAGAGTGAGTATATCAAAACCAAAAGTGAGTATAACAATTTTGCATGTAAAAGTAAAAGTGAGCTAGCTATAGATTTTCAAAAAAATACGCCTTATCTCATACAATTCACTTATTTCTGCACTGGGCAAATCATGCCATGACATTTCATTTCGTATGGCAACGGCATACGCTACCTACGCCACAGACCATCGGCATGCGAAGACATCAAAATGAGACAAAAAATGACATTTCCAGGCGAAAAGGAGTAAAAAAATATAATCTTTTGTCAAATTCATGTCAGACATCCATGCCGAGTCATATGTCGTTTTCGGTTGGTCGTCCAGAACAGTCAGGAAGAACTCTCCGCGATTCTGAATTCAAATCCAGAAGCAAATTTCTCTTCTTTTCAGTAGAAGAACTGTCAGTTGTGTGCCAATCGAACGCTTTCAGAAGCTTTCAGAAGCGTGCGGATTGCTTCCGGACCACCAACCGAAAACGACAATAATCTCTCAAAAGAGAGAAATCGCCGACATCCAATCATACGATTAAATAAAGTGACTCCACAAGATATTTCATCTCATGATAAGCATTAAGGTCGGTTGATTGACAAACTTTGACAACTCTCGCGTTTATGTCATTGAACGACACCACCATCCGATCATTTCCACTTATGTCAATTCACAATATGCGCTAGAGCTCTAGCGCAAATGCTGAAATGTCAGTTTTTTTTTATATGGAGTTTGGCATGCGCGGTAGTCATCTAGCGGTCAATGGAACGCGGCCATTAACTCCTATTCAAGAATGGCCGCGTTCAATGCGCTTTTGCCTAGCTAGTCAACAGCCTCTGATTGGTCGATTTGACTGCAAATCTAGGCAAATTTCGTGAGGTCGGTCAGCTGTGGTGACTGGAAAGTTAGGCAAGAATTTCTGCCTGAGTTCTTAGTGGATTTGAGAAATGTCATAAACAGCTGATTGAAATCGACGAATTTTTCACTCCATTGTTGAACTTTGCTGAGATTTGTATGTGGTTTTATTATTATAGTTGGAAAAAAAATAAATAAAAATGAAGTTTCAAGCTACAATTGACGGTTGACGGTTTTGTATGACATCGATGATACAAAGGAAACTTACGACAATTTGACTAAGGATAATAAAATCAACACGTTCACAAGTGTGATAATAATTAAATAAAATGTGTCTTTTAGATGGGGTTTATACCCGACTGCTTTTAGAAAAGAATCAATAGAATCATTCATTTTAAACTTCAATAATTTTATATTATTCTTTAGTAGGTAGCCAATGTGTTGATCAGTTGATGTCAAAACAGCAAGTGAATGCTCAATTCTTAACACATGTAAGGCATTTGACATTTAGCTTAGGTACTAGGCAATTTTCCGTTCAATGATAAACTGTCACCTAAATATTTAGGTGCCTAAGCACATTGAACGCGGCCAATTATAAGTCCGGGTGTTATATCAGTGCGACATTCTGTCTGCGCCTTTAATATTTGAGTAAGACGAGCACCAACAGTGGCCGCGTTCAATGTGCTTAGGTACCTAAATATTTAGGTGACAGTTTATCATTGAACGGAAAATTGCCTAGTACCTAAGCTAAATGTCAAATGCCTTACATGTGTTAAGAATTGAGCATTCACTTGCTGTTTTGACATCAACTGATCAACACATTGACTACCTACTAAAGAAAAATATAACATTATTGAAGTGCAAAATGAATGATTCTATTGATTCTTTTCTAAAAGCAGCTTTACAAATTGTCGGGTAAAAACCCCATCTAAAAGACACATTTTATTTAATTATTATCACACTTGTGTACGTGTTTATTTTATTATTCGTAGTCAATTTGCCGTAAGTTTCCTGGGTATCATCGATGTCATACAAAACACCGTCAATTGTAACTTGAAATTTCATTTTTATTTTTATTTTTCCAACTATAATAATAAAACACATACAAATCTCAGCAAAGTTCAACAATGGAGTGAAAAATTCTTCGATTTCAATCAGCTGTTTATGACATTTCTCAAACCCACTAAGAACTCAGGCAGAAATTCTTGCCTAACTTTCCAGTCACCACAGCTGATCGACCTCACGAAATTTGCCTAGATTTGCAGTCAAATCGACCAATCAGAGGCTGTTGACTAGCTAGGCAAAAGCGTATTGAACGCGGCCAGTTATTTTTCTTCCTATAGACGTCTCATGAAAATGCCGTCGTACGTGCTTATTCATATTATGTGAGTGAGTGAGGCAAATGCCTCGTTATCGTTATGACTCGTTGTCTAATTTATATAGTCTGTGTATATGCTCTTGTTAAATAAATCATATTGACTTTTTGGAGTTTTTTTTTTTTTTTTGATACATTTCAAAAACTGCTTCGCGTGTGAATTATTTGAAATGTTGTGATGAACGGGAATTTTGCTTCTTTCCTTGATGGCTTTAAAATTAAAGTAAGTACCACTGTGTACCGCGATATCAGTGCGTGAGTGAAATTCATATTATCCCAGGGGGAAGGGATTGTATTTGTATAGCGCTTTTTCATGAGGAAGAAATCACTTAAATATGCTTGGATTGTCCAAATCTGGATAGTTTTCTTTATTCCAATGCTAATTCAGTGTCACAAATGATAAAAAAAAGAATTGCTTTTTTGTATTGTCAAAAAAAAGCGAAAACATCAATTGGCTTTTTGCTTAATCTTGGATATGCATGCGTTCCTGATCGTTTCCCAACGGCTGTTGACTCTTGGTGTTACCACTACAATCAAATCTTGTTCGGAAATAATACTAAAGAAGAAGGTAGAGGCGTAGCTACAGGCCCGGCTAGCAGTAACTCCTCTAGTTTGGCAGTCTGCTATAGCAGAAACCACGGCAATCATGTTATGAATCTTTTTCCCTGTGGATGCAATGAATGGGCGTATTTAGCTTTCCGGCGGTTGATAATCCCAAGGATTAGTCCTCAATGATATTAGTCACGTTGAAGGTAAAACTCCCTATACAGTTATCTACTATGAAAGTATGTATAAGGAATATGACGTTATGAGTACGAGTGTCTTTATAATAATTTTCATTGCAGAATCTAGTTAAGTACGTTCGTTGTCGGCGCCTTATGTAGTCTAATCCCAATCCGTACAGGTTGCTGTGTTATAAAATTATTTCAAGTGCCATTAAGTAAACCCTCTATAGAAGCCTTCATTTTTATCGAAAAACTAAACGACTTGTACAATATCGCTCTGTAATTTCCATTCTAAGAGTGAGCTAAAGTCTGCAGCTAAAATCAGTATGACAAGACAAAACAGTAGGCGTAATTTTATCAATTAAATGCTCATTCATTTAATTAATCTAAAAAAATGATATATTTTTTTCTTGCCGCACTTGAATAGGGACAGTAACTGGAAACAAGGATCTACAACAAAACGTTGCAAAATTAAGTTCAAATTCATTTCTTTTTGTCTTGTTAAGCTTAGTTGGTAATGGGTGCAGCAGCATTTATTGGAAATAACTTCATAAATACCGTTTCGAAGTGAGTCAAACTGAGATTCTAGGTAGTTCTAGGAAATCTCGCTCCATGCAGCATTGATGGCTGCTGTTAACGATTTAACATCTGAAAATTGTTTAACGGACTCGTTTACTTTCCGTGACAACCGTTTTAAAACAATCTCAATTACAGTAGTCCCTCGATAATGTGAACTAATTAAAACAGGGTGTTTCACATTACTGAAACTTTTTATTGTACTGAACTAAACTGATTGAGACGATTTTGAAATCCATTATAAACAACATAAAATGATTTTTTAAAGCGCAGATTCTTTATCAATGCAGAAGAAAAAGGAAAATAATTTAATTTTTGGTAAATTTTGTTTAAAATTCGGTTTCTTTGAAAAGGTCCAACAGCTTCTTCTTTAATTTTATTCCTGTAAATGTTGACTTTGACATACCATATTTTTTGAAGCTAATAAATTTAAGATTTTGCACTTGTCTTCAGGGTCGGCTCCAGCCAAACTTGCGTCCTGTGCAAGATTTACAGAAAGCGCCCTTTTTTCATATTTGCACACATGCATAAGTCTTTTCCACATCACCCAGGAAGTGGACTTTCAATGGTTTTTTTTATTAAGGTATCTAATATTGGCTTTGTATGGGTTGGGAGGTAACAGAACACTTTACCGACATTAACCATTTTAATACCAAGATGACGACCGTAAAAAGAAACGATCTCACAAAAACAGACAGACAGATATGGCTGAGTCGAAACAGCAGATAAATTTTTAGTTTCAAACATCTTTGTAAGAAAAGGCAAGTCCTTTGTCCTGGCAATATTTTGTCTACTTTTTATTTTTTTCTGTTGCCACTTTTAATTTAAAAATTTATACCGATAGAAAAGAAATTACAGGAAACATTTAAAAACAATCAAACTCAGGAGGCAGATCACGTAAAATATGCTGTCTCGTATCATATCTGTGGCAATAAACAGAGACTGCTATTGTCGAAACGATGTCGTTCGATCGTTTTCATTTTACGTGATCTGGGCCCAGATCTGACTGGAAAGCAGTCAAAATGGCAACGCTGCAGTGAGAGTCAAGTCAAGTGGAACACTATGGGAAGAGAATGCTATGTTTTCATAAAACAACCTTCTTGTTCTCTTTGCAAGAACTTTTTTTCGTAGATGAAAAATCTTATATGCATATGTGCAGAATCGAAAACCTGCACGTTCAACACAAACGATTCGTAGAAATGAATTTTTTGTTTGACATATTTTTCTATAAAAATTTTGCGAGTGACTGTGGGCGCCAGCGTTACCGATGGCCAAAATGATAAAGTCGCCAAAAAAGGTCGCCAAGAATTTAAAAAGGGGCCTTATACAAACAAAACTTAATACTCGATGCAGTATTTTCAACAAAACATGTTCATTAGGTTTTTCCTTTACTTTTGTAGTGAAAATAGAAAAGACTGTTAAAATGTCAGTGGGGATAAAGTCTTTCTCAAGAAGAGAAACTTACTAAAAATTAAAGGAACGCTTTTGTAAAAATGAAAAATTACAGATGCATTTTGTTTGTCCGTAAATTGCAGTTTGTAATGTGACCTTTTTGTTTGTCAATTCATAAATTGCAGTGGTAAAAAGGTCTTTAAAATGTCTTATACAGGCAAATAATTTACTAATTTGTTAGCAATATTAGCTTATTCATCTACCGACGAAAGTGATTTGGAATTAATCGAACATAGTTTTGATGAAGTCAAACCACAAATGTGAATAGTAATTTCACACATATGACAAATATGTAGTACGAAAAATGTCTGTCCATTTGTGGCTGATAGCTTTTTCAGATCTTACTATGTACCGGAAATTCGTTGAATAAAAAGTTTGTAAGATTCTCAGTGGAGAGGTAATATCTTGTTCACTCGAAGCAGAGTAAACAGTTTCACTACAAATCAATAAACATTTATAAAAATGGGTTTCCCATGCATTTCGGCATTTGGCCAATCTTAAACCAAAATTCTTTAACATTTGGTTCCTCAAAATAGTTTAAAAAGCGTTCGTCACTTGAAACTGTCTTCAGCAATTTTTATTCAGTGATGGTTTGCTCTGTGCGTAATCAAAGATGCAACAATGGTGAAGCAGAGGTAAAACAAAACATACTTACTTGACAGTGAATTGATATTGGGAAGTGTTAATTATGGATACAGATTAAATTATATATTTTTTGAGTTGTTGAACACCTCTTAGGATTTCTTTTATGGAAATAGTCGCCCGAAAGTCGCCAATGTTGTAAAAAGTTGCCAAAACAGAGAATTTTTGAAAAGTCGTCGCCGGGGGCCCAGAGATCAAAAAAGTCGCCAAATGGCGACTAAAGTCGCCCATCGGTAACGCTGGTGGGCGCAGTAGCGCAGTGGTTAGTGTGCTGGACTACTGTGCGAGGGATCCCAGGTTCGATCCCCCAAAAAACACAAATTACATCTTAAATGCCCAGTTGCACAGTCAGAGTTTAAGCTCTCGTTTTGGTTAGCTATGATTAGTTTCAGCATTACTGCGGTAAACCCACTGTTAAAAAGGAAATTTCAATAGATTTTCAACCAATATATGTACTTTTCAAGGAAAACGCCTTTTTTTAAGTGAACATCAGGTAGATTTTAGCCCAAACATAATGTAGACAACCGTAAATTGTATTGAGGTTAATTATTTTCGTGTGTGGAAATGACGATTATTTTTTTTTGTAATGCTACTAGTGATTTCTTTAGATTCTTCGCGAACAAAATATATCTATACATAATAGTAGTAGTAGTAGTATTTATTAGTAGCTCCTTCTGAGCTATTGAAATTAAAACATTACACGTTTACAATATTCATTAGTACTTAAGTCTAGCGAAATCAATACACTTTCTTTTAAAAGTTAACAAATTTTGTTCGTTCTTTGTGGTACTCGGAAGCTCGTTAAATAATTTAAATCCTTTATAAATCAACGAATTTTGTGAAGAAACGTTTAACATATTAGGCAATCTAAAATCGTTACTATTTCTTAATGCATAAGGCTGGATATCTCTTATATATTGCACATATTTCCCTAGGTATTTTAGCATTAAATTATTCTTAACTTTATATAAAAACACTAATACATTCATCACCACTCTTTGCTTTACAGACAACCACTTTAACGAATTTAACATAATACTGATAGGTACATATCTATTGCATTTTAAAATACAGCGCATAGCCTTATTTTGTAAAAGCTGGAGCCTTTTAATTACATTATCACTACATAGAAACAAAACGGTTGAACCGTACTCAAAATATGGTTTTACAATTATATTATATATATGTATTGCACTTAAAGTTGAAATATCACTTCTTATTCTTTTTAAGAAACCTACTTTTTTAGCTACTTTTTTACATATATAATCAATATGTTTTGTAAAGCCTATTGTATTTTCAATAATTATACCTAAATACTTTATTTCTTTTACTTTTTCGATAGTTTCACCACCAATCTCCAGTCTTATGTCCTCTCCTGCTCTCCTCTCGTTCATTATCATTCTTTGAGTCTTCTTAACATTGAGTTTAAGTCTATTTTGTTTTAACCATTTATCGACAGTTTCTAGATCTTCTTGTATTTTATAGTGGCACTCGGAAAAGTTCGTTCCCGTTGCGTAAATCACCGCATCATCCGCAAATAGAGCCAGTTTGCTATTTTTTACCGCACTTTTCATATCATTTATATATATAATGAACAATAATGTTCCTAAAACGGATCCTTGGGGAACACCTAATAGTACATCCTTTGTTTCGGATAGCTCACCATTCACTTTCACTATCTGTGTTCGATCTTTTAGATATGATTTAAACCACGACAGTTCTTTGTTTTTAACACCATATTTTTCTAGTTTATTTAACAGTAATTCTCTATCTATAGTCTCAAATGCTCTTTTTAGGTCAAGGAATACACAGTACACACGTTTCTTTTTTGCAATTTGCTCCTTCCATTCAGTAACGACTAAATTTATTGCACTTTCACATGAATGCGATTTTCTAAAACCCGATTGCTCGTCTATTATTAAATTATTTTTTTCGAAATACTCGTTTAACTGACAAAACACTAGTTTTTCAAACACTTTCTCACATAATGGTAACGAATTGACAGGACGGAACTCTTCACATTTTTTGGTATTTTTCACTTTTTCAATTGGCGTTACTATAGACTGTTTCCATGATTTTGGAAATAAAGCCGTGTCCATCGATTTATTGATTACAGAAAACAAAGCTGGTCCAACGCAATTAAAGTTATCACAGTATATTTTGGGACAGTTTCACTAACACAATTCACAAATGGGACATATGGGATAGAATTGTTAATTTGAACGATACTGTCAACAAAAAAATTGTTCAATCCTTTTGCTATATCTTTAGACTCCTTACAAACAACACCGTTAAAGACTACCTCTGTAACTTCACAATATTTTTCACTCTTTAAAACATATTGTTTCAAGTTACGCCACATATCTTTCTGATTTTTAGAGTTTTCAATTTTTAATTTAATAAATTTACTTTTGCTCTTCTTTATTTCATTTTTATATTTGTTTCTAGTGCTTCTATATTGCAACCAATCACTCACTGCATTCGTAAACACTGCCCTAATCAAATCAAAAATTGATAACGGTATTTTGTAGAGGGGTTAAATACAAGCATTTTTTACTATGGGAGGGGGGTCTATCTCGCTCCGGTTAGGCGGGAGGGGTAATTAAAAAAAATAATAATTAAAATGAAAATAAAACATTAAAAAACAATGGCAACACTTACAAGTACAAGTACTTTGGCATTTTTTAAAGCCAGAAATCTGTTCTGAATTGTCTATAATGCAAATCCGCAAAATGTGTCTACCAGAATGTGAAATTTCAGGCCAGAGGCTGTAGCTGAAGAAAGCTGTTGACATTGGGTAAACTAATATAATTTAAAGAAAGCCTTGCACCCATCCCAAAATCCAGCAGTGACCCAAAGCAGGGGGGTTGCATACACATTTCAAGGCGCAAGGGTAACAATTTGTACTCTCAGCGGAGCGACATATAAAAGTAATTTTCAATTTTCTCAAAAATTAGGGGACATAAATCAATCCGGTTTTCAGTGTTCGATTAAGAAGAAACTACAAGCAAATTAAGCAATATTGAACAAATCAGCCTACAACTTTTATTTTTTAATTTTTTTCCTTAAATTTCAAGTTTGAAAGCATTTTTTTTACAAAACTATTCATAGAATTAACTTGATTTAAAAATAAGATCAAACAACAGATTTCTGGCTTCCTAAAGGTGCTAGTACACGATATGTAGCACGCCTCATATATATGTAGCACTGACGTCATTTTGACGTCAGCGAATGGTCCCAATGGGTACATGCCGTGTACAAGCTCTCTTTGTGCACTCTCTGTTGACGTCAGAGCCACATACAGTGATGGAAAAAATAATAGAAACAAATATTTGCATTATGTTGAACCATCATTAACTGCATACAATTTGGTCTTTCTCCGAAATCAATTCTACACTTAAATGCTAGGTAACAGTACTTTGAAATGCTGCAGGAATTTGGTTTTCGTGTAACAGTAAAAAGTATGAGCAAAAATGTTATTTTGGCTGGAAAAAATAATAGAAACAAACAGACGGCACCAGTAGTTTTCAAGTAAAGTCCGGTCTTATTTTAATTGAAATAGTGGTAACTTAGTATATCCTGTAATTTAGTGTTTTTTAGATGAAAATCTTAAAACAGCGAAATTAACATTTTGTTAAATTGGGTCTTGAAGTCCATTGCACCAGTTCTGAGCGTGAGGTGATAAAAAAGCTAATAAAAGACGGCAACAAAATGAATGAATGAAACTAATGTCATAAAGTGTTCTAAAAAAATCCTAAAAAATATTCACAGCTATCCATTCAAGTTCCAAAGTAGAAAACAGAGGCAGAAAACAAAAAAAGACTCCACGATTTGACAAACCGTTTATACGACTATGCAAGAAGAAGCCATTTTTTTCTTCCACAGACCTAAAAAAATGAGTTAAACGCACCAGTTACAAGTAGTAAAATAAGAAGTAGATTAAAGGAAGTGGTCTTCCTGGAACAAGTCCCAGAAAAGTTCCATACTTGACCAAAAAAAAAAAAAATTAAACAGAGACTACATAAGTTTCGCCAACAAACACCTCCACCGTGCTAATTGAAATAACGTCTTATGGTCGGCTGAAACCATGGCCAATTAGGTTTCCGATGGGAAAATGTTCGTCAGACGACCAAAGAATTCCGAATTCGATCCCAAATATACAAAGAAGGCATTTAAACAAGGCGGAGGAAATTGGATCATTTGGGGGTGCTTTTCAGTACCTGATGTTGGTCCAGTTTTCATGGTAAAGCATAAAATGTGTGCCGTAGACTACGTGGAAATCTTAAACACTGTTATGCTGCCATTTGCTGAAGAGGACATGTCTATTAATTGGGAGTTAATGCAGGATAATGACCCCAATCACTCCTTAAAGTTGCCCAAATAATGGTGTCGTAAGAACAAAATCAATGTTACGGAGTGGCCATCACGATCTCCTGATCTTAATCCGATAGAACATCTATGGGGCGTTCTTAAGCGCAGGATCGGCGTTTGCAGAGCCAAAAACAAGGAAGAACTGTGCTCAATTAACAAAATGCATGGCACTCTATAACTCCCGAAACTTGTGCCTGCCAAGTTGGTTCATTCCATGGGACGAAGATGTAAAGCAGTTATTCAAAATAAGGGCGCAACGACCAAGTATTAAAAGGATGTGAAACACCTTTTCTGTAAATTAATTCCTCACAGAAAAAAAAAATTAATAATTTGTTTCTATTATTTTTTCCAGGCCAAAATTAAGGAAAACCAGACTAGACATTCATTCACTATTTCCCTCCTCCTTGTTGTTTAAAAACTTTAATGTCACATCTCTTTTTTACATTTTATCAAAACTATTAGTATGGGTTTAATTTATCTTTTTTCCCGAAAACATTTTATTTTTTCTATAAGCGACGAAGAACAAGCTTGTTTCTATTATTTTTTCCATCACTATATATATGAGGCGTGCTACATATCGTGTACTGGCACCTTAAAGTACTTTATTGTATTTATTATTTTTTTAAATTGCCCCTCCCGCTTAAATGAAGCCAGATAGACCCCCCTCCCATAAAAATGCCTTTATTTAACCCCTCTACAAAATACCGTTATCAATTTTTGGCGCCGTAGTTATCGTACTCGTGCCAGGGTATCACTTGATTTTTAAGGGCTTTGTTTTTAAGGTTTTCCACGTCGATGCACTGTGTATTAATTTTTTTCTTTTCTTAGTTTTATATGAATGGTATTGAACCAATTTTTTTTTCTTTCAATATAGATATAGCCATACTACTACGTTGAAACCGTTTCGTTTATCCCTGTAATAAAAATGTCATCCATAAGATTAACATTTAACATAAGTTCGTCAAAAAATACATTCAAAATCGGTTATAATCGATCATTGTAAGCGATGTCGTTGTAAACAATTTGCTATTCAATGGGATTATCATTGACTTATTATATATGGACTGCTAGTGAAATGTCAGTTCATACAAAATTTTCCCAAAAAATGACGCCAACATAAACTAGCGCTCTTGGTTCGGAGCGAAAAATAAGTGAAACAAAATGACGACCCATCTTGGATTTCTCCATAGAATGCTTGAGGCACCTATTGGCGTGCTACATATCGTGTACTGGCACCTTAAAGTACTTTATTGTATTTTTAATTTTTTTAAATTGCCCCTCCCGCTTAAATGAAGCCAGATAGACCCCCCTCCCATAGTAAAAATGCCTGTATTTAACCCCTCTACAAAATAACGTTATCAATTTTTGGCGCCGTAGTTATCGTACTCGTGCCAGGGTATCACTTGATTTTTAAGGGCTTTGTTTTTAAGGTTTTCCACGTCGATCCACTGTGTATTAATTTTTTTTCTTTTCTTAGTTTTATATGAATGGTATTGAACCAATTTTTTTTCTTTCAATATAGATATAGCCATACTACTACGTTGAAACCGTTTCGTTTATCCCTGTAATAAAAATGTCATCCATAAGATTAACATTTAACATAAGTTCGTCAAAAAATACATTCAAAATCGGTTATAATCGATCATTGTAAGCGATGTCGTTGTAAACAATTTGCTATTCAATGGGATTATCATTGACTTATTATATATGGACTGCTAGTGAAATGTCAGTTCATACAAAATTTTCCCAAAAAATGACGCCAACATAAACTAGCGCTCTTGGTTCGGAGCGGAAAATAAGTGAAACAAAATGACGACCCATCTTGGATTTCTCCATAGAATGCTTGAGGCACCTATTGGGCGTGACAGAATTTACTAGGTAATACATTTAAAATTCAAATTGTTGCGTCACTGTTTAAGGTAGATGGCATTGGAAAACGGGAGCCAATGCGACAACCATCTTTGATTTCTCCATAGAATGCTAGAGACACCTATTGGGCGTTAGTGAAATTGGAAAGTAAAGCGGTTGAAATTCAAATTGTTGCGTCATTGTTAATACATAATAGATGCCACTTCAAAAAGGGTGTAAATTTCCAAATTATTCCGCTCCGAACCAAGAGGGCTAGTGGTTATGTTGGAACCAACGCGAAGACGTCTGCTAGCAGTCCGTATATAATATGTCAATGGGGATTATAATGGAGCTCAGCCGAGACCTAAGAATTTGGACGTTAGTGTTGCCACTAGAAAAAATGATTTTCGGTCAAAATCTGACATTTGACCGAATTCCATTTTGTTAAATTCGGTCAACAATTTCGGTCAAAAATCTAAACCTTGTAATATCATTAAAAAAGGTAATAGACTAATAATAAATCTCCACAAATGCATTATGTATATATCCAGGGGTTCCTACTGTTTTTCGTACTACGACTATCCATATAGGATGTAATATTTTTGCGACGCTCTTCTAAAAGCACAAGTTATTAATAGAAGCTGATCTTACTGAAGATTCATTAACGGGCCCAATATGGACGGATTGATGTTGAAAGTTAGCTTTCAAACGCTGAAGAGTCGACTTTGAAGGGTCCCGGCGCGTTTTAGAAATAAAGTTTTATCACTTGGACATACTGCCAATCGTGCAACGTGCCATGGTGAATTAGCATCAGTGCGACTGAATAATAAGCACCCAGATTAGACAGACGCCACCAAAACAATATGGTCCGCACATGCTGCCAACATCGAACATTCCCAATTGAAAAACCCGTATTTAATTTGTGGATTTTTTGCGAGGGGTCCCATGTTCGATCGATCCCCGGAAAAATACAACATCTTAGGTTTTTTTGCACTGCGCCACCTCTCGCGAATGTCTGACAAACATCCGAGTATATAACTCTAAAGAGCTTCTCAATTCAGCCATTCGGTTTCAGACCAAACTTAATTTGGTCGTTTGATTGTGATGACTCTAGACTTCTCCCATTTAACGTTAAGTTAGATTATGAGCGTCGTTGATACTCTTGCCCAGCTTGACCTTTGTCAGATAAATAATTTTCCTAATGAATTTAATAATATTCTCGATTTGGTATACTTTGATTCCGAGCTTGACATTAGTATCAACAACTCCATGATCTCACTTTGTCGTAATTCTGTTTTTCATGTAGCTCTATCCATGCAGTTTAAATTTTATGAGTTTTTTAAACCGGGTTCCGGTGACACTTATTTTAAGTATAATTATGCTAAAGCTAATTTCAGCAACATTTCAAGCTATTTAGATAGTATAAATTGGTTCAATATTTTTAACAATAATTGTAACTTGGACAATTCTTTTAATGTATTTATCAAAACTGTGAAAATGGCAATTGATTTGTTTACACCTAAAATTAAGTCTGTCAAGGGTAACAAGCCCATTTGGTTTAATGACAGAATCATAAACTTAAATAATAGGAAAAATAAGGCCTATAAACGTTTTCGTAATAGAAATAACGACCCGCAACTTCTGAAAGTTTATCGGACGCTTCAAAAATAATTTGATGTTTTAAATAAGTTTCTTTACAGACAGTATGTTCTTTCTGTCGAATCTAATTTAAAAACTAATAGTAGACGCTTTTGGAGCTTTATTAATAGCAAAAAACAATCTAATGGTATTCCTAACTGTATGCGCCTTAATAGTGTATCCTCATCTGATCTGTCAACCATTTGTAACATGTTCGCTAACCACTTCCAATCTGTTTATTCTTGTGGTACAAACATACCTAGAGTCTCATGTAACTACTCAACGCCCTTTGAGTTTGTAAATATCGGCAACTTAGAGTGTTCGATCACTGAAGTCCTACTTTCATTCCTACTTAACCGATCGTATCCAGTATGTTCGCATAAACGAAATGCTCTCGTCACCAATTTATGTTACGTCTGGAGTACCTCAAGGTAGTCATCTGGGCCCTCTGCTCTTCCTTTTGTTTATTAATGACATTCCTGACTTGTTTTTGAGTTCCCAGTGCCTTATGTTTGCTGACGATTTGAAGATATTCCGAGCAATACGTTCAGTTCAAGATTGTCTTCTTCTACAAGAAGACCTTAAACGTCTTTCTGTGTGGTGTAATAACAATGACCTTCATCTCAATGTCTCTAAATGTCAAAGCCTTTCTTTTTATCGCCACCTCTCTCCAATTCCCTTTACGTATGTAATCGATAATACCCCATTGTCCACTATCTGCTCCAAAATAGATCTTGGAGTTATTTTTGACATTAAACTTAGCTTTTGCAAGCACATTGAGTTTGTGGTTGCCAAAGGTAATCAGATGCTAGGTTTCTTATTGAGGAATTCGAAAGACTTTCAAGATCCGCATACTCTGAAATGTTAATTTTTTGCATTTGTCAGATCACATCTCGAATACTGTAGTATAGTATGGAATCCATTTTACGAAGTACATTCTTTTAGAATTGAGAAGATCCAAAAGCGTCTGACTAGAGTAGCTGTTCGTAGACTACGATGGAATATTGAAATGCCATCTTACGAGACCAGATGCAAATTATTTGGTATCTTACCTCTTTTCAGACGGAGGCAATATTTCTCCATTATGTTTATTCGCGATTTGATAGATGGTCATATCGATTGCCCTTTTCTATTATTATTAGTTGGATTTTATGCTCCTGCGAGAGTTCTAAGAAATCGCTTTTTATTTCATATACCCTATCATAGGGTTAACTATGGTTACAATGAACCAATTTCTAGATGCCTTAGAGAATCGAATAAATATTGTGATGTTATTGATTTTCATTTTAGTAGAGATTCATTTAGGAATAAATTACTCCTGTTGTTAGGCTTTGGTGGTAATTTTTAAGTATAATTTTTGTATTAAGTATCTAATCTAGCGAGAACAGTAGATGTACTCATTTGATTGAAATAAATAAATAAATATATGCTAAATATATGACTCGGAACAAAATTGTAGCTCATTCATTAGCTTCAAAAATAAAAATTGTTGTGACTGTAAGACACTAAGCCTAGGGTGTCTGCACGCCTGTTGAGTGTTGCGCCAACTATTATTTATGTTTTATTTTTCATTCAATAAAAAATATTCAAGCCGTTTAGATTTATTTAATTTACTTAAAGAGGAAGTCTGGTAGAATAATGCGGGAAACACAAATACGCTTAATCTTCGAATGTAATGTGGCTATAATGTGGATTTTGATTTTGTTTTGACCGCCTACTTTGTTTCAAAAATGAGGGAGCGAGTTCAAAGTTGAGGCAACGTCGCGTACAGGCGACCTGTACCTACCGTTTTGCGATGTCCTTTGGATAGCGGTCCGACCCACGCCCAGGGCCTCTTAAAATCGAAACCAGTTGCTTGCTTGCATATTAATGACAGATTAAAATAACACTAAATGTCAAATGCTACAGCATATATCCCAGTAGAAACTTGTCACTTGAGGTTTCACAATTGAGTTTTTACATTTAAAATAAAGAAAGCTTTGTTCGTTAGGTTATTTTTTTGTTCGGTGCGCGCTATATTCATTTGATGAAAAGACATTTGGTAATAAACTGATCTGTCAAATTCGGTAAAAAAGAATTGTATTTTAGGTCAAAAAGCATTTGACCGAATTCAAACACTTCGAATTCAGTCAAATTTTACCGAAATTATAGCAAAATGACATCCCTGGTTATAACCGATGTCGTTGTAAGCGATTTTGACTGTAATTTTATTATTTCATCTCTTTACCAACTTTTAAGGCTAAAGCTGCCATCTATCTCAAGATTATAGTGTAATTTTGAGATTTCGATGTTCAACGCCATCTTTCGGAAAAATTTAAAACTTTTGATTTAAGTGCACTTGTCACTTCATAAAAAAATATGCTGTGTAAGTTTCAGCTTAATCGACTGAAGATTTTCGAAAAGGAGTTTGCAATTTTTTTTCTTGTATGAGACACTTCCAATCCAAGCTTATACCAAAAATTGTCTGAAAATGTTAGTAAAAAAAAAATAAATAAATGGCGCAACAGGCGGACGCGGAAGACACCCTAGGCCTAGCCTCTCGCAACCATTCTTTTGTGTTAATTTTTTTATTTTTGGGACGAATGAAAGGGACCAACAATTTTATGCCGAGTCCGAACGGCTGGATTGAGAAGCTTTTTCAAGACAGACATACTCTCGGATGTTTGTCAGACGTTCGCGAGTCGTGGCGCAGTAGAAAAAACCTTACGATGTGTTTTTCCGGAGATCGAACCTCGCACAGTAGTCCAGCACGCAAACCACTGCGCCTACTCTAGTAGGTTTATTAATAATGTGTTTGAGGGCAGTATTGACACAGTTCCAGTTCCAGGCATAGTTGAAATCATCGTTAAGAAAAACTTCATGAGAAAATTCGTTTAATTCTTCGAACCACTCACTAAATTTATACCAAAAAACCTCTTTTAACATTTCGGTGACTTGCAGCCCCCAGCTATAATTATTAATGTGCAAGCGAAAGTCACCAAATATCCTTATTCATTGCATACTTTTTGCTTGTCACATTTCTATTAAAAAAACAAATAACACTAACAAGTAACAATGGTGTCATACTTCTTCGAAAATAAGGAAGGTCTAACCGTCAATTCTCATTATCATTACTATAGCCAAATGTTAACCGAACTTTTTACTCTCAAATCAAGATAGATAGATGTGGAAGACCTGCGATTTCAACGAGTCGAAGCCACATCTCACATCTATATATATAAAAAGAACAACTTCCAGGACCATGCACCTGGACCAAGATCGTTTGATTTGCCGCCGTTGGATTAATTTTTTGTGATCGTGTTTATGCACACAATCCGCAAACGCTTGACGCTTTAAAAACTAAAATTCGACAGGTTATGGCCGAGTTATTGCCCGATAAGTGTCGAAATTACCTTGTCGAAATGGACTCTTGCAAGAACTCCCGTTGAAGGCATTCAATTGATATTATCTTTCATTCGTAATGGCAAAATCCAAACAATACATTGAAATAAAAATTTGGTCGAAATGTAAATCATACATGTGTTTCGTTTAAACTTACTTTTGGAACCACAAAATGGACGAACGAGACGAACGTGCCAAGCCCAACCAACAATAACATTGTTTCTTCTGGGAGGGAACCTGCCTTGCCTTACATAAACATCAAGTGATATTTTCTCGGATTTAACTGCCACTCCCGGAACTCCGGGTTCAATCGCCGGAAAAACACAAATTACACCTTAAAGTTTTTTCTACTGCGCCACCTCTCGCGAACGTCTGACAAACATCCGAGAGTATGACTGTCATGAAAAAGCTTCTCAATTTAGCCGTTCGGACTCAGCATAAAATTGTAGGTCCCTTCCATTCGTCCCAAAAATAGAAACTCACACAAAACGAAAGGTTGCGAGAAGCTAGGCCTTGAGTATCTACCCGCCTGTTGCGCCACCTATTTATTTTTTCTGTAATTGCCACATCGACATCAGTGCTTAATGTCATTATGGGTTGCTCTCCTTCTGCAAGTACCCTCCTACTGCAAGTTCCAACGTTTTCGATTTAACCACAAATCAGAATGAGAATAGTGTGTGGCAAGATGTACAAAATAAATGGCTAATACGTCATAGTCGTGCTGTTATTATCGGCATTCATACCTCACGTGATGATATGAATACTATCACCCCAATTAAATGACTACAAATAGCTCCATGTTTTTTGTTACAACTTCTAAACAATCTATTATTAGAAAATGTTTTGTTGATGCTTTAAAGTATAAATTTGTCAACTTTGATGTTAATGCCAAAATTGTACAAAATTGTTTTTACTCATATATCGCATAACCGAACCACAACTAACTTCACTACCTTTGTAGCGTTCAGATATATAAAGTGTTTTAGTTGGTTCTTCTGTCTTCTTCTATCTCTGGCATTGTGTGCAGTGTGAACGACCACCGCCATTATTAGCCAAATTAAAATTTAATTTGTTTGTACCACTCTGACGGTGTTTGTTTTTGTTGCGCGTAATTTAAATAATTAGGCAAATGAAAGTTGACAACTATAAAAACAATTGACACATAAATGCGTTGTTATAAACAAAAATTTAGCAACGCATCCATTACCGCCAGGGAATGCCGAAACAACAATAAATCACCATGGTTTGGCTTTGCTTCCGCAATTGCAGAGCAACAGTAATCCAAGATTATGTATGTATGCATTATCTCAAATATAGGAGGCTTCTCTTCAAAACTAATAATTTTCTTTTGTTGTAGACGCATGCAAGTGTAATATTTTTGCTTTCGCGGAGGCCTGGCTCTGTGTTATGGAAGAAGAAATTTCGACATGTCTTTATTCTCGGTTTTTCGCTGCGACCGGATTGATTTGACGAATGTCTGTAAATTTGATTCATTACTTGCTGCGAGGTGCTTATTCAAATCTAAATAAATAAAAAATAAATAGGTGGCGCAACAGGCGGGTGATACCCAAGGCCTAGCTTCTCGCAACCATTCGTTTTGTGTGAGTTTCTATTTTTGGGACGAATGGAAGGGACCTACAATTTTATGCCGAGTCCGAACGGCTGAATTGAGAAGCTTTTTCATGACAGTCATACTCTCGGATGTTTGTCAGACGTTCGCGAGAGGTGGCGCAGTAGAAAAAACTTTAAGATGTAATTTGGGTTTTTCCGGGGATCGAACCTGGGATCCCTCGCACAGTAGTCCAACACACTAACCACTGCGCTACTGCGCTTATTCAAATCTGTTGCCATTGAAATTGTACGTTTGGATTATGTTGGTGGTGTTTTGCTAATATTTATCAGGGGCCTGTACCACAAAACAAAAATTTAACTTTTTAACAAGTAATTTCTTAACATATAAATTTAACAGGCAAAGTTAGTTTCTGTACCACCAAATTATTCGCTATGAAAGTAAAATTTCCCTTAACACTTGCTGTAGAATTTTGCAAAACTAAATGGTGATTCAAAGCGTGTGCGCGTTAAAAAAAAGGGTGTTTGTATTAGCTAAGTGAAGGCTTCAAGCCCCAGTTGTGGTCGAAATGCTATGGAAAGCCCAAAGGACGTGAAATCTGTCATCAATAACAATCCACTCCACGCATAGCGATCACTAGGATGAGGCCATACATTTTGCAATCGATTTTCACTCTTTATACCTGTTGAAAATGTTTTACCCGGAAACTTTTACTACCTGTGAACATATTTTCCCAACAGTAAGTCATAAAATTAAAGGGTAAATAAAAAACTAAGGCTGGAATTTCCCGAGACAAACAAGAAACTACCAGAAAAGCGTAAAAAAAGATCCGCCACTAGAATGGGGCGAATATTTCGTTGCAGGAGTGCACATCAGGGATTTTTTCTCAAAGTTTTGTTAAGAAAATTAAAAAAAAAAAAAACGTTGAAAAGAACTGGAAATGCTTGGACAGCGACAGAAAGAGGAAAAACAGATGCTTTCAAGGAGTTAGGACTCTCAGGCCGAGAAATTGCAAGGAGGCTAAATAGAAGTAAGACTGTTGTAAACAGTTATCTTGTGAATCCACAACACCATGGGAACAATTAAAAAGGACGCACGGCAGAAGCAACAACATTGCGAGAAAAGCGGTTAATTCTACCTCGAATTTCACTCTACCAGCGACTAAAATAAGGGCCAACAGTGGAGTATCAACCAGCAAAGCAACGGTCCGAAGGATAGTACGAAAAAGTGGTACTATATAGAGAAGAAAACTAAATAAAAAAGAAACCTGTCTTGGGGCAAGTACACAAAAAGGATCGAATTAATTTTCCAAGGGAACAAGTCGCTTGTAGCAGTGAATGGAAACGTTTTGTCTTTTTGGATGGTTACAACTTTTATTTCCATGATCCAAAAAAGAAGGAGTTTATTTTGGCAAGACATCATAGCCGTACATCAGGTGTAATGGTGTGGGCACAATCGGGTTGAAGTTTTTGTCAACAACAATAAACGGAAACAACTACAAATGTTTGCTGTAACGGTCATTTCCAAAAGTGAAACACATTTTCGGACCCCTGCCTCGGATATTCCAACAAGAAAATCCCCCTATCCACACTTCCAAGGTTTTTTGAAGTTGGATACAATCAGAAGAAGTGGAACTTTTGGCATGTCCGCGCTATTCACCGGACTTAAACATAATGGAAAGTGTTTGGGCATAGTTATTAGACCATGGTATATTAGGCCACAGACCACAATCACAAAACCACTGTATCTTCCGAAATATTGTGAAACTCTACCGCACTCGAACTGTTGGTGTGAATCTTTGCTTCCACTATTTAATAGATGCACTTTTACTTTTATACAAACAAATAAAATTGCACAGTTTACAATAATAATTTTTACTTTGACAAAACTCCTGCTGTACTCAATTACGGTTACCGCTGTTCCCGGCTTCGGCTTCCTTATTTCGCAAACAGTGTTCGGATTTATTTCACATTTAAATGCGAAATAAGACTGAATCTCAAAATGCATAGCATGGCCTTATTTCGCTTGGCATTATTTCACGGTACCGCTTTAAACTATCTACCACTACTTATTTTCAAATATTTTATATTTTATGTTCTCTATATGTATTTTAAAATTGGAATTCTTTTGTTTACAGAAGACGATACCATTGAATAATTCCAACACACAAATGATAGCAGTGTTCGAAACAGTATTTGCAGACTGGAAAGCAGTAAGTGTCCATCCTATTAGTCATATTCACGTGCCATATATTTTGTTAACCTTTTTAAGACTAATTCATAATTGTGTTACGTTACTCTAACTTACGTTATATGGCGCCTTAGTATCTAAGGTGAGGTCCCCTTCCAACTGGATGCGCTACATCTTTGTGCGACTGGAGTAGAATCGAAGATGATCCATGTTTGAACATTGTTAACCATCTTAGCCGATTATTAAGCTTCGATCGGTTCGTTTGTTATCGCCTCAATTTCGTGGATATACTTTGCTACAGAAATGATGCGGCAATATCATCCGCAAAGTCTATAATCTTCACTCTCAGAGGCGTTGCCAGCCTCAAAACCCCATCGTGCATAAAAGACCATATGAAAGGGTCTTGTGGAATGCCCGTCATTTCAAGGGTTCATCTGACGACAGCTTCGGTGTTATTTGCCACTTGGTTCTACTTGGCCTTTTCCCCTTGCAGCGCCTGTTGTACTCAACACGTGTTCAACGCCGTTTGCCTTTATGTACTCCTCGAATGCTTTTGAAGCGAATGCAGATCCTCTGTCGCTTACTACCCGAGCGGGAGTACCAAATATGATAGACCACTCGACCGTCTTAAGCACTTCTTCGTATCCAGTCGATTTCGTAGGATACCAGCCATACAAACTTGGTAAATCCATCCATCATTGCAAATATGTACTTGTACTGTTTTGCTGTAGGATCCATACAACCAAGATGATCTATATGCAGAGTATGTATGTATGTATATGCAGTGTAAGTAACCTACTTTTTTACCCAACTTATGTATTACGTTTGTGTACATAAATGCCGGACTGGTACACTGGTACGGTACGTTTATGTTTTTTTTTTGTTCCGCCCGGCCACTTCTACTAATTGCATCCTGATCTGGTGTTTTCTTGTCGCCAACCTTTTTACACGCCAACAGCAATTCCTCTTGTGTGGAATATCGACATTGAAAGATACCGTTACTTCCGCTAGAGCGGTGACCGCTGTGAAAAAGTATAGTGACGACTTACCTAGTCGGGGTGATGCATGAACTTTCACTTTCGTCATGACGATCCTGCAAGCAGTTACTATCAGCTTCGTTCAGTGACTTTTTGAAATTCTTGCTTCTCCCTTTGGCAGCAATTTTCAGGGATTTTCTCTCGTTTTTGTACGTTTTAAGGACATTCTTCTTGGCATTGAAGCACCAGATCCGTCATTATTATCTTCCCGATGGTCGCTGTGAGTGTAATCTTCGAAAACACACAAACTTTTCTCTTCTTGCCAAGGGGAGGTGCCTGCAAAAGTAATAAAGTCCACACCTGCTTCGGGAATTTATTCTTTGCCCTCTATTGATTAGAACGTTGCAATTGCTTCGAGATGTGCTTTGCCCCTTACATCGATCGGTCGTCTTCCGTGCACACACTTTAAAGTCTCCTCTTATGACTATTGAGTGTCATAATTATTACGAGGTCATCCAGCAGCTTCTGGTATGTTTGAAGCTTTGACATTATTGCTCGTAAAGAAGGGGTCTTAGATTAGATTAGATGGTAGACCGAGAGCGCCTTTACCGGCCCTGGCACTGCGGCCTCTCTAAAGGAGCCTATTTTGCCTTCCCTGGTGAGGTCCTAGATCCATCTTTTGACTCCAGAGACAGTCAGGAAGATAAGAATCTTCTCTGGGGGAAGTCAGCAAGTTTTGCTGTAGAAATGATTTCTTCGCCAAGGACTTTCTTTCTGAGACGGAAGAGAGATGGACATTCAATGAGAATGTAAAGATAGGATTCATCATTCATCCCATCACTCTCCAGGAAAAGACTAACAGCCTTAATTAAATCTGAATTAGGGTTAATTTTGGTTTAATTGCAGAAAACGTTATTCACAAACTTTTTTCAAAGATAATTTCCATTTAATCAAGTGTCAAAAAATTAAATGCCGAAATCGGCATTCAGGAGCAAATTAACTCTGAATTAAATTGTTGAAATCATCATGGCGTTCTTATCTCATGCACACAACATTCCAGAGAAAAATGTCAGAATTTATCAAATATTTCTACCAATTGCATACTTTTATATGAAATGCTGGTATACTTTTAGGCTTATTGCCTTAATTCCTTGATTAGCTGTTATACTAGCAAAAATTCTTTATGAATGAACATTTTTTAATCCTTAATTAAAATGACAGTTTCGAGTTTGAAGTGAATTAGCTGAGACACTGATAATTAACAGATTAAATGAATCTAATGAATAAGGCTGTACATGTGGGGTCCGGTGAAATTCCAATTCGGTAAAGATGTTTTTTCATAAGACCAAACAAATAAATAAATAAATAGCGGGTAGACACCCAAGGCCTAGCTTCTCGCAACCATTCGTTTTGTGTGAGTTTCTATTTTTGGGACGAATGGAAGGGGCCTACAATTTTATGCCGAGTCCGAACGGCTGAATTGAAATGCGTTTTCATGACAGTCATACTCTCGGATGTTTGTCAGACGTTCGCGAGAGGTGGCGCAGTAGAAAAAAATTCAATATGTAATTTGTGTTTTTTTCCGGGGATCGAACGCTGGTAACCCAGCGCACTAACCACTGCGCTATTGCGCCCAGACCACGGTCAGTGATAATACCTGTCAGGATTCTTAGGTTGTTTTTGTCCAGATTAGTAAGGAAATAGGATTTTGTGGGGGAGCATTTTGGGAAGAACGTGTTTTAAGTTCATTAGACTCGATTGGAGCTAAGCTCCTAATGTATTCCCTGAAGCATCCCTTGCTGACATCACAGAAGGGTTCAGATCCGACGAGTGGCATTGTCGCGCCGACTTTAGCCAGTGAGTCAGCCGTTTCGTTTCCAGTAAAGCCCCTGTGGGCTGGTAAGATTTTCTTTGCTAGTTCGTAGATGGCCATGTAAGTTTCTAGGATTTTATAACAGATGAGTCCAGAGCTTTAAGAGCGGCTTGGCTGGCAGAGAAGATATATATAGTTTTACCACGTGTAGTAGAACTAAAATTTATTCTAGCGCAGTGGTTGATGGCAAGGGCTTCAGCCTGGAATATAGACGAGTACTTGCCTAAGCTGACTGAAAATTTCGCTTGAGGCGCTTCTCCATAAATGCCAGATCCAGTCTCTAAATCCATCTTGGAACCGTCTGTATACCAGACTATGTCAAGTCGCGATGTGTTGGGTTTGTATTTTACCCATTCTTTCCTTGGCGGGATGATGATACAGAAGTTTTTATGTCAGCTCCCTTCTGTAGTACTGCCGGAAATATGCCATCATCTCCTGCTGCTTTGTACAGCTTCAGGAAAGCTAAGACCCATTTTATGGCATCGGTTTTGCATATTTGTCTCGCAGTTTTCCAGTCTTCTCTCGTCGGCAGGCAGTTCCGCTCGAGTCGAGGAGATAGGTTTGCTGTGAGAGAATCAATAATTATTATTTATCCAGGAAAGTGTGTTTTAAGTAAGAGTTCAAGCGTGTCTTTCTTATTTTGTGTCTGAAGGCCATTCTCATCGGTAAGTGTTCATAACGTGACGGTTTTGTCAGAAGCAGGAACTTTGTGGAGTCGCCAGCTGGAAGGTATCTCAGATATATCTTCGCAGTACTGCTTGAATGATTCTTTTTTTGCCTTTTTGATTTATTTGTTGTAGTTAGTAAGAACAGTAGAGTAGGTTTGACCATCACCATTGCGCTTTGCTTTGTTGAAAAGTTTCCTTACTCTAGATCTGTGTTTTTTTAGATCCTTACTGTTTCCCTTTTAGCCTTTTTAGACTTAAGTGGCCAGTTTTCCTCGTAGGCAGAGATGATTGAAGATCTAACTAGTTCGGCAGAATATTCTGGTTTTTCTCTGGTGTCGATTCGAGGTGGTTTGCTCTTTGTAGGAGGTGTTTCTCTTTGGACGGAATTGTATGTTAGTAGGGTTGGGTTCATCTATTTCAAATCTAATGTGTCGATGATCTGAGGAAGACGGTTCAGAGGACACATGCCAGTTGAAGACGAGGTTGTTAGATGGAGATGTTGAGAGAGTCAGGTCTAGCACTTTCCTTCTAATTGCATTTATAAAGGTAGGTTCCCTCCCGATATTGCATATATTTAGGTTATTACATGTAACATGTAAGAAGGGGTCTTAGAAACGCTGACAGAATATGTGGCATGTCGATATAGTCCATTATAATCTCCAAAGGTACATACATGGAGGGTCAACTTCAGCATTTTTGTAATGGACTATTCCGATAATATACGTATAAATATTTATTTTTAGTTGTATCAAGACTCATAACTCAGGCAATGATCATACATTCTGTGATAGTAAATCACGTGTTTGAAAATAGATTGTGTAAGTAGATCCAATACATTTTCAAAATTAAATTTAAATACAAAAATATTTATTATTTTTTTCAGATACTACTTCTATTGACATGCGAATTAAGTAAAATATGCTGTATATAGGGAGAAACCATTTCAAAAGACACAACAAAATAGATATTGTGATTTTTTATTATAACTGCCTGCTACTAAGATCTGTGATAAAAAATCATCAATCAGCCACAAATAGTCTCCTTTACTTCCTTTCATCGAATTTAAGACTTGATAATAGAAATAGATAATCTACAATTAAAATAATGCCCCTGTAGTTGTGCAATTTATACATATGTAGTAGTATCTTCACTTTTTCAACTCAGTTTTATAAGGAGGGAAGTAAAAAAGGAGCGGAGCGATACAGTGTTGGCGAAGTAGCAGTCTTTGTGTCACTCAAAAGTATTGCAACAGAAATAATATGTCCGATGGAGAAGCAGCACAGGAAACGAAAAAATCGGGGGAAAACGCGGCAGCGATACCTGACCAGTTGTCGTCACCACAACATTCAGTAAATCCACATCAATATCAGCAACATTCACATCGGCATAATAGGCAGCGGCAAGCCTATCATCATCATCATCAGCATCATTCGCCCGCACCAGTGTCTGTACGATCTGCATCCGTAGGATCATACTCAGAGGAATCTTTCACAGAATCCTTCAACGAAACCACAACTATTCCAGCAGATCCAGATGAGACAAGTGCATTGCAACGTGTGCGTTGTTATCCAAATGCAAAACAAAATCAGCAGCCGAATCAAGAAACAACAGGGGAGCAGGCTTCCACCTCAGGGGATGAGCAGTTTCTGCAGCAAGTTGTGAGACGAGTAACAAACTTGACAGTTTTGGATGGCATGTACGTTACTTTAACAGGTAAGTTTTTTTTTTATATCAATACGCAAAAACTATTATATACCCACAGGTTGATATTATACAAAATATATATCTGGTTGTGTGTTCAGTTCATCCTGCCTGACTAGCTTAACTGAACAATTCGTTTCTGTTTCTGAGAATTTTATTGATTTGTTTTGGTTGATTTAATGAATCCCTTTCTAAGGCAATCGTGTCATGCTAAATGTAAACATTGAACACAGTATAGTTTTTTGGGTCTGAAGCACGCTTGCAAGTAGGAAAATAAACTGCTCCCTTGGAAAAAGTTCCATTAGAATGTCGGTGACCAGGCGGGTGGACTCCTTAGGCCTGCTTCTCGCAACTATTGGTTTGTGTGAGTTTCTATTTTTGGGACGAATGTAAGGGACCTACATTGAGACGCTTTTTTTTAGGACAGGTATACTCTCGGATGTTTGTCAGACGTTCGCGAGAGGTGGCGCAGTAGAGAAAACCTTAAGATGTAATTTGTGTTTTTTTTCCGGGGATCGAACCGGGGATCCCTCGCACAGTAGTCCAGCACACTAGCCACCGCGCCCACTCGAAAGATAAACCTCAAATCATCACTGGACACTGTCTGATAGGTAGGCACGCAACTAGACTTGGTGTTCCCTCAAATGATTTTTGTAGAAGCTGTAGAGAGAGATGAGGAGGAGGATGAAACTGTCCCCAACCTCCTCTGCTCCTGCCCTGCTCTTTCTCGGAATAGGAAAATCCACTTAGAAGCTTACTTCTTTAACGACCCTGGTGACCTGATTACTAATGACATCAGGAGTTTATTACGCTTCTTTAAAAGCTTAAAATGGTTCTAACAATTAGGCGTGGAGTAATATTTGATCCAGACGGTATCACAATGGACCTAACATTGGTCTAAGTGTGCTGGCGTATGCTGGCAGCCACTTCAACATACCTACCTCAAACTCGCTTTGGGTAGTCTTAAGGTGCTAGTACACGATATGTAGCGCGCCTCGTATATATGTGGCTCTGACGTCACCGGATAGTCTACTCATATAGCACACATTTCGTGTTTCTTATGTAGCGCAGTGGCTACATAAAATTGTGCTAGTACACGGAATGTAGCACAGCGCCCACATATCGGTTGGCTGTTGGCTATTCGTTTCTGATGATGCTATCCGCAGTTTTATTGCCCTGTGTCAAGACTGCACACTAGAACTGTAGGTTATTTTTGTTCTATTGTTCTGTTTTATTGCTTTGGGTGTATCGCGTCGCGTTCGCTACTTTTATGACCCACAAAAAACTAAATACCATGCTGCTCGTACAAAACACACTGACACAAACCTAAATGCTGAAATTACATTCAAAAATACACGAACCGTGCAGGTAACCACTCGACATTATGTAGCGCACTGACACAAATCGTGTGTGCTAGGGTAGTACACGGAATACCGAAAAGCCACACACGAGTGCTTCATATCGTGCCTCAAACGTATGAGTACCTTATGTGAGTGGCGCCAAGATGGCTAGTACACGGTATGTAGACATTGCCTCCATACGCTGACGTCAAAATTACGTCAGAGCGACATATATATGAGGCGCGCTACATATCGTGTACTACCACCTTTAGTCTATATAAGAAATAAAGAAAGTTGATTTCTCCCATTTTGGAAACTTTACACCGCGTCTCCACGAGCAATATTTCATAGCTTGCCATATAGTATGCTATGAAAATTGCTCGTGGAGACCACAAATAGTATTCTATGAAAAATGGTATTCCATCTATTGCTCAGCTCATAGCTTGCTATCAATAGTATGCTATGGGGTGTACTTTTTTGTTGTGACGCATGTGTTTTCGTGTGATGGCTATGGAAATAGTAAGATATGAAATGCCCACCCTACATTTTATTGCATACTATCGTTATTTCTTTCTATGAGAAATAACAGATGGCAAGCTATGAAATATTGCTCGTGGAGACGCGGTGTTACTTGAGCCACTAGTCATTGGGGACTTAATACATACATACATATCTCATAGTAGGTACCTAATTCTGTCAAATGAGCGAAGGGGGCGAATAAATGCTAGTGTTATATATCAGAACAGAAAAATAGCATGAATGAAGACATTTTCTTATTCCAAGTAATTTTTGTTCGCTTACATCATTCTAATTTATGATTTCCTTTGTTATATTCATGACAGTGCCTTAACAAATTGTAGTTCAATCAACTAAAAACAAAAACATACAATATTCAAAAATACTCATGGAGATGGCATGGAAAACAAAATATAAACCTGGGTCCTGGTGTAATAAGGTTCAGATTGAGAAAGAAAAATGCGAGGGTAATAACTTTGTTGTATGAGTGTATGGTTGATGTCATGCCCACACAGTGTTTTGTTTGAACAATCACATATGAATGTTTACAACTTTAGCTCACATGAGTGTCGAGAAATAGCATTTGAAATGTTTTTTTTTGGGTGCAACGCCCCTTTGTCCAATTTTAAACAAACTTCACACAAGCTCCTTTATGCCAATAGCAAAGATTCAGTCTCGCCGTTCTCGAGTTTTTGCGAGACTAACGCACAGGCGCAACAATTATTTTTTACAGTAAGCGTCAAAAGTGAGTGAACACTAATGCTGTTTTCATTTGTCTTTGGAGTTTAAAAACTGTTTTATTTATAAAGTATTTTATGCTTTCGAAATTCAACATGTTTTGTTATTGTTATGTTGTTATGTAACTTCATCATCCAACGGCGGAGTTATTATACATGGTGACTTCAATGTCCATAACATGGATTGGCTACGATGTTCTAATCGAACGGACGAGGCAGGGAAACATGCTGAAGACTTTGCCATTTGCTGCAATCTCACTCAGCTCGTTAATAAGCTCACGCGAATTCCAGAGAAAATATCAAATTATGGCAACACTCTCGATCGGTTTCTTACAACAGAGCCAGATAATTATAAAATAAAAATATCTGCTCACTTAGGAAATTCGGATCATGCTCTAATATCTGCTATCCTCTCTATACCGACACCAATAGGATCATTCGATTTGGAATTATAGTAGATCTAACTGGGACGAGCTGCGTAATTTTTTCGCTTCGTTGCCATTGGCTGCATATCAGCTTTATAGATACCGATGTCAACATGTGCGCAAAAGCCGTAACCGAAATGATTTTACTTGTTATGGAACTTTATATTCCACATTGCATCAAAAACCTAGCTTCATATAAGCCCAGGCTTAACAAAGAATGCAAGCGCGTTACCGCAGCGAAAAACAAGGCTTCCCGTGAATGACGGTCAAACCCTTCGGAGCAAAAAAAATCTGAATTTATAATTCTTCGAAATAGATGCAACCTAATTATTGAATCGGTGAATCGGACAATTTACAACGAAAGAGTCACTAACAAAGTAATTGGATGTCCTAACGGCTCACGCGCATTCTGTTCCATGGCAAAGGCAATCAGTAATAACTTTAGTTACTCTTCCTTTCCACCTCTAGTAAAAGAAGACGCCACGCTAGCGACAACACCTAAAGAAAAAGATGTTCCAAGGAACTCAAAGACATTATCCCTCGAAATGCAACTTTTGGGCGCCCCACGAGACAGGCAGCTAATGCTCATGACCATACAGTACACTTGACAACCGAGGACGTCAATTTTCCAAAACTCCTTCTGTTACAGGACAAGCAAACCTTGGAACTCGCTTCCTGGGGATATATTTTCAGAAGACTTCAATTTGCAGCAATTTAAATGTAGAACTAACATCCATCTACATGTTTCAAGACATTAAAGAAAACTTAAAAGTGCATCGGTGTTTGCTCACTTTTGATGCTCACTGTATATACATATAGATTCCTTGACTCGAGAAGAAAATTGTACCTATAATGTGATCTTAATTCGAGATATTTTATCTGCAACCGGCAATAGTGAGAGTCTAGATACTTATGCGTGTGAAGTTGTATGATATTTGATTCACGGCCGTACTCCAGTATATGGTCATTGGTCAGCATGAACTTCCGAATACTATATGTATTTTTGCCCAGAAATATTTTTAAAGTTAAGTACATCTTGTGATACAAATGAATAAAGTCAGTTGTAAAGAGTTACTCGAGTGTTAAACATCGAATTCAAATAAAGACAAAAAATATTCTGAGCTAAAAATGACCACTGGAGGTGATAAAAAAGTACAATTGTTCAAGGATTATAATCAAATTATCGTAGATAGTGGAAAATTACGTCCCTTGGATTTAAAATCCACAAATTTATCAGCGGCTTGGAAACGTTGGTACAAACAATTCCACATTTTTTTGACAGCAAGTGACTTGTTCGGTGCGACTGATGTAAGGAAAAATGCATTACTTTTGCATAACTTAGGAGCAGACTGCTTCGAAATATTCGATTCGTTTAAAATCAATGAAGAATCGACGAAACATGAGGATTTAGTGAAAAAATTCGACCAATATTTTGTTCCAAATATTGCAATGGAACGGTTCCATTTTTTTTCTCGTCGTCAAAGGCACGATGAAACAATGGATGAATTCGTAGCGCAATTAAAAGAATTAAGTAAAACATGCGAATTCAACACACTTAAGGACGAATTAGTAAGAGATTTATTCATATGTGGATTGAATCAAAACCAGAGATCTGTCCAAGAGAAGTTGTTAAATGAATCTGGAAAAAATCTAGAAGAGATCATCCAAATCGCAAAATCACTCGAACTTGCTGAAGAACAGTCGAAAGTGTTTGTAGCTCTTAGTGGCAAAGAAAATGAGTTAATCGGATTCATTCAAGAAAAAGGACATCAAACAAATGGAGAAAGCATAAGTCACCAAAATAAAGCAAGACAAATGCAACAAAAATGCAGTAGGTGTGGAAAACGGCACAAGCGGAACGATTCTCCGGAAGATTCAAGGGGAGCAGTTTGTCACAAGGGCAACCGGAGAAACCTCTTCGCGAAATTGTCCAGAACAGCGGAAAACAGACGATTGTACACTATAGAGGAAGAAACGCAGTCAGCAGAAGAAGAGCAAGCAAAGGCGTTAGGAGCAAACACACGGAACGTTGAAATGGAGATAAATAGAACAGATGCAACACTACAAGGTATAGAGGGTAATATTGAAGTTGTTAAATTTAAGAGAAAGCTTTTGGTCTCTTGAAAAAATATTATACATGCTTCGAAGAGGTTAGACTAGGTTACACACGGACTGATTTCATTTCGACCAGGCTGGTGGAGAGAGTTGAGTTGAGTATTCAGGCTTATAAAGCAAACCCAACCGAAGAGAACCAAAAATAATTTCGACGAGTCCGAAATGACTGCAACTCCGTTCTAAGACTTGCAAAATGTTCATATGACCAAAAGCTACGACAAAAAAAAACTTCACTTTCCCAGTGGTAGTAAACAGTTTTGGTCTTTTGTGAAAAATATTAAGAACTCCACGGCGTCGTCAATTCCTACACTCGTTTACAATGACACTCCAGCTGTCAGCTCTTTGGCTGCGCAATTCGTCGCAAGCTCCATTCCAGATTGCATCGTGTCTCCACCTGTGCTCGAGAGCGTCGAATACTTTATGGGACAAATATATTTTCGCACTCGCACAGTAGCAGGAGTATTAAAAGATCTTAACATTCACAAATCCGCTGGTATACAGATGGTATATTCTAAAGAGGTGTTCTTCAACGCTGGCAAAATCACTGCGTAAGCTTTTCTACTTGTCCTTCTCTTCTGGACTCTTTCCGAGTAGATAAAAAATTGCATTTGTCCAGCCCGTTCCTAAAAAAGGAGATTCTTCTTCGCCCACCAACTACTGGTAAAATGGTGATTTGATGACTTATCTCACCGAGAAGTGGAACCAGTCTCTCCATCGAAGATTGTTGCACTTGATATTTCACAGGCATTTGACAGAGCTTGGCACCAAGCTCTTTTGTCGACAATGTGTGCCTATGAGATCGACGCGTCTCCTCTTCAATGGATTAAAAACTACCTTTCTGGCCTTTCAATTCAAGTTGTGTTGGACGGTTTCAAGTCTGCAATTCACCATATAAATTCTGGTGTTACCCAAGGCTCTGTTTTGTCTCCGATACTCTTTCTCATGTTCATCAACGACTACTTGACTGTTACTTCTAATCCAATACACTCTTTCACTGATGATAGTACCCTCAGTTTTTCATATTCGTTCCCTGACTCACTTCCCTGCTCTTCGGCCGTGGATTTGGAACGCCAACGTATGTTAAACGCATTACATCCGATCTTTGAGATGGGGTACAACCAATGCTTCCAAAACACAATACTGCCTTCTATCATTAAAGCGAAACCTGAACCCTCACCCATTATCCATGAATGGGACTTGCATCGACGAAACCGAACGACTTTCCACACTTGGTATGGGTGTCAACGACAAACTCCGTGTGAATGACCACATATACGAAGTCGCCAAAAACGCTGCGAAATGTCTAGGTTTCTTAAATCGATGTAAGAAGTACTTTACACCCTCCGACTTAGCTTTAATATACAAGGCCTTTATTCGCCCTAAGCTGGAGTACAACGCACATATCTAGTCAAGTGCACCAAAAACTTCATTGCACCTACCAGACAGAATTCAAAAGCGCGCGATAAAACTAATAGGTGATAGAAATATAGCGGAGTCTATTGACCCGCTCGAACATCGCAAGAAATGTTTCTTGCCATTCTTTGTTTTATCGATATTTACACAACCAATGCTCTGGTGAAAAAGCTAATTGCATTCCGCCCCTTCAACAATTCTATCGCAACACCCGTCAAACATCGAATGCGCATCAGTTCACCCTTAAGCCTACCTTCGCACGTACTGTAAAATACGGACAGACATACGGACAGAATTGCGAGACCCACCTCTTTGAGTTCCCCTATCAATGTAATATCAGAATTGATCAAAATCTCGAGTTCGAAATTTTATACAAAAACAATATCTTTCTCTTACTATTTACGTATACGAGACAGTTAAAAATACAAATCAGTCTTTTTTCAATGTTTATCCCGTAAGGGTGTTAGTGTAAGCCACGTTTTATGATTTTTTTTTTTAAACTTGATTAGTTTATAGATTTGATGCCCATTTAGGTTCTAGTGTAGTGGTAGAGGATTAAAAATTAAGGCGGTAAAGGTGAGGGTATTTTTGGAACTACTCTTTTACCGTTGTTATGGTGCCACCGTTCGGATAAATACAGGTTACTTAAGGAGAGGATGGGGAGGGAAAACGGTGGTAGGTAGGGGCTATCTCTGGAACTACTCGGCCCTTACCGGAATTGACCTCCGTCAGACATGCTTTTCACATGACCAACTATATGTTGCATGTACGCGTGTGAACAGCTCACAATATTTTTTGTACTTGCGTCCACTAAAAAAACAACAAATACAGTTCACAAAGAAGCATTGCGATAAAATATTTTATAAGCTTGGTTGATTGAAAGTGGCTGCCAGCTGGGAAACGCCACTAAAAAATCTTCAACACTGGAGTGCCAGCCTCCACCGAGGCATGTTCTATATTTAAAACAAACTCACGGATGTCTTCTCAACCTCTAACCTATTCCAGTAGCTTTCTATACGGAGCCAACTACTTAGCAAAAGGCTTTCGAATACTTTTAGGTCCTTTTTAATTCCATGATATCCTATCCTATTGATTTTTTTTTTCAGAAAAGCAATTACAAACAATTGTGGGCGCAGTAGCGCAGTGGTTAGTGTGTTGGACTGCTGTGCGAGGGATCCCAGGTTCGATCCCCGGAAAAACACAAATTACATCTTAAGGTTTTTTCTACTGCGCCACCTCTCGCGAACGTCTGACAAACATCCGAGAGTATAACTGTCATGAAAAAGCTTCTCAATTTAGCCGTTTGGACTCGGCATAAAATTGTAGGTCCCTTCCATTCGTCCCAAAAATAGAAACTCACACAAAACGAATGGTTGCGAGAAGCTAGGCCTAGGGTGTCTACACGCCTGTTGCGCCACCTATTTATTTATTTTTAATTACAAACAAATACTTATGTGCATATTTTCTTCTTACAGGGTGCTGCCTATTTAACCCAGTGATAAATACAACTCGGAAGCCAAAAAGTTCGTTCAGTCATAAATTGCAGGAGGTATTCTTCATCACTCCAAAGATTTGTGCTCATTGCGACGATTATATATGGGGAACTGGTATTCAAGGGGTTTCCTGCGAGGGTAAGTGAATTTAAGTCAGCGAAATTTTTTCAAAATAAAATAAATGCGCTACACTTGTGCTGGTTGTGCTATTAATTATTATTTTACAAACAATATTTTGGATATTAAAAACAATTGTAAAACTGTGTAGCTCAGTATAAATACATGTATCGTATATGTGGCAGATTAGGTTAGGTGGCAATTATTCGATAATTTTGAAGTAGTTCACTTAGGTCAGCATAAGTCCATTCTGCTACCACAAGCGGAGTCGGTTGTGTCCGCTAATTTTGGAGGATTTTTTATTTGCTGATACCCGTTACGGCAAGTTCCTTGAAGAAGTGCTCTCCTAGAGGTTGCTTTTTTATCCATGACCGTGACTCGCAGTTACAAAGTAAGATTTTCCCTTTAGAAACTGCAACAAAAATCATTTGCCGTGACTAAATCCCCGCGGCATGTCTTCCTAGTAGGTACACAGTGATCTATTAGTTCCTTTATGGTGCTCTGACAATTAGCATGTTCTTGTACTACGCCGACTTATCTGTGGCTACGTCTGCGACGAATGGTTCAAACTGTCAAAATCAGCAATTCCTCGACAACACCAGATGAGGAATTGTAGAGCCAACTTTCCATCTTCTTTCCCTTAAAACTCGCAAATTTTATTTACCGCTCAGTGAATATGTTTGAATAAATTAAAGTGAAGTTAAATAAATATATAGTCGGCGCAATTGGTCCTAACAATTCGTTTTTGTAAGTTTTTATTTTTAGGATGATTGAAAGAATTTAGAATTTTATGCAATGGCTGAAGCTTTCGCTGATGTTTGTCAGACATTCGCGAGTAGTGGCGCTGTGGAAAAAAACCTTAAGATGTTTTTTTTTTGCATAGAGTCGAACCTAAGACGAAGACCCCTCTTTCAGTACTCCAGTGCACTAACCACATAACCTTTGCGCCCACAAAAGTGAAGGTAGCTCACGTAAAAATACACCGCTTTCCACAACCACCCTTTTTACTAACGGACTGTCAGAGCCTACCAGCGGTGGTTAGACTGTTTCGGTCACCCCTCGCCTTTTTACCGAAGACAAATCACAACCCTCTTTCAATACCAAGCAGTAGGACGGATTGCTTCAATCAAGCTTTTCTGCTCAGCACCAGTCTCTGTCATGTGGACTGATCGTCAAAAGAAAATAAATCCATCTACCGACTTTTGGTCAAGCAGCAAAGCGGGTAATCTCCCTCCTTAGTGATGGTCGGTCAGGGCCAATTGGCAGGGGGTAGACTGTTACGACCAACCTCCATGCTGACCCTAAGACTATGCCGCAACCAGGAGGTACAAACTCATATAAGATTTGACTGCCTCAGCCCCATCAAAACCTCTCAACGGGGTAGAATACCCAAATTTGCAAGTAGCAATAGAATTCTCAAGGTAATTGCCCGCCACATAAAATCTCTCTGGCCGCAATCGCAGTGTCTTTCATTCGTTGTCTTTGAATGTAGGATTTCGTAAAATAAAACTTATTTGTCGAGTGTTTCGTACCCTTAAAAGTTTGGGAAAAATATTGATCAAGATCATACCATCTTTCGTTAGCTTGTTGCAGCGCTAGTGCTTTTGTATCTTTTCTATTGTCACCTTCCAATCTCATACTCATGGTATGTCTATATTAAAAAGAAACCCCCTGTACAGCTTTAACGTGCACCTATTAGATACTTACGACATGACTATTTTAGATCCTACTATTGGTGATTTGACGGCTGAGTGACTGTCGATGTTCGATTTTGATACCAATCTCACCTTCAACAGTTAAGCTGCTTCACGAATAGTCATAGTTTTTTTCTGTATGAAAAACACAAGAATTTTCGAAAGCCTTAAAGGCTGGTCTAGGGAAAAAGTTACTGAGTTGGGGATACCAGTATTATACTTACAGTTGAAACCGAGGACCGTACATTTTCGAGAAGAATGTTGGCATGCTTTGAACAGGTACACCTGCATTGCATTCTTTCAGTCGCAGTCCCAAACTTGGTTGGCATCTCCGTACCGTATATATTCAAGGGGAGAACATTGAGCATGGGCACGGTTCACATGGCATTGAGAAGGACTTCGTACATGAGTATTGGTCTAACTACTGTGCATTATTTTCAGACTGATTCTCATCTGAGGCTCAAGATCCTGAGTCATAGTTTTCAAAGTTTTACAGATCCACTACCAGAACTAGAAACTTGGGGCTGTCAGAAAAGCTGAGACGGATTCCTTTAAATTTAGCTAATTTGAAGAACTCGGTACTTCATTGTGAATAGCGCTACCTCTGTCCTTATTTCGTACTAAGGCCGCAGTGATGTCATTTTGAGGGATTTATCCCTTTTTGAGGGATTTTCTGCGAATTTTAATATGTCCGAGGGATAAAGGGACATTTTAGCCATTAAAGGGATTTTCTTTTCATAATAACAAATTTCATATAATAACGATTTTCAAACGCAAGTGAACCGAACCCTTGGGTTAAGGCTACGGATAGAGTGAACGCGAGAAGCGGGGCGAAAGCTAATGCCAAAGATTCTAAGCTATAAGCAAAGCGAATGGTGTCCACAATGAACGCTAACATTAACGCTTCGGAAGTCCATCACAATAAACAATATCCTTAAATTATGGATGGAAATGGATTCGTCAGAGGACTTTGCATTAAATAATTTATTTTTCAGCAAAAGGACAGTCCGTTCTAAAAATTAAGTAATAAATATGACGAATTTTATCACCCTTACAAAGACTTACGAAGACATCCAAAAACATCCCGACAAAAATTACTACATAAATACTTTTGAATATCATTAAAAGTATTCGATTATGTACCCCGCTCTATTGACAGCTTAGTTTTAGCTTGAATTTCTTGCTAAAAAACTGAGCAGAACAGTTTATTTGCTTTTAGCGCTAAATTTCGCTTAGCAAGTATCTTAGCATCGAATCTACTATGGCCAGTGCAATTAAAATGTATGGGCGCAGTATATTAGCTTTGACCTGTCAAGCTTTATCTTTAGCTTTCGCTTAGCTTTTCGCATGCACTCTGTTTTGGTACCAGAAACGCGTAAAATACTAACAACATACGAATAGGTTTTTTTTTTTTTGTTAGTAGGGGGACGGGGTATTCTAGTATTCTAACAAAAAGGGATAAAGTCCATCGAAAAGGGATTTTTTAGCGGTTGATCTGGGATATTCCATCATAACCTTCTGGCAACACGTCTAAGGGTTCGACAATTTGTATTGTTTCTAAATACTTCCCTCCGGAAAACAAACCTAACACTTTAACAGCGCCTCGAGATGGTTGCAGATACATCGAAATTTATTCATTTTCGATGTCCCACGTAGGTTGCTTAAGTTTAACCCTCCATTACTCTCGATCTTTCGCCACCGACCCTAAAGACAAAATATAACACAAGTAGGTATTGGGACGGTTTATCCCCGGAATTCGGCGCTAGAAAGAGACAGACTATGTGCGAGAGAGATGGATGGGTTGTGCGATGGAAGATTGATTTTGTTGTTTTTTTTTTGTTTTGCTGTAAGTTGTGTTGGTTGTTTTTTTTTTTTTTAATTTTGGCTGTGAGTTGTGTTGGTTGTTTTTTTTTGGAACCACAGACGTAGCGATGGCAAAATTGTTATCTTTGCGAACACATAATCCAGTCCATGGTTGGACGACGTAGCGATAGTCTCATCTTTATCATTGTCATGGGCGAATGTAGAACAACAAACATAAATGCGTAATCAATAATGCGCAGGCTGGTGGTATATCGGTAGTTGGTGGATCTTTTTTATGTTTATGATTATTGCGAAATTAATAATGCGGTGGCTGGTGGGATCAGTAGTTGGTGGATCTATTTTTAGATTTGTGAGGGTGGTCGGTTTACTTGGGAGATAAGGGAATTTATTTTGTTGCATTTAGTTGTGCGGTTAGTTATTGTTTTGGTTGAGGTTTAAGTTTGATGGTTTGTTTACTGGATGCTGACAAGGGGGATAGAGATTCATATTTGGGAGATAAGGGAATCTATTTGATGCATTTAGTTGTACGGTTAGTTATTGTTTTGGCTGAAGTTTAAGTTTCATGGTTTGTTTGCGGTAATCTGGCAAGGGGAGAGAGATTCATATGCGGTGAGGATCGATGGTGAGGTTGAGATTTTGAGTGTTCTCTTGATTTAAATAAAACTGAAATAAGAAAGAAAAAGAGTTTACACTATAAAAAACATTTAAAAATCGATCGCTGAAGTTCAGGTTTACACTAAGGCCAGTGGGTATATTTTGTTGTCGACTTGCCGGAGAAGGAACAATTGAATTATGTTTTGGTGTGAGATGTTAAAAGAGGGTGAAAACCTGTGTAGGTACTTGTGAAGTTGGTTGGACACTAATAAAATTCTCGGATGTAATGATGAATAGATCGAATTTCGAACTCTATGCCACACCTGAAGATGGATCCAAGTGTTTGGTTTTTCGTTTGAAAAATGGAGAATGTATAAGTTCTATTGCAAACTTTGCAATAAATCTTCAAGCTTTTCAACATGTTAAACTGCAGGATTTCGGTGGCGACATAATAATATATGGTATGGTGAGGTTATACAGAAAGGTAGAAGGAAAACTAATATTTTTGGTGATGTTGAAACATTAAAATTGAGAGCAAAAACCCGTGAAGAGATACTGATTTTGAATTGAAAGTCGATAGTCAAGGGATTACGTCATCAGATCAATCAATTGATAAGGATGGATAAGTACGTTTTTCTGTATTACACATTTCCAAGTTTAAAGTTGTTAATTTATGTTTCGTTTGTTTTGTTACAGTACTTTATTTTCAGAGGAAAATGCTGCCAACTCTATGGATTATTACACTGTTTCCATTATTTCTTAATGGTCTACCGCAAATTTTAAGTCTATTAAGGAATCAGTACTTAATGCTGAAAACTCTGAAGATATAAAAATGTTATCAGAAAATATCTCCGCGCATTTCTATAACTCATATTGTAATATAATGAATAAAAAACGAAAGAAAACTACATTAAAATAGGACTTTATTTATTGACATCAATTTCTTAATTCTAATTAATTTGCTTTCTGCCAATATACGCAATCTTCTTGACTTAGATTTGGGCTGAGTACCTATAACAAAATTGTACGTTACGGACCGATTGTTGATCTTGGGGAACGACCGGAACTCCTTTCGAACTCCTTCCGAACTTGTCAACACTCATTTGATATATTGTTTAGAAAGATATTAATAAATGATGTTTGATTCACGCAGTTCTTCCACTATAGAATTTATTTCATTCTGAAGATTATTATTGCCCGCTTCTTGGGATGCGATCAAAAGTCTTAGTCTATCAACTAGTTCATTGGCATTATCCCAATAATTATTAGAATTCACAGAGTATGATTTTCCAAATTTCTTTATAACTTTCTCTGTTAGACGCTTTAGTAGAGGTTGAATAACATGCTTGTACTTGTATCCTTTATTTCCGTTGACTTGTAGAGTACTATCATGGTTTCTTAAATGGGCTTTTGTTTTTTGTAATATCCTAAGATATTCATTTAAGTCTAAATCGGTATACCTATCTTTTTTAGGTTTCTGTCGAAAAATTAGTTCCTTAAGTCCATCTGTTCCAGAGAAAATTTCATCATCGATAACGAAATCCGCTTGTTCGTTAATTGAAAAGTTTGCACTACCTAATTTCACAGAGTTTGACTGTATATCGAAATATGGGCCATAGATTTTGTCATGATTAGAATCCGAGTATGACGATTGGTTGAATGGGGTACTTTGGTTGGTTGGTGTGCTAAATGAAACATCTTCTCCTGGTAGAGTTGATTCTGGAGATGAAAATTCCAAACTCTTTTTTACACTATGAAGTTTGTCTGAGGGACTTTGAAATTGTAATTGACGTTTGACAGTCTCTTTTACATCTTCCACTATATCATTATTTTTATTATTGATTACCACAGTCTTAATGCTTTCAGCAAATGAATTCAGTGGTTCAATTATGGGCTTAAAAGTATCTTCAAATTCGGTTTTTCTCATAATTTTTTCCGCCTTTAGGAGCAAAGAAGGCCTTTTCTTTAAGGCCTTCTTTGTTTTTATAAGATTTTTCAATAATTTTTCATCTATATTCATATTTGAGCAGGATTCTTTGACAGGTAAACAGAACTGGTATAATCCCAAACAGGGCTGTTGTATTTTCAAACGGGCTATTACACTTTCAAAACGGGGCTGTTGCAGTTCCAAGTAGAGCGGTTACGGTTTAGGTTTTATTCGCTTAGACGGATGCTTGACGACTGAGCAGTACAATTGCTTCAAATTATTTCTTATACTTTCCTTTAGCAATACTCAAACTCATTATTCTAAATCGAATACCTTTTTGGTAAATTTTTTTAACGCGACCTCAATGAAGCTCACATTCTACTTCAAGAACTGCCTTGAGCTCTCCTTATGACTATTCTTTCGCAGATGTCGAGACCAATTTCTTTCATCAATATCTTCATTGCATACAATGACAAATAAACATTACCTACAACCAAACTTCTATTGCTTTTGCTTGATTTTATTTATGAATTTTCTACTCGAGGCATGCGTTATCATTTTCAGCACACTATTCAGCTTAAACATGCGAAAGGTAAAGACTGACGTTCAAACTACTTCTCCCGGTCCAAATTATGATTGCAACTAGTTGGATGAATTTTCAGGTGCAAGGTGCAGTGACGTCACCCGCTAGTACTGGTATATGTTTGAGTTAGATAGCGCTATGTTCTTTACCTTCTACTTATCAACCACTTTCTTGGATGGAGTTTGCTTCGGAATGCTGAAAAGAAGTGTATTTCCCCATACGAATTCGAACCCGAGTATCTTGTACAAGCCTCAGATAAGCCATCCACTAAGCCACCACGAGTTATTAAAGATTAGTTTCTAATATGTGAATAAAACCACATTCCCTATGAGATTTGTAAAAAACAAAAGCATTGACGCTGATGTAACAAGCCGATTAACTTTGCACCGGCCGGTCGGCGCGCTTGATGACAATAATATGATCTAATAATAGAATCTAGGATCGAATCAATATGATCATATGGATTTTGGATTGAGATATGAAATATGTATACTGTTGATCAATGCAGGCTAATATTTTTTGTTGTTCTTTTTTTTTCTGTTTTAGCTGCGAGTTGTGCGATGAGTCATTGTTTGGATGGGCAAGTGAAGGTTTATTTTACTAAAGAGTGGAATGGACGAGAGGAATTCATATGTGCTAACTGTTGAGAGTTTGATTATATTTGCGGGATGCTGACGAAGAGGAGAGCAGGTTGTAAAGGTTGCACTTTGTTGCTGGAGAGGGGGTCAACCATTCATGTGCGCTGGATTGGTTGTTTGTTGGTTTATTTGCTGGAGGAGGAGAACTCATGTTTAACATGCTGGAAAGATATCTATGAATTCCTGGTTATTGATAAGGATTCAAGTATTGATAAAGGAAGGTATAATAAATCATTTGAAGCAATTGCACTGCTGAGGCGTCAAGCATCCGTCTAAGCAAATAGAATCTAAACCGTAACCGCTCTACTTGGAACTGCAACAGACCCGTTTGAAAGTGCAACAGCCCCATTTAAAAGTGCAACAACTCTGTTTGGAGTTGTATCAGTTCTGTTTGAAACTGTACCAGTTAAATCAACAGCCAATCCAGCGCACATGAATGGTTGACCCCCTCTCCAGCAACAAAGTGCAAGTGCAGCAAAGTGCAAGGTTTACAACCTGCTCTCCTCTTCGTCAGCATCCCGCAAATATAATCAAACTCTCAACAGTTAGCACATATGAATTCCTCTCGTCCATTCCACTCTTTAGTAAAATAAACCTTCACTTGCCCATCCAAACAATGACTCATCGCACAACTCGCAGCTAAAACAGAAAAAAAAAGAACAACAAAAAATATTAGCCTGCATTGATCAACAGTATACATATTTCATATCTCAATCCAAAATCCATATGATCATATTGATTCGATCCTAGATTCTATTATTAGATCATATTATTGTCATCAAGCGCGCCGACCGGCCGGTGCAAAGTTAATCGGCTTGTTACATCAGCGTCAATGCTTTTGTTTTTTACAAATCTCATAGGGAATGTGGTTTTATTCACATATTAGAAACTAATCTTTAATAACTCGTGGTGGCTTAGTGGATGGCTTATCTGAGGCTTGTACAAGATACTCGGGTTCGAATTCGTATGGGGAAATACACTTCTTTTCAGCATTCCGAAGCAAACTCCATCCAAGAAAGTGGTTGATAAGTAGAAGGTAAAGAACATAGCGCTATCTAACTCAAACATATACCAGTACTAGCGGGTGACGTCACTGCACCTTGCACCTGAAAATTCATCCAACTAGTTGCAATCATAATTTGGACCGGGAGAAGTAGTTTGAACGTCAGTCTTTACCTTTCGCATGTTTAAGCTGAATAGTGTGCTGAAAATGATAACGCATGCCTCGAGTAGAAAATTCATAAATAAAATCAAGCAAAAGCAATAGAAGTTTGGTTGTAGGTAATGTTTATTTGTCATTGTATGCAATGAAGATATTGATGAAAGAAATTGGTCTCGACATCTGCGAAAGAATAGTCATAAGGAGAGCTCAAGGCAGTTCTTGAAGTAGAATGTGAGCTTCATTGAGGTCGCGTTAAAAAAATTTACCAAAAAGGTATTCGATTTAGAATAATGAGTTTGAGTATTGCTAAAGGAAAGTATAAGAAATAATTTGAAGCAATTGTACTGCTCAGTCGTCAAGCATCCGTCTAAGCGAATAAAACCTAAACCGTAACCGCTCTACTTGGAACTGCAACAGCCCCGTTTTGAAAGTGTAATAGCCCGTTTGAAAATACAACAGCCCTGTTTGGGATTATACCAGTTCTGTTTACCTGTCAAAGAATCCTGCTCAAATATGAATATAGATGAAAAATTATTGAAAAATCTTATAAAAACAAAGAAGGCCTTAAAGAAAAGGCCTTCTTTGCTCCTAAAGGCGGAAAAAATTATGAGAAAAACCGAATTTGAAGATACTTTTAAGCCCATAATTGAACCACTGAATTCATTTGCTGAAAGCATTAAGACTGTGGTAATCAATAATAAAAATAATGATATAGTGGAAGATGTAAAAGAGACTGTCAAACGTCAATTACAATTTCAAAGTCCCTCAGACAAACTTCATAGTGTAAAAAAGAGTTTGGAATTTTCATCTCCAGAATCAACTCTACCAGGAGAAGATGTTTCATTTAGCACACCAACCAACCAAAGTACCCCATTCAACCAATCGTCATACTCGGATTCTAATCATGACAAAATCTATGGCCCATATTTCGATATACAGTCAAACTCTGTGAAATTAGGTAGTGCAAACTTTTCAATTAACGAACAAGCGGATTTCGTTATCGATGATGAAATTTTCTCTGGAACAGATGGACTTAAGGAACTAATTTTTCGACAGAAACCTAAAAAAGATAGGTATACCGATTTAGACTTAAATGAATATCTTAGGATATTACAAAAAACAAAAGCCCATTTAAGAAACCATGATAGTACTCTACAAGTCAACGGAAATAAAGGATACAAGTACAAGCATGTTATTCAACCTCTACTAAAGCGTCTAACAGAGAAAGTTATAAAGAAATTTGGAAAATCATACTCTGTGAATTCTAATAATTATTGGGATAATGCCAATGAACTAGTTGATAGACTAAGACTTTTGATCGCATCCCAAGAAGCGGGCAATAATAATCTTCAGAATGAAATAAATTCTATAGTGGAAGAACTGCGTGAATCAAACATCATTTATTAATATCTTTCTAAACAATATATCAAATGAGTGTTGACAAGTTCGGAAGGAGTTCGAAAGGAGTTCCGGTCGTTCCCCAAGATCAACAATCGGTCCGTAACGTACAATTTTGTTATAGGTACTCAGCCCAAATCTAAGTCAAGAAGATTGCGTATATTGGCAGAAAGCAAATTAATTAGAATTAAGAAATTGATGTCAATAAATAAAGTCCTATTTTAATGTAGTTTTCTTTCGTTTTTTATTCATTATATTACAATATGAGTTATAGAAATGCGCGGAGATATTTTCTGATAACATTTTTATATCTTCAGAGTTTTCAGCATTAAGTACTGATTCCTTAATAGACTTAAAATTTGCGGTAGACCATTAAGAAATAATGGAAACAGTGTAATAATCCATAGAGTTGGCAGCATTTTCCTCTGAAAATAAAGTACTGTAACAAAACAAACGAAACATAAATTAACAACTTTAAACTTGGAAATGTGTAATACAGAAAAACGTACTTATCCATCCTTATCAATTGATTGATCTGATGACGTAATCCCTTGACTATCGACTTTCAATTCAAAATCAGTATCTCTTCACGGGTTTTTGCTCTCAATTTTAATGTTTCAACATCACCAAAAATATTAGTTTTCCTTCTACCTTTCTGTATAACCTCACCATACCATATATTATTATGTCGCCACCGAAATCCTGCAGTTTAACATGTTGAAAAGCTTGAAGATTTATTGCAAAGTTTGCAATAGAACTTATACATTCTCCATTTTTCAAACGAAAAACCAAACACTTGGATCCATCTTCAGGTGTGGCATAGAGTTCGAAATTCGATCTATTCATCATTACATCCGAGAATTTTATTAGTGTCCAACCAACTTCACAAGTACCTACACAGGTTTTCACCCTCTTTTAACATCTCACACCAAAACATAATTCAATTGTTCCTTCTCCGGCAAGTCGACAACAAAATATACCCACTGGCCTTAGTGTAAACCTGAACTTCAGCGATCGATTTTTAAATGTTTTTTATAGTGTAAACTCTTTTTCCTTCTTATTTCAGTTTTATTTAAATCAAGAGAACACTCAAAATCTCAACCTCACCATCGATCCTCACCGCATATGAATCTCTCTCCCCTTGCCAGATTACCGCAAACAAACCATGAAACTTAAACTTCAGCCAAAACAATAACTAACCGTACAACTAAATGCATCAAATAGATTCCCTTATCTCCCAAATATGAATCTCTATCCCCCTTGTCAGCATCCAGTAAACAAACCATCAAACTTAAACCTCAACCAAAACAATAACTAACCGCACAACTAAATGCAACAAAATAAATTCCCTTATCTCCCAAGTAAACCGACCACCCTCACAAATCTAAAAATAGATCCACCAACTACTGATCCCACCAGCCACCGCATTATTAATTTCGCAATAATCATAAACATAAAAAAGATCCACCAACTACCGATATACCACCAGCCTGCGCATTATTGATTACGCATTTATGTTTGTTGTTCTACATTCGCCCATGACAATGATAAAGATGAGACTATCGCTACGTCGTCCAACCATGGACTGGATTATGTGTTCGCAAAGATAACAATTTTGCCATCGCTACGTCTGTGGTTCCAAAAAAAAACAACCAACACAACTCACAGCCAAAATTAAAAAAAAAAAAAACAACCAACACAACTTACAGCAAAACAAAAAAAAAAACAACAAAATCAATCTTCCATCGCACAACCCATCCATCTCTCTCGCACATAGTCTGTCTCTTTCTAGCGCCGAATTCCGGGGATAAAACGTCCCAATACCTACTAACACAGACTAACCCAACGTTTTTACAATTGTTTAAAAGAGCAGTTTCAATTTAAATAATTTTTTTTAAGTTACAGCACAGTAACACAAGTTTAGTGTATACAACCATATTTGTATTTATTTCCCAATTTATAATTAAAGAGAGAATTATAATTAATTTAGTTTATCGTCGAATGTTGCTGCGATGTAAAACTGAATATCATTTAAAGGGCGATTTAACATTTAAACAAACTTATTATTATCGATATTTTGTATACAAACATTTTCTAAGATGGATATTGGAAGAAACACTAAAAATAATTATGTTCTAATAAGGCGGTATTATATTTTGAAATCGGTAAGGTTTTTTTTTAATGATTTTATTAATTTGTTCAAGAGAAAAAGTTTAATTCATAAGAAAGTATATTCATGTGCAAAATGTTGCTTGGGTTTTGTAAAACTGGAGTGGGGCCTGCTTGGCATCAATGTGTCAGTGTCAAGTGCCGTCAATTATGGTTGCTTTTCCTTAATTTACTCATAATAGGGCGAATGAATTCAATGGGTTGATGATGAAATCTCCTTTTCCAAAATCCACTTTTGGATTTGGTGTTATTAATTCTGTGGCCGCGGCACCTTAAACTGGTGTTAAAAAGTGAGATACGTATGGGGGCATGCTGCGCCCGTGCAACCCTCCTGCTTGTGGTCACTGTAGGATTTGAAGTAGGTGCAAGGTTGGGTTTATGCAAAGTTTAGTTTGATTGTAGGGGATTTTGGCATAGGGGATTTTGTCCCAGGAGGTTCAAATATTTTTGCGACGCCCTTCTAAAAGCACAGATATCTGAATAAAAGCTGATCTTACTGAAGATTCACTAAAGGGTTTTTCAATAAGGACACGTTGACGTTGAAATATCGTTGTCCTATATTTATATAAGTAAGTAAGTAAGTAAGTAATTGTCTTTATTTTCTTTCATAAATGTTTACAAATGAAAATAACAATGACCTGAGTCGTCTGTATATATCTATGCAATATTCATTTTAATATATTATGCAAAAAATGTATATACAATTTTTTAATTAGTTTCTTAAATTATTATATTATTTTAAGAGGCCTCTACCCAGAAATCGAGCAAAAGTGCGAAAAATGGCATTTTGTTTCCCTCCTAGAGAAGTCAATACTGAAGCGATCGAAATGATATTGGATGCATTGGAAAGAACAGAATATGTCCTTTGAAAGCTCTGAAGCACTTTTTTAAACCGACATCTCGTTTTTCTTTTATTGAAAGAATTCCCAGCTGTGTTTGGGAAAATTGGCCTAAAACCGACTTTTTGTTTGCCAACGCATGATATGATAGAGTTCGAAACAGTCTAAGATAACTTGTCCATCTTAAAGGTCATATGCAAAACACAAATGAGTTTAAAATAAATCTTAAAATTTCATCCTGGTTTTAAAAAAACAGGTGTTTTAAAACAAACAATTTTTTTAATTAAAGAACAACGTTTTTCCTGTATATATTGATTTATACTTGATGCAATTTTTACTCAAAACAACAAAGTATCATACCAGCTATCGGATGCAAAAAAAAAATTATGTATTTACATGTATTTTGTTCCAAAATACTGAGTTTAAATTTTATATATTTTTCAAGAAAAATACACTCCATGTGTCATAGTTGTTGCACATTCTCAGAAAAAAGTTCCAAGTTTCTCATTTAGATGGCGGTAGTTCTGTCGTCTGATTTGATTAGCCAATCAGAATGAATCCCAAGCTATAAGGGGTAAATGTGTAGTTTGTCAACTGCATTGAGAGGTGTGTTATAAATGAAACAGGTTTGGCCTGAAGTGTGATCGAAATGGAATCAAGGATGCGTGTGTTGATATGTGTGTAAGCAGGTGGGGATTCTTTATTCAAAGTGATTTTTGCTTCATGGGGATTCAAAGTAATTTTTGCTTCTTGAATAAAAATGAAAATGAGAGAGGGGAAGCACTTTTCAATATGTTGCTATATTTAATAAATTCTTATTGAAAATGCATTTATTTGTTTAAACAAAATTGCTTAAACTTCATAACAAAAATTATAAATTAATTTAAACGATGAATGTACTCTAGAAATTAGAAATTTTATATATTTTATGTATAGCAAATTTGTATCTTGAAAAGTGCTTGCCGGTCACACCGTGATCAGGTGTAAAGCAGATATTGGTTTGGTTTGTGTTGGTAGGAAAAGAGACGAAACGGAGAGGGTGAAATGGTGGGTTAGGCTGAAAGAGGTATAATTGAAAGCAAATTGTAGTATGCACCAGCAGCATTGCGCTGTTGCCATTTACAAGGAAAGATTATGCAATTTTGTTTGCGCTGTTGCCATTATCTTACCTTTTATGAGCTATGGTAGGGTAGGTGTTTGGTTTTTCGTATGAAGAGGGGGACAGAGGAAAGAATTTGCAACATTATGAAGATCACTAAGATAAGTGGCAAAAGCTACACCAGGATTGTGAGAGGGGATGATGCAAGGGGTATTCAAGTATGGGGCTTAGTTGGGAAGGAATTGTGGGTTCTGCTAAAGAGAATATTACTGGATGCAAAAATATACATATACCTGTGTACATTCACTTGATAATATGCAGGATCCAATAAAAGGATTTATGTATATTGGGGGTTTGTTGACTTGTGGGAACGATTTTATTTTCTACCCGCCATTACTTAACCCAATAGTACATTTACTACCTCACCTGCTCCCCTTATACCATTAAAATCTTAAAACTACTCTTTAAAAAAACTAAATGGATCACAGAAATACAAAATACATACCTACCGAATGCAAAATATCCGATCTGCATTTTCACATTCTTTCTCTTCACGTTGTTATCCTTTATCATCATCAACCTTGCCATGCTGAAAATACCCTACCACACACACCATCTATATATATATGCGAAGAATACCTACCCCATCGTTGATTTAATTTCTCCTTGCACATTCAAAGTCATTATACCTATGTAATGTAATCAGTGGAGAATGGATTCTTTGTCTTATGCTGATCTACATTTTCCTCTCACTCCAACATTCATTTGGATGCAATTCTCAGCAAGAAAAATAAAACATCCCCCACACACGATCAATAAATGACACAGAACCAGTTTTCATATCCAAGTATTATATGATATCCCACCTAAGTTCCGCCTCCTGAATTGATTTTAAATGTGGAATGAATGACGAGAAGTGGTTTCACACCATGATAAGAGCTTTGCAAATCAAAAATAGATGGCGCTTTGAGTTCCACTTTATGTTCTACAATATGGGTAGAGGCCTCTTAATTAAGAATTTTTCTAATCAAATATGCCTTATAGGTTAAATTCCTCTAACAGCTCATGTCTATACCAGAACGCGTTTTTTGTAAATCTGTAAAGTTTCTCCCAATCTGGATCATTTTCGCCATTTAAAGGGCTCTACCCAGAAATCGAGGAAAAGTGCGAAAAATGGCATTTTGTTTCCCTCCTAGAGAAGTCAATACTGAAGCGATCGAAATGATATTGGATGCATTGGAAAGAACGGAATATGTCCTTTGAAAGCTTTGAGGCTTTTTTTTAAAGCGACATCTCGTTTTTCTTTTATTGAAAGAATTCCCAGCTGTGTTTGGGAAAATTGGCCTAAAACCGACTTTTTGTTTGCCAACGTATGATATGATAGAGTTCGAAACAGTCTAAGATAACTTGTCCATCTTAAAGGTCATATGCAAAACACAAATGAGTTTAAAATAAATCTTAAAATTTCATCCTGGTTTTAAAAAAACAGGTGTTTTAAAACAAACAATTTTTGGAATTAAAGAACAACGTTTTTCCTGTATATATTGATTTATACTTGATGCAATTTTTACTCAAAACAACAAAGTATCATACCAGCTATCGGATGCAAAAAAAAAAATTATGTATTTACATGTATTTTGTTGCAAAATACTGAGTTTAAATTTTATATATTTTTCAAGAAAAATACACTGCATGTGTCATAGTTGTTGCACATTCTCAGAAAAAAGTTCCAAGTTTCTCATTTAGATGGCGGTAGTTCTGTCGTCTGATTTGATTAGCCAATCAGAATGACACCCAAGCTATAAGGGATAAATGTGTAGTTTGTCAACGGCATTAAGAGGTGTGTTATAAATAAAACAGGTTTGGCGTGAAGTGTGATCGAAATGGAATCAAGGATGTGTGTGTTGATATGTGTGTAAGCAGGTGGGGATTCTTTATTCAAAGTGATTTTTGCTTCATGGGGATTCAAAGTAATTTTTGCTTCTTGAATAAAAATGAAAATGAGAGAGGGGTCGACAGAAGCACTTTTCAATATGTTGCTATATTTAATAAATTCTTATTGAAAATGCATTTATTTGTTTAAACAAAATTGCTTAAACTTCATAGCAAAAATTAAAAATTAATTTAAACGATGAATGTACTCAGATTTTTAGAAATTCTATATATTTTATGTATAGCAAATTTGTATCTTGAAAAGTGCTTGCCGGTCACACCGTGATCAGGTGTAAAGCAGATAATGGTTTGGTTTGTGTTGGTAGGAAAAGAGACGAAACGGAGAGGGTGAAATGGTGGGTTAGGCTGAAAGAGGTATAATTGAAAGCAAATTGTAGTATGCACCAGTAGCATTGCGCTGTTGCTATTATCTTACCTTTTATGAGCTATGGTAGGGTAGGTGTTTGGTTTTTCGTATGAAGAGGGGGACAGAGGAAAGAATTTGCAACATTATGAAGATCACCAAGATAAGTAGCAAACGCTACACCAGGATTGTGAGAGGGGATGATGCAAGGGGTATTCAAGTGGGGCTTAGTTGGGAAGGAATTATGGGTTCTGCTAAAGAGAATATTACTGAATGCAAAATTATACATATACCTGTGCACATTCACTCGATAATATGCAGGATCCAATAAAAAGGTTTATGGGGGTTTGTTGACTTGTGGGAGCGATTTTGTTTTTCTACCCGCCATTACCTAACACAATAGTACATTTACTACCTCACCTGCTCCCCTTATACCATTAAAATCTTAAAACTACCCTTACAAAAAACTCAATGGATCACAGAAATACAAAATCCTATTGCAAAGTATCCGATATGCATTTTCACATTCCTTCTCTCCACGTTGTTATCCTATATCATCATCAACCTTGCCATGCTGAAAATACCCTACCCCACACACCATCTATATATATGCGCAGAATACCTACCCCATCGTTGATTTAATTTTCTCTTGCACATTCGAAGTCATATTATGTAATCAATGGAGAATGGATTCTTTGTCTTATGCTTATCTACATTTTCCTCTCACTCCAACATTCATTTGGATGCAATTCTCAGCCAGAAAAATAAAACATCCCCCACACCACACACGATCAATAAATGACACAAAACCAGTTTTCATATCCAAGTATGTATTATATGATATCCCACCTAAGTTCCGCCTCCTGAATTGATTTTAAAAGTGAAATGAATGACGAGAGTGGTTTCACACCATGATAAGAGCTTCGCAAATCAAAAATAGATGGCGCTTTGAGTTCCACTTTATGTTCTACAATATGGCTAGAGGCCTCTTAAGAGCCTCGTCATTCATTTCACTTTTAAAATCAATTCAGGAGGCGGAACTTAGGTGGGATATTATATAATACTTGGATATGAAAACTGGTTTTGTGTCATTTATTGATCGTGTGTGGGGGATGTTTTATTTTTCTTGCTGAGAATTGCATCCAAATGAATGTTGGAGTGAGAGGAAAATGTAGATCAGCATAAGACAAAGAATCCATTCTCTACTGATTACATTACATAGGTATAATGACTTTGAATGTGCAAGGGAAAATTAAATCAACGATGGGGTAGGTATTCCTCGCATATATATATAGATGGTGTGTGTGGTAGGGTATTTTCAGCATGGCAAGGTTGATGATGATGAAGGATAACAACGTGAAGGGAAGGAATGTGAAAATGCAGATCGGATACTTTGCAATAGAATTTTGTATTTCTGTGATCCATTGGGTTTTTTTGTAAGGGTAGTTTTAAGATTTTAATGGTATAAGAGGGGAGCAGGTGAGGTAGTAAATGTACTATTGTGTTAGGTAATTGCGGGTAGAAAAATAAAATCGCTCCCACAAGTCAACAAATTCCCAATACACATAAATCTTTTTATTGGATCCTGCATATTATCGAGTGAATGTGCACAGGTACATATATGTATAAATTTGCATTCAGTAATATTCTCTTTAGCAGAACCCACAATTCCTTCCCAACTAAGCCCCATACTTGAATACCCCTTGCATCATCCCCTCTCACAATCCTGGTGTAGCTTTTGCCACTTATCTTAGTGATCTTCATAATGTTGCAAATTCTTTCCTCTGTCCCCCTCTTCATACGAAAAACCAAACACCTACCCTACCATAGCTCATAAAAGGTAAGATAATGGCAACAGCGCAAACAAAATTGCATAATCTTTCCTTGTAAATGGCAACAGCGCAATGCTGCTGGTTCATACTACAATTTGCTTTCAATTATACCTCTTTCAGCCTAACCCACCATTTCACCCTCTCCGTTTCGTCTCTTTTCCTACCAACACAAACCAAACCATTATCTGCTTCACACCTGATCACGGTGTGACCGGCAAGCACTTTTCAAGATACAAATTTGCTATACATAAAATATATAGAATTTCTAAAAATCTGAGTACATTCATCGTTTAAATTAATTTTTAATTTTTGCTATGAAGTTTAAGCAATTTTGTTTAAACAAATAAATGCATTTTCAATAAGAATTTATTAAATATAGCAACATGTTGAAAAGTGCTTCTGTCGACTCCTCTCCCATTTTCATTTTTATTCAAGAAGCAAAAATTACTTTGAATAAAGAATCCCCACCTGCTTACACACATATCAACACACGCATCCTTGATTCCATTTCGATCATACTTCACGCCAAACCTGTTGCATTTATAACACACCTCTCAATGCAGTTGACAAACTACACATTTATCCCTTATAGCTTGGGTGTCATTCTGATTGGCTAATCAAATCAGACGACAGAACTACCGCCATCTAAATGAGAAACTTGGAACTTTTTTCTGAGAATGTGCAATAACTATGACACACGCAGTGTATTTTTCTTGAAAAATATATAAAATTTAAACTCAGTATTTTGGAACAAAATACATGTAAATACATAATTTTTTTTTTGCATCCGATAGCTGGTATGATACTTTGTTGTTTTGAGTAAAAATTGCATAAAAATATAAAACAATATATACAGGAAAAACGTTGTTCATTAATTCAAAAAATTGTTTGTTTTAAAACACCTGTTTTTTTAAAACCAGGATGAAATTTTAAGATTTATTTTAAACTCATTTGTGTTTTGCATATGACCTTTAAGATGGACAAGTTATCTTAGACTGTTTCGAACTCTATGATATCATGCGTTGGCAAACAAAAAGTCGGTTTTAGGCCAATTTTCCCAAACACAGCTGGGAATTCTTTCAATAAAAGAAAAACGAGATGTCGCTTTAAAAAAATGCTTCAAAGCTTTCAAAGGACATATTCTGTTCTTTCCAATGCATCCAATATCATTTCGATCGCTTCAGTATTGACTTCTCTAGGAGGGAAACAAAATGCCATTTTTCGCACTTTTCCACGATTTCTGGGTAGAGGCCTCTTAAGTTAAATGCCTGCATTCTGCCGTTTAAACTTTCGTTTCGCATTTTGAGGTTTATTTTGACAGCTGCTATTTCACACAGAGAGATAGAGAGAGAGAACAGAAATGATAAATTGTTTGGGTGCTGCACTTCTTGAATTTATATGAGTGAAAAGTAGAGCTATGATTAGTTCCAGCATTACTGCGGTAAACCCGCTGTTAAAAAATATCATCGGAAAATTTCAATAGATTTTCAACCAATATAACGTACTTTTCAATGAAAACGCCTTTTTTCAAGTGAACATCAGGTAGATCTTAGCCCAAACATAATGTAGACAAGCGTAAATTGTATTGAGGTTTTTTCAATACAAATTATTTATTTTCGTGTGTGGAAATGACGATTATTTTTTTGTATGCTACTAGTGATTTCATTAGATTCTTCGCCAACAAAATATATCTGTACATACTCAAATCTTTCACATTTTGTTTTGGCTGAAACAAGACACTACCCACTCTATTCTTTTTACAATGCAATTTGTTTGTCCGATTTTGAACACACTTCTCGGGACAATGCAAAGGATTCGGAGTTCATACCATTTTTGTATACAGATCTAGATTACCTACATTTTTGTTTAAAAAAAAGTAAAACCAGAACAAGATAGCGCAGATTTTCGTAGAAACACCAGCAAAAAACTTTGCCCCTACCTATTACCAGACAATGACCCTAATTAGAGGCTCGTAAAATCCTTTCAATATTTTACTGGCGACGGGTGATTGGATGTGGTAAAAACCCAGCGAGTGGCAAGAAGCAGTACCTGTGATCGCATCCGTCTAAATTCCACATACATTTCAACAACTGGATATTATTATAGAAAAAAAAGAATAATAATTACTGCAATAATTAATTGGTGAAAGTAGATGACAGTTGAAACATGCGTCGAAAATAAATCAATTCACTTCGTTAATACCAAAATACACAATGTAATAATATTGCACACATTTTCTTTTATTTACAAATGGTAAAAAAGATAAAGTAGAGAAAAGCAATAACCATTTACTTGGTCAAAAGTGCGCTGGTAGAAAAATATCCCCTTAAGGGAAATTGTTCTGCGCTTCCACAACTGCGTTTAGTTAACTGTCAGATTATTTTGTACTGTGAAACTGAACGAGTTAAACCAAAAGTTTAAACTCTCGGTCAGGTTTAGTTAAACTTCAGTTTAAACTCTCACTGTGCAACTGGGCATAAGAAATATATAAAATAAAAAACAGCGCAGACCTTACGTATCGAAAATGTAATGTACATACCTCTTTGGGAACATGATTTAAAAAAAAAAAAACCAAACCAATCATAATATGTTCGAGAGGAGCTGAGCACAAAGCAGATCGCGAGAAAAGATGTTCCCTTGTTCGACACTGGTCGTTCGTATGTCTGAAATGGGACTATCCGAAATATAACTGCTTTCACTTTCCCCGTCCTTGTAGCTACATAATATGCTGACCATCATCGTTGTTTTTTTTTTTCTTTCTTCTTTAAGCAACAAACATTTCAACAGATGAGTGGAGTTTTCTTGGCTGATTTTACGATTTTTTTCGGTTGGTTGGACAAGTTTGTTTGCCTTTTATAGCGCGTACCATGTACCTCGTGGTGGTAATCATCTGTTGGTTGAGGTGTGTTGTGTATAATGGTAATCATACACTTTCTTTCTTGTATATCCATCGAGTTTATTTCGACTACACTTTAAAAATTCATTCGGCGGGAATACCGACATTTTTTTAATTTTTCTATTACGGTAGGTGTTGCCACATATTTACAAATTCAAATGACAACAGAATATTAGTAGTAGATGAATTAACTAAATTTTATACATAAAATAAAATAAATAAAATAAATAAAATAAATAAAATAAATAAAATAAATAAAATAAATAAAATAAATAAAATAAATAAAATAAATAAAATAAATAAAATAAATAAAATAAATAAAATAAATAAAATAAATAAAATAAATAAAATAAATAAAATAAATAAAATAAATAAAATAAATAAAATAAATAAAATAAATAAAATAAATAAAATAAATAAAATAAATAAAATAAATAAAATAAATAAAATAAATAAAATAAATAAAATAAATAAAATAAATAAAATAAATAAAATAAATAAAATAAATAAAATAAATAAAATAAATAAAATAAATAAAATAAATAAAATAAATAAAATAAATAAAATAAATAAAATAAATAAAATAAATAAAATAAATAAAATAAATAAAATAAATAAAATAAATAAAATAAATAAAATAAATAAAATAAATAAAATAAATAAAATAAATAAAATAAATAAAATAAATAAAATAAATAAAATAAATAAAATAAATAAAATAAATAAAATAAATAAAATAAATAAAATAAATAAAATAAATAAAATAAATAAAATAAATAAAATAAATAAAATAAATAAAATAAATAAAATAAATAAAATAAATAAAATAAATAAAATAAATAAAATAAATAAAATAAATAAAATAAATAAAATAAATAAAATAAATAAAATAAATAAAATAAATAAAATAAATTAAATAAATTAAAGGATGACAAAAAAATAAAAAAAAAAAGTTTTATTCGAAATTTTAATCGTTTGTACGTTTATTTTAGTTTCGGAACCTGAGATTGGTGAACTCATTGACCTTAGTTCCCTGTTGGACCTAAAAATCAAATTTTCATTTCAGACTGTACTGCAAGTATCTGTTAAAACTTAGCGCGCCCATTAATGGTTCGGCACAATTTCCAGCTAAATTTTGACAGGTTGCGCTGTTTTTTTTTCTGAAAAGTAGTATACTTTCGATGAAATATAAAAATGTCAAATACAATTTCTTAAACGTCTTTCTAAGTAAGTAAGTAAGTAGTTGGCGCTAGACACCCTAGGCCTATCTTCGCGCAACCATTCCTTTGTGTGAGTTCTATTTTTTGGGACGAATGGACGGGACCAACAATTTTATGCCGAATCCGAACGGCTGAATTGAGAAGCGTTTTCATGACAGTTATACTCTCGGATGTTTGTCAGACATTCACGAGAGGAGGCACAGTGGACAAATCCTTAAGATGTAATTTGTGTTTCTCCGGAGATCGGACCTGGGACCACTCGCCCACGCCTTTCTGCAAATAGATTTACACACTGAAATATACAAATTTTAAATGCGACGGACAATACAAAGCAAGTGAAATGCTTTTGGCGAGATTTAGCTAAGTTTTATACAAATGTGGTTTTTAAAAAAATATTTCCACTTGAACTGAATTTTTACATTTAGCGATCAATTCTTACAGAAAATGGAGTTTAACTTGAGCTGCGTGCTATTCCTAAGCAGAGAGGCTGTCACACGCAATTTTTTTTTTTTTAAATTGAAACTATCTTAAATAGTTACTTCATAAAACACGTGTAATAAGAGGTGTCAATAATTGTAGTCGTTACGCTATCTCTATCCTAGACCTTTGAAACCAAAAGCTATAGTTCATCTGTCAGATAAATTCCTGATAGGCTATTCGAAACTTTATCAGCTTGAAACTGGCCTTAGCCTCGGGAACAGAACCAAATTTATGGTGGGTTCCTGGCCATGACGGCTTCGAAGGAAACGAAAAAGCAAGCGAATTTGTCAGAATAGGCTCCGAAACACATTTCACGGGACCAATACTTTTTTGATATACCCCCAAATTGGATAAAAATCTAGCCATAAAAAGCTGTAAAAATACTAAATGTATCTCATATTGGGAGAATATTCCAGGTTTAACAATGCTGTTTTGTAATATGTAATTCATTATTCTTTGTTATTTGTATTAAATTTGTAACTAATTTCTTTATATTTAATTCTGTTCCCTAATGTTCACTTGTAAACTATTTTTGTTATTTACTTGTACAAAATTTAATTTGCCTCACTGTCTCTAAGACATAAATTCACCTGTTCGCAGTTGTATCGCAACAACAATTATACGCATTGTCTTCCCGTTGTCTCACGCACCAAAAAGTGTGTGTATATTGTTGTTGCGATTAACGTTTGCTTCGATGCTGCTGATGTTGAATTAAGAGAAGCTCGTTCACTTGGAATTTGGTCTCATCACAGCACGCATCGGAACACAGCAGTTTGGTAACCCAATAAAAGCAAATTTCAAATGAGTATATATTTTTTTTTGTTCTATTGCAATTTTCATTATTATTAATCCTCATCAAATGCCCATAGCAGACATGATATAAGAAAGCAACTTACAATACTACCTAAGCTAAAAAAGTCTATCCAACTCAGCGGAGAGTTGGGAGAAGACGAAGCAACATTATATGCGAATTTGGAAGAAAGATCTTTTCCAGGAACCAACCGGACCCGAAAGAGGTGAAAAAAACCCTCTGCAGCAGTATCATAAACTTTACAAAAAAAAGTCGAGAACCTCCTAGCCTAAACCCTCTTCTAATAAATTGATTAAATCTGTAGATCTTTATCAGGTCGAGGTGCCGCTTTTTGGACAGTCAGTCTTCATTAGTTATTGCAAAAAACAGGGGCGGGATTCTGTAAAATACAAAACGAAAACCGCTTTTTCACTAAACAGTAACCATGGCTTTATCATATCTGTGGCAGTAGACAGAGACGATATCATTCAGTCGTTTTCATTTTACGTAATTTGTACTTGTTCATGGACGCAATCAGCTGTATAAAGTAAATTTCTTTCCTGAAGTTAAAGTAAAGTTTAGAGAACAAAAATTCTGGAAAACAGAAAGTATCCCTTTTTCCCTTTTAGCTCATTTCGAGTACAAATATTCCCTCAAAAAGGGAAATTTCAAACAATCTGGGAGCACTGCTATGTCTACGAGTTGTTGTTAATGTTATTCTCTCAAACAATAATTCATGGACTGAAATTCGACAAAAATTTCCCAACAGAAATTGTCAGTGTCAATCCCAAGTCGCGAGAATCGTTGTTACTCCTCGCTCAGTAAAGAATATGCCACCAACGTGGCGATCAGATTAAGGGAAGGGAAACACTGGTGAGAGAAACCATCTGGGAACGCCAGCATCCTTCTACAGACGATCCCCCTGCCCACTACTACCGACTCTCTGCCTACGAAAATCAACTTTGAAAGAGGCTTCACCCATGAAATACCGGACAGAAACCAATGAGATTCACAAAATGTCCTACACAAAACACTGTCAATATTCACAGACGGTTCTAAGACACTAGAGGAAGTGTGTGCTGGAGTATTTTCAGAAGAATTGTACCTGGGCCTCTCCTTCTGTCTTCCGAAACACTTTAGTGTCTTCCAAGCCGAAATTACAGCTAAAGCGTGGCTGTCGATTAATTCAGTATCACAAAGGGATATCGTCATATACATTGATATTGATAGCCATGCTGCAATCAAATCCCTAATATCCACCGAAACAAGGCGGTGGAAGATTGCGGCGTATCTCTCAACGAGATAGCTGGACAACCTCACCCTCTGCTGGGTTCCTGGTCACTGTGACATCCCAGGGAACTGTGCAGCAGACGAACTAGTAAGGCGAGGTTTCTCTGGCGTGGACAGCATAAGTCTGCACAACGTGTATGCACCACTCTCCCACGCTAAACAAATAATTCACGCGGACGCAGCAAGCAGTCCAGATGGAAACATTTAGGATTTAGGAGCTTCTTCGACTTAGTAGATCCAGCATCTCGAAAATCGTTAATGTTATCTCCGGGCACTGCATATTAGGCAGACACGCCATACAATGACTTCTGCAGAAGCTGCAGAGACGAAGAGGACGACGAGTCCGTCACTCACTTTCTTTGCAGTTTCCCTGCCCTGGTGAATCTAAAATAGGCCTGCTTGGGAAACTATTTTCTCAATGACCTTGATCTAGGTAACACCAGCGCCGCTAACATTCTTAGCTTTATAACCGACAGCAAATGGTTTACATGAGTAGCCAGCAAAGAAACAGTTCCCCAAATCCCAGTGGTATTCACAATGGGCCGAATTAACGGCCTAAGTGTTTTCTCTCATCGAGAGCCACTTTAACTAAATTAAACTAAACTACTCCTCACTTCCCCACTTATGTAATAAGTATAGTTGATTCTGACGCCCTTGACAAATTTGCGGTGTTCACGTTCATTTATTTATTCTTAATAGCCCGCTTATCCGTTAATTGGCTTTGCGGGATGGACCCTTTATAACACTCGATTCTTCGCCATCGACTCCAAATCATCAAAGGTAGAGGAGAGATTATGAACTTGATCTAACCATCTCATCCTGGTCCACCTAAAGCACGCCTGCCTGATGGTATGGATTCCATTCCGTTCATTTCATTTAAATCTATGATGAATGGTGAATTGCATTCGCACATATTGTACCAGTTGAGCGTCCAGGCCCACGTAATATTTTTGAAGAGTAGGGAATATTATATTTTTCCCAAATTATAAATTTCTGTGTGCCTATACATCGCTGTATGATGTTGGAGAATGAGGAGATGACATGGTGGCCGAAGAAAACACCTTACGCGTGTTTTCTGCACTACATAACTGAATTGAGAGTGATATTGAACGTTCGCGCTGGAAAAATAGTTTCGCACTTCGGCACACATATGTGTTTGAGGTTTTTTCTAATTTATTTTTATTGATGACTCTACTGGCAATCTTGATTGAAAGTCTAGACTCCAGATAATTGCCCCACAAAGTTGAAAATTGTTCATATTTTTCAATTAATTTCGCTATGGTATTTGAACTCAATGTTAATGTATGTAGATGTCAAATTTGTGTTTAGTTTTGATTTGGTTTCTATGGATGATCTCGAATTATTGGAATGCATTTGCTTCCTTCGTTTTGAGTTCAAGTATTCACCGTACAGCAAATTTAATTTTAATGTTTGCTTAGGATCTTTTTTAGAAACACCCCGGACTCTTTTCCAAATATGGAAGAATACAAAGCAATCATAATAGGTGCCAAATATAAAAGTTATTTTTTTTAATTAAAAGTGAAACAGGATGAATGGATTTGTGTCAGGCATTATATCTGGTTCTAGGGACGGCAAGAGATAAAATATACTTTTAAGTAAAATCCAGCCGAACCGCATAGCGGACATATTAAAGTAGGGTTTCTACTAGTCCAAGAGCTGACCGCAAAAATTCGAGCCCACAAGATTACATGATGAAATTTAATTTTTTTTTGTGATTACTATACCCATCGACTTACAGCTTCAAATTATAACCAAATTAAAGCTTATACTAAGCTTTGCTGAAATAAATGAAATAAAATTGTGTGCCTGATCCAAACATGGCGCAAGTACCAGGCATACAGCTTTGTAAGCTCAAAATCTATATGGGATTCCCACCCGTAATTATATTACCATATGTACAAAACAACCTTTATTAGCCTTCATTCGTTCAGTATTTATATCGGATATAAGACAGACAGATGTAGAAAAAAGTCACTTATAAGAAACGGAAGAGAATACAACTTCATATAAGAAATATCATGTAAGGGGAATGCTTATATAAGAAACTATTTCCAAGCTCAACATTTTGTCGATAAAAAAACCTTCTTATCAAATTTTAAATTTGATTGACATAAATGAATTGTGTTCAATATAAATCTCCAATCAAAGGCCACGGTAGTGCCTCCCCCAAGTTCTCTAGTAAAGGCACATATCCTTTTTAGAAGAACAAACTCAGGCTGTTTTCGAACCCCCTCCAAGCAAAAAATTTCAAACTTGCAGCATTTACCAACCTCATTAAAGTGGTCCACCTTACCAAATTTCATCTCTATAGCATTAGTGGTTCTCCACCACTGCAATTTATGGAGGTTTGTAACCCCATCTTTTCTTAAGGAAGTGCCCGTCTTATGCCTGTTTGCGTAGTAGCCACTGGCAAAATTCCACTCTTCTTCCGCCTCTCCTGGTAGTAAATGCTGTACCGGTGCTAAATGGAAAGGGTGTAATCATTGACATACTATACATGGACTGCTAGTGAAATGTCAGTTTCATACAAACCTGCGAGGAAAAATGAAGCAAATATAAGCTCTAGCCCTTTTGGTTCAGTGCGGCGAAAGTAGGAAAGAGGTTTCAATCTCTGCTCGCCATTGCTATTTTTTTACATAGAACACAGTGCCATCCATTGTAGAAACATTGCAACTGCGCAAAAATAACGACTTATTCAAATTATTTTAAACGTTCTATAACAGATGGCACACTCAACACTAAAACAAAATCACACGAATCGCTCGATGACATTTGAGTGCTTTCGTTTCTCTCCGCCGTGAACTAAAAGAGCTAGTGCTTATGTTTGTTTCAATGGGTGTAATCTATTACTCTGTAGAGTTTTGTAAATCCTGGTTCTGGGAAGTTCCAATTGCACAGCCAGTCTGCGGACTTGACTAACTTCCACAGCACGCAAAATCTAACTATCAATTTCTGCCGCGGCAGCGTCTGAACGTGCGTCGTTTCTTTTTATTTCGAAGAGCTCACCCGTTATCAACAAGGCGCGGATACGCACCAGCGAATACCCGGTTGTACTCCTATCTTGCCAACCAAACGCTTCCATGGCAGAACCCGTTTACAAACACTATTTCCGTGTAATCACGTTTTGAATACATTTTATGGAGATCAACTTATCAATGTTAAGTTTTTTTTTCATATTCGACAATTAACTGTTAACCATTGCTGATAGGTACTGATAGGTAATAGGTTTATTATTCTCACTTAATTTTATTTGACCTTTTTTGGCTGACAAAAAATGGCTTTTACTACAACTTCCGCTAATCATACGCAGAAAAAGTTGCTCAACATAATTTGTAGAAAATTTCTCATGGATAAAAATTTCATAAAAAAAATTAAAATTTATGGAGTAAACATTTTGAGAAAAAGGCATTTTAAGTAAAAAATTGTAACAACAAATTTTGAGTTTAAGGAGCCATAACTTTTTTGTAGCTGCACAGATATACACGAAGTGATTTTTACTTTTATGCGCTACTAAATTCTCTTTTCAAAATGTACAAAACTATTTGTATACCTATAACGGTTTAGAAGTCCAAATTAGAGGTCACCTACTACTTTAATCGGCTATAATTGAAATTGGGTGAGAATAGGGGGTCTACCATACAATTTTTTGTTGGGCGGAACTTCAAAAATCACCCCTTAAAGGATTATACTTCTTAGTTGGGACACCCTGTATAGATTTACAAGTATATTTTACAATTTTTGCTGAAAAAGTGTTAAATTTTACAAAATGAATGGTGAAACCAATGCCCCTACACAACTCAACTTACTTGAGTTGAGTTGTCTTCAATTCAACTCAACGTTCACACAACCCAAACTAACTAACAACTTATAGACAACCACCGCCATCTTTGTTGTGTTTTGAAAGACAACTTTTCTATCAGGGTTCTGTATAGGCTTACCACCCGTCCTCCTTTGTAAGGTGATGTCCTCTGTCCTCCATAGAAAGAAAAATGTCCTTCACAAACATAATTACTATCTATAACAAAAAAATATAATTCCTTTTACTTCTTAAAGAGTACGGTTTAATTTTACAAATGTGGCAACAGATTTCTTTAGAGTCAAGTTTTAATATAAATTGTAGCACCTGCAAAACAGCAGGAGAGTTTAATGTTTCCCATCTCTTTAGGAACTTCAGCATCTGCATTGAACGTTTAAGCCGCTGCGGAATGAAAAATCGCATACAAAAATGACACACGACGAAATCATGAACGAAAAATGTCGCTCTACTTTCCGTTTCGCAGTACGCTGCTGCTTCGGAAAGATGGCGAAATGTGGGAAATGTAATAGATGGCTAGATTTTACTTTACTGTCCATTCAAAAAAATATACTTTTCTTTAATCCGATTGAATTGAATGCGCTGAGCTCAAATCTGCAAAAACAATTTGGCGCTATATTTCCGTAAAATTTTTTCCAAAATAGTTTTTTTTTATATTAACCAAATGTGCAGTTAACAAATAAAAAAAGTTTCATCAAAATCGAATTTTTTTCCGGTAAAACTGAGCAAGCAACATGACATAAACATTGCATATACCTAGCGTTGCTATCCGTCCGGGTTTTTTCGGACATGTACTCTTTTTTGGCCTATGCGAAGAACGTCCGGGATAGATTTTCTACATTGTCCGGGTTTTTAATTTAAGAGTGAATCGATTCGAAATTAAAAGAGAGAGAATTAAAAGATTTTGAATCGTAACTTGTTGCTTCTGAATTCTGCAACATATTATTTTAGTACCGTCTTTGATGGTAATCGACAAAGAAAGGTGCGAAAATACTTAAAAAATTCGAATGCGATCTTACCTATTGAAGTCGAGGTAATCAGTTTAAAAATATGAAATACTAACTAAATGATATTTTAAGATTTGAGTTCAGTGAAGTTCTATTTTGAAAACTTTCCTATTTGTCAGAAAATCAGCCGAGAATAAATATTCAGCGCAGTTGGCACACGGCCTTAAAACATGTATCCTACGCATTTTGTCCTAGTCCGGGATTTTCATGCTCGATAACTACTTTCTTCAAAAGATTTCTGGCAACCCTACATATACCCAACCTCGCACCTACTGTGACCACAAGCGGTGTGGCAGCGTGCCCCGATACGTATCTTAAGGACCATTCACGAATTTTGTATTCGCTACTTTGTGGAACGCGATTTACATGATGTGGATTGTGAATAGACTGACAATTCGAGCCAGGGTGTTTTCGTTCGCGGCAAAAGATTTAGATTTCGAAAGATTCGTTATTTAAACTGTTAATAAACTTGTTTTCTTAATAAATTTTGATGGAATAATTAATTATCCTCATTTTGGAGTAGTAAAATGTGCAATTTTCTGTTTATAAATGCATAAAAAGTGGTTTGTTCGGATTTCTTCAATTCATTCGTTCGCTCCCATGTAAAAAAAAAGTGAGATAAGTCAGTAAAAAATGTTTAAATACAAAATATTAGCCCATGCCCTTGACATTAAGTGAAATGTACAAAAAAGTAAAAATTCAGTGGTTAAAATGTAGCTTTCTAATTACCTCATATCTTCGGTCTTTATGTTTAAAAAAAAAAAAGTTGTATTTTTTAAGTCCTCCACGAGATTTTATAAAAGGGGGCAAGCCTAGTTGTGTATGACAATACGAGCTTTGAATTACATACAACCAAGAGACAACTCAACTGTAGTTGTCGTTGTCTTACACAATAGGGGCACACATTTTGTGAGAAAGTACAAATTTGCAAGTTGGTGAAATAGGCGAAAGTACCAAATACCTAACTATGCTACCGTACACAGCTTGAAACAGTGGGAACACTGTTCAGTATAATTCCATTCCAATTCACATTATTTGGTTCGCCTAAATACTGCTCGCTATTTTGTTCGCACTTTTTGTTGCTCATACTCTATTATGGTTATTTTTTGTTTCGTAAGGCAAAAGTATGTTTTCATACTGAATTTAATTTAACAAACAAATCATACTTAATAACGTTATGACTGAGATTAATTTGCATCTATATTTCATTTAAATTTATCTGCCTTTTGTTCCTTATACTGTGCGCTCTTTCTCGGCTCGACCAAACATGTATCTCTGTTACAATTTTTCTTTTTTTATTTTGCCGCTGATTTTCGTCGGTCGTTCGGGTTTTTTTTTTATTCATGTTTACATAGAACATATGCGCAAATATGTATATATATCTTTTTAATCTAATATGTATATATTTTACTTTTGATTTGCCAAGTAAGTTTACATTTTGGCGCAGTGCTTAATATCAGAACGATAAACCGCGCTAAATATCTATCGTATCGTATCGTTTCCGTGGCTAGCGGGTGTGCTAAAATTATAGAAAAAAAAAAAATCTGTGATTTAAAGTGCAATCCTTTTATTTTGCTGATCAGGGCTAAAGATATTTCCATTATAGTTTTTCGCATGTGTGATCTAATCTTCTTATACCTTAAGAGCCGGAGATTTTTGAGAGAGATGCTCTCATTATATTGAAGTGCATATTATTAATATATTGGCATGTGTATTTACATGAATTCCAATTCACCGACAGACACAGAACAGTGAACGAAAGAGACAGACAATTGTATGTATATTATTATGTGATAAGTATTTACTACAAACTAAAAAAAAAAAGGCACTTTATTGAATTGAAATTGCTGTCAAAGATAAAAAGGGATGCAATGGACAAGATAGTCTCAAACATGTGTATGTGTGTGGGTATAAAGAAAGAAAAGGAACCAAAGTTCAACTGACCCCTTTATTCTAGCAATCTTTGTTGAAATTAAATAACTCATGTGTGCGTGTATCTAACACAGTGTTTTGTTTAAACTACACCCTCAGTATGTAATCGCTATGTGAATTGTGAGGTCGTAAGAAAAAAAATAAATAAATTATGTACATATTTCTTTGGTTAGGTACAGCATTCACATAACAACGTGATCCGTATACAAGATACTTAGATACAGTACTAAATATCAACAATTATGTCCAACAGCATTTTTCATAATGGTTGACTTTTGATTAGATTCTAACTGCTATGCGGTGGTAGTACTAGGTGCGGTCATAGCAGTTGAAATTATTTCGTTTCCACGTGGTTTTGTTCCACGTATTTTTGAGAGAGATAGGGCGGCGGTGTACTTAACTTACCTATACCAATGAACCACTGCCGACAAGGGCATTGATTTGAATTTCAATAAATGTTTAATTTTATTTTATTTTTTACCCTGTCATAATAATTTATTTTATTACCTACATTGCATTATTTGATGATCTCTTTGGACGGAAATGCGTCTAGTATACGTTAAAAAAAATTGCCTATAAATTTACATTTAAAACATACAAAGTAGGTAAGGTAGGTACAGTGCGGTTGTTTAGACGCACAAGAATTACGTTTTATTTCTTTCGTTTTACGTGGAACAAAGAGAAAGAAAAAACTTATTTGGCAAAAAGGTTCATTTAAACAAAAATAATTTCAAACTTGATGATGGACCCATAAACGGTAGTTTTACTCATTTTTTCCTATACCATGCAAAAACGTGTGCATATTTTTGGTTCACTTGAATAGAAGCACCTGTAAAAAAAGTCGAAAACAACAAAACACCAAATTTATTAGCGGTATTTTTATTTATTTTAATCAATTTTATGATAATTTTACAGTGGCCGGCATAAGTATTTTGACAAAACTAAAGTTAATTCTGCTCATAATTTGAACTTACTTCATGTAAATTTTGGCATCAATGGAAAGGTCATTTAAATTCCGTTTGAATGATACAAAACTTTCCTTAACCGATTAATTACCCATTGAAAATTTGGAACTTTTGTAAAAGTCTACTTTTTTGACTTTTTTCCTCGGTTCCAAAAAAAAAATATTTTGATGCAAAAAGTTTCCTCAAACAATTCTCATAGTGACTGCAAAAAAAATTTTTCAAAAATCTCTTCGCTAATATTTTTTATGATTTTTTGAATGGGATGATCTCAGAAAAATTTTGTATGAAAAGGAGGAAAAAGTGACTAAAATAGTCATTTTTAGCAATTTTCAAAAAATCATAAAAAATATTAGCGAAGAGATTTTTGAAAATTTTTTTTTGCAGTCACTATTAGAATTGTTTGGAGAAACTTTTTGCATCAAAACATTTTTTTGATACCGAGGAAAAAAAGTCAAAAAAGTAGACCTTGACAAAAATTCTAAATTCTAAAATTTTTAAATGGGTACTTAATGGGTTAAGGAAAGTTTTGTATCATTCAAACGGAATTTAAATGACCTTTCTATTGATGCCAAAATTTACATGAAGTAACTTTTAAATTATGAGCAGAATTAACTTTAGTTTTGTCAAAATACTTATGCCGGCCACTGTAATAATGTGTAAGGCAGTACCATTGGATATAATCTCAAAAATTGTATTCATCAATGAGCCATTTATGAACTTTTAAGGTTATTCAAGGATATATTCCCTCAAGAAGCTTTAATCGCTGCAATCAGCTCTTGATTGTGTTGATACTGATTGTTGCCTCAATAAATTTTACGGGGATAAGATTTTCAATAATCGCCCTTATTCCTGTTAGCGTATACGACTCGTGTTTCGTGTCGTTGTAAAACGATGTTCAGATTTTTGTTTTAACTTTTGTTAACAATTTTGTTTCGTTTTTACGTGTTCACCATCAAAAATGTTACAAAAATCGACTAAAAAACGAAGTGAAATACGAGTCGTTTACGACAAACGCCAACGGGAATAGGGGTGAATATTAAAGTCAGGCGAATGTGGCGGACAGTTTTTTAGGTCCACAAAGTTCCTTTATTTTGGGAAAAGTTACTTCTAAAAAAGTTTTGCAAGAAATAGTAGTCATTTTATTTGAGACGATTTCCAACTTAAAAGCGCCGTAGAATGAGATTGCACCCTATACCATAACTCACCCTAATTTCGAATGATAACGGTTCAAAATATGTTTTTTTTTTTTTCGCAAATCATAAAAGTAATAGTTGCAGGGCCATCCAAGTTTAACTTAATTTTTGTTCGAAAAGTCGGCTTTGCTTCAATTTCTGGCGACAATTTTAATCTTCATATCCCATCCCATGCCATATGAACCCTTGCAAATTCAAAGCGTAGGTTTCTTGCGTGCTTGTTTAGGTGGTGTTTTTTTTTTTTTAGTTTTGTAAAATTCGGGTGCAAAGCATAGACAATGGGTTGTATGGTTGAAGCTGTTTACTCACTTTTCTGAGATCTTTCTTAGCATGGTATGCAAAAAACAATACACTGACCGAGTTAGATCTCATGTTGTGAGCTCGATCTTAAAGTGCTGAGATCGATCTAAAATTGAAAGCACGATGTGAGACGGGGCTCGTTTTGATATGCAAAAAGATGACAAAACGATTGATTACATGAGTTCGATCTCACAAATAGTTAAGCATCGTATTTCTCTTACTCAGTTCATGTAAAACAGTCAAGATGACCAAATATTAGCCAAATCAAATTTTATTTTATTTTTTATTTATATAAATAAAAGGAGTCAAGTTATTGCAGATTTTCGTCGTTTTAGTGGAAAAAATGTAAAACTACTAACTGAAAACCCTAAAACACAAGGTTGTGCGCCGACGAATGAAAATGAATGAAAAATGAAAGTAACAATTTTTGTTTGTGTTAATTACACATATTATTCAGATTTCAAATAGATTTTAATACAAATTTTAATTAAAAAATGTAATCTGCTTATTCTTGGGTATAACTTATTTTTCATTCAAAAACTAAGCGGATATTTGAAAGGAGAAATCATTTTATTCCTTTTCAGTTGTCTTACATATAAATTGCGTAATGCGTAAAATTATATGCATTTTTATATATGTATTAAAATAAGCAACTCTTTTTCCTAACTGTAATATTTATTTTCCGGTTTTATTGACTACTAGCTTTTTTGTTTTTTTTTTTTTAACATCATATTCGCCACTTTTATGTCTTCACCATATTGGTTTTTAATTTTAAGCACTCAATCAATCTTCTTCACCCTAAACATTAGGCCTGATTTTTTTTTGCTATCCTATCCCAGTCTTAGCAAAATATTTTCGTACAAACGTTAGTCCGGATAATTAAGCCCCGGAAAAACTGTGCTCGCAAATTAGCATTGCTTCAAATGTTAGTGAAAAATTCGCTCGATTGTGTCATAAATGACATTTAATATTAGAAAATTAATTAAATAAAAACCTAAAAAGCAAACAAAGCATTTGTCAAAAAAAATTTTATGTTAACCAGCATTTTCCATATTTGGAAAACGTTTTTATTCGTGAATCTTTTGTTTGTGTACATATTCGCATCATTTTTTTTTCTGGTATAATTCTGAATAATGTAGGTAGCTCAGAACAATAAAAAAAATCTTTTTTTAAAGCATGTATGGGATAGCAAAATGAACACGTTTATTGGCATCTAATTGTGATTTTTCGAGCAAAATTTAAATTTACTTATTTAACCAAAAATTGATTAAAGTACCCCAATTTACTGTTTAATATCATGCTGCCATTACACTTTTACTCTCAGAAGACATACACACTTCTTTTATTTACCCTACTTAAAAAAGTAATTACACTTAAATACGACAGAGAGCTTTGAGATCGATCTCTAATCCACTGAGCTAGAGCTGTTGAGAAAGAACTATTTTTTTTGCATATGAAACGGAGTCCTACTTTCGGTTTGCACAATCGATCTCTCATGTAAGTTCAAGCTCGTCAGCTCTTGCTTTCAGATCGTGCTCATCTTTTTGCATACTGCCCAATAACACAGCTGGGGTGGATTTGCTACAGAAAAACACAGCAAATCCCATCATTTTAGGATCCTTTCTTTGTAGTTGTTTCCAGAAAATACCCAATTTTTTCCAACGTTTCTCATAAAGTGTTCAATTTCGAGCAATTTTATTAGCCATTTCACGATTTGAAAATCTTTCCGTGATGTAAGTATTAACTTTTGCCTTTTTTGCTAATTCAACACTTTTTTCTGCCTATTTTAATAAAATTAATATAAAATAATAGTAGTCTCACTTTGAAATTAACTTTTTACTGCTCATTGTTCGATCACTTGTTGTTAACTAGCCAATTTAACCTGTGCGTCTATTCAAGTGAACCAAAAAAATGCATACGTCTTTGCATGGTATATTGGTATAGGAAAAAATGAGTGAAACTATCGTTATGGGTCTATCATCAAGTTTAAAATTATGTTTGTTTTATAGTGTTTGAATGTACCTTTCTGCCAAATAAGTTTTTTCCTCTTTGTTCCACGTAAAACAAAAACAAAAAAAAAATCACAAAGAAATGAAACGTAACTCTTGTGCGTCTAAACAAGTGAACCGCACTGTACAGTGGCCGGCATAAGTATTTTGACAAAACTAAAGTTAATTCTGCTCATAATTTGAACTTACTTCATGTAAATTTTGGCATCAATGGAAAGGTCATTTAAATTCCGTTTGAATGATACAAAACTTTCCTTAACCGATTAATTACCCATTGAAAATTTGGAACTTTTGTAAAAGTCTACTTTTTTGACTTTTTTCCTCGGTTCCAAAAAAAAAATATTTTGATGCAAAAAGTTTCCTCAAACAATTCTCATAGTGACTGCAAAAAAAATTTTTCAAAAATCTCTTCGCTAATATTTTTTATGATTTTTTGAATGGGATGATCTCAGAAAAATTTTGTATGAAAAGGAGGAAAAAGTGACTAAAATAGTCATTTTTAGCAATTTTCAAAAAATCATAAAAAATATTAGCGAAGAGATTTTTGAAAATTTTTTTTTGCAGTCACTATTAGAATTGTTTGGAGAAACTTTTTGCATCAAAACATTTTTTTTTGATACCGAGGAAAAAAAGTCAAAAAAGTAGACCTTGACAAAAATTCTAAATTCTAAAATTTTTAAATGGGTACTTAATGGGTTAACGAAAGTTTTGTATCATTCAAACGGAATTTAAATGACCTTTCTATTGATGCCAAAATTTACATGAAGTAACTTTTAAATTATGAGCAGAATTAACTTTAGTTTTGTCAAAATACTTATGCCGGCCACTGTATATCAGAGAAAGAGATTTTAGGGGTTTGTCATTTAAATTTGTAGCTAACAAAATCATCGCAATGGATAGATAACAATATATTTTTGCACTTTACTTCGAATTGGTGAATATTAATAGAAAATGAAAAAAAGAAAACTAATTTGGAATATAAAATAAATGTAAACAAATGTGGCCCGCTTTGGAACAGCTCATCCATGTATATCTCATAGCCATATTGCTCGTTGTCGAATCCATCCAAGGTATTCGATATTAGTTTGCTATCTTCTAACGTACTACACTTCCATAGAATATACCTATTACCTTTTGGAGTTGAATTTGAATTTTTTTAATACTTCTCCCGGAAAAGGCTATATAGCCTTATAGCGCTTCAACAGCGCCCCGAGATGCTTGCAGATGGATGTTAGTTCTGCACTTAAATTGCTGCAAATTGAAGTCTTCTGGAAATATATCACCAGGAAGCAAGTTCCAAAGTTTGCTTGTCCTGTAACAGAAGGAGTTTTGGGAAAATTGATGTACTCGCGGTTGTCAAGTGTACTGTGTGGTCATGAGCATTAGCTGCCTGTTTTGTTGGGCGCCCAAAAGTTACATTTCGAGGGATAATGTCTTTGAATTCCTCGGAACATCTACCATAGAAGTATCTATAGAACGAGCAAAGGTCCAAAGGTCCGCACCAAACAGTCACGCGATTCATTTGTTCCTCAACAATTACTCGTGAGTTTTCTGTGACAATTTTGACGACTAACGAAGCCATTAAGATGAAAATGAGCTTCATCACTGAAAATGATTTTGTTAATATTTTGAGAATATTGCTCAACAATGAAAATGCGTTGTTCTTTCGTATAGCATTCCATTTTTACTAACCCCCAACTGTCAGCTGTCACATTGTTATCTTTTTTTTCCGTTGGCATGTCTGTACTATCAAATGGCGCAAAATTCAAATTTTGCGTGGGCCAGTTATATAGTAGAGAAAAGAAGAAGAAGATTAGGACTTGTGTTAAAAACGTATTACAATCGCGGTGAGAAGAACTGCCATGTAGAGGCAGCAAGATTGTCCCAACTTGGCTTGACAAAAGTAACACATTTTGAAAAACGGTCAGTCAAAGAAGGAGCATTTTGGAAAACTTGTCTTTAAATGAATGTTTCTGCAGTCATAGCAAATAGGCTATAATGAATCTATACACAATTGTATAACCGTTTATTTGTGTTTTCTAATAATGGTTTCCCATAAAATATAGATTTTTTACATACCTGTGCAGAGCGAAGTGCGAAGCTAATATAGTTTTATATGAGTAATGCGCTTAGACAAAGTGGACAAAGTTTAGTGTTGCTTAAGGGCAGACTTCTAAATGCTGAAATTGAGAAAAAAGAAGAAAACGACAAACGAATCCGAAGAGAAAGACGACATCAACCAACAACATCATTCACACAGTCACCTACCGAATGAAATCCATTCCACAAGTCAAGCAGCGGAGGATGTTGTTGATGCAGTTAATAAGAACAAGGACAATAAATCGGACCAGAATCCAAAAATTTCCTCTAATAGTCAATCCAAATTGACTCATAAAAGTGATGGGAGGAGTCTTTTTTGGCCCAAAGACATTCAAAGCCAGAACGTCAGTCCAAAAATACATCAAGTTGATGAAGCATTTCAGCCAATGCAAAATGTCGTCGATTTTCGAGAGTGTGAGGAAACGTTATTGCAGGAGAATAGCAGCATACCCGACAAACTGTTGCATGATGACAACTCAAAGACTACCACATTCCAGCTGCCAACCGCAGAAATCATAGCGAGGAATGTAGCAGATCGAGGACAGTTCCAACATGCCGACGGGTGTCCTGGTACTTCTTACACACACTTGCCAGACTTTATGGAAAATACCTTTGGCAATTGTACTCAACTAAAAAATGTTAGTGCAACAGAAAAGTTTGGAATTCATCATACAACCTCAAAAAAACACTTGCCACATCAAATAGAAATGCCCGATATAAACGTATCCTGCCAAGCAATTGCTTTGAATGAGTGTCCAATCAGTGAGCCAGCAAAAGTTACCAATTTGCTGAGCAAACAATTTTGTGAAAATAAAAAAGAAGAGGAAGAGAATCAATCAACATTCACATCCACCTCTTCCGCGGCCTCCTCTGCCAGCTCGAATGGGTCGGCAAATAAACGAGTACTGATAGGTAATTTTCTTCGAAATCCACTGACCTCATCAGCAAGAATCGCCAATTCGGTTAAACGAATGGTAAATGAGAAAGCCAGTAGTTGGAGGGGTTCTCGCAATAGTGATACAAAGGGCTTTAAAAATAACCATGATTCTGAAAGTAGTGCTGAAACTTCCTTATCGGAGAATTCGAACGTTGTCACGCACGTTGAATTGGAAGTAAGTCCAAACACACGGATTGAGATTATAACCATTTGTCTCAACGAACCGCAGTCATCCGCAGCAGCAACATCAGCCAAACGGACATCTGCTGTCGGAACAAGTAGGGAAACACAAACATATTCACCCACGGAAACATGCGTTCATATTAGTTCCAAGAATAGCTGTGAAACGGTTGAAATTGAACAGAATTTGGACAGTTCCAAAAACTATTACAAAAAAAATATAACCCAATCATCGAAACTTGACGGTCTAACTGCGACCAACCTAAAAGCAGACGTCGCCCAACAAGGTTATGATAAACCATCAACTGTAAAGAACTCGAAAAGCTACATCAACAACCAAAAGATAACAGCCCTTAAAACTGATTCACGGAACTACATCCTACGACATGCGAACACACAGTATGACAAATGCGTCTCCATTTCGGATGCGATTTTGTCGGGCGAATCAACGTCTAATAAAACATTAAACAATATTATCCAACACGCAAATGTGCTCCGCGAACCGAGGGATGAACGTGAGCTTTGGCGTTGGTTGCATGGCGGTGAACATAATAAAGCAAAGTGCGTAGCAGAGAAAGGAAATGTTTTTCAAATTAAATCTTGCAGTCAAAGAGCCAGCTCCCTCTCGGATGACTCTTTGCATCCACCGGAAGTAGACAATTTAAACCTATCGCCAGTATGTAAAGTAAAAAGTTCAGTTTTACATCGCAGTAGCAACAATGGGGATGTCAGTCCTGATAAGCTAAAATCAATTCTCGATTATTGCACTTGTCAATTGAAATGTAGCTGTAATTGCTCCTTATTTGATTGTTGTTTGTATTGTTCGGTAGATTGTCAATCATGTTTTCACATACCATGTTCCGAGTACAGCGGGACCTATCCATGCATCGAGACTCGGAAACCATTTGCCGGATTGCCGAAGACCAACAAATATGATTCGGTAAGTTTTTTTATATCTATTTAATTATTATTTATATGCATGTTAGTGTATCAAAGAGTCATTGTAACAAATTGTAGTCTAAAAGTTAATTCCATGTCCCCCATAATTTAGATAAATTAGAATTAACTTTTTTTTTACTTTTGGTGGCGCTTACAGTCCAGGGTGGACCACGGCCTCAACCAACAACCAACAAGCCCTTCCAGCCAGCTCGGTCCCTCGCTAGCTGCCTCCAGTCACGCACACCAAGTTGGTTGATGTCGTTCTCCAATTGTGGGCGCCGTCTAAGCTTGGTCTTTCTCTGCTGCGTTGTTCCTCAGGGGTGGATTCGAAGACTCGTCGGGCTGGTGTTTTGTTGGCCATACGCTCCACGTGTCCCAGCCATCCATTGTATTTTTAGCTTTTTGACCAGGTCAGCGTCGCTGTATAGCCCGTATCGTCACAAACTGGACCGAATATCTTTCGAAGAATTTTTCTCTCTAGGTTTTCATCTGCTTTTGACAGGGTGCATGCTTCTGCACCATACAGCAGGAGCGGAATGATTAAGGTCTTATATAATATCTCCTTGGTTCTATAAGAGAGGGCTTTACTCCTTCTTAGCCAGAAGAAAGAGCGATTGGCAAGAGTGATTCTTCGCTTGATCTCTGCGTCGAAGTGATAGTCGAGCCCAGGTAGACAAAGTATTTAACTACTTCGAAGTTATATTTGTCCATCGTGACGTTTTATCCGAGTCTCCGACGTTGAAAGTCCTTTCTCGTTATACAGCATATACTTCGTTTTGTCCTCAGCCAGGCCCATCTTCGCCGCCAAGTCAATTAAGTGCAAAAAGTAACATCTGTTGTCTATCTATAAAGGAGCTTGGTCCGCATCTCTGCAGCAGTCGATTTAGAGACGTGTTGCTGCCGATCACCGGTCATTATACTTTCATCCGACCAAATTTTGCAGATGAGTTGGTGCATGCTCCTTACCAAGATATCTTCCGCTGCTTTGAGAAGCTCGGCCGGGAGGCCATCCGCTCCAGGTCGGGTGGACGGAAATTTTGGCTATCATCGTCCAAGCTGAACAGATCATTATGCCTAACAGCGGGTTGTTGTCTGTCTTCGCCGTTTAACAGCCTGCAGAAGTGTTCTTTCCAAATCCATAGCACCGACTGTGAATCTACTACTGAATTCCTATGTTCATCTCTGCATATTCCATCTTTGGGTGGATCGTTTTACCCTTTGGTAGAACTTTCGAACATTTCCCCGTCAGTCCCATCCCTCAATTGATTCGACCGCTCGCTTCTCGTGCTCTTATTTCATCTGAGAAGTTGGTGTTCATTCCTTCTTCTTTGCCCGTAGAGCTCGCGGCCTCGTTCTTGGCTGCATGTGCCTGGCGGCATTCCTCATCGAACCAAGGGTCTAGTTGTGGTCGCCTAGCGAAACCCCGATCTTCGGTAGCGGCACTCCTGATGGCACGCTGGCAGTGTTGCCACTGATCCTCTATACTTGATGCTGGTGAAGCGGGGGATGGGCTTGCTGAGAGGTGTAGGGAGACGCGGTCGGCAAAGGTTTTGGCGGTATCTTGCGATGGTAGCCTTGCAACGTCAAATCTTCTTACAGCATCCTCTCGGTGTTGTGGAGCATTGGGTATCCGCACCGTGCTTTCGCTACTACCAAGTAATGGTCCGAATCTATGTTGGCCGCTCGGAACGTTCGGACATCCAATATACTGGAGGCAATTTTTAGATTTGGTGTTATTAATTCTGTCTCCGCGAAACCCAAAAATTGTGTCAAAAAGTGAAATAGGTACGTATGCAACCCCCCTGCTTGCGGTTGGTCTCTCTAGGATTTGGAGTAGTAGTTTGGGTTTATGCAAGCTTTAGTTTGCTTGTGGGAAATTATGGCATAGGGGACTTCCTCCGAATAAGGACCCCCTGTCGCATATCTAAAAGTTTCGTTAATTTTTCTGCTTTTATGCATTTCAAGATATACATTTTTTATTTAAAACTCTTCTTCTGAATAAAAGATGTTTACAACTGTGTATAGTTAGAAGAAGCAGCAAACTGAGCTGGAAACCCAATATATTGCAGAGGGTTCAGAAGGCCACACGGCACTATACTGCTACAAAAAAGCTATTGGTAGCAAATGGGGTCTTCAACGTCTAAAACGTTGGTGCTTTTTCCCAAGATTTAGATTGTACGATCTCATTCCGTCTTCCCAATCACTGTAGCGTGTTCCAGGCGGAAATAATGGCGATCAAGGAGGCCCTGTCCGTAGCCACGGTATAACGTAATATCCGCAAAGGATATCGTAATTTTTACCGATAGTCAAGCCGCGATTAAATCCCTGGACTCGGTCATCTTTAAGTCCAAAACCGCCCTCAATTGCCGCCTATCTCTTAACGAGATAGCGGAACAATTCAAAATTCACCTTATATGGGTGCCGGGCCACAGAGACATTCCAGGGAATTGCAAGGCCGACCAACTCGCTAGGCATGGCACAACTTTGTCGATTCTATCGGAAAAGGAGAATCTCTATATGCCTCTCGCTATGTGTAAACTTTTAATTAAAAAAAATGCGATAAGCGCCACTAATCGAAGGTGGTCAAACTGCACCACGTGCTCCATTACGAAACAGATCTGGCCCATGCTGTATCTTAAGCTCTCCAACAAACTTGTAAAACTAAAAAGATCCAACATAGGCACCCTAGTTTAGTAGGTGTCATCACGGGACACTGGGAGGCTGGGCCTCCCTTCCAAAGATTTCTGTAGAAGCTGCATGGACGAGGAAGAGGAAGAGACAATTCTTCACCTCCTATGCACGTGCCAAGCCCTCTCAGCTCATAGAAAACTAGCTCGGCGAACTTGATAATGCAAGCACAAGTTGCCTCAAACGCTTCATTCTCCAGCTCCTGCTGGTTCAACGGGTAGTTGTGACATCATTCGATCCTGTGGTATCACAATGGGCCTCCTCTGTCCTAAGTGAGGCTGCGCGTACCGCGGCCTGCCACCCTAACCTAACCAAGAAAAAGTTGGCTGATATAAAGTACATTTGCAGACTCTTTGATACAATCTTTAAACTTTCTACCTTTAACATTCAAATCTAAACATTTTCCACTTTCAGCCTATTATACAGTGGACAAACACCAATGTTCTGGAATGGATGACGGCTGTCAATTTATACCCTTTAGTTGAGATATTCAAAGCCAATAACATTATGGGACGTGATTTATCAAATCTTGACGATGAAAAACTAACTGTGAGTCTCCTTGCACTTCCTTTGCTACATTGTAAAATAATATGTGATCTCTTTGCTTAGATTATGGGTATAAAAAACTACAATCATCGTTTGGCTATTCTGGAATGCATCAGAGAGCTGATAAGTGGTGCTCTCACATCCGTACAACCACAAATAACTTTGCCGTGCGACGGTGACGAAGGAGGGGAAAATATTCCTCCCCATCGGCAACATATTTTTGTCGAATCTAGTTTCCATGCTCCAGAAATATGTGATAAGTGCAATCGATATCTTCGAGGCATAGTACATCAAGGTCTCCAGTGCGAATTGTGCAATTTCATAATTCATCGTACTTGCCTGGCAAATGGCTTAGCCATTAATTGTCCAGGTATTCGATCAGTAACGTCCCCAAACACCATTAGTGGATATTATGGCCTTCTAACCGCTGCTTCATCTGCCGACTTGACACTCCCAGTCGCACATTTAAATGACCCAGCAAATTTAAATTTGTCTCATACCAGCTACACACTTCAAAATATTCCAATTTCTGGTATTGGCTTATGTCATCAATTCGATGCTGAGAAAGCGATGGCTCCTGCTGTATTGATATCGGCCACGGAGGCTCTACAACTAAAAGTCAATAATCTACCGATTGATTTGTATAAACTTTATAAATCAACTTCTATACCGGATGACTACAACGCCGGGCTAATTAATTTGCTTACTGCAGCAGACCTGGAATATAGTTCCTACGAAAAAGTGGAACCGCAGCAGTTGGTTGGCTTTATAAAAAAATACTTGCGAGAACTAAAAGATCCGTTGGTGCCTATGATTTGGTATGATCGATTTATCACGGCTGCAAGTAAGTATACCGTTCATATATATTTATTCAATGACAATATTTTTAACTTTCGCACGTATCTGCCATAGTGGGATTCTGACATTCTGGGGACTTAAGGTGGTGTTGGATATGGATATGAAAATCCACTTTAGTTCAGTCAATTAGGTTTTCCAAACTACTGCGATACAAATTTGACCGGATACACAACCGTAGCAAAATTCTGTTTTAATTTAGCGCTGATGGTACTGCTGGACGTCGTTGCAGAGCCTAAGTAGATACAGAGATATATTATATTTCATCCTAGATCTATTATGATGTGCAATCTGTCGCTACTGTCTCTAAATTTACATATGCACCGGGTGACTGCTGATAGGTTAGGTTAGTGGGTTGGCGGGAATTTCTCCGTGCCACACTCCGGTTAATACTGACCCATTGTGATCCCCGTACGTGAAAGAGGTTGTCACTTACCCATCTGTAAATACGGCTATGGATTGTCCGTCTCTCCATTCTTCCCTGCTGGGATAGGCGCTAGAGAATGGTCTTGTAAACTCTAGGTAAGGCGTGATGCAGTCCGTGACAGGTACACACCCAGTACCAGTTTACTGATTGTATATGAATGTCTAGCGGACACAGGTTGATGATAGCCTCAAGTCCTACAGTTGGAGTTGTCCTCATCGCACTAGCCGTGCCGATGCACGCTAGTCTTTGAACCTTAGTTAACGCTTTTAGGTAAGAGTCTTTATTGGTTGCCGGCCACCATACGAGACTACCATAGGCCAGTATAGAACTTACTATAGCCGTGTACATCAAGGGCTTGATTTTGGGAGATTGTCCCCAGATTTTCCCGAAGATTCAGCTGCAGGAATAAGAGGCTATTGTGCCTATTTTGACTGCTGATATATGCGATTATGCCAATTTCGATAAAGATCTGCATTTAAGTGTCAAATGATATAACATTTGTCAATTGACAGGAAGCTTTCCTGTTTTTCGGAACTTGTACGTTGACAGCGAATCTAACTACAATTCCGTCAGACAGATGACCCACATAAACCGGAATTAGTTCTCCGGAATTCAGACTGTCAACAATGTAAGGAATTCCCCAAGCAATTTGTAATAATGCCAAGCCCCTAGGAGTTGTCCATTATCGTAAATTAAACTGCAATCTCAACGAATCAACCACACCCATATATTCGTCCATATATACGTCCGGATGGAGGGAGATGTTGGCGCGGGTTTTTCCTCCAAAAGTCTCAGACTTTCAATCAAGCCTCCTGACTGCAGTAGCGTATTTCAAGCTGCTAAACTTGTTGCAATTGTGGCAAATACCTCATGCAGATATCACTTTTTCCATTGACAGTCAAGCGGCAATAAATCGACACTTATAAGCCGCTGTTGCGAAAAGCTACGAATACTTGGCGCGCAGCACAACTCTGCTGGTTCGGGGGAACAGAGGTGTGTCTGGAAATGAAAAACATTTGCTGATGAGCAGCCTATTTCCTTCAACCACTCTCCCCGCGGGAATGCCGTTACTTCGCGGGGCTCTGGTTAGCAACTCATACTAAATACTCTGAGTCCGCCATTTCGGCTCTTCTAAGTCTTCCAAGTCTCCTTAATTCTTCGTGTACACTCGAAGTCATCTTCTGACCTTAACATATGGCTTATTAGACCTTAGGGGCTTGGTAAGTTCGATCTTCCCCCTGCAAAGCGCCTTCAATGGAACATTGCGTGATCCGTATTTTCTTCTTGGTCTGGGCATTCGGGACGGAATGGGAGGTATCGTGACCAAATCTGTGAAGGTATTTCCGATAGCCGCCGTGCCTCAATAAGAACTTCGTAGGGTGGTAGTTGCAGTCCCCGTTTGTTCTTTTTGTCCGGACCTCGGGGATCAGTTTATTCGCCCTTCTATTAGGGACATCTGTGGTTGGCTGTTTGCCTAAGGTAGATCCTTTGCATATCGCTATCGAGAATGTCGATGGCGATAATTCCCGAAATAACGCAGGCTGCTTCATCCGAGATTGTTCGAAATCCCCTTATTGTTCGTATTGCGCAGAGCCCGTATGCTGACGAAAGCTTTCTCCTTGTTTCGTTTATTTTCAGAGCCCCCGCCCAGACCGGTGCAGCGTATAGAAATAGAAGTATTAAGCTGACCTCTCCTGGTATATCCAGGTCCACCGATGTTTGGCAACATTCGGGAAAGAGCTGCTTGCATCTGTGAGGCCTTTCTGCCGGTGTACTGGATGTGCGTTTTCAAGTTTAGCCTGTTGTCGAGCATTACTCCTAGGTACATTAGAGACTCCTTAGACCTGATGGTTTGATTCCCAACCCGGAAATTTGCAAATTCCACAGACTTCCGGCTGTTTATCAAGACAGCCTCAGTCTTGTGGTCAGCTAGTTCTAAGCCGGCGGATTCCATCCAATTTTTGATGCTAGCAACTGCTTCATCCGTAGTTGGCCACCGTTACCAGGGCGATATAGTCAGCAAAACCGATCACCTTAACCCCTTGAAGCAGCGATAATCGCAGGATTCCGTCATACATTACATTCCACAAAAGAGGTCCAAGAACGGAGCTTTGTGGTACTCCCGCGGTAACGTTGTAGTGCTTAACTCCATTGTCAGTCTAATAGCTCAACTTTCTATCGGTAAAGAATTTGCAAATATGTTCCGCAGGTACACCGGCGCTTCCATTCTGGCCAGCGAGCTCTAATGCATGACTAATTCGCGGAGTTAAAGGCATATTTAACGTCCGGCGGCACAACCGCGCAGTATTTCTTTGTCCCCCCCTCTCCATCTTTTTTCCAGTATTGCTTCAGCTGCTGTGTTTGCTACCTTTATGCCATCAAAGGTAGAACTCCCTTATCCCTGATCGTCGAAGTAGACGGCCTATGTGGGAATAGGTGCTCTACTATTTTCCTCAGCATTGTCGGGCAGAATATCTTTTGGGACTTACTGCCCTTCAGCTTTTTTTATCACAATCGTGTAAGCCATTCCCCAGGGGTCTAGGTCTGCTCCGTCGCATAGTTCCTTAAAACATCTCGCTTTGCTGTCCTTAATGGCTGTTTCGACAGCTGGTGGACTGTATAATATACTTACTTCGAATGTCCTTAAATTGACGAATCTTCGAATGTCCTTTAATTGTGTAGCTATTATTTTATTTTTAAATCCGATTTTCTCCAAATATTTGACAACAATAAAAATAATAACGAAAAACAAAGTATTAATTAACAAAAGATTCCTCGATTGAGCTGATGATTTTATATATACATATACAGTATTTTAACTGTAATTTAGCTGGGCGTCTTGAACACACTCCCCCCTTGAAGTCTCTGCTTCAAAGTCCACTGGCAGCCGACACAACTTCTGAACCGGACGTTCGTACCTGCTTTTTCCATTTTTTGTATTATTATTTCTTGCTTCCACGCATACGTTACGTACCCGACCGTCAGCACCAGGGTAAATTTCTACAACCCGAGCCATTTTCCAAAACGTGGGCGGTGTATTTTCATCGCGCATAATAACTAAATCGCCGACATTCAAGTTCGCTTGATTTTTAGTCCATTTCGGCCGCTGCTGATATTCATGTAAGTAATCCTGAGCCCATGCCTTCCAAAAAACTTGGCTCATTTTCTGAACTCTTTGTGCCTGCTTCAGTCGATTGTCTGGTATATCTTGTAGATTCGACCCGAACGGCAACGCTATTGGCTCTCCATTCATTAAATGCGCCGGTGTCAAAAAGCTCAGATCCTCCGGATCGTCTGACATCGCTGACAGCGGACGCGAATTCATAATCGCACTTGTTTGTGCCAACACTGTTTGAAATGCGCTACTTGAAAGCTTGTGCGGTCCAATTACCCTACGCAAATGGTACTTCATGGATTTAACTGCAGCTTCCCATAAACCCCCTTGATGCGGTGCATTGGGAGTAATGAATCGGAATTCTGTTCCATGTGTTAGTAGGGCGCCCTCAATATCGATAGAACGCCAGCTGCGCAACATTTTCGCTAATTCCTTTTCCGCGCCGACGAAATTTTTGCCGTTATCACTCCATAACCGCGTGCAGTTACCCCGCAGGCTAGTGAAACGTAAGAATGCCTGGACGAATTCAGCCGTTGATAGATCCTCTACCAACTCAAGATGAACGGCTTTGGTCACCATGCACACAAATACGGCCACATATTTCTTTTGAAATGAAACACAACGACCGCTGTGACGTTTTAGCAAAAAAGGCCCGGCGTAATCTACTCCAGCGTGTTTAAACGCTCGACATGGCTGCACCCGATCTGCCGGTAGATCACTCATCATTTGTTGAACTCCTTCTTGGCGCTGGCGTACACAGCTGATGCATCGATTGTTGTTTATCCGAATGAGACCGCGCAAATTGGTGATCCAAAATTTTTGTCTAAGCAGTGCTGTCATCTGTCGCTGGCCGCCGTGCAATGTCCGCACATGCGCTTGTCGAACCAATAACTTCGCCAGGGGACTAACGTCCGGCAGTAATGCTGGATGTTTCTGCTCGAATGGTAATAACGCACGTTCCAATCGGCCACCGACACGAAGGATGCCCCTGGAATCCAGTTTCGGGTCGAGTTTGTAGATTGCACTTGTTCTATCGATGCCCTCACCGTCTACACCTTTGCACGATTTGATTTCTTTTGCGTAGTAGATGTTTTGTTCTTGACGGATCCAAAATTCTAATGCGTGTTGAACTTCGTCGTTTGTTAGGGACCCCTTCCGTCGAGATAGTGCATGCTCTCGTCGTAGCCGCAAGTTTAGGATGAAGCGCATGATCCATGCAGTCAAACGGCATAGCGCATGAATATCCGAGGCTCTTGTTAGTAAATCAAATCCACGTAGCGTCAAATTCATTGCCAACAACGCCCTCTGGGTTGCTCTTATTTTCGAATTCTCAACCTCTCCATCAAATTTCATCTCTCGTTTAACAATGATTTCCATTTGTTCAGACAATTCTGGTCGTGCATCCGGCCAGAAAGCGCTTGTTTGCGCCAACCACTTTGGTCCATGCCACCACAACGAGCAGTGCTGAAGTTCCGCTGCTGACATACCACGGCTCAGTAAATCTGCCGGATTGTCCGCTGATCGCACATGTCTCCATTTTGCAGTGGCTGTTAAGCGACGAATTTTCTGCACGCGATTGTTCACAAAGATTTTCAATGTTGACGCTTCTTTTATTAGCCATGCCAGTACTATCTGCGAATCTGACCAGAGTGTTACTTCTAAATGGAATAAGTTTGTAGCCTGCTGAAATGATCTCAGCAACTCGCTCAACAGCTGTGCAGCACATAGTTCCAGTCTTGGTACTGTAATAGTCTTGATGGGTGCTACACGCGATTTTGCCGCGATCAAAATGCATTCGACGCGATCAGCCGTCTCAACGCGGGCATACAATACTGCCCCGTACGCTCGTTCGGATGCATCTGCGAATCCGTGCAATGACACATTCCTTCCATTACTTATGCCCAGCCAGCGAGGTAGTTGCAAATTGCTATGAACCTCAGCTTCAAAGTGTGCTTTGAAATTAGCCCAATCAATTTCTAGGCCCGAGAATTTTGGCACCTTGGGTGGCTCAGCCAGCTGAATCTGAAGCACTTGCCCGCTACTAGTTGCTGCATATGGCCATGATCCTGGTAAAACTTCGTTTGCGGGCACTGCCACTTCCAATGTTAGTTGTTTATGGCGGCTGCGCAGCTCAGCACTCCGACGCAGATACAATCCGTTTATGTCATTGTAGAGCAGCGCTGCGTCATTAAGCTGCACTGGTGAGAGTGGCATGTTCGTAGCCAATTCCCAACCGACCTCAAACCCACGCCACAATGTGCGCAGCTGTTCCATGTTGGCTTCCGTGTTAGCAATGGATGCTTGAGCCACCGCCATATCGCTCTGTTGCGCGACAAATCGCCGCATAGCGATTGCATACATGCGCATTCCGACTGGCAGATAATTTAATTTAGCCAACTCTGGATCGACCTCCATGCGTGATGACTCTAAATGCTCTGATTCAAACAATTCGGCATCGATTTCTGCCTGCTGCTCGCGCGAAATACGAACAAATCTCCCTGGTGCGTTAATGGCTGAAAAGGAAATAGCGTCAATTATCCCTTACCTATTCATATTGTCTTATATACGACAAAATGTTGCGCTGGTGGCTTCACTTGGAACGATTTGTATTCAGTAAATCCACTACGATTGATGGCGCACAGTATCGCAGTAGCGCAGTTGTAAATTGCGCTATGTGCAGCTTCAGCTCCAATTGCATTTCAAGTGCGCGCAGGATAGCACAGAAATACAACCGGAAACTGTGCAGAGTTTCGCAGTAGGGCAGTATTGCAGTAACGCAGTATGGCAGTAGCACAGTATCGCAATAGCGCAGTTGTTAATTGCGATATGTGCAGCTTCGCAGCCCCAATTGCATTTCAAGTGCTCGCAGGATTGCACAGAAATACAACCGGAAACCGTGCTGAGTTTCGCAGTATCGCAGTAGCGCAGTATTGCAGTAGCACAGTATGGCAGTAGCACAGTATCGCAGTAGCACAGTATCGCAATAGCGCAGTTGTTAATTGCGATATGTGCAGCTTCGCAGCCCCAATTGCATTTCAAGTGCTCGCAGGATTGCACAGAAATACAACCGGAAACCGTGCTGAGTTTCGCAGTAGCGCAGTATTGCAGTAGCACAGTATGGCAGTAGCACAGTATCGCAGTAGCACAGTATCGCAATAGCGCAGGTGTTAATTGCGATATGTGCAGCTTCGCAGCCCCAATTGCATTTCAAGTGCGCGCAGGATTGCACAGAAATACAACCGGAAACTGTGCGGAGTGCCCAGCGCAGTATCGCTATTCAAACATTTAATTGCTACACTAAAATTTACACTTTAAATTGATCTTCATGTGCAGCGCAGTATCGCACAGAAAATCAATTATATATTGCACTATGCGTAGCGCGATGCCATACAAAAACAAAGAACTCTGTTCCAATTGCATTTCAAGTGCAGCGCAGGATCGCACAGAAATACAACGGGAAATTGCGCCGTGTTTCGCATAGCATTGCTACGCCAAAGCGCAGAAAATCAATTATATATCGCACTATGCGTAGCGCGATGCCATACAAAAACAAAGAACTCTGTTCCAATTGCATTTCAAGTGCAGCGCAGGATCGCACAGAAATACAACGGGAAATTGTGCCGTGTTTCGCGTAGCATAGCTACGCCAAAGCCAGTAAAAATTACAATAAAAAAGAAAACTGAAGCAAATAACATTCCAAGTGACGCGCAGTTTGCGTACACTATACTCACTCTCCATGACCACCGCACCTTGGTCATATTCGAAACTATCACTGATGCTACTGGACAGTTCCATGCGATTCTTATTCATAGTGCTCTAATCTGATAATCTAAAATAATTTAAGGAATCTATCAATTTATCATGGCTAGGTACCACAATATCTTTGCAATTTTTGAATTTCCGACCGGCCAGCAGTGCATAACATCACTTTTCCTGGTTCAATATCCGGCCATCGATGGACCATGTTTCGACAGCTGGTGGACTGTATAATATACTTACTTCGAATGTCCTTAAATTGACGAATCTTCGAATGTCCTTTAATTGTGTAGCTATTATTTTATTTTTAAATCCGATTTTCTCCAAATATTTGACAACAATAAAAATAATAACGAAAAACAAAGTATTAATTAACAAAAGATTCCTCGATTGAGCTGATGATTTTATATATACATATACAGTATTTTAACTGTAACTTAGCTGGGCGTCTTGAACAATGGCCTTCTTGAGATTCCGTCTTGCTAGCCTGAAGGTAGCTAATCGTTCTTGAGATTCTGGCCTTCCCCTGGATCGCTGGGATCTGCGTCGGGCCTTAAGACACGTTGCTCTATGCGTTCTGATTTCGTCGTTCCACCAGTAACAAGGTCCACCAAATAATTTTTTTTTTTTTGAAAATGCTATAAAAAAAAATTACTGAATATTTTCTCAAATTTCTTTTTTTAAGTACTTTTTTGAAAGTGCAATCCTTCCGGTTAATAATGGAAAATAATTTCATTCAAATGGCTGCCTCGGCTGGCCATGCAGTAGCCTACACGATCGGTCCAATTTTTAAGCACATTATCGATTGTGTGCAGCTGTATTTCACCAATGGCTTCACGAATATTGTCCTTTAAAGCGTCAATTGTCTCTGGCATGTCGGCCAGTTGATCTTCTAGGCATAGCTGCATCGCACGCTGTGGTGATTTCCTGCTTCAGTTGTTGGGCCAAGGTATCCGCTTCTTCGCTGTTGAATGTATAATCAGTTTTCATCATTTCGAATCATCTTTGTCGAAATACGTGTCTTATCCTTAGCCTCGGCTTATCCTTGTTCATGTCAAATATGATCGCCTGGTGGTCGCTGTGCGTATATTCTCGGCTTACTCGCCATTTCGTTTTGCGCAGGTTTGACTTACTATCTACCTAAGTGTCAACGAGATTTGTTGTTTTGCTCTATAACGCATACAGAAGCGCACTCGGACGATTAAAGACTTAAGTTTTGGCGTGCTTAGCTTTCGGTTTAAACAAAATCGAGGCAGAAAATAATGACCAATTTCAAAACAGATACTGATGTTCTAATAACTCGCTAATTTCTAATTTAGAACTCTACACTGAGGATCCAGGTGAAAGTATAGCAGAAGTCGTCAATTGTGCCAAACAATTGCCTGTACATCATGCACAAACGCTCACATTTTTTATGGATCATTTGCGACGAATCTCGAAAGTTCAGTTTGCAAGCGGACGACATGAACCACCAACGATAATGCTACAATCATTTTCGCATATCCTCCTTCGACCACCTTGGAGAAATATCACGTAAGTATCTGAATAAATTATAAGGATCTTTTTGACTACATACCGTTTTTTTTTATCAGTAAAATAATAGAAAACACTGAACATCACATCCGAATTATCGAAATTCTGTTTCAATCATGGAAAGGCGAAGAAAGTGTGCCGCCTTTTAACGAAGCACCAGCTATACCTCCTCGTAAGATTTCCCGTGTGAATGTCACAACATCCAGTGTAAATATGCCATCTAATATATCTGCGACAAATGCTTGGAAATCATCAGTTCCCGTTCCGATTGCTGGTTCAGCAATTCCACATAATTGTCCTTCAACTGGGTATTCATCACCGTACACATCACCGTCATTGAATACGGATTTGTCCATGCGACCGAAACCGCCGCCGCAACCAACACAATCGTCAGCCGTAAAGCCATCGTCTTTGGGAAAATCATCTAATCTTCATCAACGCGATTTACAAACTAAAGCAACTGATCAACTCAAAGACGCGGAGTGGTATTGGGGCAAAATTACCCGGGAGGAAGTTAAAAACATTCTATTCGGAGAGCCAGATGGCAGCTTTCTAGTTCGCGATGCACTTTCTAAAGAAGGCGAATACACGCTGACTCTAATTAAGGATGGAACTGAAAAATTAATAAAAATCTGCCATGATAATGGTATGTACGGATTTGTAGACTGTAAATTCAACTCGGTTGTTGATTTAATCAACTACTATCGAACCAATTCCTTAATACTATATAATAAAACACTTGACATCACTTTGATGAAACCAATTGTTCGTCAAGTTGACGAGGAGTCAAATATTGACGTTACCAATCGTGGTACCATTGATCTTCGTAAGCTAATCGAGAAGTTTTTGCATTTGCATCATGCGTTAAACGCCCGTAAGCAAAATTTGCAAAATAAAAAGGAGATTTTTGAGGCAGCTGAAAGTGAGCTAAGTGAAAAGAAATCGGCACTAGAAGTTTTTGGAATTGCCAGGCAAATGTTGCATGTGCAAATGAAAGTGATGTTAATTTCTATTAAAAACGCCCGCGCACAAGACCAAGAAAGGCTGAAAGAGAATAAAAATGTACTACAAGATCATTTGAAGTTCTTAAACGATGAAATGGAGAAACTAAACAAATACATCGATGGAAAGAAGGAAGAGTATAAGCACGTTGAGCGAGAAATAAATGCAGCTAAACCTGATATACAAGTACTATCATTTGAAAAGGATAAATTACAAGAGTAAGTACAACGTAACTGAATATAAGACACTAATTTACTATAGGGTTCATTAGAAGCAGAAGGCTTCATACCATTTTTAAGGTTCTAAACGCAAGGGAAAAAACGGAACCTTATTGTTTTCGCTACGATGTCTGGGTGTCTGTCCGAATCCACTAAGTCAATTTTGTACCTAGGTCTTTTTTAAGAATTAATTGACATAGACGGCTGACACACAACATCTGGCATAGCCTCTAGTTAAACGACAAAAAGCAATGGTAACAATACATCAGCTGGTTTTGGAGCAGTTATTAATTTGGTGAACAAAATATTTTTATTTGCACAAAAAACAGTTTATTTATTGAAAGACTGACTGTTGATGGTGCTCTCGGCTCGGCCGCGGTCCTCATTTTTTTTCTCATGGGTGCTCTTTGTATTATTGTTATTGCTAGTTGGAGCCGGTGGATTTTACAAAGAAATTTCTTTCAGCCTAGTAATGTAGTGTATATGTATTATAATTACAGTATACTCTCGGCAACGTGAACAAATAAAAATCAAGCCAGTTCACGTTTGCGAAGGTTGAATTTTAACAAAAGAATAGGCTAATCCCATAGAAGAAAGTCATTTAAAAATGTATATTTAGACTGGTAGACTATGTAATTCTATAGTAAAGCTTTAATGACGATTTGATCCATGGCCATGATGGGTTGAATTAACGTATAAGCGTTTGGGAGCATAAACATAACACTTGCGAAACCCGAAAGTCAAATGTTAAATTCCATTGTTGTTCACATTTTAGAGATGTCAATGTTATAAAAATTCTGTTCATGTTATCCAGAGTTCACTTTAACCGGTGTTCACGCTAACGAGAGTCTACTGTATATCGAAATTCGAAGTAGGTATAGATCTACATTAAAACTGACGAGTGACGATGACGGCGTTCTTAACTATGCATGCACTGTATTTCTATGAACTAACAGATGATGTAAATGCATTTTAATTAGTACTACTTACGTACGGAACCTTCGGTGTGCGAGTGACACGCATTTGGCCGGTTTTTTTCAGCATTTGACTTTACTTTCATGCAGTGCCACTACTGTTGTGTATCTAGCTGGAACTCTGTGCTTTTAAATAAAACAGCACTCAATTATGATTCAGTTATTTATTATTCATATAACTGATCTTATATAAAGAACATTTTTACTAAAGAAGTCGAATAACCTTTATATTAGAAGGTTAAAAAAAAAAACCACAAGAGTCAATGAAATTCTGCCGTAGGTGACCTGATGTTCCTTCATTGTAGTGTTCCACTGTGCCGCCTCTTACGAAACTCTGACAAACCTCTGAGAGTATAGTGCTGCTCGTCCACTTAGTGCCCAACGCAACAATTTCAAATTGGAATCGGAATCAACTGACATTTGTTCATGCACTGCACTTTGTACGGTTTACCAATAAATAGAAATTTAGTTGTCTAGAACAAGACGATGGTCTAGATCTAGACAGCGCAGATCAATGCGGAAACACCAGCAAAATTATTAACGCAACAGATACTTTTCTTTTTCCTTCATTATTATAGCAATGTCAAACTAAGAATGTATTGCTTTCAGCCACAAATCGAATGAAAATCATTCAAAAAAGTTAAACAAGAAACAATGTTCTGTGCCCTAGGAAGATCACTATACCAAACTGATGTCGAAAGTGAAACTCGAAATATTTCATGAAGGTGTGAGAAGTTGTCAGCTACCAAGTGCGTTCCACGCGTTGCCCAACAAGTGATGCTTGGTTGAATGTACGAGGGTATCAACGCGCTCATCAACTCTTTGAGCAACCACAAAGAAAACGCTAGGGGCTTATTCCCAAATGCGCGGCGGATCGCTTTTCATGGCGGATTGGTATTTTTGTATTTCCGAAAGCGATTCGATCCATTCAAACGCGATAGCTATTTAGGTGACGGATTGCTGGCGGATTTATTTCGGATAAAAAATAAACTAAATTCTTGTGACGGGAAAAAGCTGCCAAACTTTTGGGAAAATAAATGGAAAATTGAAATTGGTCGAAATCGAAGTATCGCTTTCAATACGATCCGCCGCGCATATGGGAATAACCCCCCTGTTGTCTAACTCGAGGGACTTGTTTTTTTGCCAAAATCAGACACGTTGATCAACTAGATCAACTACGGGGTCATTCAACCGGTGAAGTGTGTTGATAAACTAGGTGCACGGGGCCCGCAACGCGTTCAACACAGAAATGTTGACTTTTTATTGGAATTGCGTTGCTCAACATGAACAACGTGAGTTTGTGCACTAGTGTAAAAGCTTAAAAATTTGTTTCTTCAACTGAAGAGCTGAAAGGCGCGTGGGGCACTAAACGGATGAGCAGCACAACTGTCCTGAAAATGCTTCTCAATTCAGCCGTTTCGACTCCGCATAAAAATGTAGGCCCCTCGTTCTTCCCAGAAATAAAAACTCACACAAAGATAGGATAGGCTTCGGGTGCTGTTTATTTATTTAGAATTTGTTTTTTTTTTTTTTAATTGCAATTTAAAATTGACTACATTTTAAAATTAACTTTTTCTCAAATCTTTCTTACAGCCGTTTAATCGACCTTGGTATCAAAGAGGAAGAAATCAAGCTGCTTATTGACATAGGTTATGATGACTGGAAAGAAAGATTTGAAAGTGAGTCAAAACTTCCGCACAACGATGAATGTCTTTGGTTCTTAGATAATTGTACTCGTCGGCGAGCACAAGCGCTATTGGCTGATGCACCAACAGGAACATTTTTAATACGTCCCCGGAAGGCAATTGATAACAAGAATGGGAATTATGCTCTCTCAATTGCGTGCAAGAATACTGTTCAACACTGTATTATCTACGAAACTGAGAATGGATTTGGCTTGGCACTACCCTATAACATATATTCGAGTCTGAAGAAACTTGTTTTACACTATGCCAATAATTCGTTGGAGGAGCACAATGATACGCTGACTACAACTTTAAAATATCCAGCATTATATTGGTATCAGCAGCAGCATTTACAACCACCCCCATAAAATGAGATATGTAAGTAAGTTTTTCATCAATTATTTCACATTTAAACTAAGAAATGATTTAATTAAATTCGACGAAGAAACTTTGAACCTTAAAGACCAAATTTAGCAGATCTGGCTACATTTTGTTGTTAGCTCTCTATTTCACCATCAACAGTTACCGAATATCTATGATACCTCAATGCGCCATGTGGCTGAAGTAAAACGAGCTGTTTAAGCCTTTAATTCGCATTTAAATATTCGTACCTTTATTCGGACTTTGTATTCGACAAGACAGTGTACCTCTTTATTAAACTAACCATTGACATACTTTACATGGACTGCTAGCAGCAAATTTTTCTGCTGCATTTTTCCTCGCAGGTTTGTATGAAACTGACATTTCACTAGCAGTCCATGTATAGGATGTCAATGAGACCAACATATAGCACAAACTACATACATATATAATAGACCGCCAGCTGAGAGAAATAAAAATCCCCTCCTCTTTTTCTGTCTGTGAATACGTGTGAATCAATTCGTCTCAAAAGTAGAAACTCACACAAAACGAATGCTAGGCCTAGAGTGTCGACCCGCCTGTTGCACCTGTTTCCAGTTCATATTTTTGGATAATTCACATTTTCGAGGTTCACATTATTGAGGTAGTACTGGGGCCAGATTGCGTAAAATAAAAACGATCTGACGACATCGTTTTCACTGCTGTCTCTATAATATCTGTGACAATAGACAGAAACTGCTAGTATCGAATCGATGTCGTTCGATCGTTTTCATTTTACGTGATCTGGGCCCTGTATTATTCTAGGCTTGCTACAAATATGGTGTAATTCGGATTTTTTTTTGGATTTTACTAGAGGTGCGTCGAATTTACCATGGGAGCAAAGCATTTTCGCAATCTTTCTAATGTCATGGAAACGCTCATCATCAGCTTATGAAATATATTGAATCAGGGAAACTCCTCAATGACCGGCACTACGGTTTTTGTGGCAACCGGTCCACTGGTGATTTGATGACTTATCTCACCGAGAAGTGGAACCAATCTCTCCATCACTTCGGTGAATCTATATTTCAAAGTCATTTGACAGAGTTTGGCACCAAGCTCTTTTGTCGAAAATGCGTGCTTATGGGATCGATGCGTCTCTTATTCAATGCAATGAATTAGAAACTACCTTTTTGGCCGTTCAATTCAAGTTGTTTTGGATGGTTTCAAGTCTGATGCATATAAATGCAAGGCTCCGTTCTGTCTCTTGTATGTGTAGTATCGGCACTGTGCGATGCCAACACTTGACTATATAAAATGTAAAACAATGAAAATAAAGTCGCACTTATAAAATAAAAATACAGAAAATAGAAGTCAATTAATAGTAACTATTAGGCAATCGGCTATTGAATATTGGGTCTCTACAGTATGCAACTTCTAATCCAATCCATTCCTTCGCTGATGACAGCACTCTTAGCTTCTCATATTCCTTCCTGGACTCACGTCTCTGCTCTTCGGCCGTAGAACTGGAACGGCAACGTATGTTAAGCGCATAAAATTTCGACCTTGACAGCATTTTAAAATGGGGTTCAGCCAATAGGGTGGAATTCAGTACTTCAAAAACACAATGCTCTCTGCTGTCTCTAAAGAGAAAGCCGAACCTACAGGCATTATCCATGAATGGCAGTTGCATCACCGAAACCGAAAGACTCTCCATTCTCGGTATGTACGTTCATGACAACTTTTGTTGGAATGACCATGCATACGAAGTCGCCAAGAATGCTGCGAAATGTCTAGGTTTTCTCAAACGGTGCAAGGAATATTTTACCCCTTCTGATCTGGCTACAATATTATAAGGCGTTCATTCGCCAAAAACTTGGGTACAATTCTCATATCTGGGCTGCATTCCAGGTTTGACTATTTTAACTAAATTAACAGCGATTGTTTATTTAGTTACTTTTTGGAATCTGGGACAGCTATTGTTACTTGACATGTTGTAGTATGAACGAAATGAACCACACTTTTGCCTCTGGTTAATTTAGTTAACTTCCCCTCCTTCGAACTGTCACAGCTTGTCAACGCTGTAGTTAAAATAGTCAAACCTGGAATGCAGCCCTGGTCTTGTGCGCCCAAACCAATATTGCGCCTACTGGATAGGTCCAAAATCATCCGTTAAAGCTTATCGGAGACATGAATATCTCAAATTCTATTAATTCGCTTGAACATCGCAGAAATGTTACGTGTCTCTCGCTGTTTTATCGCTTTTTTAACAAACAGTGCTCAAACGAATTGCCAGCTGCATTCCATGCCTTCAGCAATTCAACCCCAATACCCGCCACGCTAGGAATGCCCATCAGTTTACCATTGAGCCTATCTTCGGTCGTACTATGAAATATAGAGAGTCATTCATAACGCTGGTCGTCCACTTAGTGCCCAACGCTTCAACCAATTTTATTCAATAGTTTATTCAACTCTTCAGTTAAAGCAACAATTTTTTTCGTACACTAGTGCACAAACTCACGTTGTTCATGTTGAGCAACGTAATTCCAATTAAAGTTGAACATTTCTGTATTGAACGCGTTGCGGGCGCCGTACACCCAGTTTATCAACTCACTCAACTGTTGAATCCTAGTTGACCAACTCATTCAATTGTTGAATGACCTCGTACAGCTAGTTGATCAACATGTCTGATTTTGGCAGAAAAAAGTTCCTCGAGTTGGACAACAGCGTTTTCGTTGTGGTTGCTCATAGAGTTGAAGAACGCGTTGATACCCTCGTACATTTAACCAAGCAGCATTTGTTGGGCAACACGTTGAACGCACTTGGTAGCTGACAGCTTCTCACACCTTCATGAAATATTTCATGAGAGAGAGTTGCAAAGCCTAGCACTAATTACTTGTGCGCGCAGAGTCTTATTGCTGGTGTTTCCGCAATGATCTGCGCTGTCTAGATCATCGTCTTGTTCTGGAAAACTGAGTGAGTTCATGCAACAGTGCATGAACAAATGTCAGTTGATTGATTTGAATGGCTCAACTATCACAGGCACACAAATTTCGTCGCACCCAACACAACTAGAGTTAACAAAAAATTGAAAAATTTGAGCAACGGGTTAGGCAGATAGTGTGCAGCACATTATTGTAAAATCGTTTCTCAACGCGTTGCACAAGGGCTCGTACACTACCCGCACACTTGTTTAGCAACGCGGTGAACAACGATGTGCAACCTGATCAAACGCGTTGGTTGGCTAAAATTGACTATTTCACACTTGTTTAGCAACGCGGTGAACAACGCTGTCGAACCTGATCAAACGCGTTGGTTGGATAAAATTGACCATTTCAACATAGGTCTACCTAGGACGCCTGCCCGATGGTACGGATTCCATAGCACGTCGCTGAATCCTGGTCGGGGGCATACGTTTAACATGACCAAACCATAGAAGCATGGATCTCTCCCCCCGGAGAAGTAGCTGCTCGACATTGAGTTCCTCACGTATTCTAGTATTTCTAATGCGATCTCTACGGGTCACACCAGCAATACAACGGAGGAATCTCATTTCGGCAGCTTTTATCCGCGATCTTATTCTTTCGGTCATTACCCAAACCTCATGATCATAGATAAGAGTTGGAACAAACACCGAATTAAAAGCTGACTACTGAGCGTTGACACCAAGTTCAGTCCTCCTTATAACAGAATGACCAAGCTGTCTCAAAATTGACTCAGCCTGACCAATCCTACAGGAAAACTCAGCATTGCTCCTTCCATCACTCGTGAATAAGACCCCGAAATACTTAAACTTCTACACCTGTTTCAATGGGACTCCACTAACATGCAGAGTGCATTCTGGAGACGACCATCACTTCAGATTTGTTCACGTTAACCTTCATCTCAGCTTCAACACAAACGGCTACAAACCGATTGGGTGCGCGACGAAGTTCAGTCTGAGAGGACCAAGGATGACTATTTAAAAGAACAAAATTGTTCTCGTTAGACGCTAGCTTTTTCGAATGGCAAATGTTGTTAAAGTCTTCATAAGCTAGTTGTGCTGATACTGATCGGTTTTCTGTACAAACAAACCGTAACTTCCAGCGACATGTGGTCTGAGAACGCCTTGATTGCAATCATTTCAAGTTGTTAAACAATCTGCTGTCCCACAAAGAGATGAGTACTCTTTACAGCTTCCATTTTTAGTGTACAAATGTACCTCCATTTGCAAATTATAAAATGAAATCATTATTAATCATCACCATTACAAAACATCTAATAATGATTTTTATTTCTCGTTTCAGATTTTTATTCGTATACCTTTATTTTTAAGCATACGTTTTTTTTTTGTTATATTTCGTGTATGTACAGTTTTTTTGTTAGAATCTTAAAATATTAAGATATCGTAATTATTCTTACAAGATCAAATCTCCCAAAAATGTGTTCGTATATTTTTTTTCATATAAAATTGTTGAAGTATTTGATGAAATCAATTGATACTTAAAAATTTATGTGTTTCCATTTTGTATTTGTTAAAATGTTTGATATAGATAATAATCCACTGATACTAAAAATTATCTATAAATTTTTTTTGTATTTTATACATGTTGAATTATTCTATCTATAAGTTGAATATACAAAATTATTTGCGCTTTCCACGTTGTATTTTCTATTTTTGTTTATCCCTAATATAAGAAAAATATTTTCGCGGAGATCTGAAACTTTGTTAGGATACAATCGATATAATAATACTCTTTTTGTAAACTAATTGTTACAAATTGTAAATTTTCAATTCATATTGAACAAAATATAACTTATGGTGGGTAGGGGGTGTAACTTGTTTTGTTTCCCATAAATATTTGTATTCCCTAAATATAATTAAGTAATAATTATAACTTTAGTGCTTTATAAAATTATACAATTAATATAATGATGATTGACTTAGTCTTTATATTTTGCTTCGAAAATATTCAACTGTGGCCTTGCGGCCATTATGTAGGTATTTATTTTTCTTGTATGGTTTTAATAAATTTGTTAATAGATTTTTCCTTTTTGGTAAATTCAATTTGTAAGAAAATGCATGAAGAAAACATAAAGAATGCGGCAAAGTCGCACATACTTTCTTATCTAAAAAGTCTTGATTTAATTGTCTTTAATTTATTACTGGCGGTAAAGTCCTGAGTCGACTGGTTTGATATAACCTATCATTTCATCACTCTACGGAATTATTCACCCTTATACTACGTGGCGTCGATATTAACCGATACCTTCACATCATGACTAGACTCTGTGAACTAGTATTGGTTACGTTTCGCAGTTTTGCATCTTCGCTTGGACTCATTTCTTCGAACGATTAAAAGTGTGGACTAAAAGATGAGACGCTAATGATCTCGACAAAATTTGGCTAAAGATTTCGCCTTTACCGTTCGCCAAGCGCAAAAAAAAATCGGCTCTATTATTCCATGTAGGTTGGCTACATCCGACCTCCGAAGTTCTTACTCTCTACGAAAGGGGAAATTTTGCTAAGTAACTGCCGAGTCCGAACGGCTGAATTGAGAAGCTTTTTCATGACAGTTGTACTCTCGGATTCTTGTCAGATGTTCGCGAGAGGTGGTGCAGTAGAAAAAACCCTAATATGTAATTTGTGTTTTTCCGGTGATCAAACCTGGGATCCCTCGCACCGTAGTCCAGCACACCCTACCAATAGTATGTGTTAATGTTATGTATATACCTACCTATATGACATAATCGGCCCTAGGGAGGTATCCGTCGGAACGGAAAATTCTCCGATTTCATACGAATCGGAGGATTTTTGCATCGAGGTATACTTCGGAAGACATTTTCGGAACTTTTTTCCGACAAATATGCAACGCACACTGGCGTTTTGCGTTTCAGTTCGATCAAGTGCGTTTTAACTGATATTTTTGTCAGCTTCATACGAATTTTCTTCCGATATGCTCCGACAGGAATTGGTTGCGGAATTTGTTTACAATTTGCAGTGAAGTGTTGATAAATGAAAGCAATAAAGAAAAAAAACTTTGAACAAAGTAATTGGTTGTATTTGTTGCTTAAATTTGTGTTTCCAGAGCAAAAACAAACGGAAAAACAAGCACTAAACAGGAAAACCCCTATGTACCACGAAACAACATCATGTCAAATCAATGCGTCGCCGCATTTTAATTATTCTTTCCGAAGGCGGATACCTCGAATGTAATTTGAGTCTCCGACGGAATATGCGTTGCGGAGAATTCTCCGTTCCGACGGATACCTCGCTAGGGCCGAATAACTGTTCAATTTGCGGATTCGATGATACCAAAATACTCATTTCCATGATAGGGGTGAATATTTTGGTATCATCGCATCCGCAAAGTGAACAGTGAATAATTCCCCCCGGCGGATTCCACGATAGGAGTGAACTTGTTTTCTTAGTGATTGCTATGACAGTGGCATTATGATCGTATGCCCGATGCCGGCCGGATGCGGTGCGTGTTGGCATGGGCTATATTAATAAATCGATATAAGAGAAGAGACATACACCCCTATCGGGAATAATATTTCCCCCGAAATGTTTCCCTTTTTCACAAAATAGGTATCGTGAATAATTTTCGAAAGGGAAAAAAAAATTCTCTCGGAAAAATAGCTATCGCGAATGATTTCGAAATCAAACAAAAAATTGCCTCGCAAAAATAGCTATCGCGAATGAATATCCGATGGAAATATAACCGTAGTTTTCCCCGAAATATTCCGCTGACATTTTGTTTGGGAACTTTAGCTAAAAAGCAACGATGTAAGTATTTTTCTGCAAAATATTTTGAAAAATAATGCACATTGTCAGTTTTAATGAAGGTCAAACACAACAACTACAAAACAGCTTCGATTATGCTAAATCAAATGGAAAAATATCCGGATATAGCAAATGGATTTACGCGAAGAACAAAAGAAGAAGTGAACAGCTTTTGGAGAACCTTGGAGAAGGAAGTGAACATTGTAGGACCACCCGTGAAGTCTTGATTTGAGTGGAAAATGGTAAGTTTAATATTTGTATACGTATGTTTAATTTTTAATTCCAAATTATTTAGGTTTGGAGTGATAAAAAAAAAATACGTCAGAAAGAAGATGCCCGAGAATCTCAAGCTAAAAAATGCAACCGGGGGAGGTCCTTACAAGAATACAAATTTTCCCCCTTGGAAGAAGCAATCATCAACATTTGTGCTATGAGTGAGTCGGTTGAAGGTTCTTCAGATGAAAAGCGATTTGGATTGCCTTCTTGCATCAAAAAACGAAAATTGGAGGAATGCGGTGATTCACAAAAAGAAAACATCGCCGAAGGATCATCGCAAATAAAAAAAACGTTGCAATCTAATCAGTTATCTTCAGATTTCGACGAATCGTATTTAACTGAATTGCTTTTCAATTCTGATGATGACGGCGTAACGGCGACGCATGAAAGATCTATAGATTTAAATGACCCAGGCAATAGAACAAATAAAACGAAACAAAAAGGCCAGCAGAAAACTACCACCACTGATATTTTACAAAAAGAGCTTCAACTACAACGTGAACTAAGTGACCAGATTGGTGAAGCTCTTTTAAATTTTAAAAATCACCAAACAGAAATGGAGGCGAACGTTAAAAAAGTATACCGTTCCCTTGATCGCCTATATGGTCAGCAAAAACGAGTTTTACAGGAAACAAAGCGCCATAACAATGAAATGAAGGATATGAAGAGGCATGAAATAGGAGAAAATCAACGCCACAATGCTGAAATGGAAAAGCTGCGAAAACAAGAAATTGTGGCAAAGATAGAACACAAGAAGCGCCTTCTGGAAATAGAAGAGGAAAAATTGAAGAGACTGTAATGTTGTCAATTACATATGTACATATTTTTGTTTTTAATTATTTAATTATTTAGTTTGTTCATGTTAATACACTAATTCTAAAACGCATTTGATATATCTCTTCTTATACGCTGTGCCGCGGCCAAGTACTCTGAATTACTGATAAGATGGATTTCAGGTCTGATAATGCTGGTTTCATTTTCGTCTCTGTGAATAGGGACTGTTGGAATACTGATTGTGCTATCGGTCTTGTAATATATACAAATGTTGTGCAGGGCACATCAAACATTCGTAATTTGTATCGCTTTCTTTGGCAAGTAGTGTAATTCCCTCGCTCCTAACAAGCACCTCCATCTATTCTTAAGTACACCGTTGGTCCTTTCAATGATATTTCGGCCGCTGGTATGTGCTTCGTTGAATTTGCTTTCAGGCGAAGCTTCTACGGGCATTCTATGAGGAGTTAAAAGCCACGGCTCTAGTGGATACCCAGCATCTCCTATTAATTTATAAATGCAAGTTGAATACAATTTTATCAAAGTTTAAAGAAAATGGTATTAAAACCTTACCCAACAACCACGAATTTCGTTCACCATTTAAATACTCCTGCTCCATCCACAATCTCAATTCACTCACATTCCACACCAGGGAATCGTGACACGCTCCAGGGTGAGAAGCATCAACGAAGCGAATCCGCATTTGGTCATCGCAAACCTGCAACATACTGGGATACTGTTTAAGTACACAACACAAAATAACCTACTTACAAGTAGAACATTTAAACTATAGAAACCCTTACGGTTGTAGTACAAATGCTTATTTTCTGGTGGGGAGATTATTTTAACGTGGGTGCCGTCAATACACCCTATTACTCCTGGTAAATTATGCTTTTCATAAAAATAAGTATTGATACGCCTTTTCTCTTGAGCCGTTGTAAAATAACGACTTTATACTTTAGTTAATATTTAGTTTTTATGTTTGTTTTATTTGTTTGAAAAATATGCCTTGTTCAATTTTGAAATTCATTCGATTTGAACAATTATAAAAAGAAAGCCGATCAAAAGGAGAATATTTTTATATTGCAGAAAAAAAAAAGAAATGGTTTCAGCAGAAGGGAAAAGGGTTATCGAACATGGTCCTTCGAGCCGGATGGAACTAGCTGATCTATGGATGATGCGGGCTTCGCTTTCCATAAGAAAACTTTCATAAGCTGTTGCTTTTTTTACGTCCATGCGATTTTTAGCACGAAGATTTGGGACCGAAATATGCGTTTGCATTTCGGAAATGAACGGAAGCAATTGGATGATGACGCAGTTTTTGATCGATCAAATACGAGTTTGATGGTATTATCACACAGACGGGAATGGGTCTGAATGCAGTAAACGTTAAAAAAGCAGGTATGCACTTTAGTATAAATGCCGAATGGCGTATGGGTTGGGTCACAATAAGCGTGCCCATAATCAGTTAGCAGAAAGGCTTATGGGGTCACATAATGCGTGGCCATAACCAAACTAGTTATGTAGAAAGGCTATGAGTCACATAATGCGTGGCTATAACCATTTTTGCAGAAGGGCTTATGGGCCACAAATGCGTGGTCATAACGAGAGCAGAGTCGCATGCATTTAAAGCTGTAATTGCAGGTACGCAAGTACAAAGCAGAAAGCGTCATGGGCCACAAATGCGTGGTCATAACGAGTGCAGTTTTTTTTAACAGAAGGATAAAAGAAGAGTGCAGATACAGAAGCAAAACAAAACGAAGCAGTAGCAGATGTCAATCTACTTCGGACTTAGAGATCGAATTCATGGCGCAGTCGTACACTGGACGATTGGCTCCATCGTATGAATCTGCATCAGATCGATTAGTTGTTAGACACGGAAGGGGGGCGTGAATGGGAAATGCGGCGCCGTGTTAACAAGTTACCCACACTTACTGAGATGTTTCCGTTTTTGAAGCAGTGTGCAAACTGTTTGGCTAGTTTGTCGATCGTTATCAGCACTACACCCCAGGCGGCAGAAATCAATTCACGACATGGTTCACACCTTTGAAAAAATTTGATGAATCTGCACTAGCAGTCTCATCAAGGGGGAATGTGTAAAATAACGACTTTATACTTTAGTTAATATTTAGTTTTTATGTTTGTTTTATTTGTGCCTTGTTCAATTTTGAAATTCATTCGATTTGAACAATTATAAAAAGAAAGCCGATCAAAAGGAGAATATTTTTATATTGCTGAAAGAAAAAAGAAATGGTTTCAGCAAAAGGGAAAAGGGTTATCGAACATGGTCTTTTCAGAAGAAGGGAAAAGGGTTATCGAACAGCCGTCATTTGCATATTTATTCAAATTGGACAAAGTTTACGCTCAAATATGTCTAGCACACTTGAAAGCACTTCGGAAAATGATGATTGGCCTAATCCAACTTCGCGGTCGTTTCCTACTCCAACCTGGTAGCCGCCTTCTGCAAAAAAGCGCAAGCATGCGCTAAGCTTAATTATTGGGGAAACTCCAAATGATTTGTTGGTTTGCGGCAAAGAATCTATGAGTATCTCCAACAAGTATTTAAACATTGGCTTATTTACTCGGTAGTATTTATGGAATCTAAGAAAATTAGTTAAAAGTAGGTACAGAATGAAGAGTTAATAAAAGTTTTTAGTTCCTACTTACAATGCTTGTGGTAGATCTAAAGGATTATATGCATCCCTTAAGCTTCTTCTTATTGATCTTTGTCGAGTCCTCTCCACTCCCTCATCCTCTTCCATCGCTAATAAGAAATGCACACTTCTAAACATAATTTATTTTATTTTTATTTTTTTAAACTCAAAAACAATTTGCAAATGACAATCCCGTATCTTGTCTACTTGATGTTGTCAAAACATTCGAACATATTTTCGAAAGTACTTTTCTGATTCCCGGGGAAAAAAAATTCCGATGGAAATTCACGATGGGTAGATTTAATTCCCGGGAACAAAAAATATTCGGGGGAAACATTTTTCCCTCGGAATTGCCGATAGGGGTGATAGAAGATAGGTAGCAGGGTAGGGTTGGGTTGGGTTGGGGTAGTTGCTTGTATTTCATTGGAAGAGTAGGATGCTCATGTAAGTAGGTGAGGCACATACTCATTTTTTTTGTCGTTCTGCATGCATGTTGCGTTTCTTGGTGTTTAAATGTATGGTGGGTGAATTTCGACCACTGGGCGGGCCTAGTATAGTTAAGTGCACATAAAATCTTTTCAAATAAATGTTTCGTTTGAATTTTCTCAAATAGTTCTTCCATCTCAAACGCTACATCCAAAATATCTTCGTTCACATCTGGCATTGCATATTGAAATGCGATTTGAGTCCCTTGCGGATTGAGTATTAATTGGAAATCCTTTTTAAAGCATTCACCCCTATTGTCGTTGTCGGTTTGGTATTGGCGACTAAAAATAAACGACTTTTGTCGCGGCGACGATGGACAAATGGCGTCTGAAATGTCAAAAAATGTGGATTGTGACGACGTTTGTCGTGGAAATGATATACATTTCTGTCGTCGACTATTTTGCCGACGACTGTGTGATAATGTGTTAAAAAAAGTATCTGTACTTAATTAACTAAAAGACAATTATAGTTATTTTGCAGAATGGAGATAAAAAAATAAAAGACAATTTCTACATTTAGTGAATGAAATGCAGAAAAATATTACTTGGGCAAAATCATTCAGGAAGGCCTAGCAAAAGTGATGTTAATGAGCAATGGGACGACATAACCTTATCTCTGAATCGTCTTGGACCACCTTCGACTTCGATAGTTTGCAATTTAAATTATTTCTAACACTCACACTTAACGTCTTATTTTATTTAATTTTCTTCCTTAACTTTACCAGCTCTTTTTTCTGGTTTTCTTTTTCATCACTGCTTTCAAAAAACATCTCAACACTATTCATTTTTGATTTGTTTTATTGAATAATTAACCAACTCACATACAACACACCAGACCAAATATAAATTCGTCGACTGAAATGTCAAACCGCATGTGTTATAGTTTGTGGAATGTGAGTTCAGAGAGTCGAGTCGTTTCAGTTAGGCAATACCAAATTCCAAACGACTCGACACGACAAATGTCGCCAGTCGTTTGCGACAGACGACGACGACGACAAGAGGGGTTACTATTTCTCGCTGCCGTCCATTTTTTTTTTGTACCATGCGAATGCACCGCTGACAACTTAATTCGGTATGAAATTATCTATCGCATTTCACGTCGATAAAATGGCATTCGCATAGATAGCCCCAGAACTCTTACTATTCGAAATGCCATTTCATCAGCCATTCTATTATAGTACAGCGATTTTTTCCGTTCTTAGGTTGTTTGTTAAAGGTGCTAGTACACGATATGTTGCACGCCACATATATACGTGGCTCTGACGTCACCAGATAGTGTACACATATGGTACACTTTTCGTATGTAGCACAGTGGCTACATAAAATTGTGCTAGTACACGGAATGTAGCAGAACGCGCACATATCGGTTGGTTGTTGGTTATTCGGATGTAGATGTCTCTGGCATCAATAGCCGGTTTTGGCTGATTACCAGCTGATTTGTATGATTTTAAATTGGGATTTTTATTTCAGATCTCAGATTTTTCGTGGCACATGAAACATGAAAGCAGATTGATCTGATTTTGTAAATGTATTAGTGCGTTATTTGACAATTCATCGCCTGGGGTCAGATCACGTAAAATAAGAACTATTGAACGATATCGTTTTCACACATGCTGTCTCTATCATATCTGTGGCAACAAACAGGGACTGCTATTGTCGAAACGATGCCGTTTGATCGTTTTCGTTTTACGGGATCTGGCCCCTGTGCAAATTGTTTTCGTTTGTCGATGGAAACATACGAGTTTCATAGGGATAATCATATAGATGAAGAATAGAAATCCACAGAAGAACAATAAGGTGGCGAAGTTGATGCAATTGCTCCAAAATAAAGTTCGTGTCCAATATTTACGTTTTTGTTCTGAATAATTGATGTGCAAGGTATGTTGGTATTAGTGAGAAAATGTGTAAAACTGGGAAAATATCTTAGTCCAGTCATTTTAGCATAAAAAAGGGGTAAATCTCGGCATGAGAGATAATAAGCTGAATTTTTGTATATATGTACCTTAATTTCTAAATGCTCTCTCAAAAGTCACATAAAACCTCGTGTCTGCGTCGTAAGTTATTCAAGGTCAAAGGTCAACAAAATCTGTTTTTCGCGATTATCTCAGTTCCTATTCCTCCGATGATGTTAACATCTACTACAAAATTGTAGAACATAGAATTTGAAACAAATTTTGTTATAACCATTTTTTTCATGCGCTCAACCGTTTTTGAGATAGAGGGCGATGACAAAGTTCCGAAAAGCTCTTCCGAAGTATACCTCAAAGCAAAAATCCTCCGATTCGTATGAAATCGGAGAACTTTCCGTTCCGACGGATACCTCACTAGGGCCGAATTTCATAAAACTTCCGGATGAAATGTGTTTTTAGAATGATTATTTTTTGATTTTAATAAAGTTCAATATTAAACAGATTTATTATAAATGTTCGGCTTAATAAAGCAGCTGTTTTGTATGTAAATTTTTTTAAAGAAAATTCTCACGACGTGCAACAACCAAGAAAAAAAATTGATGCGAGCAAGAAATGTAATTTTGGTCGGGAAAAATCGATTTTAAAGTTTTCAACAATACAGTGAAACTCATACACATTACCCACACGGGGAACTGTTCACCTTGCGGATTTGACGATACCTACCAAAACATTTTTTTCCGTTAATTATTCTCCCAGACGTTGACATGGTGATTTTAATACATCATTGCGCGGAGTATTTCGCAACATCAGCAGTGCGAGATAGATGTCCGATTTGTCTAGATAGCAGCGTTTAAGTAAATTTTTCGCCGTTTGAACATTGCGCTCCGCGAATCCATTTGACTTTGGATAATATGGGCTCGATATTTGATGCTTAAATTGCCACCTCAATGCGAATCTTTTCGACGTATATTGTGGTCCGCCATCAGATTCCAATGTCTCCGGTGTTCCGTGGACTGAGAACCATTGGCGCATGTGGTCGATAACCTCTTGGGAATTCGATTGTTTCAATTTCTTGAAGTCCATGAAGCCCGAATAATGATCTGCGATTAAAACATATTCGTCGCCTTTGAAATTGAATATGTCACTTGACACGAGCTGAAATGCATATTCCGGAACTGTTCGTTCCACTTGCGGTTCTCGAATGTTGCGTTTTTGGGTTTGTTGACACACAGAACATCTCTCGATATAGTCGCGAATATCTTTACTCTGCCCAAACCAGTAAAGCGATTGACGAGCTCTGGCCAACGAGCTTGTTACTCCAGCATGCCCCGAGTGAAGATCACAAACGATTTTATTAACTTCAATTTTGGGAACAATTACCTTGTGAGCTTTTAATAGAAGACCCTGTTCAAATGTGATCTCCTCCTTGAAATTTGCGTATTTTTTCACCGCCTCTGGTAATCTCTCGTCATCTTCAGGCCACCCACGAAGAACAAATTGTTTCAGCAACCGCAACTCAAGATCTTCGGATGTTGACTTCACAAATCTATTGCGCGCCTCATCGGTGAACGACAGTACGATGTTTACTGCGTATTCTTCATCATCGCCTTCATTAACTGGATCACAATCCCGACTGAGCGCATCAGCTATAGGTATTTGTGTGCCTTTTTTATATTTGACGTTCGGTGAATATTGAATGACATCCCATAAAATACGTTGCAATCTCAATGGAGCATCTTGTAATGGTTTCTTGAAGATGGTTTCGAGTGGCTTATGGTCCGACTCAATTTCGACCTGTTTGCCGTAGACGTACTCGTGGAATTTTTTGCACGCGAATTCTATGGCCATTGCCACACCGTCTACAATTGAAAAGCTTTGCTTTAGATAATGCATGCACATTTTGATCCATACCGGTTGATTGCAGTTCATTTATTTGTTTGTTAGCTCTTTCGGCAGCTCTGCAAATCCTTTTCGTTTTTTCCAATGACAAATCGTCTTCGGTCCACAGCTTCTGTCTTGTTGTGTCCGAGTATATTTCGACGACAATTTGGTCCATGACGAATTCATCGGCATTCACACCGTAACAGCATTTCTTCACTTGAGTCTGCAACTTTTGTAAAAAATCCTCAAAATTTTCATTCGATTGCTGTTTGATTCGGTGGAATTGGCATCGTTCATATGTCTTATTTTTGGAAGGCGCAAAATGATCCGTCAATTTGGTTTTCAGTGTCGACAAACTGGCTTTCTCAGCAGCTGTAAGATTCATATTATTGATCACTCTTAACGCTTCGACACCTAAACAAGCCTTAAAATTGGCTGTCTGAATTTCGGCCCTTTCATCGGATAATTTATTTGCTGTAAAATAATTGTCGTATAATTCCAACCATTCTGTCCATTGTTGCGACATGTCAATATCGCTGTTGACAACGAGTGGTTTTGGTGGTTTTATCCCCGACATTTTGTTTTTTGTTTTTGCGTTGTTGCCGTTTATATAAAAAATGAGTCACTTTGCCGTCATACACGTTCAGACACGATTTCACTTTGTGAATAAAATGATTTTGTCAATATGTTACTAAGTTCGGCACAAAAACAAATAGTTAACCAATTCTTCAATGATATTGGCTGTGGATAATTGTTTGTTAGCCGGTTTTTCCTTCACTTAATTTTTCTTCTGACACCATGTGATGGCTGAGTCTGTGAACTAACGAATAAATAGAACAGTGCAGCTTGGCTTCTGAATAGTGACTGACTTTATTGGTAGAAATATATTACGTAGTTAATGCAGTAGTGTGAATGTATGTGTGTGTAATGGATATGGATTGTGGAATGTGGATACTGTGAATACTGTGACAGGCGGACTCCACGATAGGGGTGAATATGCAGGCTCCAATAAAAAGATTTATGTGTATTGGGGGTTTGTTGACTTGTGATAGCTCGATTGTTGTAAGAGTTTGAGGGTGTAGTTAGTACAATATATGTATGTACATATGTACCTAAATGGGATCGATGTGTGTGATTTGAATTCCTACCCATTACCTACCCCACTAGTGCTTTTACAACCTCACATGCCTTTATCCTACATCCCCTTTATACCTACCCTTAAAATCATCAAACTACCCTTGCCAAAAAACTCCATATTAATCAAGAAATACAAAATATCTACATATTGTCATGTATCCGAAATGCAATTTTATATTCCTTCTCTTCACGTTGTTATCTCCCATCTACATCTTCCTTGCCTTGCTAAAAGAGACGTACATTACAACGCACACTGTCACTATATGCGCAAAATACCTACATACCCCATCGTTGATTTAATTTTCCTTTGCACATTCAGAGTCATTCATTAAATTATTATGCAATCAATGGAGAATGGATTCCTGTCCATGATCAACTAGGTACATATATTTATTTTCCTCTCACTCCAACATTCATTTGAATGCAATTCTCAGCAACCAAAATCAAACATCCCCCCAGCCCCCACACATGATCAATACATCCATATCAAGCATTATTATATGATGACCGACCTAAGGTCCGCCTTCAGAATTCATTTTAAAAGTAAAATGGAGACGAAAAGTGGTTACACACCATGATAAGCACGGTCCGAAACCACTTTTCACTTTTAAAATGAATTCAGGAGGCGGATCTTAGGTGGTATATCATAATAATACTTGGATATGAAAACTGGTTTTGTATCATTTATTGATCGTGTATGGGGGGATGTTTGATTTTGGTTGCTGAGAATTGCATTCAAATGAATGTTGGAGTGAGAGGAAAATGTAGGTAAGGTAAGACAAAGAATCAATTCTTCTCCATTGATTGCATAATAATGAAATGACACTAAATGTGCAAAGGAACATTAAATCAACGATGGAGTAGGTATTTTTCGCATCGATGGTATGCGTGGTTGGGTACTTTTAGCTCGGCAAGGGAGATGTGGATGTGTGATAACAACGTGAAGAGAAGAAATAGGTATAAAATTGCAGATCATATAATTGGGTACATATTTTGTATTTCTTTAATCCATGGAGTTATTGGTAAGGGTAGTTTTATGATTTTATGGGTACATACATATAAAGGGTATGTGGGATAAGATAAAGTGGGCGCAGTAGCGCAGTGGTTAGAGTGTTGGACTACTGTTCAGTGGGCTAACTATGCATTCGGTTCGATTCGCGGCGGACATGGCAACTATGCAAAACGATTGTTTGGAAGGAATGTCGACCTTCCAAGACATTTCCACATTTCCATTGGTATTTCCACAAACTTTCCCATTCTTCTGTCAAAATGCCTTGGAATGTTGTTATTATTGTGTTCAAATAATTGCGCGAACTTTAAGTAAACAAGTAAATTTGATATTAAAACAAAAATGTTTTCGATCGGTGTGTAGGTATTTAAATGCTGAAAGGGATGAAGTCGATGTGTCTTCGAATTTAAATGTACAACGGAAATTAATAAGAAGTGGTTCATTCCCGCTGGATCTTCCGCGCGAGTAAGATTAATTTGTTTTGAAAACGGGTAAAAGTGCATATGAGTTTTTTTTATCTTAGATATGTGCTGGAAAATATAAAAGACGAATTTCCAAGGCGAAGAAGTATTGTAACGCCCATAATATTAAAACCAGCAGCAACGCTTCGATTTCTTGCTGAAGGATCTTATCAAAAGAGCGTTGGGCAAGACATGCACATCGGACTGGCGCAACAAACCTTTCGCAAGCTGGTCGTGCTCTTTCATAAATTGAACTAAGCAAATGAACTGTTCAGTTGTTGTAGTTTGTTTTTCTGCCCTAAATGCAAAGAAAATGTAAGAAATCACAAAATTTTTCGCTGTCGTTTTCTTACTTTTTTTTCCACCATGCAAATGCACCGCTGACAACTTCATTCGCCATCAAAAGATCTATCGCATTTGACTTAGATAAATGACGTTCGCATTTGCATAGTTGCGCGAATGTAATAGAGCGAAGTGCGATAGTCTTCGCCGGCGAACTGAATAGTACCAAAATGCGAAATCGAATAAAAATGCGCTTCGCGGCGAAGTGCATAGTTAGCCCCCAGGTTCGGTCCCCGGAAAAACACAAATTACATATTAAGGTTTTTTCTACTGCGAACGTCTGACAAACATCCGAGAGTACATATAACTGTCCCGAAAAAGCTTCTCAATTCAGCCTTTCGGACTCGGCATAAAATTGTAGGTCCCTTCCATTGGTCCCAAAAATTGAAACTCACACAAAACGAATGGTTGCGAGAAGCTAGTCCTAGGGTGTCTACCGCCTGCGCCTGTTGCGCCACCTTTTTATTTATTATATGGGATAAAGGCATGTGAGGTTGTAAATGCACTAGTGGGGTAGGTAGGTAATTGGGGTAGGAAATAAAATCGATCCCATGTACATAGGAACTACACTTAGTGATGGAAAAAATAATAGAAACAAGCTTAGTCTTTGTCGCTTGTCGAAAAAATAAAATGTTTTCGGGAAAAAAGATTAATTAAACCCATACTAATAATTTTAATACAATGTAATGAAGGAATGTAGCATTAAAGTTTTTAGTAAAAAAAGAAGAGAAATGGTGAATAAATGTCGTTTCTGGTTTTCCCTAATTTTGACCTCGAAAAGTAATAGAAACACTTTTTTTTTCTGAGAGGAATCAATTTACAGTAAAGGTGTTTTTTTTATTTATTTATTTATTTATTTCATATCCTTAGTTGGTCGTTGCACCCTTATTTTTAAAAACTGCTTCACATTTTCGTCTCATGGAATAAACTAACTTGTCACAAATTTCGGCCAAATTTTTAGGGTGCCAATCATTTTGAATAATTGACCACAGTTCTGCTTTGTTTTTGGCTCGGCAGCCACCGATCCTGCGCTTAAGAACGCCCCATAGAGAGATTGTAATGGTCACTCCATAATATTGATTTTGTTCTTATGAAACAATTCCTTGCACAACTTTGAGGAGTGCTTGGGGTCATTATCCTGGGGTTGAACTGGCTAATGTGATAGTTGATAGTTGACAATCAAAATCATCACTTTACGTCCACGTAAGGTGATTATCAAATTGGCAATCGCTTTTTTGCTATCAATTTCAGGTGACAGGTATTTAGGTGTCGCTTTCATACATTTGTGTCATTCTCACCTGCATGCACCTCGTCATCAACTCCAAATTAATTAAATAAGTGAAAAGAAAAATATAGCTTTTGTAAATTAAAATAAAAAACTTTGGAAATTTGAAATTTGGAAACTCGTGATGTGCAATATTTACTTCATTGCATTATACCATCCAGCCAAATCCGGATATTATTGCATATATATATGTGGACACGATCCGTATCTGCTTTTTATTAGATTGAGACCTTAAAAAACAAACAAATTGTTTGTAATTTGTGAACATTTAGTATTCTTCATAAAAAAAATAATAAAACACTACGAGTACTGTTATTCGATATAGACTACCATCTTTATTTCTTCATTTTAAAGATCTAGATACAAAATAAGTGCTGCCAAGTTACTAAATATCTGACAGTCTCCACCACATAATTTAATGGTTGATAACTTAATATTAGCTTACATAACATTTTGCGTAATGGTTTAATTCATATAAGTCAAATCAAAATTTATTTCATTTAAGTAGTAAATAAAAGTTTGCAAATATATGGAAATTTCTTTTCATAATTACTCAAAATTAAAGGTTGCAGAGCCCTGCACCACAAATCAAAATGAACTTGACACTTTTGATAACAATTCAAATTTTAGTAAAATAAATAGCAATCCTTGAAGTTGAAACCATATTGAATAAATAAAGTTAATTCATTTTCATTAATAATTGTTGATAAATATGACGTACTTATAAATTAATTACGTAATATTATGTAGATCATCTTATAAATTTAGTCGATCCGGACATCGGCGCAATCGTTTGGAGTTGCAGGAGTTGGTTGTATAGCTGGAGATTGTATCTGCTCTGTTGCTGTTAGATTTGGAATATTTTGATTATTGTTTTTGCTTGTAGATGCTTGGATCCGTGGAGTCATCTCAGTATTATCAGTTTGCGGTTCTGATGGATTTGGTCGCGGAGAACTCAAGATTGGTGATTCCGGATTATTTGCAACTGGTGAAGGTGTATTGTCGACATTTTCTTGTGTATCGGTTCGGGTAGTGATATTTTGATTATTTTCATTTTGTTGGATGTAATTGTAGTTGTCGTGAATGCTCTCTGTAAAGCGATTAGTGTGAAAAGGATTTTCTTCGAAAACTTGTGTTGTTCTAATTTGGTCGATGTGTCGTCTTGTATGCTGCCCATCTACATCGACTGTATAATGTAGTGTTCCGTCTCGCCGAACTATGTTTCCGAACTTCCATTTGATGGATTTGTTGAGATAGTGTCGAACTTGGACTCTATCTCCCGGAGCAAAACTACGAACATTTTTAAAATAAAAGTCATTGTTACACGATCTTGTCTTTTCATCTGGTGATTTAATAAGGTCCAGTCGAGTTCGAAGATTATACTTGAGCATCATCTCAGCTGGGCTTCTACCTGTAGTGGCACTCGGTATCTTACGGTATTGCAAGAGTAATCGATGAAGTTTGACGTGCAAGTCTCCTGGATCGTTGACTGCAGATCGTAATCCATTTTTGACGATTTGTACGTATCTTTCTGCTTGGCCATTTGTAGCAGGATGCGCAGGAGCGGTGAATTTGTGTGTTATTCCGTTGGATTTTATAAAGTTAGAAAATTCTTTTGATGTGAAATTGGTTCCGTTGTCTGATACTAATGTTGTTGGCAACCCGAACCTAGCAAACATTTCTCGCAGAGCTTTTATCGTATGTGAACTTGTAATATTCTTCATTGGAACAACTTCTAACCACTTGCTTTTTGCGTCGACAACAATTAAAAAGTAATGTTCCATAAAAGGCCCTGCGAAGTCAATATGGATTCTTTGCCATGGCATGGACGGAATCTCCCAAGGATGGATAGGAGCTTTGGCAGGTTCCTTAGCTACGATCGCACAATCTTTGCAGCTTTTTACGAGTTGTTCTATATCGTTGTCTATTCCGATGTAATAGCAATAACTTCTTGCGAGTGCTTTCATTTTTATAATGCCTACGTGGGCTGTATGTAGTTCTTCAAGTATTTGTTTGCGCAACGTCTTGGGTATAACAACTCGAATTCCCCGATAGATGCAACCATCTTGTAGCATTAGTTCGTCATCTTTGCCTTTGTATGTGGTATCTTGAAGACTTCGGCCGTTTTGAAGTGTATTGTATACCAGGCACAGCTCTTGGTCCTTTCTGGTTTCGTTCGCAATCACCTTGCTAGTTATGGGCAACACGTAATCAGTCAACTGAAACATGTGTACTTCCCGAATGCTCTCATCGGCATCCCTGACTTTCCTTGGATTTCGTGATAGATAATCAACGTTTGTGTGCTCTTTTGTATTGCGGTAGATGATTTTGTAATTAAAACCAGATAAGAATTGTGCATAGTGTAGAATTCTTTGTGCAGTAAGTACTGGTAGGCATTTATTTGGACTGAATATTGACGTAAGGGGTTTGTTGTCTGTAATTAATGTAAATTCGCGACCATAGCAGTAGTTATAAAACTTGTGTAGTCCCCAGTAGATAGCCGTAGCCTCCTTGTCGATTTGGCTGTAGTTTGACTCGCTTTTTGTAAGACTGCGTGAAGCAAACGCTATCGGCTTTTCGCTGTCGGATGTAATGTGTGACAATATTGCTGATAAGCCGTATGGTGATGCATCTGTAGCTAGCACGAGAGGTAAGGTATCATCGAATGGTGCTAAGACGTACTCACTCATGATGTCACGTTTTATTTTTTTAAAAACTCTGTGACTTCATCAGGGACTGGACAGAGATGGTTTTCCAGAAGTTTCATCAACTCACTGTATGTTTTTGTATTCGGTAGGTCAGGCGCAGTCAGACTAGTTAAAAGTTGGTAGTGACGTGTTCCAATGCAATTGATCAGAACTTGAACCTTTTTCACTTCATCTGTGATATTGCGTAGCTGTAGGAAATTTTCCAGGCGTTGTTTATATAAGATAAATGTTTCTTCTCCCTCTTTGAACGATTCAAACTGTAAATTCGTCGACGTTGCAGATGTGCTTGGCGACTGCAGTGATTGCAGAATTTGAATTAATGTTTGAATGTTCGCATTATTAATATCGGCGCCTGCTAGTGGTGTCCTTTGTTGTTCATTTTGGTTTTCCATAATGCGTAATTTTCTTATTTCTCAATAATTATGTACACAAATAGATTCTTTCGTCCTCGTCGCCACTGTTATTCGATATAGACTACCATCTTTATTTCTTCATTTTAAAGATCTAGATACAAAATAAGTGCTGCCAAGTTACTAAATATCTGACAAGTACCTACCTATAGTATCAGCTGCTCGAAATGCAGCCCAACGTCGGGAAGGAAGTGATTTTCAAAACTCTAACTGCTAGGTTCCACATTTCACTTTCACTCGAAATGAAATCGGAAATGAATTTTTGTGTTCTACATTTCACTGTATTCGATTTCCATTTTAAAATTTTCGGAATTGAGAGAAAGTGAAATTGTGATTTCGAAAATATTTCGAAGTTTCCGGATCGCTCGAAATGCAGAACACTGAAAACGAATTCACTCGATTTGCAATTTCGATTGCACTCGATTTCTGGAACCTAGCTGTAAGTGTTGCCAATATAATTAATCAGTTTTTTGTGATCGATTTACGCAGATCAAACAAAAGTTGATAATCAAAAACGACAATCAAAATAGCGGCAATCAACTATCACGTTAGCCGATTCCACCCCTGTATAAACTCCCATGTCCTATGGCATATGGCAGCATAACAGTGTTTAACATTTCCACGTAGTCTACGGCACACATTTTATCATTTACCATGAAAACTGGACCAATCCCGGATTCTAAAAAGCACCACCAAATCATTAAATTTCCTCCGCCATGTTTAATTGCCTTTTTTGTATATTTGGGGTCGAATTGGGAATTCTTTGGTCGCCTGACGTACATTTTCCCATCGAAACCATACAAATTGACCTTGGTTTCATCCGACCATAAGACGTTATTCCAATAAGCACGGTGAAGGTGCTTGTTGGCGAAACTTAGTCTCTGTTTAATACTTTTTTTTTGGTGAAGTATGGAACTTTTCTGGGACTTCTTCCAGAAAGACCTGCTTCCTTTAATCTACTTTTTATTGTACGATTTGTAACTGGTGCGTTGAACCCATTTTTTGTAGGTCTTGGAAGAAAAAAATGGTTTCTTCTTGCATAGTCGTATTGACAGTTTGTCAAATCGTGGAATCTTTTTTTGTTTTCTGCCTTCGGTTTCTACTTTGGGACTTGAATGCATAGCTTTGAATTTGAATACTTGTTAGGACTTTTTTTTAGAACATTTTATGACATTAGTTTCATTCATTAATTTTGTTGCCGTCTTTTCTTAGCTTTTTTATCACCCCACGCTCAGAACTGGTGCAATGGACTTCAAGGCCCACTTTAACAAAATGCTAATTTCACGGTTTTAAGATTTTCATTTAAAAAACACTAAATTACAGGATATACTAAGTTACCACTATTTCAATTAAAATAAGACCGGGCTTTGCTTCAAAACCACTGGTACCGACTGTTTGTTATTTTTTCCAGGCAAAATAACATTTTTGCTCATACTTTTTACTGTTACACGAAAACCAAAAGCTGATAAGAGCAAATTCCTGCAGCATTTCAAAGTACTGTTACCTAGCATTTAAGTGTAGAATTGATTTCGGAGAAAGACCAATTTGTATGCAGTTAATGATGGCTCAGCATTATGTTAATATTTGTTTTTATTATTTTTTCCATCACTGTATAAGTATAGCATTGATCATGATAATTACCTTGGAGTCCTTGTTTAGTGTAAGGCCCCATAATAAGGTATGTTTATACATGATGTTTACCCCATTACTGGTGCTTTAAGGTGTCTATGTCTGGTCTATTGTGATGAACCTACATCACTACACAACCTAACCTATAAGAGACTCGCTTAATAGCCCCCCTCAGGTAAAATAACCAGGATCGAAAATATGCCTAATTGGTGCCCAAAAAAAGCTGAAATTTTAGTTATTACGATTTGACTGTATCTATTCAAATCTCTGAATTAATTTGTTGCACTATCATAACTGTTAGGTCTTATAGGTACAGAGGATCAAGGTCACTGTGCCCGCCAACTCATAAAGACTTGCTTGCTCAGGGTGCTTACGAGAGCGAATTGGCAAATAAAGCTAACCAGCAACCACAGGTCATTGCCATCGAATTTACTATAAGCAAATACGAATACCTCATCATCTCATACGTAGGTATATTTTATTTTTATACTCAAAACAACATTTGAATATTAATTAGTTAGATACACTGAACCAAATTTGATAGTGATATTGACAAAAAAGTACGTAGACTTGAAGAAATGGTGAACAATATAAACACCTCCTGTCCAATTATTTTGACATATATTTTGTTATTTTAAAGAAAAATTGTTACTTTGAAGAATGTTTCATCAAAATTAGTATTCTTCATTTAAAAAAAATTTTCTTCAAATTGAAGAAAATATTCTTCAATTCGACGCATTGTCCATTATGAATCAACGACATTTTCTTAATTTTTACGTATCCTCTTCTTTTAATTGAAAATCAATTCTTCATTTCAACACTTCACTTTATTCAATATAGTAGGGGTATTCATGCAACGTCGTAAACTCGTCGTAAACGTCGTAAGTTTACGACGTGGTAAATGAACTGTCAAAATTTGTATGGAAAATCATTTACGACGAGCTGGTAAACTTACTACGCGAATTGGTGTGGAAAACCGAGATGGTAAACTTACGACGAGGTCAATGTGACATTTCACACTTGAAATAAAGGCGCGAAATCAGGAAAAAAATACTTTGCATGCATTTATAATACTTTGGATGCATTAATAAATAGTAGGATAATTAATTAATACATCAAATTGTATTGAAAGCAAGTTTTAAAATAGTTTCAATAACGAAAATTTCAAATGTTCTCGTTTGCGGCAAAAAGTTTGGAATTGGAAATTTCGTTATTTAAACCCTTTTAAAACTTGTTTTCTTGATACAATTTGTTAGACTAACTAATTATTCTACACTAGGAATAGTAAAATGTGCAATTTTATCTTTAGAATTGCATCAGAAGTGGTTTGTTCGTATTTTATCAATTCATTCGCTCCATCTCATGTGAAACAGCTGACTGGTTTATCATCATTTACGAAGGCAGCTATTTGGGACCTTCATGAAACGTGCGTCGTAAACTTATGACGTTGCATGAATACCCTTAGTGAATATTTATTTATTCTCCAATTTTATGCATGGAATTTCTTTAAAATAACTTACTTATTTATCATTTTGACACATATATTTCTCCAAAACTCATAACAAAACAGAAAAGAGACATTTTTTAAGGTTAAAAACATTTTTATTTTTTTAGCATTAGGTAAATATACAATTGAACGTTTTATTTGAACTTACATAATTTATGAGCGAATTCACTTGAAAATGTTTTTTGTCATACATGATTGGATTTGATTTAATGGCAGGTTTGGGTAAAGGTCCTAGCTAATCTTGGAACAAGTAAACAAATTGATTAAAGTTTGCTAATAAAGGGTTTACCAATTAGAGGTGTTATTGTGAATGTAGCTGTCACTTTTGAAGCTTTTATTCTTTGACATTTGACAGGTAGAAACTACGCCATTACTAACAAGTAAGAGTGTTATCATCGGCCTGGCCGATGCTTTGATACCCTCCACTGCATAAAAGTCATGCAAAATGTTTGCCATGCGTGTTAGTATGTGTCTAATATTAGTTTTGTATGGTAGGTAGCAGAACTACTTTACCGACATAGACAATTTTCAATACCAACCTGACGACGGTTAAAAAAAGTCCTCTCACAAAATTTCATTCACCTAAGTCGATTCGTTTGGACGATATCGTGCTTTCAACAGACAGAGATATATGGGTCAAATATTGGCTTTGTATGGGAGGTAACAAAACTACTTGACCGACATGGATCATTTTTTATACAAACTTGAAGGCCATAAATATAATACCTCTCATAAAATTTCAGTTGCCTAAGTCAATTCGTTAGGGCGCTATCGTGATTTCAACAGACAGAGAGAGACGTGGGTCTAATAGTGGTTTTGTATGGGAGGTACCAGAACTACTTGACCGACATAGCCCATTTTCAATACCAACCTGGCGACGGTAAAAAGAAGTCGTCTCACAAAATTTCATTCGCCTAGGTCAATTCCTTTGGACGCTATCGTGCTTTCAACAGACAGACAGACAGACGGACAGACAGACAGACAGACAGACAGACAGACAGACAGACAGACGGACATGGCTAAATCGATTCAGAATGTGATCCTGATTCAGAATATATATACTTTATAGGGTCTCCGGTGAATCCTTCTTGGCGTTACAAACGTAATGGCAAAGTGAATATACCTTCCTGTGGAGGGTATAAAAATGGAACAGTCACAGTTCGCAAAACTAAAGCATTTTTTGAGCTGTTGGGACAAGTTAGTGATGTGAAGAATAAAACTCGTGCACGTCGCTCAAGAACAACTGAGAATATTGCTGCTGTAGCCCAAAGAGTTGAAGAAAACCCAGGTTTGTCCATTCCTCGTCGTTCTTTGGAATTGAACATTCCACAAACGTCATAACACCGTATTTTGCATAAAAACTTGGGTCTTAAGGCTTATAAAGTTTAGTTAATACAAGAACTCAAGCCGGCCGATCATCAACAACGTCGCCAACAGCCCAGTGTCGATTCAAGACCTCAAAGATAAAATTCGTGAGGCTATCGAGGACATGCGGCACTTTGCGATTTGGTTATGGAAAATTTCATGAAAATGATATGGTCCTGTAAGCCTGCTCGTGGTGGCCATTTGGCTGATGTTGTTTTTCATTATTAACGGCATACCTTCCTCTTTATTATGAAATAAACATCCGATCATTTATCTCAAAAAATGGCATTTTTCTTTGAATACCAAAATAACACCTCTTATTGGAAAACCCTTTATTTTATGTCATTGAAAATACAACGACTTACTTAACGTTCAGTTATGGTCATCATTGGCTAAACGTTGTATTTCTTAGTGCATTTCTCCGCACATACTCCACGGTTTGCTTTTTTGACAACCTACTTTATATCCATGAAGGAAAGATTTTAACAGATGCAAGATTTTTGTGACTCGTGGAATTGTTTAAAATAAAAGAAATAAAAAAAAGTAAAGAAGAACTCATGCGATATTCGGCCCTAGCGAGGTATCCGTCGGAACGGAAAATTCTCCGATTTCATACGAATCGGAGGATTTTTGCTGCGAGGTAGGTATACTTCGGAACAGCTTTTCGGAACTTTCTTCCGACAAATATGCAACGCACACTGGCGTTTTGCGTGTCAGTGCGATCAAATGCGTTTTTACTGATATTTTTGACAGCTTCATACGAATTTTCTTCCGATATGCTCCGACAGGAATTGGTTGCGGAATTTGTTTACGATTTGCAGTAAATTATTGATAAATGAAAGCAATAAAGAAAAAAAAAAACATTTTAGCAAAGCAATTGGTTGTATTTGTTGTTTAAATTTGTGTTTCCAATACAAACAAACGGAAAAACAAGCACCAAATAAGAAAACCCCGATGTAACCCGAAACAACATCATGTCAAATCAATGCGTTGTCGCATTTTATTTATTCTTTCCGAAGGCGGATACCTCGAATGTAATTTTAGTCTCCGACGGAATATGCGTTGCGGAGAATTCTCCGTTCCGACGGATACCTCGCTAGGGCCGATTATTCTGAGCTGCAAGAAAGTTATCGATCAACTTTAAATCTGATATGGACGGAGATTTGTTGTGCGATTAAATTGCAGGTCTCAAACACTATCTCGAAGACAATCAGGCAACACCTATGGATACATTCACTCTTATTCTGAGATTCGATAGAATGGAATTCAAAACTTGCACTCGAATGAACTTCTCGTATTGTAAGTTACGGGGAAAAATGTTGCTTCCTGTTTAATCATAAAAGCAAGCAAAATATCTTTCGATTTATGCAAAAGCAATAGAACTTACATGCTTACGATCAACAATTTTCGTTCGAATAAAATTTGACATTTATCTCCATAAAACCGAAACTGAGAATGTGGGAGAAATGAACAAAATACACATTTCTATCGAAATCGGAAATTTGAATATCAGTTGGCTGAAATCGAATCAATTTCGATTCGGTTCGATTCGAATCTCAGAAATAGAGTGACTAAATTTTATCAAAAAGAACAACCTTCAAGAGTTATACCCCAACACCTGGATATCGCTCTGTATTCTGTTAACAATACCAGTGACCGTTGCAGTTGGCGAATGATTTTTTTTTAAACCAAAGGTGATAAAACGGACTTACGACCTCCAATGTCCCAAACAAGATTAACTACTTTGTTTGGCCTCACTGTCCATAAAAAATTAAACTGCAGAAAACCTAGAGGCTAGACAGTCTTATCAGAGAATGTGCTGACAAAGAAGATAGAATAAAATAATAGTTTAAAAAACTAAAAAAGCGCTTTTAGAAGTAGGTACTGCACTAAAAGCAAAAAAATAAAAATTAACCAATCTATTTTTAAGGTTTATCCTGGAAGGGGCTTAGTGTAAGCCATGTTTGTGTAGTTTACACTCAAATAATGCAATACATAACTACAAACATGGCTTACACTAAGCCCCTTCCAGGATAAACCTTAAAAATAGATTGGTTAATTTTTATTTTTTTGCTTTTAGTGCAGTACCTACTTCTAAAAGCGCTTTTTTAGTTTTTTAAATTATTATTTTATTTTTTGCTTTTTAGTGCAGTTTAATATCTACCTAGGTACATACTTACAAAAGCTTTTTATATTGTCTTCACAACCCAACCAGCATGGAAAATTTCAAAGTTCTAAGTTTAGAGAAAGTGGTTCAAATTTGACTTGCAAGATTTTGACACAACAAATTTTTCACGAAGTTAAGTAAAAGCCTTTAAAAATAAGATTGTAGTTGTTTTTAATTATTTTTTTTTTTTTCATTAAATGTCTCGTGACTAACTGACACACCTTTCTATTAATTCAATAATAAATATGGTACAAAGTTGAAAACATGTTTTTTATACCCTCCATAGGAAGGTATATTCTCCTTGCCATTACATTTGTAACGCCAAGAAGAAGTCACCGGAAACCCCATAGCCATGTCCGTCTGTCTGTCTCTTGAAAACACGATAGTGTAGTGGAGGGTATTAAATGATAAAAATTTTACTTGTTTTAAATTTTAATGAAATATAAAAGGGGGCGCCAAGTGCATGACTCTCCCGTGGCGCTTAGATCGTTAAGGCCGGCCCTGAGAATGTTAGCCTAGAAAAGCATGTTAGCTTTGGGGAACAAATTAAAATAAGAAGTAAAAGTTTATAATTTGAAAAATATTTATATTACTTGCGTTTTTCTTATACAGTTTGCTCAGTTGCTTCACTTAAAATTCTAATCTATATAAAATTAAGTTGTATTGTGTTTGTCGCCAATGTTCTCTGTAATGCGTGAACCGATTTTGATTCTGGAAATTTCCCATGAAAGGTGACGTTAATACCATGGTTTGTAGTTATATATAGGGTCTTCGTAGGTGTATTGTTTCATGAGTTATAGGGGCGTGGCACCTTCCATAAAAAAAAATGCATTCAAAATATTATATTTCGAAAACCACCCAATCGATTGAATTCAAATTTACACACAGTCTTAGGTATTGTTCCAGGAGTATTTCTGTGAAGATTTGTCAAAATTAGACAAGGGGGGGGGGGGGGTGCCACCTCCCAACCAAAAAAAAATGGCAAACGCTATTCTTCTACAATCATGGAAGCCCAAGTTTTTAAAACTTGTAAATAACATTGATATTGTCCTAAGTCAAGAATATTTTCCTGGAAACAAAACAAAAATGTTATGCACCATAGAGCATTACAAAATCACTGATTTAAATGAATTTGAAATAGATTGTTTTTATTTTCCATTTTGCACTACGTAGTGTGCAGGCAGCCTTGGATTTACCCTTAGGCCAACTAGCTTCATATGACAATCCTTCCAATTCTTACTATTCTTCATCACTTAAACCTTCTGTCAACTATGAGGTCTAGCCAGACCTTTCTGACTTTTGATGGGAGTTTTCTTTAAAACATTATGCCAATAGCTTCTTGAAAGTTAAAGATAGAGTCAACGAAAATATTTTCTGTGATTTGATCTTTTTTTTTTAATGTACTCGGCTGGCCAGGCCTTTCCCACCTTTGAACCGAGTTTTCTCTAAGAAACAATGGCCACAGCTTCTTGAAATTTCATGATAGTCAACACGAATGTTCTGTGGTTTGGTAATCCGTAGGTCATGTCGTTGGTAACACTGCAGATAGAAGAGCGAATGAAGAATCCGTGGGTTATAAAAATCGAGGGTTTTAAAAGGAAATAAGTTCTCTTATATTTTTGGTTTTATCACTTTTATTTTTATGCAAAATGTGTGCAGGTCTGGCCAGACCTTATGGTTGACGGGAAGGTATAAAAAGCTATAATTGACAGAAGGGTAAAAACAAAACTTCACCAAATTCTTCTAAATATTTGAATACAGATTTATGTCATAGGCATTCATAATAATACCTATACATTTCTACATAGTTTGCTGTTCCTTGCTTGCAGTTTTCGTTTGGTATGGTTTTTTTTTTATAAATAGACATAAACTATGCGACTATGCGCCTATGTGTGTAACTTCTGCCGCAATGTGCTGGATATACCGCAATTTCTGAATATATTTTTTAATATCTATCACTGTACCCCAAAAATGCTACAGTTTGCATTTCGTTCGCTTCGAATTCCCCGGAAGAAGATTGTGTTCGCCGGCGAGTTCATCAGAGAATCCCAAGCGACACCTCACATTTATACATGTACATATCGTGTGAAATGCTTGGCTTAGGTGCGAATGTCAATCTAGGAATCGTCAGGGAATAAAATCAGAAGAAAATGCGAACATCTATAGAAAGTTTATGTGAATTCGAAAACGGTTTGCAAATTTACCGGGATCCATTGGTGGTAAAGAAGAATAGGTGAGATATTCGTCACTAATTTATACACTGCTGAACTCTTTGTGTTATCTTGGGTCAAGGTGGAAGGTGCCTACACCAAAGTAATCCTTTTCTTAAATTCTTAGCAAATTATATTCACATTAGAGATAGACCCTAACTGTAGAACTATTTTTTTTATATTATACCCACGAATCATTTCCCAAAGTATTGAGATTGAACTTCGAAACACCCTGTATATTCAAAGTGGGCAATGCAGACAAACTTATAATCTACCAACAAATTTTTAAATCAACCGCTGACCTACACATTTTTTAAATTCTAAATAAAAACACCTTCACAACAAGCTCGCCAAGCGTTAAATTTGACGTGTCCCAGTCACTGTTTTTTGGTTTAAAGTCGACGCTCAGATTTAGTGGAACGTAGCAAAGCCTGACATCATTTTGTGCGCCTTTACCACTACGCAATACTAATGAAATCATTTTTAGGGTCCAGGCATTGGCCAGTGGCCGTCAAAATATTTAAGTTGATGATTAAAACTGATTATTCGTAAGGTCCATTGTCAATAGACAATATTTACCAGGTAATAAATAAAAGGAAATATAAAATAGGGCACCATCACCATTTATTGTAAAGGCCTAGGGCCCAAAATATGTAAATCCGGCGCTGTGTGCAGGGGGTTCGCTAGTTTCTTTGATACGACTTCACTTTGTCATCACTTCACTTTCAATTTATCATCATAAACTTCTTCAAATTGATTTATTTCTTCAATGAAAAATCCATATGAATTTAAAATTGTTGATTTGAATAACTGATTCTTCAAAAATTAATAAAATATTTTCTTCAGTATAACCTACGGGATTTTGTTCAGTCAACGACTTTAGTCTGTCAATATGACGAAATTTCATTCGTTTCAATAAAATACTAAATCGGACAGCAGTTGAAGAAATTTATTGATTTTGAATATTAAATTTTCAATAAAACGAAAAGTTTGATGAAAAATTGTCGATTCGAATAATAAATTCTTCAAAGATTAACAAAATTACGCGTAACCTAAAAACGCAAAAAAACCGAGCTTATAGGAAATGGCGTTGCAGTTTGGCGGATGAGGACTACTTTTTGTTCAGAAGGCTGAAGTCTGAGTTAAAAACATCTCTCTATCAAGCATACCTTGTGTATTTAAATGAAATACAGAATAATCTTGTTTCGAGGCCGGATAAATTTTGGAAATTTATTAATTCTAAAAACAAAAGTGATGGTTTTCCAGCCTCACTCTCTTTTATCTGCAATAATTTTGCTGACTTTTTTCAATCAGTATATTCGAAAGATGAATCGATGATTGATAAGAAATTTTTCGATTATATTGAAGATTCTCCCAATCATCTTTTCAATAATATGGAATTCTCTGAAAATGAGGTTTTGAAGAATTTAGCAGCTTCGGAGGTCAGCCTTAGTCCTGGTCCTGATGGTCTTCCTTCTGTTTTGCTTAGAAACTGTGCGTTTCCTTTACATAAAATCATATGCCACATCTTTAATTTATCCTTAAAAACTAGCACATTTCCATCTGTTTGGAAAACTTCTTTTATAGTTCCGGTTTTTAAGTCTGGTAGGAGAAGTAAAATTGAAAACTATAGAGGTATATGTAAGCAATCTTCTCTTCCAAAATTGCTTGATTCCCTTGTTACGGAAAGATTAAATTTCTACTGTAATGCCCTCATTTGCAGTAATCAGCATGGCTTTGTAAAAAAGAGGTCTACGGTAACAAATCTTTTGTTGTTTACGAACTTTGTAATCTCTGAAATCAGTAAAGGTAACCAGGTTGATGCGGTCTACACGGATTTCAGCAAAGCTTTTGATCGAGTTGACCATAAAATTCTATTATATAAACTCACAAAATTGGGATTTCCTATTTTCTTTTTAAAATGGCTTTCTTCCTTCCTTATTGGTAGATTTCAAAATGTAAAGTTTCGTAATAATATTTCGAAAAATATATCGGTAACCTCTGGTGTTCCGCAAGGAAGTCATATTGGACCTTTACTTTTTATTCTGTTTGTAAATGATATTGTCAAATTTTTACCTCAATGTTCTTTGTTAATGTTTGCGGATGACTTTAAGATTTATTTTCCGGGAAATAATTACAATTCTTTTCATGTTTTAAATTCATATCTTCAAAAATTTTATCTGTGGTGTTCTAAAAACTACCTCTCTTTAAATGTTTCTAAATGTTCAGTCATAACATTTTCCCGCTGTAAATCACCTCTCATGTATACGTATTCTTTTGACGGTGTAGTCATCCCCCGTGTTTCATTAATTAAAGATTTGGGTGTGCTTTTAGACACTAAGCTAACGTTTAATTACCATGTGGAGTCTATCACAAACAAGGCAAATAGAACATGGGGAATGTTAAGGCGCTATGCTTGTGAGTTTTCAAACGTCTATGCTATTAAAACTTTGTATGTAGCTTTTGTTAGATCTGTGTTAGAATACGCCTCTATAGTTTGGTATCCGTACTATAGAATTCATATAAATAGAATTGAATCAATTCAAAAACGATTTCTAAGATTTGCTCTTAGAGGACTTCCGTGGCTTGACTTAAGCAACTTACCCCCTTATATATCTAGGTTAAAATTGATAAGCTTAGAGTCACTAGAAGTTAGGAGAACTGTGGCTAGAGTTGTGTTTGTTCATAGGACCCTAATAGGTGAGATTGACTCAATAGACGTTCTAAGCCTTCTCAACATAAATGTTCCATCTTTCAACCTGCGATGCACTAGATTTTTTAGAGTAAACCACTCTCGTACAAACTACGGTCGCTCTTCCTCAATTAACGGCTTAATGATATCGTATAATGCTAATTTCAGATTAATAGATTTTAACTTGTCGATTTCCTCCTTAAAAAGAAAATTACTTGATAATGTTCAGTCATAATTTGTTTGCTCTACGTTTACTTTGTAATTTCCTATTTGTCCTATTTAAAAATTTTGTAATGTTATGACCTTATGTCTATGAAAGATTTTGTTCTTTGGTGACAACAAATAAATAAATAAAAAATATTTTCGTCAATATGACCTACGCGATTTGGTTCAGTGTAGTGATAATCTAAATATGTACCTAGGTACATCTACATATCTATTTCCAGTTCAAAATAGACCAGAACAGCTAATTAATTTTTGCAAAGCTGTCCCTTTTCTGTCGTCATCATTTACGAAAATATCTATTTCCGTTCAATTACATTTCAGAAAAGTTCACGGTTCACATCATACACCCTGCCACCCACTAATAAAATCATAAGAGTTCACATGGGAAATGTGTCAAGTTTATACGTCTCATCTGTAATAGGCTTATTTACTTTTAAGTAAACTGTGAAAGGTATTTGTCAGCACCGCGTTATTGGCCGCGTTTATGGCTGCACATTAATAATTCCAAGCTGAGATATTGATGATATTCACCCCAAAAAAAAAAAAAAAAAACTAACAAAAACGACAGAGCGATATAGTTTTATAATACAATAGACAAAAGCTCTCGAGGTGTTCAAGAATAATATTTTTTATGGCAGAAACAGGTTAATGTTACGCATTAGAATGAGGAAAGAGGAACTACTAAAAATTTGTCACGAAATTCGTCATCGCAATGTTTTGGTACTATGATGTCAGTGGATGTCCAGAAGGGAGAATATGAACTTGTGTACTCTTTACCATGAAATCAGCCTTGTACAGTAACAGTATGCTTCTACTAGTACCTGTGCCTGTGCTAATGATATTTATACATATTTACGTATGTGTTCGAATTAGAGTAATAATCTTCTGCTTCGAATCAGTCGTAGTGTACTCTCATATGGATTTCGTGTAGTACTTTGCATAGGGCATATTGTGGTTGTTTGACCGTTTTAAATGTATAGAATTCGGTTTTTTTATTTGTGTATATTAATATCAAGATGACGCGTTGGCAGGTTAGGTACGATTAAAAAAATACGGAATACATCTTATGTCGTTTTCCATTGGTTTCACTCGGAGATTCACTCATTCTGAAATCCAATGGAACAAGAAAACTGCTTCTGGTCGACTACACTCACGTATTGGTGAAACGTCAAAAATTATTGTGTTTTTGCTTCATGAGTGGATTCTGACTTGAAATCGAGAAGCGAAATTCTCTCCTCAGAATCAACAGAAGAGGATTTTTTGCGCCAATGGAACGGTTTCAGAAGTGATTTTCTGATTCCGGACGCTTCTTTTTGCCCAATGGAAAACGACATTAAACTCCGTTCCACTAGATTATGAACAGGAAGTTTTTTGTTTAAATTTTACGATATTTTTCAAATCCTTCGCTAATCCGATGAAAACCCGTTGCAAGGATATATTCAGATTCACCCATATTGTCGTTGGCGTTTGACGTAAACGACTCGTATTTCGCTTCGTTTTTTAGTCGCTTTTTTAACTTTTTTGAGACAAAATTTATGACGCTTTACCCAAAAAGGTCATCAAATTGACCTGTTTTTTTTTCGTTCCACTTGATTACGAACAGTAGCTAAATCTATTTGTTATCATCTTTAAAGTCAAATGAAAGGATACTTTGAGTATTAGGGAGCTTAGTTTAAGTAATAACTTCATACAATACACAACAATGGGTAAAGGAAAGACATTAACCAAGGAGGAAATAGGCCTAATTCGAGCTTACCGGGCACAAGGACAATCCATCCGTTTTAAGATTGGAAGAGGCACCACTGTTTAGCTTTATTAAGGACCCGGAGAAGTATGGATAAAGCCGCAAAGGAAGAGTCAGCAAAGCAATAACATGTCATGAAAGGCGGGTGATACTGAGAGCTGCTTCAAATTAAAGGCTCTCCGTAAGTAAAATTGAGGCAGAAATTAGAGTTACAGCTAGCAGATCGACTGTTCATCGCGTGATACAGAAGGCCAGCCATATTGCCTATGAAAAAATGGGGAGGAAACCACCATTGAATGCGGCACGTAAGATCCAGCGCCTTGATTTTGCAATAAGTCACATCAGGGCAAATCGAGAGTCATGCGACAGCTGTACGTCTAATGCTAGGTTTCCACTTGTCGATTTGAAATTGACAATTGACGTATTTTTATGTCAATTGGAAAATAGGTAAGTGGAAATAGTGAAAAATTGCAAACAGCGTTTGCCAATAACTGACAAAGAATTTGAATGACAAGTGGAAATAGCTGAATTGACAAACAAAATGTCACTATAATTGACAGTGAAAATTAATTGGCATCAAGTTCATATTCATTTCATACGCAAATTTTGCAAATTTTCAGCTTTCTTCGTCTTCTGCCTACAGCTTCGACACAAAAAGCGAGAGCGATTCATTTTTTTTTTTCAAAATTGTTTATTTGATTTTACATTTTATAAAAAAAAGTTATTTGGTTTATGTACACTATGTACCTATACCTATTGATGTACACTCCGCGCCACTTGAATATCACAGGCCCTAAGGTTGGTTTGCTATCGCTCCCAAACCAAGTATGCTGGGGACTTATTTCGTTTTTAATTAAACTTAATTTAATTGTTGTGATTTGAATAGAAGGAAGATTTAAAACTAAAGCTTCAAGTACATATTAACAAAAAAATTCTTAACTAAAAACCGGCAAAATGTGGGGCCCTAATTTTGCGACACTTGAATAATACATGCATTTAGTTTGACCGTTTTCTTTGGCACGTGGACTCATATTTTTCTTTGATCGAATGAAATCGGAAATGAATTTTTGTGTTCTACATTTCACTGTATTCGATTTCGATTTCAAAATTTTCGGAATTGAGACAAAGTGAAATTGTGATTTCGAAAAAATTTCGGAGTTTCCGAATCACTCGAAATGCAGAACTATGAAAACGAATTCACTCGATTTGCAATTTCGATTTCACTCGATTTCTGGAACCTAGCTGTTAGTTAAACAAAAAAATAAAATGGGTGGAGAAAAAGGCGGAAAAAGGACAAATCAAAGCTTAAAGGACGCTCGTCTATTTATTGCCAAATTGGCTGAGAAAATCGAAGGGAGCCGACACGTTATGTCAATATTTTTAAGTAATCAGTCTAAATATGGATAAAAATTGAAAGACCGCAAACACAGTGTGCTAACTACTGCGGAAAGGGGATTTGTATTAAAAAAAAACTTCAAATTCTCACTCTTCTCCAAAAATCAGGAAAAATGTGGTATGTGATATCGACTTGGCAACAATGCCAAGTATATAAAAAGACTTAAAATCCTGAAGAAGTCACCCCTTAACCCGGTTCGTAAAGCGCAAAGCCTTCGTTTTTGTCGCGCACATGTGACCGCCTGGAGTTAGTAGAAGTATTGTGTGGTCTTCTCAGACGAAAAGAATTTGATTTGGAAGCCCCGGATGGCTATGGCTACTATTTCTATAACCTCCGCAAAGAAACTCATCATTTGGACCGGCTGCATAGCAAAGTTGAAGGTGTGATGGTGTGGGGGCCGTTTCGTATTATGGCACCAGCAAATTAAAATGTTTGCCAATTCGTTGTCTTATAACAGGCCTTTCCATACTTTTATAACCTTGTCTTGTATTTATCAACATGATAATGCGCCAATACATACAGCCCGGGTTGTTAAAACGTATTTATAGAGCCAAAATGTGGAGCTATTAAGCTGACCGGCCTACTCACCAAATTTGAATATCATCGAAAATGTTTGGGGACACGTCAAATCCTGGATCGGGATAACAATATTCGACTATATCTAGCGTTTCCAGCCGTCCGGGTTTCCCCGGACACGTACTCTTTTTAGCCTATGCGGGGAACGTCCGCGATAGTTTTTCCAGATTGTCCGGGTTTTTAATTTTTTCATCGTCAAGAAAAAATCGGGGTTTTCCTATTTAGTGCTTGTTTTTTCGTTTGTTTTTGCCTTGGAAACACAACTTTAAGCAACAAATACAACCAATTACTTTGGTAAAAGTTTTTTTTCTTTATTGTTTTTATTTATCAACACTTCACTGCAAATCGTAAACAAATTCCGCAACCAATTCCTGTCGCAGCATATCGGAAGAAAATTCGTATGAAGCTGTCAAAAATATCAGTAAAAACAGTTAAAAACGCACTTGATCGCACTGAAGCGCAAAACGCAAGTGTGCGTTGCATATTTGTCGGAACAAAGCTCCGAAAAGCTGTTCCGAAGTATACCTCGTAGCAAAAATCCTCCGATTCGTATGAAATCGGAGAATTTTCCGTTCCGACGGATACCTCGCTAGGGCCGATTATTGTAATTTTAACTTTAACTAATCGACAAAAGAAAGGTTGAAAAACATCGAATGAAAAAATGTGCTGTATGGCCACCACGGTACTCAATATCTAATGCGATCTTATACCTATTGAAGTCGATATTTAAAAATATAAAATATTTTGCTGAATTGCTCGACAATGAAAATGGAATACCAACCACATTTATATCATTCAAAAAGGAGTGGCTTTCTCTTTACTCGGTTTATTTGTTTCTATTTGAAATTTGAAACCGTCCAAAGTAAAGCTCTCTATCACAGAATTAAGAAAATATTGTACAAGATCGTAATTATCCCGGTCCTGGATTTTTCGAGTGATTTTCGGTCCAGTTTGTATCGACGGAGTGTGGAGGAGGAGATTCAACAACGAACTTTACGGGCTATAATATAGCGACGTTGACCTAGTCTAAAAGCTCAAGATATACCGACTGAGATGGCTGGGTATAACGTGGAGCGTTTGAGTCTACTTCTGAGGGACAGCGAAGCAGAGGATGACCCCACCTCAGGTGGCGCGCACCATTGTAGAGCGACCTCAACAAACTTGGTGTGCGTAACTGGAGCTGCTAGTTAAGGACCGAGCTGGCTGGAAAAGCTTGTTGGTTGATGAGGCCCTGGACTGTGAGTGCCATCTAAAGTAAAAAAAAGTAAGACGTCAAAAATCCAACGAAAATATACAATTTTTTGCTTGTTTTGAGTTGTTTAATGCGGCAGGGTTACTTTCAATGAGGAAAACCTTTTCCAATATTTTGAAAATACTTGAATGCCAAAATTCACGTAATTTATAGCACAGTTTTTTTTTTTTGTAAAATACGAAATTTATTTTGTCGACAATAACTCCCAAGCAAAATTTCCAAACATCCGGAAATTGTTTTTCTTTATCTGTACCTTCTTTCCCCTCAATTGGGAGCTGGGAAAATGAAGAGTAGCTATCTGAATAATGAAATATCTCTATTTTAATATTTGAGTGTCAGAAAATCAGCCGAGAATAGTAATTATTCAGCGCAATAATTGACACACGGCCTTAAAATATGAAGTAGCATCTACAACTACATTCTACATACTGCAAAAAAAAAAATATTTTTATAACAAACAGTATGCGCATTTTGGTCCAAGTTTTGCACTCTTTTTCAGATCCAATTTTGTCCGGGAAAGTCTGGGATTTTCATACTCGATTTCTGGCAACCCTAACTATATCTGAACTAACCCAAGCCATCGAATTAGCTTGGAACTCATTTTCGCTAAATTTGTATGCATCCCTTCCAAACCAGGGAGGTGTGAATTCTGGAGCTGAAAGGTGGCTCAAAACATAATTGAATATTTTTTTTCAAATCTAAAATATTCCAATAACCTTAAATTTACGTTTCTGTTAAAAAGAAGCAGAATTCTCTAAGATTTTTTTTTCCTTTAAGTGTTCTATTCAAGTGGCGCAAAATTAGCACTTAAAGCTTTAGTTTTAAATCTTCCTTCTGGTCAAATCATCACAACTATTAAATGAAGTTTAATTTAAAAAAAAATCAAGTCTCTAGCGTGCTTGGACCATTGGGCCGCGATAGAAAATCGCGGAGTGTATAACGACAAATAAAAAAATTTTCTTATCACGTAATTTATTTATGTACTAAAAAAAAGTTCTAATAATAATAATAAAATAACTATAAGTACCTACTCCCATACTTCAAACTATAGATAAGTTTCAGAATTCTAGTATAGGGTGAGGAAAATTAAAAATGTATCTATGATAGCTTTCAGATATTTTCTGCGGTTTAATCTAATGAGAGGTTGATTCTATTGTAGTTTGTTTTGACTTGTGAGTTGTGTGACGACGACGGCCGACAATGGATTCTCTTCATAGATACAAATACCAGTTCACCTTTGCGATTTCTCTTTTCCATTAGGCGGCGTATTCTCTTGAATCGTTTATATGCGACTATGCGTGTTCTCCATACATTTTCGTTTGTATACTTTTATTTGGAAGAATTTCTTCAATTATTAACAGATTGTATTTTGATCGCAAGTAGGACGGTTGTGTTTTCCCTAAATTTAGTACAATAAAGTGTTCAAAGTGTTTTCGTAATTTATTTAAAAGACAATTGATTCGTTTCCTACTGCCGAGAAGAGTCGCACATTCGAGGACGAGACTATACCTTCACATATTTTAAAGTACAATAGTTTGTTAATTTGAGAATATATCAATATGTCTACAGCTAAGCGAGTGACATCGAGGGCTTCGCGTACCAGCACCTCAACTCCCATTCCAACAGGGATTCCTACCAGATCGACCAGCCCAAGGAGTCCCACACGCACTAGTCGACTGCAGGAAAAAGCCGAACTCCAAAATCTCAACGACCGTCTAGCCTGTTATATTGACCGTGTAAGAAATTTAGAAAATGAGAATGCACGTTTGACAATTGAGGTACAGACGGCTCGGGAGACTGTTACTCGTGAGGTTTCAAACATAAAGTCAATGTATGAAAATGAGTTGTCAGCTGCACGAAAGCTCCTGGACGAGACGGCCCGTGACAAAGCAAGGCTAGAAATTGATGCAAAGCGTATGTGGGATGAGAACGATGACCTTAAGCTGCGGTAAGCCTAATTTAATTGAATATACATATTGTATCTTACTTATTGGTTGGTTTTTTTTAAGTCGAATAAGTTTAAGGAAAGCCTCATGGTTAGGTCTCTTGCACTCTTTAAATGCATAAGACACAAGCACGTGTCATCTTCAGTAAATAATTGAATCATCTACTCGTAGAATCTAGAGCATTAGAGAGTTTAGGTTTTCACAGTCTGTATTTCTCTTAAGACACAATAAATGCGTTCTGATTCAATACAGTCGAATTAACTAAAGAACAATTATTTTCATTATTGGTCCTTGGAAAACTGCTTAGCTAAGCTATTTGTATCAATTCCAAAGAGAGATAGATGCAAAAGTATTTTTAAAATGTTTGATATTCTCGTCGTGTTTTTTGGCGCCAAATATTTCTGAGAGAAATTATTATTTCAGAATACAGCTATTCCAGTATTTGCATATGTAGGTAGGTATTTATTTTGGTCAACATGGTTTCGATGTATTTAAATTGTGCTTCCTTATCGAAAGATTTCGCTTGTATATCCTCAATTCTATCTGAACGGTTTCTCATACATTTTAGGGTCGTTTGTCAAGAGGTTTGGTTAAGTTAGTTTAGTGGGTTGGCAGAACAGTAGATACCTGTATGTGCCACACTTAGATCAATGTAGATCCCTTGTGATGCCCTAGGGGTTTAGGACCGCCATACTCTGGAAACCTATGAAAAACGTACTGATTGGTAAACTAACCGTTTTTCTAAATCCTCGAAGAAGTAACTACTTACCAAGAATTTTTTTTTTTTCTTATGCGGCAGAGCGCTGGGCAGTGACAAAGGAAGTGTGGTGTGTCCTCCTGCACCTGCTCATCACCGCATCCTCTGCACAGGTACCATTTTCTTGGTATGGTATTTCGGCGTATTCTGTCCGGTGATAATAGCTACAATTGAGGACAATGATTTCTTGTTCAATTGTAAGATTTTTCCAGTTTTCTGTTTGTTGCAGAGCGGCCACATTTTCCTGGTTATGCCACAGGAGTCCATCTTTCGTTTGTAGCCATTAGTATGTTGTTCCCAATCCCCTGGGGGGAATCATTACTGTGGTGTCAGCCTGGTTCAAGGGAGGACCCTTTTCTTGCCAGCTCATCTGCTCCTTCATTTCCAGACACATCTCTGTGCTCGGGAACCCAGCATTGTCTTACGTTGTGCTGCGCGCCAAGAACCCGTAGCTCTTCGCGACAGCGACTTGCAAGCTTTGATTTTAACTTAACGGCAGAGACCGCTTTTATTGCCGCTTGACTGTCAAGGTTAGGTTAGGTTGAGTAGGGTGTGAGTTCATCACATTGGACTAGGCACCATATTGGGCCCATTGCCTGGGCCTGGGGAACCTTAACGGTCAACAAACCTAAACCACTTCCAAGGTATTTCCTCCTGTACCGAGCAAGAGCTTACCATTCACAGAGTGATGAGTTATATCCTCTACGACATGTAAGTCTTCGCAGTACATGCATGTTTCCGTATCTGTTAAACCTAATCTCTTAGCGTGCTTCCATAGAAGACAGTGCCCGGAGAGTATCCCTATTGCTGTTCGTAGCTTTGATCTGCTGAACTTTTGTAATTTCGCAGATTTTTTCCGATCTAGCTTAGGCCACAGAGTTTTTGAGACCCTGTGCCCTACTATATCCAACCATCTCTGATCTGCTATATTTTTAATTTTCTCGAGAATAATTTTCTTGGCCACGGCTTATGGTGGTTTTATGCTTTCAATGGTTTAGAGTTGTGGCCGTTTTTGGCCAGAACATCAGCCCTTTCGTTAGCCTCAATGTCACAGTGTCCGGGTACCCAACACAATCTGACTTGGTTCTGCGCGTATAATGCTCTGAGCAGCTCCTGACTAGGTCAGATTTGATGATGAAGAACTCTAGCGCCTTAAGTGCAGCCTGACTATCAGTGTATATAGCGATATTCTTGTTGGATATTGATCCCATTACAACATGGATCCGCAACAAGATCCGCAGCTTTGCCTTCAACACACTGCATGTGTCCGTGTGTTAGGTCTATAGGTTTATATCCCTAGATTACATACCTGACCCTGTACCCTCCTTAGTTTTGGAACCAACATTTAATTTCAATTCACAGTCTTCCCTATCTGAGTATAGTACTTCGTACGCTGTGTCGAAGTCAAGTTCACCCAGACTTTCATCCATTTTATCAGGAATGTTGGAAAATGATTCCCTTAGTATGGAGCTTGTCTGGTTTTGAAAAACCCTGCGTTAGTTAGCCGAAGCGCACTATTACCTGCTTGTAGTTTTATTTGTAGGTGCAGTGGTAAAAGATACATGCTTGATACAGCTTGAGTGTAAATGCAAAGAGTTGTGGATATCCGCTCTCAATGTATAGCACGTAGTTCGGTGTGTTCGATGGAAGGCGGAAAAAATCTCAACAATTTTTCTACGCCTTCAAAAGATCTACTTCGCCAAGCTTGAGACCCGTAGCACTTCACGGCAAATTTCGCATCAGTTGACACTTTTGTATTGGATAAAAGGTTTTTCCATGTGCCATTAATTGCTTTTTTCCCCTCCGCCAGTTTAACTTCAAAGTGTTTTCTAAGGGATAGGATAGTGCGACAGAGTAACTGCTAGATATTTACCACTTCCGGGCTTTCACCACGGTAACTCCAACGCTCATTTCTAGCCAGGTGTCCATTTCCCCTTCTGACCCCAAGTACTTTGGATTTATCTGTGTCAATTTGAAGACTGTTTTTTTCACAATTTTTCTGCATTTTATTTATCATAAGCTGTTGCGACGATGGCGAAAAGGACAAAGTCAAAGTAGCGCTTTAACTTCCAATCCATCAACGGTTATACCAGCCGGCAGTAAAGTTGTAAGGTCATCCAAATAGAGCGCAAACAATAGGGGGCTTAAAAGACATCCCTGTTTGACTCCTATCTATACATTAAACCATTCCGATAGACCTTTCCCATACCATATTGCTGACTTATTATTAGTGTACAAACTTCGTAATATATGTTTAAGTATTTCGTAGATATTCCGATTTGAGATAGCTTGTAGAGAAGGCTATTACGGTTCACTGTATTAAAAGCCATTAATAATGTAAATTAATTAACTTGTTAATAAATAATAATAATAATAATAATTTAAACAAAAGAATATCCAATCCAGTAAACAAAATTGTAAATAACTTTTTTTTCTTAGAACAAAATTTCGGATAGCGATTGGAAATCATTGCCGGTCTCGCTATTATAGCAAAAGGCATCAAATCGTGATCGGTCACTGAATGAAATTATAAATGCAGAGCTTTAAATAAGGTGACATCATTTCTGAAGCAGATAAAAATTCGCATACAAATGTACCTACATTTATGCAGAATTCAAATACACCTTGCTTGTTAGTATTCTATGTTAAATGTTGTTTAAAACAAGTAGATACATAAATATCTTAAATCTTATTTATTTATTTAATCTTGTGTCCAATTGTTCCGGAATGGCTTTTCGAATGGAAAAATAGAAAATTCTTTGTAGAAATCTAGGAAAATTCCGGAAAAATGCAAAAATTTTATTTTTTTTAAGAGAATTTTGCATTTTATCGCATGATTTGATGATTTTGGGCGATGTAAAGGTGGAAAATTTCGGATAATTGTGAAAATCATTGTGATAAAAGACGTTTTGCGTGCATTTTGAGTGCAGAAGTTAACGACATAAATAATAGATGGCGCCGTGTTTCTATGTGCTATTTTTCTTACTGCAATTTATTATAATAATATCATCTTATGTGAAGATTTGAATATTGATATAAGTGCGTCTTCAAGCTCATCGACTCACCTAATAAATGTATTTGATTCCCATTGCAGCCGCAGACTTTTAAAATCCCAAAATCTGGGTGGCAGATTTCGTCTGCATATATTTGGTTTGTTTATTGATTCTGAACTGCATAGACGAGAACAGAAAAGTAGAAGTTTTCGCCTTCCATGAGTAAAAATATTGTATAAAACTCTGAAAAACTGAACTGAATGCGTTTAGCACTAACCTGTCAAAATTACATTTTTTGATATCGCAGTATCCAGACTTTTTACCATAGAAATCTGAATTGCAGATTTTTTTTCGAAATAATTGCAGATTTGTCGAAATATTTTCGTGGCAACACTGCCCAGAGTATGCATGTTGTCAGTTAGTTTCCAACTCGGTTCACAAGTGATGGTGCAACAACCATTGATTTATTTTTAGTCTCCAATAATAAGGTAGAATTTCTGTTTTTAATCAAACTCACGGGGTTGCTGATCACGATTTGAGGTATATTATTTACAATGTTTATGTTGAAAAGTGTATTTTTTTTACCGTGATTTTAAAAATTTTAACTCTCATGAACTCTCATCAGAATTGGCTCACATTGACTGGCATTCATTTAGAAACTGCTTATCTATATAGATTTCAAGATCGATTTTCTTACCAATCTACTGAAATATTTATACAACTAGTTTATACTAATAAAAAGAATTATTTCTCGCAGTGATTGGCCCTTAGTTATTATTTCCGAGCGTAACTTTTTGTATAATATTTTCAAACGCGCTCGCTCTAGTCATGATTGGGAACGCTATAAACTAAGTACTAGTAGAAACAATACGGTTAAAGCTATAAGAGAAGCGAAAAAACGTTTTTATTTTAAACAGCTTCGGAAAATTCCACCAAAATCTTATGGAAAACCTAATTTGGTAAACACTAAAGATTTCGATTTTGCGAATGACATAAACAAGAACTTTCCTTTAACTAATTCAAATTCAGTACCAAATTTAAGCGCTGTCACGAATTATTCGGAATCTTTTTTATTTAGCTGCATATCAATTGAAGACTGCTTTGCCTGTCTCTGTTCTATAAAATCAAATGCAATTACACTTGATGATATATCACCAAAATTTATTAGGTTGATTCTATTTTCAATTTCAATTTATTAAGTAGATATTTGGAGGCTTGCACATTAAGATAAAATTATCTTTTAAAATAGTGATAAGCTACATATTGAATTTTAAAGGAAAACAATGAATAGGTATTGCCTTTAAACGAAAATCATAACAATTAAAAAAAAATATATATAAACGGCCGATTAAAATTTACAAATAGAAATAAAAATATAAATAGATTCTTCCTAGCATAGCTAACATTTACAACGACTGTTTAACGACATCAATTTTTCCTAGCTCTTGGAATTATCGTCCGATAAGCATTTTACCATTGGAAATGTTGATGCTCAGCTCACTGCTTTTTTAGAATCATTTATTTTACTTTCGCCGCTTCAAACAGGCTTTCGCAAGGGTCACAGTTGTGTATCAGCAGTCCTAAAAGATAAAGTAACTATTTTAAGCTTACTAGATTTTTCTAATGCTTTTGGTTCAGTTGATCACACTATCTTGGTTGATAAACAGGCTGCTTCTATCGGCCCCATTGTATCTGATATGGTTGAGTTAAATGGAGGAGTGGCGCAAGGATCTTTATTAGGCCCCGTGCTTTTTAGCATGTTTATAAATGACATCGCAAATGTTCTTAAGCACTCGTCGACGACTTACAAATTTACTTATCTTTCCCACTAGGTCTATAGTCTATTAGAAGATGGGGTCTACAGAATAAATGATTACTTACATAAGTAGCATACGTGATTGGGCTATATTAAAAACAATCTAATTCTAAACCCGAAAAAATACCAAAGCATCATTTTTTATATATATCGCGCTTTACATCCGCAAACGGTACAAGCATTACGATCAATTAAAATTCAAAGCGATAATTATCAATTAATTTGATAATTTTGTCAGAAAATAAGTTTGCGTGTAAACAGTGAGGTTATCCAATTGGACTGCGGGCAATCAAACCACCGCTTAATTTACAGCTGAAGGTGGGATCGATCATAAAGTTGTTGCGGAATCTGAATCATTAGATACGCGGTTGTCCGTCAAGAAACTAATGAACAACGATGTAATTCAAGCGACGATTAGCAAGGGCAAATTCAAAGGGGTGGAAGTCCTTATCCCACGAATTCCGATATCTTCCATTCCAATTCAACGGATTCGGTTGCCCGTCCGATTGGCTTTTACGATGACAATCAATAAATCGCAAGGCCAATCGTTGGAAGCCTGTGGGATTAATCTAGAAATCCCTGTTTTTCTCACGGTCAGCTGTAGCAGATGCATTTGCGCCGGAAGACATAGTTTATTACATCTCTCTATACTCATTTCGATTCTATTCAAATAAATCACATTGCAATTTGAGCTGTGTTTTACTATCACCAGGGAACGGTTTTGTTGACCTAAAAAATCAAAAAAATGGCAAAACAAAACTGCAAAAAAGGCAAAAATGCCTTTTATTTAAAAAAAATTATAATGACACTATACAACCACATAAGCATTTTAGAATTTGCTGGCAACAAACGTCTGCGATTGTTCCTCAGAAAAGCTTTGAAAGAGCTGAAGAGAGGACATGGGCAGGGACAAGTGGAGACCATTTAAAAGACGTCTTGTCATCGATTGCAATATTTGGAGGCAATTTGAACTTATCAGCGCCATTTACTACATTATTTGTTTCTTTGATGGTTGAGTATTTTATTTAAAGAAAAGGACAACTTCAGCAGCTGGTCCTTTTAATGTTTGCAATTTCTCATCGATTTCCCTTAAAATATTGAAAGTTATCTAAAATCAATTGCACACAGGACACAAAAAAAGATAAATAAATAGCAGCAGGTTCGTATATAGGAACCCTTTTTGTAAGGAATGGAAGGGACCTACAATTTGTATGCCGAGTTCAAACGGCTAAATTGAGACGATTTTTCAGGACAGTTATACTCTCGGATGTTTGTCGGAAGTTCGCAAACAACGTGTGCAAGTAGTGCCTTGGCGATATTTTGTTTAAATTGTACCTACTTTTAGGAAGAAAGTGCACATGAATTTCACCTTTAACCAAAAAAGGCAGACAAAGAAAAATATTAGGAAAAAAGGCAACAAAAGGCAATGTAAGTAAAAAAAGGCAAGGTCAACAAAATCCGTTCCCTGATTATGACTCTGGAGTTTATCTGAAGGCGTTAAATTAGGGCGAGACGAAGTTCGCCGGGTCCGCCAGTCTGTAATAAATTTAATAACGAAATAACAATAACAAAATGTACTTTATTTCGAACGCATAAAGTTCTTTCTAGATATTAAAAACAAAAATCTTTTATTAAAGTCAAAAGACAAATGAAAACAACATTGGTGTTCACTTACTTTTGATGCTCACTGTAAAAAACCAAGTCTAATTGATATTACCCAAAATTGATTCATTTAGGGCTTTGTTTAGTTTTCTATTATAAGGCAAAAAAACCACCGATATCCTTCCATGCTAACTAATAACTGAGAATGTATCTACGAAATCGACCTCATTATCATTCAACTCCGAAGATGGTATACCTATCTATATCCAGTTTCTCGCCAGAAATGGAAATGGTAGTCATTCTAGCAAAATTTAATGAGAATTTGTAATAGATCAAACAAGAATACATATTTGGGTATAACTGTTAAAGGAAACTTGCAACTTCAACAAAATCGGATTTTTCAAAAGTCCTTTCTTGAAATTGCTGCTATTTCTGTTCGCATGTTGGCCTAGATATGGAATGATAACAGGTAGCCACTCACTCACCGACTATACCCACTTAACCCAGTTCGCAGATATATATGATCGTACTGCAATCGGCCGTTCCATAGTTAAGATATCTACAGTCTACACCTCAATTATGACCAAGTTGGAATTTAAATGTGTGTATTCGCAAGTAAACAATATTATAATTTTGCCACCTCCACTGTTAAGCCCTGCAACCCCATGAGACGAAAATAACAAATCAACACAATTGCGAATTTCTGTGTATAAATATATACATATGTAGGTACACATATATCAAAGAAACAAAACACATTTTTCGGGTAATACGTAGATATGTTATTTGCTTTGGTGCGACGGCCGACGACACGTCCCATTAGAAAAATTACGTCATTTTCCATAATCGATTCCGGCGAAGCGAAGGTTACTGTCAGGTTTCTCTTTGAGATACTTTCCTACAGAAAACTATGCTAGCTAAAATTAAACATAGCTAAATGATGTAATTTGGATGGCCTACGAATCGAATACGAAGCGAATACTAGTAGTAATGCTCTTAATAGTTTTTCGTATATACAATTTGAAATCGGAAATATTTGTTGATGTTCTCTTGCTGATTTAGTTTCTCTTTAGTTGATATACATATACATAGATAAAATATTATTATTACGTGGAGAGGATGTTTTCTGATTAAAGTGTGTTATTTTTATGAATGATCAAAGCTTTAAGATATGTTAATAATGTAAAGTTTCCATGAATACACTTTCCATAAATTAACTGACGAATTTTAGCCGAAGGCCTTCGATGCTCTGGCTTTATAATTTTAATTATAAGTCAGCTATTAAATAATAATAATAACTGACGTATTTATAGGTATTATTGGCTGCTTCTATCTATCGGCAAATTTGAAAAGATAGTTTTTAATGTGGGCTGATGATGGGCTGATGGCATGAAGTGCTATTTTACTATCTATACTTTTGGTTGAGATACTATGCCTGTGTGGCTAAAGGCAATAATTCGTTGGTTTTGATATTGGTTGACCACTAGGGTTTAAGACGTTTATTGCTTTTAAGATTGTGAAGTAATGTGTCATTGTTTGGAATGTGCGATTTCCAACCACTTGTCATATTTATTTGAATAGTTATATGTACCGTAGAATATACACTAGTCGGCATAATTATTTCGACAAGAATAAAGAATAAATAAATATTTATAAAGAATTCTTGTTTATTTTTTCCTTATATTAATACAAACTTGAAAATAAGGAAACAAATATTTTTTCATACAAACTTAAAAATATGCCAACACATGAAATTTCTAATTAATTTGTATAAGTATTTTGACCAGTATCCCTTTCCAAAGGAAAGTTACCTCAGAAATTGTCTCCTCCCTGGGGGCCAACTATGTAATTCGATTCTACAATCAAAATGTTCCAATTCGGAAGAATCGTACTCTGTAACTCTATAGCCAGCGCCCATATTCGAAAATCGAACGGACCTCGAATTGTCTATTGTTTTTGGTACTACCTAATCCTAAAGTAAATGCCAAAACCGTTCGAATTCGCAAATAATCATTCTAATGCAAATGTGTTTGCGAACAGGCTGTGTAGATTGCAAAAATCTCAAAAAATGTGAGTAAGAAGTTTGTTCATAACTTATTAAATATTGTTAAGAGCATTAAAATATAATTCAGACGTAGAGAACGATCTAAATGTGCAAACACAAAGACATCTCAATTTGAGATTCTTGTTCAATACATGACAATGCATCCCGACTTATCTAAAGGATTTATCCCGAATTCGCCTTGGCTCAATTTGATCATTGCAATCCTCATTTTCTTCGGAAAAAAATTAAATTGCGACACTGTCCATGTTGATTTAGCACCTATTCACGAATCACAACAAAATGATTATTTCGTTTTTTTCAAAAGTCTGTCAAACACAATGCGAGACTCGTTCGAAAGTCGGAAATTGTTTGGGAAAAAGTTGGCATTACTTACATTCGATTCTAATTTCATACATAGTTCCGTTTGAAAGTAGAATCGGAACCAACTTTCGAATAGAATCGAATTACATAGTTGGCCCCCTGGTTTTTATTGAACGAAATTGTTCTTTTGCGTTTCAAAAGTTTTCTACCATATTTAAATCTGGAAATTGAGGTGGCCAAAGTGGTAACACAAACATCCTTCAAAAAGGTAGTTATGGGCATTATTCTGTTACAATATAAATGATTCCCCAAAAAGCCTATCTCCGGAAGGAAGGAAAGGCATTATCTTTTAGGATACTAAAAAATATTGACTTTGGTTCATCGAGCCGGTTATGGGACCAAGTCACGCAGCCCAATATACGCAACAACATGACACCATGTCTCACTTTTTGGCAAACGGGATGTTTTTTTCCCTTACTACTTTTGGCAATCTTACAGCCCTATTATGGCTATCAAATATCAATTATTTGAATCAAGTATCAAAGATTCCAATTCATTGATAATTTGGTATTATGAGTATCAATTGATAAATTTTACCCCATTGTGAATACTTATCAAAATATACGTTTGACGTTTCTGATTTGTAGTTGGTTGTTGTTTTATAGCTGACGTCTAGTTTTGGTTAATTATTTTTATTAAACAGTAGCTTTTTTCTCAAATCTAAAGAACGACCAACACTGTTGATTGTGCAATGTCAATGCTAAAGTTATTCCCAACGCTCAGCTGATAGTTTCCTTATTGTGAAAATAATTTTAAAATCGCTGCTAGTCGTAGTATAAGTACATTTGGGATGTCTACCGGAGACATTTCGCTATAAAGTCGTTATATTACAGTAAAAAAGAAAATATACATTTTTTAATTTGATGCGCCCGAATATTTGATACGTATCAACGAGAAATTTGTGGTTGATAGAAAATTTGATGAATATCAAATTTTTTGACAACCGTAATACCAAGTTTATCGATAAAACTGTTCACAATAGATCTTAAATCTAATACAATTCACAATTCATCAAAAATGTTGCTAGGTTGATAGCCATAATATCGATTCATTAATATTGTTGATACGTATCAATTTTTATCAAATATCGTTTTGATATTTGATATCGTTTTGATATTTGATAGCCAATATTTGATATCGTTTTGATATTTGATAGCCATAATAGAACTGTTACAAAAAAACTTGTTTCTTGATAAGTTATTCTCAAAGGAGCTTTTGTCTGTCCATAAAACATTTGGCTTGTGCAGATGTTCCTTTGCAAATGCCAGTCTTTTAAGCTTGTTTCCTTTTGATATATACGGCAAGTCCTTTGTTTTAATTGTCTTAAAACCTCATTCCTTTAAACTTCGTCGGACAGTGCGCCCAATGATTGGATTATTGGCCATCAAATTCCATTGATTTGCAGCAGATTGAGGCTTCAAAAAATTTTTATTTTTCAATTCACTCGGTTTTCAGTAGGCGTTGTTATGCGGTTAGCACCTGGGGGCCAACTATGTAATTCGATTCTACTTTCGATTCTATTCGAAAGTTGGTTCCGATTCTACTTTCAAACGGAACTATGTATGAAATTAGAATCGAATGTAAGTAATGCCAACTTTTTCCCAAACAATTTCCGACTTTCGAACGAGTCTCGCATTGTGTTTGACAGACTTTTGAAAAAAACGAAATAATCATTTTGTTGTGATTCGTGAATAGGTGCTAAATCAACATGGACAGTGTCGCAATTTAATTTGTTTCCGAAGAAAATGAGGATTGCAATAATCAAATTGAGCCAAGGCGAATTCGGGATAAATCCTTTAGATAAGTCGGGATGCATTGTCATGTATTGAACAAGAATCTCAAATTGAGATGTCTTTGTTTTTGCACATTTAGATGATTCCCTATGCATAAAGTATATTTTAACACTCTTAATAATATTTAATAAGTTATGAACAAATTTCTTACTCACATTTTTTGAGAATTCTGCAATCTACACAGCCTGTTCGCAAACACATTTGCATTAGAATGATTATTTGCGAATTCGAACGGTTTTGGCATTTACTTTAGGATTAGGTAGTACCAAAAAAAATAGACAATTCGAAGTCCGTTCGATTTTCGAATATGAGCGCTGGCTATAGAGTTACAGAGTACGATTCTTCCGAATTCGAACATTTTGATTGTAGAATCGAATTACATAGTTGGCCCCCTGATCTCGTTAAGTTTTATATTTCAACCAAACAGTAGGTTTACCCATGGTTTTTAATAACTTTTTATCAATTTGTATTTTTTATTAACGTTTAATATCAATTAAAGTTAAATACAAATGTTGTTTGGTTTTCCCGTGCTCAAAAGTGTAAAAATACTTACACAAAGAATCTGTCAAAATACTTATGCCATGCAAAAATTCGTTGTCTGCATGCATACTTACCAGCAGAAAGATAATGTAAATAATGTAAACAATAGCATGCATACAGCTAAAAATAAATTCTTTGTTTTGCGCATCATTTTCGCACCGTTATATAAGGATACTAATGTTTCACTCGGGGATTCACTCATTCGGAAATCCAATGGAACAAGAAAACTGCTTCTGGGCGACCAACACTCACGTATTGGTGAAACGTTAAAAATTATTGTATGGCTGCTGCCAGCTGGCTTGTATAAAATACATAAAATTCACTTATGTTAGTGCTTCTTGAGTGGATTCTGACTTGAAATCGAGAAGCGAAATTCTCTCCTCAGAATCAACAGAAGAGTATTTTTTGTGCCAATGGAACGGATTCAGAAGTGATTTTCTTGGTTCCGGACGCTCCCGGTCCCGGACGCTTCCTTTTGCCCAATGGAAAACGACATAAGCTAAGCTGGGTTCAATAGTCACAAAAAGGTTTCGTCAAAATACTTATGCCGGCTAGTGTACACTCCGCGCCACTTGAATAGCACACCCCCAAAGGTCGGTTTTCTATCGCCCACTGGTCCCAAACCAAGTATGCTAGAGACTTATTTATTTTTTTAATTAAAGTTCATTCAATTGTTGTGATTTGACCAGAAGGAAGATTTTAAACTAAAGCTTTAAGTATTAACAACAAATTATTAATTAAAAACGGGCAAAATGTGGGGTAAACATTTTGCGCCACTTGAATAGAACACTTTAACGAAGAAAACATTTTAGAGAATAATGCTTCTTTTTAACACAAACTTTACCTAAATTTAAGGTAATTGGAGTATTTTAGATTTTAAAAAAAAGTATTCAATTATGTTTTGAGCCACCTTTCAGCTCCAGAATTCCAGAAGGAAACGGATCTCTCTAAATGAAGTTAATTTTGATTTGATTCATTTGACTAATTGACAGAAATTAATTTTTCCCACTGAGCCTCAGTATGTTATAAGCTTTTGGGTGGAATCAAGCTTAAAATCAGACTTTTAAAACAGGGTCGCAGTTGACTTAAGCAATCGCCTGGCTAAAAATATCCCAACGAAACAAACGGTGTGTTGCCGTCAGACAATCTTTTTCGCATAAAACAAAAATTAAATCGTTTACTTGCTCCTTAACTTCATTCACATGCTTTGTGCAACCACTGTTTTCTATCGCGATTCTTTCAAAATCCGACCCTAAATCAATATCTTTCCAAGCTTTAAAGTTGTCCTCATTGGTCACTAATTTTAATACTTCGTCACAGTCATCACAGATGTAAAGTTTGAGTAAAAATTATAAAAAAAGTAAAAATATGAGGATTTTGGTTAAAAAAATTTAAATCGCCAAAGTCTAAAAATATCGCCTTTTTTTGAGTGCGTCGCCAAACCGATTTTCGTGTCGCCAAAATAAATTTCAAATCGTCTGTTTGGCGATAAATCGCCACATCTGACAACCCTGGGCGTGGTAATGTAAATCCGGCATTAGAGTCGTTGGCGGAGAATCGAGAGCTATGGACTTGAGCAAGCTGAACCCGCGAGTCACTTCATAGATAAGCAGTGCAATGAAAATGAATGCATGAATGAATTAGCTCTATTAACGGATCACTATTTGATCGGTAGGCATGGCCGTAGAAAGCAAGCCCACTTTAGCAATTGCTGTAGGAGCTGTATAGAGTAATTACATACTTATTTCAAGAACCGAGTGTTATGTCCCTGACGATTACCTACTGCATAAGTAAATAAAGCCTAATGGGCTTCATTGAACGCCATTCGAGGCCGTTGAACACCGACGGAAGCGATTATTTCAGTCACCCTCCATCTTCCCAAAGACAAGCCTGAAGCGGTCATAAGGTGCATGTATTGCTGAATGCACCCACTAATTAATAAATTCCAAACACGTCCCACGAGCACACGAAAAGTGCAACAGAATGAAATAGCAAATAATGTGCAGCGTCAATCTTTCCCTCTCGCGGTTTCCGGCCTCTATATAGAGATCTTATCTCTCGCGACCATCTTATTAGAATTCTTCTTCTTTGGTTCCTCTTGGCTGGAGGTTGTAAAAGTAATAATCGCATTGTATCGAAAATACATTCATATTTAAATAAAGTTTAATAACGCAGTGCGTTGTAAATATAATTCATCGTAATTATTCTTACGCATCTTTATTTCACGTGTGTGCCACCACATGCACACAGAGTGAAAAAGCCTGTTATGATTCAGCAACGTATTGAAATGAAAAGCAACGAGTCAAATAGAATACAAACAGGTTTATTTAATTAACTTCAGGGAAATTATAATATAAGGGATAAAAGTTTCAAGTAAGTTTTTAGGAAGTGAAGCGGGGCAAAAAAGGAATCTGATTAAAAAAAAGGCGGGAGCTCTGATGTGTGTTTCTAATTGACAGCTCAAGTAGTTGACAGCTGCTGTCGTCGATCGATGAATCGCCTAACAGCGTACTCGCCATATTACATCAAAGCTCTTACCCGGAAATATAAACTGTATCAGTCACCTCCAAATTTGTCCTGCTACGAGTCCTAAATATGGTATGTAGTAGGTAATATGTTTCAGTTACCGAGTCCTTACCACTCGACAACGCATTATTCACAGTTGCACCCACTAGTATGTCTTGTCCAGAATTGTTGGTCATCTCCCATGTGGTATCATTGGATCGATAACTCTGGACTAATATCGTTTTCGGTTGGTCGTCCAAAACCGTCCGGAAGCAATCCGAACGCTTCTGAAAGCGTTGGCACTCAACTGACAGTTCTTCTACTGAAAAGAAGAGAATTTCTGGATTTGAATTCAGAATCGCGTAGAGTTCTTCCGGATGGTTCTGGACGACCAACCGAAAACTACAAGTGTGATCTGAACTTACGAAGAGAGCCACCTAAGCATTCATGAAAAATTGAACCACTTTCAATGTCTACTCCACCCCCAATAAGCCGAATTTATTCACTATGAAAGGACACGAATATGCCTTTGTAAATCCTTATCGAAGACCTTTAACATTTTTTGGAAAAATATTTGCGTCGATAGAATATCGATTGCTAATAAACATGGCACACTTTGGCCAAAAAACTAGTTCGTATTAATACATCCATATCTTGCTCTACATGCCGTCCTTTTCTTGTTTTTGTTCACCCGTTGAGTCAGCTGAGCTCACGCGTTCATTGAAGCTAAAATTGATAAATTGTTTGTTTTGTTCAAAACTCTGACATCACTGCATTCACGATTGTCTGTAAAGTCTAGATATGTACATGGTTATAATGATGTCATTTCAAATAATAACGTCACCTTGTGTCTGGCTGTCTTGTGTATCAAATTATGCATACGTACGTCTACGTATTTGTGAATTTTGGAGTTATTTTATTGTCTTCGATATAATTGGTGCTGTTGTCGAACAAAAAGAATAACTTGTTCTATACGGTAGGATTGCGTTTGTTTGTCTGTTTTATATTTGCTATAGTGCACTGTGCACTTCTTCTTTCTGCGGAATATCAAAGTAAATTTATAATCTGTCGAAATAGCAATAAGAAGGAGATATAGGAAACAGATTTATAGGTATCCTCCACAGGAGCTGGAATCTACTACTACAAACCTAAAAGTGTCTATACCAGGGATTCCCTAACTGTGGGTCAAGGTACGCACACGACGTTTTGTGGGCTTACTGTTCAGTCACTGATGCCAAAACACTGGCAAGGTACACGATTTAAAATGGGTGTTGGTGAGTGAGAAAATTTGGCGAATTGCGCCCTTCAAAGTCGACTCTCCAACGTTTTGTGGCCAAATTCAAGATAACCGGTTCGGTATAAGCAATCGACCCGTACTACAAAGGCACGCCAGATCGTCCAAGAACATTGCCACAGTCCGTGAAATTGCAACGGGAAACCCGAGGCAGTCAATACATTGCCGTGTACAAAAAATCGGCTTTTGCAGACATCGACTTGGCGACTTTTGCGTCGCGACTTGTGCCTATATCCGTTCAAGATCCAACTGACCCAGGAGCTCAAAGTTAATGATAATGACCATAGGCATCACCGTTTTTTCCCTTACTGGGTTTCGAACCATTTGCAAGTAGACCCCAATGTTGGCCGAAAAATCATGTTTAGCGACAAGGCGAATTTTTTTTAATGGGATTGCCATATAATTGCCGCATATGGGACAACGCCAACCCACACGAGGTGGCAATTCATCCATAAAAAGCTGTTTGGTGCGGATTTTAGAGCGGCGCGAAGGCGGCGTCATTGCTCCGTACTTTTTTTTAAATGACGTTGCTAAGGCTATTACCATCAAAGGTGAGCGCTACTAAACAACGCTAACCGATTTATTTTGGCCCAAATTGAACGATTTATGGAGGTAGATGACATGTGGTTTCAGCAAGACGCCACTATGGTCATTTTGCATGAACATGATTTGGGGGTATGGTTATCTGGTAAGCAGAGGTGATATGAATTGGCCATCAAGATCGTGCGGTTTAACTTCGCTACATTTTTCTTGTGAGGTTTCCTGAAGTCGCAGCTCAATGCGAATCGACCGATGTCCTTAAACCCAACATAACCAATGCCATCGTTCAAATTCAGCCGGATCTATGCGGCATATTGGTCCACTCGGATTCGTGCCACCATGAGAAACTGCGGCGGACATTTGGACATGGTGTTACATTCCACACAATAATGGCATACATGGGGCTAGTACCTCGCACAGACCTTGTTTTATTCCCTTGCAAAGTCGACCCATCCTTATTGAAAAACCCTATAGTAAATCTTGAGTAAGCCTAGCTTCTGTTCACATTTCTGTGCTTTGTGCCGTTGTTAACTTTTATGAGGGGCGTCGCAAAATTATTATGACCGGTATAGGGAGTCGCTGTACAAAGGATTGGGCCGATGGTAACGCTTTTTTTATAATTAACACCCGCTAGCTAGACTACTGTAACCGCCGTATTATTTACTCGGCTTAAAAAGTGGTTTAATTTAGACCGTGGTTTAAGTCTTTTTAAGCTATTAAGCATTTTTAATTCCGTATTACTTACTCGAGTTAAACCTTTTAAAACTATTTTTTTAAACCTGATGCCAGATAAACCACTTCGACGACCGGTTCATGTAGATTTGATTTTCGCAAGGCTTAAATCAGTTTCCATAATTCAATTTGCAAATATGGACTTTCAAATGCGGTTCATTGAAATGGAGCGATTTCTTTCATTTAAGTTAGATACATAGTTCTTGAAAATTAAATTGATCCTTGATATCCTTAAAAAGGACAATTTTTCTTAAATTAACTGGAAACTTTCACTGAGGTTAAAGCCTCATCAGTACATTTGTCCCACAATTTTTTTCAGAGCATCAAATTATAGCGTAACGGGTACAGTTGTTGGCACCCATAAGGAAATTTTGACTTGGAAAACTGGTTCACAATGACACTCAATTAGTGGCTTAATTAAACCAAGCTTAAATATCGACTGTAAAAACGAAAACTACTTAAGCCAAGTTTATGTTTAATTCAGCACTTAGCTAGGCCGAAACTTAAGATGTCAATGTGAAGTTGGGTATTAGACGATAAATTCGACTTTTCTGATCAGGCCGATATTTTTCGTAGAGTCCGCTGTTAAATCTTCTTCTCCAAGTCCCGCCAATGCAAACAGGATCGAAAATCACTAGAAGGAATGGGATGCCATCTTCGCCAGGTCTTTTGTTCCTTTTTTAATTTTTTTTTTATTTATTGACGGGCGATAATGTTTTAATTTTTTTTTTTGTATTGAGGTGCCACGCCCCTTTGTCCAACTTTGACAAATCTTCTGTAAGTTTGATCTCAATCGATTCGGTGGTTTTCGAAATATACGATTTTGAATGTTTTTTTTTTGTATGGGCGGCGCCACACCCCTTTGTCCGATTTTGTTGAAAATTAAGGTCGAGAGAGGGAAACATACAGTTTTTTGCACTTTGTTTTATATATATAGAGAAGATAAGTCTTCTCAGTGCTTTTTAACAAGGTCTTACTGCTCAATTGTCGTTTTAGGCCAGAGAGCGATTGGCAAGCATAATTCGTATACATGTGCGTCGAATGAATTTAGAGAAACCTTGGGGGGGGCAGAATGCTTATTCTTATTCTAAAAATAATTTCTGCGTTTTTTTATATTAAATTTATCTAAACATTTTTACGTTTTTTTTTCAGGCTCGACAAAAAGAGTAAAGACCTTAATGCCGCAGAAAACAGTGCTCGTGTCTACGAATCGCGCTGCAGTGAGCTGAACGGAAAATATAACAATGCTGTTGCTGATCGCAAAAAAGCCCAAGATGAAGCAAAGGAACTTTTGAAGGAAAACGAACGGTTACGTGCACAAATAGAAGATCTACGCAAACAGTTGGAACACGAGACTCTAGCTCGTGTTGATCTAGAAAACTGCAATCAGAGCTTGCGAGAGGAGCTCTCATTCAAGGACCAAGTTCATGCCCAAGAGCTGACCGAGACACGCAGCAGACGTCAAGTCGAAATCAGTGAAATCGACGGCCGTTTATCACAACAGTATGAAGCCAAATTACAGCAATCGTTGCAGGAGTTGCGTGATCAGTATGAGGCACAGATGCAAGCAAATAGAGATGACATTGTGCTGCTGTATGATAACAAGGCTAAGAATCTGCAAAGTGCCGCGACTCGGAATGCCAATGCAGCCTCTCAAATGTCCGAGGAATTGCGCATTAGCCGCACAAAAATTGATTCCCTCAATTCACGCATCGGTGAATTGGAGTCACAAAATGCAGCCCTTAATGTGAGTACCTAGTTAATATACCAGAATATATAATGTTGTAGTCGTAACCATAATAGTCCTGCGGGTAAGGAATAGATATTCGGTTCATATTGGTCATAGACCTAGCTTCTTACAAACATTCCATTTTGCAGTTTTGACGTTGTATTTCGAGTTCTCCTCCTCCGCCAGGTTCTTCAATAACGAAAATCCTGCTGGAGAAACTATGGTGGACAAAAGTGTTGTAAATAAATAATTAGGTGGCCCAACAGGCGATATGCATTTTTTTTGGATGCGCCAATGGATGTGGTAATCTTCTAAAGATGCGGTAGCGATTCGCAAACCCGAATAATCGATGCCGGGAGTGCGCCTAAACGTACTAATCCACACCCCACACGCACTTCAAAACACTCTCCCCGCGAGATTGCCGTTAGGTATTATTTTGCGGGGTTGGTTAGCATTCAAGCTAATCGTGTTTTGTCACCTGCTTCTGGTGTTTCTGCGGCCCGGAGGCTTCCTATTCTCCGTAGCTCATTTTGTGGGATGGTTATAAAATTGCATAATTCCGCCCAAATCTCTTCAGACTGCAACATGCGGTCGATGATTAGTGAGTGACTGGGCAAAGTGTTTCTCCATGCCATGAAGCGTGGGCAATAAAATACTGCGTGCTCCGTGTCTTCATCTTCATTAACGCATTCGGGGCAAGATGGTGAGCTGTCGTGCCCAAGACGGTGCAGATACTTGCGATAGCCACCGTGGACTGACAGGAACTGTGTAAGGTTGTAGTTACAGTCTCCATGGTTTCGTTCTATCCATTCCTAGATTGTCGGTATAACTTTGTATGTCCATCTGCCTTTATTTGTCCTATTCCAGCGAGCTTGCTATTTTCTTTTTTTTTTATCCTCTTGATTTCACTGGCATCGTACTGGTTTAAAGCTCTTTTGTTATATATCTTCAATATTTCGTCTGCTAGAATGTCGACGGGAACCATTCGAGCTAAAACGAAGGCGGCCGCTGATTGTCCGTAGCGCACAGAGCCTGTATGTTGACAATAGTCTCATTTTGGTCTCCTTCGTCCTCAGTGGCTGCGCCCAGACTGGGGCTGTATACAACAGAACTGATCTAACAACAACTTAGGCAGTATACGCGAGAGAGCTCCCTGCATTTGCGATGCTTTCTTGGCTAAATAGTCCACGTGTGTTTTGAACCGCAATCTATTGTCCAACATTACTCCGAGGTATTTAGCAGCTTCTTTGGACCTGATTATTTGGTTACCAACCTGGAAGTTGGCAAACTCTACAGTTTTTCGACTGGTTATGAGGACAGCTTCTGTTTTATGATCGGCTAGTCCCAGGCTGGCGGTTGCTAGCCACTCCTTTACCCCGGCAATTGCTTCGTTTGTAGCGGATTCAACTGTACGAATCTGTTCGCCTACTGTCACAACGGCAATGTCATCGGCGATTCCAATTATCGTCACTCCCTCAGGCAGCGCCAATCGTAAGAATCCATCGTACATTATTTTCCACAACAACGGCCCTAACACCGATCCCTGTGGAACTCCGGCAGTGACGTTGTAGTATTTTTCACCTTCATCTGTATGATATCTCAACTTGCTGTTGTTGAAGTAGTTCGTCACTATACGTAGCAAGTAGTACGGTGTATCCATCTTAGCGAGGGTTCTTCTAATATAAGACCAGTTCGCCGAGTTAAAAGCATTTTTAACGTCCAGTGTTACTACTGCACAGTACTCCTTTGTCCCATAGAGCCATCTTTCACCCTCGATGGCGCATTTTGCAACATCAGCTACTGCTCTTATGGCATCAACAGTGGAGTCTGTCTGAAAGGGTCACTTTTTCGTCTGCCCCTGTGAGTAATCTATTGCAGATTATCTTCTCGAGGATCCTTCCCATGGTGTCCAATAGGCATATTGGGCGATAGGACGATGGTTCTCCTGGAGGCTTCTTCCCTTTTGTTAGCAGGACCAAATGTTGGATTTTTCACTCTTCCTTCCTGCTGTTTGTTCTTCTGGGCATGGATGCATCGCAACCGGTGGTGATGGTGTTTGTGAGGCGATGTGCAAGGGTCTACGTTGACCCATTTCGCGTTAGGTTCATGTTCAACATCTCTTCGAATGTTTCCTAATCGAAGTTTCTGTCGTTCCATTTTGGGCCCGTAAGTTTGAGGGGTACGACTAGTTTCTTTCATTTTATTTGCATTACTATCATTTGGTCACTGTGTGAGTATTCCTCACAGCAGCTCTAGAAATGGATCCCTTTTATTTTCGCCCGCACGAAGCCTTCTGTTTGGTCACTTGTGTCTTCGAGAGCATAGCGTCCACATATTCAAATTGCCGCTTGTTTTGCCTTGTCGCAGGTCTAGTTATTGTTCTCGTCGGGACACTTTTAGGGTTCACTATTCATGATGACGTCCGCTTTTTCGCCTTTTCTTGTTTTTTCTTTAATCGATTTCGAACTCGGTTTGTGAACCCGATTTTGGAAATTTTGCCTGTGGCCCGAGTTATTAGCGTCGGGAAACGGGGGATGACACTAGGTCCTTCTGTAATGGGAGCGAAGCCGCAAAAAAAAACCCTAGTTTATTATTTTTATATACTTCATAAATAAAAATTTAAAGACCAATCAATTTGTTTCTATTTACAGAATCGCCTTCGCGATATGGAGAAACTTTTCGATCACGAACGTGCTCGTCACAACCAAGAAACTTCAGTTCTCGAAGCCGAACTCAATCGCATGCGCGAGGAAATGGCTCAACAGCTCCAAGAATATCAAGATCTGATGGACATTAAGGTATCGCTTGACTTGGAAATTGCAGCTTATGACAAGCTTTTGCGCGGTGAAGAAAGCCGTCTGAATATTTCACCTGGTGGAACTGCTACAACGTCAACAGTAACAATGCGATCGACTAGGCCTACGCCAATGCGAAACACCCCAACCAGTCAGTTATCGTCTGGGGTTAAACGTCGTCGTACCGTTGTGGATGAATCCGAAGATCGCAGTATCTCCGAATTTTCCGTCAACGCCACGGCTAAGGGTGATATCCAGATTTTGGAAGCCGATAGCGAGGGTCGATTTATAAAACTACAGAACAAAAGCTCTGATGAAGTCAACTTAACTAGTTGGCAGCTTATTCGTTTTGCCGGTGATAATGAGCTTGCCTATAAATTTGGCAGGGCAACAAAAATTGAAGGTGGAGCTACCTTAACAGTTTGGTCTACAGATTCTGGAGTCCTGCATGAACCACCTACAAATATTGTTATGAAGAAAAAATGGCCTATTAGCGATACCATGAGGACAGTACTTATGAATGCCGATAGGGAGGTGAGTAAACACTTGAAATACGTGGAGTATTCGCTTTTTTATTATGAGCCTATTATCAGCTGAACTTAGCAATAGCAATAATAGTCCTACATTAACTTTGTGATTGCTGGAAATTTAAATTTGTCTGACTAGCAAACACTTAAGGAATAAAAAACTTTTAAAAATCTGGACCATTTAGACTATACTATGTATTTAGTTTTATTTATCAAAATATTATTGAAAGTAGACAGTAGGTTCAGATAGCAGTTTATAATATGCGTTTTTCTTTTTTAATTTAGAACAGAGCTCTGAATAGAGCTCGATCATTTTGAGCGTGCTCTGAACCGAGTGTGGTTTTTGGTCTACCTTCTGTCCCAGAACAACAACTATTTTGCTTTTTCTGTTTTTTTTTTCTGTCTGCTCAGTCAATTTACTCTCAGCTCTAATGTGTCAGAGCTAAAAAAGAAACACAAAGTTTTTTTCGCTCTGAACTAAAAAAGAGAAACGCCTAATATGGGTTGCACCTAAAATGCTATGTGGTTTTTCATAGACCATGGGCACATACGATTTTTATTTCAGTTCTCAGAATAATTATAATTCTCTAAATAATTATAAATTCCTTTATAGTGGTTGTCGCGAATTTTTAAACTATTGCATTTCCAAATTCTTAAAAACAAAACTCATTCGTGATTCTTGTTGTATTGTAATGGGGTCCAGGCATTCATTCATTCATTTTCAAATAGTCCGCTTTTTCATTAAGTGGGTCGCGGGTGTAGGTTGCTCAAGTGGAAACTCCATAGCTCTCGATCCTCCGCCATCGACTCCAAATCATCAAGAGCAATCCCCATACGGGTAGAGAAGTGATTATGAACTTCATGTAACCATCTCATCCTGGGTCTACCTATAGAGGACGCCAGCCCGATGGTACGGATTCCATAGCACGTCGTGGGATCCTGGTTGGGGACATGCGTTGAACACGACCAAACCGGTGCCATGAAATAAAATCTTATGCAAAAAGGTCCAAAACGTAATTTTGGACTTTATTGCACTTTTGAAAATGAAATAAAATCCAAAAATCGTTTTGGACTTTATTGCAATTTCAGAAGTGCAATAAAGTCCAAATCGAAGTGGATATAAAATCCACAATGCATAAACAGTAAAATATGTATATGCTGCCCCCCTGCAACCCCCTGCTCGTCTTTCTTTTAAATAGCTGAGTGCAATAATGTCCAATGGCTTTATTGCACTTTCAAAAATGATATAAAGTCCAAAACTCGTTTTGGATTTCATTGCAATTTTAAAAGTGCAATAAAGTCCAAAAAAAAGTCCAAAATTACGTTTTGGACCTTTTTGCATAAGACTTGGCTTTCATGGCACCGACCAAACCACCGAAGCATAGACCGCTCCGTCCGGGGAAGTAGCTGCTCGACATTGAATTCCTTACGTATTCTGGTAGTTCTAATGCGATCGTGACCCGTAGAGACCAGCAATACAACGGAGAAATCACATTTCGGCAGCTTGTAGCCGCGATCTTATTCTTTCTAAACTTCTCCACCTGTTTCAATGGGACTCCACTAACATGCAGGGTGCATTGAACAGGCATTCTGGAGACGATCATCACTTCAGATTTGTTCACGTTAACCGATCGATTGCGCGCTGTAGTTCAGTCTGAGAGGATCCAAAGATGACCAAGTCATCAGCGAAGGGCAAATGACTTATCCTCAGATCTCCCAATTCGAAACGTTTTTCGCCAGGACTGCGCTGTAACATCCAGTCCATATAAGTAATGAAAAGTAGAGGAGAAAAGACGCACCCCTGGCGAAGTCCAACGCCCACGGTGAAAGGTATTGATTTAAAGCCGTTTACCCGAAGACAGCTCTCAATCAATTGACAACCGTCAATTCCATACCCCTGTAATACTCTCCAGAGTTTACCTCGAGGGACTCGGTCGTATGCTTTCTCCAAATCTACGAAACATGCGAAAACAGATGAAGCATACTCCCAAGCCTTCTCAAGTTCCATTCTGAGAGTGAATAACTGGTCGGTTGTGCTTCTGCCGGGACCAAAACCGCTCTGCTCATCTCCCAATCGTCCCTCGACCACAGCTCTGCAACGCGTTTCCAGCACTTTGGCAAAGACTCTGATATACCTCTATAATTGAAGCAATCCCTTTTATCCTCCTTCTTGAAAAGGTGCACAATCACCCCAATCCGCCAATCGCTGGGATTTTCGCCGCATTCTCAGGCCACTTTAATGACACCAGAGAGCCATTTGACTCCCTCTTCACATAAGCATTGAGCATTTCTGGTCGGATTTTATCCACTCCGGCCGATTTGCCTGTTTTTAGCGATTTGATCGCAAAAGTGATGGATGTGTCATCCTCAATGTCCTGGATTGGATTGAGCAATTCGGAAAAGTGCTCGCTCCATCTGCGCAAGATGTCCTCCTCATTGGAAAGAAGTGTACCAAATTTGGATTTGACTCCTTGACTTCCTTCCTCTACGACGGCGGATGGTCTGCCAGAACACCTTGCTTGCAGATCTGTGGTCACGGTCTAATTTCTCGCTGAACTCCTTCCAAGATTGTTCTTTGGCTGCTTTAACAGCCAATTTCTTCGCGCCTCAATGTACCGGTTTCAAGAAGGTGAGTCCCCCAAGTGAATCCACACCTGCCTTTTTCTTCTCTCTGCTGGCTTCTTGAACTCCGGGCGTTTTAAACCACACAATTCTTTTCTTACCACCGCAAACATATCCTGCAGAGGATATGACTGCTGTTGAAAACAACTGCCATTCTTCCTCTAAATTCAATGGAACATTTGTAATTTGTTCAAACCTTTCAAATCTGAACGACCGTGCAAATTCCTCCTGTATCTCATCGTTCGGTAGCCCCTCCCACCGTATGCGCGTAACCATACTTGGTCTACGCTTTGGCAGGATAGGTATTTGATCGTTGAGATACAATTTGCACAACACCAGGTGGTGATCAGTTGACAATTCAGCCCCTCTCAACACACGAACATCACAAACCATTCATACCATGTGTATTTATGGATATCTTTGTGTGGAAAAAAAGTTTTCATAATGGACATTCCATTTTAGCAACAAAAGTCCAACAACTTTTCCCGTTCGCGTTCTCATCAGAGTCACCGTGTTTCGCAATCGCACTGCCCCATGTCGAGAAATCCACACCCATGTGAGCATTGAAATCACCCATCAGGATATAAGAAATCTGCAACCTTTCAAGGGCTGCATCAACTTCATCTAAGAAAGTTGCGTACTCCGACTCCAGATTCGGTGCATACACCTGCATTTGAGCTAGAGTTAATCTTTCAAGGTTAAGCTTTAAGATCTCAACTCTCCCTCGTAATGGTATCCACTCCAATACTCTGCCTGCCAGCCTGGGACGTGTAAGTATTCCCACTCCCGCCTGAGCAGACATTTAAGGTGCTCCTCCTGACTTGAACAGCTTCCACCCATCCGCAAGGTCCACAGTTCTTTGTAGAGGAAACACCAACTATATCTAGTCGATATTTGAAAGCCTCCCCAACAAGCTCCAGATCTTTTCCCGTGAGCGAAGAGATGTTCCACGTGCCTATCCTAAGTCGATGCCGTTTTCGAGTAACCAAAAGTCCACTTATGCCCCTATTGGTGCATAGCGCATCCACCCTCTGACCACCATAATGGTTTGCGAGACCATTGATGGAAAGCTCGTAGCCGTTTCGGATTAAACCCGGCCCACTGCCGAGCGTGACAAGCCGACCACCAGATGCTCGCAAACTGCCCCCCTTCAGGCCTGAATTTTAATAAAATAAAAATAAGTCTCTATCATGCTTGGTTTGGGACCAGTGGGCCTTAGGGGGTGTGCTATTCAAGTGGCGCAGAGTGTAATAAATCATGTGGGCCCATCGAAACATGAGTCATGAGTGGCATTTATATTTAAATGACGGCAGTGAACGGTGCTTAGTTGCTTTTATGATTATAACAATATCCAAAACTAACTCCATCTATGGAAGCAAGGGAAAGCAAGTTAAATAACTCCTTAAGCAATGTGACAAGTATCTCGGTATTTGAAGTCATAAATCAAATCTAAAAACTGAAAGTTCAATCTTTTGCTGAAATATAAAAATGTCGCTATAATACCGATTTTCTAAGCAATTTATAGAGACGTTTGTCCCACTGTTACAAATTTGCTCCTAACGAAACATTGTTATTTGCAGCAATCTTCAGCGGCGATGTATGATTTCACGCCCATACGAAATGTCATTCACATTAGTGAAGAGGAAAATGGAAATGATACGAATGATGACATTCCATCCGCCGACAATCGCAAACAGAAAAGAACTCCCGAACATATTGTTTCCCATTATAGTTTACGTAACAGACTTACCTGAAATAATATGTACCTATATTGAGTGATTCTACATTTACGCTGTGATTGTATGTATTTTTAGATTTAATTTTCGTTATGGAATTCAAATAAAAAATAAGATACAATAACAAAAAGAAGTACCAAGTCAAAAACTTTTCTTTTCCAGGAGACGATTCCTCCGTTCATTGCGAGTAACGTTTTCCCTATTTTCAGAATATTTTTGTTCACATACTTCAATGTTTGTCCTCGAAATAAGCAAATGATCTTTGGCACAGGTTTTTCCCTAGCACGTAACAATTTTTTTTTACAATCAGGCCGTATGTCAAGTCAATTGGGCTAAATAATTATCCTCGGATAATTTTCTGACACTGTCGTGGTGGAAAACAAATTTTCAGCTGTCAAACTATTTCCCTATAATAGTGAGCCTATATAGGGTAATAGTTTGACAGCTGAAAATTTGTTTTGTTTTGATGTTTTCTTTTGTTTGAGTTTTGCCAGAATGTTGAAGAGGAAATAAAACATTAAAATTTAATTAATTAATAGCTTAAAATTTGATAAACCCCTATTTTAAGATTGAAGTTTGGTGAACTTCTTTTTCAACACACTAATAAGTGCCAGAAAATTATCCGAGGATAATTATTTAGCCCAATTAACACGCGGCTTTAGTACAGCTAAGCTAATAAATCTCCTTACGTGTGAATGGTGGTTTTTCTGCGCTCCCGATTGAACGCGCGCCGCGAGTATGTCAGACCCATTGACATATTATAAATGTATATGGACTGCTAGTAGACGTCTTTGCGTTGGTTACAACATAACCACAAGCCCTCTTGATTCGGAGCGGAATAATTTGGAAATTCTCACTTTTTTTAAGTGGCATCTGCTAACAATGACGCAGCAATTTGAATTTACTTGCCAAATTCACTAACGCCCAATAGGTGTCTCTAGCATTCTATGGAGAAATTCAAGATGATTCGTCATCGTCATTTTGTTTCACTTATTTTTCGCTACGAAACAAGAGCGCTAGTTTATGTTGGCGTCATTTTCTGGGCAAAATTATGAACTGACATTTTACTAGCAGTCCATATAAGTCAATGGTCAGGGCATTATTTCATACAAATTGACAGGTAACTATTCTACAAATTTGTCCCACTTGTCTGACAAATGTTCATTTCATAAGACTGGTGACAGATATCATAAAGTATATTATATTCTGAATCGATTTAGTCATGTCCGTCTGTCTGTCTGTCTGTCGTACACGCATGTTCCACGCATGTACAATTGTACATACTAACTCGCATGGCAACCATTTTGCATGACATGCAGTGGAGGGCATCAAAGCATCAGCCAGGCCGATGAAAGTACTGTGCGAATGTTAGGCCACTTATTTAGTACGAAAGTTGATATATAAGGGGTGTTTTTTTTAAGAAGGAATAGAACTTTGAAATGAAATAAAACAAAGATGATTTTTTTTAAATCGACATGGGATTTACTTTATCCAAAAGCAAATCTTCTGGCATAATAATTTAATGTGTGACATGTTGCGCCGTCTTGTTGAAACCACAGCTCCTGCACATCATGGTTGTTCAATTGATGAACGAAAAAGTCAGTAATCATGGCTCTATAGCGGGTAACATTGACTGTAACGTTCTGGCCAGCATCGTTTTCAAAGAACTACGGACCAATTATTCCACCATAAAGCACAACAAATAGTTAGTTTTTGTGGATGTAACGGTGTCTTAACATACACTTGTTTATTGACGTGTCCATTCAATGGCAATCTTGTTTTTGGCCCATTCACCGAATCTACGCCTTGCTATAGGTGATCCTGTGGCTTCAATTCTTGCACGAGTTGGATTTTGTAAGATCTTCCATAAAGTGGCAGCAATGACTTCTTCTGTACACACTGTTCGACGTTTCTGTGGCTGCGTATTATGATTTAGAGTAAACGTGGTGCGAAAACGTTCCATTGTTGATCGAACTAATTGCTCTGATGGACGATTATGTGTTGACTGTAAAATGGACGTAGTGCGCGGTATGTATTTCGAACAGAACCATGATTTTCAAAATAAATTTGCACAAGCGTTTTTCAGTCTATTCATGTTGAAATGTCAAACCAAACTAAAATTAAATCACTTGACAGCTGACAAAATGGTCGCCAGTTAAAATAGTGCTGCCAACCTAAAGTTCTATACCCCTAAAAAAAAAACTCCTTTATAAATGCATAATTGTACTCTGAAGACAATTAACTTGCGTATCGGCGTTGGATTCAAAGCATATTACTTAATTACTTTTACTTTAGATGGCGCTCACAGTCCGGGGTGGATCACGGCCTCAACCAACAAGAATAAAATGGTGTTACTCTGCTTCGTTGTCCCTCAGGGGTGGACTCAAAGACTCGTCGGGCTGGTGCGTTGTTGTCTATACGCTCCACGTGCCCCAGCCATCTCAGCCGCTGTATTTTGAGATTTTTGACTAGGTCTCTATATAGCCCGTAAAGTTCGTTGTTGAATCTCCTCATCCACACTCCGTCGATTCAAACTGGACCGGAAATGACTCAAAGAATCTTTCTATCAAAGCGTGCCAAGAGGTTTTCATCAGCTTTCGATAAGGTCCATGCTTCTGCAGCATACAACAGGACCGGAATGATTAAGGTCTTGTACAATATCTCCAAAGTATATTGGTTGTCAGTAAATTCTTTGAAGGTAATGCTTCAAGAGATCCGATTTTAAAATCCCTATATGAGTTCTTCCCGTGTAACTAGTAGCTTAAGTGTTGAAACAATTAAGTCATGTTTTGAAAACGCCGCCGGGGCAGACACTTGATCATAGAAAACATCTGGGTCAAAACTAGACAAAAATAAATCTAGAAGTGTGCCAGAACTATAGTATCAAGGTTTGTTGGAACTGTACCGTTAGCTAGACTCAAGTTAACTGACTTTATGAATTCTACAACATTTTTAGATTCACAATGATTTAAAATGTTACAATTGAGATCACCATTGTATTTGAGAAACCAGATGACTTTGCCTCAACAAAATTTAGAATGGCGGTTAAATAGATATTTTTCTTTGGTCTACCTATATACACAACACCAAGGAGAAATTTACTTCTTCCTCTTAATATTTGTACAAAAAAAAATTCACCGGACTGCCCGCTTTCAATCAATCGTCAATCTAAAGTCTAACAACAGCTAGGTTCCAGAAATCGAGTGAAATCGAAATTGGAAATCGAGTGAAATTTTTTCGAAATCACAATTTCACTTTGTCTCAATTCCGTAAATTTTGAAACCGAAATCGAATACAGTGAAATGTAGAAAACAAAAATTCATTTCCGATTTCATTTCGAGTAAAAGTGAAATGTGGAACCTAGCAGTAAGTTTTTTTTTTAATAATTTTTATTGAATTTTCAGACATAATATGCATATCGCTACCACCGCCTTCGATAATAAAATTAAGAGGATTGTTTTGTCATTATTTTTAATAACATATTTAATATTTTCTATACTAATAAAATTGCGTATTAAATATTGCTTTAAATATTCCTATTTTATTAAATAAATTCAATTTTTAATAATATAGATATGATTGTTCTTCTTATTTCATCTATAGGATGTAGCTGCATACGAGCGAGTAAAGTCAAACATTTCCAGCCATGCATCGCGTCACAGGACATCGGGCAGTGGTTTCACCTTGGGATCGTCTTCAACATCCACAGGAGTACGCAGTCTCTTCTCAATGTTGTTCTAAATAATTATAATATAAAGATTATTATGATTTACCACCGCTCACTACAAAAATGGATATTCTCAACACATTGAATTATATTATTTTTATATTATTATTTGCGTCTTACACAAATAATTCAAAATCAATAAAATGCTAAAATTATACAGACTTGTTGAAGTTCAAAGTGAGACAAATTTCATGGGTTTGCTCGTAGTAAAAAAAATATGAATGAAATTGTGTCAGTGGCCATTCCACAATTTTTAGTCTAACTTCACTGAATTTGAGCCAATCTTAAAATTTACTTCAACAGTGTCCAAATGTAGGATGACCCGTGTATAAGCTAAATAATTAAAGCTGACATTTTTAGATATTTTTTTACTTTGCTGAAATAACTTAAGAAAATACATAAAAAAAATCCTTTGAATAGTCAGAACGTAAAAATGTGAATACAAAGTTTTTATTTATTTATTTATTTATTTTAATGTCACTTAAGCGACAACTACTTAGCTTGGGATTTGCAAAGTGTTTAGGAGGAAATAAACACACAGGGTTTTACATTATTAAAAGTGCAAAAATCTGGGAAATCTGTATTTAAAAATTGGACTTTGGTAAACAAGAAAATTAGCCAATTTGTAGTGCCCTTTTAATTCGGCTCGAAGGACCGCATGCATAATTTTGAGACACACTTGAGAATTTTTTACTCAACAGAAAGTAATTAAAAACGCACCGATTCGTTATAAATTTTTCTATTTATTGAGGTTGGAATTTTCCGCCAAAAGTTGGCTTACATAATTGACATTTGTATGTACTTAGCAAAATTGACAATGTCAGAATAATTAATACAATGCTGCCAAAATGTACCTAATTACAAATAGATTTGCTTAGAAAAAAGTACCAGATCAATTATTATTTGAACAAAACTAATTAATAGATTTCCTGAATACATAAATTTAATCTTTAACAGACGGTCTAAAGCCGTTGTGTAGATATTTGGGACATTTTTGACATAAATGAGAATTATGAAAGTTAACTAAACTCGAATTTTTAAACAGATTTGATTTAGTAATTGAAATTCGGCAGGAGCTAAATAAAACCTCAACTAAAATTCCTACAGCGTAATTTGTCAAATAGGACAATTTCATGACCGACAGTTACAGAAATGTGTCAAAGAATAATTTATTATAGCAATTGACAAACGGTCATGACGTCTTATTTGAACAATTAGTTAATAAATAGTAAACAATAACTGATATACTCTCTGAAATTTGTTTCACTTTAAATTGATATATGTGCATTTAAAAAAAAAAACCTCCATTTCCAGTAAAGAATAATAATTTAAAAACAGATTACACAAAATAGACTTTTTATAAATATGTAACAATGCAATTTGAGACTTCTTTTAGTATGTACGTATTTAAATAATTATTTCGTCACTGTAGATGTTAAATATAAGATGCGAAATTGTCAAATTGTTCAAATTTTAAACGGTATATGTTTATAAGGGATTCTGGTAAATATTTTGCAAAATTGGAATACAAAAATTGTAATTTGCTTCGAAAAGAAGTTGTTTAGAGAAAATCAGTAGTTTTTGTAAAAAAAAATTGGGATCCATACGTCCAAAATCCCTTATGGGATATAATCTCTTATTTTTTTTTTTCTTCTCTTTTTCCAAAATCTCCCAAAAGCAAACTAAACCTTTGATATACCCAACCTTGCATATGCCCAACCGTGCATATACCCAACCTTGCACCTACTCCAAATCCTACAGTGACCCAAAGCATGGGGTTGTAGGGGGGGCAGCATGCCTTCCTCACTTTTGAACACCATATTTAGGTGTCGCGGCGACAGAATTAATAACACCAAATGTAAAAATGGGGTATTTTGGGGAGTATCTCTTAGGGTCTTTTGGAGTCAGGGATTTTGGAAAAGGAGATTTCATCACCAACCCATTTTGAATAACTCGACTTATTCATCACATTTAGGTACTATTTGAACACAGATAGGTGGTTCTCCGAATATATTTCTCTTGAAAAAACATTCCTGTTTTGTGGAACCATGGTCAACTCATACCCATACAACTTGTCTACGTTACAACTGAACTTCAGCCCAACTCATCTATCAGATATTTCTTACTTTACTTTTGATGGCGCTACAAAGCGTGGCATGGGCCTTACTTATTATGTCCCTAAAGACGGCTCGATCTCTAGCCTATTCCGTCTGCAATTACGCACTCCAAGCAGTCAGAAGTCTTCTTCTACCTGGCCGCTCCATCGAAGATGAGGTCTTCCTTGGTGTCTCCTTTCCGCTGGTATGGCGTCGAAAACCTTACGCGCAGGAGCATCGATGTTCATCCGCTCTACATAGCCCAGCCATCTTAACCGCTGGATAAAATTTTTTTTAAACTAGGCTCATGTCGCTGTACAGCACGTACAGCTCGTTGTTGTATCTGTTTTCTTGGTCGACGCAAACAGATGAATAGACAAAGCTGTACAATTTCTCTTACATACTCTTAAATTGCTCTTACAAAATCGTTCGTAGGACTTTTCTCTTGAATACAGCAAGGGAGCCTTCATCCGACTGGGTACATGCTTCTGCCCCATATAGCAGGACCGGGATTATGAGTGTTTTGTATAGCGTCTCCTTGGTTCTTCTCAATTGCTTACTTAGCCCAAAGAAACAGCAATTAGCAAGAGTTATTCTACGTTTAATTTCCGCGCTGAAGTTGTTTTCCGCAGTTACAGCAGTGCCCAGGTAGACAAATCGACGGACTACCTCGAAGTTATACCTATCAATTGTCACGTTCTGACCAAGTTGGTGGTGGGATTGGACTTTTGTTGATGAAAGCATATACTTCGTTTTGTCCTCGTTTTCAGTTCCATTGTAGTAAAGGCACCGGTTACTGATCGCCTTGTTCTTCCTATCGCATCAATGTCGTCAGCAAACCCAAGTAATTGTGCCTGATGTACTGTTGCGTATTACCTTTTCGGGCACAATGTTGAAACAACTACATGGCAGTGCGCCACCTTGCCTTAAACCTCTGGTGGTGTCGAAGGTTTCGGTACAACCCTATCAATTTTGACGGATCAGCGAACATTCTCCAACGTCATCCTAATAAGTCGTATCAGTTTAGCAGGAATTCATTCCAAAGCTGGACATGGCACGATATAGTTCATCCCTATTTACACTGTCGTAGGCTGCTTTAAAATCGATGAACAGGTAGCAAATTCTTGGGGTTTCTCCATGAACTGGCGTAATGTAAAGATGTGGTCGGTCGTAGATTTTCTAGGTCTGAAGCCACATTGATAAGGACCTATTATATCGTCAGCAAAAGTCTTAAGACGTTCACATAATACGCTCGTCAGGATCTTATAGGCGATGTTTAAAAGGCTTATGCCTCTATAATTGGCGCAGCGTAGGCGATCTCCTATTTTGTGGAATTCCAATCGTCGGGCATACTTTCCTCCGACCATATTTTGCAGATGCGTGGGTGTATACTCCTGGCCAGGTCATCTCCAGCGTGTTCCGCTTGTAGACCATCGATTTTAGTCTGCTGATGGCGGATGTACCTCTTGGTTGTCATCTAGATCGACTGGTACAGGTCGGTGATTGACGGGATCTTGACTGTCGTCATTATGACCATTCAACAACTGATTAAAAAAATCTCTCCAGATGGCTAAAATTGATTGCGTATCCCCTACGGTGTTTCCATCCCCATCTTTGGGGCGGCTCGTGAATCCTGAAGTTGATTTTTTCACTCTTCTATAGAAGTTTCGCACTTGTTTCCTGCTAAAGCATCTCTGCATCTCCTCGACTTCACGTTGCTGATATTTCATTTAGCATGGTAGGTTGCTGGCTTCGTTAGCGACAAAGACTATAAATTGGGTATTATTATCGGACATTATGCAGCACGATTAGGGTCTAACTTTTATCTTATAAACTCCTGTGCAATAATTGTAGTTGGATGAACTGTCTAAGGACATGATGGTCTTAAGTTGAGGTGTTTCGTAGATGAGCACGACCATGTTGTTGTGGAGCGATGAGCCCCCAGATAATAAAAGCTATACAATAAGCTAAACTTAAAGATTGCCCAAACGTGCGCTTTTCCTACAATGTTCTTAGCTCACAAAATCCATATTTCTGTACGAGTCAAACGATTTCGATGTTTGATTTAAGCTTAAGGTTGCCGTGTCTGTCGTCTGCAATTAGACTGTTTTTTGTTCAATTTCGCCAAATGTACACCATTGTGTTCACAAGTCAACACTTTTGTTATCTCCACTTTATAAACTGTTTTTTTTTTTTTTAATTAATTTTAGAAGCAGTTTTGAAATAGTTGTTCAATTTTTAGATCAAAAAATATTTTTAAAAAACTTCTAATTTATTTCATTGACAACACTTTAAACTGAAGCACCCAATAATCCTATATAATGAAGTACTGCACAAAATGTGTCTTAAATGGGCCTGGCGGATTGACGTATTTAACCCAGGACTCTCGTATATATAATAGAGATAATACAGCACAATTGTCCACCAGCGGTGCACAAATATTTAAAAATTAACACTAAGATAATAAATGGGCTATTGTTTACCGCTCAGTCGTATAGTCATAACTACCTGGTGCAAAATGTAGCTTGTAGTTTAATACATTTTTAATCAAATGATTGAGTAACACCTAAATTGCTGACACGTAATCATTATATTTTACAGCATCGTTCAGGAAATTAAAAGAAAATAAATAATATTGTATAAAACTAAAATGTGTATTGTATAATTTTTAGTGATAAATACTTCTGTACTTCCACTTTAATTATTAAAATAAAGATATACACGAAAAACACAAAAAATATTAAAAGTCGTACAAAACTAATCTATGGCCACAAACAAAAACAACTATTTAGATGAAATTAAGATTCAGTGTCCAAATCTATAAGCCGGATTTTTTTGAGCTCTTTATGTTCAAATTTGAAGGTACAGTATTCCTAAAAGAAATTAACCAAAAGCCGCGTTTTATTATCGCTAATGATCCATATGGATCATCCATTTACCCACAATACAACAAATCTACTAGATTCCGTGTTCTATCGGGAATTCCGTGATCCAGATATCGAATTCCAAAACCAAAGGTTAGGTTAGGTTCAGTTCAGAGTGACCATAATTATTTTCTTAAATCTGCTAGAATCTAGCATTTAGCAGATTTTTATCAAACCAAATCCTGCTAGAAAAAGTGGTAAACATTTTTTGGCTTTTGGATTCTGTTATAATGCCTGCTAAATTAAAAAAATCCTAAAATTAAATAAATAATGGTCGGAATTAATTTTATTTTATTTTTATTTCACTAAAAAAACCTCATAATTAATTCTGTAAAACAGACATTTTTATCATATTACGTGTGTTCAACTTAATAAAATGCGAGATCATTAAGAACTTGTTCACTTTCACGATTTATTTTCATAATTGTTTTCGTTGTAAATCTGTTCTAATCCCACGTGTCTTACAGTAGGCGTATTTTATTAAACGTCTATCTCAGCAAAATAAAGTAAAGTAGAACCTTTAGTGTGCAACAACAACTATATTCTGCTTGGCACAATCAAGGCTATTTATGTAGCTGTTGTAATTGTGTGCTGAAGATTCTACTTCACTTTGCTGAGAATTGAGATAGATGTTCAACAAAACACGCTTAATATAAGAAGGAATCTGTAATTTATCACAACATTTTTTCAGTGGATATCTTTTATTTTGCGATTGAGAAAAATTCGTCTCGTCACTTCGCTCTAATTGCTAATATATTTTTCTGTGTTTTATGGAAAATGAACGTTACTGTAGGTATTCAAATTGAGTTATTCAGAATCACGACACAGAGAATGTGACAGAAAAGGGTGGGAAAGGATTTTTTGTTATTAGGTTCGTTCACCGTGGTTAGTCCTAGGGCGCACTCAGTGAGCATGAGAAGTGTCCGTGAATTTTCGTGGCTGCCAAAAAACCCAAGGAAACCTATGAAATTTAGTTTCATGTCGAACACGAAATGTAACCTTGAGACCTGTCCCTGAAAAAATTTTGTAATATAGAGGTATGTTGAAAAACAAATTTCTTTTAACATTTAGTAGTGCAGCACAAGTAAATTATGTATTCACAAAAATATGATTTCACCCAAACGACAGCTAGGATTGACAGAAAAATCCAGCACTGAACTCTCCCCCGTCTGAATACACAGTGCTAAACTAGGGCACTCCAGCGCTCACCTCGAACACAGGTCTTTATTGTCATTGCGAACTCAGTATTATATCGAACGCGACAGGGCTATCACAGTGCGCACTAGTGGGCCATAGGGTCCACGTTAAAAAAACGTATTGTTCATTGAGTTATTTCCAGCTTCGTTTCCTTAGTGGTAGTGGATGAGTTCAGCTTAAAAATAATTTAGTTTGGGTTTGTTCGATGTGAAAGTGTTATGCGAGAAACAGATTGGCACAGCAACAGCAACAGCAACTTTGACAACCACAGCGCGATTTTTAGAACCACTGTATTTTAATTACTTTGAGCACATTAGCACAACAACATCGACAGCGACATCGACGTTAGAGCTAATGCTACCAACGTTCAGGCGATGTTTTTCAGGTTCGTCAACATTCAAATGTAGGTATTGAGTTTCTGACAAGCGATTGTTATTGTTATTTGTTTTGTATTTTTTGCAATGGAAGAACGTCTAATAGAATTTGTTAAATTAAATCCATTTTTTTATGACAAAAGACGAAAGTCATATAAAAATATAGACGTAAAACAAAAAAAATGGAAGGAAATTGCTGCAATATTAAGTATTCCGGGTAAGTCTATTCTGCAATAAGTCATATGAGGCATCTTAATTATTCATCCATTGTGTACATTTTTCAGTAGCTCTATGCCAGACTCAGTCAAATGCCTTTGATATGCCCAAGGCTACGGCTCTGAATTCGAGGTGTTGTTCAATTGCTTGCGTCCACAAGTGCGTTACGTAGCTTAACAGGTCTCCAATGGAACGACGACGGCTCCGACATCCGTATTGTCTGTCTCTTATTAATCGGTGGCCTTCTAGATATTTGAATATTTCGACATTTATTGCATTGAAAGTAATGCTATTGGACGATAGTTTTGTGGCAGATATTTCCTACCTTAGGTTGAATGCGAGCGGTCTTCCAGCAAGAATGAAACGTCTTCTGGGAGTACTACGTGCTAACAGTTTACATAGTACAGGTGCAAGTTCTGGTGCACAGCTCTTGAGTACTATAGCCGGGATTCCGTCGGGACCAGTTGCTTTATTGCAATCTAGTTCTTTAAAGGATGCGTTGAATTATTCGAGGCCGAAATTTCACTTCTGCCATCGATGTTTGTACCATCGGGATATTTGGTGGCTCTAGTTGTGCAGAATCTAGGGTGGAATTCTCTGAAAACATGCTATCGAAAAGATTTGCCTTTTCTTTAGGTGTTGTCGCTAGCGTGCCGTCTTCTTTTACTAGAGGTGAAAGGAAGAGCTACTAAAGTTATTACTGATTGCCTTTGCCATGGACCAAAATGCGCGTGAGCCGTTAGGACATCCAATTACTTTGTTAGTGACTCTTTCGTTGTAAGTTGTCTTCGTCGATTCAATAATTAGGTTGCATCTATTTCGAAGAATTATAAATTCAGATCTTTTTCCCTCGGAAGGGTTTGACCGCCATTCAACGCCAACGAAGCGAAGAAATTACGCAGCTCGTCCCAGTTAGATTTACTATAATATGCTACGGAAGGTGAACTCAAACATTTCCATTTTTTATTGCAACCGCAGCACTCCATCCATTAAACTCGGCCCCCTTAACTCTAAACCCTAGCTTTAATTCCTATTTATAAGTATTCGTTTTTAGTTCTAGTTTGTAAGTTTGTTTTTCTACCTTGTACTAAGTCTAATAAATGGGGACATTTTGCCCCTAATAAATTAAAAATTAAAATTAAAATAATTTTTTTCACTTATGTTCTATAGCAACCAACCGGTCAACATCTCGTTTTTCGCACCAGCGAACTATCTGGTATTTTTCATTAACTCGATTTGTGACAACTAAATAAAGTTGTAACGTTATAACATCTTGCCTTTTTTTATTGCTCAACATTTGGTGATCGTCCTTCTTTTTGGGACCCAAATCCTACGACCTTAAGTTTTATTATTTGCTTACCCGCGATTGGCCGTTCTATCAATAAACACCATCCGTTACAGATGGCGCCCAACATGGGCCCGTTTGAATGGAGAAGTAATTCTTACCTCCGTTGTTGGTCTTCTATCAGCAACTACAAAATGATTCAACGATGAAAAAAGATTTTGGGCGAAAAAGCCGGTTAACGATTTGCTGTAAAATGAAAAGTAATGAAAAGACGGGTTATTTTCGTTATAACAGTTCCGTTGGAGCACGGTTAATTTTATTGCAGATTTAATTTATTGTGATTTAAGCTCTAATGCGACCAGATGGGTCGTTTTGGTATTTATTTATATTTATTTATCGTTAAAGAAATGTCTTATGCGACAAGTGAAAATTTAGATCTTCGACAACGGATTTTATTAGCCGTTAGGAATTGGCCCGTTATCGCCTAGTCCGGAGCGGTTCAAAAGGGCTCTTACAAGGGTCGCGCGTCCCGTTTTTTTTTCGGGTGTTTTAACGGAACGGAAGCCAACGGAATTGTCAATTTTTAACAAAGCATCTATAAAATTCTATGAATTCTACTTATTAGTATTTTATTTCTTTTTTTTATTATTCCTCTTGCTAGTTCTCCACTACCTTGTCGTTCCAGTTTTTTTTTTGTCTCTACAATCCTGCAGCTATTTACAGCTTCCTTTAACTCACCTTCCTTTTTTTCCACAGTATTCACTGCGGACTCAAAATTTTCTGTTACCACTTTTGATTAAAATTTATCGATTTTTTTATTTCTTTCTTGTGATTAAAATTTCTCGATTTTTTTTTTTATTTCTTTCTGGCAATTATTCCATACTATCTCTTCTCTGATCAAACATTATTTTCTTTGTTCTTTGTCGAACCTCACTCACTCTAATGCATTCGACCATTCAGCCGCAATGGGGGTAATTTACGGTATTTTTGAGCGATCGTTTCAGCTTTTTCGCCAACGTATCGACCGTTAATGATTCCCAATGCAGAGTAGTGAATCCACTCATGTCCGAATTCACCGGTTCGCCGGGAAATTTCCGGTGTCTGCCGATTCAAATTCAGAAAAATTTAGTTTCGATGATTGATTCGACAGTGTACTAAATTGTCTTAGAACGTAAAAAAAAGCGAGAATAACAATTAATTAATAATGTTTCCCAAGATTTTAGACAAGTACATGTTATATTAAAAACAAGGTAGGTTAGGTTCTTGGAGACTGTAGCTTGAGGATGTGAGAATTATTTTATAATTCAGCATTTGGCGGTGTAAGCTGGAGAAGAAGCTAATTTTGGTTCGTTCCCTACTCTGTTCCGTGGACTTCCGCGCAGATTTGGGGTTAAGGGACTCGCAGATAACGTGCCATTTCCGTACAAATAGTCAGTCGTTAGAGAGGGCTCTCGGCCATTTATGTTTCTTTTATGTGAAAGGACATCTGAATTTTTATTGATGTTGCAAAGTGTATAAATGTGGGCGCTTTTATTCGCTTCATGTCTTTTGCTATCATGATCTCGCTGGGGTGTCATGCAATAGGGATCGTCCTCCCACACCCTTTAGTATTTCGTTGGAGTTTTGGTCACCAGGGAATGTCTTCCTCCACGCATCGTTACGAGGTTCCCGACTGTCCGTCTGGGCTCGACCTGCTTTTGTAGCTTTCTAAGGATGCACGGAAAGCGAGAGCACTGAATTGAACCCAATCCAGGAACACTCACCTCACACACTCTCCCTCGAAAGCAACAGGAATAAAAGACTTGGTAAAAATAATGAGGTGGATTGGATAGGAGGGATGGAAATGGACTCGGGTGGAAACGGAGCTAATACTCAAAAATCTGCATAAATATAAAACAAAGTATTTAAATAGTCGAAAAATTAAATTAGGGCATTGAACAAAAAATACAGTATCTATTTAAATGAAGAAATACAATGAGCGTCAAAAGTGAGTCAACACCAATGCTGTTTTGATTTTATTTTGGAGTTTAGAAACAATTTTGTTCAAACATCTATGAAGTATTAAAAGCATCGGTGTTCACTAACTTTTGACGTTCACTGTATATCTACCCAACATATAAATGGTGTTTTTTTTTAGAGGTATAGAGCTTTGAAATGGAATAAAACAAAGATGATTTCTTTAAATCGACATGAAATTTACTTTATCCAAAAGCAAATCTTCTAGCATTATAATTCAAATATGACTTCTGGCATATGACTGGCTCGGACATAGTCTAATGTGTAGGTCCAATTGTCGATAACTTTTTCCAACATTTGTGGCCGTATATCGGCAATAACGCAACGAATGTTGTCCTCCAATTGGTCAATCGTTTCGGGCTTATCGGCGTAGACTAGCGACTTCACATATCCCCTAAGAAAATAGTCAAGCGGCGTTAAATCGCACGATCTTGGAGGTCAATTCACGGGTTGTGTGACATGTTGCGCCGCCTTGTTGAAACCACAGCTCCTGCACATCATGGTTGTTAAATTGAAGAACGAAAAAGTCAGTAATCATGGCTCTATAGCGGTCACCATTGACTGTAACGTTCTGGCCAGCATCGTGTTTAAAAAAGTACGGACCAATTATTCCACCAACACATAAATCACATCAAACAGTCAGTTGTTGTGTATGTAACGGTGTCTCAGCATACACTTGAGGAGTATTATCATTCCAAATACGGCAGTTTTGTTTATTGACGTATCCATTCAACCAAAAGTGAGACGATTATGTTGACCGTAAAATGGACGTAGTGCGCGATACGTATTTCGAACAGAGTCATGATTTTCAAAATAAATTTGCACAATTTGGAAGCGTTGTTTAGGCGTTAGTCTATTCATGCCAAACCAAACTAAAATTAAATCACTTGACAGCTGACAAAATGGCCGTCAGTTAAAATAGTGTTGCCAACTTAAAGTTCTATACCTTCAAAACAAAAACACCCTTCATAAGTAAGAGAGAATTATTAGATAAATTATTTTGTAAATTAGTACGTAATTCTGTCAATAAATTAATTCAGAACTAAGTCAGAGTAAATCTAACTAATATGTCCTTGTCCAGTATTTTGAATGAAGCAGGAGCTAATGTTGCAAAGCTTTTAAGGATTTATTATCATCTTTGGCTGGATAAAGAAGGAAATGCAAATTAGCATTTTGTAGTATTGTAATCTCAAAAATATTCTATCAGTACTGTACACATTTATTGTGGATGCGGGCGCTAAGCGTCGCTGGATGGCGCCACTAATGTACGCTGCTGTCAGCTGCCTAACGTGGCGACAATTTTTTAAACATATTCTCAATCTGGCAGCCATCTGGTTCACAATCAGAAACAGAATTGTAATATTATATTTAATTAAATAAATAAATAAGAAAATAAAGTGACTAAAATTTTAAGAACTTTATTGGGAAAGTATTAGTATACATAGCTTATACGGCCTCATGTTATTCACCTTCGACTTCTATCAACCACCTACCACTGTAGAAATCGGCTGGTACAAGGCCAAAGTCAACGAGTAGATTCCTAATCCAATGAGATGTCGGAACTGCCGGTTGCTTGGCCATACATAGAAACGATGTGATGTAGAAGAAATTTGTGAAACATGTAACCTCTCACCACATATGGGTGAAATCTGCACATGTACCATTTGCGCTAACTGTCAAAAAGCACACCCCGTCCTCCTCCTTAAATTGGCCAAAATACAAACAAAATAAGGAAATACTAACGATTAAAACAAGAAAAAAGTGCACCATGGCTGGAGGCCAAGCGCACTTACTATCAAGCTAAATCCATCAAATCAGCAATACAATGAAAACACTTATTCCCAAAACGTTCGACAAACCCACAACATCAAAAGCTCATACCTCCAAACACAAACAATAAAACGCGTTAAACGTTTTTATAAAAGATCACAAGATCTTGTCTGCAACTTCTAATCCAATCCATTCCTTCGCTGATGACAGCACTCTTAGCTTCTCATATTCTTTCCAGGACTTACGTCCCTGCTCTTCGGCCGTAGAACTGGAACGGCAACGTATGTCAAGCTCATTAAATTCCGACCTCGACAGCATTTTAAAATGGGGTTCACCCAATAGAGTGGAATTTAATGCTTCAAAAACACAATGCTGTCTGCTGTCTCTAAAGCGAAACCAAAACCTACAGCCATCATCCATGATTGGCACTTGCATCACCGAAACCGAAAGACTTTTCATTCTCGGTATGTACGTTCATGACAACCTTCGTTGGAATGACCATATACACGAAGTCGCCAAGAATGCTGCGAAATGTCTAGGTTTTCTCAAACGGTGCAAGAAATATGTTACCCCTTCTGATCTGGCTACAATATATAAGGCGTTCATTCGCCTATACTATGAAATACAGAGACTCTTTCATAAGCCGTACAACACGAATGTGGAATTCCTTGCCCAGCTCTATCTTTCCTCCTCAGTACAATGTACAGAACATATAAAACCAATGTGCATCGGAATATCCTATCTTCTCTATCCCAATTTCCTTAATGCCCGCGCTGTGTAAATCACATTACACTTAAGAGTAGTCATAACCTCTTTAGCGCGTGTTAATTATAAAAAAAAAAATCTTTCAAACCCTTCTTTAAAAATATATATAGTGTTCACTTGTGTTTTGACCTTCAGTCATAATCAAATAAGGTAAAGTTGGCATCACTAAAATGTTACGTCCCACCACAACTGCACTAGCCATTTTTTTGTGTAATGTCAATTGTCATTTTGTGGCCACTCTACAACAAACAGAAAACTGCAAAAATCTTACAATTGAACAAGAAATCATTGTCCTCAATTGTAGGTATTATCACCGGACACAATATCTACGCTGAAATACCATACCAAAAAAATGGGAATCAGTAACTACAAATGACCTGTGCAGAGGATGCTGTGATGAGGAGGTGCGTGGTCCTTTGTCACTAGACAGCGCTCTGCCGCATAAGAAATAAAATCCTTGGTAGGCACTCGAGGATTTAGAAGAACTTTCAGACAGGTCCATTAAAGACCTACTTAAATTTGTAATTAAAACGGGTTGCTTTCCCAATCCGTAGGATTTTCATAGGTTTCCAGAGTATGGGGAACTTAAACCCCTAGGGCATCACAAGGGATCTACATTGATCTATGTGTGGCACGTACAGTTTCTCCTGTCCTGCCAACCCGCCAACCTAACCTAACCTAACCTACATAAATATAAAAGTTAATGCGCCCATTCTTGACCTACAACAACCAGCAATAGCAGCGCACATTAACCCTAGCGTTTAGTCAGCACATCCGTTCAACTAAAACAATTCACTTCTAACATTTAAAGAATCATCAGCACTTTCAAACTGTAATTAACCTACTTTAAGTTTATTTGTAAGGTAGAGATAGAGGCAAGTTATATGTAAAATAAAATTGAGTTCATTTTCAACAACCAAGCGGTTAAGTTATTTTATTTATACTTTCCACCCCTACAATTTATTCAAGCAAACGATTTAAACAAAATAATTTCCCAGATTGATTGTCCAATAATTGGAGTACCCTCTGGGACTCTCCTACCACTAATAAAAGATGTCGGATAATTGAAGACTCCCTTCTGAATTCAATCTTATAATCTACTCACCTTTTAACAAATAACACCTTCACACATATAGAGGTTACATCTGACATATCCCAATCCCACACAATCCATATTTTCAAATCCCAAATAGCTTTCCCATACCTTTTTGCTTATCTTGCTCTCCCACGGAAATCAAAGTTCATTCATCCTTATCAGCAAATGCAATAATGCATGTCACATTCGACTATGATACACCAAGACAAGTATCGCATTGCGCATGTCGTTCATTCTTGCTGTTCATCGGTATTCATCTGCCAACACACTATGACGTAGTAGCTGCGGAGATATGGAAGTATGTACCTACTATTGGCGCGAAAGTACAAATTTGCTATTTTATTGTTGTTTATTAAACGAATAACAGTGCATTTGTAAGAAGGATATTTGATCTGCATTTGAGTGCAAAAATAATTAATGAAAAACAAAAAGCTCCATAACTTTCCTAGGAAAAAAAATGTTTAAGGCAAAGAATCTTTATGTTTAAACGATAAGACCCAATTAATAGAAAAATAAAGACTTTATAGGCTGCATTTTAGACGACAATTACTACCTTTCACCATTGCACCTCCTTAATGAAAGATCCCTCCCTCATATCGAACAAGATGTTAATCGAAGTATTTTGTTACCGTTTTACATTAAAGCCTCGCGGTCTAATTTGAGAGGCTAACCTAAACATAATTTAAAGCTTAAAATATGCGAGTATATATGCTTAACAAAAGAACTCATTTATTTCAAACGCTCATATAAGTTAACATCAACACGAGCAACGGAAATGCTGACAAAGCGTCTGCCTCGATACAGCGAATTTCCACAGAAATTCATGTTGCAATTCAATTCAATACCTTAGGAATGCAAAGTACCGAGGTAAAATCGAATATAAAATTATTGATTGTAGTTAGTTAAGAAGTAAACTCAATAAAGGTCAGAGCAAACTGCTCTAGAAAAGATTTTTTTTTATTAATTATTTCGGTGTAGTGATTAACTGGCGCCCATTGTGTGGCTTTCGAACTTACACGTTCAACATTAATTCGCAACTTCAGGAAAAGAGTTCCATCAGTAGTCCAATAACCAAGGATAAAAAGGAACAGAAAAGAGGTCCCCCAGTAGCCCGATAACCAAGGACAAAAAGGAGCAACTATAAAGCTGCAGCCGCCTGAATAGGAATAGAAGAACCACCAAAACAAAAAATATCGTTAATCAACACATGGAGCAACACTTCATACTATTATTGTAAGTCTAGCTCTAAGAAGTGAATCAATTTTTGAAATAATAAGAGAAATAATAAGAGTAAACAAGTGAAGTTAAATCCTAAAAGCACAACTTAAAAACCGTGTAAAGAAACCTATTGATTAATTAATTGATTTTATTTAACAAAACATTATTCAAACAAGTTTATTACATTAGAACTAAGATAACATCTGAAAAAATCGTTCCTCTTTCTTTGCCGTTATCTATTTCCATCCGTGCTCTTGCTTTTATTTCAAATTAGATACTTTGAAACGTTTCAGCCAATATGGCAAATCAAAATAACCTTATTAGGCCAGCACGCCTGGAACACGTCGCAGATCCACCTATCCCTGGCCCTGCTCCCCAACCTGCCCCCCAACTTGCTCAAGGTATTAATCCTAACGATTTAGTTCAACTAATCACCAGATTAGTAGCAGAAACGCTACAAATACAAGGAAGACAAATATTTAATTCGATAATGAATCCCGCGGCCGACATCAATAACGAAGTCGACCAACCCATCAACTTAGTTGATAATAATTTAGCCGACCTTGACAAAATACCAGACGTAGTTAAAAGTCTACGAGAATTCTCTGGGCAAGCTCATGAATTCAATTCATGGAAGAAGAGTGTTGAGAGAATAATCCAAATTTATGATCACGTTAGGGGTACTCCCAAGTACTATGGCATTTTGTCTGTAATTCGCAACAAAATCGTAGGACATGCCGACGTCGTGCTAGAGTCGTACAACACGCCTCTTAACTGGGAGAAAATCTCGAAATGCCTTACTCTTCACTATGCGGATAAAAGGGACTTAGGAACCCTTGAATATCAAATGACAACGCTAGTGCAAGGCAATAGCACGATTTCTGAATTCTATCAGATCGTCTATCACCACTTGTCATTAATCCTAAACAAACTGGGATCAATGGAAATGAGTCAAGATGCTATGAACAACATGACTCAATGCTACCGTGACAAGGCCCTCGATACCTTCGTCAGGGGTTTGAAAGGAGATCTGCCTCGCCTGCTTAGCATACGTGAACCAGCAGACCTTCCACAGGCCCTGCATTTGTGTTTGAAACTACAAAACGTAGACTTTCGCGCCCAGTACGCAAACAATTCCCACAGTTCTCCCAGATCGTCTCAACAAGCACCTCCAGTTCCCGCTAAAAGGAACAGTCCTCCAGGACCTGCACCAGCCCCAGCTCCTAGACACAATTTCTATCCCCACTTACTGCACAACCCTCGTGCTCCACAACAACCTCAACTCTATAGAGATGTCCAATACCAACCTAGGTACCAACAACAAAGAATACCACCAAATCAACGACCTCTCCCACCGAAACCAATGTCCATTGACTACTCCCTGAGGACTCAGAAAGTAGACTATCAAAATAGACCAAGGAATCAACAATTCATACAAAAACGACAACATTCGCAGCAAATACACCAACCACAAAAGATGCAGCGAATCCATCACACAGCTCAACTCGGTGACGAAGAAAAATCCATGGAAGACTACGAGACAGAAATTGCAGAGGAAGACCAAAATTATGACGAATCACTAGAAGAATACACTGAACAGAGTGGAGGAGAAAACTTTGACCAACACGAAGAACTGGATGACATCTATTTTTTAGACTAACGCCCTCTTCACTTCCTTATTTCGAACACATTTCTAGAAGTGGAGAGACCCTGAAGTTTCTTGTTGACACAGGTTCCAACAAGAATTACGTTCAACCACGTCACATAAAGAATCCCCTACTAAATGCTAAACCCTTCTACGCTCACTCCGTGGGGGGAAATATTAAAATAACCCATCATGCACTTATTCAACTTTTTGGCCCCCAAACTGACAAAATTACATTTTTTATTCTCCCTAGTCTTATTTCATTTGATGGTATCATAGGACATGACACACTAAAACATTTGAATGCTATCATTAACACAAGTAGAAACCATATGTCTATTCACCCTGGTTTCTCTCATCCAAGAATTTCCATTCCGCTCAAACAACATCAATCACAATTTGTCAATAACATAAATATTAGAACCGACCACATGACTAAAGAACAACATTCCGAACTTATTAAAATTATTCATAAATGCCCCAATCTCTTTTCGGAACCAAACGAAAAGTTAACCTATACCACCATGGTCAAAGGAGAAATTCGAACCACAACTCGAGACCCCGTGTACTCGAAATCATATCCTTACCCCATGGCACTTAAAAATGAAGTCGAAAAAGAAATACGGAAACTATTAGAAGACGGTATCATAAGACCATCAAGATCTCCCTACAATTCTCCTGTTTGGGTTGTCCCCAAAAAAATGGATGCTTCAGGAGAAAAGAAGTTTCGAATGGTAATTGATTACCGTAAGCTAAACGCTATAACTATCGCCGACAAGTATCCAATCCCTGAAATATACGAAATCCTTGCAAACCTTAGTAAAAATCAATGGTTTTCCATAGTGGACCTAAAAAGTGGTTTCCATCAGATCCCACTTAAGGATTCTGATATAGAAAAAACTGCCTTTTCGGTAAATAATGGCAAGTTCGAATTTACTCGTCTTCCATTTGGGCTAAAGAACGCCCCCTCCATTTTCCAGAGAACGCTAGATGACATTCTAAGAGACCTCATTGGAAAATGTTGCTATGTTTACATTGATGACATTGTCATCTTTGGGAAAGACGAAACCGAACATTTCTCAAATCTGGAAAAAGTATTTCACACCTTAGAAAAAGCAAATATGAAAATTCAGCTCGATAAATGCGAATTTTTCCAGAAAGAAGTAGAATTTTTAGGGTTTATTATTGGAAGATTCGGAATAAAAACCAATCCAAAAAAGGTACAAGCTATAGTTGATCGACCTATTCCTGAAAACCTAAAAGAACTTCGATCCTTTCTCGGAATGTCAGGGTATTACCGCCGCTTTATACGAGATTACTCAAAGTTGGCAAAACCACTGACATCCCTTTTAAGAGGGGAAGATGGACATGTGTCCGCAAATATGTCAAAGAAAAAACTTATTCAGTTGAATCAAGATGCCATCGAAGCATTCCACAAATTAAAAAACTCTCTCGCCTCCGAAGAAGTTATTCTTCAATATCCAGACTTTGACAAAAGCTTTCAATTAACAACTGACGCTTCCGACTACGCCATTGGAGCAGTCCTCTCACAGGATGATAAGCCAATCACATTTCTCTCCAGAACCTTAAGCAAAACAGAAGAAGGTTATGCCACGAACGAAAAAGAAATGCTGGCGATTATTTGGTCCCTCAATTCTTTGAGAAACTTCCTTTACGGATCCCGGAAAGTCAACATTTTCACAGACCACCAACCACTTACCTATGCTCTAAGTAACAAAAATACAAACTCCAAAATGAAAAGGTGGAAAGCCATATTGGAGGAGTATAATTATGAGCTAAAATATAAACCAGGTAAGGAAAATGTGGTTGCTGACTCTCTCTCGAGACCCCCAAAAACTGAAATACACTCAATGACCCCTACAGAACACAGTGCTGACAGTTCAGCGCAAAACCTAATTCCATCTGTAGAAATCCCTATAAACGTTTTTCGAAATCAACTTTTACTCAAGATAGGAAATGAAAATAGCTATCAAATCCAGAACCCCTTTGACAACTATACAAGACATATTCTGATACGCCAAGACTACTCAACAAACGACATCATTAACATTTTCAAGAGATACCTTAATCCAAATACTATTAACGGACTTCTAACAGACGAAATGACGATGGGACGAGTACAAGAAATTTATCCGTTACATTTTAAAGATTATCGTATTCGATTCACCCAAAAATTTGTTGAAGACATAACCGGCCAAATAGAGCAAGAAGAAAAAATTCTGAAGATACATCGAAGAGCACATCGTAACGCCGAAGAAAACAGGATTCAACTGTTGGAAAACTATTACTTCCCTAAAATGTCCTCAAAAATTAGAACACTAGTTAACCGATGCGTAACATGCAAGGAGAATAAATATGACAGGCATCCTAACAAACCACATTTGAATCACACACCGATCCCTAGCTATCCTGGTAACATCCTCCATATAGACATATTTTCTACGGAAAAATACCTCGTGTTGACCGCCGTCGATAAGTTCACGAAATTCGCACAGGCTAAAATAATATCATCCCGTTCAATCGAAGATATCAAGGAACCTTTACGTGATATCTTGTTCTACTTTTGTGTCCCCGAAGTCGTTGTTATAGACAACGAAAAGGCTCTTAACTCAGCCTCGATAACCTCAATGTTAGAAGATGACCTCCAAATCAAAATTTTCAAAACACCACCATACAAAAGTGAAGTGAACGGCCAAGTCGAACGCTTTCACTCCACCCTATCTGAGATTATGAGATGTCTCAAATCGGAAGGACCTTCACGGTCTTTCAAAGAACTGTTACAGCGAGCCGTTAACGAGTACAATTTTACTATCCATTCAACTACAGGTAAAAAGCCCATAGAACTTTACTATGGGCGAATACCCAGACTAAACCCGGAACAATTTGAAAAGACACGTTTAATTAACATCGAGAAAATTAAAGCAAAACAGGAAAAAGATATTAAATATCATAATAAAAAAAGAAAACCGCAGAAGGACTATCAGATAGGACAGGTCATTTATGTAAAAAACAACAAACGGTTAGGTTCAAAATTAACAAATAGGTATAGACAAGAAATCATTAAGGAAAATAGAAACTCTACAATAGTAACAGAATCCGGAAAAATAGTCCATAAAAGTAATATAAGAAACTAATTCTCTTTCAGATGCACCATCTATTTTGGTCGAGCGGAGATCCAGATCATGGATTTCTCAAACTCCCAAATTGTCTCCCTACATACAGGGCAAACAAAAATTCAAGATGGACATTTCAAGTTAATACATAGCATTAATCTTAAACAATATGAGCAATTCCTTTCCGACATATCACCAGTCCTTAATCTCGAAACAACCCAAAGTCAAATCCTTTTTCCCTTAATATCACATGAAATTCAACAAATCCGTAATCTTTTACATAACTTACAACCCAGAATAGCGAAACGTTCTCTAGACTTTATAGGCAAAGGTTGGAAATGGATTGCTGGCAACCCAGACCACGATGACTTTGTTACAATAAAAGAAAAAATTACAGATGTTCTAAAAAACAACAATAAACAGGTTATTATTAATGAATTGTATAACGAACGAATAAACAATATTACGAGAATCCAGAATGAAATCCAAAACTTACTTAAAAATAATAATAAAATAAATTATGAAATTATATCAAATCTCAAATATAAAATCAAAATTGTAAAAGAAGAACTAGAGAATATTAACTATGCCATTCATTGGGCTAAACTAGGTACAATAAACTCTTTTATATTGTCAAAAAATGAAATAGAATTAGCCACCAAAGTATTTAATGAACAAAAATTACCCTACACAACAATAGAAGAAGCCCTAGACTTTGCAGATATAAAAGTTTTAAGCAATAGTACGTCAATCCTCTACATAATAAACATTCCCTTAACAACGAATGAAATTTACGAAAATTTGTTAATAAAGCCAATTAAAAAGAAAAACATTGTAACAGAAACATTGTACGAGGTAATTTTAAGAAATAATGAAAAATTATATGGAACAACAAACAAATGTAAAACTTTTAACAATCTATCCATTTGTAACTCAAAAAATATTGTCAATATTACAAACGATACTTGCATTCCTAATTTATTAAAAAGTCTACCAGCTACTTGCAACAAAATAAATAATCATCATATTCCGACCATAGATGAAATATCAACGGGCATAATGCTATTGAACCAATTCATCGGCACCCTTGAATTTGATAACACAACACACAACCTAAATGGAACATTCTTGGTAAAATTCCATAACATGACCATCACTTTGAACGGAATCCAATACATCTCCAAAGAAGCCTCAATGATTAAACCACTTCCGGCAATATTGCAAACCAGTCCCAAGGAAAACGAATACCGTGAATTACTCTCACTAGAAATGATGAAGGATCTCCATATTAACAATACCAATAAGATCCACCTTCTACAAACAGAAAACGATAATCAACGAGTAACAACATATTCCCTCATCTCCGTACTAGGACTACTTATTACAATAGCGATCATATGCAAAATCTTGCCAAGAAGAAACAACACAGAAATCATAATTGAACAACCGACAACAAAGACGAATGGACCAGTAACAATCATCGATAGACTTTCCGTTCCTGAGGTCAACTATCTCCAATATCCAAGCAGCCCAAAGTTCAACAACCTACCATACTTCTGACGACCGATGACGATCGTTTTTTAGAGGGGAAGAGTTAACATCAACACGAGCAACGGAAATGCTGACAAAGCGTCTGCCTCGATACAGCGAATTTCCACAGAAATTCATGTTGCAATTCAATTCAATACCTTAGGAATGCAAAGTACCGAGGTAAAATCGAATATAAAATTATTGATTGTAGTTAGTTAAGAAGTAAACTCAATAAAGGTCAGAGCAAACTGCTCTAGAAAAGATTTTTTTTTATTAATTATTTCGGTGTAGTGATTAACTTATATGCTCGCATTTAATCTTCATAGGCAATGCTATTGTTGCAAATTAAACGGTTTGATTCTGTTTGTGATAATATAAGAACTTTATATTACTCATTAAGCGACACCATATGAACTTGAGGTTGCAATTGACCGCTTCGTTGAGATTGTACAGCTCGCCTCCTGGAATAATACGCCCAAACCAAGGAAAAAGCCGGACAAATACGGCTTACGATATCCTCCGGAAATAACAGAATTGGTCAACCAAAAAAGGAAAGCGCGTAAAAAATGGCAACAGAATCGTTCTCCGCAATATAAAGCACATTTTAACTTTTTGTGCAACTTGTTGAAGGCAACTATTAAGGATTTCAAGAATCGTGCGATAGGCTCTTACCTCGAAAGCTTCATTCATTCATTCATTCATTCATTTTCAATGGTCCGCTTGTCCATTAAGTGGGTCGCGGGTGTAGGTTGCTCAAGTGGACCCTCCATAGCTCTCGATCCTCCGCCATCGACTCTAAATCATCAAGGGCAATCCCCATACGGGTAGAGGAGAGATTATGAATTTGATCTAACCATCTCATCCTGGGTCTACCTAGGGGACGCCTGCCCGATGGTACGGATTCCATAGCACGTCGTGGAATCCTGGTCGGGGACATGCGTTTAACATGACCAAACCACCGAAGCATAGATCGCTCCGTCCGGAGAAGTAGCTGCTCGACATTGAGTTCCTCACGTATTCTGGTATTTCTGATGCGATCTCTACGGGTCACACCAGCAATACTACGGAGAAATCTCATTTCGGCAGCTTGTATTCGCGATCTTATTCTTTCGGTCATTACCCAAACCTCATGACCATAGGTAAGAGTTGGAACAAACACCGAATTAAAGACTGACAACTTAGCTTTGACACCAAGTTCAGTCCTCCTGATAACAGAATGACCAAGCTGTCTCAAAATCGATCCAGCCTGACCAATCCTACAGGAAAACTCGGCATTGCTCCTTCCATCACTCGTGAATAAGACCCCGAGATACTTAAACTTCTCCACCTGTTTCAATGGGACTCCACTAACATGCAGAGTGCATTGAACAGGCGTTCTAGAGACGACCATCACTTCAGATTTGTTCACATTTACTTTCATCTCAGCTTCAACACAAACGGCTACAAACCGATCGAGTGCGCGCTGAAGTTCAGTCTGAGAGGACCCAAGGATGACCAAGTCATCAGCGAAGAGCAAATGACTTATCCTCAGATCTCCCAATTCGAAACGTTCCTCGCCAAGACTGCGCTGTAACATCCAGTCCATATAAATAATGAAAAGGAGAGGAGACAAGACGCACCCCTGACGAAGTCCAACGCCCACGGTGAAAGGTATTGATTTAACGCCGTTTACCCGAACACAGCATTTACAGTTTGTGTAAAGAGATTGAATGGCTCTCAAGAGAGAACCATCAATTCCATACTCCTGTAATACACTCCAGAGTTTCCCTCGAGGAACTCGGTCATATGCTTTCTCCAAATCTACGAAGCAAGCGTAAACAGGTGTAGCATACTCCCAAGCCTAACTGCGAAAAAAGATTCCAATTATTCACTTTGGAAAGCTGTAAAAGGCACCAAAAAGCCTAAAATCCCCGCGCCGCCAATTAAAATAAATCAAAATGAATGGGCAAGGGAAGATAAAGATAAAGCCGATGTTTTTGCAGCCCATCTGAAAGAAACGTTTAAACCGTACGTTGGGCAAGTTGTTAACGATAACAACGATGGGACTGAACTAATATCTGACGATTCAACACTCGCAAGTGCAACGCTAAGAGAACTAAAAGATGAGATCGAGGATCTTAAACCTAAGAAAGCCCCGGGCTATGATTTGATCACGGGAGAAGTTCTAAAAGCTCTTCCTAGAAAAGCACTAATCAAGCTTCTCCATATTCTGAATGCTGCGCTCAGATTAAGACACGTGCCGAGCCAATGGAAAGTTGCGGAAGTCATTATGGTTCTAAAACCGCCAAATGAGATAAAATCATACAGACCAATTTCGCTTCTTCCAATCATATCCAAAGTTTTCGAGAGGATGCTACTAAGGCGTCTACAACCGGTTATAGAAGTTAATAATCTTATCCCTGACCATCAGTTTGGGTTTAGAAGTAAGCATTCGACGATTGACCAGGTTCATAGAATTACTGACGTAATCGAGAAAGCACTTGAAGAACGAAAAATATGTTCCAGCATATTCCTTGATGTCTCGCAAGCCTTTGATAAGGTGTGGCACGAAGGCTTAAAACTAAAATTACGACAAGTTCTTCCCGTACGTCTATACGATATTCTCGTATCATATCTCGGCAATAGACTTTTCCGTGTAAGACATGGAAGCGAATACTCGGATCTAAAAGAAATATCGGCTGGTGTACCGCAAGGAAGCGTTCTAGGGCCGCTTCTCTACCTGTTATATACTCGTGATATACCAAAGGAAGATGACACTATTCTTGCTATATTTGCCGACGACACAGCTATTCTAGCAGTAGGTAAAACAGTCGAAGAAACGACTGCAAAATTGCAAACGGCGTTAAATAAAGTCAATGAATGGACGAGGGTCTGGCGAATCGCCCTCAATGAAACTAAATCTGTTCACGTGAACTTCACATATAAAAAAACGAATGACTTGCCAATTTTTCTAAACTCGGCCAGAATACCTTTTGCGAACGAAGCCAAATACCTGGGAATGACACTTGACGCAAAGCTGAAATGGAATTCACACGTAAAAATGAAACGCAAAGAGCTTGAACTCAAATATAGAGAAATGTACTGGTTACTTGGAAAACATTCCCAGCTTAGTACCGAGAACAAACTGCTTTTATACAAGCAAGTGCTAAAGCCGGTGTGGACCTACGGTATACAACTTTGGGGTTGCGCCAAGAAAACAAATGCCAATATTATACAATCTTTTCAAAATAAAGTGCTTCGAGAAATTGTAAAAGCACCGTGGTATATTAGAAACGACGATATCCACAGGGATCTCGGAATACCTACAATCGAAGCTGAAACGAGGAGCTTTGCGCGAAAGCATAGAAACCGACTAATCGGACACACCAACAATACAGTCCTACAAATTTTGGATGATAGCAATTTATTGCGCCGACTTCAAAGAACAAAACCTTTCGACTTGGCGATATATGGATTAACCGCGTCTAAATTGCGGAACATGCAGGATCTTTCATTGGAGAGTAACCTGTCAAAAGTTTTCATTTCGTGATAGAAAAATTGCTTGATAAGTTATATCTTAGTTGCAGTATATACAATTTATATCGAAGGGTGGTGCACGCGTTGTTCTCATAGTGTCTATGCAAGATTTTCACCTACCCTCGGAAAAAAAAAAAAAAAAATTACTCATTAAGCGGATTTACTCGAACTCTAGACTAAGGTAAAAATATATTTATTTCTTAATTTAAAATCGATGTCACATGGCACTATTTGGTTTTGTTTTGTTTCGTTTATGTTTTGTTAAATGTAAGTTATCACCCAAAAGATTGACCGAAGCATAAGTCAATCAACTCCCGCTTAACTATAACACTCGTGCGCATGCGATCGTATTGCACTTCAATTTCCCCGGAATATAAAGCCATTGATGTTTTCCCACAGTTACAAGACACCTGCATCCGCACACCAGAATTCCGAAGAAACCACCGACTCAGCGTCTACGTCTACCTGGCGACACTATTGTTTGTCTTAGCCTATAAATAATTGTAACAAATAGATTAAGCTTTGAGTTGTGTTTTCAATATCGTCCGAATAAAGAGCTTTCTGCTCCAAAAAAAATATTTTTTTAATCGTTTAAATCAAAATAAACGTAACTTGTATATTGTATCTAGTCATAATTGTAAGTCATTATAAAAATTGATTTAAGTATGTCGGGAGCAAGCATATTATAACGAAAACGTGCCGTATATTTATGTATATAAGCCTACGGGGCTATGTTCTATAATATAGTAAGCCAGGCATAGTACTTATCAGTCGGCTTCAATAGTATGACCTTGAGTACAAAAACAAATGTATCGATTATTTAAGACTCAGTAAAATTGTAATTGTATCATGTCATGATATTCGACCAAATTCCAGTAACTTAAAACGATATCCATTGTAAGTAAGTAGCACCTTAAAATCGTGTGCCATTGCCATACGCCATACACACAATCTTCACCATGCACAACGCAAGCAAACCGAGAGAATTTCTCCGAAAGGGGTGTGGCTTGTGTGAGTTAACTCAGTTTACATTTACAAAGCATAACTTCGCTTCCCACGATTCGGCCATGGAATTCGCTGACAACATCCAGACAACATCCAGCGACCAGGTATCCGGAACCTGAAACCTGCACGCGCAACAGACGACATCCAGCGCAGACCAGACACCCGAACACGAAACCTGCACTAGCAACATACGACAATAGCAGCACTCCAACGTACGTGTAATAAGACCTGTGGGAACACGTCGCATATGTTAGGATAAGAAATAGTATTTAAGCTCTAGATTTTAAGACAATATTGTTCAGTTCTAAAGAAGGCAGAATCGCTGCCGGAATAAAAAATTAAATAAAGTTTTTTTTTATTAAACGAATGTAGAATAGTTTAATTTGTGTTTATGGCTGTCGATGCATTATGCGTTGTTGGTTTGCATGGGGAGCGAGATTTGGTGTTGGATATGAAAGTTAACACGGCATTCCCATATACCCTCACACACACTTTCCTTATCCGCATTCCCTATCCACAAAGAATAGCAAGAGTAAGCGAATTAATAAAATGTAATTCTTGGAAATCTAAGAGACAAATAATTTAATTCCATTTAATTGTAATTGTGTCAATCGATACCAAATGTAATTCTTGAAATCAATAAATGTAATTTTGCTGACCATCTCGTAATTGTAATTTGACCAATTAAGAAATAATTCATAATTGTAATTCCAAGAAATTAACCAATTAGGAAATAAGAATATATTTTTGCTGATAAATGTAAAACCGAATGTATAAAAGTTAAATGAATCAAAATAAAGTTGTTCAGTTGATATTCCCAGGCAGACAAGTTGTTTTTTTTTATTCGCCCTTAACGACGACGCGATAACTGGCGCCCGAGCAGCTAAAGTCCAATAAAATACCGGCAAAAACAAAATACCTTATCACAAGTGAAAGTTAAAAGTGCTTAAGAAACTTAAAAATTTCAAAAGACCAACAACTACTGAAAAAAGCTGGGAAATTGTTAACACCCAAGTGATCCATTCTTTAATAGACGTTTACATTAGAACACGTCTCAGTGTACACAAAATAAAAGACGTTCACGTAAGAACACGTCTTAGTGCTATCAAAAAGGAAGACGTTCCATAAGAACACGTCTAGTGCCCACCAAAGGAAGCAAAACCAACTAACTGAACCAAACAACTGGAAAGGATCCAACAGTGGCGGAAACCGCACCAAGAGTAGGCAAGGAAGCCAAAAAGGACACAGACGGACCAACCGACAGGATCCACAGAATGCTGTTAGCAGTACTGTAAGCTAATAAATTTTATACTTTTTACATATTTGAAACAATTAAAGTTAAGCAAAGCAATAACTGCGAATTAAAAAATCAATACAGAGGATAGAATAAGAAATCTGAAGATAAATAATATAATATTCCTATTACAAATTCACTGAAAATCAATATATTTTAAATAACTAATTTTAAGTTAAGATATTGTAAATCTCTTCTTACTATTTCTGATATTTAAATTCATTCCCATACTCTCATTACGTTTACTCACATTCAAATTCCTTGAAATAAAATCCCATTTTACATTTGCACAACTATGGATAGAATGCAGGAAATGATTACACAGTTAACCGGAGCAGTTAATGCCCAGATCGAGCAATCAAAGCTCATAAGTAATCGACTACAGCAACTAGAGTGTAGGATTAGTCCACCCCAACCCACCCCACATACTCCTATAACCCCAAGAACTGAGGAAGATCTGAATGATATCAGGAAACTTCCAGACTGCGTCAAGGACTTGCAAGTGTTTGACGGCAACGCAGTCCAATATATTTCATGGGTCCACAATGTGGAGTCCATACTAAAAGACTATAATATAGTAAAGCACAAGCCCATTTATAGAGCCATACTGCAACACATACGCCAAAAAGTGCGAGGCCCGGCCGATGCCGCTCTCATATAGTACAACATTTTTGACGAAAATTGGCTTACAATAAAAAAATGCGTATCGCTTCATTATGCGGACAAGCGAGATGTACGTACCTTAGAGCACGAACTAAATAACATGATCCAAGCCAACCAAAGCATTGATGAATTCTATGCAAAGGTCAATCATCAACTATCTCTTCTCATTAACAAAATTAAAACTGAGGAATATTCTCAGGAGACTATTAATGCCTTAACGGAAAACTATAGAAACAGAGCATTGGATATTTTCATTAGAGGCCTCAACGGAGACGTCTCTAGAATGCTTGTAATACAGAAACCACAAACTCTTCCGGAGGCTTATACCTCATGTTTGGAGTTTCAAAATTTAAGCTTCAGGAACTTTTCCATCCACCGCAGAGATGTAAATAATACAGTCACTGCACCAATCAACCAAATGTTTCCACCAAAATACCAAGGAGAGCAGTAGCACCGCATAGGCAATTTACACCTCAAGAGCGAAACCAAATCTATAACATTCCTCGTTATACCCAAACCAAACCCACCTGGAATAGCATGCTGCCCCCCAGGCCCACAAATCCGAAACCCCCTCAGCCAATGGAAACGGATCAATCGGTTCAAACGCGACAGGTAAATTACATGAATCCGAAATGATTCCGAAAATTTACCACGGAAACAACAGCGCCTCTTCGCAACCGATACTGTCGAGAACTCAGAAGACAACCCAGAAGACCCGCTTAATGAGGAATATTATCATGCCTACGAAGAAACAGGCTATGAGGACGAAAACACCGAAGATGATTCTAACGAAGTAAATTTTATAACACAAGCCTCTCTAGCGTACCATACATAGAGTACAACACTAGAGGTGGCAAAATATTAAAGTTCCTAATCGACACAGGAGCCAACAAAAATTTTGTGTCTGATAGAATCGGCACCAACAGTAAGCCAGTAAGCACACCATTCAAAATACAGTCCGCAGGTGGACAGCTGGAAATAACTCAAAAAATAACTGGTCCCTTTTTCAAAAGTATAGGCAATAATACACCAATCAACTTCTATGTTCTGCCAGGATTGACATCATTTGACGGAATTATAGGCGACGACACTCTAAAAGAGTTGGAAGCTATCATCGATAGGAAAAATAATATCCTTACTATAAGTCCCAACATTAAGATACACCTTTTTCAAAAGGAATCGAAACAAGTTAACAACATTCAGATTAATTCCGACATAGATAATGATATTCAAGATATACTTACTAAACACCAACAATTATTTGGAACTATTTCCGACAGTGGAGCTATAGACACTAACGTCCTAGCAGAAATCAAAACCACATCTTCTGAACCAATCTACACTAAATCTTACCCTTATCCTGCTAACTTAAGAGCAGAAGTCGAAACTCAAATAGGCAAAATGCTCTCAGATGGTGTTATTAGACCATCCAAAAGTCCCTACAACTCGCCGCTTTGGATAGTCCCAAAAAAGGCTAACGCTGCAGGCGAGAAACAATATAGGCTGGTCATTGATTTTAAACGACTAAATGCTGTAACGATCCCCGATGCTTACCCCATACCCGACATAACAAACACTCTAGCAAGCTTAGGAGAATGTAAATATTTTACAACGCTGGATCTTACATCCCACCAGATCAGCAGTGAAAGTTCAGCCCAACCAGAACACCAGTTTAATTGCCATCCAACGAAGACGACACCGAAGAATTATTGTAGACTTCATATTTTAACTAGTGAATAATTGAAAAATAATGTAACAGGTGAGTTTTGTTACTCAGCACAAATATTTAAAGCTTTGCCAAATTTTGCGCGGTTTGATTTTTTTTTACTTCGATCATTACGGTTAATCGTTCGTCGGCATACATGTCAGAACTTTAATTACTAAAATTTAACTTTCTAAACGAAATGGGTAAACAACAATCTAAAATAGAGAGGCCGAATGCAAATGTAATCAATGAAATTGAATTAACTGAGCAAAAGCCGAACGACGAAATGTACTTAATTATAATTATTATACTTTTGGCTGCTATTTGGCAATGAAGCTTTATTCCATGCATAAGAAATCTCTAAAAAAGACATACATGGCAAGAGCACAGTCTCTTGCACAAATTTAATCAAAAAAAAAATAATATATTGAATAATATATATCAATATGTAATAAATTACCGATATAAAATGTATACGACTTTAATGACATGTACGATTGTACGATGATGACATACATAGTTTATAAAAAGATAGTTAGATAGTTATAGATAGTTGATTTTAATTACCATAAACCTTAATTTTTATTCCGATTTTATTACTTGAAAATTATCATCACTTTACTCATTCCAAAGCATTGGCATAATAAAAAGAGAGTTCAAAACGTTAAGTCGTGTTTTAAATATCACAACATCCGGTTTTCATCAAATCAAAATGAAAGATAGCGACATTCCGAAAACAGCTTTTTCTACGGCTAATGGCAAATATGAGTTCACTCGACTGCCATTCGGGCTTAAAAATGCGCCCGCTATCTTCCAACGAATGATTAACGATGTTTTACAACCTGTCATAGGAAAAACATGCTACGTCTACATAGACGACATAATCATCTTTGGAAAAGACAAAGAAGAGCATATCAAAAATCTCGACGAAGTTCTTTCACTTCTTGAAAAAGCCAACTTAAGGATTAACTTGGAGAAATCCAAATTTCTAAGATCCCAAGTAGATTTTTTAGGATACATAATTACCCAAGAAGGAATTCGTGCTGATCCCAATAAAATATCTGCAATACAAAAAATTCCACCACCTCAAAACCTCAAAGATCTCAAAAGCTTTCTCGGTTTAGCATCTTACTACAGGAAATTCATTCGAGATTTTGCTAAAATAGCAAAGCCTTTGGCTAATATAACTAGAGGATTAAATGCTCAAGTCAAAGCAAATCAATCGAAGAAAATGGAGATTCATATTGATGATCAAGCCCTTAAAGCATTTAAAAGTCTGAAAGAAATGCTTATGTCGTCAGACATTTTAATCTTTCCGAATTTTGACATGCCATTTATCCTTACGACCGATGCCTCTAATCTTGCCATTGGAGCCGTCCTTTCGCAAGGCGAAATGGGCAAAGATAAGCCTGTTACATTCATATCGAGATCCCTAACCAAAACGGAAGAAAACTACTCAATAGTATGGTCCCTCGATAAGCTTAGAACTTATCTCTATGGTGCAAAAAGCATAAAAATTCTTACAGACCATCAGCCATTAACCTTTGCGTTAAGCAATCGAAACAATAACGCCAAGCTTAAGAGATGGAAGGCAAGAATTGAAGAATTTAATTATTCCTTAATCTACAAGCCGGGTAAAACAAACGTGGTCGCCGATGCCCTTTCGCGACTTCCTGTTGAACTTAACATCTTATCATCATCATCTGGTACCCAGCATAGTGCTGAAGAAGATAGCAGTGATCTTATTCCGCACTGTGAAGCCCCTTTGAATGTTTTCAAAAATCAACTCATCTTTTCTGGAGGCAAAAATATGATTTGCTACGAAGAACCACATCCGAAATATCACAGACACTACATTAAAATGCCAAATTTTGATTATAACAGCCTAACAACTATTCTCAAAGAGAAACTTAACCCGAATATATTAAATGGTATTAAGATTCCAGAACAATATATCCCACTATTACAGGATATCTACAAGAATTCTTTTGAACGTTATAAAATAAGAATCACGCAAAGGATAGTCACAGATATTAAGAACGAAGAAAATAAATTCAAAATAATCCAGGATGAACACAGACGTGCTCACCGAAACTATAAAGAAAATAAAGACCAAATATTAGAAAAGTACTATTTTCCGCAAATGACGAAATTAGTAAAGAAGTTTGCAAACTCATGTGACATTTGTTGTTCCAATAAGTATGACCGTCACCCTCAAAAGCCCGAACTACAACCCACTCCAATTCCATCATACCCAACAGAAATCTTGCATATGGACATAATAGAAATAAAACAAGAGAAATTTATAACATGCGTCGATAAATTCTCTAAATTTACAAAATTTTTTCATATCAAAAATAAATCCGTACTGCACGTACGAGACAAGATAATTAAACTACTTCATTTTTTCACCATTCCCAAAATACTTGTCACAGACAACGAAAGCAGTTTTATTAGTCCTATAATATTAAACTATATTGAAGGACTTGGGATAACCGTCTACCTAGCCCCCCCGCAAAAAAGCGAAGTCAACGGAACCATAGAAAGAGTTCATTCAACGATAATTGAAATTGTAAGATGCCTTCGACAGGAATACCCGGATTACACAATAAAAGAAATCATTAACATTGCAGTAGACAGGTACAACAACACAATTCATTCAGTAACCAAGAAGAAACCAGTCGATATTTTCTTTGGAAGATCCCAAAGAATCAGTTATCAAAACCTAACAGATTTTAAGGATATTGTCAATACTGACCTAAAGTATGAAATTATGCGTAATCAAAGGAACCAATTAAACAGACATAACCAGAAAAGGTCCACGCCGAAAAACTATAATCCCGGTGAAACTGTACATAAGAGAGACAGACAAATCAAAGGGAAAGAAAAACCAAGGTTTTACAAGGAAACAGTAGGGCTAGACAATAACGTTACAATATCTACAACAAATGGGAAGAAAATCCATAAATCACACCTCAAAAACGTACCCTCTATTTCAGATTAAATATTAACTTATGGACGGAAGCAACAGTTAACATCTACGAGTACAGAAGTCCGCTTATTGCAATAAAACAAGGAACAGGCAAAATAATCAATGGAAATTACAAAATTATACACTCTATTAACCTCACCACCTATGAACAAATAATGGACAACATCAAAACAGACATACGGCATAACATACCTAAAGCAAGTGCGTACTTACCCCAGTTGGAACTTCAACTTTCTAAAATAGAAAATCTAATGGGACAACTCCAGGAAAAAAGGCTAAGAAAAACAAAGAGATCAATAAACTGGATAGGCTCTGCCTGGAAATGGCTAGCAGGTAATCCAGACGCAACAGATTGGGATAACATTCTTGCGAAAAATAATGAACTAATTAACAATAATAATAGGCAATACACTATAAACCAACACTTAAGTAAAGTAAGTAACACCTTGATAGATAAATACAATAGAATAGTCGAGGAAACTAACCACACAGGGAAATATGAACAAATACTTTACAACAAACTTGGCCTACTAAAAGAAGAAATCGGAGAAATAGTGCTAGCAGGACAGCTTGCAAAAAAGGGTATTGTCAACTCAAAATTGTTAAATAAAGCTGATATTGCTGATATACTATCAAAAACGGAAACACTCCCATTCAAAAACGAACTTCAAGCCATTGAATATTCTGAACCCATGATGTTAGTCAAGAATTCACTTCTCCTATACGTAATCTGCTTACCTCAGACAGACGAAGCAATATTTAACAATATTATAATTCAAGCAACGGTACAAAATAACAAAAGGGTACATCTAAACTTCTCTAATCTCTTTATTTCACAGTCAATAAAGTTTGGTATAAAAGGAAAATGCATCGAAATTCAAGACGAAACAATCTGTCAAAGAAGTCAACTTCAAAAACTGACTCCCAATGATTGTACGCTCAGACTCCTTAACGGTGAAGAAGCAACATGCAACTTCCAATTCCAAAACAAACCAATTGTTGAACTTATAAATGAAAGCACATTATTCGTAACAAACTATTTCGGAAACCTCACCTATGGTAGAACTAATAGAAGCCTTAACGGCACATTCCTAATAAACTTCCATAATGAATCTATCGAGATAGATAATACCAAATATACAAATTGGGAAAGTAAAACCTACCACTTCATACCTCCTGTATTGCAGAATAATCTCACAGAAGGTGATATAACATTAGACCTTCAGTACCTTCATAAACTTCACTTGGACAATGTGCAAAAACTATCTAATATGTCATTTCATACCGGATTTTTAATAAGTTCAGACCTAATCATCCTGCTAATCAGTCTAACGTTCAATCTAATATTACTCCTTTGCCTACGACGTCAAATAGGACAAAAAGTCATTAACATGAAATCTCAAATCTCTCCCTTTGAACCCATTAAACTCAATTTTTAATCTGCGAGACGCAGATACTTAAGGAGGGGGGAGCTAACACGGCATTCCCATATACCCTCACACATACTTTCCTTATCCGCATTCCCTATCCACAAAGAATAGCAAGAATGTAATTCTTGGAAATCTAAGAGACAAATAATTTAATTCCATTTAATTGTAATTGTGTCAATCGATACCAAATGTAATTCTTGAAATCAATAAATGTAATTTTGCTGACCATCTCGTAATTGTAATTTGACCAATTAAGAAATAATTCATAATTGTAATTCCAAGAAATTAACCAATTAGGAAATAAGAATATATTTTTGCTGATAAATGTAAAACCGAATGTATAAAAGTTAAATGAATCAAAATAAAGTTGTTCAGTTGATATTCCCAGGCAGACAAGTTGTTTTTTTTTATTCGCCCTTAACGACGACGCGATAACTGGCGCCCGAGCAGCTAAAGTCCAATAAAATACCGGCAAAAACAAAATACCTTATCACAAGTGAAAGTTAAAAGTGCTTAAGAAACTTAAAAATTTCAAAAGACCAACAACTACTGAAAAAAGCTGGGAAATTGTTAACACCCAAGTGATCCATTCTTTAATAGACGTTTACATTAGAACACGTCTCAGTGTACACAAAATAAAAGACGTTCACGTAAGAACACGTCTTAGTGCTATCAAAAAGGAAGACGTTCCATAAGAACACGTCTAGTGCCCACCAAAGGAAGCAAAACCAACTAACTGAACCAAACAACTGGAAAGGATCCAACAGTGGCGGAAACCGCACCAAGAGTAGGCAAGGAAGCCAAAAAGGACACAGACGGACCAACCGACAGGATCCACAGAATGCTGTTAGCAGTACTGATACTGTAAGCTAATAAATTTTATACTTTTTACATATTTGAAACAATTAAAGTTAAGCAAAGCAATAACTGCGAATTAAAAAATCAATACAGAGGATAGAATAAGAAATCTGAAGATAAATAATATAATATTCCTATTACAAATTCACTGAAAATCAATATATTTTAAATAACTAATTTTAAGTTAAGATATTGTAAATCTCTTCTTACTATTTCTGATATTTAAATTCATTCCCATACTCTCATTACGTTTACTCACATTCAAATTCCTTGAAATAAAATCCCATTTTACATTTGCACAACTATGGATAGAATGCAGGAAATGATTACACAGTTAACCGGAGCAGTTAATGCCCAGATCGAGCAATCAAAGCTCATAAGTAATCGACTACAGCAACTAGAGTGTAGGATTAGTCCACCCCAACCCACCCCACATACTCCTATAACCCCAAGAACTGAGGAAGATCTGAATGATATCAGGAAACTTCCAGACTGCGTCAAGGACTTGCAAGTGTTTGACGGCAACGCAGTCCAATATATTTCATGGGTCCACAATGTGGAGTCCATACTAAAAGACTATAATATAGTAAAGCACAAGCCCATTTATAGAGCCATACTGCAACACATACGCCAAAAAGTGCGAGGCCCGGCCGATGCCGCTCTCATATAGTACAACATTTTTGACGAAAATTGGCTTACAATAAAAAAATGCGTATCGCTTCATTATGCGGACAAGCGAGATGTACGTACCTTAGAGCACGAACTAAATAACATGATCCAAGCCAACCAAAGCATTGATGAATTCTATGCAAAGGTCAATCATCAACTATCTCTTCTCATTAACAAAATTAAAACTGAGGAATATTCTCAGGAGACTATTAATGCCTTAACGGAAAACTATAGAAACAGAGCATTGGATATTTTCATTAGAGGCCTCAACGGAGACGTCTCTAGAATGCTTGTAATACAGAAACCACAAACTCTTCCGGAGGCTTATACCTCATGTTTGGAGTTTCAAAATTTAAGCTTCAGGAACTTTTCCATCCACCGCAGAGATGTAAATAATACAGTCACTGCACCAATCAACCAAATGTTTCCACCAAAATACCAAGGAGAGCAGTAGCACCGCATAGGCAATTTACACCTCAAGAGCGAAACCAAATCTATAACATTCCTCGTTATACCCAAACCAAACCCACCTGGAATAGCATGCTGCCCCCCAGGCCCACAAATCCGAAACCCCCTCAGCCAATGGAAACGGATCAATCGGTTCAAACGCGACAGGTAAATTACATGAATCCGAAATGATTCCGAAAATTTACCACGGAAACAACAGCGCCTCTTCGCAACCGATACTGTCGAGAACTCAGAAGACAACCCAGAAGACCCGCTTAATGAGGAATATTATCATGCCTACGAAGAAACAGGCTATGAGGACGAAAACACCGAAGATGATTCTAACGAAGTAAATTTTATAACACAAGCCTCTCTAGCGTACCATACATAGAGTACAACACTAGAGGTGGCAAAATATTAAAGTTCCTAATCGACACAGGAGCCAACAAAAATTTTGTGTCTGATAGAATCGGCACCAACAGTAAGCCAGTAAGCACACCATTCAAAATACAGTCCGCAGGTGGACAGCTGGAAATAACTCAAAAAATAACTGGTCCCTTTTTCAAAAGTATAGGCAATAATACACCAATCAACTTCTATGTTCTGCCAGGATTGACATCATTTGACGGAATTATAGGCGACGACACTCTAAAAGAGTTGGAAGCTATCATCGATAGGAAAAATAATATCCTTACTATAAGTCCCAACATTAAGATACACCTTTTTCAAAAGGAATCGAAACAAGTTAACAACATTCAGATTAATTCCGACATAGATAATGATATTCAAGATATACTTACTAAACACCAACAATTATTTGGAACTATTTCCGACAGTGGAGCTATAGACACTAACGTCCTAGCAGAAATCAAAACCACATCTTCTGAACCAATCTACACTAAATCTTACCCTTATCCTGCTAACTTAAGAGCAGAAGTCGAAACTCAAATAGGCAAAATGCTCTCAGATGGTGTTATTAGACCATCCAAAAGTCCCTACAACTCGCCGCTTTGGATAGTCCCAAAAAAGGCTAACGCTGCAGGCGAGAAACAATATAGGCTGGTCATTGATTTTAAACGACTAAATGCTGTAACGATCCCCGATGCTTACCCCATACCCGACATAACAAACACTCTAGCAAGCTTAGGAGAATGTAAATATTTTACAACGCTGGATCTTACATCCCACCAGATCAGCAGTGAAAGTTCAGCCCAACCAGAACACCAGTTTAATTGCCATCCAACGAAGACGACACCGAAGAATTATTGTAGACTTCATATTTTAACTAGTGAATAATTGAAAAATAATGTAACAGGTGAGTTTTGTTACTCAGCACAAATATTTAAAGCTTTGCCAAATTTTGCGCGGTTTGATTTTTTTTTACTTCGATCATTACGGTTAATCGTTCGTCGGCATACATGTCAGAACTTTAATTACTAAAATTTAACTTTCTAAACGAAATGGGTAAACAACAATCTAAAATAGAGAGGCCGAATGCAAATGTAATCAATGAAATTGAATTAACTGAGCAAAAGCCGAACGACGAAATGTACTTAATTATAATTATTATACTTTTGGCTGCTATTTGGCAATGAAGCTTTATTCCATGCATAAGAAATCTCTAAAAAAGACATACATGGCAAGAGCACAGTCTCTTGCACAAATTTAATCAAAAAAAAAATAATATATTGAATAATATATATCAATATGTAATAAATTACCGATATAAAATGTATACGACTTTAATGACATGTACGATTGTACGATGATGACATACATAGTTTATAAAAAGATAGTTAGATAGTTATAGATAGTTGATTTTAATTACCATAAACCTTAATTTTTATTCCGATTTTATTACTTGAAAATTATCATCACTTTACTCATTCCAAAGCATTGGCATAATAAAAAGAGAGTTCAAAACGTTAAGTCGTGTTTTAAATATCACAACATCCGGTTTTCATCAAATCAAAATGAAAGATAGCGACATTCCGAAAACAGCTTTTTCTACGGCTAATGGCAAATATGAGTTCACTCGACTGCCATTCGGGCTTAAAAATGCGCCCGCTATCTTCCAACGAATGATTAACGATGTTTTACAACCTGTCATAGGAAAAACATGCTACGTCTACATAGACGACATAATCATCTTTGGAAAAGACAAAGAAGAGCATATCAAAAATCTCGACGAAGTTCTTTCACTTCTTGAAAAAGCCAACTTAAGGATTAACTTGGAGAAATCCAAATTTCTAAGATCCCAAGTAGATTTTTTAGGATACATAATTACCCAAGAAGGAATTCGTGCTGATCCCAATAAAATATCTGCAATACAAAAAATTCCACCACCTCAAAACCTCAAAGATCTCAAAAGCTTTCTCGGTTTAGCATCTTACTACAGGAAATTCATTCGAGATTTTGCTAAAATAGCAAAGCCTTTGGCTAATATAACTAGAGGATTAAATGCTCAAGTCAAAGCAAATCAATCGAAGAAAATGGAGATTCATATTGATGATCAAGCCCTTAAAGCATTTAAAAGTCTGAAAGAAATGCTTATGTCGTCAGACATTTTAATCTTTCCGAATTTTGACATGCCATTTATCCTTACGACCGATGCCTCTAATCTTGCCATTGGAGCCGTCCTTTCGCAAGGCGAAATGGGCAAAGATAAGCCTGTTACATTCATATCGAGATCCCTAACCAAAACGGAAGAAAACTACTCAATAGTATGGTCCCTCGATAAGCTTAGAACTTATCTCTATGGTGCAAAAAGCATAAAAATTCTTACAGACCATCAGCCATTAACCTTTGCGTTAAGCAATCGAAACAATAACGCCAAGCTTAAGAGATGGAAGGCAAGAATTGAAGAATTTAATTATTCCTTAATCTACAAGCCGGGTAAAACAAACGTGGTCGCCGATGCCCTTTCGCGACTTCCTGTTGAACTTAACATCTTATCATCATCATCTGGTACCCAGCATAGTGCTGAAGAAGATAGCAGTGATCTTATTCCGCACTGTGAAGCCCCTTTGAATGTTTTCAAAAATCAACTCATCTTTTCTGGAGGCAAAAATATGATTTGCTACGAAGAACCACATCCGAAATATCACAGACACTACATTAAAATGCCAAATTTTGATTATAACAGCCTAACAACTATTCTCAAAGAGAAACTTAACCCGAATATATTAAATGGTATTAAGATTCCAGAACAATATATCCCACTATTACAGGATATCTACAAGAATTCTTTTGAACGTTATAAAATAAGAATCACGCAAAGGATAGTCACAGATATTAAGAACGAAGAAAATAAATTCAAAATAATCCAGGATGAACACAGACGTGCTCACCGAAACTATAAAGAAAATAAAGACCAAATATTAGAAAAGTACTATTTTCCGCAAATGACGAAATTAGTAAAGAAGTTTGCAAACTCATGTGACATTTGTTGTTCCAATAAGTATGACCGTCACCCTCAAAAGCCCGAACTACAACCCACTCCAATTCCATCATACCCAACAGAAATCTTGCATATGGACATAATAGAAATAAAACAAGAGAAATTTATAACATGCGTCGATAAATTCTCTAAATTTACAAAATTTTTTCATATCAAAAATAAATCCGTACTGCACGTACGAGACAAGATAATTAAACTACTTCATTTTTTCACCATTCCCAAAATACTTGTCACAGACAACGAAAGCAGTTTTATTAGTCCTATAATATTAAACTATATTGAAGGACTTGGGATAACCGTCTACCTAGCCCCCCCGCAAAAAAGCGAAGTCAACGGAACCATAGAAAGAGTTCATTCAACGATAATTGAAATTGTAAGATGCCTTCGACAGGAATACCCGGATTACACAATAAAAGAAATCATTAACATTGCAGTAGACAGGTACAACAACACAATTCATTCAGTAACCAAGAAGAAACCAGTCGATATTTTCTTTGGAAGATCCCAAAGAATCAGTTATCAAAACCTAACAGATTTTAAGGATATTGTCAATACTGACCTAAAGTATGAAATTATGCGTAATCAAAGGAACCAATTAAACAGACATAACCAGAAAAGGTCCACGCCGAAAAACTATAATCCCGGTGAAACTGTACATAAGAGAGACAGACAAATCAAAGGGAAAGAAAAACCAAGGTTTTACAAGGAAACAGTAGGGCTAGACAATAACGTTACAATATCTACAACAAATGGGAAGAAAATCCATAAATCACACCTCAAAAACGTACCCTCTATTTCAGATTAAATATTAACTTATGGACGGAAGCAACAGTTAACATCTACGAGTACAGAAGTCCGCTTATTGCAATAAAACAAGGAACAGGCAAAATAATCAATGGAAATTACAAAATTATACACTCTATTAACCTCACCACCTATGAACAAATAATGGACAACATCAAAACAGACATACGGCATAACATACCTAAAGCAAGTGCGTACTTACCCCAGTTGGAACTTCAACTTTCTAAAATAGAAAATCTAATGGGACAACTCCAGGAAAAAAGGCTAAGAAAAACAAAGAGATCAATAAACTGGATAGGCTCTGCCTGGAAATGGCTAGCAGGTAATCCAGACGCAACAGATTGGGATAACATTCTTGCGAAAAATAATGAACTAATTAACAATAATAATAGGCAATACACTATAAACCAACACTTAAGTAAAGTAAGTAACACCTTGATAGATAAATACAATAGAATAGTCGAGGAAACTAACCACACAGGGAAATATGAACAAATACTTTACAACAAACTTGGCCTACTAAAAGAAGAAATCGGAGAAATAGTGCTAGCAGGACAGCTTGCAAAAAAGGGTATTGTCAACTCAAAATTGTTAAATAAAGCTGATATTGCTGATATACTATCAAAAACGGAAACACTCCCATTCAAAAACGAACTTCAAGCCATTGAATATTCTGAACCCATGATGTTAGTCAAGAATTCACTTCTCCTATACGTAATCTGCTTACCTCAGACAGACGAAGCAATATTTAACAATATTATAATTCAAGCAACGGTACAAAATAACAAAAGGGTACATCTAAACTTCTCTAATCTCTTTATTTCACAGTCAATAAAGTTTGGTATAAAAGGAAAATGCATCGAAATTCAAGACGAAACAATCTGTCAAAGAAGTCAACTTCAAAAACTGACTCCCAATGATTGTACGCTCAGACTCCTTAACGGTGAAGAAGCAACATGCAACTTCCAATTCCAAAACAAACCAATTGTTGAACTTATAAATGAAAGCACATTATTCGTAACAAACTATTTCGGAAACCTCACCTATGGTAGAACTAATAGAAGCCTTAACGGCACATTCCTAATAAACTTCCATAATGAATCTATCGAGATAGATAATACCAAATATACAAATTGGGAAAGTAAAACCTACCACTTCATACCTCCTGTATTGCAGAATAATCTCACAGAAGGTGATATAACATTAGACCTTCAGTACCTTCATAAACTTCACTTGGACAATGTGCAAAAACTATCTAATATGTCATTTCATACCGGATTTTTAATAAGTTCAGACCTAATCATCCTGCTAATCAGTCTAACGTTCAATCTAATATTACTCCTTTGCCTACGACGTCAAATAGGACAAAAAGTCATTAACATGAAATCTCAAATCTCTCCCTTTGAACCCATTAAACTCAATTTTTAATCTGCGAGACGCAGATACTTAAGGAGGGGGGAGCTAACACGGCATTCCCATATACCCTCACACATACTTTCCTTATCCGCATTCCCTATCCACAAAGAATAGCAAGAATGTAATTCTTGGAAATCTAAGAGACAAATAATTTAATTCCATTTAATTGTAATTGTGTCAATCGATACCAAATGTAATTCTTGAAATCAATAAATGTAATTTTGCTGACCATCTCGTAATTGTAATTTGACCAATTAAGAAATAATTCATAATTGTAATTCCAAGAAATTAACCAATTAGGAAATAAGAATATATTTTTGCTGATAAATGTAAAACCGAATGTATAAAAGTTAAATGAATCAAAATAAAGTTGTTCAGTTGATATTCCCAGGCAGACAAGTTGTTTTTTTTATTCGCCCGTAACGACGACGCGATAACTTCCATTGTAAGTAAGTAGCATTAGGTGTAATGGTCAAGCAGTATAAGCCCCACCTTAAAATCGGGTGCCATTGCCATACCCTATCATACACACAATCTTCACCATGCACAACGCAAGCAAACCGAGAGAATTTCTCCGAAAGGGGTGTGGCTTGTGTGTTTATGGCTGTCGATGCATTATGCGTTGTTGGTTTGCATGGGGAGCGAGATTTGGTGTTGGATATGAATGGAATGTCGTGGCGGTGGCAGTGGTGGGGTGGTTGCTGTGGGAGAAAATTATTTTTGTTGTATAGGAGGCGGATCTTACGCGAGAGGCATTCAGGCCTTTTATATCTTTTATTCCATACAAAGTTCGAACTGTAAAAAAATCTTTTAAGATCTCCAAAACTGGTATTCTGCATGCAAAAATCTTTTATGAAATCTGTTATAAATCATAACAGAATAAAAGACAGAATTTTGTGACTTTTATCATAAAAGATTTTTATTAATTAGACAGTTTTGGATTGAAATGGATATCTACACAATTTTTCGTCAACGAAATGTTTACAAAAGAAGACAAATGTAATACATGTGTATAAACAAGTGGGTATGTAACTGAAAATAATTTAGCAATTTATATTTTTGGTTTAGACGAAGATACAAACCACTTTTGCTGGAACTAAGATTAAATAGTGATCCACTTGATCTTCCTGATGTGCGTATTATTCAGCTCTTTAGATTGGATACGGTGAATGCTAGAGTGTATGAACAAATTCGAACAATTTACACAAAACACGGCAATAACCACGAGGCATTGGCCAATTGGAGACCATGCGACCAAATTAGGTATTGTACTGGTTGCTGTAAGTAAACATCTGAAAGAAAAGATCTGAAAAAGAAAAATATTTTTTTTTTGCATACATGCCCACTTTTTCCGTACCCGACTGTACTACGCGAAAAATTGCAGTCGAGGACAACAGCAGAAAATTACCTCCATACCTCTTATTATCACACCACTGCGACAAACCAATAGTAAATTATCGCATACGCAGCGGTATCTTGTTTACTACAACAAGGTACAGCCGCGCACATTTTTTTTCTTATCCACAAACATACCATGCACTACGTATGGAAATTTCCATACCGCAGCGAGAATAAGGTAACATACATAGTTAGTTGTGTAAGTTAACGCGAATTCAGTTGCAAAAACAACCAGCGACACTCGCAACAAATATCGTTCACCTGCAGCGGGCGTAGACGTATCGTTAGCAGACTACTCGAATTCCACAATCAGCTTCTTGGAATCGCGGCACTGCAGCATCGGAACGATGCAGTCGTCAGCGATATAATTAAGTTGCAATAAGTTTCATTTTAGGTATTCAAATATTGTTAGCTCAGTCTTTTAAGTTACTTTCGTATTGTAAGATGAAAATAAAATTATTTTTTTAAGACAACTTAACATAAAATAGTTTAATTGGTACCATACCCCATAAATTTTTTTTGTTCCACTCATCGTACCACTGAGAGCAATTTTTACCATAGCCTCGTACGCGAGTTAAGATCCCCAATATCAAATATAAACAAACGAATGATACAGCCTCCTTCTGAGACTACCTATGTCAGTCGAGATACCCCAATGATAATAAACAATCGATACAGCTTCCTTCTGGGGCAATGCCAAATCAGCATAATTGGTCAGTATCGAATATCATTGATATTTAAAAATTATCTTTTGCTTTCTTCTGAGGCACCGAACGTTTTGCGGACGTTAACAAATTTTGTTTATAAATATCGGAGCAAATCATTTGAGAGCTCACTTCAATTTTATAACTGAAAAGATGAACATTGGCTTCCCCCCACCAGAGGTAAGGGGTCAATCGTGAATCGAAAAATAAAGTTTTTTAAAATACAAAGAAGTAGTTTTATTAATTCGCGTACCCCATCTACTTGTGTAGCGGTACATCCCAACAGCCAACTCGCCCAACCACAGCATAGGCTTAGCCACAAGGAACGCAGTGTGCTTGGTTGACTGCAGATCGTATGGCTGGCACACAAACCTATGTAAAGCATAGGCAGAACTTGTTTCGTGGCGAGATAGAGGTATAGCGTGATCGTGGAGGAGAAAGAATGCCGCATCGTGTGTTGAAGTTGGCATGGGTTGGGTGTAGATTTTTTTTGTTGTTAGCGGGTATAAAAGGAGGTGAAAATTTTGCGCGAGTTATACGTCACCTACATCCTGACTCCCCTTCAACACGAGCCACCCAGCGGAACACGAGCCAGCCGATACCACCCACTCAGCATAATATCCAGCTCAGCACATTCACCTATAATCTTAGATACAATAAATTAATAATTGTCAATTAAGTATTCTTTATTTTGTAATTGCTTCGATGACAAGAATTTGATTAGTAAGCGTCTACCGCACTTTTCAAGTTCTTGGAATTCACCTGGGCAAATTAGGTATTTTTAATTAAGATCATTATTGTAAAATCACACCGATTGTAAACTCGAGACCGAGCGGTCATTTAATAAAGATTTTTTTATTACTAGAAGTTGTCTCACTTCTTTACTCGCGTGACTTAATACTTGATTTGATAGTCAGTCATTGATTCACTTACGTTATAGTCAACTTACTGAATAGTCAGTTTTTCTTTCGTTCTCTTCGGTCTTGTGCGGAGTTTTTTTTTTATTGGGACAACTTTGATAATTATAAGGCGATGTAACTCGGAAATTTTTTATAAGGCGATGTGCCTCAACGTAACTTTAATTATAGGCAATGTGCCTCGACGAATTCAATTAAATTCATTTTGTAAATCCGCTTACATTTATTAGTTACCTATTGCAACACACCAAATTGCATTGTGATTAGGTTTAAGCTATAAAATAAGGAAGAATTCCAATAAAGTTGTTCAGTTGTTCAAATCAGACGGATTGTCTAATAATATTTTCCTCTACCGCGATCATAACGCGAACTGGCGCCCGAGCAGGTAAAGTCCAATAAAATACCGACAAAAACAAAATATCTCACAACAAATGAAAGTTAAAAGTGCTTAAGAAACTTAAAAATCTCAAAAGACCAACAACTACTGGAAAAAGCTGAGAAATTTCTAACACCCAAGTGATCCATTCTTTAATAGACGTTTACAATTAGAACAGGTCTCAGTGTACACAAAATAAAAGACGTTCAACTAAGAACACGTCTTAGTGCTATCAAAAAAGAAGACGTTCGGAAAGAACACGTCTAGTGCCATCACCAAAGGAAGCAACACCAACTAACTGAACCAAACAGCTGGATGGATCCAACAGTGGCGGAAACCGCACCAATAGTAGGCATGGCCCCGGGGCCAAATAAAGCAAAACCCGGCTGATGATCAGCAATTCATTGAACCCCGACCAAAAAGAAATAGATCCATAACCAATGATGATTTTCCCAGTCTTTCCCCTTCCCCCAATCTTAAGAACCCTAGATTTCTGCAAAGGGGACTGATAAACCACTTACCTCTAAGCATATTTTTACTACGGAAAGCAATCGATGCTATTAGCACTGAGTACGAAAATGTATGACGGCAACATACTCATCCTAACCAAATCCCAAAAGATAGCAGAGAAATTGTTACATATCACCAATTTAGCAAACTAGTGTGCAGTCACGGTAAACTTACATTCTAACCTCAATTCATCTAAAGGTATAGTAGGTATATGCGATGCGCCCTGTAGTGTTTAATAAACATAAAAGAAGAAGAAATTATTTCGGAGATAAAGTCGCAAGGGGTCACTGATGTGTACAAGTTCACTAAGCACTTGGACGGAAACATTCGCCCCTCAGGCTTAATGTTGTTTGCGTTTAACCTCTACCAAATCCCAGCATCATCGGTTGAAATAGGTTGGTACAAAGCCAAAGTACAAGAATATATCCCCAATCCTATGAGATGCCAAAACTGCCAGCTCCTCGGCCACACAAAAAAAAGGTGTAATAAAAATAGTGCCCGCGCCACGTGTAATCTTCCCCCACACACCCCTCCGACTGCACACGCCTCATGTGCGCTAATTGCGCTGATGCCCAGATGCCCACCCTTATTCTTTAAGAGACTGCCTGAAATATATTCAAAACAAATAGAAATTTTAAAAATCAAAACTCGCAATAAATACATAATGGGAGAAGCCAAACGTATAAGTTACCAACAGATAGATTCATAACACACGCCATTCATAAGTTAAGTTGAAGCCAACGACATATCAAGTTCATACTTTCCCAGAGTCGAGTCAACGACAGGTGAAATAGCCAGTTCATTGGAAATGGATTCTTTCTGCTAATGAGTGCTGTGAAAGTAGGGCTGAAGAGTGGTCTAATAATTAGTATATAAAATAACCGAAAAGACTACATAGGTTAAGTGGAAGTGCATGCGAACTGCCAGTGCTCGGACATCTTTCACATTAGAGAAACAGTTCGTTTGTGATTTATCTTTGAGAGGAAGCTTCTTCTGAAGTAAGCCATTTGCCATTATAAAGCTAATTTCGGACGACAGAAGTCGCAAGGGAAAGGAAGCAGACACCGGAATTGAGTTCAGGTTTATGATGAGAGAGTTGACGCTGGCTGTTCAAAGGACGGATGACGGAACAAATGAAGGAAATGGAAACGCTGAAAGAAGAAAACAGGAGGCTGAAGTCAAAACAACAGTCTGGAACGAGGAATCCAGAGTCTGGACGAAATTATGCTTTGGCCAAAGAACTGATGGACGAATTTACCGGAGATAGAGGGGATTACCAGCAGTGGGAGGCAAGTCTAAGGGATATCCAACAGACGTATCAGCTCAGTGACCAGGTCGTCAAAATTCTGATGATGGGCAAACTAAAGGAAAAGGCCCTACGATGGTACCACGCAAAATCAAACCATCCTACAGCAACGGTGGACGACATGGAAAATGAGCTAGAACTACAGAAGAGGGAAAACGAGTGGCTAAGACAGGAAAACGCCATGATGAAACGCCAAGCTGAGGAGAGAAATTCGGCAGGAGGAGTGACCACAGACGCAGTAAGTAGTGGTAGTAAAAGATCTATTGCCAGAATTTACCGGCTCGGGTGACAACTTCGAACACTGGGTGCGTCGGCGTCGCAGGGAATTTGAAACCAAAACGTCGTCCCCAAGTGAAAGCTTCCGTAGCTAGTTTCATGACAAAGTAATCTTAGCGAACGAAGTTAACTTGGCATCAGAGGAGCTGATCGAGTGCGTCATCGACGCGACGGGATCCCAGATGCTCATGCTCATCTCAAGCCAGCATCCAAAGGTTCACTGCCAAACTACATTTGTTGCAAGCGTTTTCGTCCATCAGATTACCGCCGAGAAGAAGGACTAATGAGAGAATGACTGTGGAGGAAACACCGAATGAGCGACGACAAACAAGGTGTTTTAATTGCAATGCCAGAGGACATCACGCTGCTGAATGCAGTGGGAAAAGAAAACTAACTAGTGATATCACTGGCGATCGATAGACCAAGAGAACCACGAAAGGGTGTGGACTAGATACCCCAGTAACGAAAGTGAAAAGGAATACCGTCATCGTGGTATGTTCTCCGTTATAGTACTGTAAGAGTAAAATTTAAGAAGTGCAGCTTAGTTATTAGTACTGTAAGGTAACACACACAGATACAAAATTATTAAATGTAAAAAGAGACAGATGAGTGATATCTCCAAGAGCAAGAGGAGAAAAATATGTACGCCCCAGCTAAAGGACTGCCGGCTGTAGGTAGAGTTTTCAATAGTAATTGTTGCGACTAGCAACATGACCAAACGAACACCAAATAACAAAGCTGCGATGTTGAAAAAGAACATAAAACAACAAAGTCATCATCATACGACGCTACCAAACACCGTCTCTTATCAACGCAATAAACAACTATTATGTTATAGCTTGACCCACCAACCCAAAATCAAAGCTGCAGTTCGGACCCACTGCCATTAACCCAAATCAACATGAAATTAAGTTGCAGACCGATCCACTGCCAGCGAATGTCATAATCGGAAGAAAGGATTGAATTACATCGTGGCAGTTATCACCATCTGTAACGCACACCTGCAAAAAAGATATCAACGCGCACAAACCTGTTCCCACTGAGTCAGCAGGTTATTGGCCAGGTCCCACATACCACAACGGTACTAGCTGCGGCATTACTTTCCCACGACATGAAATATGGATGACACCCGATGCAGGCGGATACACGCGCTGCGTGCAATTAGGCGACTCAGCGGATTGGCCATGGGCGATGGGACTACCCATGGCATGGATATAGTTTTAAGTTTTTAGTCTTAATTTGGACCTCAGGCAATACGGACATTAAATATAATTTACAACGTTTTAATTCGTATTTTATTCTTCACGAACGAGTTGGACCAACCCAGGTTGGTGTTCGGTTTTTTTTGAGACATCCTCGACAGGATTCTCTAACTTGGCCCACTGCCATCACTTTGGGGACAATATGCAGCGCCCAAACAAACAACAATTAAATAATCGATTCGTCGTCCACTTGACACGATTATTCATTTAAAAGGGGCTAAACACACAAGGCATGCGACAGAACGAATTAGATACAAATATGGCAAGTTTGTATTCAATAATTGCTATCGTCGGCGCTATTGGAGGCGGCGCATTCATCGTGAACGAAATATGGAAGGCGATAACATGGCATAAGGTGCTCAATACCACTAAACTATGGAACTTATGGGTATGGGGGTGACTGGCGATAAGAAGCAGATGTATAAAAGGCGGAAGCAGAAACAAAGCAACACAGTCCACTTTTAACATCGACGCAGAGGAGCAAATAATTCTTTTAAGTCTTCAACAAGTTAAATAAAATTAATTTAAAAATCAGTAAGTTTAATTCTTTAACAAGTTAATAAAAATTGTAACATACATAAGAACAAATTTGTAGTGTTTTCTTACTTAGATGATTTCCGCTCAAATTCCGCTTGAACTTTTATTCGCAAGTGGCGCAACAGAGCTAAAACTACAGAAAAGAGAAAACGAGTGGCTGGCTAAGACAGGAAAACGCCATGATGAAACGCCAAGCTGAGGAGAGGAATACGGCAGGAGGAGTGACCGCAGATGCAGTAAGTCTAGTAGTAGTAAAAGATCTATTGCCAGAATTCACCGGCTCTGCTGACAACTTCGAACATTGGGTGCGTCAGCTAAAAAACATCTTCGCTAGCTACAAATTAGACGAGATGGGTACCTTGTTCCAGGACAGAGAGAGCCAGCTGACTATTAAGAGGTAGTTCGAGCAGAGGAGCTGGAAACCTAATGAGAGTTTCCAAAGATTCACCCCTATATTCGTATACGACTCATGCTTCGTGTCATTGTAAAACTATGTTCAGATTTCTTTTTTAATTTTTGTTAACAACTTTATTTCCTTTTCGATGTGTTCACCAATATTTCAATTCATTTGTCTCAAAAAAATTAAGAACATCGACTAAAAAACAATGTGAAATACGAGTCGTTTACGACAAACGTCAACGGGAATAGGGGTAAATATTATCACGACAAGATCATCTTGGCGAACAAAGAGATGATCAAAGACGATGAGAAATTACTCCAATATCTAATTGAGGGAATTCCTACTGATCCAAACACCTATTCTAGCGATTTTTGATCCACGAGACGAGGCAGAGCGTCAGTGAGAGTTCCACCCGGTATTCCATTTCTCGAAGCAAACTACGGAATTGGAATCAAAGTATCACAGCTTCGAGTTGGAAATGTTGGCTATAATTTATGCGTTGAAAAGATTTAGGATAAACCTCCAGGATATGAAGTTTAGAATAGTAATTGATTGTAATTCCATTTTCGTCGTGTATATGAGAACACCGCACAACTGACATTTTTTCGAAAATCCACTTTTTATTATCAGCGTCATCTACTATTCAAAATACACATTTTAAGTCGCTATTCATTATGCTGACATCTATTTTTGAGTGAAAAAAATTGGTTTGAAATACCGCACAAATGCAACGATACATTACATGTTTCGAAATTTAGCACATCTGCACATTTCCCGCGCAAGTGAGCTGTGATTTAGTTAACGTGTTTTTGTTTTAAGATTTCTGTTAGTATTAGGTCGTGTTTCATTAATATTTTGGATTCATTGGTAAGCTATTTATCAATAGTTTTGATAGTTCCATTGCTTTTTTGGATTTTAAAGCTCAAAAATAAAGTAAAAGAAATTAAAATTTCATTTGCAGATGTGTGGTTTTACCAAATCCCCTTAAAGTAGTTGTGTGGTATTTCTTTAAAAGTATGGAGGCGGCTGCTTTTTCATCGGATAGCGACCTTGATGTTGAAGATATTCTGCTTCTGCTTGACCAAAATCGCACATCTTGGCGAGATGGAATGTGAAGAAGTCGTCGCACAAGAAAATGATGATGACAGAGATGAAACAAGGCAAACAATTGATGGTAAGGAATCTGAAAGCATTCGATCAGAATACATGCCATCATCATCAGATCGTAGCCTGGCAGAAGAACCAGAACATGGGGTTTGTTTCTACCCTAGGTGTGCCTACCTAGGGTACCGAAGGCCTCATGGGTCAACGAAAATCTTTCAAGATACCATGAAACTAGCAAGACAAATTGGTCCCACTTGTAGGTCTACAGCATGCCAGAAATCTAGGGTACGTATTTGTTCAAAATTTCCTGAAACTATCAGAAACAGCATTTTTGAGCAGTTTTGGCAAGACATGTCTTGGGGTCAACGCATGATCTATGTGGTAAATCTTATCAGGGTTATAGAACCAAAAAGAAGAACAAACATAGAATTTGTAAATAACAGATCAAAAACACTCCAGTATTTTCTAAAAAATGGTGATGAGTCTCTGCAGATTTGTAAGAACATGTTTCTACAAACATTAGGCATTAAGTATGCCACTGTTCGGCAATGGATTGAGAAACAAGAAAACGGAATTGCGGATAAAAATCAATTTGCCGAGAAAGCTAAGTTACGACGAAAGCCATTTAAATCCCAAAGATTGTTTCTTGCCAATTTCTTCAAATCCCTTCCAACAGTGCCATCCCATTACTGCAGAAAATCGTCATCCAAGCAGTACTTGCAGCCGCCGATAACTTCAATAAGTGAAGTTTTCGATCTATATACACAAAAATGCGATGAAGAAAATATTATAAACAAAGTCTCTAAAATATATTTTTATAAGGAATTTAAAAAGCAAAACATTGGAGTTTTCAGCCCTAAAAAGGATCAGTGCGATCTCTGCATTGCTCATAAACAGGGAAATATTCTCGATGAAGAATATGAATCTCATATAGAATGCAAGCAGAAAGCTAGGGATTCTAAAGAGGCTGACAAAACATGTTCTGCATGGATCTTCAAGCAGTTAAATTATGTCCATCACTTAAAGCAAGTGCATTGTACTTCAAAACAAAGCTTACTGTGCACAATTATACGATATATAATTTAGCTACTAAGGAAGTAAAGTGCTTTTGGTTTGACGAAACTAACGCAGACTTAACAGCTTCAACTTTCACCAGTTTACTAATACAATTTCTAACACAAATTCTGGAAAAGTCGACGCTGCCAATTGTCTTAATTACAGACGGATGTACCTACCAAAACAGAAATGTAATTCTGGCTAACGCTTTACTCCGCTTAGCTATGCGCTATAAGACCCAAATCACACAAAAATTTTTGATAAAGGGGCATACCCAAATGGAGTGCGACAGTGTCCATAGCGTGATTGAGAGAAAGTTACGCAACAAAGAGATATATTTGCCATCTCAGTATGTGAATATTACTAAAGAAGCAAGAACAAATCTATTTCCATACGAAGCTGAAACCGTGGATTTCACACAAATTTTGAACTATTCCCAAAAATCAAACTTTATTTACAAAACAATTAAACCTGGAATCCTCGCTGGAGATGAAACGGTTACAAGTTTAAAAGTTCTAATGTACGATCCATCAGGCAAAATTTTTTATAAAACGAATTACGACGATGACTTGGCAGAACTTCCACAAAAAAGAAACAATAATGCTCTAAAAATCGATGTTGTGTATCCACGTTATCATTTTGAACGATTGAAAATTTCTGAAGCCAAATACAAGCATCTACTGGAGCTAAAGGCTGTAATACCCAAAGACTGTCATCTTTTTTATGACAACTTACCGTTCACAGGTATTCCAAAAAAATAATTTTTAAACTAATTTTGCAATATCGTGCTGCAACCTTATCAAATTTAATCTTATTTTATACTTTTATTAATCGAAATGAACTGACTAAATATCCATTTAAAATAAATTTAAGATCTTAGCTTAATTTTAAATTTATTATTCCAATGAACTAAATAAGAATCTGTGATTTGAAATGAATACTCAATTTTAGTTTATTATAATTATGTATTTATAATTTTATAATTTTTATAAATATTCTCATGTGTGATTTAAAATGAATACTCCTAATACCTAATACTATTACTTACCTTAACACACTCATTTTTAATTTATTATAATTATGTATTTATAATTTTATAATATTTATAATATATTTTCTTTAAAAACTAAGATTTGTGCTGCCAAGACATAATATACTGTGATATATTCTTCGGTATGAAATACCACATATCTCTAAAAATGTATAAAAAAATAAGTTGCAATACAAATACAACACAACTGCCTTTTGAAATACATATAACTATTTCTTTTTTAAATCAGTTTAATAAAAATATTTCAAACCTAAAAATATTATTGACGTGTTTTTTGTTTTAGTTTTAATTTGAAACTTGTTCTCAGAAAACAGTTTTTTGCGTCTCCTGAACAATTCGCAAAATGTTAGTTGTGCGGTGTTCTCATATACACGACGTTATGTTGACGTTGAATAAAAGAGAGATAAATCCAAGGATCGCCAGGTGGGCACTTGAGTTGCAGGCCTACGATTTCACGTTGGAGCATCGAAATGGGACTAAGATGCTAACATACCCAAAGGAGATAAACCATTCGAAACGATACACATTGAACATTTCGGGCCTGTATCAATCAGGAATGCCAGGAAAAAGTACGTTTTCTTGGTGATAGATGCTTTTTCTAAATTCACTAGACTGTACGCCGTTCGATCAACAGGTACAGGAGAAGTTTTAAGTAGTCTGACGGATTATTTTAAATTATATAGTAGACCGAAAGTGATAGTATCCGACAGAAAGAGCGCCTTCACCTCAGAAGATTTTGTGAGCTTTGTTAATGATCGTAATGTAAAGCCGGGTCTCCTCAGGCAAACGCACAAGTGGAAAGGGTTAACAGGAGCAGGGCTCATTCATTCTTGAATGATGAACAGCATACTCGTGCTGTCAGTCCACATTGAGCAGTTATGACTATGAAGAAGAAGCAGAAAAAATTACGGAGATTACAATTTGGTAAGTTTCATTTATCAATCCCCAAGTAGGGTAAGGTGAGTAGGATTTGACACGCAGGAGGACATGACAACATCTATATTTACAAAAACCGTGTGATTGGTAACGCTACATTTTAATAGCAATAAAGATGTAAACGCCGACCGCACGTGGCACGTGTTCTTTCAGTGATAGCCTTGTGTTTGTTGTGAGTGGTTCAATTTTTTTTTATTTTCCCTTCTTTGGATATAACTTTCAAGGTAAGTTAATGCATTGCAATTTGTTTTACTCTCGTTAATATAAAGTCCGGAATTTAAAAATCTTGCAAGTGACTTGTAAAGAGCTCATGTGTTCAGTTGTTTTGATTCAGTTTGATTTAATTTTATATTATGCTATCAAAAGGGAGGATTTGACACTGCAGATGTAGGAGCATTAAATCCTCCTTCCGTCTACATAAAAATTAATTTATTAATGTATAGATTCTCAACATGCCAAATGTACACACGAAAACATCCAGACCGCAATGTGGACGAAAATAATTTGCGAAATGCGATTATGGATATTGAAAATGGGACTGAAACATTCAGCAGTGCATCACGAAAATATGGCATTAATCGTACTACAATTTTGTATAGATTAAAAATCCGCCGAATGGGTAAAGTTGTTATTGCCAATAAGAGCTCTAAATATTCGCACAGCCAGGTTCTAACATCAGAGCAGGAAAGTGAACTGGTGGTCTATTTAAAAAAATGCTCAAAACTTTATCATGAAATGACATTTAAAATGACAAAGCAATTTGTATTCACATACGTTAAAAGAAATAAGATTAACTATTCCGTTTCCTGGAATGAGAATAGACAAGCAGGAAAGGCTTGCTCACTGGGTTTATGAGGCGAAATGGCTCCATTAGTCTACGCAAGCCTGAGAATACAAGCATGGCTCGTCTACATGGGTTCAAAAAGGCTCCAGTGGCGCATTTTTTTGACAATTTAAAGCGTCAATATAAAAAATAAAAATACAACTTTGGACCAGAAAGAATATACAACTTGGACGAAACTGGAATAACCACAGTTCTTGAGACACCAAGGCAAGGGTAAAATCCATTACCTACCAGGAATAATAAATAGGTACCTATTTATATTTATCTATTTTTCAGGTTATTGCTGAAAAGGGAAAGCGCACTGTTAACATCTGCGGAAAGAGGTAGGTTAGTTCTATTGATTGGCATTATTAGCGCCACAGGAAATCATGCTCCACCTGTTTATGTGTTTCTTAGGAAGCGCATGAATCCAAGCTTCCTGACTGGGTTTACTTTCGGACAGTGGTTGGATGAATAGCGACATCTTTCCGGATGTACTAGCTCATTTAAAAAAGCACACTAACTGTTCAAAAGAAAGTCTAATTTTATTACTTTTGGACAACCATACATCCCATTGCGGGTTAGATTCCGTTATATATTGCCGCGATAACGAAATAGTGATGCTTTCATTCCCCCCTCATACGTCACACAAACTCCAACCGTTAGATATAACTGTCTACGGACCTTTCAAAACATTGTGTTGTATTGTTTTAATGTTTTCCCCTCGATAGATTTGTTGCGGGACTTGCATTAACACTTGGCGATTTTTCATTGAATAACTATTTCATAACAAACGTTTCGGTCGCACTTTATTGTTTAGAATGTTTTAAGTAATATTTGGCGTGCGTCGTGCTGTGTATTAACGATAAATTTTATTGTGAAAAACGAATATAAATCGGGAGAGAAAAATAAAACACACACAAAAATGCTTGACACTTCCAACACTTTTCATTCATTCATTTCATTCATTTTCAATGGTCCGCTTGTCCATTAAGTGGGTCGCGGGTGTAGGTTGCTCAAGTGGACCCTCCATAGCTCTCGATCCTTAGCCATCGACTCTAAATCATCAAGGGCAATCCCCATACGGGTAAAGGAGAGATTATGAATTTGATCTAACCATCTCATCCTGGGTCTACCTAGGGGACGGTACGGATAGCACGTCGTGGAATCCTGGTCGGGGACATGCGTTTAACATGACCAAACCACCGGAGCATGGATCGCTCCGTCCGGAGAAGTAGCTGCTCGACATTGAGTTCCTCACGCATTCTGGTATTTCTGATGCGATCTCTACGGGTCACACCAGCAATACTACGGAGAAATCTCATTTCGGCAGCGTGTATTCGCGATCTTATTCTTTCGGTCATTACCCAAACCTCATGACCATAGGTAAGAGTTGGAACAAACACCGAATTAAAGACTGACAACTTAGCTTTGACACCAACACTTTACTTTAACAACTAACTATTTTCTAGTGTCTGCTCTGCCTCCGAACATGCATTTTTTTGACAGTGCGCTGAAGGTGATAGATGATACCTTTGAGAACGCTGGCAGTGACCAGTTCACTCAGGTAATTTGAATTAGTGTAGATAAAAGGTAGACATACATAAGATAGATAAGCGGGATATGCGAATAAGACACGATAATAAAATTATTAATTCGTGGAAAGAAATATGAAGTGTTTGAATATAAGGTAGGATAGGTAGGATATAGGAGACATATTTGCGTATGCAATGGTAATTTGAAATAGAGTGAAGGCAGGCATATTTACGTATGCAACATTCGGTTGCTTTTCGTCGTCCATTCAGAAATTACCTAAGTCGTAGAAGGATCACTAAATCAAAAGTAAGAACAACTAAAAAATATTTAAGCGATCCGAAAGTGCTATAAATATTGTGTTTTCAGTTAAAAAGCACAGACTACATAGGAGCTGACTTATTCGTGGTCGAGGTAAGCTTGCATCCATATAAGTAGTTTGGTAAATATTTTTTTAATTATAGATGTGTTCCAAATAGGGACATCAGTGCGTTGGAAATTTAAGGATTCAATTCCTGGTGTATTGTGTGTGACATAGTGCCAGAGACAACTTAATTTGTGTCCATATACAAAATTCCTTCATGCACACGTGTTTGTCTTCATGTACTAATCTGCATGAAGCACACGTGCCATCAAATCATTTCCAGCAAAACACAAGTTTTTTACACAACAAAATCTCGAGCAAAATATACTGCGAACTCTGCCATACTGGCAGGTGCATACCAACAGCAGGATCACACAATTAGAGAAAAGAGGAAAAGTCCTGACTCCTGTTCGACAAATCATCAGACATCCAGCCGCAAAACCCCAACAACAGTTCATCGAACCAGATCACACCAGCAGATGATATCCTGTTTAACAGTGTCTAAAATAGTGAGAATTGTTTTTCTTATTGCATACTGGATAGTTCTTAATTTTCCATAGGATAGGATTTACATCTTGTTTAAACTCGCGTTCTATACGTTTTTACGTACTTAACAGAAATTTAAATTAACTTCACCTCATCAACAATAAAAAATTCCATTGCATTGAATCTCATAAAGCGTAACGATAAATCTTCTATACTTATTTAAAATTTGGCTAAAAAATTTGTTATTTGTTCGTACATTTTAGGAATCCCCTCCGGAAAAGTCGGGAAATTGGAAAAATCGAAAATTTATTTTTTTTTTTGTATGGAATTTTGTGTGCAATTGTTCCGGAATGGCTTTTCGAATGGAAAAATAAAAAATTCCGGAAAACGACAACAATTTTAATTGTTTTCGACGAAATTTTGCACTTTCTTTGATTCTGGCAATAATTCGGTCAAGATCTCAAATTGCGTTGGTGGTTGCATCCTCTCGCATTGCTGCCACATTGTTGGGAGGCAGTCGAACTGCACATTCCGCTTTGAAGCTGCCGATGAATCTTTGACGACAGCGAAATTGATGCGGGAATGCAAAATCATCATTTGGGATGAATGCACGATGGCGCATAAACGAGCTTTGGAGGCAGTTGACCGAACGATGAAGGACTTACGCAGTGATTCGAAATGATTTGGTGGGACAATGACATTGCTCTCCGGAGATCTTCGTCAAACGCTTCCGGTCATCCCGAAATCAACTGCTGCCGATAAACTTAATGCGTGCCTGAAATCGTCGTCTTTATGGCGGCATGTCAAGAAGTTGAAATTGACCACGAACATGAGAGTCGCATTGCAGAACGACCCATCTGCTGCTGAATTCTCAAGACAACTGCTGGCGCTTGGCCAGCTGGATTGATATAGTTCCCGGCAAATTTTTACGAGTTCACATCATTATAGGAGGAACTCATCACCAAAGTGTTGTGCCACTAACATGCGCGAGAGCATTCCACATTATATTTGTTAATTTCACAGAAAAATATCTGTGCCAGTAGAATCAGTCAATAAACGTTTCTTCAATAAAATTGTTTTTCTGTATTTTTTTTAATAATAACTAAAAGACGGTTATTTTACTCGCGTGTTCTCCTTTTTCGCGTCAGAGTGAAACTGCGGCAGAGCACGGCTTGCGTAGCGATAATCGATATGACTCGATGTTGGGATATTATCCAAATATAAAAAAAACTGTTGCGGACGCTCTCTTTTCGGCTGCTGCTATATATACATTTGTATATATCTAATAAGCAGATTCGGGAACCGAATTATATAGGGTGGGCGTCCGCAAATTTCTGTGGACACCAAATAGAAATTAACACTTGCACGTTATTATAGATAATTTTACATACCTAGTTTCTTATTCGTTTTTGTTTTCTTATTTGTTACTATTTTAAGGATGGATGAGTGCGTGGGTCAGGATATGTAAAGATCTGGCTAATCCTGTTACCACATGCAGCTTGTTTGGCAGGTTTTTGCGCGTGATTTTTACGGCGTGGTAGCGATTAAAATATATAGGTGCGCTATGGAAATTATACAAATATGTATAATTAATTGTATGCTTCTATTGCACAAAAAAAAATACCATGCTTACCTCCAGTATTTCACTCCGAATGTATGGAGTTTAATTGAAATTTCTTGGCGACTTTGCGGATTACAAGACGCTACCACGATCACTGTCTGCAGGCAAAAGAAAGAGCTTGCAATTCTCGCTTGCGAGGTAAGTGGTTCTTGCGCGTAAGTGCTATCGTTCAGTGGTAACCAAGTTTGAACTGCGGTGATAGTAATAAATCACTCTTGTAGGGAATATTCGTTAAATGTCCGGTTTGTGTCGGGACTATGGGGAGTCGACGGTTTCTTTTGAAACTGAACGAAACTTAATTTGTATTAGGGATATTAGGTTTAAGGTGTACGCTACACAAGAACAACTAAATTTAAAAATACCACCTCGTTGTAAAATGATATTTAAAGTAAATACCACAAGTACAGAAGAAATGATATGTGTATCTGAAGAAGTTAGGAGTGGAGTTTATATTGCTAATTGCATAGTTAGACCCATGAATAATCAAGTACACATAGGAGTTCTGAATACAACTTCCGAGAAAATAAATTCCTTGCCTGGAATTTGAGCCCCTAAATAAATTCTCCGTAAACTCTTTGAAAGGTAAAGAGTTCACCGGACAGAATTTCCGTTATTATCAGGAAAAAAGAGGCTCAAGTCAGATGCTTCGGAGTAAACAAAAATCGGAACACACCAATATTCATACTGTGAATAGCCAAATGTGTTCCGATACTCAGTCTGTAAAACGAATCAGACTTTTGAGCGAGAATTTACGTTTCGATGAAACACTGAGCGTAAAAGAAAAGGAAAGTGTTTTGCAATTATGTCATGAATATAACGACATATTTAGCCTTCCAGGTGACAAACTCTCTTTTACCTCTGGTATAATGCACAATATACCAACAATTCCGGGTCAAGCCCCCATCAATTCCAAAATATACAGGCTACCGGAATCACAAAAACCAATTATAAACAAGCAAATATCTGAAATGCTAGCGGAAAAAATTAATGTTCCTAGTAAAAGCCCTTGGAATTGGAACTGGAATCCTCAATTGCTGGTTGTTCCTAAGAAACCGGGGCTAGACGGTGAAAAGCGTTGGCGAATTGTCATAGATTTTCGGAAACTTAATGAGAAAACAGTGGGCGACGCTTATCCACTACCCAGAATAGAGGACATACTCGACCAACTGGGCAACTCTAGATATTTTTCAACTCTTGATCTGCGAAGCGGCTACCATCAGGTATTAGTCAAGTAAAGACTGCGAAAAAACAGCGTTCAGTACGGCTCTTGGGCATTATGAATTCTTACGAATGCCATTCGGTCTGAAAGGAGCTCCGGCTACTTTCCAGCGATTAATGAATTATGCATTGTCATCGATCGTTTGAGGCTAAATAAGCTAAAGCTTCAACCTGAAAAATGCAATTTCTTAAGAAAAGAAGTGATTTATTTGGGCCACAAATGTACTAATACTGGTGCTTTACCTGACCCGGGTAAAGTTGCATGCGTTCTAAATTTCCCAAGACCAACCAATAGTAAAGGACTACAATCTTTTCTTGGTTTATGCAATTACTACCGAAAATTTATAAAAAACCACGCAGAACTAACTTTACCACTTACGAAATTGCTTCGCAAAAATGTGAAGTTCCGATGGAATGAAAAATGCGAAACAAGTTTTAATAACATTAAGGCCATATTGACGAGTCCTCCTATTTTAAGATATCCAAATTTTAAAGACCCATTTCTACTCACCACTGACGCTAGCAATGAGTCTTTGGGAGCTGTTTTATCCCATTGATGCCCTGGAAACGATCTTCCTATTTCATACGCCAGTCGGGCTCTTAATTCCGCTGAAAAAAATTATTCGACAACAGAAAAAGAACTACTGGCAATAGTGTGGGCTGTCAGGAATTACCGATGTTATTTACAAGGTAGACATTCTATGATATAAGTTAACACAATTTACGTTCACGGAGAACGTTCTCACAATCCAGCCAGCGCAGACAAGGTGCCGACACCCGAAACCTGCACGCGCAACATCCCACATCAACAACTATCAACATCCAACATAGACGACATCCGAAACCTGCACAATAGCCACATTCCTGCACGTACGACAATTCGTATGAATGAGTACTGTGGGAACACATCGCCGCCGTTAGATTAAGAATAGTATTTAAGCCATAGATTTTAAGAAAACAGTGTTCAGTTGTAATATAGGCAGAATCGCTGCCAGTTTTAATAAAGTTTTTTATTTAAAAACAAACATTCAAGTTTGTTTAATTGGCGCCCGAGCAGGGACCCGGTATCAGTATCGCGGTAGTGTAAAGTGTTGCAGATAGTTCGCGAAATAGATACGCATTAAGCCGACCTCAAGAAGCTCGCCGCGTTCGCGTAGTAACCTTTTCTCCGTCTAAAGCAGTAACGCATATAAGTCGACCTCAAGAAGTTCGCCGTGTAGTGACATTTTCTCCGTCTGAAGCAACAACGCACATAAGTCGACCTCAAGAAGCTCGCCGTGTAGTGACATTAAAGTGGAAAGTGACATTTTCTCCGTCTGAAGCAATAACGCACATAAGCCGACCTCAAGAAGCTCGCCGTGTAGTGACAGTAAAGTGAAAAGTGACATTTTCTCCGTCTAAAGCAGCAGCGCACATAAGTCGACCTCAAGAAGCTCGCCGTGTAGTGGGAAAAGAGAACCTGCAAGAGGTACTGTACTGGGTCTGAGTAACACTGAACCAACCAACGTGGGATGCTCGCCGCAACGATAGTATTGTAAGCCTAGAAATTAAGCATAGTGAAACTTAGTTTATTAGTGTCATAAGTACTACTATTATATGGGCAAAAACACCTTGTTTGCCTCCAGCTCCACCAGTACCCTTGGTCCGTACTTTGTTTCACACCTCATAGTATGAATAATGCGGTACTTCTTCTTCAGAGCAAGCACTTTCATGCTCTCTAGGGGCTTAGCCTTGCCAAATTTGTTGAGTACTTCCATTTTCTTCGTAGGATTTAATAAAACTGATGGTTTCTTGCTGCAATACCGGGGTTTTTATACCCGAATCTTAAAGCTTCGTTAGCATTGAGCATCTTTGGTTACACGAATTCAAAATCAATAATCGTTATTCCAAACAATTTCGCTAGTCCGCGGTTCCCTACTATAATTTTTCATATATGTAAATATAGAACGTTCTGAAATAAAAGCGGAAGGTTGTTTTTCAAACGAACATTGGTGCTGTTGGTTGGTCGCTTGGATGCGTTATTGTCATCAATCCTACTGTTGATTGTTATGACGACTTCATCTTGTGAGGAATGCTGATTTAACATAACTCGGTAGTCCGTGTTCATCAGCATTGAGTATCTCTGGTTACACGAATCCAAAATCAATAATCGTTATTCCAAACAATTTCGCTAGTCCGCGGTTCCCTATTGCTTCCGTAGAATAATTTTTCATATAAATATAGAAGGTTCTGATTAAATGAATTCAGTTGAAGACTTACAAATAACCATCACCCATATAATCAAGAATACAATGCTGGCTGCAAAAGTTATAGGATACCTCGAAGGTTTCGAGATTGCTTGCTGGGAGTATTCAGAAATAGTAGAGTTTCTGAAAAAAGAAGCCCTGGAATATAGAAGGACGCGGTCGATTCCCGTAATGAGGGGCATAGCTCATATGCTCCTCGGATTGGATTTGATCGCTAGAGCTGAACATTTTGATGACATACCGTTTGTACCGGAAATATTTATAATGCTTGTATAAATAAAGCTTTAAATTACCCATCAAAATAAATTTTTGTGTTCTTATTTTCAATCAATGATTTATTTTTCAGGTTTCACTAATGGATTTCCCTCTTATTTCTGTTGCAGTTATATCAATTTCATTTGTTCTGCTCTCATAAATCATTGCGACACATATAACCTACATTCGTAAAATTGTATTCTTTTATACCTACATATATACCTATACTCATATTCCTCCTTGCCAATCACGCAATTCTCCACCGAGAGCACTCAAAATCTCAACCTCCCCTTACCTACATCCCGTAAACAAAACCATCAACCTTGAACCTTAACTAACCGAACAACTAAATGCAACGCTTATCTCCAAGCAAACCGACCACCCTCACGAATCTTAAAACAGATCCATCAACCAACCAACGCATTAGGTATTGATTTCGCAAATAATCATAAACAAAATAAATCCACCAACTACCATTATTGATTTCGCAATAATAATAAACAAAAATATGTAGATCCACCAACTACCGATATACCACCAGCCTGCGCATTATTGATTACGCATTTATGTTTGTTGTTCTACATTCGCCCATGATAATGATAAAGATGAGACTATCGCTACGTCGTCCAACCATGGACTGGATTATGTGTTCGCAAAGATAACAATTTTGCCATCTCAACCTCACTGCATATGAATCTTTCTCCCCTTGCCCGCATTCCGTGAACAAACCATCAACCTTGAACCTTAACCAACCGCACAACTAAATGTGACAAAATTAATTGCCTTATCTCCCAAGCGAGCCGACCACCACGAATCTAAAAATAGATCCACCAACTATCGATCCCGCCAGCCAGCGCATTAGGTATTGATTTCGCAATAATAATAAACAAAATAGATCCACCGACCAGCCTGCGCATTATTGATTACGCATTTATGTTTGTTGTTCTACATTCGGATATGCCCTTGATAAATCGCTATAAACCATGGACTGGATTATGTGTTCGCAAAGATAACAATTTTCCATGGGCTGGATTATTGCCTTCGCCTACATTGAACATCGCTAACATATCTGAACCCCTTGCCAGCATATGAACCCCTCTCCCTCTTGCCAACATTCCGCAAAAAAACCAACACTCGCCCACCATGACTCACCCCACCTTAACCAAACCTACACAACCAAAAAAAAAACAACAAAATCAACAACTCATTACCTACCACCTACGCATAGCCACACACCCAGCCACAGCCAATCTTCCATCTCGCTCTATCTCTCTCGCACATTTTCTGTCTCTTTCTAGCACAGAATTCCCAGGACCAACCGACCCAATACCTACTCAGCCAGGTTCTAACATCAGAGCAGGAAAGTGAACTGGTGGTCTATTTAAAAAAATGCTCAAAACTTTATCATGAAATGACATTTAAAATGACAAAGCAATTTGTATTCACATACGTTAAAAGAAATAAGATTAACTATTCCGTTTCCTGGAATGAGAATAGACAAGCAGGAAAGGCTTGCTCACTGGGTTTATGAGGCGAAATGGCTCCATTAGTCTACGCAAGCCTGAGAATACAAGCATGGCTCGTCTACATGGGTTCAAAAAGGCTCCAGTGGCGCATTTTTTTGACAATTTAAAGCGTCAATATAAAAAATAAAAATACAACTTTGGACCAGAAAGAATATACAACTTGGACGAAACTGGAATAACCACAGTTCTTGAGACACCAAGGCAAGGGTAAAATCCATTACCTACCAGGAATAATAAATAGGTACCTATTTATATTTATCTATTTTTCAGGTTATTGCTGAAAAGGGAAAGCGCACTGTTAACATCTGCGGAAAGAGGTAGGTTAGTTCTATTGATTGGCATTATTAGCGCCACAGGAAATCATGCTCCACCTATTTATGTGTTTCTTAGGAAGCGCATGAATCCAAGCTTCCTGACTGGGTTTACTTTCGGACAGTGGTTGGATGAATAGCGACATCTTTCCGGATGTACTAGCTCATTTAAAAAAGCACACTAACTGTTCAAAAGAAAGTCTAATTTTATTACTTTTGGACAACCATACATCCCATTGCGGGTTAGATTCCGTTATATATTGCCGCGATAACGGAATAGTGATGCTTTCATTCCCCCCTCATACGTCACACAAACTCCAACCGTTAGATATAACTGTCTACGGACCTTTCAAAACATTGTGTTGTATTGTTTTAATGTTTTCCCCTCGATAGATTTGTTGCGGGACTTGCATTAACACTTGGCGATTTTTCATTGAATAACTATTTCATAACAAACGTTTCGGTCGCACTTTATTGTTTAGAATGTTTTAAGTAATATTTGGCGTGCGTCGTGCTGTGTATTAACGATAAATTTTATTGTGAAAAACGAATATAAATCGGGAGAGAAAAATAAAACACACACAAAAATGCTTGACACTTCCAACACTTTTCATTCATTCATTTCATTCATTTTCAATGGTCCGCTTGTCCATTAAGTGGGTCGCGGGTGTAGGTTGCTCAAGTGGACCCTCCATAGCTCTCGATCCTTAGCCATCGACTCTAAATCATCAAGGGCAATCCCCATACGGGTAAAGGAGAGATTATGAATTTGATCTAACCATCTCATCCTGGGTCTACCTAGGGGACGGTACGGATAGCACGTCGTGGAATCCTGGTCGGGGACATGCGTTTAACATGACCAAACCACCGGAGCATGGATCGCTCCGTCCGGAGAAGTAGCTGCTCGACATTGAGTTCCTCACGCATTCTGGTATTTCTGATGCGATCTCTACGGGTCACACCAGCAATACTACGGAGAAATCTCATTTCGGCAGCGTGTATTCGCGATCTTATTCTTTCGGTCATTACCCAAACCTCATGACCATAGGTAAGAGTTGGAACAAACACCGAATTAAAGACTGACAACTTAGCTTTGACACCAACACTTTACTTTAACAACTAACTATTTTCTAGTGTCTGCTCTGCCTCCGAACATGCATTTTTTTGACAGTGCGCTGAAGGTGATAGATGATACCTTTGAGAACGCTGGCAGTGACCAGTTCACTCAGGTAATTTGAATTAGTGTAGATAAAAGGTAGACATACATAAGATAGATAAGCGGGATATGCGAATAAGACACGATAATAAAATTATTAATTCGTGGAAAGAAATATGAAGTGTTTGAATATAAGGTAGGATAGGTAGGATATAGGAGACATATTTGCGTATGCAATGGTAATTTGAAATAGAGTGAAGGCAGGCATATTTACGTATGCAACATTCGGTTGCTTTTCGTCGTCCATTCAGAAATTACCTAAGTCGTAGAAGGATCACTAAATCAAAAGTAAGAACAACTAAAAAATATTTAAGCGATCCGAAAGTGCTATAAATATTGTGTTTTCAGTTAAAAAGCACAGACTACATAGGAGCTGACTTATTCGTGGTCGAGGTAAGCTTGCATCCATATAAGTAGTTTGGTAAATATTTTTTTAATTATAGATGTGTTCCAAATAGGGACATCAGTGCGTTGGAAATTTAAGGATTCAATTCCTGGTGTATTGTGTGTGACATAGTGCCAGAGACAACTTAATTTGTGTCCATATACAAAATTCCTTCATGCACACGTGTTTGTCTTCATGTACTAATCTGCATGAAGCACACGTGCCATCAAATCATTTCCAGCAAAACACAAGTTTTTTACACAACAAAATCTCGAGCAAAATATACTGCGAACTCTGCCATACTGGCAGGTGCATACCAACAGCAGGATCACACAATTAGAGAAAAGAGGAAAAGTCCTGACTCCTGTTCGACAAATCATCAGACATCCAGCCGCAAAACCCCAACAACAGTTCATCGAACCAGATCACACCAGCAGATGATATCCTGTTTAACAGTGTCTAAAATAGTGAGAATTGTTTTTCTTATTGCATACTGGATAGTTCTTAATTTTCCATAGGATAGGATTTACATCTTGTTTAAACTCGCGTTCTATACGTTTTTACGTACTTAACAGAAATTTAAATTAACTTCACCTCATCAACAATAAAAAATTCCATTGCATTGAATCTCATAAAGCGTAACGATAAATCTTCTATACTTATTTAAAATTTGGCTAAAAAATTTGTTATTTGTTCGTACATTTTAGGAATCCCCTCCGGAAAAGTCGGGAAATTGGAAAAATCGAAAATTTATTTTTTTTTTTGTATGGAATTTTGTGTGCAATTGTTCCGGAATGGCTTTTCGAATGGAAAAATAAAAAATTCCGGAAAACGACAACAATTTTAATTGTTTTCGACGAAATTTTGCACTTTCTTTGATTCTGGCAATAATTCGGTCAAGATCTCAAATTGCGTTGGTGGTTGCATCCTCTCGCATTGCTGCCACATTGTTGGGAGGCAGTCGAACTGCACATTCCGCTTTGAAGCTGCCGATGAATCTTTGACGACAGCGAAATTGATGCGGGAATGCAAAATCATCATTTGGGATGAATGCACGATGGCGCATAAACGAGCTTTGGAGGCAGTTGACCGAACGATGAAGGACTTACGCAGTGATTCGAAATGATTTGGTGGGACAATGACATTGCTCTCCGGAGATCTTCGTCAAACGCTTCCGGTCATCCCGAAATCAACTGCTGCCGATAAACTTAATGCGTGCCTGAAATCGTCGTCTTTATGGCGGCATGTCAAGAAGTTGAAATTGACCACGAACATGAGAGTCGCATTGCAGAACGACCCATCTGCTGCTGAATTCTCAAGACAACTGCTGGCGCTTGGCCAGCTGGATTGATATAGTTCCCGGCAAATTTTTACGAGTTCACATCATTATAGGAGGAACTCATCACCAAAGTGTTGTGCCACTAACATGCGCGAGAGCATTCCACATTATATTTGTTAATTTCACAGAAAAATATCTGTGCCAGTAGAATCAGTCAATAAACGTTTCTTCAATAAAATTGTTTTTCTGTATTTTTTTTAATAATAACTAAAAGACGGTTATTTTACTCGCGTGTTCTCCTTTTTCGCGTCAGAGTGAAACTGCGGCAGAGCACGGCTTGCGTAGCGATAATCGATATGACTCGATGTTGGGATATTATCCAAATATAAAAAAAACTGTTGCGGACGCTCTCTTTTCGGCTGCTGCTATATATACATTTGTATATATCTAATAAGCAGATTCGGGAACCGAATTATATAGGGTGGGCGTCCGCAAATTTCTGTGGACACCAAATAGAAATTAACACTTGCACGTTATTATAGATAATTTTACATACCTAGTTTCTTATTCGTTTTTGTTTTCTTATTTGTTACTATTTTAAGGATGGATGAGTGCGTGGGTCAGGATATGTAAAGATCTGGCTAATCCTGTTACCACATGCAGCTTGTTTGGCAGGTTTTTGCGCGTGATTTTTACGGCGTGGTAGCGATTAAAATATATAGGTGCGCTATGGAAATTATACAAATATGTATAATTAATTGTATGCTTCTATTGCACAAAAAAAAATACCATGCTTACCTCCAGTATTTCACTCCGAATGTATGGAGTTTAATTGAAATTTCTTGGCGACTTTGCGGATTACAAGACGCTACCACGATCACTGTCTGCAGGCAAAAGAAAGAGCTTGCAATTCTCGCTTGCGAGGTAAGTGGTTCTTGCGCGTAAGTGCTATCGTTCAGTGGTAACCAAGTTTGAACTGCGGTGATAGTAATAAATCACTCTTGTAGGGAATATTCGTTAAATGTCCGGTTTGTGTCGGGACTATGGGGAGTCGACGGTTTCTTTTGAAACTGAACGAAACTTAATTTGTATTAGGGATATTAGGTTTAAGGTGTACGCTACACAAGAACAACTAAATTTAAAAATACCACCTCGTTGTAAAATGATATTTAAAGTAAATACCACAAGTACAGAAGAAATGATATGTGTATCTGAAGAAGTTAGGAGTGGAGTTTATATTGCTAATTGCATAGTTAGACCCATGAATAATCAAGTACACATAGGAGTTCTGAATACAACTTCCGAGAAAATAAATTCCTTGCCTGGAATTTGAGCCCCTAAATAAATTCTCCGTAAACTCTTTGAAAGGTAAAGAGTTCACCGGACAGAATTTCCGTTATTATCAGGAAAAAAGAGGCTCAAGTCAGATGCTTCGGAGTAAACAAAAATCGGAACACACCAATATTCATACTGTGAATAGCCAAATGTGTTCCGATACTCAGTCTGTAAAACGAATCAGACTTTTGAGCGAGAATTTACGTTTCGATGAAACACTGAGCGTAAAAGAAAAGGAAAGTGTTTTGCAATTATGTCATGAATATAACGACATATTTAGCCTTCCAGGTGACAAACTCTCTTTTACCTCTGGTATAATGCACAATATACCAACAATTCCGGGTCAAGCCCCCATCAATTCCAAAATATACAGGCTACCGGAATCACAAAAACCAATTATAAACAAGCAAATATCTGAAATGCTAGCGGAAAAAATTAATGTTCCTAGTAAAAGCCCTTGGAATTGGAATTGGAATCCTCAATTGCTGGTTGTTCCTAAGAAACCGGGGCTAGACGGTGAAAAGCGTTGGCGAATTGTCATAGATTTTCGGAAACTTAATGAGAAAACAGTGGGCGACGCTTATCCACTACCCAGAATAGAGGACATACTCGACCAACTGGGCAACTCTAGATATTTTTCAACTCTTGATCTGCGAAGCGGCTACCATCAGGTATTAGTCAAGTAAAGACTGCGAAAAAACAGCGTTCAGTACGGCTCTTGGGCATTATGAATTCTTACGAATGCCATTCGGTCTGAAAGGAGCTCCGGCTACTTTCCAGCGATTAATGAATTATGCATTGTCATCGATCGTTTGAGGCTAAATAAGCTAAAGCTTCAACCTGAAAAATGCAATTTCTTAAGAAAAGAAGTGATTTATTTGGGCCACAAATGTACTAATACTGGTGCTTTACCTGACTCGGGTAAAGTTGCATGCGTTCTAAATTTCCCAAGACCAACCAATAGTAAAGGACTACAATCTTTTCTTGGTTTATGCAATTACTACCGAAAATTTATAAAAAACCACGCAGAACTAACTTTACCACTTACGAAATTGCTTCGCAAAAATGTGAAGTTCCGATGGAATGAAAAATGCGAAACAAGTTTTAATAACATTAAGGCCATATTGACGAGTCCTCCTATTTTAAGATATCCAAATTTTAAAGACCCATTTCTACTCACCACTGACGCTAGCAATGAGTCTTTGGGAGCTGTTTTATCCCATTGATGCCCTGGAAACGATCTTCCTATTTCATACGCCAGTCGGGCTCTTAATTCCGCTGAAAAAAATTATTCGACAACAGAAAAAGAACTACTGGCAATAGTGTGGGCTGTCAGGAATTACCGATGTTATTTACAAGGTAGACATTCTATGATATAAGTTAACACAATTTACGTTCACGGAGAACGTTCTCACAATCCAGCCAGCGCAGACAAGGTGCCGACACCCGAAACCTGCACGCGCAACATCCCACATCAACAACTATCAACATCCAACATAGACGACATCCGAAACCTGCACAATAGCCACATTCCTGCACGTACGACAATTCGTATGAATGAGTACTGTGGGAACACATCGCCGCCGTTAGATTAAGAATAGTATTTAAGCCATAGATTTTAAGAAAACAGTGTTCAGTTGTAATATAGGCAGAATCGCTGCCAGTTTTAATAAAGTTTTTTATTTAAAAACAAACATTCAAGTTTGTTTAATTGGCGCCCGAGCAGGGACCCGGTATCAGTATCGCGGTAGTGTAAAGTGTTGCAGATAGTTCGCGAAATAGATACGCATTAAGCCGACCTCAAGAAGCTCGCCGCGTTCGCGTAGTAACCTTTTCTCCGTCTAAAGCAGTAACGCATATAAGTCGACCTCAAGAAGCTCGCCGTGTAGTGACATTTTCTCCGTCTGAAGCAACAACGCACATAAGTCGACCTCAAGAAGCTCGCCGTGTAGTGACATTAAAGTGGAAAGTGACATTTTCTCCGTCTGAAGCAATAACGCACATAAGCCGACCTCAAGAAGCTCGCCGTGTAGTGACAGTAAAGTGAAAAGTGACATTTTCTCCGTCTAAAGCAGCAGCGCACATAAGTCGACCTCAAGAAGCTCGCCGTGTAGTGGGAAAAGAGAACCTGCAAGAGGTACTGTACTGGGTCTGAGTAACACTGAACCAACCAACGTGGGATGCTCGCCGCAACGATAGTATTGTAAGCCTAGAAATTAAGCATAGTGAAACTTAGTTTATTAGTGTCATAAGTACTACTATTATATGGGCAAAAACACCTTGTTTGCCTCCAGCTCCACCAGTACCCTTGGTCCGTACTTTGTTTCACACCTCATAGTATGAATAATGCGGTACTTCTTCTTCAGAGCAAGCACTTTCATGCTCTCTAGGGGCTTAGCCTTGCCAAATTTGTTGAGTACTTCCATTTTCTTCGTAGGATTTAATAAAACTGATGGTTTCTTGCTGCAATACCGGGGTTTTTATACCCGAATCTTAAAGCTTCGTTAGCATTGAGCATCTTTGGTTACACGAATTCAAAATCAATAATCGTTATTCCAAACAATTTCGCTAGTCCGCGGTTCCCTACTATAATTTTTCATATATGTAAATATAGAACGTTCTGAAATAAAAGCGGAAGGTTGTTTTTCAAACGAACATTGGTGCTGTTGGTTGGTCGCTTGGATGCGTTATTGTCATCAATCCTACTGTTGATTGTTATGACGACTTCATCTTGTGAGGAATGCTGATTTAACATAACTCGGTAGTCCGTGTTCATCAGCATTGAGTATCTCTGGTTACACGAATCCAAAATCAATAATCGTTATTCCAAACAATTTCGCTAGTCCGCGGTTCCCTATTGCTTCCGTAGAATAATTTTTCATATAAATATAGAAGGTTCTGATTAAATGAATTCAGTTGAAGACTTACAAATAACCATCACCCATATAATCAAGAATACAATGCTGGCTGCAAAAGTTATAGGATACCTCGAAGGTTTCGAGATTGCTTGCTGGGAGTATTCAGAAATAGTAGAGTTTCTGAAAAAAGAAGCCCTGGAATATAGAAGGACGCGGTCGATTCCCGTAATGAGGGGCATAGCTCATATGCTCCTCGGATTGGATTTGATCGCTAGAGCTGAACATTTTGATGACATACCGTTTGTACCGGAAATATTTATAATGCTTGTATAAATAAAGCTTTAAATTACCCATCAAAATAAATTTTTGTGTTCTTATTTTCAATCAATGATTTATTTTTCAGGTTTCACTAATGGATTTCCCTCTTATTTCTGTTGCAGTTATATCAATTTCATTTGTTCTGCTCTCATAAATCATTGCGACACATATAACCTACATTCGTAAAATTGTATTCTTTTATACCTACATATATACCTATACTCATATTCCTCCTTGCCAATCACGCAATTCTCCACCGAGAGCACTCAAAATCTCAACCTCCCCTTACCTACATCCCGTAAACAAAACCATCAACCTTGAACCTTAACTAACCGAACAACTAAATGCAACGCTTATCTCCAAGCAAACCGACCACCCTCACGAATCTTAAAACAGATCCATCAACCAACCAACGCATTAGGTATTGATTTCGCAAATAATCATAAACAAAATAAATCCACCAACTACCATTATTGATTTCGCAATAATAATAAACAAAAATATGTAGATCCACCAACTACCGATATACCACCAGCCTGCGCATTATTGATTACGCATTTATGTTTGTTGTTCTACATTCGCCCATGATAATGATAAAGATGAGACTATCGCTACGTCGTCCAACCATGGACTGGATTATGTGTTCGCAAAGATAACAATTTTGCCATCTCAACCTCACTGCATATGAATCTTTCTCCCCTTGCCCGCATTCCGTGAACAAACCATCAACCTTGAACCTTAACCAACCGCACAACTAAATGTGACAAAATTAATTGCCTTATCTCCCAAGCGAGCCGACCACCACGAATCTAAAAATAGATCCACCAACTATCGATCCCGCCAGCCAGCGCATTAGGTATTGATTTCGCAATAATAATAAACAAAATAGATCCACCGACCAGCCTGCGCATTATTGATTACGCATTTATGTTTGTTGTTCTACATTCGGATATGCCCTTGATAAATCGCTATAAACCATGGACTGGATTATGTGTTCGCAAAGATAACAATTTTCCATGGGCTGGATTATTGCCTTCGCCTACATTGAACATCGCTAACATATCTGAACCCCTTGCCAGCATATGAACCCCTCTCCCTCTTGCCAACATTCCGCAAAAAAACCAACACTCGCCCACCATGACTCACCCCACCTTAACCAAACCTACACAACCAAAAAAAAAACAACAAAATCAACAACTCATTACCTACCACCTACGCATAGCCACACACCCAGCCACAGCCAATCTTCCATCTCGCTCTATCTCTCTCGCACATTTTCTGTCTCTTTCTAGCACAGAATTCCCAGGACCAACCGACCCAATACCTACTCAGCCAGGTTCTAACATCAGAGCAGGAAAGTGAACTGGTGGTCTATTTAAAAAAATGCTCAAAACTTTATCATGAAATGACATTTAAAATGACAAAGCAATTTGTATTCACATACGTTAAAAGAAATAAGATTAACTATTCCGTTTCCTGGAATGAGAATAGACAAGCAGGAAAGGCTTGCTCACTGGGTTTATGAGGCGAAATGGCTCCATTAGTCTACGCAAGCCTGAGAATACAAGCATGGCTCGTCTACATGGGTTCAAAAAGGCTCCAGTGGCGCATTTTTTTGACAATTTAAAGCGTCAATATAAAAAATAAAAATACAACTTTGGACCAGAAAGAATATACAACTTGGACGAAACTGGAATAACCACAGTTCTTGAGACACCAAGGCAAGGGTAAAATCCATTACCTACCAGGAATAATAAATAGGTACCTATTTATATTTATCTATTTTTCAGGTTATTGCTGAAAAGGGAAAGCGCACTGTTAACATCTGCGGAAAGAGGTAGGTTAGTTCTATTGATTGGCATTATTAGCGCCACAGGAAATCATGCTCCACCTATTTATGTGTTTCTTAGGAAGCGCATGAATCCAAGCTTCCTGACTGGGTTTACTTTCGGACAGTGGTTGGATGAATAGCGACATCTTTCCGGATGTACTAGCTCATTTAAAAAAGCACACTAACTGTTCAAAAGAAAGTCTAATTTTATTACTTTTGGACAACCATACATCCCATTGCGGGTTAGATTCCGTTATATATTGCCGCGATAACGGAATAGTGATGCTTTCATTCCCCCCTCATACGTCACACAAACTCCAACCGTTAGATATAACTGTCTACGGACCTTTCAAAACATTGTGTTGTATTGTTTTAATGTTTTCCCCTCGATAGATTTGTTGCGGGACTTGCATTAACACTTGGCGATTTTTCATTGAATAACTATTTCATAACAAACGTTTCGGTCGCACTTTATTGTTTAGAATGTTTTAAGTAATATTTGGCGTGCGTCGTGCTGTGTATTAACGATAAATTTTATTGTGAAAAACGAATATAAATCGGGAGAGAAAAATAAAACACACACAAAAATGCTTGACACTTCCAACACTTTTCATTCATTCATTTCATTCATTTTCAATGGTCCGCTTGTCCATTAAGTGGGTCGCGGGTGTAGGTTGCTCAAGTGGACCCTCCATAGCTCTCGATCCTTAGCCATCGACTCTAAATCATCAAGGGCAATCCCCATACGGGTAAAGGAGAGATTATGAATTTGATCTAACCATCTCATCCTGGGTCTACCTAGGGGACGGTACGGATAGCACGTCGTGGAATCCTGGTCGGGGACATGCGTTTAACATGACCAAACCACCGGAGCATGGATCGCTCCGTCCGGAGAAGTAGCTGCTCGACATTGAGTTCCTCACGCATTCTGGTATTTCTGATGCGATCTCTACGGGTCACACCAGCAATACTACGGAGAAATCTCATTTCGGCAGCGTGTATTCGCGATCTTATTCTTTCGGTCATTACCCAAACCTCATGACCATAGGTAAGAGTTGGAACAAACACCGAATTAAAGACTGACAACTTAGCTTTGACACCAACACTTTACTTTAACAACTAACTATTTTCTAGTGTCTGCTCTGCCTCCGAACATGCATTTTTTTGACAGTGCGCTGAAGGTGATAGATGATACCTTTGAGAACGCTGGCAGTGACCAGTTCACTCAGGTAATTTGAATTAGTGTAGATAAAAGGTAGACATACATAAGATAGATAAGCGGGATATGCGAATAAGACACGATAATAAAATTATTAATTCGTGGAAAGAAATATGAAGTGTTTGAATATAAGGTAGGATAGGTAGGATATATGAGACATATTTGCGTATGCAATGGTAATTTGAAATAGAGTGAAGGCAGGCATATTTACGTATGCAACATTCGGTTGCTTTTCGTCGTCCATTCAGAAATTACCTAAGTCGTAGAAGGATCACTAAATCAAAAGTAAGAACAACTAAAAAATATTTAAGCGATCCGAAAGTGCTATAAATATTGTGTTTTCAGTTAAAAAGCACAGACTACATAGGAGCTGACTTATTCGTGGTCGAGGTAAGCTTGCATCCATATAAGTAGTTTGGTAAATATTTTTTTAATTATAGATGTGTTCCAAATAGGGACATCAGTGCGTTGGAAATTTAAGGATTCAATTCCTGGTGTATTGTGTGTGACATAGTGCCAGAGACAACTTAATTTGTGTCCATATACAAAATTCCTTCATGCACACGTGTTTGTCTTCATGTACTAATCTGCATGAAGCACACGTGCCATCAAATCATTTCCAGCAAAACACAAGTTTTTTACACAACAAAATCTCGAGCAAAATATACTGCGAACTCTGCCATACTGGCAGGTGCATACCAACAGCAGGATCAAACAATTAGAGAAAAGAGGAAAAGTCCTGACTCCTGTTCGACAAATCATCAGACATCCAGCCGCAAAACCCCAACAACAGTTCATCGAACCAGATCACACCAGCAGATGATATCCTGTTTAACAGTGTCTAAAATAGTGAGAATTGTTTTTCTTATTGCATACTGGATAGTTCTTAATTTTCCATAGGATAGGATTTACATCTTGTTTAAACTCGCGTTCTATACGTTTTTACGTACTTAACAGAAATTTAAATTAACTTCACCTCATCAACAATAAAAAATTCCATTGCATTGAATCTCATAAAGCGTAACGATAAATCTTCTATACTTATTTAAAATTTGGCTAAAAAATTTGTTATTTGTTCGTACATTTTAGGAATCCCCTCCGGAAAAGTCGGGAAATTGGAAAAATCGAAAATTTATTTTTTTTTTTGTATGGAATTTTGTGTGCAATTGTTCCGGAATGGCTTTTCGAATGGAAAAATAAAAAATTCCGGAAAACGACAACAATTTTAATTGTTTTCGACGAAATTTTGCACTTTCTTTGATTCTGGCAATAATTCGGTCAAGATCTCAAATTGCGTTGGTGGTTGCATCCTCTCGCATTGCTGCCACATTGTTGGGAGGCAGTCGAACTGCACATTCCGCTTTGAAGCTGCCGATGAATCTTTGACGACAGCGAAATTGATGCGGGAATGCAAAATCATCATTTGGGATGAATGCACGATGGCGCATAAACGAGCTTTGGAGGCAGTTGACCGAACGATGAAGGACTTACGCAGTGATTCGAAATGATTTGGTGGGACAATGACATTGCTCTCCGGAGATCTTCGTCAAACGCTTCCGGTCATCCCGAAATCAACTGCTGCCGATAAACTTAATGCGTGCCTGAAATCGTCGTCTTTATGGCGGCATGTCAAGAAGTTGAAATTGACCACGAACATGAGAGTCGCATTGCAGAACGACCCATCTGCTGCTGAATTCTCAAGACAACTGCTGGCGCTTGGCCAGCTGGATTGATATAGTTCCCGGCAAATTTTTACGAGTTCACATCATTATAGGAGGAACTCATCACCAAAGTGTTGTGCCACTAACATGCGCGAGAGCATTCCACATTATATTTGTTAATTTCACAGAAAAATATCTGTGCCAGTAGAATCAGTCAATAAACGTTTCTTCAATAAAATTGTTTTTCTGTATTTTTTTTAATAATAACTAAAAGACGGTTATTTTACTCGCGTGTTCTCCTTTTTCGCGTCAGAGTGAAACTGCGGCAGAGCACGGCTTGCGTAGCGATAATCGATATGACTCGATGTTGGGATATTATCCAAATATAAAAAAAACTGTTGCGGACGCTCTCTTTTCGGCTGCTGCTATATATACATTTGTATATATCTAATAAGCAGATTCGGGAACCGAATTATATAGGGTGGGCGTCCGCAAATTTCTGTGGACACCAAATAGAAATTAACACTTGCACGTTATTATAGATAATTTTACATACCTAGTTTCTTATTCGTTTTTGTTTTCTTATTTGTTACTATTTTAAGGATGGATGAGTGCGTGGGTCAGGATATGTAAAGATCTGGCTAATCCTGTTACCACATGCAGCTTGTTTGGCAGGTTTTTGCGCGTGATTTTTACGGCGTGGTAGCGATTAAAATATATAGGTGCGCTATGGAAATTATACAAATATGTATAATTAATTGTATGCTTCTATTGCACAAAAAAAAATACCATGCTTACCTCCAGTATTTCACTCCGAATGTATGGAGTTTAATTGAAATTTCTTGGCGACTTTGCGGATTACAAGACGCTACCACGATCACTGTCTGCAGGCAAAAGAAAGAGCTTGCAATTCTCGCTTGCGAGGTAAGTGGTTCTTGCGCGTAAGTGCTATCGTTCAGTGGTAACCAAGTTTGAACTGCGGTGATAGTAATAAATCACTCTTGTAGGGAATATTCGTTAAATGTCCGGTTTGTGTCGGGACTATGGGGAGTCGACGGTTTCTTTTGAAACTGAACGAAACTTAATTTGTATTAGGGATATTAGGTTTAAGGTGTACGCTACACAAGAACAACTAAATTTAAAAATACCACCTCGTTGTAAAATGATATTTAAAGTAAATACCACGAGTACAGAAGAAATGATATGTGTATCTAAAGAAGTTAGGAGTCGAGTTTATATTGCTAATTGCATAGTTAGACCCATGAATAATCAAGTACACATAGGAGTTCTGAATACAACTTCCGAGAAAATAAATTCAGAATCTATTATTCCTTGCCTGGAATTTGAGCCCCTAAACAAATTCTCCGTAAACTCTTTGAAAGGTAAAGAGTTCACCGGACAGGATTTCCGTTATTATCAGGAAAAAAGAGGCTCAAGTCAGATGCTTCGGAGTAAACAAAAATCGGAACACACCAATATTCATACTGTGAATAGCCAAATGTGTTCCGATACTCAGTCTGTAAAACGAATCAGACTTTTGAGCGAGAATTTACGTTTCGATGAAACACTGAGCGTAAAAGAAAAGGAAAGTGTTTTGCAATTATGTCATGAATATAACGACATATTTAGCCTTCCAGGTGACAAACTCTCTTTTACCTCTGGTATAATGCACAATATACCAACAATTCCGGGTCAAGCCCCCATCAATTCCAAAATATACAGGCTACCGGAATCACAAAAACCAATTATAAACAAGCAAATATCTGAAATGCTAGCGGAAAAAATTAATGTTCCTAGTAAAAGCCCTTGGAATTGGAATTGGAATCCTCAATTGCTGGTTGTTCCTAAGAAACCGGGGCTAGACGGTGAAAAGCGTTGGCGAATTGTCATAGATTTTCGGAAACTTAATGAGAAAACAGTGGGCGACGCTTATCCACTACCCAGAATAGAGGACATACTCGACCAACTGGGCAACTCTAGATATTTTTCAACTCTTGATCTGCGAAGCGGCTACCATCAGGTATTAGTCAAAAGTAAAGACTGCGAAAAAACAGCGTTCAGTACGGCTCTTGGGCATTATGAATTCTTACGAATGCCATTCGGTCTGAAAGGAGCTCCGGCTACTTTCCAGCGATTAATGAATTATGCATTGTCATCGATCGTTTGAGGCTAAATAAGCTAAAGCTTCAACCTGAAAAATGCAATTTCTTAAGAAAAGAAGTGATTTATTTGGGCCACAAATGTACTAATACTGGTGCTTTACCTGACCCGGGTAAAGTTGCATGCGTTCTAAATTTCCCAAGACCAACCAATAGTAAAGGACTACAATCTTTTCTTGGTTTATGCAATTACTACCGAAAATTTATAAAAAACCACGCAGAACTAACTTTACCACTTACGAAATTGCTTCGCAAAAATGTGAAGTTCCGATGGAATGAAAAATGCGAAACAAGTTTTAATAACATTAAGGCCATATTGACGAGTCCTCCTATTTTAAGATATCCAAATTTTAAAGACCCATTTCTACTCACCACTGACGCTAGCAATGAGTCTTTGGGAGCTGTTTTATCCCATTGATGCCCTGGAAACGATCTTCCTATTTCATACGCCAGTCGGGCTCTTAATTCCGCTGAAAAAAATTATTCGACAACAGAAAAAGAACTACTGGCAATAGTGTGGGCTGTCAGGAATTACCGATGTTATTTACAAGGTAGACATTCTATGATATAAGTTAACACAATTTACGTTCACGGAGAACGTTCTCACAATCCAGCCAGCGCAGACAAGGTGCCGACACCCGAAACCTGCACGCGCAACATCCCACATCAACAACTATCAACATCCAACATAGACGACATCCGAAACCTGCACAATAGCCACATTCCTGCACGTACGACAATTCGTATGAATGAGTACTGTGGGAACACATCGCCGCCGTTAGATTAAGAATAGTATTTAAGCCATAGATTTTAAGAAAACAGTGTTCAGTTGTAATATAGGCAGAATCGCTGCCAGTTTTAATAAAGTTTTTTATTTAAAAACAAACATTCAAGTTTGTTTAATTGGCGCCCGAGCAGGGACCCGGTATCAGTATCGCGGTAGTGTAAAGTGTTGCAGATAGTTCGCGAAATAGATACGCATTAAGCCGACCTCAAGAAGCTCGCCGCGTTCGTGTAGTAACCTTTTCTCCGTCTAAAGCAGTAACGCATATAAGTCGACCTCAAGAAGCTCGCCGTGTAGTGACATTTTCTCCGTCTGAAGCAACAACGCACATAAGTCGACCTCAAGAAGCTCGCCGTGTAGTGACATTAAAGTGGAAAGTGACATTTTCTCCGTCTGAAGCAATAACGCACATAAGCCGACCTCAAGAAGCTCGCCGTGTAGTGACAGTAAAGTGAAAAGTGACATTTTCTCCGTCTAAAGCAGCAGCGCACATAAGTCGACCTCAAGAAGCTCGCCGTGTAGTGGGAAAAGAGAACCTGCAAGAGGTACTGTACTGGGTCTGAGTAACACTGAACCAACCAACGTGGGATGCTCGCCGCAACGATAATATTGTAAGCCTAGAAATTAAGCATAGTGAAACTTAGTTTATTAGTGTCATAAGTACTACTATTATTTAATATTCATTTAATAACGTAATCGTAGAAAACCAGTTAAAAGATAATTTACCATTTTAAGAGTGTTCTATATTAAATTGCTATTCTTACTAGAGTTTAAGAGCTATTCTCTATCAAACATTTTAATTACCAAGCGTGAAAAAAAAATAACATTAATTATGCCAGACCTACGATCAGGTACTACCACTTCCAATAACTCCGGGAGTGCAAATCTTTTTGGAATGAATCCAACAAACCCACCAAATCCTTCAAACCCCACAAATAGTAATCCTCAAATCTCAATTGTCGACCCACCAAGAAATACGCAAAACCCGAATAGTTCATTTTTATCAAGTGCTTCACAAGCAGATACATCACCAGAAATAGGAACAACGCCAGCTTTAGATTCACTCATCTCTTCGATAGTTTGCCGAATCCTCGACCAGCAAGGTCGAAACCTGGTCCAAAGTGTTCTTAATCCTAATGCTCAACGTTTTCCTGGCATTGACCAGACAATAGAACCAGAACATAGACACAGATTGGAAGATTTAGATAAAGTACCCGACGTCGTAAGATGTCTTAGAGATTTTTCAGGAGTAGAAAATGATTTTTCCTCTTGGAAGAAAAGCGTAGATCGTGTCTTACACATCTACGAACACATTAAGGGAACGCCCAAGTATTATGGGATTCTTAATGTTATTAGGAACAAAATAGTTGGACAAGCGGATGCCGCTTTATACAATACACCCCTAAACTGGGAAAGCATCTGTCAGTGTTTATCAATGCACTACGCAGATAAACGCGATATTACGACTTTGGAATAAAAAATGACGTCGCTCGTCCAAGGTAACAGAAGCATTCAAGAGTATTATCAGGCAGTTTATTCACATTTATCATCGATCCTTAATAAGCTGTCATGCATAGAAATAAGCGCTGAGTCCATGAACCTATTGACTCAAACTTATAGGGATAAGGCCCTAGATACTTTTATCAGGGGTCTAAAAGGCGATCTACCGAGACTTCTCGGTATACGAGAACCAGTAGATCTTCCGCAGGCACTGCATCTTTGCCTGAAATTGGAAAACCAAAATTTCCGCGCGAATTACGCATCTATTAATCAAAAGAAATCACCCTATCCATCTTCTTCATTTGCACAACAAAGACAGTTTGCGCCTACCATGCAAAATCAAATGAATGGACCAGTGCACTATCCTCAGATAAATCCTGTACCTCTTGCACAGTCAAGACCAGTCTATAACAATTTTGTGCATCAAGCACAACCAAGACCTCCATACCAACATTATTCCCAACCTATTTTAGTAAACTCGCAATTCCGGAATAGTGCTCCACCAGGGAATTATTTTCCACCGCGACCGGGATATTTTAATAATATTAAAACAGAGCCTATAGGCCAAAATACCCAAATGAGAACACAATCAAATCATTTCCATCAAAGAGACCGGACTCCTAGACCACAACAACAGGCCCCTAGACCACAATATTTCGATCAACACCGTCAGCAACAGAACTTCCATATTTATTCCGATGAACCAAACCAGGCTGAGTACGAACAGGCTATGACGTCAGAAGATGCCGGATGTGATGAAAGTCTAACTGATTACATGCAGGCACTAGATATATCGGAAGGAGACACTCATGGAAGCAATGAACCGATTTATGAAAGCAACAATCTGAATTTTTTAGACTAGCATCCTCTTCGTTACCATACTTCGAGTGTGAAACGAAGAGTGGCGGAAAATACAAATTCTTAATAGATACGGGTTCCAGCCGAAACTACATACAACCAGAAATAGTACCAAAACCAACCCCAAATGAGAACAGTTTTTTGCTAAATCAGTAGCAGGTGATGTAAAGATTAGTCACCACACCTTACTTAATCTATTTGGACTTAAAAATATCAACCTGAAATTCTTCCTTCTACCCAACTTGAAAACTTTCCATGGAATTCTAGGTAACGACAGCCTTAGGGAGCTATCCGCTGTTATTCACGCAGAAGAGAGCTATATGTCAATACTTGATTCCATAAAGATTAGATTAAAACAGTTACCATCTCAGGCTGTAAATTGGATAAATATTAAAACGGACCATATGTCCCCATTGCAAAAATCTTTACTAGAAGATATAATACGAGATTTTCCAAATTTATTTTCCGATCCCAACGAAAGCCTTACTTACACAACTAGAGTAGTTGGAGAAATCCGAACCTCCACCGACTCACCGGTCTATACTAGATTTTATCCTTTTCCCGCCTCACTTAAGGGAGAAGTCGAGAAACAAATACAACAATTATTGGACGATGGCATTATCCGACCTTCACGGTCACCATATAATTCGCCTGTCTGGATCGTACAAAAGAAACCAGACTCAACCGGCGCTAGGCAATACCGGATGGTAATAGACTATAGAAAACTTAACACGATAACTATAGCCGACCGATATCCCATCCCGGATATCAATGAAGTTCTAGCTCAATTGGGAAGTAACAAAATTCTTCACCGTCCTTGACCTGAAAAGCGGTTTCCACCAAATTCCCCTTAAGGAATCTGATGTGGAAAAGACAGCCTTTTCCATAAACAATGGGAAGTTCGAATTTACTCGACTTCCATTCGGACTCAAAAATGCTCCATCGATCTTTCAGAGAGCACTTGATGACATCCTACACGGACAGATCGGTAAATTCTGCTATGTCTATATTGACGATATAGTCATATTTAGCAAGAATGAAGCTGACCACGCCAAACACATTCGTGAAATATTTCACACACTTCTTGCTGCTAACATGAAAATACAATTCGACAAATGTCATTTTTTCAAGCAAGAGGTCGAATTCTTAGGATTCGTTATTTCCTCTAACGGAATAAAAACGAGCCCAACAAAAGTCGAAGCCATTCAAAATTTTCCCCAGCCGACAACTTTAAAGGAACTGCGATCATTTCTAGGCCTCTCAGGCTATTATCGCCGGTTCATACGGGATTACGCGAGGCTTGCGAAACCCCTAACCGTCCTTTTAAGAGGGGAAGACGGACATGTGTCCAAAAGTAAATCCTCCAAAGTGCAAATTGCACTCAACGAAGAAGCCCTTGAAACCTTTAATAAAATCAAAAGGTCCCTCATCTCCAAAGATTTAATCCTGTCATATCCAGATTTCAATAAACATTTCGACTTGACGACTGACGCGTCTAATTACGCACTCGGGGCTGTTCTCGAACAGGAAAACAGACCCATCTCATTCATATCGCGGACATTGAGCAAGACAGAGGAGAGTTATGCAGCAAACGAAAAAGAACTGCTAGCAATAATTTGGGCACTAAACTCCTTTAGAAGTTATTTGTATGGAACTTCTAGAGTAAAAATCTATACAGATCACCAACCCCTGACTTATGCTTTAAGCAACAAGAATAATAATTCCAAGATGAAACGCTGGAAAGATTCTTGAGGAATATAATTATGAATTAAAATACAAGCCAGGAAAAAGCAATATAGTGGCGGATGCTCTGTCCCGTCCTCCACAATTTTCTCAAGTAAATTTGACTGACACTCAACATAGCGCCGAGTCCTCTTCCCAGGCACTCATCATGAGTGTCGAGGTACCTATCAACGTTTTTAAAAATCAAATACTCCTACAAACGGGTACAATGTCAGCCCATAATTTTCAAATAGTTTTCCCAACATATCACCGGCACACGGTAACAGAAATCGAATATACCCCAGAGAAACTTAAAGAAATTTTAAAGAAATTCCTTAACCCATCAGTCGTAAATGCCATAAACACCGAAGAGAGTATCATGGGTATGATACAAGATATTTATCCTAGCAATTTCAATAGTTATAAAATAAGGTTCACACAGATGCAAGTAGAAGATATTCTGAACGAACAAGATCAAGAAAACATTATAATAGAAACCCACAATCGCGCTCACAGGAACGCGAAAGAAAATAAAACTCCAGATTCTTGAAAAATACTATTTCCCTTCTATGGCCCAAAAAGTTAACCGAACTACGAAAACCTGTTCCATATGTAAACAGAACAAGTATGATCGCAACCCCGAAAAACCCGAATTTCAACCAACCCCTATTCCTGCATATCCAGGCCAAATCGTACACATAGATATTTACTTTACCGACGGAAAAATAATCCTGACTGCCATAGACAAATTTTCTAAATATGCATTAACAAAAATTCTAAATTCCAGAGCTGCCGAAGACATAAAACAACCTCTTAGGGATATCATATTGGCCCTTGGGGTACCAGAAATTATCGTAATGGACAATGAGAAATCTCTCAGTTCAAGCTCTGTTTCATCCATGCTGGAAAACCTTTTTAAAATTAAAGTATTTAAAGTCCCCCCTTACACAAGTTCAGCCAACGGACAGGTGGAACGATTCCATTCCACGCTCTCCGAATTATTGCGTTGTATTAAAGCCAAAAAAATTCACAACACTTTCTCAGAGTTACTGGATATGTCAATCTACGAGTATAACAGGTCCATACACTCTACGACAAAAAGAAAACCTATAGAGGTTTTCTTCGGAAAAAATAAACTAAATAACCCCGAGCAAATCGACTCAGAAAGAAAAGAAATTGCAGAAAGAATTAAAAGTAAACAGGCTGCAGATTTAGACTACCATAATAAGAGAAGATTACCGCTGAAAAACTATACGGTTGGAGATAATATTTATGTGAAAACAAATAAGCGAATAGGTAACAAACTTTCGCCAAGATATAAGAAAGAAATAGTCAAAGAAAACTTTTCGACCACAGTTAAAACACAATCAGGAAAGATAATTCATAAGAGTCACATTCGGAACTAGAGTCAGGCAACCTTCTGTAAAACAACCCAGCTAAACTATTTTCACTTTTTTTCCATTTAGGCTGTACGCTATAGGCTGCTCAGCCGACATCCAGATCCTGGATTACTCTCAGAGTCAGCAAGTCGCCATAGAAATGGGATCTGCAAAAATACAAACAGGGAGTCTAAAACTAGTTCACATAATAGAACTAGAACCCTGTCAGCAACTAGTAGATGAAATAACGTTTACGCTAAAACGTAACGTATCCGATAACCATCCTTCATACCCTTTTCTGCTTCACGAAATAAATCAAATAAATAACCTTCTCAGTAGATTAAAGCCAATAAAAAATATAAGAAAGCGAGCACTTAACTTTATAGGAAGTGCGTGGAAATTTATCGCAGGAAATCCTGACCACGATGATTTTCGCATAATTAGAAATAAAATTAATAATGTACTTACAAACAATAATAAGCAAGTGTTAATTAACAGAGACGTAATTAAGAATACCTATTAATCAATTAAACAATATAACTAATGTAATTATAAATAAGCTAAAAGGCAATGACCTGTTTAAAAATAATATTGTAATGATTTTGACCTATAAAATAAGATTATTACAAGAAGAACTTCTCAATATAGAGTACGCCATCCACTGGGCGAAAAAGGGAATTATAAACTCCTACATATTGTCAACAACAGAAATTAACTTAGCAAAAAACCTTTTAGAAAAAGAAAATATTACGTTCGGAAACATTGAGGAAGCATTAGACTTCTCTGAAATAAAAGTAGCTACAGACATTAAGTCCATAATTTATATTGTAAGCTTACCTAGCACATCCGTAGAATCATGTAAGAAAATTTTGATAAAACCAATTAAGAAAAACAATTTTATAAATAAGATCGAATATGAAAATATCTTAAAGTGTCCTAATTCAATATATGGTATAAAATTAGAATGTAGGACATATAATAGTCTATCAATATGTCCAGATAGTAATATTGTAGATTTAAGCGGCACGTCATGTATCCCCAACCTACTAAAAAGCACGAAAGCGAACTGCACTAGGATCAATAACCAGCACATCCCAGCAATAGAAGAAATAACCCCAGGAATGCTCCTTCTAAACCAATTCGATGGATTCATCTCTAACAATAACGATACAATGAATTTAACCGGAACATTCATTATAAAGTTTCAAAATTCAACATTGAACATACAAAACAAAACGTATGTGTCTGCAGTAATATCAACATTTAAGCCACTACCGGCAATCGCTCAAGTTTCAATGGCTGAAGACATCGAGGAATTAGTGTCTTTAGAAATGCTAAAAGAACTTCACAACACCAATACCCAAGAAATAAAAAATCTAGAATCGAGACATCGAACAAACATATCCATTAATTTTGGTCTAGTAACAACAATGTCAATAATCATCCTCATCGCTATAATAAGATTCGTCAAAGAAAAAACCTCAGCACACCTCCAGATTACCACAGTAATCGATAAGCAAGAATCATCCATAGAACCAGTCACAGAACCAACTATAGAACCATCAGTACTAGTAACCACCCATCAAAAGGAGACGGTCAGCAAAAACGCAGGGCCATCTAGAATAAGCCAAATACCCTTCTTCTAAAGGTCAAACGAGGACGTTTGAAATTAAAGGCGGAGGAGTTAACACAATTTACGTTCACAGAGAACGTTCTCATAATCCAGCCAGCGCAGACAAGGTGCCGACACCCGAAACCTGCACGCGCAACATCCAACATCCACAACTATCAACATCCAACATAGACGACATCCGAAACCTGCACAATAGCCACATTCCTGCGCGTACGACAATTCGTATGAATGAGTACTGTGGGAACACATCGCCGCCGTTAGATTAAGAATAGTATTTAAGCCATAGATTTTAAGCAAATGTAGTTCAGTTGCAGAATCGCTGCCGGTTTTAAATAAAGTTTTTTTTTAAAAACAACCATTTAAGTTTGTTTAATTTGCACAATCAGCAGAATCGACATCGTGTGAAAATGCAATTCCCACGATGCGACTGCTGGTTTAAGCTAAAACGGCACTGTGTGAGGCTTCTCTCATTTTTGGACGAGTGAGTCGTTGAATATCAATGAAAGTGTTCGGACGTTTATTCGTTTACGAAATAAAGTCTTTCCCGGAATTGCACACAATTAGAAAAATCTCGATTGGATTAGTGAACGGGCAATACTAGCAGCGAAAAATAAGGACAGCTTGAATTTCATTATTTAATCGCTGGAGAACTACATTTGTACAAAGTCGTTGACAGCGTAACCGACGAGGATGAAGCGACCAACTATCCGACGGAATTTTTGAACTCGCTTGATGTGCCAGGAACTCCGCCGAATATTTTAGAGCTGAAGGTGGGATCGATCATAATCATGTTGCGGAATCTGTGAATCATCCGAAATTGTACAACGGTACGCGATTGTCTGTCAAGAAAATGATGAACAATGTGATTCCAGCGACGATCATCAAGGGCAAATTCAAAGGGCAGAAAGTCTTTATCCCACGAATTCCGATTATTCCAACTGATCTTCCGTTCCAATTCAAACGGATTCAGTTCCCCGTTCGATTAGATTTTGCGATATCTTTAATATTTGTTCTTGCTTCCTTCTGAGGCATCGAACGTTTTGCCAACTCATCAAAAATATCACTAAAAATACCAGAGCAAATCATTCGTAAGTTCAGTTCTGTTTTAGGATTAAGAGAGTTCTCGTCGTTGACTTCCCCCCGCCAGTGGTAACTGGTCATATAGAGAATGAAATAAAGTTATTTAAAATTTAAATGAAAAACTTCTAAAATTAATTTGCATCTCCGCCAATTACACAAGAAACTACGGAGCTTTTTACCGAGGTCGAGGTGCACCAACCACCAATCGAGCTCATCAACGTTGTACCGATAAATACAGCAGCATGCAGGAGATTACAGCTCCTGACCCACCACATACGGTTATTCAAAGCAATCAAACCAAACCAAGCTATTATGAAAGACCAAAAACTGCCATAGCACAGAGCGCAACGGAATTGCCACCCGTAAACGCAAGACCCATAGAAGTAATCAGTAGCCCTGAGGAGATACAAACCATTCTCAAGGACTATCATGACTCGATTTTTGGGCGTCATCAAGGCGTAGTAAAAACGTATAAACGATTTCGCAAAAAATATTGATGGTGGCACATGTTCAGAGACATAGAAAATTACATTAAAAAAAATGTAAAAAAAGGTCAGACCATGAAAGCAACACCTTTGATACGAATGCCAATGATGATCACTGATATCGCCGAAAAACCTTCGATAGGGTTTATTAAGATATCGTAGTCCCATTAGAACAGTCAGAGTCTGGCAATTTGTATATATGTACTAACTTTTCAGGATAATTTGACGTTTGCCATGACATGCAAAATGCAGAGGCCCAAACAGTGGCTCAAGTGGTTTTCGATAACATAATTACATGTTTCGGTATTCTTAAAGGGATTGTCAACTGATCAGGGGACACATTTTCTCAGTGACTTATGTTAAAGGGCTCTGATCAAAAAATTTACAGACAACAGCTTACCATCCCCAGTCTAATGGTGCACTTGAACGAGCACAACGGCCAATAGTGGAATATTTGCGCAGCATAACTGATGAAAACCCCAACTTACTGCCATCTTCTATGATTTAGATTAGATTAGATTCTTTATTTCATGAAATATATGTACAATAGTTTGTGTTTGAGACCATGAGCATGGCACAAGTAGCCGTCTGCCGGAAATGACATTTCATAGATATTAAAGAATTATTACATAGAAGTTAAATTGAAAAAGGAAAATTGAAAAAAGAAAGAAATACTTATTTACAACACAAGATTTTCGGTTAAGCATAAAAGATAAATTCGTTAAATCTTTAACAATTAGTCTACAAAAAAAGATGAACAAAAAAAAAAAAAAATATATTTATATAAAGTAAAACAAAAAATAAATGCAATTTGTACAGCAGTATATAAGTATAAAACTAGAATAAAGGAATGGAATGGATCAGCGAGGGGTCTAAAACAATTTTGATGATTTGCAACATAAAGATTTATAATTTTGAAGTGATTTAAAACACAAAAAATTAGCAATTTTAAATGATTTGAAACATGAAGGAAAAATTTTGGATTATTTAAGCAATAACTTAAGCAGAACGGCAAAAATGGCTTGTAGCTTGGACTTTTAAAAGCTATTACGGTATGCCAGAGCATGGTTGCAGTATTTGTACAAAACAAGCCACCCCCTAGCTCCGTTTAGTATATCGTACAGGCCATTTACGGACAGATTGCTTTCTTGGAAGTATAGTCGACGAATCTCTTGTAAAATAGGGCATTCCGCGATGAAGTGGTGAATATTTTCAGGCACTCTCATATTGCATAGATTACACGTTTTCTCAAGATCTGTTCTGTGAGGGATGAAATTTAAATTTATTAATTCTACTCTCGCTCTAAAAATGGTGATTATAACTTTCGATGAAAAATTTATATTGAAATAACTTTCGTGAGATAGCAAATGATGGTTTAAGTTCCTATAGATTAACCTTGAAGCTGAGGAAGATGCTCTATTTAGATGCTGCTGATCGTATAATTTGTCATCCACTTTAGCAATGATCATTTCAAAAAGCCTTTGCCAGTCGTTAACATTAGTTTAAGTAAAGGAGACATTCAGTTCGTGAGATATCGCTAGCTGGTTCCAGTCCTTAAATGGAGAAGCATTGGTTTGTAGCAATCTTCAGAATGAGCTTTCAAGTTTCGCACGTAGATGGGAGGCAAACCTGACTCCACATGAATAGCGTAGGTCGGAGTCGCATTAGGTAGCCGAAAAAGACGCTTGAAAAAGAATCTTTGGACTGCCTCAAATTCTTCGAGAGGGCTCAATCCAAAGGCCTGCACACCATAGCACATACAAGTATTAACTGTGGCGTTAAACACTTTATACTTCGAAGAAAGGTCAATGTTTTGATTGACGAAGAACTTCGGCCACATCATGTTGAGTGCCAGTTTGGCTTCAATACTTTTTTCTCTGGCATGCTTGTTAAAGTTTAGATTGTACGACAACAATACACCCAGGTACTTGACCTCACGAACTACCTCGATTTGTTCGTTGTTAAGTCGCCAAGTTCCTACCCCAGGACGTCTCCTCTGCCGGTTCTCAAATACCATGACCTTGGTTTTTGCGACGTTGATATGCAGATCCCAAGTTTTACAGTAAGTTTGCAATCTATTAATTTGCAGTTGTAAAGAAGAAGGATTTTCCGCCAGTAACACCAGGTCATCAGCGTACATTAAGTTCTTTTATGTGATTGCCCCCAAAGTTAACGCCACCCGGAAGAATATCAGATATTGCATCAATGTACAACGCGAATAAAATTGGGCTTAATATGCAGCCCTGAGGGACGCCTGCAGATGTTTCAAACCATTCGGACAGGTTCGACCCATCCCACACAGCTGCGCTAGATGACGAAAGAAATTTGACATACAGCATTAAAAACTTTCTTGACAATCCAAGGGATGCCAGTTTATAAATTAAAGCTTGCCTGTTGACTGTATCAAACGCTGCTTTAAAATCCACAAAACACACAAAAAGTTTATTTTTATTTTCAATATATTTTCTAGCGATGCTAGTCAGCTTCTATGATATAGACTTCAAAAATCGTATTCCATAGCCCGATGGCAACCTCTTAACACAGGTCGAAAAATTTGCAACAAATTAGCGCGAATTACGAATGCTGCATCTCCACATTCTAAAATATACGTAAACATCACCCTATTTTATCTATAGTCTACTCATTATCATAATCATCAACATATTGGCCTATCGACGGTACCGCTGATTGATGCCAGTTGTCTTGTCAAAAATCAGCTATAGTAGCATGACAACAGCATCAGAAGCAGCAGCAAAGCAACTAGTATGAACAACTCCACCACTTGATATTAGCCGGCTTACCAGCATGTACACCACCATCAGCACTGTACAACAACAGCATTAAGATCAGCAGCAAAAACAACATTAACATTAACACATATACCACCTCGATCCCCTCATTTTGGGGGTCTTTGGGAAGCCTCGGTAAAATCAGCAAAGCTTTTATTGTTAAAATATTTAGGAGAAGCGTCTTGTTGATCTTACGAATTACGATCCACAAACAATAAAGCATACGTCCCAAGTGCTAAAGTGGGGAACGCACTCATTCATCAAAAATGTCCCATTGGGGGATATTTTCATGCACCTGTCAAATTATGTAAATATTGTATATAAACAAATCTATAAAATGCAATCGTTTTTCGGCAAATACATATATTCAATTTTATAACGTAAAAGAAGTATGTAGTTGCCTTTTTAATTGTATAGCGTTATTACGGATTTTTCTTTTCTTTGGTTGAACAGTTGCAGTTGGCGAAACAGTTTTTATATAATTCTTGGTTCAAACAAAGAACACGTCTCTTACATACGAGAAGCTCTCAACAATCGTCATTCAAGTTGAATCCATTCTCAACTCCCGTCCACTTACTCCTATTTCATCGGACCCTAATGATATGGAAGCATTAACTCCAGGTCATTTTCTTATAGGCACTGCATTGACATCTCTTCCTGAACCCGATGTTAGTAATTCAGAAATATCCAGGTTGGATAAATTTCGTCAAATTCAACATATTCAGCAGCAATTCTGGAAGAGATGGTCAAATGAATACCTCCACCTTCTTCAACAAAAATTGAAATGGAGGTCTCAGTCGCCGAACCTGGAGGTGGGAACGATGGTATTGTTAAAGGATGCGAATTTGCCTCCAATGAAATGGAAGCTTGGGCGTGTATCCGAAGTTTTAAAGGGAGCTGATGGGTTGGTTCGAGTGGCAATCGTAAAAACTGAAACAGGGACTTACCAACGATCTATTCACAATCTATGTGCCTTGCCCATGGAAAATGAAATTAGCCCCAGCTCACCTGAAGTCAAAGAGACGATTATTCAACAACCAGGTTTAAAATTAAGAAATGGAAAAACCATCCGCCGCCCTTTATTGACAACATTGCTCACCATCTTGCTGTTATTGCCGCGGGCATATACTTTGAAGACATTGGCAGTGTTAGTACGATTAACAGCTTTTGGAGTATTTATGTCTATTACAACTTATCATCATATTGGCTAGAACTGGGAGAAGTATAATCTCATCTGGCGCGAATGGACGAAAAATGCACAAATGAGTTGAAAGATTATCTGTATTGTTTACCCACCGTGAACACACTCCGACATAGAATGTCAGCAATTGAGCAAAACAATGAACTTATCCACAACTATCATGCCTCGCACCACAAGCTGATAAGGATTGAAAGATCTCTCTTTGATTTTGTTGGAAGCGTAGCGCATAGTCTATTCGGCGTGCTCGATCAAGATGATGCAAAGGACATAGAAAATAAAATTTCAATGGTATACCAAGGCGAACAACACCTTTTCAACTTGTTAAAAGACAAAGCTCTATCGCAGATTCCACTGTGAATCTGCTTCATCTGCAATTCAATCAGCAGTATCAAAATTTAAGAAACATTCTGGAAAAAACTATGAACGGCCTCGAAAAGCGCCAGGAATTGACTGCCCTTACACAAAACTTTTCGTCCTTAACAACTTATTTAATTTTAGCAGTAACTAGCCTTGAAAGGGTCCAAGATACCCTACTTGATGTTCTTCTCAGTCTTAACAATGCTAAAATCAATCCTCACTTTATCTCACCAACGCAGTTTACTGATCAGCTCCAGCTTATAAAAAACAATTTGCCCTCTCATCTCAACCTTCCCAAAGCATCCGTGTTAGAAATGTTCAAAGTGTCTTCGGTAAAGGGACGGAGTCTGAACGAATCTATAATTTTCCAAATGATGATCCCACTGATTGACAATCAGGAGTTCCAGATTTTTAATTTAACTCCAATTCCCATATTTCAAAATGGCTCAAGCTTTGTAGTGGAAGTATCACTTCCATACTTAGCAGTAACTTTAACCAGAGACAGGTTTTTCTCACTAACTGAAAATGAGTTGTTTGCATGTAAAACCTTTTCAACTAAGAGCTATCTGTACAATCAACTTTTACCGACTGAAATTCATCAGGGTAATGGTAATGGTTGCGAAATATCCCTATTAAATCATGTTAAGGATGCTCTTCTCAATTGCTCCTTAAAAAAATCATTAATTAATGACAAATGGATCGGCCTCCGAAATTCCAATATCTGGCTATTTTCACTAGCTGGAACAGTCACGGGTCTACTTATATGCGAAGGAAATACAAAAAGCTTAACTATAAATGGCAGTGGAATAATAGAGTTCCTAAGACCCTGTACTTTAAACTTTCCCAACGTGATTATAAATGGAAGGATAAGACCACCATAAGAAATTCTTTTGTTCCTTCTGCAGAAATTTCCACATCCTTTGGTCTTAATGCCACAACTAAGATCGAACTCATATCTCCTAATTTAAGCGCAGGAGACGATGGCGAAACCAAGGAATTAGAAGGCCGAATTCATGAAATAATCAAAGACTTAAATAAGGATTTAGAGACAACTAGTATCAATATGCATGACTATCATCATTACAGTATAAGCTATACATTAATTGTTGTCGTGGTTGGGATTATCATATTATACTGCTATAAGAAAAGAGGCCCTACTCCCATGCCCAGACGAATAGGTCCTCGTTTTGAAGTAGATACTTAATTTTAGGGTTTAGAGGTATTAAAGACCTCAAAGGGGGTGAGTATGTTTAATTCAATATTCAATTAATTCAACACCTAGCGAAGTGACCAATATGACCACGGCTTGCATTTTCGTTTCTTTGCTGCCGACGCGCTGGGAATTCATGATTTGCATTGTTCTTCTTCTTTTTTTTTGTATTAAAATGTAATATCATAATAAACGGCCACCCGATATGTATTCTTTTGCTCAATCCATTTTAATATTTCCAGCGTGAGAACATCGGCAATACATGTGACCTCGTTCTTGCCTCACGCGTGGAAATAAAAAACGTTTCGATAGCCAAAACTGCAGTTTGCGCACTTTTGGTTTTTTATCAGCAAGGGGTGGTAAAAGAATACATATCGGAGCGAAAAGTTAGTTGCTCGCCGGAGCCCAACAAAACAAGAACCTTAATATAGTATAAAGTAATAAAACTTTAATTTTTTATTTCCATTAAAAAAGGTTGCTGCTGCTTGAGCAAATATGTATCCATGTACATTAGGTTGGGCCGTTTTTACTTTTTTTTAACTTTTCCAAGAGGCTTATTGTGGAAAGGATGCAAAATTACTTCAAATTGGGATATGTAAAATCTTATTACATTCTAAGAAGTCCTTCTGCCTCCGGATCGTTGTCAAAGTTTAAAAAAAAAAACAGTTTTTTCACGTTTTGTAGGTAATTTGTTTCATGAAGATTAGGTACTTAAAATCAAGTAATAAGCGTGCTTTTTAATAAAATAGAATGGTATTATAACCTGCCTTAATAATAAAGGCGCGCGCTTTAGTCATAAACAAACTACATATAATAGTAATAGACTGTCGTGTCGACTTCCGCGCTCTACCGATTTTCTCCGCAAAATTTAAAATAGAATACTCTCTCGATTTTTCTATCTGTGAACTGTGATACGTCTGTGAATGCAAAAGCCAATCACAACAAACTGTCAAAGCCCTTAGGTGCAAGTGTCAGTGTATGTTTGTTTATATCGAAAAAGAATGGAAAAATGTACCAAGAGATTGTTCTTGAAGAGCACATTTCATTAATAAAAGCGCCGGAGACTAAATCCCTGGGTTATATCACACCAGATTCGGGCACTTCAAAGTGTATAGAAAAAAGTATCGTCGACTTCTGTTCAAAAAAAGAAATTTCTATGAACTCTTAGCGTTGGGTGTGACGGAACAAACGTGAACGTTGGTAAGCAAGGAGGCATCATTCGTCTGCTCGAAAATCGATTGAACAGGCCGTTACAGTGGATCATCTGTCTTCTCCACATGAACGAATTGCCATTTCGCCACTTATTTCTACACCTTGATGGCAACACGTCAGGACCCAACACATTCTCAGGGTCTATTGGAAAATGTCTAGAAATCTGCGAAAAGAAACCCGTTGTGAAGTATCAGCCTATTCCCGGGGAGCTGCCTCAGTTGTCTTCAAAAGATATTAGCACAGACCAAAAATATCTTTACAGAATAGTACAGGCAGTTATAACAGGGCAGTTTCCCATCGATTTGGCAAACAAATCGCCAGGAAAAATTTCCCATGCTCGCTGGCTGACTCGCGCTAATAGAATTATGCGTTTGTATGTTTCAACCGAACATCCATCTGAAAGCTTAGTGGTTCTTGCTACTTATATCGTCAAAGCTTACGCACCCACCTGGTTCTCTACTAAGACTCATCCATCCTGTAAAGATGGATCACGACACTTGTATCAACTCATCTCTGCCACCAGATATTTGCCAGAAGAACTGAAATCCATAGTCGATCCAGTAATTCAAAGAAATGGATACTTCGCTCACTTTGAAAACCTATTGCTAGCAATGCTGACTGATTCTCAACAGCACATACGCGAACTGGCCGCACGACGCATTTTGAAAGCTCGCAGCGTTCAAACCAATAGAGTTCGCTTTTTCCAGCTTCCCAAATTAAATCTAAACGCATCATCCTATGTCGATCTTGTTGACTGGCAGCTTAACGTTACAGATCCTCCGGTATTGAAATCAATATCTGATGAAGAAATTCAAACGTATGTTGCGCAAAAAGGAGAAGGAAGTTTGCCGTTACTATATCTACCATGCCATTCCCAAGCAGTCGAAAGAGCAGTCAAGACTGTAACGGAAGCTTCAACCAAATTAAGCAATAGAAGTGACAGAGAAGGCTTTATAAAATCCCAAATCGAGTCTCGTAGAGCTATGCCAAAATTTGATAGCAAGAAAGATTTTCGGGCGAATTAAAGTCATGATAACATGTTCAGTAATTATTTTTGTACCATTAATCCTTCTTTTTTAATAAATATAACGCATTATGTTGTGTTTAATTATATAAATACTCATTTCTACGTATATGTACGAATTGTTGAAATCACGTAATTTTATAAGATTTTTCGATATTTTGAAAACTAATCCGGAGGCAGAAGATGATGTTCAATCTACACCATGTTTTAGGTATGATTTAATGACAATATTTGGCACTATTTCTGCAATAAGCCCGAAAGAAATCGACCACTTTTTTTTTCGCCATAAAAAGTGGCCCAGCGTGGGCGTCCGCAAATTTCTGTGGACACCAAATAGAAATTAACACTTGCACGTTATTATAGATAATTTTACATACCTAGTTTCTTATTCGTTTTTGTTTTCTTATTTGTTACTATTTTAAGGATGGATGAGTGCGTGGGTCAGGATATGTAAAGATCAGGCTAATCCTGTTACCACATGCAGCTTGTTTGGCAGGTTTTTGCGCGTGATTTTTACGGCGTGGTAGCGATTAAAATATATAGGTGCGCTATGGAAATTATACAAATATGTATAATTAATTGTATGCTTCTATTGCACAAAAAAAATACCACGCTTACCTCCAGTATTTCACTCCGAATGTATAGAGTTTAATTGAAATTTCTTGGCGACTTTGCGGATTACAAGACGCTACCACGATCACTGTCTGCAGGCAAAAGAAAGAGCTTGCAAATCTCGCTTGCGAGGTAAGTAGTTCTTGCGCGTAAGTGCTATCGTTCAGTGGTAACCAAGTTTGAACTGCGGTAATAGTAATAAATCACTCTTGTAGGGAATATTCGTTAAATGTCCGGTTTGTGTCGGGACTATGGGGAGTCGACGGTTTCTTTTGAAACTGAACGAAACTTAATTTGTATTAGGGATATTAGGTTTAAGGTGTACGCTACACAAGAACAACTAAATTTAAAAATACCACCTCGTTGTAAAATGATATTTAAAGTAAATACCACAAGTACAGAAGAAATGATATGTGTATCTGAAGAAGTTAGTTGTACATATTGTATAAATAAAATATATAAACTTTGTTCTTTGAACTAACTACTCAAGTCTTGTAAATTTTCATTTCGTAACAATTTTAATAAAGTATTCAAAGTTTTGAGCAATGAGATTATGTTTGTTCGTGAGTATAAAATAAAAAAAACTACATAGTTGCTCGCCGGAGCCCTAGGAACAACAACCAAATAAAACAAAACAACAACTGTTGGCAGAGTGCGGTACATTGTTCTGATGCTCTGCACTTGCTTGGGCAGAAACTGCGGTACATTATGTATAAAGTTGTTTTCGCAAAACCAAGGCCAAGCGATAATGTGTACATATTTTGTTTTCCTAAAACCAAAGCCAAGCGATACTGGCGCTTGGTTTCGTTGCCGGTAAAAACGGAGAAACTGCACGAGTTGGAGTTTGGCTGTGATCAAGTAATGATCTTTTTCCTATAAGAAAAATATGTTAGAAAAGAAAATATTGTTTGAATAATAAATCGACTTTTTTGTTCGTGTACATTATTTTTCGTTCGGCGAAGAAATTGTAACTCGCGCGGAAGAAAAGAAAGAAAATGTGGGTTGGCACAAAACTAGGCACTCGAATGCATAAAAAAGACAAGCACACAACACAATAAATACCCGAAATGAATTAATATCACAAACTGCAAACGAACACTTGACGGCACACCGAATACGACAGAAAAATGAGGACAACTGTCAAAGGTGGGCATCATCATGATGATCAATAAACGGTTAATCTCGCTTCAACACAGGCCAAGGGCATAAGAGGAATAAAACTACAACTTCCAATCACCAGGCGACAAGAATCCATGATGGCCGAATATTGGTTGGGAACCAAATAGATGCAGAGATAGAATGCAGTCCTACACACACTCCGAAGAAGTGGGGCATTGTTCAGCGGTGAGCGAAAGGGTAGATGTAATGGAAGGTGTATGTAGTAGTAGGGAAAATTGCTCTAAATACAAAGGCAATGTATTGTATCTTATGTGGTCATCAACCCTTGAGTGCACAGCCGATTTGCACATAAGAAAGCAACAGCTTCAAGGGAAGATAAATGAAAAATGTATGTTACTCGTCAACTAGCCAACTAAGAATAAAGGTAAGTTTTATTTCGAATCGTAGCGCTTTATTTTTCCTGCACACACTTTAACTAACTGCTGCATAACCCCGCTTAAGAAATACCTATTCCAAGCCAACTTTTTATTTCCCACTCGTCCCAGTGCGGAACACATTTCATGTAGGGGATAAAGTACTCGTCAAAAGCGAAAATCAAAAATTATCACCCCAGTTAACACGATCAGCTACTCACCTGCCGATAAAGAAGTGCAAGCGCCGCAATTTGCAGCACCTGCCCAACGGTAATGCGAGAACCCTCGGCGAGGGCATAACACCAGACGCATAACATGCATTTCCCGCACGCGAGTTACATACCTAAGCAAACAGCAAACGAAAACAGCAGGAAATGCTGATTCGAAGATTGCCGTGGTGACTGACCTCCCAACGGCATACAAAATACCACCTAAAGCAAAACCGATTGCTTGGTGATTTGAATTGTAATTTAATATTAACAAACAGTCGGTCATTCACATAAACTAATTTCCGTTAATGTGAATGACTGCATGTTGAGGAGTCAGCAAAATGCTGGCGAATCAAGGTAATGTTAAGATAGGTCGTAAGCTATTATTAAGTTATGTTGAAAGCAGTTCAGCTCCGACCGGGAATCAATAAAGATACAAAATTGAACTTCTTAATTTGTTGTTTTTATTTCATTATTCAAGTGGCGCAGTCGGTAGGATTCTGTTCAGTAGAATTAGAATCCAGTGAAACGAACCGAAAACAAAAAAAAATAAAAAAAATAAAAAGTGTGTTAAAGTGTAAAAAGTGCGAAACACAGTAATCTAAACAAAATTTAGTAGATTGCGAAGAAACGAACACGATACAAACAAAAACACGACCTAGAGAGAAGACTAGCACGAAATATAATTCATAACAACAACAGAAGAATGGCGCAAAATATCACTGAGCAATGCTTAGCCATGCTAACGGAAATAGTAAGCCGCCAACATCAACCGGTAACACTTAGGAGCCGACTCGAAAAGTAACTTCGATACCTCCCCGTCTTTGATGGAAGTAGTGGAACTCTTCCAGCATTTATCTCATCAGTAGACAGAGCATTGTTGGAATATGCTGAGAACCAAAGGAATGATGTCTACACTGTCATCTATAATGAGAAAATCATCGGACCAGCAAAGAACTATCTAGCAACATCGCCTCCACTGACCTGGGAAAACTGCAAGAGCCAATTAAAACTACACTTCAAAGCAACAAAGGACGAAGGGCAAATAATGAAGGAGATCTGCTTTTTAAAAGTAAGTTCGATTCTTGAATTATGTGATAAAGTAAGAGTTATTGTTAGTGACATTGCAGAATGTGCAATTTTTAGTGATTTTCAGACCAATATCGTAAATAATCTAAGTGGCTTCCTAGTTTTAAAAATTAAAGAAATTGCTGCAGGGGCTTTAGCAGCCGAATTGCATGATAAGTTTTCATTAGAAGATATTCGGAAAATTCTTCATAAATATGTTGGCCAAGATCATTTTAATTTAAAAGAACAAAAATCAACTAAACAAATTGTATACCAACAAATACACAGTAACTATCAACCACATAATAATTATCAAGCTAATCAGAACCATAACCCTAGACCAACACAGAGAAATGGTAATAATAACAACAATTCCGTAGAACAGGGTAGAGCTAGGTCTAATAATAATCAGAACAATAGGTCAGGACAGAGTAGGAGTAATTTTAACAACAATCCTATAAGTCAGCAGTCCAGAAATGGAAACTACAGAAATTACAATAATAATTCGACACAACCTATGGAAGTTGATACCATAAGTAATAGTGACGAAGTCAATCAATTAGCAGATGGAGAGTTTTTTTTATAAATTAGCCTCGGATCAAAATAAAATTTATATCACTCTTACAATCAATAAAGAGGAGTATGTTTGTTTGGTAGATACAGGATCTACAATCAGTTTATTAAATTCTAACAAAGTAGGAAATAGAATATACGAACAGTTAGGAGGACAAATCCATATTACCACTATAGAAGGACAAGTAAAAAAAAAACGGAATATGTCAAAACTAAATGTCCAGACGAGCAACTGGACAATGCTAGAATGAGATGGGTAAAAATTAATTTAGACAAAGCATATGACTTTTTGATTGGAATGGATTGGGTTAGTAAAAATGTTCGTCTAATTCAGTGGTTCTTAACCAGTGGTCCGCGGACCACTGGTGGTCCCTGGAAGCACCCGAAGTGGTCCACGAAGTCATTCAAAAAACATTAAATAAACTGGTGCTCAGTATTTGTCTTAAATTTCGAAAAAATCGATTTTCCGGAATCAAAACAAAATAAGAATCATGAAAATCGGCCCAGCGGTGATCGAGTTATTACGTCATCGAATTTCACCTCAAAGGGAAAGGAATGCAGACGTATAGATGACGAGTCGTCAGTCGACACAGTTGTGTTGAGAGCTGGCGCGGGGGTTGGCGCCATGTATGTGGCACGTGCAGCGACAAGTCAGTGTCTCACATGGTTTGCTCATTGTTCCTTTGGCTTTTTGTTTTTGTTAGTTAGTGATAGTACCTACCGCCGTTGGTGTTTTTGTGTGCGTGCTTATATTTTTTTCCAGTTTTACAGTTCAACAGCAAAGTTCAAATATTGTTATTCAACGAAAGTCTTTATAGTCGTAGTTGTTATAAAAAGTCCAGAGTTTAATACGTAAGTAGGTACTCTAAATCTTGTTTGTTTTGTTTATGTTGCACATTTACGATTTACTTTGTACGCCATTGCAAGGGGGTTGTTATTAAAATTATGTGTGTTTTATCCGTATTTGTTCTCCCACTATTTTCAATTATTAATGTCGATAACTAGTAGGTAGGAATAATTTATTTTTTTTTCAGAAAAATGCCACCGAAACGAAAGTATGACGGCGATTATATTAAATTCGGCTTTACTTCAATAGAAATAAATGGGGAGACAAGACCTCAATGCGTAATATGTACAACTGTTCTTTCCAATGATGCTTTAAAGCCGGCGAAGTTGGAACGTCATTTAAAGACCGTACATCCGACCTATTGTGACCGACCGCGAGAATTCTTTGAAGGTAAACTAATAAATCTAAAAAAAATGAAACTTGGACCCAGTGGAACAAGTTTTGCATTATCTGAAAAAACATTAGCTGCGTCGTTTGAAATTTCAAAATTGATTGCCAAATCCAAAAAAGCACACACAATCGGTGAGTCTCTAATAAAGCCTTGTATGTTGAAAGCTGCAGAAGAGCTTTTAGGACAGGAAGCTCAAAAGAAAATTAGAGAAATACCACTTTCAAACGACACAGTGAAGTCGCGTATTCAAAAAATGTCAATTGATATTGAAAAACAAGTTATTGACAAGATAAAAAGTAGTCCTTTTTTTGCGCTACAATGTGATGAATCTACCGACGTTTCACAATGTTGTCAATTACTTGTATTTATTCGATTTTTGAATGACAATAAAAAGTTTGAAGAGGAGTTACTATTTTCTCAAGAACTGGAAACGACGTCGAAAGGCTCAGATGTTATGAATGTAATAAGTCTATATATGGAGAAACATGGACTCATCTGGCAAAAGCTTGCGGGGCTTTGTACGGACGGTGCTCCTTCAATGCTTGGTTCCCGCTCTGGTCTTGCAACGTTGATAAAAACAAAAAATCCAGCTGCAATTACGACACACTGCGTTATTCATCGTCAAGCACTGGCTGTAAAAACGCTCCCGGAATGCTTCGCTATTGCAATGAAAACCGCTATAAAAGTAGTTAATTTCATTAAAAATAGTGCACTGAACACTCGTCTTCTCAAACAATTGTGCTCTGATATGAATTCTGATCATGAAACTTTGCTTTTTCACACGGAAGTGCGTTGGCTTTCCAAGGGAAACATGCTGTCAAGGTTGTACGAACTGAAAGAGGAAGTACAAACATTCCTAGCTGACAAAAACAAAGAGTTGTTGGATAAGTTCTGTGAGTCCAAATTTCAAATACGTTTTGCTTATTTGGTCGACTTTTTCGCACATCTAAATAAATTAAACCTTCAACTGCAAGGATCGGGAAATCTTAAGTTGCAAGCAATATATTTTCATATGAAGATAAAATCAGTGCATTTATCGCGAAAATTGAGCTATGGATCAATAAAGTCGAAAGAGAAAACTTTTCTGCGTTTGATACCCTGAATCAAATTATTGACGGACAGTGTGACACTGAGACTAAAGGAGAAATACAGAGTAATATTACACTCCATTTGAAGAACTTGAAAAGTGAATTCACTCATTATTTTCCTGACTGCGAGGACAATGTTATTCGGAAACTGATCCGCAATCCTTTCATTGTAAGCGTTTCTGAGGTGCCTGATGAAATTCAAGAGGAAGTGATTGAAATGCAACACGAAAGTTACTTGAAAGATATATTCGAGACAGGAATAAATATTGAAGAATTTTGGAGCCAAAAGGCAATTTCTTTCCCGAAGATTCGAGAAATTGCTTTAAGGTACCTAACTTTGTTTTCCTCGACATATCTATGCGAGCAGGGTTTCTCGGCGCTTCTAATAATTAAAAACAAGCACCGAAATCGATTGGATGCCAGTGCCGACATGCGTGTGACTTTAAGTAACACTGAACCAAGGATCCAGAAATTAGTAAAGAGTATGCAGTCACAAAAATCTCATTAATATAGTTTCTATAATGTTAAATTGACGTAAAAAATAAACTAAAATGCTGTTGGCTTTAAAAAATTGTATGCGTTTTTTATGTATAGATAGAACAACATTGTATTCAGTTGGTGGTCCATGGCGAGACAGAAATTTTGTCAAATGGTCCCTCATCACTAAAAGGTTAAGAACCACTGGTCTAATTGATATAGGTAATCAAGAAATCCTATTAAACAACGAAGTACGAATACCGTTTTTAAGTAAAAGAATTGAAAATGAAGTAAATGCATTAGAAAAAAGTGATTTGGTAAATATAAAATTAGATCATTTAAATGAAGAAGAGAAACGTGGAACACTTACATTACTAAAAAAATACAAAAAGTTGTTCTATAAAGAGGGAGACATGTTAACAAATACTTCCAGCATTGTACATGAAATTAAGACTACTACAAATGAGCAGATAAACTCCAAAATATACCGATATCCACCACAGCATGAAGCAGAAGTAAGAAAACAAATGCAAGAAATGGAAATGCAAGGTATAATAAGGAAAAGCAAAAGTAGATATAGTTCTCCTATTATAGTAATACCGAAGAAAAAAGATAATTCGGGAGTAAATAAATTCAGGATAGTGGTAGATTATAGAAGGCTTAACCAAGTAACAATTGATGACAAATATCCACTTCCCATAATATCGATGGTATATTGGACAAGTTGGGTAAAGCCCAATATTTTAGCTCACTAGATCTAGCTAAAGGATATCATCAGATATTAGTAGCAGAGAAAGACATTGAAAAGACAGCATTTGTAACACCAGATGGCCTCTACGAATATGTAAGAATGCCTTTTGGCTTAAAAAATGCCCCGGCAACTTTTCAACGCCTAATCAACGAAATATTAAGGGAACATATAAACAAAATCTGTGTAGTATATCTCGATGATATACTAATTTTCTCCACCACTCTAGAAGAACACCTGAATTCACTGGAAAAAATCTTAAAAACACTTACGACTCATAACTTAAAGATCCAAGCGGATAAATGTAGTTTCATGCAAAAAGAGACTTCCTTTTTAGGGCATGTACTTACTAAAGATGGCTTGAAGCCAAACCCTAGTAAAGTAGAGGATATTAAACGAATCGGTCTACCGAAGACGGAGAAGCAACTCAAAGGTTTCTTGGGTATGACAGGATTTTATCGAAAATTCATTAAAGACTATTCGAAAATAGCACATCCCTTAATAAAATACCTAAAAAAGGATTTAAAAATTAACACCAACGATCCTCAGTACGTTGGAGAAGCATTCGAAAAGCTGAAACTACTGATATCTTCACATCCCATATTAAAATTTCCCAATTACGAAAAGGAATTTGTGGTTACAACGGATTCTAGTGATTATGCTATTGGTGCTGTTCTATCACAAGACGGTCATCCAATATGCTTTGTATCAAGAACACTAAATAGTCACGAAAGAAACTATAGCGTAACTGATAAAGAATTTTTAGCTATAGTCTTTTCTGTAAATTATTTCAGACCCTATTTGTACGGTAATAAATTTAAAATTATCACCGATCATGCTCCAATAAAATACCTAAATTCTAGGTATAAGGGCAAGGAGTTCTCCCAACGGAATCAGAGGTGGATTCTGAAATTACAAGAGTATAATTTTGAGGTTGAATACCTGAAGGGTAAGGAAAATAAAGTGGCAGATTATTTAAGTAGGTTAGAAAATAGTCCTCAAATTAATGAACAGAATAGCAGTGAATCCAATATGGACCTGTCTGAGTCTGGCACAATGCATTCAGTAGATGAACAGTTACAAGACCACATAGGCATAAGAGAAGAAATAATAAATAAATACAAGACACAGATAATTCTAACTTATAGTCCAAGTAAGGAAATTGACATAGTACATGGAAGAAGAATTATACAAATCAATCCTCAAATGAATGATATTTCAATTAAAGATATATTACAAAGACATGTAAAACCAGGAAACATTGGGATATATTCAGAGGTAAATGATAGAGATTATAACAAAGTACAACAACTTATTATAAAACTATTTTCCGGAAATCGTAAAATAAAGTTTAGAAAAGCAACAAGAAAAGTACAAGAAATAATAGACGAAGAAGAGTGTCATAAGCAAATATCCTTGTATCATACAAGAGAGTCATTGCATAGTTGCATAAATGAGACTTATAAGACATTGAAAGACAAGATATATTATCCAAAATTGCAGGAGCATATACAACTTATTATAAATAATTGTAGCAAATGTCAGGAAATAAAATATGATAGAAATCCAATAAAACCTATTCTTAATATAACCGAAACACCAACCGACAAAAATGAAATTATACACTTAGACATTTTCCATTATAAAAAACAAACGTTTGTTACCATTATCGACAAACTAACAAAGTTCGCAGTTGCTTATACAATTAATGAAAGGAACTGGGTCAAAAAAATGTCTATTCTTGAAGGATATCTAGCCACATTTGACAAACCAAAGAAAATAATTATGGATAATGAGTTTAAATCAGAACAAGTAATAAAGTATTTACGAGAAAAAGGAATAGAACGTTTCGAATTGGGAGATCTGAGGATAAGTCATTTGCTCTTCGCTGATGACTTGGTCATCCTTGGGTCCTCTCAGACTGAACTTCAGCGCGCACTCGATCGGTTTGTAGCCGTTTGTGTTGAAGCTGAGATGAAGGTAAACGTGAACAAATCTGAAGTGATGGTCGTCTCCAGAACGCCTGTTCAATGCACTCTGCATGTTAGTGGAGTCCCATTGAAACAGGTGGAGAAGTTTAAGTATCTCGGGGTCTTATTTACGAGTGATGGAAGGAGCAATGCTGAGTTTTCCTGTAGGATTGGTCAGGCTGGGTCAATTTTGAGACAGCTTGGTCATTCTGTTATTAGGAGGACTGAACTTGGTGTCAAAGCTAAGTTGTCAGTCTTTAATTCGGTGTTTGTTCCAACCCTCACCTATGGTCATGAGGTTTGGGTAATGACCGAAAGAATAAGATCGCGGATACAAGCTGCCGAAATGAGATTTCTCCGTAGTATTGCTGGTGTGACCCGTCGAGATCGCATCAGAAATACCAGAATACGTGAGGAACTCAATGTCGAGCAGCTACTTCTCCGGACGGAGCGATCCATGCTTCGGTGGTTTGGTCATGTTAAACGCATGTCCCCGACCAGGATTCCACGACGTGCTATGGAATCCGTACCATCGGGTAGGCGTCCTCTAGGTAGACCAAGGATGAGATGGTTAGATCAAGTCCATAATCTCTCCTATAACCGTATGGGGATTGCCCTTGATGATTTAGAGTCGATGGCGGAGGATCGAGAGCTATGGAGGGTCCACTTGAGCAACCTACACCCGCGACCCACTTAATGGACAAGCGGACCATTGAAAATGAATGAATGAATGAAGGAATAGATATTCATTGGACTAAGCCCAATAGCCACACCGGGAATGCGGATGTAGAAAGACTTCATTCCACATTAATAGAAAAGATTCAGGCAATAGAGGAAGATATGCCAGTAGAACAAAAAATACAAAGATCTATAGGAAATTACAACGATAGATACCACTCAGCTATTGAAATGACTCCAAGGAGAGCAAGTTTAATGAATAATATAACACAGTTAGTAGAAAAACTAAAACAAAAAAAAAATAAAAACCTGTCAAAGAATAAATAGGAAAAGAGAGAATTATGTAGAAAATAGAAATGAAGGATATATTAAAAATTATAAAAGAGTTAAACATAAGAATGAACCATATTTCAGAAAATATCCATTAAAAAATGTGCACCTATTAAATATTAAAAGGGCTTATAAATTTACAGGTACTTCTAATAATCCTAATGATGAAGATAGTCGCAGTACAAGGGTTATTGCAGGTACATCCAATACTAGAAGAGAACGGGTATGTGAAAATAAGAGTGAAACAAGTGGAGATAGCGAATAATACTGATACAATCTTGCACATAATAAACCCATCTGAAATGATGGAAGTTCTAGATCAATTATCATTAAACTTAGCACACTTAAAATTAGAAGATTCAGTTGCACTTTATTCAGAAATTAGGTTAGTAAAAACTAAATTAAGAACTATAATTAAATCAAATAGGCAAAAAAGGGGTTTATTAAATATCGTTGGCAAAGTTCAAAACTGGTTGTACGGAACAGGTAACCGATGGTAATAATCATAAAGCTATTGAAGGCCTGAATAAACAAATTAAAATAAACGATAATTTTAACAAGACATTACACGACTTAAAAATATTAATAGAATATGATAGAAGAAAAACTCTGGAATCATATAATATGACAAATAACATAATCAAAGATTTAAACTATAAAATTTTATTTCTGGATCAAGAAACTAAATTAAGATACTTAGAGAATAGAGTAAACCAAATATTGGATAACATTATGGCAACAAAAAATAATATAATTCATCCGAGTATGCTAACAATAGAAGTGTTAGAATTTTATAACATAGATTTTCATAAATTAAAATTGCTAAAAGCCGGAGTAGCCCATTATAAGAATGATTGCTTGATACTGGCAATAAAAATACCAGTAGATTACATAGTAACAGAGTTACAATTAATTAAACCGATACCGAATTCTAATAGTTTGCAAATCGATGAATCAGAAGAATTAATTGTTGAAATAAAAGATCAAATATACAAATACGAAGAACAAGTACATTTAAAAAATTTAAAACGTAGTAAAAATTGTATTTTTCAGGAAACTTGTTCATTAGTTTTTAATAATGTAACTAGCATAGAAGAATTAGACGATGAATCTATTATGTTATTAAATATAAATAATGAAACTATATCGCAAAATTGTGATAACAGAATTATAAATTTAACAGGAAACTATTTAATAAATTTTAATAACTGTACAATAGAAATAAAACAAAATAAGTTTTACAATAGGAAAATTACTGTAACTGATAAGTACTATTATCCAACAAATAATGAGGAATGAGGAATGGAAAGTAGAGGAACAAAGTGGTGGCGTGATGCACTCACACAGTGGCAGGGAGTCGAACAAAGGAAAGAAAATTTAGTGCGCGTCAGCGAAATGTTTTAGGTCAGAAAATTTGTTAGTCAGTCAGTCAGCAAGCGTCAGTCAGTTAACACCTCAGTCAGAGGATCCGCGAAGAGCGCGTTGTATCGGGTGGTGGTCGGTGGAACGGAAATAACCGTATTCGTCCTATATCGTACGGGAAGTATTAATTCCTTGGTACCTCACGTGTCGCAAAGACAAAGGAAAACCACGCGTGTAATTTTTGTCGGTTGGGCTACGAAATTTAACGAGTCCTCAATCGATCAACCTAAACAATACCAAAACCTGGTCGCGTGTGTGACGAAAGTAAAGCCAAATAAAACAATATAAAATATAACTCTGAAACAGAGAAAACAAAAAAAAAACCGACAGCCCACCTACCCGTACGTGTGTGAAAACCCGGTGTCTTTCGGGTTAAACTGAACTAGACTTGTGAATCTGAGGTCCATTAAGTCCTCGTGGCCAATTTGGGTCGGACAAAGTTTTCAAGTGCGCCCAATTGGGTCAATAACTGGGCCGCGCTGAAGCCAGGAGCGAGCCCCAAACCGTGCCGAAAAAGGTGCAACACTTGTAGGGTGTTTATAACCCCTGCCAAGATCCGGGGTATTACTTCGAGCAAAACCCCTCCCCACCTGGGAATCCAGCGGAACTTCAACCCCAGAGGAAACCAACCAACAGCGTAGCTTCATCGAACATCACTCCAGTCACCCCGTTGCCATCGGGGTTATGTCTTAAGATTAAGTGTTTTTTTTGTGCCCACTTAAATAAGAAAATTTTTTTAATAAGTACCACAGAAGAATAAAATTTAGTTTTTGATCTCGGGTCCACCCCTAAATTTCTTTGAAATCAAAAAAAAAAAAAACCAATAAAAAAATTAAAATTTTAAAATAACGTAAAGTCGTATGAATTCAAAATAATGTTCTTAAAGTTTTTTTTTTTGAAAACCTAGAGTCACTAGTTAAGTAAATCAGGAAGTATCTGGTTAACCCGAAATTAAAGTCAGGGTAGGGTTGGTCCTTTTTAAAATTTTCCAGAAAGAAACGAAACACCTGAGGCGCTGTGCACACCGTCCGGAGCAGAAAAGTACAAGGGTGAGTGAATTTATTTCATATATTGGTATATCAAATATTATATCCTTTTGTTGAACTACCCCCATTTGTGGGAAATAAAATAAAAAAAAAAGACATTGCTTTAATTTGGGTTACGTGATATTCTTTTTCGCCTTTTGTGAAACCATAATTAAGTCGGGTGGCCGAGTAGGGTTAATAGTATTGGATCTCTTTCTTTTGGTTCGATCCATTGTTGATTTGTCCTCCGAGTTAAGTAAAGTAGATTGCCCATTATTAAGCATTTTTTTGAATTTCTTTTTGTGATTTTAAATTTGTTTGAGCTATTGCTAAAGTAAAAACGGACACGCAAAGAACGTGTCAAATAGGATTTTACTTGGAGACATAGGGATTTTCCTTTATTTGATATTGTAACCGTAACAGTTAGTACTAAGTTTTGGGGTATTGAACCCGCTTGAATTAAATTTCTTTTTATGGCACCTTATCCAATTTTAAGGAAATAAATCGATGAAGTAGATGAGAATATTGCTGGTGTTGTTGTTTGTCTTTGGTTTCAGAGGGAAAGGTGGCTATTAGTTTGATTTTTCAGGCACAGGGATGAGCTCGACCCCGATGAAGTGGGAATTTAATAATGACCAAGTGGACAGAGCCATGATTTGGTAAGGAAGCCGAAAGTGAGGGTGTGTGATCTGGGACGGAGATGGGGATGATTAGAAGGTAAGGCGGTTCTAACCGTTGGAGAAGGAAGGGTAGTTGTCATAAGGGGTTGTAACAACCACAACTGAAGCGAGCGTTACAACCATTGGTTGGTCATTGTGTACCAATGACGTAAGGGTGGGAATTCGCTGGTGAGGTAAACACGAAGTTTTACCCTTAATATTTCTTTTGTTTTGGGAAAACCTTAAATACTCACCGCATTCGAAACAGAGAGTAGTGATAGATTCGGGCACCTGCAGTTTTTTTTTGTGTAGTTGTTCAAAGTGGGATAGAGTAGATATATCGTGGTAAAGGCCTGAAACAACATAACGACAGTCCGAGGTTGTAAGCAAGAACCCCCCCCAAAGCCGACGAGCTAGCGTACGTGCAACCACCAGCAGGCCAACGACTTACAATGCTTGGACACCCTTCCCTGACCACCGCCCGGACTGACGGGAGGTCCTATAACCCGAACGTCATATGGGTGGGATCTGGTAGGGAAGGTGGGGAAGTTATCTCGAGGAGTAGACGCGTTATCCTACTATAGGGTGACCACGCCACTTCGATGAAACGAAACTGAAAGTTAGGATCCGCATAGCGGCTCTGAACCTGGATGAACCATCTTCCATAATTCCCCATTCGTAGAAATAATTTTCGTTATAGGTTTGAATAATGTAGAAAATTTAAAACAAATTAAGGAACTGCAGTACCACAAAAATGTAATGTACGGTACAAATGTAAGCCTCATAATAATAGTAATTTTAATGGCTGTATGTATTTTCTTTTATGTATCTCGGAAAACCAAAAAACAAAAGATTAATATAGTTAATAACATGAAGCCGGAGACTTCTGATTTAAAGCGAGGAGGAGTTACATACCTAAGCAAACAGCAAACGAAAACAGCAGGAAATGCTGATTCGAAGATTGCCGTGGGACTGACCTCCCAACGGCATACAAAATAGCACCTAAAGCAAAACCGATTGCTTGGTGATTTTAATTGTAATCCAATATTATTAACAAACAGTCGGTCATTCACATAAACTAATTTCCGTTAATGTGAATGACTGCATGTTGAGGAGTCAGCAAAATGCTGGCGAATCAAGGTAATGTTAAGATAGGTCGTAAGCTATTATTAAGTTATGTTGAAAGCAGTTCAGCTCCGACCGGGAATCAATAAAGATACAAAATTGAACTTCTTAATTTGTTGTTTTTATTTCATTATTCAAGTCGCGCGGACGTGTTCGAGCTTGCGTGGGAACCAAGGCCAATGCAAGATTAGATTTTAAGTATATCATTCGGTTGTAGTTAGTTCTAAGCGGGGCATGAAGTTATAAAGACCTAATAAACTTATAACGTAATTTTGGTTTCTAATATATATACGAATAGTTGGGTCAACGAAAAGTTGGCGTTCGAGTTTTTTTTAGAAGAGTCCTTTATAAAAACCTTTACCCCCCGTAAACAAAGCTATCAAATTTGGTAGAAAAGAAACTGCGATCCATAACAATCGATTAAAGCCTTACTACGAATAACGCAAAATAAAACTAACACTTGACACATTTTTCCACTGTTTTTTTCTGACTTCTCCTTTTTCATCTGCCTACAGTACATTATGGAGCTGATGATTATTTTCTTAATAACTATGTGTGGCCAAACTTGGCAGCATTTTTGCCTTTTATTGTGTGTCAAAACAATTGGCAGCACTGTTGTGTAATAGATCTCCTTTTTTTGACAAAAAATCTTCTTTTTTTCTTGCGCTTTCTTTGTTACATTTGATATTTAAAAAAAACTTTAAAAGCGGAGAGACATCGAAATATAAAAGAACCTAATCCAAAAGAAAATGTAAGATCAGTTGAACATAATTTAAAATAATTGTCAAATAGGTAATTAAGTACAGATACGATTTCACAATCGTCTTAGCCTACGCATGGAGATATCATCTCAGCATGATAAATCCATTTCGATGCACAAGCACAATAACGATAAACAAAGAACAGATCGATTAGACATTCGTCTTAGTAAATAAGCAACACACAGAGATATCATCGTAGGATGATAAATCCAATTTTGATGACTAAACATAATTAAGTTATAAATAAGGACAAGAAATGCATTTTGAGTTAGTCTTAAGAGTCAGTCTCAACCAAGTGTAGAAATCGTACACAATAAAGGCATAATTTGCCCACAAAATATTTTTTTTGAAAATAAAAGTTAATTTTATGTTACTAGGTACTAGATTTATTGAATTATATCTGTGGGAACTGAACACACCCCGTAGTCAGTGCCACCAACACAACACAAGAAGAGGATCAAAACTGAACGAAGACGAAACGACGAAGAAGAAGCATAACGTGGTAGCAGCAGAAGAGACGACGACGACGACGAAGAGATTTTGCCCTAAGTTGTTAATTTTTAAAGTGTATTAATATAGATTGAACTATTAAAGAACCCTACATATCTGAATTATATTTTATTTCAGGAAAATTTTGCGTTTTATTGGAAAACAAAAGGCTGCAATTTTGAAGTTGGAAACGAGCTCTTTTAATTTGGAATCAGTTGCTACTGGGTAGCCAATACCAAAACCATACATGGTGAATACTCTCAATAACACAGGCGTGGTAGTCGAGGGTTTAGGCGACCACAACACATGGACCGTTCTCACAGAAATAGACTTATCCGAATTGAGCAACCAAACACATCTGGCCGACCATGCGAAACACATTGTCAGCCAGCTGTGTAATACCAAAAATAGCACGGATTATTGCAAACTGCAACAACGGCACATTCATGCAGCGATGGAAACGATTAAAAGTCGAATACCAAAATTATCCACGAGCTACTTCTGAAATTCAGGCAATTGAGGTCTCTTTTCAAATGCATTTTCAATTACCTTTTTGGCATGATGGATAACGAAAATGAAGAGGAAATCTACAGTAAACTAGATCAACAAATTTCCATTGTTAGCATAGCACTACCCTTAAACAAATGCAAACACCTTTAAGAACTCCAATGGACCGACAGCAACAAATTGGTCTCCAAATAAACAAGATCATAAAACTGACTGACGACGTCTTTAAAATTCAGTTCAGTCCTCCTACAAGTCACACACTAGCCTCCAGAAACAATGAAATGAAATACATGCATTATTAATCTCCCCAAGCTCTTTTTTCAAATATTTAGAAAAGGTCGAACCAATTCTGAATACATTTTTTCAAGTGGAATCTTGAATCCATAGATCAATAGTGTTTAACATGGTGTTACACATTTTATATTTCATATTTTATTTTACCTACAAATTTTACAAACTTTAGCTCCCATGACTGTCGAAAAATAGCGAAACACCCCTTTATATACCTAAGATTATCTGTCAATATGAGCGCAATCGTTTCGGTGGTTTTCGAAATATACGATTTTGAATGTTTTTTGTATGGGCAGTGCCACGCCCCTTTGTCCAATTTTGACCAATCTTCACAGAAATACTCCAGGGCCAATACCAAAGATTGTGTGTAAATATTAATTTAATCGATTGGGTGGTTTTCGAAATATAATATTTTGAATGCATTTTTTGTATGGGAGGTGCCACGCCCCTATAACTCATGAACCAATACACCTACATAGAGCGTATATACTTACAAACTATGGTATTAACGTCACCTTTCATGGGAAATTTCCAATCAAAATCGGTTCACGCATTACAAAGAACATTGGCGACAAACACAATACAACTTATTTTTATATATCATATACATATTTACCAGCACTGACTCCGTAACGCTCCATACTTTTCTTATTTTTCTTATTTTAAATAAAAGTAGGCGGTGGGTATTTGAATAAATTTTCAAAATTTTAGTTTTCTCATTATTCAAATACGTACCGCCGCCTACTTTTCATATATTTAAATTTTCTTCATGGATCAAACTCAATAAAAGGAAATTGGCAAATAAAACCAACCATTTGCCCTAGAAACCTGAAATTTTGTACAGAGGTTTCCGATAAAATGTATAAGTACAAGCAATAAGGAAGAATATTTCGAGATTCAACAACCCTTAAAGGGGTAAAATGGAGTGTCAAAGTTTGTATGGGAACAATTTTATTTTTCATCCGATCGGTAGGTATTTTGCTTTGGGCTCGAGTTATTTTAATGAGAGCTTTTTCATAACTCACGAAGGAGTTCGTCGTATCAATTTGAAACTTTGTATATATGTATTGATAAAGAAGTAAAATATTATTTATACTCTGAATCTAAATCAATAGAAAAAGAAATAGAAACCATTTTTAGGCAATATGTACTTTGCTACGAATTTTTAGATCACTGATTTACTTGCTCCTCAGGTAGTTTAATAGGAAGGTTTATTTCGCGATATTTAAATATAAAAGAGAAAACTAACTGATCGTGAAGTACAAAATCCTGACGGTTTTTAAAATTTGAGTTTTCTCATTATTGCAAAATTGCGCGGGTAGCAGAAATGTATGAAGAAAACGTTGTTGAAATTCTCACGGAAATTATATCAACTGCTACAAATGTCAATGCAGGAACTTTCAAAACAACAAACAATGCTCAAGACCAGTCATTTGATCACGTTGGCATGCATTTGAAGACCGGAGTATTTTCACACGGCCAAGTGTATGTGGCTTTATCACAATCAAGAGTTGCAAGTTAAATGAAGGTGTATATTGAATCTAATCCAAAGCAAGGAAGATTATTAATTAACCAGAGACAATTCAAACGCAATGTAGTTTTCAAAGAAGTTCACTAAATAAAATGAATTTGTTTGTCAAATATTACTTTACATACCCAGCGAAGCGGGTACAACTTACTAGTATAGATAGATTGTATTATATTGAATTTAACAATACAGTTCATATAGCATTAAAATATATAATAACCTATATATATATAAATGTAGCCCTAAAATGTTTGTCGTCGATTCACGCCTTAACTCATTCACCGATTTTAACCAAATTTTCATATATCTTTGGTATTGGTCCATATACGGTTTCTGTGAAGTTTGGTCAAAATTGGACAAAGGGGCGTGGCACCGTCCATACAAAAAAACATTCAAAATCGTATATCTAGAAAACCACCAAATCGATTGAGCTCAAAGTTACAGATGATCTTAGTTATTGTCCCTGGAGTGCTCCTGTGTAGATTGGTCAAATTTGGTCAAAGGGGAGAGGCACTTCACACACAAAAAAAAAGAAAAAACAAAATCTTATGCCTCCTATACAAAAAACATCTTTTATTGGATGAAACTCGATGACTCATTATTATTTTTCGTTTTGTTCGTATTACTGTATTTCAGGTTTAGGCAGAAAGAAAATTCCATCAAGTCGATTTATTATCATTTCTCGCATTTTACGAAAGAACATTATTATACCTAAGACCTAAGCAATACAATTCCTGTGCAAGGGCAAAGCCGGGCGGGTACAGCTTCTTTGACAGTCTTGGAATTGGAAGTCAAAGTTTTTAAAATTTGTAATATTGATATAAATAATGAAAGTCAATAATATTGTCTAGGCAATACAATTTCTAAAAAAACAAAAAATGTTGTGTACCACAGAGCATTACAATAAAAACAGTTTACCTATCTATTTAACTATTTTGCACTACGAAGTGTGCACGGGCTACGCTAGTATAATATATAATTTATAGTCACTGTAACTAGCTATTAGTTGTTTGGTTGGAAGACTAGCATTATCCGCGGCTTCGCTCACGTTATAGAAGTACCACAATTTTCTTTATTTCTTTTATACCTAGAGTAGCTACACAAACCGAGTTTGAAGCCGATCGGTTGAGAAATAAGAATTTTCCAGTACAAAATTTGACCACCCACCCTTTTTTTCTCCTTTTGGAGTTCGAATTTCGCCAATGTGCTTCTTAGTGCTCACTTCGGCCATAAAAGGAAATTGCTTTTAAAATTCTTCCTAGCTCTACCCTTGTTGGGCGTTGATCATACGTACATGGGATTGGTGTTCATGCAATTAAATTTTTGTCCCGATTTTCGGATTACCTACTTAGGGGTGCTCCAGAAAACCAATCAACTATCAACACCAAGAAACAAAGAAACAAAAAAAATCATAATTATCCCCAACCCAGCGTTGTTATATGATCTTAATTATCTTATTTTCTGATATTAAGGTGGTCTTCAGATGAGAAGATATTCACTCTTCATAACAACACTGCCCCAACCCCAATGCCCAATCAAATCCCACACCTGGATGGAGTTCTTCGAGAAAATAACTCAACTTATAGAATTTAAAATGTACCTAACTCCCTAGTCAACTCATCCAACAGAAAGAAATATTTACAAAACCTACACCTGGACCTGACCTACCCCATCCACTCTCGGAATGCATAAGCCTATAATCAATAATCATATCATAAAATAAAGGACAATCCATCCAAATGCGAAGTCGAATGGGGCTGTGCTGTAGCATCGGCATTTTTTCAACCCTTAAAACTACGCGCCGAATCCAGCACAACCTCCACCAGCAAGACGCAGAATATGACTAAATAAAAAAAAATAATGATCATAAAACTCACTTTTTTCTGCACTTCGCTCAAAGTGTTAGCAAGAAGAAAAAATAACAACAGAACAGATACATTTGGCTTGGCTGGGGTTGTACATCCCTTTCTTTCTTCTTTGGTTCTTTTGAGAAAATAACTCAACTTAAAGAATGTACTCATCCACCAGGAGAACGTCGTCGATTGAAGCGACATCATCGGCTCATCGGCAAGACTAGAAAACTTCGATATCGCAATGATGATTCCTCTATGTATATAAACTCAATGGTCAAACTAAATTCTCCTAATTCTGACATACCTTTAAGATTAAAGATTAAAGTAATTTTAGACAATAATAATAGACCTAAGTTTAAATTACTGAATAAAACCTTTATTAATAAAATAAGTGAAAAAGGAACGAACAACCATTTGTTTTACTTTTATGGACATACCAACCAAAGAACACGAGAACAGGTAAGACCCAACTGAGATTAGTGCTTCTCAGTAGAAACAAAAATTGCACAACAGCACAAGCAAACCGAGAGAATTACTCCGAAAGAGGCGGGGCTTGGGTGTTTCGCTCTCGATGTATTATGCATTGAAGTTAACACGGCATTCCCATATACCCTCACACACACTTTCCTTATCCGCATTCCCTATCCACAAAGAATGGCAAGAGTAAGCGAATTAATAAAATATAATTCTTGGAAATCTAAGAGACAAATAATTTAATTCCATTTAATTGTAATTGTGTCAATCGATACCAAATGTAATTCTTGAAATCAATAAATGTAATTTTGCTGACCATCTCGTAATTGTAATTTGACCAATTAGGAAATAATTCATAATTGTAATTCCAAGAAATTAACCAATTAGGAAATAAGAATATATTTTTGCTGATAAATGTAAAACCGAATGTATAAAAGTTAAATGAATCAAAATAAAGTTGTTCAGTTGATATTCCCAGGCAGACAAGTTGTTTTTTTTATTCGCCCGCAACGACGACGCGATAACTTGTGTTGGATATGAATATGGATATATCTTGGGCGTGGCAGTGATGGCTACTGTGGAAAAGAACCATATTTTTGATGAATTGGGAGGCGGATCTTTCGCGAGAGGCATATTTTGCATATGGATTTTTGCATATGTGCTGTGTAGAGTAGAAGACCTATCCCAACATTTAAATCAAAATTAAATAACAATACCACATTGCACACATTGCACAATGATTCAATTAGCAGTTTTGTCAATCAAACACCTGACGCCACTCGGTATAATGCTGACACCACAAGAAAGCAGGCAAAATAAAGCCAACAAAAATTAGATACATGCTTCTTGTGGATGTGTCATTCATACGGTGTCACTGGATTGTTGACCAAAACGATTAATGCAATTGAGACATTTGTGAATGGTGCAATACGTTATCGCAAGCTTATATTTGATGGCACGCGACCTATTTTATGTATCGATATGAATTGGAAGTTCTCATGGGGAATAGGTACATAAGGAAACAATATTTTTAAATAAATTTAGAGTCTACACAGCTAACAGACTGGTTTTATCTCTCCTTTCGGCAGACTCCTTCCTATGGCATACGTGCCCTGTACTTTGATAGCAACTTTAGATACCTAAGATCGTTATATTTTCTTACAGTTGTGCACGAGAAAGAAGTTTTTTCCGTGTGGTTTGATGAGACAGCATGGGAAATATTGTGCTGCTTGATATTCAGGTACAACAGACCTAATTGCAATTTAAGAAAACCAATGGAAAATGATAAAATGCAATTTGTTGCTAGAGCTGGCAGGACTTAAAAACACCAGCGCCACCACAACTATGGTGCAGGTCTGCCGGCCCAGCCATAACAGAGACCATCGCTGCCATCTTTTTGATCAGCGGCCATCTTTTTTATTCGTTCACAAGCGCGCAAAATTCAAAACCAATTTTCAGTTCTTTTTTTTTTTTTTTTTGTTTATTTATTTATTTATTAGAATAAAAGCAAAAGCAGTCGCTTAATTTTTAGAAGAAGAAGCACATTCAATTATGGTGAGAAAAATTCAATTCTGTGGATTCAGCATGATAATTGATGAAACAACGGACATTTCAGTAGAAAAATGTTTGCTGTATGATTTAGAGAAGGGTTGTACAGACGACCGTTTAGTTTAAGCTAAGCTTCTTCGAGTAATTACACAAATAATAAACAATTGCGATATCTACCAAAAAGCTAAATACGAGAGAAAACCGTGATATTTCTCCCAGCAGTCTATAGAAATCGCCTGCTACGAAAGCATCAAATCACGTCGACCAAATCTCAACAGATCCAACCATCACCTATAATCATGACAACCGTCGGCCGACCGCAACTGCACGAAGATTTGACCTAAAGGTGGTAGTACACGGCAAGATTTCATTTAATAAAATAAAATGTTAAATTCCCCCACGGAGAGAAAAGACGACGCCACCAAAGAGATGTTCTACGAGCTATTGGATATGAGCAGTGCCCTAACTATGACATTAAAATTGTCTTAGGTGATTTTAATGCAAATATAGGAAGAGAATGCATCTTTGGTAGTACTCTCGGAAGGTACAGCCTACACGACACCACTTTCGATAACGGATTTAGACTGAAGGACTTCGCGGCGGGGCGAAATGGTGTTATAGCAAGTACGCTGTTCCCGCATCATGTACTTTCTTTAACATCGTTCTTGAAGCAATTGTACGAAACTCACAAGCCAACACCAGAGGTACAATTGTAGCACGACAAATGTAGATCATTTTTAGTTACCTTGGCATGAGAAATGCAAACCAGATTACCGGAAAATGTATCTACTTAAAAATGATGGCGAATCTTTCATCTCCATACAGCACGCCTTACAGGTCACTTCGAATATACAAGAATGGGCTGAAGAACGCGCTGGCTTATTTTGGATGACTAATGAATACAGTTTTAGCAGGCCTTCAAGGGATCAAGTGTTTCGTCTACTTAGACGACATCCTTGTATATGGACAACATTTAGAGGAGCACAACGAAAAGTCGATTGAAGTCTTCTAACAGCTTAGAAAAGCGAACTTAAAACTGCAATCCGATAAGTGCGAATTTCTTGTAAAGGAAGTGTCGTACTTAGGCATTTTATTACTGATAAAGGGATTAAGCCAAACCCAGATTCCGCCAATTCAACCAGAACATTGAAAAACTCCAATCGCACCAATAATCTGTCGAAGACTAGAGTTGATTGTTACTCGGCAAAACGAAACCCACCGCCAGTTTTGCAATCACGCAACAAAAAGTTCTTTTGAGAACTCTTTAAAATTCTTTAAAAATTTCTGAAAAAAATTTTGTGTATCTTTTATGGTTGGTTTGCCTTATTATTATTTCTTGAATTAACCATATCGTGTAAAGCATTTCAAATATCAATGCAGTCATCATCAAAAACTGTAAAAACTTACCTATCTAGACATGTACGCAGATGCATAATATACGACGTAAGCACACGAGGGTGAGAATTGCAAAATTTTTTAAGTAAATAAAATTAATGTTTTTTTTTAAATTGGCGCCCGAGCAGAGACTAGAGTAGGTTCGCGTAAAATCTAAAAGTCCCTTAAGTAGCGACATAGTGCGTGCAAAGTTTAATACAGTACGTGCCGCGAACGAAGATTCTCTGTGGTTAAGAGTGTGTGACCAAGTTGTTGGTAGTAGCCGCTGCAGCTGAAAACTCGGAGCGGAGGAAGGGGAAGCGAAGACGCACCATCAGGATTAGAATCAGGACATCAAGGTATTTTCCGTGGTGTATAGTGCTGTACGCCGTACAATTATTGCACATCGACCTATTTGAAGTGCATGACCAAAAAACCCAACTCAGCACCACCAAGCCACAATGTTGACCTACTCCCAGCGCAAGTTACATACCTATGTAAAAAGCAAACGAAAACAACAGGCAATGCTGATTCGAAGATTGCCGTTGTGACTGACCTCCCAACTGCATACAAAATAGCACCTAAAGCAAAACCGATTGCTTGGTGATTTTAATTGTAATCCAATATTATTAACAAACAGTCGGTCATTCACATAAACTAATTTCCGTTAATGTTAATGACTGCATGTTGAGGAGTCAGCAAAATGCTGGCGAATCAATGTAATGTTAAGATAGGTCGTAAGCTATTATTAAGTTATGTTGAGGGCAGTTCAGCTCCGACCGGGAATAAATAAAGATTAAAAATTAAACTTCTAACTTTGTTTGAATTATTTCATTATTCATTATTGACCCACGAAGCAATAATACAACATGTTACTATCAAGCGGACTCAGCAAAAGGGCAACATAGGGCCAAAAATATGACATTGTAAATATTGGCCCGCAATGTATTACTGTTAGTAAGCAAAATTTATGTACCTATATAAATAGGAAGTAATTAAAGTAAAATGAGTTGAACTTTAAAGTAAAGACCTTCTATAGCTATGGTAAGGTGGCTGTTCAACATCCAAATCCTGGATTACTCCCAGACCCAATTACTCCCAGAGCCACTCCAATGGGATCTGCCAAAATCCAAACAGGAAGTTTAAAACTGGTTCATATAATAGAACTGGAACCCTTCACCAATTAATAGACGAAATATCGTTTTCGCTAAAACGTAACGTATTCTGTTAGGTCATAAGAACTAGAACACATGAATGCATGAATAAAATGTCAGTAGGGCATTATGTAGTGTACCCACTTGCATACACCACTGTCCACAACACATTTGTAGTTTAATTTGAATAACAACGTGACGTAAGAACATATAGTTAAATCGAGTACAATGTGCCACACAGCTTGATGTACACAACGTATCACACAGCTAGATGTGTCATGCACTCAATGCACTCAATTGAACTGAATGTCACTCAATAGAAATAAGATCCTATTGAATGGCGCACAGCCAATAGGAATTTAGAATAAGTTATTCGATGTCGATAATGCAAGTAGATATAAGATAGAAGATAAGTATAACAGTTACTGTAAATAGTATTTAAGGAATGAAATTTAAAGAATAAAGCAGAGAATAATTTAGATACCTAAACTAGGCGATTGCCTTATTCTTTCAAATAATTGCGGCGAGAAATCGCTTACCAATTCAGCGTGGTACGCTTTTATACCAAAAGTAGAATAATAGCCAGTTTTAACCACTACATGGCGATCCTGCCAAATTAAATAAAGGACCAGATATTATGTCTATGCAATTGGAGATAGACAGTATCTTCAACAAATGGGAACGTTTTTTAGAGGAAATAAAAATCAATAAGGAGGAATATATACCAGAAGCTCCACAAACAACTGAAGATATACCACCATACACTTCAACTTTAAAAACTGCTGGACCTTATCCAATCAGCATCGAAATATATAGGAAGCGCCAAGAAAACCAGCGACAAAACCTCCAAAGATTTCGAGAAGAAGCGACAACTATACGAAAAAGAATGCTTGGAGGACGACAAGTAAATCCCCCGAAAACGAATTGCGGAGCTTCACAGAATAATAGCAATCACGACAGAGAAAAAACAAAAAAAAAAAACACTCATCGGAAAAATAAAAGAAGAAAAGAAGAAAATATGGGAAAAACCCAAAGTAAACCAGCAGTCCAAGCAACCGTAGTAAACAATATAGAAGAACACATCCCGATGACATCCCTAATCCCAGAGTCAATAGTAACAGCTATAGTAATTTTTATAATATTGTACGTAGCTTATAGGATAAACAATTATTTTAAAAACTATGTGCACAAGCACAAAAAAAATAATACAATTAGTAATGTATAAAAAAAAAAAAAACTTTGTATATGTAAATAATAAGAAGAAGAATAAATAAATGGAAGAAACAAAAAAACAATTAGAAGCAATTTTGATAAACATAAAAAAAAAGTTTAGGAAGGCGATATAAAAAGGATACAATAAAGTCAAAATTAGAATTAAAAAAAGCACTAAAAGAAAAATTTTAAACCATAGCAGCTAGCGAAGAAGAAAATAAGACAAATACTGCACTAAAAATTGAATTCAGAACAACATACTATAAAACAAGAAACCTACTAGTAGAACAGCTAGATCTCTACATGTCAGGCATAGAAGAGGAAGAGGAACAAGAGACCAATATGTCAGACTTCGACTTAGGAACGGCTATGAAAACCATACCCATATTCACAGGGAATTATAAAGAATTAGACAGTTTCCTTAAAATAGTTGAGATAATGTACAAATCACTAAAACCTACTTGTACTCAACAATTCATTGAGTTCACTTTCCATGTAAAATTAAGTTCAGTTATAAAAACAGCTCTAGGTGGTGAAGATGATTAGTTAGCAATAAGGCAGCATTTAAGACGAACGATTTAAAGAAAATATATCAATTCGATCACAAGAGTCACTAAGGCATTGTTATTCCTTCCCCCACCAGAAAGAGGTAAGGAGGATTAGCAAGACAACAACAAATCTCAACAGGCGAAGAGATTGAACATTGGCGATCCTGCCAGGAGGACCTGTAGCTTGAAAACATTTCAAGAGAGTTGGACCAATGCGTATCTGGTGCAGAGAATGAGCTGTCTCCACACGGAGTTGAGCCAGTTCCGGTCAAACATACAAAAAAAAATTCTGATTGACACTAGTTCAAGCAATTACACAAAAACCTGACCTAGTAAAAAGGCCCATTCCAAATGATCAAACATTTTAGGATTTTAGGCCAAATCAATAGCTGGCGATGTAAAAGTTTCGCATCACACATTTCTAAATCTCTTTAGTCTAAAAGATACTAACATTACATTTTTTATTTTACCAAGTTTAAAAACTTTTCACGGAATATTAGGCAACGGTAGCCTAAGAGATTTGTCTGCTGTAATTCAGACACTAAAGAAAGTTGTGACAATACTCAATAGAGTCAAAATTAAGGTCAAGCGGCTGCATAACTAATATGTCTAGTATTTTGAATAGAGCAGGAGCTAATGCTGCAAAAGCTTTTAATGAACTATACGATTACAATAGTTTAAAATACGAAGACGAGCACGAACTATACGATCTTTGATTTGATAAGCAAAGGAATACAGAAGAGTATTTAAAAACTCTAAAAAAAAAAGACAAATCTGGTCAATGTGTCTAGTAAGTTAAGTGGAAACCGAGCTAATACTGCATGGACATAAGTCACAGTAGGTATTCAATAACTCTACCCAATCTCGACCCTTCTAAGATTACAATCTTCGTAGACAGTCAGACGGCCATAAAAGCACTAGACAGCGCAACAATTAAAGCAAAGACAGTCAGGGACTGTCAAAGAGCCTTAAACAAAACAGACGAGAAACACAACGTCACTCTCTGCTGGGTTCCCGTACATAGTGACATCGATGGAAACGAAAAAGCAGACGAGCTAGCAAGAACTGGGTCGGAGCTTGGTGCAGTAAATGTCATTGCACCAACAAACGTCCCAATTAGTGTAGCAAACAGAAATATTGACAAAAAATCAAGGGAACAAATTAACACCACCTGGGGCCTGTACCACAAAACTACAAGTCTTGTACAACAGGCGAATTTTAACAATTAACAATGGTTTCTGTACCACAAAACTACATGTCAATTTAACAATTAACAATTGTATAAGCAAACCTTAACTATTGGGAAATACTAAATTTCCCCACTTTCTGTACCACAAAGCTACAAGTGTAGACAACATTTTGCAAACGATAGTTATAAACTTGAAAAAATTTAACGTGTGAGTTGAAATTTGTTAAGTCGTTACAAGTCATATCTTATGTGGTTTTAAGAAGAAATTTGAAGCATTTGTCTTGATAAAATATTAACCATATTAAACTAGTCTTATTATAGGACATATTTTTAAAGGAAATCCTTATTTCCACAAGTTAATCGGAAAAAGGGGAACATTTTTCTGCGAACTTTTTGCTTTTAATGCACATTCGTATGCCCAGCTCAGTGACTATAATTTAAACATTTTTTGTTTCGATCGGATAGAATTGATAAACTGATTAAGTTTATAGATATAGATATCGTATACGGTGGCGCATACAAAATAATAAACACATATTTAATATAAAAATATTTTTAAAACTAGCGAAACTGGAAATCGTGTCGTTGTGAATTGATGGACCCAACAAATATTAACAGCATATTTTATTTAATATGATTTCAGCTAAGACGATTTGCCTGCGCACTTGTACAAATGACTTGTACAAACAAGGGAAATTTTGATATTTAACAAGTGAAGCGTTTTTATTTTGTGGTACAGAAATTATAGTTACTTGTTAAATCGGCATTGCTAACAAGTGCCTGTAAAATTGTTAAATAGTAGTTTTGTGGTACAGGCCCCTGGTCTAATAGACACGACTGTATTATATCCCGTAGCCTTTGGCCAAACATCGATGAAAAAAGAACAAGATGTGTTCTGATTTTAACGGGTGTACTGATAGGCCACTGTACCATTGGTACCATGGCCACAAGACTGGGCATCAACTCACCAGACTACTGCAGGAGCTGTCAAGACATAGAAGAAACGGAGACCCTCAAGCACCTGCTCTGCGAATGCCCAAACCTCCAAACTTGTCGACTCGAGACAGACTTTTCGGAGACCTAGAGGACATAGTTCAGGCACCATTTATGGACACAATCAGGTTTGTTAAAAGTACGGGGTGGTTTACTTAGTAGTAAAGGAACAACTCCAAGAGTTTGACCTACATAAGCACCAAAACACATTGGCCAATGGTATAACAGTGCAGTGCAAAAATTTTGTTAACATGTTTACGATCGTGGCAGCATACAAGTTAATGCACCTCACATTAACCCCACCGCTTAATCAACATCAACACCACATCCGCACCCGAATCATCATTTTCATAATTTCATAATGCACCGAACATTAACCCCACAGCGCAACCAACACCACATCCGCACCCGAATCAACACTTTTGTTTAATCGACCTAGTTCATAAAGTAGAATTCAGCCAATACCACATCCGCACCCGAATCAGCATATTGACATAATGTTATGTCAGCTTTTGTTTAATTAATTCTTGGACCTAGCTTAAGTTCATAATGTAATAGAAATTGTAAGGAATAAAAATAAATTTAGTTGCATTCTAGCAGGTGAACAAATTGGTTCTTTTATTTACACGCGAGTATAAATAGGAGGGTCGGCAATTAGTTGAGTTAGTTTATTTTTTGGACTGTAAAGAAAAGTTAATATTATTATAATTTTAAAAGTTATTAAAGTGTAAACAAATAAAAGTTTCAATTATTTTTAAAGTAAATTTAAGACATATCAATAAAGTTATAAAAAAGTATAAAAATTAAAAGTTGTTTTAATTGTGAGATTAAACACTTTACTCCTGGGGAAGCACAGCACTTTTAAAGCTGTGCACTTCCCTCAAACCTAATCTAACCTAACTCTACCCAACATATCCAATATTTAAAAAGGAGCCGAAGCTAATCTTCCAAAAGTTTTTAAAGACTTACACAATACACATATGTGCGTTGGTTTGATGACCCGTCACATAAGTTAACATAGCACTCCCAAGCTTCATTCTTCATTAAACATCTGCAATAGTTCCCACACTTCACATTTCAACCGGCCGGCGCGTACGACAGACACCCAGCAAAATAGTTCCCACAATTTACGTGCCATGCACGCCATGAAGAAAAAGAGTACTTCATCCATACGACACCTTGCCAATGCAGCAGGGCAACATTTACAAAAATGTAATTCAGTTTTAATTTTAACTTCAGATAATAAAGAGGCTTTCTCTTCCGAGAAAATATTTTTTTTTTTAAACTAAAAGAAATTCGTTTTATTTAACTGGCGCCCGAGCAGCGACCCCGAACGGTAAATCAACAAGAACTAATTTGGGAGTGTTCACTAAATGGTTAAACCTAAGTCAACCTAAAGAAGCTCGCCGCGAAAAGTGACCAAAAGTGAATAAAAACTGAATTACAGTGTGGGCCGTCATCTGGTACGCCCCACAGATCTATAGATAAGTGGATTAAATCCCGCAAGCAGCAGTAGCAAGAACAAATCCAATGGAAATACTCGAATTATATTATCTGTTAGTTTATAAATATTAAGAAAGTTTCTAACATATGTTGTTGTTGCGAATGCTTGCGTCATCCTACTACACTAAATAAGTTAATACAAATAATTCTAAATCCTTCAAAATTATTTTAAATCATTTTTAGTTAATTAATAATACAGTTAATCATTCTAAGACTAAGAACTAAAATTAATAAAATTAAATATACGATTGAAATTGTACGTTTCATTGTTTTGGACATACCAAGAAAGACAAGAAAAAGAACACATCAAGGTAAGGCCCAACTGGGAGTAGTGCTTCTCAGTCGAAACAAAAATAACACAACAAAACCATCGGATCTAGTTACAGCATTCAACATGTTAAAAGAGTCCAGTGATCTTTTCGTTATTGACAAAGATTTTGAAAGTGATTTCAAACGATTTAATTTATATTTTGAGAAACAAAATACTTTCTTTGTTTTTGTTTATTCGGAGCATATTTTAAATATATTTTGCAATTTTTTGATTTTACATAGATTACACCACAAGCCTTAGAACAACAAGTGCACTAGAGGGATTTAACAGTCGATTATCCTCAAAATTAGCTAAAAGTGGAAACTTCTTTAAGTTTTTGGATATTCTGTTAGATGAAGGTTTACAAAAAACAATCGACTTGGAAAAATTAATTGATGGCAATGTTTGCATCTATGAGCTAAGAAAAAAAGTATATAACAGACAGAGATTAATTAATAAGGGAAACTGTAGGCAAATTAGACAGAGGAATTTTGACTTTATTTGATGTTTTAAATCGATTTACAAATGAAAACTCATCAAAATGCAACGATTAATTTTTTATAGATGACGACAAAGCCTTGGTTGACAACGAAGAAGATTCTGCAAGCAAGTAATTCGAATGAAACATCTACACTATTTTGTGAAATATGTTGCCTAAACTTAAAATCAATTCTTCTTTTACCTTGCAAACATTTCAAATTATGCTCTGATTGTTTTGAAAAAATTAAAACTAATTATGAGAAACGCAATGTTGTAGTACTCTGTCCATTTTTCAGGCAAATTGTTCTTCTTTTGAATTAATTTTGGTATTTTTTTTCTAAAAGAACTGAATATGTATTTCATTTACTCTCTGAAAAGGAAACTCGATCGTAATAAAGAACTAAAGGCATCCTATGTGAGCTTTATGAATAAATATGAACGCTTAGGTCATATGAGCCCAATATCTGAAGATAATATTCCGACGTCTAACTTTGTTCTTCCACATCATTGTGTATTCAAACCAGAGAGTTCCTCAACCAAACTCCGGGTTATTTTTGACGCATCTGCCAAAAGTACATCGAGTCATTCACTTAGTGATACGCTCATGGTTGGTCCACAGTCCAATCAGATTTATTCTCAATCATAGTCAATTTCAGATTGCACAAGTATGTATTTACAGGGATAAGGCATATCAGCTCATCTAATGGAGGCCAGAGATCAACATACCGCTGCAAACATACCAGCTCAACACCGTCACCTACGGTATGGTTTCCGCTTCTTTTTTAGCAACAAGATGTTTGGTTAAGCTTGCTACTGATTTTCAGAACGCCTATCCCATGGCAGCGGCAACTATTTTAAACAATATTTAGGTATGTCGATGATTGTCTTACCGGGGCTTCTACCATAAATGAAGCCAAAATGCTTCTCAAGGAAACTGTAGCATTGCTAAAGCAGGAAAAATTTAATCTCATGGAATTTTGTGCAAACGATCCACGCATTCTTGATGATATTCCTGAAGAAAATCGAGAGAAAATGCTTACCATTTATCAATCAAAGGTAATAAAAACACTTGGTTTGACCGGTATTCCCATCACAAATCGCGTCGATAAAGAATTTTTGGAATTCGAACAGACCAGTTTAACAAAGGCTTTGGGCATCCATTGGAATGCGAAGTCCGATACCTGCTTCTTCACTCTCAAAAGGAACTTCTTCGCAGGTACCACAACCAAAAGAGCTGTTTTGTCGGCCATTGCAAAATTCTACGACCCGGCCGGCTGGCTGGCCCCTATAATTATATCGGCAAAAATTATTATGCAACAAATTTAGAAGGACGGTACCGGCTGGGATGACGATCTCAGTCCGACTACCAGACAAGCGTGGACACATTTCTCGTCTCACTTCCCTGACATTCAATCACTAAGTATACCGAGGTGGATTAACTTTGTTCCTTGGGTCCACATTCAACTACATGGCTTCTGTGACGCATCAGAAAAGGCGTACGCCGCAGCCATATATGTGCGCATCTCATTAGGGCACACAGCTTTTTCTTCTCAGCTGTTGTGGGCAAAGACGAAAGTCGCCCCCGTAAGTTCCACCACGCTACCTCGACTTGAGTTACAAGGCGCTGTTTTGTTGTCCAAAATGATGCGCTCTACACTCAAAAATATTGACTTTAATCCAACCGAGTCTTTCTTCGGACGGACCTCACCATTGTCCTTGCCTGGTTAAAACGGCCACCGTCCGCATGGAAAACTTATGTTGCCAATAGAATAGCGGAAATCTTAAGAAATGTAGACGGAATGCCAGGCGTCATGTCATCTCCGTTGACAATCCTGCTGATATAGCGACCAGAGGGACAACGCCCTTAATGCTCAAAGAAAACGTGTTATGGTGGCATGGCCCCCCGTAGCTTCAGCGTCCGGAACAGGAATGGCCTGAACTTCCTTCTGTTTCCGTGGATGAGACCTTACTAGAAGTCCGGCCTTCGTGCTCACTTTTATCCTGTCCAAACGCTACCATCAAAGATATTCTTCGACGTTTTTCGTCTTGGCATAAAGCTCTTCGCATCATCAGCTATACTTTCCGCTTCTTTCACTCTACTCGGAACCGTAACAGAAGTCAGCATCAAACAGACTTACCTCTATCTCATGACGAAATAAGCTTCACTAAGATTCGTTTAATACGTCTTACCCAGCAACTTCATTTCGCACTTGAGTGTGAAAACCTTCTCCATGGCGTTTCGATCTCGTCAAAAAGTCCTATTTTGACACTCAACCCCTTTCTAGACTCTCAGAATATTTTGAGAAGCAAATGGTAGACTGATATCATCTACTTTGACATATAACGAACGGTACCCAATTATTCTTCCCTACAGCGCTTATCTCACTGAACTTTTTATCGCACACGTGCATCTGCTATCCGTTCATGGTGAGGTTCAACTCATGGTTCGCATTGTTCGGGCTGAATTTTGGGTTCCAAGGTTAAAGAACCTCGTCAGAAAATGTATCACTCGTTGCAAAACATGCGTGGTCATGAAGCGCAAAACAATGTCTCAAATTATGGGCGTTCTGCCCCCAGAACTGAATAGATTTTGCCGGCCCATTCACGCTCAAAACATTTCACGGGCGCGGGTGCCGAATCGAAAAGGGTTACGTGTGTATTTTCGTATGTTTTAGTACTCGAGCCATTCACTTGGAAGCAGTGAGTGATTTGTCTACTCCTGCGTTTATGAGTGACTTTCGAAATGCCCTTAAAAGTCACTCATCGACGACCACCAACAATTTATTTTTATGTAATTAAATGGAACTTTATTCCCCCGGGGGCTCCTCACATGGGTGGTCTATGGGAGGACGGGATGAAAAGTTTCAAACAACATTTTCGCAAAGTTACCCTTCTCCATAATTTTACCTTCGAGGAATTTCAAACTTTATTATCTCGAATCGAGGGGTGTCTAAATTCCCGACCGATCTCTCCCATGTCTGAAAATCCATCAGACTTCGTACCGTTGACTCCTGCTCATTTTTTAAGAGGCGGGCCTTTACTCACTCCATCTGAACCCTCGCTTTCCTCTACATCTCTTAACATGATCAATCGGTGGCAAAAACTTAAGGTACTGCATCACCAATTTAGCAATAGATGGAAAGAAGAATATTTAAAGAAGGTAAATAAGCGCTTCAAATGGAAATATCCACAAATAGATGTGCAAATCGATGATCTCGTAGTAATTCGTCATAAACAACTCCCTCCCGTGCGGACGAGTTGGCCAGGAAGGGCTCAGCACTCCACGCCTCGCTCTCAACGAAGGTCCACATCCCGCTAGGAGCGGTTAAGGGACAAATACATTCACATTTTCTGCAGAAAGCCAATCTCCGATGGTCGGGATTGACAAACTGCGTCATATCAAGGAAGATATGGCCTACCTACAACCAAAACAGAACAAATAACCTACTAAACAGAACTCGCCCAGATATCGCCAGAATCACGGCAATAATCACGGGGCATTGGCCAATTGGAGACCATGCGGCCAAACTGGGTATTCCATACAACCCTCATTGCCGCAGCTGCGGAAATGCAAATGAAAAAGAAACGCTCTCTCACTTCCTCTGTAAATGTCCAGCTCTAGCGAGAGCCAGACTGCGCGCAATAAACCAACCATTCTTCGACGACCTTAGCGACATCTCAGGCAAAGGGATACAGGACCTTATCCGTTTTCTCAATTCCACAGGTTGGCTATAGGCACCGACCAGACCACATTCTTAACAATCACCACAAAATAGGTCACACGAGGCGTGGTAACAAAACGGCACACCATAGTGCTATTTGGGTTCAAGGGCATGAACCACCACTTCTACCTACTCCCTCCTAATGAGTGGAAACTTGGTAGAGTTGTTAAAATATACCAAGGTCCGGATCACAGAGTCCGGGTTGCAGATGTGAAAACCCAAAATGGAGTCCTTACTCGTCCGGTAGTCAAACTCTGTATGTTACCCACCAAACAATAATGAATTATCCGGGTTTTGTCATCGGTACCTAGGGCACACAACCTATTGAACGTCCTTATTGAATTTCTTGAATTATATTACATTATGCACCAGTCACAAATGATTGTACGTATCTCTAGTCGTTCTTATTTAGCTTGATATATTTTGCTCATTTTTAATTGTTTTTGCAAGACTTTGCCTTTATATACAATAATTATTTCTACTTGAATTAAAAAAAAAACTGTACTGTAAACGTATGATTTATACCAATTGGACTTAAGAAAAGATTAATATTTTAGGCGTATTTTTTGGGGAATCTATTGCTAGCTCACTTTTACTTTTACATGCAAAACTGGTATACTCACTTTTTGTTTTTGTTATACTCACTTTTGGTTTTACATGCAAAACGGTTACACTCACTTTTGGTTTTTTTATACTCACTCCCCAAAAAAAATACGCCTTTTGTAAATCATATTGCAGCAATTGCTGCAAGGCGGCCGGCAATGTTTAATTCCCACTGAACACTACCAGCCGACTCTCTTTGAATTCCAGTCAACTTCCAGTTTATCTGGAAGTTTTCCTGGCTGTTGAGCTGAATAGGTGTGCTATGTGTGAATTTTTTGTACTTCTAACTACTTCATTTTTTGTCTTTCATTAAGTTAGATCTCGTGCGCAGCAAAAAGATTAAAAAATGTACAAATTGCTTTAATTCAATAAAACATTGATGAATTTCATTACAAAAGAACAACTAATAATACCAAAACAAATTATAAATAAAAACAAAATAAATCCATTTGTATTTATTTTTTTTATTTTCAATTTTCATTTCACGCGCGAGTCACGTATGTGCTTACGTCAGCACCAGTGCCTGCACAAGCCGATAAATACGACGACTTCATCCGGTCAATAACACTAAGTTAAAATGCATTTCCTCATTTCTTGGAAATTAAGTACATTGTAATATTATATTTGTTAATTTCACAGAAAAATATCTGTGCGAGTAGAATCGCTGACATTGCGTCTGCCGATTAAAATCAGAAATTGTAAAGTATCAAATAGAGGCGAACTACAAGAAATGTGGGGTAGTATCGCAATTGCAGTCGTGTAACTCGTATCTTTTTGTCAGTCAATAAACGTTTCTTCAATAAAATTGTTTTTCTGTATTTTTTTTAATAATAACTAAAAGACGGTTATTTTACTCGCGTCTACAATTTGCTGACACGGGAAAGACATTGCAACACGTAATAAGGCAATGATTAATGACTTACATAATTGACTCCGAATCTAATAAACCTGTATAATTATTGCACATCGACCTATTTGAAGTACATGACAAAAAAACCCAACTCAGCACCACCAAGCCGAAATGTTGGCCTACTCCCAGCGCATGACCCACGAAGCAATAATACAACATGTTACCATCAAGCGGACTCAGCAAAAGGGCAGCATAGGGCCAAAAAGATGACATTGCAAATATTGACCCGCAATGTATTACTGTTAGTAAGCAAAATTTATGTATAAATAGGAAGTAATTAAAGTAAAATAAATGAGTTGAATTTTAGCAATTAAAGTAAAGACTTCTGAATAGCTATCCCCCCACCAGTGGTAAGGTGGCTGTTCAAAACCCAATAACTACTGAGCTCTGGCTAAACGTGCGTACAGCAATTAATGAACAACAACACAGCTATATCGGTCATCGAAGATGGTCTCGTAATTATTAACAACCAAATTGCCAATGTCCAAGAAGGAGATAGTCAACGGGACGATCTACACTAACGCCCGGAACCACCTTGAGTGCAAGCAATCAACTTTTCGGAACACCTGACGATGCTCTCCATACCTAACCGAAACGAAGTGGAGAAGAATTTAGAACATATCGCAACCCTAAAACAAGAAGTAAAATCACACAGCCTAATATTGCTTGCCTTGTTCTCCTTTCGTATTACAATGGCACTCCTAGGCGCCCTTATTTCAATGTTAGCAACACTGTCAGCTTAAACGAACTAGATAGGTTCATAAAAGACCTCCTGAAAAGTCTGCAAACAGCTATACGGACAGCTCCCTTTAAAGGGGAGAGTAGTTAACGCACCGCATATTAACCCCACCGTTCAATCAACACCAACATCCGCACCAGAATCAGCACTTTTATTGACATGTGTTAAGTCTGCTTTGTGCTTTGTGGGCGCAGTAGCGCAGTGGTTAGTGTGTTGGACTACTGTGCGAGGGATCCCAGGTTCGATCCCCGAAAAAACCCAAATTACATGTAAAGTTTTTTCTACTGCGCCACGTCTCGCGAACGTCTGACAAACATTCGAGAGTATGACTGTCATGAAAAAGCTTCTCAATTCAGCCGTTCGGACTCGGCATAAAATTGTAGGTCCCTTCCATTCGTCCCAAAAATAGAAACTAACACAAAACGAATGGTTGCGAGAAGCTAGGCCTTGGGTGTCACCCGCCTGTTGCGCGACATATTTATTTATTTATTTTTAAGTCTGCTTTTGTTTAATTGACCAAAGTTTAAGTCCATAAAGCGGAATAGAAATAGTAAGAAAATTAAAATAAAGGTACATAGTTCCATTCTTCCATGTGAACAGCACGGTTCTTTTATTTTGAATAGTGTCCGCCATATTGCCCCAATTGAAAATCATTGAAGTACAGCAATATTTTACAGTCAACTACCAATTTATTATGTCTTATTCCCATAGAAATGCCGACTATTCGGAAAGCAAACAAAGGGCTTGCGACAACATGGTTGGAAAGTAATTTAGTTGCTGCATTTAACGAGGTAAAACAGAAATGCAGCTGTAAAGCAGTACAAATGTTCCAGCGACTACCCTTAGAAGAAGACTTAAGAACGGTGACGTAAAGAAGCATGTTTTATGTGCTCCCATATGCCTTGGAGAAGAAAATGAGCAGAAAATTGTGGCTCACATAAAAAGACTTCCAGCGCATGGATTCACTCCTAACAAAAAAGAGTTGTGCCGTATGGCATTTGAACTGGCAGATAAATACAAGCCGAGACTTTTTTTTTTAACTTTCTGTGCGGAAGTCTGAGGGGGTGTCCATGTCTCGCGCAAATGGTATGGAAAAGGAGGAATTTTCAAGGTATTTCAAGTTATTGGAGGAAACATTAATTCAAAACCAAATAATTAGGCTTATCAACTATTTGGTTTTGAATTAATGTTTCCTCCAATAACTTGAAGTATATTTAATATGGACGAAACTGGCTGCCAGCTTTACAATAAACACGAATATGTTACTGCAGAAAGGGGTTCAAAGAATCAATCCGATACATCGTATGTTGTCGATGTTTAACGATGCATCGATATATTTCATTCGATGCATCGAAAGAATTTTCAACCGAACACATAAATAACAACACAAATAAGACAATGCAACACGACGCGACGACCCGACGCCGACACGTTCGTACAACAGACACAAAAGTCCGAAACAATGCTATTATGTTTATAAAAGAAGGGCAAGGGAACAGAAACAAGAAAGTTCCCCATTATAAATAAAAATAAAAACGCATGTTACGGTAGGTCTGCGCAGACAAGTCTGCCGTCTCTAAAGTAAATCGCGTGGCGCCCATTTTTAACATCAATTCTCCCACGACCTTTTCCATTGTGTTCGTTTGCCCTTATTGTCCTGAGTCGCGAAATTGCGGAACGTAACAAGGTATCTTTGAAAACTAAGAAAATAAAATAAAGGCACCGCACCGATTCTTATAAAGCATAATTATTATAGGAGTTGTTACGTAAACAACAGGTGAGCAGGTGAGTTTGTGTTGTGACAGCACAACAATATTATCATTATCTATTATTACACGCGCTGCAGTATGATATTATCAAATAACATACTGCAACGCACACGCCATCCCATTCGCATTCTAATCATGAGTATTATATTCCGTATACTATACTCATGCAAACTGATCCGTCTGGGAAATTCTAGTTGTAAATTAAATTGTAAGATAAGCATTATTTTAATATATAAGATAGTTTGAAAAATAAAGACTGTGAGTTATTCTAGAAACTTCAACGAGTTGGGTCATTATTTATGTTGACTTCCCCCCACCAGAGGTAAGGGGTCAATTAAGAATTTTAAGCACTCAGCTTTTCATGGTCCTTCGAGTTTGAAACGATCAGTACCAAAGATTAGACAATCTTTAAATTCGCGTTCCCAGGGCGACTAACACTGGTTCGAATCGACTACTTACTTTTAACCATCCGCGTTAAAAAACAACCGCGTTACCAGGGCGACTAACACTGGTAGTGAACAAAGTGAAACCATTCGAGTTACAATAATAACGCGTTACCAGGGCGACTACCACTGGTAGTGAACAAAGTGAAAGTGAAATAATTATACTAAACCAACATGGAAGACCACACCATATACGTTATTGTCGCGAGACAAAGAACGTTATATCAAGAGCTGGAGAGTCTCAAGAACAACATTGGAAAGGACTCTTCAGTCAGAAAGACACGGGCGTATATAGCAGAACGCTTAAAGCTAATAGAAGAAATCTGGACGGAGTTTGATGGAAATCATCAACAGATCAAAGACGTCGTTAAGGCTGATACGCCATACATGGAGAGAAACACTTACAAGATAGTACAAAACATGTATGAGACTCTTAAACTTAATTTGCAGAGTCTCGAAGCTAGCCAGGCCGAACCGCAGGAATTATCAAAGGGAGCAGAAGCTCAACTAAAATTCGCTCCACCTAAGCCTATCGAAAGTTCATCTGGAGCAAGTGCAATTCATACTCAGCAAAACCAACGCCTCAGAAAGCTCAAAATTAAAATGGAAGCAATCAAGTGTAACATTGATGACTTCGAGCAGACACTGACAAACTACTCCAAAGAAATACATGAGTATCAACAAAGGATCCTCATTGGACAGTGGCAAAACCTGACGGAACTACATGAGCAATTCATGTCCGAAACATTAATCAACGACGACCATAAAGAATACGTAGATAAAAGGCAATACGAAGAATTACAAAAAATGGTAAACAAGTGTCTCTATAAAATGGCATCCAAAACGTCAGCACTAAACATCGAGAACCAGTCAGCACAAACATCGGAGACAAGATTACCAGTTCTGAAGATTCCTACTTTCAAATGAAATTATCTTGAGTGGCGCTCATTCTATGATATATTCTCAACTATCATTCACAAGAAGACATCGCTAAGTACAACCGAGAAGATGGAGTACCTCAAGACGCATTTGGAAGGTCCACCACTGCAACTCATTCAGCATTTAACTATTTCTAGTGCAAATTACCAGACTGCATGGGAAACGTTAAATGCCAGATATGAGAATGAAAGAAAGATAATATCAATGCACATTGATAAGATGCTGAAATCTGGATATCAAGCAAATCAACAATCTGCAACTACAATAAAAGCAGTACTTGATGCCACAAAGGAAGGTCTAGCAGCACTCACGAACATGGGAGTCGATACAACTTCTTGGGGTCCAATAATTGTACACCTAACCACTAAGATGCTGGATCAAGAGAGTCGAAACCTCTTTGAACAAGGACTCCAGCAACCAAACAAGATGCCGTCACTTGAAACATTGTATGACTTCTTGGAAAGAAGATACCAAGCACTAGAAGTACTAGCACCTGTTAGACGATCTCCAAAAAGCGGGGAAGACTGCAAGCAAAATGTACGTAACTTTCACGTATCATCAAAGCCTAACTTCTGCCCCATATGCAAGGGCGAACACAACATTTATACATGCCAAAAGTTTATAAATTGGACTCCCAAGGATCGTTTGGATAAAGCCAAACAAGCCAATCTCTGCATCAACTGTTTACAACATGAGAAACAAAATCCATGTAGAAGCACAAAAACATGTAAATACTGCCACAGGAGACACCACTCGCTATTACATCTGGAGAGAGCAAACACTACACAAATTCAAATCAACCATGGTTCTCAAAATCAAAATGTGTTGCTTGCTACCGCAATTCTAAAAGCAAGCAATGCATGTGGACACATTATTCAGCTGAGGGCGCTCATCGATCCAGGGTCTCAAGCTACTCTCGTTACGGAAGAAGTTGTTCAGGCACTAAAGTTAAGAAAACAAAAGGTATCAGTCATTATTTACTGATAAGTTTTACGAGTCCTTGTAATGGCAACTTAGATGGTGAAGTAGAATTGGCTGGTAAATGCTCAGGCGAGGTCCGAATGATCGCATGACCAAGTGAGTCGTTAAAGCATATAGGTACGGACCGTTTATAAATCATCCGATTATGTGTACTGGTTGCTGAATGTAAAAATCTGAAAAGTAAAAATTTTTATTTTCATACATGTCCATTTTTACGCGCCCGACTGTACTACGCGAATAATTGCAGTCGAGTACAATAGTGGAAAATTACCACCATACCCCTTATAATCATACCACTGCGACAAATCAATTGTCCCAATAGCAGATTATCGCATACGCAGCGGTATCTTGTTTACTACAATAAGGTACAGTCGCGCACATTTTTTTTCCTTTCCATACCCATAATACAATGCACTGCGTAGGAAAATTCCCTACCGCAGCGAGAACAATGTAACATACATAGGTACTCATACACCGTATCCACCATACATTTTTTTTTGTGTAGCCCACTCTCTCACCCACAGCAGATGTTCAGTCACAAGCAACGCAATGTGATTGGTTATCGTCGATCGTATGGCTGACACACAAACACGTGTAAAGTATGGGAGAACTCGTTTCGTAGCGAGGTAGAGGTAGCTATAGCTATGTGGGGTATAGGTTGATCATGGAGGAGAAGAAATGCCGCATCGTATGATGATGTTGGCTTGGGTTGGGTGCTTGCTTTGTTTTTTTTTTGTTGTTGAGAGAGTATATAAGGTGGTGGGAATTGGTGCGCGTCGGGGAGTAACAGTAAGTCGTTATTCGTCATGGAGTTAGTAAGTCGTTATTCGTCATGCGCTTAGTAAGTGAATATTCATCGGGCAGTTGGAGTTGAGTTTTGGCAAAGTAATATGCCTCGGATATTTTTAAAAGTGTTCCGATTAGGACTAAAGTTAATCGGTCATTCGGAAAATTAATAATGGAACGTTTTCCCGTTTTTTTTTTATCTAAGGCGTGTGCGCAACAAGCGAATTATGTCATTTAATTAACTCATCAAAAGTGAACAATTCACCATATCTTTAATCAAAACATTATCGTATATATAATATCGCAATAAGCCGTAAAACGCCATAAGCCGAAAATTTTGAACCTTTAAATCTATTCAGTGTCGCCAAAAGCCGTAATAACGCCATAAAACGAAATTTTAGTACCACAGCATAACTTTCTCGTAGCGCAATAAGTCGTAATCGCCATAAGCCGAATTTCTTTTAACCAGAACTTATCTTTCTTGTGTCGCCGTAAGTCGTTAATCGCAATAAGCCGAGAATTCACAATCACCCCTATCGTGGAATCCGACGGAATTGAGTTTCACTTCACCTATTCGATTCCCTTTCACCTTCTACTGCTATCGTGGAATCCGCCGGAAAAGTTTCCTTATCGACACGTTTTTGGGAAAGGTAGTTTCACTGTCAAACGGCTGTCTTTCACTTGTGAATACAAAGTAGCTGCATTCGTCGGAGGTACATATATAAAAAGTTTGTTTCAAATGTGATTTAAATGAAAAATAGTGTTTATTGTGTATTAAATGTATTTACAATGTATTTAAATGCACTATTTTTGGAAGCATAAGAGGAAGAACGAAATGAGCGGTGTTCTCGGAGAAAAATATGAGACAGGTTAAGAGGAGCAGTGAATACATAATTTTATAGAACTTCCGGATGAAATGTGTTGTTAGAATGATTATTTTTATGATTTTAATAAAGTCCAATATTGCACAGATTTATTACAAATGTTCGGCTTAATAAAGCAGCTGTTTTGTATTGTTATTATTGCGTATCTCACTAAACTACAAATATTATATTTTCTAAAATTTCCCATTTTCAATTTTAACTGCCTCCATATCTCCCATTTCCTCTCAACGGAAATGCAAAATGTGCACTTGACCTAATTATCTACGATCATCGGTCAGCCATTACGATATACATTACGATGTTATGACAAGTGTCAAGTATAAAAGCCTATGCTCAGATCTCACTCTCTCTTTCGCTTTATTACTCCCAATCGGACTGGTCGTGGCGCTAAGCCATTGTAAGTAGATTTTTCTTTTACCTCTGCAGAACCTCACAAGTACTTAAGGTGCTAGTACACGATATGTAGCACGCCTCATATAAGTTAATACAGAATAAGTCCAGATGAAGAAACCCGAAGCACAACATCGCTTCCCATGAGTTTGCCATGGAATTAGATGACAGCGCGTCTGTACTGTCCGAAATATGATTCGTCGACACTGCCGGAACCGCATTCCATCACGTACGGTCTGTAATGAGTGAGCACTGTGGAAACGCTTCGTCGTTGGATGCTTCGCCTCCGTTAGTATTTAAGCCATAGTTTTTAAGAAAATATTGTTCAGTTTGTATCGAGGCAGAATCGCTGCCGGTTTGGAAAATAAAAATTATTTGTTTTAACAAACTTCAAAGTATGAAGTTTTTATTGGCGCCCGAGCAGGGACCCTGGCAGTAAAACTAGTAAACGTGTAGCGTACAAAGTCCCCAAGTGGTACAGTAAATCGGGTACAAAGTCCCCAAGTGGTACAGTAAATCGCGTACAAAGCGCCAAGTGGTACAGTAAATCGCGTATAAAGTCCCCAAGTGGTGCAGTAAATCGCGTACAAAGTCCCTGAGTGGTACAACAAGATACTAGTGTCGGGAGCCAAGGTCCGCGCGTTTATCAGTGAAACCGGTCAATTAATAATAAAAGAACTATAAAAGAAATATAGATTAAGTAGATTAAAGTAATAATAATTCAAGTGTATGTATTTAAGAAACTAGAACAACAAATTAAATTCAAAAAGTAAAGAAAAAAAAGGTTTAGATAGAATAAATTAAAAATTAATTCAATTGAAAGTTGAAACAAATGACACTTAATTAAATAAGGGAAGTAAACATTAAGCTGAAATTATACAAATTTCTTTCCTCCCTTCAATTCATTAAATATTTGTTTTCTTATTCGTTATTTTTGTTTTACTAGATATTATTAACGATAAATTAATTTAGAAACATTTAACCATGCCCGATTTACGTTCAGGAGTGTCTACTGATCCTCCGCAAAACAACCCTAGGGGCGATGCTCCTGCCATTAACATTAACCGATTCTTACTTCCAAATCCTACCCCCTCCATAAGGACAAACATTATTACTCCTGCGACTGAGATCCTAAATAATTCGTCTACGTCTAGTTCCACACGTCTAGACAGCGACCGGGATGTAAGGGGAACCCCCGAACTGGACATCCTCATCTCATCCATAATCCGCAGAACTTTTAGAGAATCCGGGAAGGAGATCATTCATAGCATTTTAAACCCAAGCGCTGATTTCTGTGCCGGTGTTGATCAGCCAATCGCCGCACAATATCGAGACAGGTTGGAGGACCTGGATAAACACTCGGATGTTGTTCGTTGCCTTAGATATTTCTCAGGCGATGCAAAAGAATTTAGCTCTTGGAAGAAGGCCGTTGACCGAATCCTTCAGATATACGAGCTCATAAAAGTTACGCCCAAATACATTGGTATTTTAAACGTTATCCGAAATAAAATCATCGGAAGCGCCGATGCCGTTTTGGAGTCTTATAATACTCCACTCAATTGGGAGAATATTTCTAAATGCCTTGTCATGCATTACGCTGACAAGCGTGATCTAAGCACACTCGAATACCAGATGTCGTCCCTCGTTCAAGGGTGCCGCACGGTATCAGAGTTTTACCAGGCCGCCTACAGTCATCTATCTCTCATTCTTAACAAAATTTCCTGCATGGAAATTTCCCAAGAATCAACGCAACTGCTTACACAGACTTATCGCGACAAGGCTCTTGATACCTTCATTAGGGGCCTCAAAGGCGATCTTTCTATGCTATTAGGGGTACGTGAACCAGTTGATCTGCCCCAAGCGCTTTACTTGTGCCTTAGGTTGGAAAACCAGGGGTACAGATCACAACACATGCAAAACTACGGTATGCCGAGGGGGAATCCCAACATAAATTCTTCGTCACAACCCCCACGTAGAAATTTGTTTAATAATTATGCGAATCCGCAAAATAGGCAACCAAGATTACTGTTTCCCAATCAACCACCGCTTCGAGCATCATTCTATCAGCAGCAGAACGTGCAAAGACATCAGTATCAACCCCAACCGGGTTACGGACCATCATTTGCACCAAGGCAACAACCTCCCCATTACTCAAATCAACAGTTCAAAACAGAACCCTTAGGTCAGAGTGCTCAAGCTAGGACCCACCAATTTTTACAACGAGGGCCAACGCCAAACCCACAACAATTTACGGCAAGACAACCTCCGTTTAACTCCATCAAGCCACAACCAAATTTCCACATCAATGGTGAATATGATGAATTTATACAATCCGAAGATTGTAATTATGATCAAACCTTTGACGAATATACTCAGCCATTGGAAGAATCTGGACTATGTCCCTGAGACTAATGTTAATGAAATCACGGATTTCACTGACATTCATTTTTTAGATTAGGTACCTCGTCGCTACCTTATTTTGAAAGTAGGACGAGGAGCGGAGAGACTATCAAAATTTTAATAGACACTGGATCGAATAGGAATTACATACAATCCCAATTAGTGGACAAGCCAATACCTAACGACAAATGTTTTTATGCAACCTCTGTAGGTGGCAGTATTAAGGTCAGCCATCACGTTATCACAAGCCTCTTCGGTTTAAACAACCACAAAATTAAATTTTTCCTTTTGCCATCGCTGAAGTCCTTCCATGCCATATTGGGTAACGATAGCCTAAAAGAGCTGTCGGCCGTTATCCACACTAAACAAAGTTATATGCAAATTGGAAATGGTATGAAGATCAGATTAAAGGATTGAACTCCCTACCGCTACCCGATCCCTGAAATTAACGAAGTGCTTGCGCTATTAGGGAAAAACAAGTACTTTACGGTGCTTGACTTAAAGAGCGGGTTTCATCAGATTCATGCGCCTTCTATTTTTCAAAGAAAAAAATCTTGACGATATACTGCGTAATGTCATTGTAAAAATCTGCTATGTATACATAGATGACATTATCATCTTTAGCAGAAATCAAGAAGACCACATCAAGCACATCGAAGAAGTCTTCAAAACTCTTAACGAGGCTAACATGAAATTACAGCTGGAGAAATGTGATTTCTTTAAGGACCAGGTTGAATTCCTAGGTTTCGTAATATCCTCTGAGGGTATTAAAACGAACCCCGCAAAGGTAGAAGCCATCACAAATTTTCCCATTCCGAACACTCTCAAAGAACTCCGGTCATTTCTTGGTCTGTCAGGGTATTACCGCCGCTTCGTAAAAGACTACGCGAAGCTCGCGAAGCCCCTGACATCCCTTTTAAGAGGGGAGGAGGGACGTACGTCCAAATTCAAATCTAGCAAAAAACCAGTTGATCTAAACCCCTATGCCATCGCGGCCTTTAACAAAATAAAAAATTCACTTGTCTCGAAGGACACCATTCTTGCATACCCTAATTCCAATGAACCGTTCGAATTGACAACTGATGCTTCTAATTTCGCCATTGGCGCTGTCCTTGCACAGAACGACAGACCCATATCGTTTATATCACGAACACTGAGCAAGACGGAGGAAGACTACGCAGCGAATGAGAAGGAACTCCTTGCGATAATTTGGGCATTGAACTCCTTACGAAGTTATTTGTATGGTACTTCAAGTGTAAAGATTTACACAGACCACCAGCCCTTAACTTATGCTCTGAGTAATAAAAACAACAACTCCAAGATGAAACGCTGGAAAGCGATTCTCGAGGAGTATAACTATGAACTACGTTACAAACCAGGGAAAAGTAATGTAGTTGCAGATGCGCTTTCTCGGCATCCACGGGTATCTCAAGTAAACGCGATGACTGCTACGCAACACAGCAGCGAAAGCTCGGCTCACGAACTAAGAGAGTCCGATAAACGTCTTTAAGAACCAGTTGATGTTCGTTACTGGAAACCAAGATAGTTATCAATTTCAAATCCCATTCCCCACCTTTCATAGACAGAGTTATTCCGAAGAAGATTTAATTCAGCTGCTCAAACGGCATCTGAACCCAAGCGTCATTAATGGCATTTTCACAACTGAAGAGATAATGGGTAAGATTCAGGAAATCTATCCTTTTAAATCGTACAAAACACGGTTTACTCAGACTAGAGTTAAAGACCTACAGAATGAAAACGAGCAAGAAGAAGAGATCCTGAAGGAACATAAAAGAGCCCACCGCAATAGCTTAGAAAATAAAACCAAACTACAACTACTACAAAAATTGTATTTTCCGAAAATGAAGGCTAAAATTCATACAATAGTTAAGCAATTTGTTACCTGCAAACAACACAAATATGATCGGCATCCGAATAAGCCGGAGCTGCAAGCCACTCCTGTCCCCGAACATCCCGGCCACATATTACACATCGACATATATTCCACAGATGCTAATCTGGTCCTTACAGCGATCGATAAATTTTCTAAGTACGCCCAGGCTCGCATCTTGAAATCAAGAGCAATTGAAGATATTAGAGAGCCGTTAAGGCGACTTTTATTCGCGTATGGTGTACCCAAAGCCATCGTCTTCGACAATGAAAAAGCGTTCAATTCTGCCTCAATATGCTTCATGCTCCAGGACCAGTTGGGAATTGAAATCTACAAGACCCCCCCGTATTCAAGCTTCGTGAACGGTCAAGTGGAAAGATTTCACTCGACACTTTCTGAAATCATGCGGTGCCTTTAGGCAGACCGAGTACATAGATCAAAGTGCCTACAACACTCCGTAGTTTGCGATCTTTTCTTGGATTATCAGGATACTACAGGCGCTTTATAAGGGATTATGCTAAAATTGCTAAACCTTTAACAAAGTACCTACGCGGTGAGAATGGTAATATAGGCGCTAAACAATCCAAAAACATTGGTATAGATTTGGATGAAGAAGCATATGATGCTTTCAACAGAATTAAGAAAATCATTGCTTCAGAGGATGTATTACTTTTTTACCCAGATTATGAAAAGCCATTTGATTTGACGACGGATGCGTCATCCCATGCACTCGGTGCTGTCCTTTCTCAGGGTGGCAGACCGATAACTATGATCTCTCGAACGCTATCCTCTACGGAACAAAACTATGCTACTAATGAACGAGAGTTACTGGCCATACTGTGGTCTTTGCAGAAACTTCGTCATTATTTATACGGTGTAAGAAACTTGAACATCTATACAGACCATCAGCCCCTGACGTTTACAATATCTGATACGAACCCAAATATTAAAATGAGAAGATGGAGAGCATTAGTGGAAGAGTTTTCTCCAAAATTTCACTACAAACCTGGGAGTGAAAATTTTGTCGCCGACGCTTTATCGAGGCAACACATAAATGCATTAGATAGTTTTAAAGATGGGGATTCCTGTACAGTACATAGCGAGGAATCTTTAACCTACACACTTCCTACAGTTAAAAACCCTATTAATTGCTTCAAACCTAAATTATCAAACAAAAATGATGAACCTAGAGAGCGGAGGGACAATTCCATTTTTTATAAATCGTTGTTCAAAGGAGTCATATGAATCATGTTCTTGCAGGACTGATTGGCGAAAAGTGTTTCGTTTACCTTGATGACGTGCTGATATATGCATCCTCTCTTGAAGACCATGATATTTTCAAAAGATTAGCAGTAATAACTTAAAGCTCCAACCAGATAAGTGTGAGTTCCTTCGAAAGGAAGTCGCATATCTCGGACACTTAATTTCAGAAAACGGAGCAAAGCCTAATCCTTTGAAAATTGAAGTAATCAAAGATTTTCCTAAACCAAAAAACCCTAAGGAAATAAAATCATTCTTTGGACTCGTCGGTTAATATCGTCGATTCATTGAAAATTTTAGCAAACTATCAAAACCATTAACTTCCTTATTAAAAAAGGATACAAAATTTAATTGGAGTAAAGAACAAGAAAATTCATTCATACAATTTAAAAACAAACTTTTAACAGAACCTCCAATATCCTGATTTTTCAAAAGAATTTTTGGTCACTACAGACGCATCTAATTTTGCCATAGGAGCCATATTATCGCAGGGAGATATTGGAAAAGATTTACCAATATGCTTTGCATCTCGTACATTAAATCATGCAGAATCAAATTACAGCACTATTGAAAGAGAACTCTTGGCAATAGTGTGTTCCATTAATCATTTTCGTCCATATTTATATGGAAGAAAATTTACAATTGTTACCGATCATCGACCATTACAATGGTTATTTTCATGCAAAGATCCTGGTTCTAGACTCTTAAGGTGGCGACTTAAGTTAGAAGAATATGAATATGATATCGTCTATAAGCAAGATAAAATAAACTCAAATGCTGATTGTTTATCAAGAATCAAATTTAATTCTATCAATGAAACCATCTACTTTACCAGTCAAGAAACATACGACGATTACCTTAAATTCTATTATTCTTCTTTGAAATCAAAGGTATTTGATTATTCAGAAGAAAATTCATATCTGCTAAATTCAAAGGACCACATAGCTTATTTAAACAGTATTGACTTCGGCAACGAAAATAAATTTGTTACTACAGTTTCGCAAACAGCTGATAACTTTTCTCAATTACAAAATCATCCTCACGAATTATACAGTATTACTCGTTCGAATAATATAAAAACTAAAAAACATATTTATCATTGTCTTATTAAAAGAACAAGCTGGGAAAAAGCTAGCTATCAAGATTTCTTTTATACAATTTAGAATCTAAAGAACAAACTAGAAGAGGATAATATAGAAAGCATATCATTGCCTACTTTTGAAGATAAAATTAATCAATTTAACCCTTATGTCTGCACCATGGTCTGGCCAGACCTTTTTTTACTTGGCGTATAATTTTTTCATAGCAATATTGAACTTACAGATCTAAAACTTTATGATATCCTTCCGCTTACCTTTTTCCAACAAATATGTGACATAAAATTAAAAAAAAAAACATATATTTATTACTTTTTTTCCATTTTTATAATTTAACTACGTTAACGTACACCAGTGGCCTGCGTAGACCACTGCGTATGACGGTAAAAGTTTTGCGTTTATGAAATATTGTATGAAATAGATACAGTAATGAGGAACATAATTAAATTAGTATTTTTGCAGTTGGCTGTGAAGTTTATGCAATATTCTGGGTTTAATTTTTGTTGTGATTGCATTGTTTTTGCTTAGATTCTTGTGTAAAAGTTGAAATTGTGAAAATGACTGACGGTTTTGATTGAGTCGGTGAGTTCACTTGTTTCTTTGGCAATCTGTGACAATTGCATTATGGTGCATTATGGTTATATTTCATTTTTTTTTTTTTTTTTTTTTTTTATTCGATGTTATTTTAGCATGACGGAGAATGAAAGGGACATATATTACTCGCGTCTTGCTGAATTTGTGATTACACAGAATGATGATGACAGCGATAATGATATGCCTCGTGAAGATCTAGGAATTGAAGACCAAGTTCCAGATGGCGATGCTTCAGATATTGAGGAAGATATTGTTATTGAGGGTCCGAATGATGTGTACGACAGCGACGACGAGGAAGAGTTGAAAGCATTGCAAAATCTGAATAATTCGTCTTTTCAAGGACAACAGGAGCATATACCAGATAATTGTTTCATTGCTCGCGATGGCACCAGATGGAGTAAGTATCCTCCTTCCACTTCTCGGGTTCGAGCCCACAATATATTGCGCCAAGCTGGTGGAAATATCAAAGGTTCATTGACTGTAAATCCTTTGGATATTTTCAAAGAATTGATTACTATCGATATGGTAGTTATCATTATGAGGAAGACCAATCGAAAAGCAACGGAAGCTACAAATGTTTATAACAGCGATAAGGCACCTGATAAACGCAGAGTATGGAGTCCCGTGACTGAAAAAGAGTTATATGCATACATTGGGATTCTACTCGCGGCAGGGGTCAATCAATCTAATTCTCAACACTCAAATGAACTGTGGAAAACTAATGCACTACCGATCTTTCGAGCGACAATGTCACTGAAGCGTTTTTGGGCTATAAGTCGTTTTATTCGCTTTGATAATCAGAAAACTCGTGGTATGCGGCAAATGACCGATAAGGCTGCGGCGATTAGAGATATCTGGACTATGTCCAATCAGTGATGCCAGATCGTGGGTAATTACCCATTTCGTGGGCATTTTGCATTTCAAAATTAGCTAAAAGGGCGAAAGGGCATTTTTATATCTCTCAGAACAAAAAAAGGGTATTTGAAATACTTCATCTAATCTCTTAGCAATATTCATTTTATTAAATTATTTTAATATCTGAATGCAATCATTAAATAATGCATACTCTGAAGCAACCCACTTAGGTTCATTCAATGAATGCACTCAACAATTTGAATTTCAACCGTTTTACTTGCCAAATTCACTAACGCCCAATAGGTGTCTCTAGAAATGTATGGAGAAATCAAAGATGGTTGTCACTTTGGCTCCGTTTCCCAATGCCATATACTGTAAACAGTAACGCAACAATTTGAATTTGAACCATTTTACCTCGTAATTTCTCTGACACCCAATAGGTTTCTCTAGCATTCTATGGAAAAATCCAAGATGGTTTGTCATTTTGTTTCACTTATTTTCCGCTCCGAACCAAGAGCACTAGTTTATGTTCACGGCATTTTCTGGGCAAATTTGTATGGACTGACATTTCACTAGCAGGCCATATATAATAAGTCAATAGTTTTCAATACCTTGCGCACTTGTCTGTTTTAATTTGTTATTTTCGCCAGATAGTAGATAGGTAAATAATAATTTATTAAAAAGTTTGTGCTAACATTTAGTGGTTGTGTTGACCTACATATTTGATTATCTATTATTGTAGTACAATGTCTACGGAAAAAGGAAGCAAAAAACGATTCCAGGCGAGCTGGCTTGATGATCCAAAATTTGCGGCTTGGCTGAGGCCGCTGCCAAATGATGACTTCAAGGCATCATGTAAAGCATGTGGCACATCCTTTTTGTGTGGAAAGAGCGAATTGTTACGCCATAGTATGGGATCCAAACATATAACAAATCTAAAATCAATCAAGGAAACGCCACAAATAAGCAAAATGTTTTCACAAAAAAACAAAGCCCAAGAAAAAACAAAAGTCGCAGAGATTAAATTAAGTGCTTTTTTTGCTGAGCATAATGTCGCCCTCGAGGTAGTGGAACACCTTATTCCACTTTTGAAAGATGTGTTCCCTGATTCACAGATTCTATCCAATGTGACTTTAGGACGTACAAAATGCTCACAAATAATAAAAAAGTGCTTGCTGTTGCGGAAGAAAATGAGTTAATAAATATACTGCGAACACCTAAATTTTCAATTTTGATTGATGAAACTACCGATATTACCAACACAAAACATCTATGCTGCTTGGTTCGATTCCTCCACCCGGATCATGGAAAGGTCGTTACAAAATTGTTGGAGATGCTTAATATAAGTGCACTAGACTCTGGCGCAGACGCTTTATTTGATACATTTTCCAAAATGATGCAAACAAAAATAATACCTTTTAATAATATTATTGGTATGGCCTCAGATAATGCAGCTGTTATGGTAGGTAAACGAAACTCATTTTATACTAAACTTAAAGAAGTATGTCCAAATATTTTTCTCATGAAATGTATTTGCCATTCTTCGGCGTTAGTTGCTTCCCATGCTTGCAAGGAATTACCCAAAGAGATTGAAGAGCTTATGCGAGGAATTTCAACTTATATATCCGAAAGTGCCAAAAGTTCAGCACAGTTGGTTGAATTCCAGGAGTATTTTGGTGGCGAAGTAAAAAAAATGTTAAAACCAGCAAGTACTCGTTGGCTTTCAATTCATCCTTGTGTGGAAAGGCTTCTTGAAAATTGGAACGTATTGAAATCATATTTTCGATTAGCTTCATTTGAAGATAAAAGAAAAAAAGCGGATAAAATTCACGAAGACCTTGCAAAGAATAAAAATAAGGCCTACTTTTGTTTTCTAAAATATTCACTTCTTCTATTTAATGAATTCAACGCCCTTTTTCAGCACAAAAAAGTTTTAGTACATTGTATTGTACAGGAAAGCAAAATTCTGGTTTTAAAAATGTGTCGGAATTTCATAAAGCCTAATTTTTTTTCACTTCAATGGAATGCTCAACTTGTAATATTGAGAGATCCAGACCCATATATTGTCACAGATTTGAACAGTATATACTTAGGTGGAGAATGTGTAGATACATTAGCTGAATTAGATGCTGCTGATAAAGCAGAGGTGCAGTTTAATTGCTTTAATTTTTATAAAACTGCTGTTACTGAAATGATTAATCGCTTACCATTTGATGATGATTCACTTGCACAAATGGAGTTTCTTAACCCGAACATTGCGTTTGACGTAATAAAAAGTAGCGAAATATCAATTTCAGCTATTTTAGAAAAGGTTGATTTTGATACGGAAATAAAAAACAAAGCTATAAATGAGTTCAAAAATCTATCAATACTTTTGAGTGAAGATAAAAAGGGTTGGCTTAAGAAACTACCAATTGATGAAATGTGGCATGAAATTTGTCATCTTAAGAATTTCAATGACGAAATATAGTTTCCAAATCTAGGAAAAATTGTTCAAATAGCATTGATTCTACCTCACTCTAATGCGGAGGCAGAACGAATTTTTTCCGTGATAACTGATGTGAAATGCAAAAAACGAAACCGGCTGGGAAAAGACATGATTAACAGCATTTGCATAGTAAGGTCATCTTTTCAATTAAAAGATTTTACTTGCTTTAGTTTAGTTGTAAATGAGGATCACCTATCTTTACATTGTGCAAAAAATGTATATTCTTAATATGTATATAAACTTTTAATTCATTATAATTTTTATTTATTTCTACATTGTGCCTACCTTATTAATTAATATAAAATTATAAATTGAATAAAAAAAACATTTAGGTATAACGTACATTTTTAAAAACATTACAAATGTAAAGAACTGAATTAATTGGCAATACATTGTTTTTAATTTTCTTAATTTATTTTTACTTTTATCAAAAACATATATGCTTTAAAAAAATATAAATATGAAGAAAAACCATTGCGCGCATTAAATAAAAAGAGAAGACTGTTTTTGTTTTTGTTAATTTTTGTGCTTAGTAGTTTTATATATGTATATTTTCGTGGGGAATATCGTGGGGTTTTTACTAACAACGGCATGGGCAAAAAGGGTATTTTTGATAATCGTCGTGGGAAAGTCAGTGCGAAAAGTCTGGCATCACTGTGTCCAATGCTCATTTAGAGTCACTATATGTGCCAAAAGCTAGTATTAGGGGAGACCGTGGACAAAAGTAACACGTCATGAAAGTAACAGGCCCATTTACAGCGTGAATGAACGTGTTAGTGAAATTCCTTGTATGCAGTTTTGTAAACAATTCAACTCTTCTCTTAACTAATCAGTTGTTCTCGAGCGGTAGTGAGATGAGCACGTGCCATATTAAAAAAAAAAAAAGTGCGTCATTTGAAATTTTTTTGTCTGCCGGTTTTTTCAATAAAAAAAGCATAAAATCTCGATATTTTAAGGTAAGTTTTTTTCACAAGCATTATTTAACATATTGTTCCTCGATCCCTGTTCAACATTTTAAATAAATTTAAGAATCTGAGTGAATTATTTAGTTTTTTCCGAAAAATGAGGGCATGTGGACAAAAGTAACACTAGACCATGGGGACGAACGTAACATGTTACTTTCGTCCACAAGAAGTTTTTAAATTGTTATCGAAAAGTTATTCTTTGTTTTTCATAATAAGAATGCCTCGTACACGAGTAAGAAGAACTAACCGGGGAACGATTGACACGTCTGTTTATAAACAGGCCGCTGAGGAAGTTCAAATGAAGAAGAAGAGCGTCAGGGCCGCATTGGGGATTTTTAAGAAGACACCCTACCTTGTCTCTCCGTTCTCCTCAAGCAACAAGTTTAGCTCGTGCAACGAGCTTTAACGAGACTAATGTCAACAAGTTTTTTGACAAGTTGGGTGAGGTAATGGACCGATATAAATTTGAGCCAAGAGACATATGGAACGTAGACGAGACCGGAGTTACAACAGTACAGAAACCAAACCGTGTGTTAGCCAAACGTGGAACAAAACAAGTTGGTGCCATCACATCTGCTGAGCGAGGAAGATTAATAACAGTCACCATTGCAATAAATGCACAAGGAGGTCATACACCACCATTTTTTGTATTCCCACTAAAACGATATCATGAACACATGGTTAGAGATGGGCCGGTAGGATCATTGGGTGCAGGTAACGGTAGCGGATGGATGCAAGAAGCAGAGTTTTTGGTTTTTCTGGAGCATTTTAGGAAACAAGCCAAACCAACACTAGAAAATAAATGTTTACTTTTGCTCGACAATCATGAGTCCCATTTATCCATTAAATGTCTAGATTTCTGCAAAAGCAATGGAATCGTATTGTTGTCTTTTCCGCCACATTGCACGCATAAATTGCAGCCTCTCGATCGGGCAGTATATGGGCCTTTCAAAAAAATGATTAACACAGCAGCAGATGCTTGGATTCGTACTAACCCTGGAAAGACCATGACCATTCACCATATTCCCAGTATTGTAAGAGTAGCTTTTCCACTGTCTATCACGGATACAAATGCAATCGCTGGTTTCACATGTACTGGAATTAGTCCATACAACAGATGCATTTTCACGTCAGTAGATTTTGCACCATCCAATGTTACCGACCGACCACTGCCAAACACCATCAGTGAAAACCAAAATATCGCAGATTTCAGTATTGGACATAATTTATCATCATCAGTAAATAATGTTAATGTAAGTATAGGTAATAAAAGACGAAAGTTTACATACAAATTAAAAATATTTGCCTACCTAGATCATTCCTTCATTTGAAACTGGTTCCAACCTTGAACCCAATTTACCACCAACATCCAATTCGAATCTTGAAGCCAATTTACCATCAACATCTAGTCAGGTCAATGTAAGTTATCATTTTTGTTTAAGCATGGGTTGTTACTAACTAAATTGCGTTCTAGGCTACCCTACCTTCATCACCGATGCAGTTGCCAAGTACATCGGTACCGATCCCTTTTTCACCTCAAGAAGTTCTTCCTTTTCCTAAAGCTGGACCAAGGCTCAACACAAGGCGGGGAAGAAAGAAGCGCAAAACGGCTATCCTCACAGATACCCCAGAAAAATTAGAAATCGAGCTTGAATTCCAAAATCGAAACAAAGCTAAGAAAAATGTTCTTGCAATGAAAAGGCCGAGTGGGCAGACCAAAAAGAAGGGAAAAAAAATATCCAGGAAGACTTCAGAGAGCGACACTTCTTCAAGTGACGATAAAAATGATTGTTTATGCTTGGTATGCTTAGAGTGGTTTAGTAGAAGTTGTGGAGGTGAAAAATGGGTCCAATGTCATGAATGTAAGGGTTGGGCCCATGAAGCTTGCACAAAGGGTAATGCTTTTTACATGTGTCACAACTGTCTTTCGGAATGAAAGACTTTTTATTTTTAAGAATTTTGATGTTTTTACAAGTATGAATTTTAGGTTTATTTTTGTTATTTCTTCTCTCGTAAAGAGAATTTCGTATTTTAAAATGATCTCATGCTTATGTACCTATAATTTAAAAGATGAACTGAAAATAATTTATGTTTTTATGTTACTCGCGAAACGAGTATTGTCCTATTTTTAAGATTTTTTTTTATGTTTACTCGATTTTTCTTATCTTGTTTTGTTTTGTTTTTCTCTGAAATATATGAATTTGTTATGTTCCTAACTTGAAATAAATATTTAACAGTTTAATAAACGAATAATTTCATAATTTTCCTTAACTATTATTTTAATCATAGTGTTACTTTTGTCCCCAAAGCGTGTTACTTTCGTCCTGGACATATAGGACGAAAGTAACAAGGGCAGATTCCTAGAAAAATGATCACAGCTATGTGAATTCATTAATTTATTAAAACTTAACTGCATCCTTTTCTAGATAAATAACCCATCTTTTAGATGGCATATTTTGATTTTTGTTATTCCAAAAATATAAAGAGCAGGAACCCCAAAAGTAAGAAATGTTACTTTTGTCCCCGGTCTCCCCTACTGTTGATGAACAGCTTTTTCCCTATCGTGGTAGAACCAAATTTACCCAATATATACCGTCGAAACCAGCTAAATACGGCATAAAAATATGGTGGGCATGTGACGCTTCAAATAGTTATCCTTTGAAAGGAATTTTATACACAGGAAGGGAACAAGGTCAAGACAGGGATAGTAATCAAGGTGAACGAATTCTACTTGAACTATCAAAAAAATATGCATTGTCGGGAAGGACAATAGTCGCAGATAATTTTTTCACTACGTTGCATGGTGTTCAAAATCTTAGAAGTGCCGGATTGGCATACGTTGGTACCATTCGCCGTAATAAAAGGTGTATACCTAAGGAAATGTTAGCTAGCCGCAGTCGTCCGGTAAACTCCACAGAATTCGGATTCTCCAATAATGACGTAGCCCTTATTTCATATGTGCCGAGGAAAAATAAGGCTGTTCTATTGCTTTCCACGGTACATTATGACACGGAAACTGTTGGGCCAGCAAAAAAGCCCCAAGCAATAATGTTTTATAATAAAAACAAATGCGGCGTGGATGTTATGGACCAAATGTTGGGCAAGTATTCATGCAAACGACGAACTCGTAGATGGCCTTTGGCACTATTTTATAATATCTTAGATATAGCTGCCTTGGCCACATATGTAATTCAGAGTGAACAGATTGGCAAATCTACTACAGATACACGTCGCATATTTTTGCATTCACTAGTTGACCATCTTGTACGACCACATATTGAAGAAAGGATAACCAACGAGCAAATAATGAAGCAATTTAGCACCCGTTCTGGCGTTGAAGCTTATTTTGGATACAAAATTGAAGAAAGAGTGCCGACTCCATCCAGCAGTGCTGACACCGACTGCAAAAGAAAGCTGTGCAAAATTTGTTGTGTGAACGACAGTTTGAAAAGAAAGACACGATTCATTCATTCATTTTCAATGGTCCGCTTGTCCATTAAGTGGGTCGCGGGTGTAGGTTGCTCAAGTGGACCCTCCATAGCTCTCGATCCTCCGCCATCGACTCTAAATCATCAAGGGCAATCCCCATACGGGTATAGGAGAGATTATGGACTTGATCTAACCATCTCATCCTTGGTCTACTTAGAGGACGCCTAGCTGATGGTACGGATTCCATAGCACGTCGTGGAATCCTGGTCGGGGACATGCGTTTAACATGACCAAACCACCGAAGCATGGATCGCTCCGTCCGGAGAAGTAGCTGCTCGACATTGAGTTCCTCACGTATTCTGGTATTTCTGATGCGATCTCTACGGGTCACACCAGCAATACCACGGAGAAATCTCATTTCGGCAGCTTGTATCCGCGATCTTATTCTTTCGGTCATTACCCAAACCTCATGACCATAGGTGAGAGTTGGAACAAACACCGAATTAAAGACTGACAACTTAGCTTTGACACCAAGTTCAGTCCTCCTAATAACAGAATGACCAAGCTGTCTCAAAATTGACCCAGCCTGACCAATCCTACAGGAAAACTCGGCATTGCTCCTTCCATCACTCGTGAATAAGACCCCCAGATACTTAAACTTTTCCACCTGTTTCAATGGGACTCCACTCACATGCAGAGTGCATTGAACAGGCGTTCTGGAGACGACCATCACTTCAGATTTGTTCACGTTTACCTTCATCTCAGCTTCAACACAAACCGTTACAAACCGATCGAGTGCGCGCTGAAGTTCAGTCTGAGAGGATCCAAGGATGACCAAGTCATCAGCGAAGAGCAAATGACTTATCCTCAGATCTCCCAATTCGAAACGTTCCTCGCCAAGACTGCGCTGTAACATCCAGTCCATATAAGTAATGAAAAGGAGAGGAGACAAGACGCACCCCTGACGAAGTCCAACGCCCACGGTGAAAGGTATTGATTTAACGCCGTTTACCCGAACACAGCTTTTACAGTTTGTGTAAAGAGATTGAATGGCTCTCAAGAGAGAACCATCAATTCCATACTCCTGTAATACACTCCAGAGTTTCCCTCGAGAGACTCGGTCATATGCTTTCTCCAAATCTACGAAGCAAGCGTAAACAGGTGTAGCATACTCCCAAGCCTTCTCAAGTACCATTCTAAGAGTGAATAACTGGTCGGTTGTGCTTCTGCCGGGACGAAAGCCGCACTGCTCATCTCCTAATCGTGCCTCGACCACAGCTCTGCAACGCGTTTCCAGCACCTTGGCAAAGACTTTTCCGGGGAGACTTAAAAGTGATATACCCCTGTAATTGGAGCAATCCCTTTTATCCCCTTTCTTGAAAAGAGGATAAAACTGCCATATTTTCCTATAACAATTCGGTACATAGCATTACTAAGTTTACGCCGTATGAACTAGTGTTTGGACACAAGCCAATTCTTCCGTCTTCCCTAACTCAAAATCCGGAATTTAAATATACATACGACGACTATCTAGATCAACTCAAGTATAGGTTAAATAAGTCACATGAAATTGCAAAGAATAATATTGTGAATTCAAAAGAGCAATCAAAACTACATTATGATAAAAATATCAAAAATCCTTCGTATAAACTAGGTGATAAGTTATATTTACGTAATGAAAATGTTCGGAAAAATAAAAGTTTGTCTCCAATCTTCAAGGGACCATTCGAAGTAGTAGACATCCATAACAATCAAAACTTGACTATAAAAATCTGTCGACTTAGAGTACATATAAATAGACTAAAACCAGCTTCTTAATTTCAGACTATGTCTTATGACATGCTTCATTTGCGGAATACACGCACTATCCTTTAAAGTCGACAAAATCAACAACGGAAGCGGTATATACTTTGAAAACTTAGGACACATCAAAACTTCGTCTACGAAATGGAAGATGGTAACTTATACCAATTTTTCAATATACTACGAAAAGCTGTATCTTATCAACAATACTTATTCTAAATCGTTACCTCTATGTAATAATGAGAAACTTTTCCATATACATTTCTATTTTTGTCAGCAGTCTCTTAATTACTTAAAAGTCAAAATTCCATATTTATATTTAAAATATCAATCAATTGAAGACCTCGTAGGAAAGAATTAAATTAGGAATAAAAGAGGACTTTTTAATGGAATCGGAACGATTTTTAAAACAATTTTCGGTACACTTGATTATGATGACGCAACTTTTTTTGAAAAAGCTATTAACGATGTAAAAGGAAATGAAAACGAAATGCTTGAGTTAATGAAAGAACAAGTTCATGTTGCGAAAACGACTATTGCAAATTTCAATGAATCTATAAATAACTTAAAATTTAATGAAAATCTTCTTAATGGAAACATAAATAAAATAAATAATTTTGTAGAAATAACTTCGGATAAAATAAATAAACTTGAGCTTGCCGAACTTGCCTCCCAACATGTAAGCCTTCTAACTTATTTGACCAATGAATTAAGTGAAGAGTTCGACAACATAATAAATTCAATTCTATTTGCTAAACGCAATGTGCTTCATCCTTCTATACTTACACCTATACAATTAATTACCGAACTTAGTAATAACAACTATCTTTTAAAGTCTGGTCTAAATTTCCCAATATTCCGAAGCATAGAAAATGCTCACACATTTATGGACATAGCTGACTTACAAGTTTTTCATATAAATAATAAATTAATGTTTATTGTAAATATTCCCTTAACGGATCCAACACTGTTCACTCTTTATCAATGTATTCCATTACCAATACCGTATGAAGAAGATACTCAAAGATATGCTTATATTCAACCAAATGTTAATTTCTTAGGTATATCTGAAAACAATCAAAAATATGTAAAATTTCACGATTTGAAGTCATGCAAAAAGATTTCGGAGTTCGATTATATTTGTAAGATATATTTTATTCCACAACAGTAAATGCTAATTGTGAAGCCACACTTCTCACAGGAAGTCCCAGGAAAATTCCAAAAAATTGCGATACTAAAGTTTTTAATGGAGTCTTAGACTTGGTTCATAAGCTCCGAGTTAACAAATGGATACTTGTTACAACATTTCAAAAACAATTAACCATAATATGCGAAAATGCAGAAGGTATCAAAGAAGTAATGATTACCGGATTATCAATACTCAATCTCAAAGAAAATTGCGAAGCATATTTTGGTTCAAATCTTCTTAAGAGCGAAAGTTCAGTTATAACAGAATAGCAAGCTATTATCCCTAATGTCGACATCATTAAGGACGATTGCTGCGAAAAATCATCTTTTAACATTTCACATGAATATATTAAATTAAGCCCTATAAGTCTATCTAATGTCAATCTAGAAAGTTTAAAACTAGTTTATCATACTTTAGACAATATTAAAGAGAAAATAAACCAGGCTAATAAACATCCTACTCTTATTCGCTACCCCTCAATATTCTCCAGCATTGTTTATATTACAATTATAATAATAACGTTCTATATACTCTTAAAATGTTGCAAGAAATATCATAATTTAAAAAGAAATTTTCGAGGAGATATTCAACCAGAAAATACCGGTTGTTTAGTCCAAGTTATAAATAAATGCTTTACAGTAAAAGAAACAAGTCATGTCGAAAACGCAGATCTTCCAACAGTTCATTATCAAACAGATAGTCCTAAAATCGCCCAAAGACGTCCATTGAGAACTCATAGCGATGGGAAAAACCGGCCGATTTTTGCCGTTAAAGGTTATTTTGCTTCGGTTAACCGCACTTCGTCAGGTAATTTTTTTGCTCGGTTCTCCTCCGGTTTTTTTCAAAAACCGGGTAAAAAAAACCGGGGAACATTTGCTTATTCACTTTCGCATTTTCGCATTTTCTCCTAGCAAAAAAAAATCTTACTCTGTTTCAGCCATGATGGAATGTTCCAGCATTTTACATTTATATAAGTTAACATCAACACGAGCAACGGAAATGCTGACAAAGCGTCTGCCTCGATACAGCGAATTTCCACAGAAATTCATGTTGCAATTCAATTCAATACCTTAGGAATGCAAAGTACCGAGGTAAAATCGAATATAAAATTATTGATTGTAGTTAGTTAAGAAGTAAACTCAATAAAGGTCAGAGCAAACTGCTCTAGAAAAGATTTTTTTTATTAATTATTTCGGTGTAGTGATTAACTGGCGCCCATTGTGTGGCTTTCGAACTTACACGTTCAACATTAATTCGCAACTTCAGGAAAAGAGTTCCATCAGTAGTCCAATAACCAAGGATAAAAAGGAACAGAAAAGAGGTCCCCCAGTAGCCCGATAACCAAGGACAAAAAGGAGCAACTATAAAGCTGCAGCCGCCTGAATAGGAATAGAAGAACCACCAAAACAAAAAATATCGTTAATCAACACATGGAGCAACACTTCATACTATTATTGTAAGTCTAGCTCTAAGAAGTGAATCAATTTTTGAAATAATAAGAGAAATAATAAGAGTAAACAAGTGAAGTTAAATCCTAAAAGCACAACTTAAAAACCGTGTAAAGAAACCTATTGATTAATTAATTGATTTTATTTAACAAAACATTATTCAAACAAGTTTATTACATTAGAACTAAGATAACATCTGAAAAAATCGTTCCTCTTTCTTTGCCGTTATCTATTTCCATCCGTGCTCTTGCTTTTATTTCAAATTAGATACTTTGAAACGTTTCAGCCAATATGGCAAATCAAAATAACCTTATTAGGCCAGCACGCCTGGAACACGTCGCAGATCCACCTATCCCTGGCCCTGCTCCCCAACCTGCCCCCCAACTTGCTCAAGGTATTAATCCTAACGATTTAGTTCAACTAATCACCAGATTAGTAGCAGAAACGCTACAAATACAAGGAAGACAAATATTTAATTCGATAATGAATCCCGCGGCCGACATCAATAACGAAGTCGACCAACCCATCAACTTAGTTGATAATAATTTAGCCGACCTTGACAAAATACCAGACGTAGTTAAAAGTCTACGAGAATTCTCTGGGCAAGCTCATGAATTCAATTCATGGAAGAAGAGTGTTGAGAGAATAATCCAAATTTATGATCACGTTAGGGGTACTCCCAAGTACTATGGCATTTTGTCTGTAATTCGCAACAAAATCGTAGGACATGCCGACGTCGTGCTAGAGTCGTACAACACGCCTCTTAACTGGGAGAAAATCTCGAAATGCCTTACTCTTCACTATGCGGATAAAAGGGACTTAGGAACCCTTGAATATCAAATGACAACGCTAGTGCAAGGCAATAGCACGATTTCTGAATTCTATCAGATCGTCTATCACCACTTGTCATTAATCCTAAACAAACTGGGATCAATGGAAATGAGTCAAGATGCTATGAACAACATGACTCAATGCTACCGTGACAAGGCCCTCGATACCTTCGTCAGGGGTTTGAAAGGAGATCTGCCTCGCCTGCTTAGCATACGTGAACCAGCAGACCTTCCACAGGCCCTGCATTTGTGTTTGAAACTACAAAACGTAGACTTTCGCGCCCAGTACGCAAACAATTCCCACAGTTCTCCCAGATCGTCTCAACAAGCACCTCCAGTTCCCGCTAAAAGGAACAGTCCTCCAGGACCTGCACCAGCCCCAGCTCCTAGACACAATTTCTATCCCCACTTACTGCACAACCCTCGTGCTCCACAACAACCTCAACTCTATAGAGATGTCCAATACCAACCTAGGTACCAACAACAAAGAATACCACCAAATCAACGACCTCTCCCACCGAAACCAATGTCCATTGACTACTCCCTGAGGACTCAGAAAGTAGACTATCAAAATAGACCAAGGAATCAACAATTCATACAAAAACGACAACATTCGCAACAAATACACCAACCACAAAAGATGCAGCGAATCCATCACACAGCTCAACTCGGTGACGAAGAAAAATCCATGGAAGACTACGAGACAGAAATTGCAGAGGAAGACCAAAATTATGACGAATCACTAGAAGAATACACTGAACAGAGTGGAGGAGAAAACTTTGACCAACACGAAGAACTGGATGACATCTATTTTTTAGACTAACGCCCTCTTCACTTCCTTATTTCGAACACATTTCTAGAAGTGGAGAGACCCTGAAGTTTCTTGTTGACACAGGTTCCAACAAGAATTACGTTCAACCACGTCACATAAAGAATCCCCTACTAAATGCTAAACCCTTCTACGCTCACTCCGTGGGGGGAAATATTAAAATAACCCATCATGCACTTATTCAACTTTTTGGCCCCCAAACTGACAAAATTACATTTTTTATTCTCCCTAGTCTTATTTCATTTGATGGTATCATAGGACATGACACACTAAAACATTTAAATGCTATCATTAACACAAGTAGAAACCATATGTCTATTCACCCTGGTTTCTCTCATCCAAGAATTTCCATTCCGCTCAAACAACATCAATCACAATTTGTCAATAACATAAATATTAGAACCGACCACATGACTAAAGAACAACATTCCGAACTTATTAAAATTATTCATAAATGCCCCAATCTCTTTTCGGAACCAAACGAAAAGTTAACCTATACCACCATGGTCAAAGGAGAAATTCGAACCACAACTCGAGACCCCGTGTACTCGAAATCATATCCTTACCCCATGGCACTTAAAAATGAAGTCGAAAAAGAAATACGGAAACTATTAGAAGACGGTATCATAAGACCATCAAGATCTCCCTACAATTCTCCTGTTTGGGTTGTCCCCAAAAAAATGGATGCTTCAGGAGAAAAGAAGTTTCGAATGGTAATTGATTACCGTAAGCTAAACGCTATAACTATCGCCGACAAGTATCCAATCCCTGAAATATACGAAATCCTTGCAAACCTTAGTAAAAATCAATGGTTTTCCATAGTGGACCTAAAAAGTGGTTTCCATCAGATCCCACTTAAGGATTCTGATATAGAAAAAACTGCCTTTTCGGTAAATAATGGCAAGTTCGAATTTACTCGTCTTCCATTTGGGCTAAAGAACGCCCCCTCCATTTTCCAGAGAACGCTAGATGACATTCTAAGAGACCTCATTGGAAAATGTTGCTATGTTTACATTGATGACATCGTCATCTTTGGGAAAGACGAAACCGAACATTTCTCAAATCTGGAAAAAGTATTTCACACCTTAGAAAAAGCAAATATGAAAATTCAGCTCGATAAATGCGAATTTTTCCAGAAAGAAGTAGAATTTTTAGGGTTTATTATTGGAAGATTCGGAATAAAAACCAATCCAAAAAAGGTACAAGCTATAGTTGATCGACCTATTCCTGAAAACCTAAAAGAACTTCGATCCTTTCTCGGAATGTCAGGGTATTACCGCCGCTTTATACGAGATTACTCAAAGTTGGCAAAACCACTGACATCCCTTTTAAGAGGGGAAGATGGACATGTGTCCGCAAATATGTCAAAGAAAAAACTTATTCAGTTGAATCAAGATGCCATCGAAGCATTCCACAAATTAAAAAACTCTCTCGCCTCCGAAGAAGTTATTCTTCAATATCCAGACTTTGACAAAAGCTTTCAATTAACAACTGACGCTTCCGACTACGCCATTGGAGCAGTCCTCTCACAGGATGATAAGCCAATCACATTTCTCTCCAGAACCTTAAGCAAAACAGAAGAAGGTTATGCCACGAACGAAAAAGAAATGCTGGCGATTATTTGGTCCCTCAATTCTTTGAGAAACTTCCTTTACGGATCCCGGAAAGTCAACATTTTCACAGACCACCAACCACTTACCTATGCTCTAAGTAACAAAAATACAAACTCCAAAATGAAAAGGTGGAAAGCCATATTGGAGGAGTATAATTATGAGCTAAAATATAAACCAGGTAAGGAAAATGTGGTTGCTGACTCTCTCTCGAGACCCCCAAAAACTGAAATACACTCAATGACCCCTACAGAACACAGTGCTGACAGTTCAGCGCAAAACCTAATTCCATCTGTAGAAATCCCTATAAACGTTTTTCGAAATCAACTTTTACTCAAGATAGGAAATGAAAATAGCTATCAAATCCAGAACCCCTTTGACAACTATACAAGACATATTCTGATACGCCAAGACTACTCAACAAACGACATCATTAACATTTTCAAGAGATACCTTAATCCAAATACTATTAACGGACTTCTAACAGACGAAATGACGATGGGACGAGTACAAGAAATTTATCCGTTACATTTTAAAGATTATCGTATTCGATTCACCCAAAAATTTGTTGAAGACATAACCGGCCAAATAGAGCAAGAAGAAAAAATTCTGAAGATACATCGAAGAGCACATCGTAACGCCGAAGAAAACAGGATTCAACTGTTGGAAAACTATTACTTCCCTAAAATGTCCTCAAAAATTAGAACACTAGTTAACCGATGCGTAACATGCAAGGAGAATAAATATGACAGGCATCCTAACAAACCACATTTGAATCACACACCGATCCCTAGCTATCCTGGTAACATCCTCCATATAGACATATTTTCTACGGAAAAATACCTCGTGTTGACCGCCGTCGATAAGTTCACGAAATTCGCACAGGCTAAAATAATATCATCCCGTTCAATCGAAGATATCAAGGAACCTTTACGTGATATCTTGTTCTACTTTTGTGTCCCCGAAGTCGTTGTTATAGACAACGAAAAGGCTCTTAACTCAGCCTCGATAACCTCAATGTTAGAAGATGACCTCCAAATCAAAATTTTCAAAACACCACCATACAAAAGTGAAGTGAACGGCCAAGTCGAACGCTTTCACTCCACCCTATCTGAGATTATGAGATGTCTCAAATCGGAAGGACCTTCACGGTCTTTCAAAGAACTGTTACAGCGAGCCGTTAACGAGTACAATTTTACTATCCATTCAACTACAGGTAAAAAGCCCATAGAACTTTACTATGGGCGAATACCCAGACTAAACCCGGAACAATTTGAAAAGACACGTTTAATTAACATCGAGAAAATTAAAGCAAAACAGGAAAAAGATATTAAATATCATAATAAAAAAAGAAAACCGCAGAAGGACTATCAGATAGGACAGGTCATTTATGTAAAAAACAACAAACGGTTAGGTTCAAAATTAACAAATAGGTATAGACAAGAAATCATTAAGGAAAATAGAAACTCTACAATAGTAACAGAATCCGGAAAAATAGTCCATAAAAGTAATATAAGAAACTAATTCTCTTTCAGATGCACCATCTATTTTGGTCGAGCGGAGATCCAGATCATGGATTTCTCAAACTCCCAAATTGTCTCCCTACATACAGGGCAAACAAAAATTCAAGATGGACATTTCAAGTTAATACATAGCATTAATCTTAAACAATATGAGCAATTCCTTTCCGACATATCACCAGTCCTTAATCTCGAAACAACCCAAAGTCAAATCCTTTTTCCCTTAATATCACATGAAATTCAACAAATCCGTAATCTTTTACATAACTTACAACCCAGAATAGCGAAACGTTCTCTAGACTTTATAGGCAAAGGTTGGAAATGGATTGCTGGCAACCCAGACCACGATGACTTTGTTACAATAAAAGAAAAAATTACAGATGTTCTAAAAAACAACAATAAACAGGTTATTATTAATGAATTGTATAACGAACGAATAAACAATATTACGAGAATCCAGAATGAAATCCAAAACTTACTTAAAAATAATAATAAAATAAATTATGAAATTATATCAAATCTCAAATATAAAATCAAAATTGTAAAAGAAGAACTAGAGAATATTAACTATGCCATTCATTGGGCTAAACTAGGTACAATAAACTCTTTTATATTGTCAAAAAATGAAATAGAATTAGCCACCAAAGTATTTAATGAACAAAAATTACCCTACACAACAATAGAAGAAGCCCTAGACTTTGCAGATATAAAAGTTTTAAGCAATAGTACGTCAATCCTCTACATAATAAACATTCCCTTAACAACGAATGAAATTTACGAAAATTTGTTAATAAAGCCAATTAAAAAGAAAAACATTGTAACAGAAACATTGTACGAGGTAATTTTAAGAAATAATGAAAAATTATATGGAACAACAAACAAATGTAAAACTTTTAACAATCTATCCATTTGTAACTCAAAAAATATTGTCAATATTACAAACGATACTTGCATTCCTAATTTATTAAAAAGTCTACCAGCTACTTGCAACAAAATAAATAATCATCATATTCCGACCATAGATGAAATATCAACGGGCATAATGCTATTGAACCAATTCATCGGCACCCTTGAATTTGATAACACAACACACAACCTAAATGGAACATTCTTGGTAAAATTCCATAACATGACCATCACTTTGAACGGAATCCAATACATCTCCAAAGAAGCCTCAATGATTAAACCACTTCCGGCAATATTGCAAACCAGTCCCAAGGAAAACGAATACCGTGAATTACTCTCACTAGAAATGATGAAGGATCTCCATATTAACAATACCAATAAGATCCACCTTCTACAAACAGAAAACGATAATCAACGAGTAACAACATATTCCCTCATCTCCGTACTAGGACTACTTATTACAATAGCGATCATATGCAAAATCTTGCCAAGAAGAAACAACACAGAAATCATAATTGAACAACCGACAACAAAGACGAATGGACCAGTAACAATCATCGATAGACTTTCCGTTCCTGAGGTCAACTATCTCCAATATCCAAGCAGCCCAAAGTTCAACAACCTACCATACTTCTGACGACCGATGACGATCGTTTTTTAGAGGGGAAGAGTTAACATCAACACGAGCAACGGAAATGCTGACAAAGCGTCTGCCTCGATACAGCGAATTTCCACAGAAATTCATGTTGCAATTCAATTCAATACCTTAGGAATGCAAAGTACCGAGGTAAAATCGAATATAAAATTATTGATTGTAGTTAGTTAAGAAGTAAACTCAATAAAGGTCAGAGCAAACTGCTCTAGAAAAGATTTTTTTTATTAATTATTTCGGTGTAGTGATTAACTTATATGTACTTTGTACTTGTTGCTTTTGCTCTCGCATTAATGAAATTGGTGCACTCTTTCATTTCCCATATACACCTAGCTAGACCTACAACATCCATAATTAGACGCACTTTGACTTTGAATCAGTTTTGTCCGTTTGTCGTCATTGGCACTTCCCACTTTGTAATTATGTATTGCTTCACCCTCTCAGTCTCACACACATGCGCATCGTAGCGACAATAAGTTTTTTTTCCATTAGCTACACGCTACAATATTTCAGTGTTCTGTGTACCTGTACTGTACAGTACTAGTACATTACCCATTGCCAATTGGAATTGCCATTACGTTGTGAATAATATTGTAATTTGAGTTTCGCGTTGGTTTGTTCGTCTCGTCGCACTTGGCTTTGGCTTAGGCAACGCTTTAGTTTTAACTGTTAACTTAACTTATTTCATATTGTTCACCAGTTGCAGTTCTACAATTTGATATTGAAATTGTCGAAATATGGCGCAAATCCAAACATCAATTGTATGGAAATATTTTACCAAGTGCAGTGAGAGTGAAGCGAAATGTTCAATTTGTTTAAAAAAACTAAAAACGGGAGGAGGCACGACGAACTTGCGTCAACATTTAAAAAACAAACATCCAAAATATTTGCCGGAAAAGAAGGTATGTACCTACATTAATTATTTCTCAAATCTGTGAAGAGGTAACCATTTTTTTTTTGTTTTTTGCATATTACTTCTAGGATAAAGAAAAACATGTGTCCTTTTTCGGAAGTGATACAGTTCGTGATAATTTCCAAGAAACTTTGCCAGAGACAAGACAAACAAGAACAAACCCGATTTCGGCCACAGTGCCAGAAACCATCACAATTCGTTCGAGGTCTCCTACACCTACTCCTTCGACTTCATTACAGCAGAGGCAGGTGACAAAACCGATTTCGGCCACAGCCACCAACACAATTCGTTCAAGGTCTCCTACTCCTTCGAGTTCGACTTCATCAAAGCAGAGGCAGATGACTCTCTTCGAAAGCCAAGAAAGATTATCTAGTTATGACAGTAAGTTTCATATTTATTTATAAATTTAGGCTCTCGCGATTCTAATGCAAATATGTAATTAAATTTTAGGGGGTGGAAGACGTGACCTTGAACTGACAAATGCATTGATTTTCATGATCTGTAGAGACAATTTACCTCACTCACTCGTAGAGAAAGTGGGTTTTAATCGTTTTACGAAAGTTGCAGTGCCATTATATCATTTACCCTGCAGAAAAACTGTAAGTAATATTTAGTTACAATAATTATGTAATATTGTGGGTATTCATGCAACGTCGTAAGTTTACCATTTGCGTAAAATGTAATTTGACCGTTGAGTCTCCGACGGAGTGTGCGCTGCGGATAAAATTCCGTTCCGATCGAATACCTCGATAGGGCTGTATATTTACAATTTGACTTTGCACTTTACATAAAATGTTATTTTATTAACGAAATTGTTCTTGTATTGCAGATAACTGACATGGTTAGCACCAAGTACTCCGCAGTTGTACTTTGACCAATACATCAAGAGGATTTTTGGTGATTACAGCGCATTTTATTGGTATGTACTTTAGTTTTATTAATTCCATTTACTGTAGGTACCTAACACACTTTCACTCTCTACTAACCGATTCTCAGAAAAACAAAAGCAAGCTGGACACATTAATGCTGGGAGTTCGGCGACTTCGAGAGAGTCATACAGGCGACTACATCGCTTCTGAAATTGATGATGTTCTTCGAGTCTTCGACATACCGAAGTCGAAAATAGTTGGTGTCTGCACAGATGGCAGGTGTGAGGAAGTTGTTAGGGGATGGAAAGAGCATTTACTGTTTTGCCCATCTTCTCAACTTAATAGTCACAGATGGCCTAGAGGATAGAACTAACGACATTTTAAGAGGTATAATAAGCGAAATTAAAAATATTGTGACCTTTGCGAGACAAAGTAACGTTTTTATGGAGAAGCTGAGGGCGGAGCAGGTACGAGAAGGTATAGCAGAGGGGAATGTAATGCTTTTGGTTCAATCAGTACCAACAAGGTGGAACTCAAGCTACCACATGCTAAAAAGGTTCGTACAACTGTCACAATTAATTGCTCAAGTTTTAGCAAATCCCATTATCAAAAATACACCGAGAATGATTTCTGGAGCAGAAATTGAAATGGTGTCAGAAATATTGTATATCCTAATACCTTTCGATGAGGCCACTGTAGAGATCTCGGGAAGCGAATACATAACAGGAAGTCTCGTTATCCCCTTATTGACCATCATCGAAAGTAGGTTAAAAAATCTGAGTCCTAAACATGTTGCAGCCAAAGTTCTATCACAAAAGCTATTGATCAGCCTTAAAGACAGAACCGCAAAAGTAGTGCAGAACCCTCTGCTGTGGTATGCTTCGCTCTCAGATCCTCGTTTTAAAAAAACGTACATGAACCCCCTTGTTGCCAGTAAAGCAGTTACAAACTTAAGCCAAGAAATAAGACAGCATTTGGTTGAAATAGGAAAGCTTTCACCTACACTACAAACTCAATATGTGGATGCTGAAAGAACTAAAAGTGTGAACACTCTTTGGTCAACACATGACCAGGTGGTAGCCAAGACAAGTCCATGCGAAATTGAAGATTCGTTTCCGAATGAACTGCGGCTTTATCTTCAGCAACCGTTGCTACCCAGACTGAGCGATCCATTTTTTTTTTTTTGGGAGCAGAGCCAAACATGTATGCGGAGTTGGTCATTTATTGCTCAAAAATATTTGTCACTTGTCGGAAGTTCTGTAGCTTCTGAACGATTGGTCTCCACATTAAATGATGTTGTTTCTGATGAGAGGAGTCGACTCACAGACCAACATATAATTGAAAGAGTATTTATAAATAGGTTGGAAAAAAAATATTGGCCAACCTGTTGATGTATTTATTTATGTGATCAGCTATTAATTTAAATTTTTATGTAGAATATAATTCATTGAAATCTTTTTGTAATTACATTTTAGTGTCTTCATTTCATAAATAATATAATTTTCAATAAAAATGTAATAAATTTTTAAATTTGTATGTTTTTTTCGTAAAAAAAGCCGGTTTATCTTAAAACCGGTTATTTTAGGAAGTTTAAACCGCCAGGTTAAACTGGTGAGAAATTAAACCGGTATAACCGAAAACCGGTGATTTTGTAATAACCGCCTCCCTTGAGTCAATCCTCCAATTTAGGATCTAACTATAACCTTTCAAATTGATTTGTTTTTAATTAAAATCAATTTTTCTTATAGGGGAAGGTGTTATGAACCCCTATAACCTATAATCTCCAAATTCCTTTCATTTCCGTTCCTTATATTTTTTTCGTCGTTTCATTGTCTTTGCAACTGCCACTTCTCCTATTGCAACTTGCAAAATGCAAATTAAGCTGAAAGCAATTCATTTCAGTAAACAAAATTCTCTCGTTACAACAATGCGCACAGTTTGTGCTAATCATGCGCAATGTTGTTTGTCGCACAAGGTGCTGACGCATCATTTTTTCTTTTCATTTTGTTCGCGTCGTTGAATTCTCCTCCGATGGTTCTAGTTAGTTGTTATTTTAAAATCAGAGTGTCAACATTGTAATTTATGTTAAAATAGAGTAAAAACAGTGAAACATTGTAATCGTATGTTAAAATAGAGTAAAATAGTGAAACATTGTTTTTTTTTTCTATACTAAATAAGGAAAAATCGAGAATCAATTTAAATAAAAAATTTAGAAAAGAAAGATGTTTTTTTAATTCCACTCGGAATCCTAACACCTCATAGGATTAGAGCGTAGTTAATATTGCGCGTTACATAAACAACTGGCGTGCAACAATATTTTAAACAAAAAATTGTGGTTATCTACGCATGTTTTACAAGTACATAGACAAGACAATTGCCGTGCGCCGCAACGTATTGAAATTAAAATTAAAAAAAAGCAAGCAAAACTCCCGGATTTGACCGCATAGCTTAAAAAAAAGATTATTGAAATTATTTAATCAGATTCTTAATTGAGGAGTTATTCCACATGCATGGAAAGTAGCCACCATCGTCCCAATACCAAAACCAAATAGAGACAAATCTACCGTCTATGGATACCGTCCAATATCTCTCCTCCCCTGCATGGCAAACATTTTAGAGAAAATAATATCCAGACGAATATATTCGTTCCTCGAAAAAGAAAACAAGACTATCGACAACCGGCAGTTTGACTTTAAAAAAGGGAAAAGTACCTTATATGCTCTACTGCATTTGGACAAATTTATCTCCTCAGCTCTTTCTGAAAAAAACCATAATTGTTTTCGAAAAAGCTTTCGATCGTATCAGCATACACGTCATTCTGAAAAACATAATTAAATAGAAGGTCGGTCCAAAGATCTTCAAATACTGTTGTGCCCTCAAAACAGAGACCACACACACGCCGCAGATATTCGCCCTCCGCACATCACATAATCGATGGTGGCCATTTGTGCCCTAGAACTCCAATTGTGATTCATGGAATCATAAAACAATTGAGTGTCTATTGTGTCAAACGTATGAAGCATGAAAGCAATACAACAACCAGCGGTGACATATTGCGAAGCTAAGCAATACTGACCCACCGCAGAGTGAGGTCGCCAAGTGGGACACACATTTTGCATAAAATATACGGTGTCAAGGGTACGAAGTCAAGTGGGACATATGTTGCATTTCCTTTGAAATGACACTTGACACAGTCAAGGGTACGAACCACTTTGCGGGGCTGACCTGGAAACTGGTGACGATCGGAGGCAACAAGGTGGCGATGACGACGGACAGGGGCCAGTTGAAAAACGAACTTGCATATAGGCACTGGGCAGTCAAAAGAAAACTGTCATTTCATTTTAAAATCCGTCCGGAATGCCACTGAGACAGCTATAGCAACATCATCTGCATAAGCGATCGCCGTGCATCCTTCACCTTCCAGGAGGATTATCAGTCGTTCGTTGACCACCAAATTCCAAACATGGAGGGATAGAAAACCACCTTGTGGAGTGCCTCTACTAACAGATCTTCTTGCGGCCACACTGTCAAAGAGTTTCGTTTAAGCCGAACTCTAAAGTACTACTGCATTCGAATCAAAGGAAAGGTAAAAATATCGGATTCGACCGCTCTTCTCCCTAATGATTGCTCTGGAGTTTTCTTGTCTTAATTGTGTAAATTTGGTGAATAACAAAAATGAGTTCGGATAAGTGGCCGTTGCCACGTCCCCCTAAAAGCAATAATAAAAACTTGATTCTTTCATCTGATCCTTTATCATTAGAAGATAAAAAAAAATTTTGGAATACATTGCTGGCGTCACATCACACCAACAACAACCAGCGGTGACATATTGCAAAGCTAAGCAATACTGACCCACCGCAGAGTGAGGTCGCCAAGTGGGACACACATTTTGCATAAAATATACGGTGTCAAGGGTACGAAGTCAAGTGGGACATATGTTGCATTTCCTTTGAAATGCACTGTGTCAAGTGTCAACGGTACGAACCACTTTGCGTGGCTGACCTGGAAACTGGTGACGATCGGAGGCAACAAGGTAGCGATGACGACGGACAGGGGCCAGTTGAAAAACGAACTTGCATATGGGCACTGGGCAGTCAAAAGAAAACTGTCATTTCATTTTAAAATCCGTCCGGAATGCCACTGAGACAGCTATAGCAACATCATCTGCATAAGCGATCGCCGTGCATCCTTCACCTTCCAGGAGGATTATCAGTCGTTCGTTGACCACCAAATTCCAAACATGGAGGGATAGAAAACCACCTTGTGGAGTGCCTCTACTAACAGATCTTCTTGCGGCCACACTGTCAAAGAGTTTCGTTTAAGCCGAACTCTAAAGTACTACTGCATTCGAATCAAAGGAAAGGTAAAAATATCGGATTCGACCGCTCTTCTCCCTAATGATTGCTCTGAAGTTTTCTTGTCTTAATTGTGTAAATTTGGTGAATAACAAAAATGAGTTCGGATAAGTGGCCGTTGCCACGTCCCCCTAAAAGCAATAATAAAAACTTGATTCTTTCATCTGATCCTTTATCATTAGAAGATAAAAAAAAATTTTGGAATACATTGCTGGCGTCACATCACACCAACAACAACCAGCGGTGACATATTGCAAAGCTAAGCAATACTGACCCACCGCAGAGTGAGGTCGCCAAGTGGGACACACATTTTGCATAAAATATACGGTGTCAAGGGTACGAAGTCAAGTGGGACATATGTTGCATTTCCTTTGAAATGCACTGTGTCAAGTGTCAACGGTACGAACCACTTTGCGTGGCTGACCTGGAAACTGGTGACGATCGGAGGCAACAAGGTAGCGATGACGACGGACAGGGGCCAGTTGAAAAACGAACTTGCATATGGGCACTGGGCAGTCAAAAGAAAACTGTCATTTCATTTTAAAATCCGTCCGGAATGCCACTGAGACAGCTATAGCAACATCATCTGCATAAGCGATCGCCGTGCATCCTTCACCTTCCAGGAGGATTATCAGTCGTTCGTTGACCACCAAATTCCAAACATGGAGGGATAGAAAACCACCTTGTGGAGTGCCTCTACTAACAGATCTTCTTGCGGCCACACTGTCAAAGAGTTTCGTTTGAGCCGAACTCGAAAGTACTACTGCATTCGAATCAAAGGAAAGGTAAAAATATCGGATTCGACCGCTCTTCTCCCTAATGATTGCTCTGGAGTTTTCTTGTCTTAATTGTGTAAATTTGGTGAATAACAAAAATGAGTTCGGATAAGTGGCCGTTGCCACGTCCCCCTAAAAGCAATAATAAAAACTTGATTCTTTCATCTGATCCTTTATCATTAGAAGATAAAAAAAAAATTTTGGAATACATTGCTGGCGTCACATCACACCAACAACAACCAGCGGTGACATATTGCAAAGCTAAGCAATACTGACCCACCGCAGAGTGAGGTCGCCAAGTGGGACACACATTTTGCATAAAATATACGGTGTCAAGGGTACGAAGTCAAGTGGGACATATGTTGCATTTCCTTTGAAATGCACTGTGTCAAGTGTCAACGGTACGAACCACTTTGCGTGGCTGACCTGGAAACTGGTGACGATCGGAGGCAACAAGGTAGCGATGACGACGGACAGGGGCCAGTTGAAAAACGAACTTGCATATGGGCACTGGGCAGTCAAAAGAAAACTGTCATTTCATTTTAAAATCCGTCCGGAATGCCACTGAGACAGCTATAGCAACATCATCTGCATAAGCGATCGCCGTGCATCCTTCACCTTCCAGGAGGATTATCAGTCGTTCGTTGACCACCAAATTCCAAACATGGAGGGATAGAAAACCACCTTGTGGAGTGCCTCTACTAACAGATCTTCTTGCGGCCACACTGTCAAAGAGTTTCGTTTAAGCCGAACTCTAAAGTACTACTGCATTCGAATCAAAGGAAAGGTAAAAATATCGGATTCGACCGCTCTTCTCCCTAATGATTGCTCTGGAGTTTTCTTGTCTTAATTGTGTAAATTTGGTGAATAACAAAAATGAGTTCGGATAAGTGGCCGTTGCCACGTCCCCCTAAAAGCAATAATAAAAACTTGATTCTTTCATCTGATCCTTTATCATTAGAAGATAAAAAAAAAATTTTGGAATACATTGCTGGCGTCACATCACACCATTCTACATATTTGTGAAAGTGACAGTGTTGAAGCGGTCATAAACACCGACGAGCCAGTAGAGCACCGTGCGGGAAGGACGATGCAGCACGTGGATGCTCTAAGCCGGTATCCAGTTGTATTGAGAGTAGAGGAAGGTCTACTCCACCGTATAAAGACAGCTCTACGTAAAGATGAATTCTGCCAACTAATTCTAAATGTAATCGCAGCCACGGGGGGCTATAAGGACTTCGAGAAACGGAACGATGTACTTACAAGCATGAGAGCGGAGTACCTCTACTGGTAATTCCACGGGCTATGCAAAAAGAAATAATAAGAGGAATCCATGATCAGGGTCATTTAGCTGCAAAACGAGTAGAGGCAGTCTGTAGGGAAGGACAACGAATAATGTCCGCCAATTTTCGGCTAGATAATGTAAAATTCGAAAATAGAGGTCTAGGTAGATTAAAAATGTTTGTAAAAGATATCGATTTACGACATAAAGGTTGACGCTTTCTCGATTGTTCCAAAACAATTAAGGACGTTTTTCATGCTCCTAAAAGGTCTTTCAGAGATGGTTTCACCACCCGGTTGATAGAGGAGGGCATTTTTGGTGCGAACCCTTTATTGAGGGTGTCAATAAAACCATTCTGTACGAAATGGTTCAAGGGCAATAAAATTATATTTTATACCTACTTGCGTAGTGGACGACAGAGACTGAAAAATATAAAGAACATTCTTCCTCATAGGATTAGATTTGAATCGATTAAACGTAATCGGATAATTTAAAGTCTTAAGTCCTTCTGGTGAAGTGTTCCCCTTTCTTCCTTAATTGAGACGACGCACATACCGCGCCATAAGATAATTAATTAATTACCTCCCGTCATAATCTATATTCCATATGAGTAATGCACTTACAGAATATTCTATCATTTCCATTCATATATAAAGCACACGAGCTAAAACCACTCATATTACATTTCATTCACTCGCGATGCACAAGACATAGCCATACTGTTAAGAAATTATTCCCTTGGAAAAATATGACAATTGACAGCCCAGTCGATGGGAAAGTCAGCTGTCATGGTTGTTGTCGAGGGTTTCAACCAAAAGTGTCATACGGCGAAAATCGGAATCTCTTAAAAGAGAAAAACATTAAGAAAAAACGGTTACGTTGACTCCCAAAAAAATATTGAGAAAAGGGAATTTTAGAATTCCTATGTCTAACGCCTGCAATGAAACTGACAAAGGAAGAAGTCAGTACATATTTAACTTCGAAAAGTCAGCCGAAGTAGTTGACGAGAAAGAAAGCGACAAAAAAATAGTTTCACATTTAAATTTTGAATTAAAAAGTGGTGAAATAGTAGACAGAAGCCAATAGCTACAGCTGTTGAGATGTGGTTTCGCACCACCCTGCGTATGCAACTCAACATAACTAACGACACCTATCGTTTATTTTTACATCGTACTTTTCGCCATTATTACGCTCAACCTTTTTCCGGGACCATCTTTTCCTTCTTCTTTCTGCGAACGCTGTGGTGTAAGGTCACCAACTTGAAATACTTAAACACTTTTTTTTGTAATTCATATTGTTATATAATAAAGTACTCCTTTGCCTTCTTTTCTCCCTGTTTTTCTACGTTGTCTCCACGCTTGTTATTTAAGTATGCAAAAGAACTTTATCTGTTAAAAGTTCTCTCACTCCAACTTCATCTTCTTGAAAAGATAAAGGTGGAGAGATCGAACTAGTTATTGTCGTCCCAATTTAGTAGTCTTCGTCAGTCTGTATTCTAGTCTTAAGTTAGTCGTTAGTGTTTGTATTATTATACAAATTATTGTTATTAAAATTATATAACTATTTATATGTAAAGCGTGTTTTCTTAAAAATAAAGGGTATAAAACTATATACACAATACAAATCAATTTATTTAATAAATACTTTTATACTTTCTTTGTCACCAATTGATTAGCTTTTGCTTTATAACGTTTGGAGAACCAACAAGAGCTACCTATAAAATGAATCAAAAAGTGATTAGTGAAACAATCCAAACATAGGAAAGAAGGTACGTGAAAAGTGGACAATAAGTACACGTTGTTAAGAAATTTGTTATTTTCAGTTAAAGCAAAGTGCGCAGGACGAAACACCAAAATTCCATACCACTGTTCGGCACAACAAAAAATCGGTAACCGTCCGGAATTCGAGTGGTTGTGTCTTGTGGAAGGTGTCCCTAGAATTCGGGATAGAATTCCGAAGTTCGATAATTCAACCACAAAAAAAAAATAGCGCAAGCTGAAAAGCGGTGCTTAAATACCGCAATCAACAGCACCCCAATAGCGCAATCGGTAGCGGCGACGAGCGGAGTCCAAGTTTTTAGCAAAGAAAAAACAGCGCTAAATACAAAAATTTATAGATTTAAGGCCGAAAGGTAACAGTTATAAGGATATAGTTAAGTTTAGAGTGCTCATTAAGAGCCAGTAAGCTAAATTAAGATAAATGTTAGTTTTAATTTAGATTTAATCATTTTTGTCTAGTATGTAAGTTAAAGAAAGAATGAATAAAAATTAATTTAAAAGTCCAAAAAAGCGGCGACGATCAAAAAAACGTCACTTGGAGAACCAGCAAGTGGCCGATTCGAATTTCAACCGAGGACTTATTTTTTTTTTTAATTTTTCTTATTGATTAGTGCCAACTAAAGTTGCTTGCAAATTTGTTTACAAATAATAATTGTAATTAACTCAATCCTTAAATTTCCAGTAAATATATGTATATTGCCAGTAAAGTAAATTCACAGGGAACTTTCAAGTAAGAAATTTCGTTAAGGCTACATATATTGGTAAATTGAATTGTATATCCCCTAACAAAAAAACAGGTACACCAACAACAAAAGGTACAACGCAACCTGGATGCTGTGGCCATAACGTCGCCAGTTGCTGACAAAAGGGTGGGTCGTTTTTAAGACATACAATTTCAACAATCTACAGTGGTGGAAAACTAATTAGAAACAATGAAAATAATAAACATAGTTTTTTTTTCTAATATTTGTTTACACACTTTACACACGAGATACATATATGCACCGGTAAAGTACCGTTTTCTTGCAGCTATCATTGCGCTTTGTTTTTTTCTTATTTCGATCACTGAAATGTTATCACAAAAGAATATTTCGCAAAAGAAACCTGCGTCGTTGAGAGCTAAGCTTGAATTTTGTGGAAAATAAATTAGAAACAGTGTACAAATATTGAAGAAGTACAGACATTTTACGGTAATCCTTTAGAGCTTCATACTTGGTCTGTTTAAATATCTTAGCTTTATTATTTAGTTTCACAAAATAGGAAAAAAGAAGAGCTGCACACCAGAATTTAGAATTTAGTACTGTCAGGAGAAGGCTTCTATGGATACAATCGCCAAGGATCTGCTGTGCTCCAAAAAAATGGTGTATGGTGCGATCAAAGTGTATAGGGATACAGGCAGTACAGAAAACCCAAAAAAAAAATGGCGAGAAAAACAACTGTCAAAGAGGACAGGGTTTTTTGTCCTTTTTTCACCAGCAAGGACATTCACTCATATGTGTCGTGTCAGCTAAACGCACAAATTACACCTAGGACCATCAGGAACAGACTGCTAGAAGCAGGTTTGCTGGGGTGCATTGCACGCAAAAAGCCACATGTTTCGAAAAAAAATGTAAAACGTCGAATGGAATTTGCCAGAGAGCATGCAGAAAAACCCTTCGCATTTTGGAAAAAAATATTCTACAGCGATGAATCCAAATTCAACATTTTCGGATCTGATGGTAAAAAAAAACAAATATGTAAGGAGACCAATAAAAAAGAACTCGATCCCAGGTACACCATCAAAGTCATCAAGCATGGTGGTGGTATAACGTCATAGTTTGGGGAGCCTTTTCCTGGTACGGTGATGGTCCTATTGTGCGCATCGATGGCCGAATGGATCAGTATATGTATAAAGACATATTGACGAATATAATGGAGCCATACGCTTTTGACCATTTGCCAGCTACGTACATTTTTCAGCAGGACAACGATCCTAAGGGGAGGAAAAAATAAGCGTTCTTAGCTGGCCAGCGCAAAGTCCCGATCTCAATCCCATTGAGAACTTGTGGGATGTCGTGTCAGCTGAACGCACAAATTACACCTAGGACCATCAGGAACAGACTGTTTCGAAAAAAAATTTAAAACGTCGAATGCAATTTGCCAGAGAGCATGCAGAAAAACCCTTCGCATTTTGGAAAAAAATATTCTACAGCGATGAATCCAAATTCAACATTTTCGGATCTGATGGTAAAAAATATGTAAGGAGACCAATAAATAAAGAACTCGATCCCAAGTACACCATCAAAGTCATCAAGCATGGTGGTGGTACAACGTCATGGTATGGGGAGCCTTTTCCTGGTACGGTGATGGTCCTATTGTGCGCATCGATGGCCGAATGGATCAGTATATGTATAAAGACATATTGACGAATATAATGGAGCCATACGCTTTTGACCATTTGCCAGTTACGTACATTTTTCAGCAGGACAACGATCCTAAGGGGAGGAAAAAATAAGCATTCTGAGCTGGCCAGCGCAAAGTCCCGATCTCAATCCCATTGAGAACTTGTGGGATGTCGTGTCAGCTAAACGCACAAATTACACCTAGGACCATCAGGAACAGACTGTTTAAAAAAAAAATTTAAAACGTCGAATGCAATTTGCCAGAGAGCATGCAGAAAAACCCTTCGCATTTTGGAAAAAAATATTCTACAGCGATGAATCCAAATTCAACATTTTCGGATCTGATGGTAAAAAATATGTAAGGAGACCAATAAATAAAGAACTCGATACCAAGTACACCATCAAAGTCATCAAGCATGGTGGTGGTATAACGTCATGGTTTGGGGAGCCTTTTCCTGGTACGGTGATGGTTCTATTGTGCGCATCGATGGCCGAATGGATCAGTATATGTATAAAGACATATTGACGAATATAATGGAGCGCCATACGCTTTTGACCATTTGCCAGTTACGTACATTTTACAGCAGGACAACGATCCTAAGGGGAGGAAAAAATAAGCGTTCTTAGCTGGCCAGCGCAAAGTCCCGATCTCAATCCCATTGAGAACTTGTGGGATGTCGTGTCAGCTGAACGCACAAATTACACCTAGGACCATCAGGAACAGACTGTTTCGAAAAAAAATTTAAAACGTCGAATGCAATTTGCCAGAGAGCATGCAGAAAAACCCTTCGCATTTTGGAAAAAAATATTCTACAGCGATGAATCCAAATTCAACATTTTCGGATCTGATGGTAAAAAATATGTAAGGAGACCAATAAATAAAGAACTCGATCCCAAGTACACCATCAAAGTCATCAAGCATGGTGGTGGTACAACGTCATGGTATGGGGAGCCTTTTCCTGGTACGGTGATGGTCCTATTGTGCGCATCGATGGCCGAATGGATCAGTATATGTATAAAGACATATTGACGAATATAATGGAGCCATACGCTTTTGACCATTTGCCAGTTACGTACATTTTTCAGCAGGACAACGATCCTAAGGGGAGGAAAAAATAAGCATTCTGAGCTGGCCAGCGCAAAGTCCCGATCTCAATCCCATTGAGAACTTGTGGGATGTCGTGTCAGCTAAACGCACAAATTACACCTAGGACCATCAGGAACAGACTGTTTAAAAAAAAAATTTAAAACGTCGAATGCAATTTGCCAGAGAGCATGCAGAAAAACCCTTCGCATTTTGGAAAAAAATATTCTACAGCGATGAATCCAAATTCAACATTTTCGGATCTGATGGTAAAAAATATGTAAGGAGACCAATAAATAAAGAACTCGATACCAAGTACACCATCAAAGTCATCAAGCATGGTGGTGGTATAACGTCATGGTTTGGGGAGCCTTTTCCTGGTACGGTGATGGTTCTATTGTGCGCATCGATGGCCGAATGGATCAGTATATGTATAAAGACATATTGACGAATATAATGGAGCGCCATACGCTTTTGACCATTTGCCAGTTACGTACATTTTACAGCAGGACAACGATCCTAAGGGGAGGAAAAAATAAGCGTTCTGAGCTGGCCAGCGCAAAGTCCCGATCTCAATCCCATTGAGAACTTGTGGGATGTCGTGTCAGCTAAACGCACAAATTACACCTAGGACCATCAGGAACAGACTGTTTCGAAAAAAAATTTAAAACGTCGAATGCAATTTGCCAGAGAGCATGCAGAAAAACCCTTCGCATTTTGGAAAAAAATATTCTACAGCGATGAATCCAAATTCAACATTTTCGGATCTGATGGTAAAAAATATGTAAGGAAACCAATAAATAAAGAACTCGATTCTACAGCGATGAATCCAAATTCAACATTTTCGGATCTGATGGTAAAAAATATGTAAGGAGACCAATAAAAAAGAACTCGATCCCAAGTACACCATCAAAGTCATCAAGCATGGTGGTGGTACAACGTCATGGTATGGGGAGCCTTTTCCTGGTACGGTGATGGTCCTATTGTGCGCATCGATGGCCGAATGGATCAGTATATGTATAAAGACATATTGACGAATATAATGGAGCCATACGCTTTTGACCATTTGCCAGTTACGTACATTTTTCAGCAGGACAACGATCCTAAGGGGAGGAAAAAATAAGCATTCTGAGCTGGCCAGCGCAAAGTCCCGATCTCAATCCCATTGAGAACTTGTGGGATGTCGTGTCAGCTAAACGCACAAATTACACCTAGGACCATCAGGAACAGACTGTTTAAAAAAAAAATTTAAAACGTCGAATGCAATTTGCCAGAGAGCATGCAGAAAAACCCTTCGCATTTTGGAAAAAAATATTCTACAGCGATGAATCCAAATTCAACATTTTCGGATCTGATGGTAAAAAATATGTAAGGAGACCAATAAATAAAGAACTCGATCCCAAGTACACCATCAAAGTCATCAAGCATGGTGGTGGTACAACGTCATGGTATGGGGAGCCTTTTCCTGGTACGGTGATGGTCCTATTGTGCGCATCGATGGCCGAATGGATCAGTATATGTATAAAGACATATTGACGAATATAATGGAGCCATACGCTTTTGACCATTTACCAGTTACATAAAAAATTTAAAACGTCGAATGCAATTTGCCAGAGAGCATGCAGAAAAACCCTTCGCATTTTGGAAAAAAATATTCTACAGCGATGAATCCAAATTCAACATTTTCGGATCTGATGGTAAAAAATATGTAAGGAGACCAATAAATAAAGAACTCGATCCCAAGTACACCATCAAAGTCATCAAGCATGGTGGTGGTATAACGTCATGGTTTGGGGAGCCTTTTCCTGGTACGCTGATGGTCCTATTGTGCGCATCGATGGCCGAATGGATCAGTATATGTATAAAGACATATTGACGAAAATAATGGAGCCATACGCTTTTGACCATTTGCCAGTTACGTAAAAAATTTAAAACGTCGAATGCAATTTGCCAGAGAGCATGCAGAAAAACCCTTCGCATTTTGGAAAAAAAATATTCTACAGCGATGAATCCAAATTCAACATTTTCGGATCTGATGGTAAAAAATATGTAAGGAGACCAATAAATAAAGAACTCGATCCCAAATACACCATCAAAGTCATCAAGCATGGTGGTGGTATAACGTCATGGTTTGGGGAGCCTTTTCCTGGTACGGTGATGGTCCTATTGTGCGCATCGATGGCCGAATGGATCAGTATATGTATAAAGACATATTGACGAAAATAATGGAGCCATACGCTTTTGACCATTTGCCAGTTACGTAAAAAATTTAAAACGTCGAATGCAATTTGCCAGAGAGCATGCAGAAAAACCCTTCGCATTTTGGAAAAAAATATTCTACAGCGATGAATCCAAATTCAACATTTTCGGATCTGATGGTAAGAAATATGTAAGGAGACCAATAAATAAAGAACTCGATCCCAAGTACACCATCAAAGTCATCAAGCATGGTGGTGGTACAACGTCATGGTATGGGGAGCCTTTTCCTGGTACGGTGATGGTCCTATTGTGCGCATCGATGGCCGAATGGATCAGTATATGTATAAAGACATATTGACGAAAATAATGGAGCCATACGCTTTTGACCATTTGCCAGTTACGTAAAAAAATTAAAACGTCGAATGCAATTTGCCAGAGAGCATGCAGAAAAACCCTTCGCATTTTGGAAAAAAAATATTCTACAGCGATGAATCCAAATTCAACATTTTCGGATCTGATGGTAAAAAATATGTAAGGAGACCAATAAATAAAGAACTCGATCCCAAATACACCATCAAAGTCATCAAGCATGGTGGTGGTATAACGTCATGGTTTGGGGAGCCTTTTCCTGGTACGGTGATGGTCCTATTGTGCGCATCGATGGCCGAATGGATCAGTATATGTATAAAGACATATTGACGAAAATAATGGAGCCATACGCTTTTGACCATTTGCCAGTTACGTAAAAAATTTAAAACGTCGAATGCAATTTGCCAGAGAGCATGCAGAAAAACCCTTCGCATTTTGGAAAAAAAATATTCTACAGCGATGAATCCAAATTCAACATTTTCGGATCTGATGGTAAAAAATATGTAAGGAGACCAATAAATAAAGAACTCGATCCCAAATACACCATCAAAGTCATCAAGCATGGTGGTGGTATAACGTCATGGTTTGGGGAGCCTTTTCCTGGTACGGTGATGGTCCTATTGTGCGCATCGATGGCCGAATGGATCAGTATATGTATAAAGACATATTGACGAATATAATGGAGCCATACGCTTTTGACCATTTGCCAGCTACGTACATTTTTCAGCAGGACAACGATCCTAAGGGGAGGAAAAAATAAGCGTTCTGAGCTGGCCAGCGGAAAGTCCCGATCTCAATCCCATTGAGAACTTGTGGGATGTCGTGTCAGCTAAACGCACAAATTACACCTAGGACCATCAGGAACAGACTGTTTCGAAAAAAAAAAGTAAAACGTCGAATGCAATTTGCCAGAGAGCATGCAGAAAAACCCTTCGCATTTTGGAAAAAAATATTCTACAGCGATGAATCCAAATTCAACATTTTCGGATCTGATGGTAAAAAATATGTAAGGAAACCAATAAATAAAGAACTCGATTCTACAGCGATGAATCCAAATTCAACATTTTCGGATCTGATGGTAAAAAATATGTAAGGAGACCAATAAATAAAGAACTCGATCCAAGTACACCATCAAAGTCATCAAGCATGGTGGTGGTACAACGTCATGGTATGGGGAGCCTTTTCCTGGTACGGTGATGGTCCTATTGTGCGCATCGATGGCCGAATGGATCAGTATATGTATAAAGACATATTGACGAATATAATGGAGCCATACGCTTTTGACCATTTGCCAGTTACGTACATTTTTCAGCAGGACAACGATCCTAAGGGGAGGAAAAAATAAGCGTTCTGAGCTGGCCAGCGCAAAGTCCCGATCTCAATCCCATTGAGAACTTGTGGGATGTCGTGTCAGCTAAACGCACAAATTACACCTAGGACCATCAGGAACAGACTGTTTCGAAAAAAAATTTAAAACGTCGAATGCAATTTGCCAGAGAGCATGCAGAAAAACCCTTCGCATTTTGGAAAAAAATATTCTACAGCGATGAATCCAAATTCAACATTTTCGGATCTGATGGTAAAAAATATGTAAGGAGACCAATAAATAAAGAACTCGATCCCAAGTACACCATCAAAGTCATCAAGCATGGTGGTGGTACAACGTCATGGTATGGGGAGCCTTTTCCTGGTACGGTGATGGTCCTATTGTGCGCATCGATGGCCGAATGGATCAGTATATGTATAAAGACATATTGACGAATATAATGGAGCGCCATACGCTTTTGACCATTTGCCAGTTACGTACATTTTTCAGCAGGACAACGATCCTAAGGGGAGGAAAAAATAAGCGTTCTGAGCTGGCCAGCGCAAAGTCCCGATCTCAATCCCATTGAGAACTTGTGGGATGTCGTGTCAGCTAAACGCACAAATTACACCTAGGACCATCAGGAACAGACTGTTTCAAACAAAAATTTAAAACGTAAAAAATATTCTACAGCGATGAATCCAAATTCAACATTTTCGGATCTGATGGTAAAAAATATGTAAGGAGACCAATAAATAAAGAACTCGATCCCAAGTACACCATCAAAGTCATCAAGCATGGTGGTGGTACAACGTCATGGTATGGGGAGCCTTTTCCTGGTACGGTGATGGTCCTATTGTGCGCATCGATGGCCGAATGGATCAGTATATGTATAAAGACATATTGACGAATATAATGGAGCCATACGCTTTTGACCATTTGCCAGTTACGTACATTTTTCAGCAGGACAACGATCCTAAGGGGAGGAAAAAATAAGCGTTCTGAGCTGGCCAGCGCAAAGTCCCGATCTCAATCCCATTGAGAACTTGTGGGATGTCGTGTCAGCTAAACGCACAAATTACACCTAGGACCATCAGGAACAGACTGTTTCGAAAAACAATTTAAAATGTCGAATGCAATTTGCCAGAGAGCATGCAGAAAAACCCTTCGCATTTTGGAAAAAAATATTCTACAGCGATGAATCCAAATTCAACATTTTCGGATCTGATGGTAAAAAATATGTAAGGAGACCAATAAATAAAGAACTCGATCCCAAGTACCTACACCATCAAAGTCATCAAGCATGGTGGTGGTACAACGTCATGGTATGGGGAGCCTTTTCCTGGTACGGTGATGGTCCTATTGTGCGCATCGATGGCCGAATGGATCAGTATATGTATAAAGACATATTGACGAAAATAATGGAGCCATACGCTTTTGACCATTTGCCAGTTACGTACATTTTTCAGCAGGACAACGATGCTAAGCACACTTCACGCCTAGTGAAGTGTTGGTTTGAGGAGGAAAAAATAGGCGTTCTGAGCTGAACTATTCAAAAACATCAAACAGGCTTGAAAGAACATCCCCCTTAAACGCTGTCACGACTTGATAGCTAGTATGTCAAGACGCTGTCTAGCTGTTATTGCTAACAAGGGATACCCGACAAAATACTAGTTTTTATTTTTTCAAAAACGGTATCTGAACTGTAAAATTGAATTTCCTTTTATTTTATTTTGAATTGTTATTATTTTTAATTTGCTGTTTCTAATTATAATTCCTCCCAAGAATGGATTAAACTTTTTTTTTCGAATATACTATTTTTATTTATGGTATATAAATCTTTTTTTAATGCAAATGTAAGTATGTTTCCGTTGATACTTTCCGTACAGAAAGTTTGTGTTTCGAATTAGTTTTCCACCTTTGTATACAAAATTACAGAAATTTCAAGGGGTAGGGGATCATTGAATAGTTGTAGATATTTTTTTTTCTTAATTTAGAAAAGTGAATATATAGTTCACGCAAATATAAGGATTTGTGTGTTCTTTTTATACCCTCCACAGGAAGGTATATTCACTTTGCCATTACGTTTGTAACGCCAAGAAGGATTCACCGGAGACCCTATAAAGTATATATATTCTGAATCAGGATCACATTCTGAATCGATTTAGCCATGTCCGTCTGTCTGTCTGTCTGTCTGTCTGTCTGTCTGTCTGTCTGTCTGTCTGTCTGTCTGTCTGTCTGTCTGTCTGTCTGTCTGTCTGTCTGTCTGTCTGTCTGTCCGTCTGTCTGTCTGTCTGTCTGTTGAAAGCACGATAGCGTCCAAAGGAATTGACCTAGGCGAATGAAATTTTGTGAGACGACTTCTTTTTACCGTCGCCAGGTTGGTATTGAAAATGGGCTATGTCGGTCAAGTAGTTCTGGTACCTCCCATACAAAACCACTATTAGACCCACGTCTCTCTCTGTCTGTTGAAATCACGATAGCGCCCTAACGAATTGACTTAGGCAACTGAAATTTTATGAGAGGTATTATATTTATGGCCTTCAAGTTTGTATAAAAAATGATCCATGTCGGTCAAGTAGTTTTGTTACCTCCCATACAAAGCCAATATTTGACCCATATATCTCTGTCTGTTGAAAGCACGATATCGTCCAAACGAATCGACTTAGGTGAATGAAATTTTGTGAGAGGACTTTTTTTAACCGTCGTCAGGTTGGTATTGAAAATTGTCTATGTCGGTAAAGTAGTTCTGCTACCTACCATACAAAACTAATATTAGACACATACTAACTCGCATGGCAAACATTTTGCATGACTTTTATGCAGTGGAGGGTATCAAAGCATCGGCCAGGCCGATGATAACACTCTTACTTGTTTTTGTTTGTTTTTTGTTAATTTTAAATTCTTAACGTAAAATAATACAAAACAAAGAAGAATTAAAGAAGTACTTACGTCAATTAAATGAATAGACTATATTTGCTATAAACTAAAGCAACAACAATGAGTTTTGTTTAAAAAGGGGCAAAATAGGATGAGGGAGCGGAGGCAGAGAAAGATGGTGCGGAATTAAGTGAGAGTTGGCAAGCAAACGTTAACTCACCCTTAACATTTAACCGAATCTTAACATTTAATCGAAATGGGGTTCTGTCAAAACAGGACGAAGATCTTCCTTCCGTTTTTTAACTTCATGGCCGTCACTTGCGCTTTTCCCGATTATCATTAAAATTGTATATTAACGTAATCTAATTATAATCAGTAAATTTAGTAGCCATCATTGAATTAATATAAATGAATAAAGTTTAGAAGTATACAAGTGTCGCGTTATTATTTCATTTATTTCATTTAAACATGGCGATGAGGATGGGATCGCTGGTGAATTCAATTTCAATGCAGCATGTCAGTCAATGCAATTGAAAGCGATTAACCCAGCGATCAAATTTCAACAAGCGTAAAAAAATAAAGCGACACTTCACTGACGGCGAACACTTCTTCTTTAATTGTGCAAAATTGAAGAAGAAGTGGCCATTGGACACGTGGACATTTTCAATGTCACGAAACAGAGCTCTTCGGGATCATATAAGTGGCGTTTGGAGATTTTCATGGAAGCAAATAACATTACAGATGCAAACCGTAGGCGAGCAACGTTCTTAACAGTCTGTGGAGCGGGGTTATTCGACCTGGTCTCACGCTGAAACTTAAGTAATGCAAATTGCGAATTGGTATTAAACAATGCATGGGAACAGACATTGGGTCAGTACATTTGATACGTAAAGTTAGAATTGATATGCTGACACCTCGATGTCTGGTCCCACGCTTGATTTTAGGTAATATTTCAACTTATCTTAACAAAAGGTTTTAAGTTATACAATAGCTTGGACAGCCAAATTAAAGACCAAACCAACCTAAATGTATGTGGGATGGGAGCATACAGAGACATGACCGACAGACGAACACTAACGACTTACGACACACACACACACATACAGCGAACACACGAGAGAACGAAAGACAGAACAAGACAAACAGGCAACGACGACGACCAGAAAAAACCCTAGACAATGATCAATCAAGCACAGAGTTCCCAGATTGGTGGTTTTTCCAACCAAAATGGGTGGAAATCAACGCTATGGTGGGAATAATGGGGGGAAAAAAATGATGGTGGGATTTATGGGGGGAAAATATTTCAAACTTTTTTTTTATGGAGGGAAAAAATTCGCGAAGTATAGAGTATGCGACGATTTACAAACTAATTACGGGGAATAAGCCTTTAAAAATACCAAAATTAGCTGATACACGCTGGTTGTCAAGGTATGAGGCCATCGTCAAGGTTGTTGAGCAGTGGGATGAGCTAAAACTCCATTTTGCCTTAGCGGGAAATAAAGAAAGATGCTATACAGCCACTCATCTTCATCAGCTGTTAAACGATAGCGCTAACAAGCTGTATTTGCTTTTTCTCTCGAACGTGTTAAGATATGTAACGAATGTCAATAAAATCTTTCAGTCCGCTAACGCAGATCCACTGAAAATGCTCACGGATCTGAATGAACTCCTTTATTTAATTTTAAATATTATAATTCCACCCGCTAGATTACAAAAAGTTTTGAAAAAAGATTTGTACAAGTTTTCTTTTCGGGACTTGGTTATGAGGTCAGACTGCATAAATTTCGGTCACTATTTTTTGGAAGGCAGCAAAAATGTACAAAGGTCGGAGCTAGACTTATGCAGGGAAAGATGTAAAGATTTTCTTATAGTCCTTTGCGAACAGCTGCAGCTTCGAATACCTGAAAATGTTGAAATCTTGGAAAAAATTAGTGTTTTATCTCCGCAATCGGCTACTTCGCAAATAAAGGGGGAAATAAAATCAATTGTAATGAAATTCTTAAATATTTGTAAAAATGTTGACGCGAGTGGAATGTTCTTCACCGCGTTGAGTGGCGTGAACTTGACACTCCAGAAAGTCTCTGGGCTGAAGTGTCAGGTGTTACGAATTCCGCAGGGGAAGCCACTTACAAAAATGTATGCGACCTCGTTTTGGCACTGTTAAGTCTTCCATTCTCCAACGCTTCAGTTGAAAGAGCGTTTTCAATAGTAAATATAGTAAAAAATAAGCTTAGGAATAGACTAAGTATCGAAACAGCAAATGCAGTCTTGAGAGTTCGCTATAGCTTAGGCACTCAAGGCTGTATCAATTTTGTACCTTCAAAAGCAATGCTATCTAAATTTAATTCAGAAAATATGTATGTTATACAGAGCAAAGATGATGATGATGAGATTGAGGAAACTTTGGAGACATTTGTCTATCAGCTAAATATATAAATATAAACAAAGTCATTCAATTGTTTTTAAGGCTTTTATTAAATTAATTTGTAGAGCAAAAATTTGTATTTTTGTAAATGCGTTCCCTGCTTAAAAGCGTTTTATTTTATTTTTATTTACATCTTATTAAAATAAGATTTAAATGTTTCCTAATACAAACTGTGTTAAAATGAACCAAAGTACAAACTGAACTAATGAAACAAAAAGATTTATTTTTGTGAATGTGTTCCTTGCTTAAAAGCGTTTTATTTTACTTTTATTTATATCTTATTAAAATAAGATTTTATAAGATACCAAATGTAACTTGTCCTTTAAATTAGTATACCGCCATCTATCGGTAGGTTTAGAAATAGGAAATGTAACCTCTCGCTTATGACAGCACTCGAAAGAGAGCCAACTTCACTTAAATAAAGAAAATTAACGAGTCCACACGTGATTTTGTGAACAAAGGAAAAATTGAATTTGGAAAAGAAAAAATCGTTTAATTCTTCTTGGTTTACAACATCAGATGTGGGGTAGTTCGTAAAATATTTTAAAATGCCAAAACTCAACAAATCCGATTTGATGGAAGCATTACGAGGCCATGATGTGGAATTTCCTGCATCTGCTAACGTGTCTCAACTACGGGCGCTGCTGTATTCCACACTGACGAGCGAATGCCATACTAAACCGATGCAAGAAGATGATGGATTGCCAACACCGCTGTCTCAAACTGATGAGGAAATGTGCCCAGAGGTAGGTCATTCACTAGATGCTACTTCCACAAACACGTCTGGTGTCGGAACGTCAATTTGCCATGTGCTGTCTGGCAATGCAGAAATTCTTGCCAATGACGCCGTGCCCGTTACTGCGGTTACTACTGCTGTTGCTACTGCCGCTAGTGCTACTATTGTTAGCTGTTCTGATACCGCTGTTGCCACTGCTTCTGCTTCCACCGCTGTTGCTGCTGCCACCGCTTCTACTGCTGTTACTGCTGCCACTTATGCCACTAATGTCTGTAAGGCCACTGCTGCGCCCATCGCTACCGCTGACCCCGATGTATTTGCAATACCCAGTGTTCCAGATGCTGCCGAGGCATTTGCTTTGAGTACGGCCACTGCTTGCACCACCAATATGCCCGCTGCACAGAGAGAGTTAATACCAAACGCTGCCGATTTTGAGCTTGATCCAAGAATTCGACCACGTGATGAGTTATACCGAGATCAATCAATCGAAGGCGTAAATGGAATCGGAACGCTGAAGAACTGCACCACTATGTACTTATAATGAACGGTTTGGCAAAACATAGTCAACTTCGAGAACATGAAATTGTGGGCATAATCGTAGATGGGATGCATCTACCACCTGAGGACGCTGTTTTGCTGTTAAGTGGTACATCTACAATCGAACAACTGAAGGTCGCGGTGGGAATACATCGGGAGCGCATCACAGATCACATCAAACGACTGGCTGCAATCCAACCTCGGCCACAGATGCGGTCTGCTGCCGCAGCTCCAGTCCCGGAGCAGAGGGACACTGAACAAAATCGATGTTTCAACTGCAGTAAGATGGGGCACTACCAAAGCAAGTGCCCATATGAAGTACGTCCGCCGGGCTCATGTTTCAAGTGTTGGAAAATGGGCCATGACCACAGACGTTGCCCGAATCCGCCAAAGTTCCTGATCCGTCGAAATCTGGTTGCTGCTGTTGAGGTTGCTGATCGTGAAGTAGATGCATTAGATGCTGGGGTTGCTGAAGTAGATGTAGTGGGTGCTGTTATAATTGGGTAAGTGTTGCTTTCAATTCTGAATCTGCTGACGAACGAAATTTTACGAATTTCCTGTATCGACTGTACTATACGATTTAGAAAGATGTGCCTTAAGCATAAATTAATAATACTTCCTGATGAACAAACTAATATTCCACTTATTTTGGGTAGAGATTTCTTAAGAAAATATAACATTGAATTATGTCAGTTGAATAAAAAGTTTGCTCATGTAAGCAGCGATATGGCCAATAAAAACATTCTTAACAAAATTTCGTATTTTTGCGTCAAATCAGGTGAACCCCCACCAATCGAAACTATAACCGTTAAGAAGCCCCATGAGGCCAAAGTCGAGTCGTCCGTGTTGTTTGACAGTGGTGATAGTGTAAATGTTAAAGAAGATATTCTGGATTGGGCGAATTGGGCGACAATGTTGAGAAAGAGCTGTTGTTAGCTATCAATGAGTCACTAACGAAGCAAGATATTGACGCTATTAGTCATACCATTTATGAACAATATTTGTGTCCCGCAGATATAGATATTAAGCCGCATGACTTCGAAATGAAAATTAGGTTAACAAATCAGACGCCATTTCACACTTGTCCTAGACGTCTCTCATATTTTGAGAGAATAGAGGTACAAAAGATATTAGACAGATTGTTAGAACAGAGGGTCATTAGGCCAAGCCAATCTCCATATGCATCTGCAGTAGTTCTGGTCAAAAAGAAATCGGGTGAGCTTCGTATGTGCGTTGATTTTAGGACGCTTAATAAGGTAACAGCTAGGGATAATTACCCGCTACCTCTCATAGAGGATTGCCTAGGATATTTTGGGGGAAAAAAATACTTTTCCACATTAGACCTACGAGATGGTTTTTTTTCATGTAGCTATGGCACCAGACTCAATTCAATATACATCTTTTGTTGTGCCGCATGGCCAGTTCGAGTATATACGAATGCCGTTTGGCTTGAAAAATGCCCCTGCCGTTTTGCAGCGATATATATGTGAAATTTTTGCTGATTTGATTTCTTCTGGGCAGATTTCGGTCTACATCGATGACATAGTTTTGGCCACTGTAACTTTGGATGAACATGTCCAGTTATTGAAGAAGGTTTTGCGTCGCATGACGGAGAAGGGTTTAGTTCTGCGTTTATCCAAATGCAAGTTGGCTTACAACAGGATAGAATATCTTGGTTATTCGGTTACGTCAGACGGTATCCGCCCGAATGATGACCACATTGAAGCAATAAAAAGATTGCAGCCGCCTCGTAACTTAAAGGAGTTGCGTACTGTGTTGGGCATGTTTAGCTATTTCCGAATGTTTGTTGAGGGTCATAGTAAAATGGCCAAACCATTGACGGAGTTGACCCGTGAAGGGATACCTTTTTCCATGACTGCCGAGCGTGTAGATGCTTTCATTGTCTTAAAGAATAAGTTGATAAACAGTCCAGTTTTGGCGATTTATGACCCGTCGAAGGCGACCGAGCTGCATTGTGATGCCAGCTCATTAGGTTTCGGGGCAGTACTGATGCAGCGGCAAAGTGATGGGAAGTTTCATCCTACTTCATTCTTTTCGAAAACGGCATCCCCGGCTGAACAGCGATATCATAGTTTCGAGATGGAGGCGTTGGCTATTGTGTATGCCCTTAGGCGCTATCGGGTTTATTTAGAGGGGATAAAGCTTAAAATCGTTACTGACTGCAATTCACTTAAGTTGACGTTGGAACGCAAGCAGATGAACGCCAGGATTGCTAGGTGCAATCCTATGAGTTGCAGGTCTATGAATACACCCTGCAACATCGCCATGGCGTTGCTATGGGACATGTAGATGCTTTGAGTCGGTTGCATCCAAATCCTGCAAGAAATTTGGGGTCCATGTATGAGCCCAGCTGTTCCAAAGACGTTTTAGCCATCGTTGATTCGGACATTTGGGACGACGAAATGTCTTCTGATATTCCTTGTCGCACCATTCATGCGATTGATGGTAATGAGGTCTGTTTCCGGGTTCAACTCACGCAAAGTCGTGATGAACACATTGTGAATGTTCGTGATAAATTAGAGGACGGCCCCGTAGATGGGTTTAAGATGAAAGATGGTCTTGTGTTTAAGGTAAACGAAAGAGGTAGACGGCTGTTATACGTAGCAAGCGAGATGGAGGAAAACGTTATTAGGTTAATGCATGAGAAGCTATGTCATTTAGGTGTCGATAATCGGTTGAGAGTTTGCAACGGCATTATTGGTTCCCGAATATGAAGTATTCGGTAAGTTTGCAACTTTATTCGTAATTGCATTCTGAACGGACGTTATATAGTATTGAAAAAATACCAGAGCCATTCGACACGCTTCATTTAGACCACTTTGGTCCACTTCCCTCCATCAATTCAAAAAGAAAACACATTCTACTGGTCACTGATGCCTTCACAAAATTTAACAAGCTTTACGCTGTCAACTCTACTAGTGCCAGGGAGGTTTTAGCTTGTCTTGAAAAATATTTCTCATATTACAGTCGGCCCCGGCGCATTATCACGGATCAAGGCACGTGTTTCACCTGTTTAGAATTTGCGGATTTCCTTAAGAGTCACAATGTAGAGCATGTTAAGGTTGCTGTCGGGTCGCCGCAGGCAAACGGGCAAGTAGAGCGTGTGAATAGGACCTTAAAAGCCATGTTAGGTAAATTATCTGAGCCAGTTAGTCATGGCGATTGGGTCCAGATGCTTCCACCAATAGATTGCTTTGAACAACTCGAGGCACAGCTCGACGAAACATTTGCCAAGTCAGTTGCTCTTTGGGGTGGCCCAGCGCGGAAAGGTTGTTGATGAATTTTCCGAATACCTGCAGGCTGAGTTTGGCCCGGGAGCTGTCCGCGATTTGAGGGTAGTGCGCGCAGATGCATATGAGGCTATACAAAAATCACAATCTTATAATGAGGCGTATTTGGCTAGGAAATGTTCACCGGCGAAGAAGTATGCGGTAGGCGAATATGTTGTTATTCGAAATGTGGATGTTACCCCCGGGACAAACAAGAAACTGATTCCGAAATATCGCGGTCCGTATGTAGTTTCTAAAGTATTGGGAAATGACCGATATGTAGTTCGCGATGTTGAGAGCTGTCAAATAACACAGCGGCCGTACAATAACATTATTGAAGCCGCTCGCATGCGGAAGTGGGTTGAAAGTAAAAATGATGATGAAATTGAAAGCAGTATTGAAGGCAACACCGGGGTAGTTGATAAGTTAGTTTCTCAAGCAAAAATGCAATTGTAGATATGTATCGAGGTCGATTGTTATGTAGATTGGCCGAAGCTATAAGATACCAAATGTAACTTGTCCTTTAAATTAGTATACCGCCATCTATCGGTAGGTTTAGAAATAGGAAATGTAACCTCTCGCTTATGACAGCACTCGAAAGAGAGCCAACTTCACTTAAATAAAGAAAATTAACGAGTCCACACGTGATTTTGTGAACAAAGGAAAAATTGAATTTGGAAAAGAAAAAATCGTTTAATTCTTCTTGGTTTACAATTTAAATGTTTCCTAATACAAACTGTGTTAAAATGAACCAACGTACAAACTGAACTAATGAAACAAAAAGATTTATTTTTGTGAATGTGCTCCTTGCTTAAAAGCGTTTTATTTTATTTTTATTTACATCTTATTAAAATTAGATTTAAATGTTTCATAATAAAAACTGTGTTAAAATGAACCAAAGTACAAACTATTTATTAATTCCTTATCTCCATCATATATACCATATATATATTTATTTTATATATAGGTAGCTATTATTTATATCTATTTATTTATTTAAAGAAATTGATTAAGAAGAAATTAATTAATTCCTCATAATAAAAACGAACAAATTACCAATCTTCACAAAAAATGTTTTTAAGTGTTTGTTTTCCTTAGGACCTTTATTCTTAAGGTTAAGACTTATTTTTAGTCGGCCTAGTTGAAAAAATGAGAAGTAAGTATTCGTTCCATTTTCTTACTGAACATAAAATCATTTTTATGTTGGTAGAAAAATTATGGGTTTTTTTTTCGTCCCAGTACAAATTTGGTGGGATGTTTTTCTTAATTTAGTGGGTTTTTTAAAATCTCATCTGGCATCACTGATCAAGCAGTTAGTCGTCAACCACCACGAAGTGTAGTAGAGTAATTTTGCAGTGCGCTTCGTAATTAATCAAAGTAAATTGAGTTAATAAAGACAGTTTTATAACGTTAGCCTTGTGTTTTTATTAAGAAGGAACGAACCCTACAAGTGGCGTCACGTCCGGGAAATTAAATTCAATAAAAAATATTCTCATCAAAGAATAAGAAAAGAAAAGTGTACAATTTGTGATACGGCGACATTAATCCCGTGTGTGCACAGAAAATTTGCCTGTGCGCAGAACAAAGTGCCTAAAAAAAAAAAAACAAAACAGTGAAAAAAAAAGACAAAGAAAGAGCGACAACTCAAGAAGGCGACAGTGTGTGTGTTAAGTAGACAGTAAAAATCGGAAACGGTAAACCAAACCCGTAGTGCAGCAAAACACAACCACATCGCTGTTGTTCGCTCCAACGAAACCAACCAGTTGTACCTTACCAGAAGAAGGAAAAGAAGACAACGAGACACAAGAAGAGTGTGCGCAGCTGTTGCAGAGAAAAAATATATAAGTTAACGTAAAACAATCTATAACACATGCCACCGTCACACGGAGCAACGACCCGAAATCATGCCATCTAGCAACCTGCGATGAGACCTGCATCGAAAGCACTTTCGCACGGGCATATGACACCGACCGGCGACGACCGTACGATTCCAGGAAAATACATTTGAAGCAGAAGTGCAGTGGCAGCAGATAATTAGTATTTAAGCTAGTCGTAAGAATTTCAATGTCAGTCTTAAGTCAGGAGGCAGAAACGCTGCCGAATTTTTTAATAAAGTTTTTTTTAAATAAAACTAGAATTTAGTTTTATAACTGGCGCCCGAGCAGGGACCCTGGTAACACGGTTAAAATTAGTTCACTATAGTTAGTCGCGCTTGTACTTAAGTAGTACTTAACTAACCATTTTTTAAAAAAAAAAAAAAAAAAAAAAAAAAAAAAAAAAAAAAAAAAAAAGTCCCCAAGTGGTACGTGTGTTAGTCGCGGAAAAGTCCCCAAGTGGTACAATAACTATACCGTATCCGGAAAAGTCCCCAAGTGGTACAAACCGATAAAACATTTAACCAGTGTAACGTGCGTGTAAAGAGTGCGTCAAAACCCAGGGTCCGCACGAAAATCAGTGTAACCGGTACAGTGCAAAGAAAAACTTCAAAACATTAAAAGAACATTTAAACAACTAGTGCTGGTGAACCAGAGTTGGAGAAAACATCAAGGGCCCCCTAGTAACAAACAGTGAACAGGTGTAGTTAAGACTACTGCCGCCAACAACATGCTGACGATCGTGTATTTAATGTAAGCATAGATTAAGATATACTTAGGAACATAAATAGTTAATCAATTAAAGTAAAGAAAAGAATATTATACAAGTCTACGTAATTACAAAGAAAGTGAAACTCCTTAAGAAACTAAAGGAAGAAAATAGTGTAAGAATAACTTGAAAGAGAATTACTACCTGATTATTGCATAAGGCAGTTGAAGGAAATTAATTTCCACTTATCATCGTAACTTACATTATAAGAATAAGAATTATTTGGTTGTCGGTCTAATTTCAATTCCACTTAAAATGCCTAATGAAAATTTGCTACGACCATCCGCGCTTGATGGCCATGCTGGCCAAACAGGGTCATCAAATCCTGTTGTTAACCCTCCCTTGCAATCCGTCATCGTTTCTATGGTTCGTGAAGCTCTTCAGACCGAAGGTCGAAATCTTGTACAATCCATTCTAAACCCATATGCGGATCAGTTCACGGGAACTGACCAAGCCATATCGCCCGACCAACAAGCAAACATTAACGACCTCGATAAAATTCCCGATGTGGTACGCAGCCTGCGCGAATTCTCTGGGGAACCAGGAGAATTTAGTTCATGGCGCAAGAGCGTAGAGAGGATCCTAAAAATATATGACTCGATCAAAGGATCAGCAAAATACTTTGGTATTATAAATACCATCAGAAACAAAGTCATAGGAAATGCAGACCATGTCCTGGAGTCGTACAACACTCCATTGGATTGGAAATGTATTTCAAGATGCTTGACCATGCACTACGCTGACAAGCGTGATTTGGGAACGTTAGAGTACCAAATGACAGGGCTTGTGCAAGGCAACACATCTATACAGGAATTCTATCAAAATGTATACGCGCATCTTTCATTAATTCTCAACAAAATATCGTGCATGGATATCAGTGCGGACGCTCTCAATTTGCTTATGCAAACTTATAGAGATAAAGCACTCGACACCTTCATTAGAGGGCTTAAGGGTGACCTTCCCAGACTGTTGGGAATGAAAGAACCCTTGGATTTACCTCAAGCCTTGCATCTGTGCCTAAGGCTAGAAAATCAAAACTTTAGATCACAGTATGCGATTGCAAATAACAATAGCAGAAGAACTCAGCACCCCGAACCGCCACCAATCCCACCTAGACGAGGAAACTTCAACAATCCACAAGGCCCAAGCCGCCAGTCATTCTACCCAGAACTAACATATTTACCTCAACCACCCAGACAACAAATTTCATATCAATACAACGCTAGGCCTCCTCTACCTCAAAGGCAGGTTGTTCCACAGCAAAATCAACAACAATTTAATCCACAATATCAACAACGTTTTGGCAATCCCCGGCAACCACCACAAGAGCCTATGGATACATCGACAATTCGGACGAACAGAGTAAACTATATAAACAGACCCCGTATGCACAATTGGCCCCCAGCACCGAAAAGACCATCAGCTCCCCATTCTCAGCAAGCACACCCTAACAAGATGCAAAGAAACTTTCATATTGGTACCGATATGACTCAAGAAGAGGAAATCAGCCAATATGAGGATATACAAGCGAACGTAGACAACTCGAACGAATATGACCAAACTTTACAAGACTATACTGACATGACGCAACCGGACAATAACGATTCTACCGAGATCATGCAACTAACCGATATACATTTTTTAGATTAACCAATTCTTCGCTGCCATATTTTGAATGTGCAACGAAGAATGGAGATATATTAAAAATTCTTATTGATACCGGATCCAATAAAAATTACATACAATCATCCCTAGTAAAGAACCCTTTGTTAAATGAAAAACCTTTTTGTTGTAACTCGATCGGAGGTAACGTCCAAGTCACTCAGCATACTTTTGTCAATCTTTTTGGTCTTCAAAACATAAAAATTAAATTCTTTCTTATGCCCAAACTCAAATCGTTTCACGCCATTCTCGGGAATGACAGTCTTAAGAGCCTTTCTGCAGTTATACATACCAAAGATAACTACATGGTTATCAATAACAAAGTAAAGATAGGTATAAAACAGATGGCTTCGCAATCCATTAACTCACTTAACATTAGGATGAACCACATGACCTCAATACAAAGAAATTCCTTAGACAAAATTGTACTCGATTTCCCGAAACTCTTCGATGAACCTGAAGAGAAATTAACCTACACCACCGTGGTAAAAGGCGAGATTAGGACAACATCTGATTCACCCGTGTACACCAGATGCTATCCCTACCCTATATCTCTTAAAAGTGAGGTTGAAAAACAAATCAACAAACTCCTCAACGATGGTATAATTAGGCCTTCACGATCCCCTTACAATTCTCCCGTATGGGTAGTGCCTAAGAAAGCCGATGCTTCCGGAGAGAAAAAATACAGACTCGTCATAGACTACAGGAAGCTAAACAGTATTACCGTGGCAGATCGATACCCGATCCCTCAAATAAATGATGTGCTAGCACAACTAGGCCAAAATAAATGGTTTACTGTAATAGATTTAAAAAGCGGGTTTCATCAGATCCCCTTAAAGGCATCTGATATCGAAAAAACGGCCTTCTCGGTCAACAATGGCAAGTACGAGTTCACGAGGCTTCCATTCGGTCTCAAGAATGCTCCATCTATATTTCAGAGAGCACTCGATGACATACTGCGTGAACATATTGGTGCAATTTGTTATGTCTACATAGATGACATAGTCATTTTTAGTAAAGATGAGGCGACACACGAGCAAAATATTCGGAAAGTTTTCCAAACGTTACAAGCCGCAAATATGAAAGTGCAACTGGATAAGTGCGAATTCTACAAGAAAGAAGTAGAATTCCTTGGTTTTGTTATTTCGCCCAACGGCATTAAAACCAATCCAGAAAAGGTCAGAGCAATCCAAGACTTCCCCTACCCTCGTACCCTAAAGGAACTTCGCTCATTCCTAGGTCTGTCAGGGTATTATCGCCGCTTCATTAGGGACTACGCAAAGCTTGCGAAACCCCTAACAGCCCTTTTAAGGGGGGAGGACGGACGAATGTCCAAAAACCTCTCAGGCAAAAAAATAATCCACCTCGATGAACCAGCTAAACAAGCCTTTCAGAAAATCAAGAATACCTTAACTTCAGAAGAAATCATACTCGCATACCCCGATTTCACGAAACCCTTTGAGTTAGTAACCGATGCTTCAAATTACGCCCTAGGAGCTGTCCTATCACAAGAGGACAGGCCCATTATGTTCATATCTAGGACATTAACTAAAACCGAAGAAAGCTATGCAGCTAATGAAAAGGAGATGCTAGCTATAATTTGGTCATTGAACAACTTCAGGAACTATCTATATGGGCCAGCAAAGGTTATAATTCACACTGATCACCAACCGCTTACCTACTCCTTAAGTAACAAAAACAACAACACCAAACTTAAGAGATGGAAAGCGATCTTAGAGGAATACAACTATGAGCTAAAGTACAAGCCAGGAAAAACAAACATAGTTGCCGACGCCCTCTCCAGACCCCCCATTCGAACTGAAGTTAACTCCCTCACTCCAACCGTACACAGTGACGAAAGCTCGTCCCATGGCCTCATAATCAGTGTTGAGACGCCAATAAATGCTTATAAAAATCAAATTTTCTTAAATATTGGTGATACGAGTAAACAAGAGTTTCGCATAGTATTTCCCACCTACCATAGACACCTAATAACAGAGCCCTCCTTTACCTATAATAATTTAATAGAAATCCTAAAAGTACGACTGAACCCCACAGTTATAAATTGCATCAGAACAGAGGAACGAATTCAGGGTATGATTCAAGAAATCTATAGAGACCATCTTCACAGTTATCGCATTAGATTCTCCCAAGTTCTTGTCGAAGATGTAACCGACGAAAATCAACAAGAAGAGATAATAATAAGGACACATCAACGTGCTCATAGGAATGATCGCGAAAATAAATTACAGATTCTTGAAAAATTTTATTTTCCCGGTATGTCTCGCAAAGTAAGAAGAATAACAAAACTATGCTCGGTTTGTAGAGAAAATAAGTATGACCGGCACCCGGAGAAGATCGAAATTCAGGCGACCCCGATACCAACTTACCCCGGACAAATAATACACCTAGATATTTTCTCAACTGAAGGCAATCTTGTACTGACTGCGGTAGATAAGTTCTCCAAATACGCCCAGGCCAAAAGAATACAATCGAAGGCCATAGAGGATGTTCGAACACCTCTTAGAGAGATTATATTTTCTTACGGTATTCCAAAGACTATAGTATTCGATAATGAGAAGTCTTTTAATTCAATCCCGATCATATTCATGATTGAGGACGAGTTCGGCATCGAAGTGTATAAAACACCACCATACACGAGCAGCTCAAATGGACAAGTCGAGAGATTTCACTCGACTCTCGTTGAAATCATGCGATGCATAAAATGTGAACAAACACACAAATCCTTCACGGAACTTTTAGAGGCAGCAACGAACGCATATAATTTTTCAATACACTCTGTGACCAGTAGGAAACCGGTCGATATATTTTTCAGTAGAAACGCAGACCCTACCAAAATTAACAAAATCCGTTTGGAAACCAAGGACAAATTACAAGTCAAACAAGAACGTGACTTAGCTTACCATAATAAGGGAAAGCAACCAGTAAAGAACTACTCAACAGGCGACGTAATATACGTCAAAAGAAACAAAAGATTAGGCTCAAAACTTACGCCGAGATACGCAAAGGAAATCGTAAAAGAAAATAAAAAAACAACGATTCTTACTCAATCCGGCAAAGTTGTTCACAAATCACACATCAAATCATAATAAATCCTTCTATACCTTTCTTTCTAGACAACTGTACCTATACATGACCGACTGCTTAGCCGACGTACAGATACTGGACTATACAAACGCAAGACTTGTGACCATAAACACGGGTACATCAAGACTACAAACAGGAACCTATAAGATTATTCACGAGATCGATCTGTCGAAATATTCCGAAGCCATAGAAAGCATAGAGACATCCATGAGAAAAAATCTACCAACCTCCCACAATAGCTTTCACCTGTTATCCGAAGAAATATCAACAATCAATTCCTTGATAAAACGTTTAGTCCCAAACCATCCAAAATCCAGAAGGTCAATTGACTTCCTAGGAAGCGCTTGGAAATTCATTACTGGCAACCCAGATAAACACGACTTCCAAATAATTCAAGAAAAAATTAATAACGTCCTAGAAAATAATAACAGACAGATAGTAATTAACAAACTTGTAATAGATAAAATAAATAACGTAGCTAATAGAACTAACGAAATAAATAAATATGTAAAAGAAAATGGAAACATAATAGAACAGTTAGTCTTCAACATAAAATATAAATTAGATCTATTAAAAGAAGAAATAACAAACGTGGCATACGCCTTACATTGGGCAAGAGTAAATATTATAAATTCATATATCCTGTCGAATATTGAAATAAATACTATCGAAAAAATTATAAATAATAAAGAAATACCATTCAAGAATATAGAAGAGGCAATTGAGTTCTCAGAAATAAAGATAGCATTTAACAATGCTATTTTATTATACATAGTAAGTTTACCAACTGTAAATGAAGAAATTTGTAAAAAAATTATTATAAAAGCAGTAAGAGAAGAAACAAAAATAATAAAAATCGACTTTAAGGAAATTATAGAATGTGAAAACGAAATCTATGGAATTGTAACAGATTGTAAAACAGTGAATAAACTATCCATTTGTCCTAGAATTAATATTATTAACATAAGCAATACAACATGTATTCCAAACCTAATACGTAGTATTCCAGCCAACTGTACTGCAATCAACAACCAACACATTCCTGCGGTCGAAGAGATATCATCAGACATCATTTTCCTGAATCGGTACGATGGGCAAATCTCAATAAACAACAATATGGTCTCACTCAACGGTACGTTCCTTATAAGGTATGATAACAGCAGTATACAAATTGGAAAGAACACGTTTAATTCCATCGAAATCAGTCATCTCAACCCTCTCCCGCCAATCCTGCAACCAACTTCATCGGACAACATACTAGAAGAAGTTCTCTCGCTGGAAATGGTAAAAGAACTCCACACAAACAACACCCAGTACATCCAGCTCCTGAAAACCGACTTCAAAAATAATACTATGCTAAGTTTTGGAGCGTGTCTACTATCTTGCATTGTCATATTGGTCATCTTCAGGAAATTTACGAAAGCCAACAACTCAGTAGAGAATACCGTAACCAAACCAGAAGTATCGACAGAAGCCTTGGAGACTATCAAAAGCGAGCCGTCCCCACAACCAAGAGCAAGAACATCCCGCATAAGCCAAATACCATTCTTTTAAGCGGACGAGGGCGTCCACTCTTAAGGGCGGAGGAGTTAACGTAAAACAATCTATAACACATGCCACCGTCACACGGAGCAACGACCCGAAATCATGCCATCTAGCAACCTGCGATGAGACCTGCATCGAAAGCACTTTCGCACGGGCATATGACACCGACCGGCGACGACCGTACGATTCCAGGAAAATACATTTGAAGCAGAAGTGCAGTGGCAGCAGATAATTAGTATTTAAGCTAGTCGTAAGAATTTCAATGTCAGTCTTAAGTCAGGAGGCAGAAACGCTGCCGAATTTTTTAATAAAGTTTTTTTTAAATAAAACTAGAATTTAGTTTTATAACTTATACATTTTGGTTTGTTATAAATTAAGCGTTGCCACTGCAGTAGTTTTAGTAGTAGTATTTTGTTAATAGATTTTCAATACCTTTTTGCATCGTATCATACAAGTAATATTGAGTAATTTATTATACATATTAAATTAAAATGAATTTGGAAGAAATTTTGGGGTTGACGGTGGAAAGATTGAGGGAGAAATTGACAGAATTAGAACTTTCGACAAACGGACTGAAACAGGTACTACAGGACAGGCTCCTTGACCACTACGGTCTGACTCGCAGCGAAGAAGCGGAGGAAGAAGAGGACGACGATGAGTCCTAAGTATCGGCAGGGGCCGAAGGCGCACGTAGTTTGTTTACGCTTCGTGACATTGATAATAATAATAATGTTTATTAGTTCATTGAACTTTAAGTTTACAATTTAACAATTTTCGAATAAAAAAAAAAAAAAAAAGAAAAAAAAAAGTTAGTTTTGAGGACGCGCTTCAACCATTTGATGGCACTAGCAACCCCGACGTCAGGAGGTGGATAGAGGAATTCGAAGAAAAGGCGGTTACGGTAGGCTGGAACGCGTTGCAGAGATTCGTGTATGCGAAGCAGTTGTTGAAGGGTGCTGCGAAACTGTTCGTACGAAGTCAGTCGAGGGTCAAGGACTGGAAGTCACTGCGGTCGGCGCTGAAAGAAGAGTTCGGAGCCAAGTCGTCGTCGGCAGAGATACATCGACGGTTGGGTAGTCGAAGGAAGCAGAGTTCCGAGTCATACAGAGAGTACCTGTATGCGCTCATGGAGTTAGCGAAGCCGATCAATTTAGATGACGAAAGCTTGATAGAATACTACGTTAGGGGAATACCCGATAGTACGCAAAACAAGGCAGTACTCTACCAAGCGAGGAACATCGGAGAATTAAAGAAACAGATGGTCGTCTACGAAAAAATACGTGGTCCTGATCCGCAGCCATCAAGCTCGAGAGGGAGGCATCGTTATTCGTCGAGTCAACGGCCGTCGACAACAGTGAAACCGGAGCCGAAGGAAAGGAAATGCTTCAAGTGCGGAAAGCCAAACCATCTCGCCCGAGAATGTACGTCGAACACCTTTAAGTGCTTCAAGTGCGGACAACTAGGCCACCGAGCACGAGAATGCAAAGTGGAAGAGGCAGTGAAGAAGGAGGATGGCAACGTCCATGCTGCATCATCGGATGACGAAGCTAATTCTTGGCCCGAAGCTCGAGTAAACCTAGCGGTGGACACAAACCGGGTATTTAAAGACGTAAAGATAGGGGGTATTATTCTGTCAGCGCTGTTGGACACGGGAAGCGACCTATGTCTGCTTCGATACGACAGCCTAACGTCGATGCAGTTCGTAGAGCTGGACAGAACCAAAAGAAATCTGACAGGTATAGAGTCGGGTAAAGTCACGACAGTAGGTAGTTTCTGGGTAGACTTACAGGTAGATGGGGTGGAGTTGAAACTGAGGTTCCACGTAGTGAAGGAGAGCGACATGCAGTATGCCGCGGTGATCGGGAACGACATCCTAGCTGAGGTAGACCTGTCAATTACCAACGAGGGAGTGGAGTTTAGGGGCAAGCGAGGAGTGATCGAGTCGACAGAGTACACTGCTGGTTGCGGGAGAGGTAACCGTGAACCAGAAGTACTGGACCATAGCGTCGTTGTAGAGCACACAGTTGGTGCTAAGTTGGGCGAAAGCCGTGAGTACACTGCTGGTTGCGGGAGAGGTAACCGCGAATCAGAAGTACTGGACCATAGCGTCGTGACAGAGTACACCGCTGGTTGCGGAAGAGACCGTGAACCAGAAGTACTAAAGGAGAACATCGTTGTTGAACGTGCAGCCATTCCACGTTCCGGTGGCACCAAGCTCTCGGAAGTACACCTCATTTGTGACTTATTAGGGACAGTACGAGTTTCTGGTTGTCCCATTCGGTATCTCTAACTCGCCTGCAGTATTCCGAAGGTACATCTCGGCCATATTTCGAGATTTGATACAGTCCGGTGTCATTGTGCTGTACATGGACGATATAGTGATCCCGTCCGGCAACAACGAGGAGGGAATTGAGAAACGACGAAGGGTCCTGAAGGTAGCAGCTGAACACGGCCTGAAGATCCGGTAATAAAAAGCCTAGTCAACTATTACGAGATATGAAAGCAGTTCGGTATTCACCGAAAGCACTGCACACGCACCACGCATCTTGGCTTTGGTGCGCACTTCACCCCTCGTTTCCCCCGCACAACTAAATGAGTTAAGGGCCCACGGTAGGGTCAACTCCCATTTTCGAGCAAAATGTCGTTCAAGGAATAGATTGAGTAGGAACATAAACCGTTCTAGTTCTAGTTCAGGGGTGGGTTGGCATCACTTGCGTCATGGTGATAAGGCCGTTCATTGCACGTAACCATGCACATACAGCCGCTCGATATCTAGACCGGAAAACTAGAGGGCCGGTCGGATGTGGCGACCCATGCCCTTCAAGTAGCAGTCGCCTTTTCATTTTTGATCGATCGAGCAGTACACAGTATTTAGTAGACACGGGTGCCGATGTGTCGGTACTGCCTCTTTCCCTTATAAATAAAAGCAGCCCTCCTCACCCAAATTTTTCACTTTTCGCAGCCAATTCAACTCGCGTACGAACGTACGGGAAAAACATTTTAAATTTAGACCTTGGTCTACGCCGCTGCTTCCGATGGGTGCTTGTTGTTGCTGACGTCGGCAAACCCATTATCGGTGCAGATTTTCTGCGAGCTTATGGTATCCTGGTAGTAAGGTCGAAACGCCTTATCGATCCCCTAACTCTTTTGGCTTGAGAAACAACCCTCCATACCAGCAAACACAAAATTCCCTAGGACTAAACTTTTTAGATCAACAAATTCCACAATACAACCCTCGATCCAAAGCATAACCGTCATGAGTGCAAGCGTTCAGGCAAGTTAACTTATAACAATAATTTCGAACAATTAAATCTGTCCGAATTTAGTTTCAGATGAACCTACCAGCTTTCTAAAGAAATCGAGTCCAGACCGAATCGTGACAAATGGCGAGCTGCGTATGCGGATGAGTTGTTGTCATTGAAGAAAAACAACACTTTCAAGATAGTGCTAAAGTCATCCGATATGAGAACTATAAGCTGCAGGTGAGTCTTTAAGTGAAATACAGACAAAAACGGCAAACCATACGTGTACAGAGCTCGGCTTGTGGCGTTGACTATGAGCAAACGTGCTCAAGTGGCAAGGCTATCGGCTATTCGCACTGTCATTTCAGTAGCGATTCACAAAGGCTACATTATAGAGAGACCCTGTATAGGTTCAATATCCCAAAGCGTGTGACTCCTCCATATTTTCAATTCCCACGTAATGTCGTAATATCTGATTATTTTCTTTTTTTTTTACGGTGTCGAAGAACTCATAAAGTTCATCGTACACGCGCATGCAATAATCTATACATATTGTAATAATATCCAGGGCATACTTATTTTTCGCATATGCTGAGCTATCAAGACATAAAGAACCAAAATTCATAATTTTAGTTAGTTAGTAAGAAACCTTTGTAAACGAAGTCAACGAATAAATAAATATTTTTTGTTAGTTATATGATGGTTCCTGAAGGCATGAAGACAAAACTCGATGTGGTCTGTAAATTACAGAAGGCTCTATCGAAAATTCAACGATGCTGCTGTTAAAATTGCTTTCTCGAGATCTCAACATGACTATTGTGTGTACGAGCCCAATCGGCACCGCCTACTCTAAACGAAGATAAGATGGAGCGCATTGTGAACACTATTTTTTCAACTCATCCGGTCAGGCCTCCCGACAACACACCAGCCCCACGACAGGAAACTCCTGGGATTAGCCGCGCAGACAATACAAAACAGAAAAACTTAAGGGCCAGATGGTATTCCAGCGGAAGTAAAAGAGTGACTGCCCAAGCCTGCCCTAACCTGCTGCTTAACATGTACAACAGCTGTCTTGAAGATGAAGCCTTCCCGAAGAACTGCAAAAAACAAAGATTGACACTGATCAGCAAAGGAAAAGTAGGCCCAAACTCCCCATCTGCGTACAGGCAGGCCCTTATGTATGGACACTGCGGGGAAGATCATGGAAAAGTTGCTGAAATCACGACTCACAGATGCACAGATGTACAAAGAGCAGGAACGACTCGACTCTCTGAACTCTCACATTTCACATACATTCCACAAACTATGCCACATGTGGTTGACACTGCAGTTGACGATTTTACATTTGGTCTGTTATTTTATTTGTGAGTTGGTTAATTATTTAATAAAACAAATAAAAAATGAATAGTGTTGAGAGTTTTTTGAAAGCAGCGACGAAGAAGAAAACCAGAAAAAAGAGCTGGTAAAGTTATGAAAGGAAATTCGAACCAAATCCAATCCATTGGATTTGCCCGACGTTAAGTGAGTGGTAGAAATAATTTAAATTGCATTAATAACAATTATTTTCAGATTTAAAATGTACTATTGAAGGTGGTCCAATACAATTCAGAGATAAGGCTATCTCCTCCCATTGCATCACTTCTGTTGGACCTTCGTGAATGATTTTGCCAAAGGAACATTTTTTCCCCATTTCGTTCACTAAAAGTTGAAATTTTATCAGTTGGCGAAAGGCTTGTGAAATTGTCAACAATTTAATAACAGAGCAAAAGAATTGTGGGCAGAAATTACGGAAGTTTTAAACGCTAGAGGACCTCCGAAAAGGTCTGTCATAAGTATTTCTGTTCAAAATGTACAAATCAAAGCATAAATTTTATATTTAATTCATGTGTGGAAAGACTATAAGTACCACGTAAAAACCAAAATTCGACATAATGCTAAATGTATAAAAGGAACAAGGGGAGGTCCCAACAAGCAAAAGTGTTCTCCGCACTAGAAGATTTACTGTATTTAAACACCTTAACAGAAAGGCTTAAAGTTGCGAAATTCTGAGTTTCAAGACCTCAAACATCTCGACTACCTTCTACGAGCGCCGATAATAATATCGCCCTCCGCACCGCCAAACCAGCGGAAGAAGAGGCTCCCACTGAATCCTCGGCTGTTGATGAAAGTTTGGAGGAATTTGTTTGTGCTGATGACACGGTAAATGAAATTCCGGGACAAAATCCGGTCTCACGAAGAACTGCGAAGATGCTGTTAGAATTACAGGTCCAACAGCAAAACAAACTATTTCCTGTGAACTGTGAACTTGCAAAAAGAACTTAACAGACGACTCAAAGAAGACGAACTCAAACTGTTAAAAAGGCAAATGGATTTGAAACAGAAGGAAAACATTGAACTAAACTGAAAATCACAGAACTTGAGATAAAAAAAGGAAGCTCCAATTGAAAGAGGAAAAACTTCGGGATAAAAACAACAATAGCAACGTTTAACTTATTTTTATTTGTCTCTGATTTAATAAATGATATGCATACATTTTTATGATATACATTTCTGTTTTAATATCCACTTTACTTGTTTACTTAAAGTCCGCGCAATTATTTGAAACAAAATAATAACAACATTCAAGAGCATTTTGATGGATGAACGGGGAAGTTTGTTGAAATACAAAGGGAAATGTGGAAATGTCTTGGAAGGTCGACACTCCAAGCAATCGTTTTGAAACCCAAATTATGAGATTCGCGGCGAAGTGCATAGTTAGTCTCCTGTTTCGTTATTTTTACATTTCTATACATAAAATCTATCTATGACAAAAACCCATAGAAGCTTTCTTCTGGAACAGGGTTAGTAATAATCCAGCACAACTGGAGCAAAATAGGCTCAGAAATAATGAACGAATAAAACGCAAACAGGACACAGATCTTGTAAATCATAATAAAGACCGTCAACCCATTAAAATTTACATTCCAGAAGATAGGAAGAATAAAAAAAGGTGGGTACAAAACTCTCAATGTAAATACAAAAATTAAGCGGACATACTGGACCCCAATTCTCAAATTCCGCATAATTAACACAACACAAGAAAAGAGCAAATAAAATAATAAAAATTCGCCATACAATCCAAACGGAACAAGATAAAGAGTACAATAGACTATTCAGTAAACATCAATAAAGTGAATGAAATGTTCATCAGTGACCAGATAAACAAGGAAGTACAATCAGGATCGTTGCTGGATATCACAGATACATAACTTTTATCAGGAGGCCAAGTGCAAAACATAGACAACAGAACTGGAAGAAGAAACAACAATGGACATGTATTTTGTTATAGGTTATAAGTTTATTCTGTATTTTATTCTGTATCTAAAATTCAAATTGTATCTAAAGACAAAGAGTTCATAAAAAAAAAATGGCAACCGCGTCAGGAATATCACAATTTAAGTTCAAGGAACAGGATTTGCTTAGGAAGTTTAAATGCATAGGAAGTGAAAGTGCGAATGTGATAGAATTAACTTTATCACAGATAATTGACAACGGAAAAATTAGTATTGACGAAGAAGAAGAAGATTATGAGATATTTCTATGACAATAGGACCTATAGGAGAAGATTATTTTTATACTGTGTAATGGTCAAATTTGATTATTTTTTTTATTCCTGAAATAAAACAAAAAAATTCCCTCTAAAATAAGATAAATTTTCACCATCAACCATTTAGCCACCTGGCAACCCTATTCGTTGTCGCACAAGCAACTTCGAAAAAGAGAACCACTCAAGGGCATGTCTTTGACATTTTCGCTAATACCTTGCTGAATGGGGAAATTTGCTTGTGTACGTCGCAATAGTGGTTATGCTCAGTGGTGAATTAGTGAAAGAGAATATAAGGGGCGTATCAATTGTTTTATTCGAAGATACAATTGAGTGGTTGAGAAAATTTCCCTTTGTGCCTACTCTCATGTAAATCGATGCAACTTAGTTAACACGATCGGCTATTCACCTGCCAATAAAGAAGTGCAAGCGCCGCAGTTTGAACACCTGCCCAACGGTAATGCGAGAACCCTTTACGAGACGCAAATCTTGCGTTTCCTGCATGCGCGGACGTGTTCGTGGGAACCAAGGCCAATTCAAGTTTAGATTTTAAGTATCTCTTATTGTGACGGGTAGTTCTAAGCGGGACACGAAGTAATACACACGAATTTATAACGTACCTAATTTTGGTTCATTCTCTGGTTTTATTCTTTATACGAACAGTTGGGCCAACGAAAAGTTGGCGTTCGGTATTTTTTTGATAGAATAAAGGATAAAAACTTTTACTAACTTTGTTGTGTAGACAGCATGTTCGCTGGTATTTTTCGTATTGGAAAGTTTTGACAATTAGTTCGTAGACATGTGTTTACAAACTAAGTGCACTGCAGATAAATTTTTTTTACACGCATTTGTATACGTGCCGCTATATTTGTCGCTAGTTGGTAAACGAATTATCTGGCACGATTTTTGCGGCTTGGGTAGTTTTCGTGGGGAAATAAAACGAAAATTAAGTCAGTCTATTACAGATTCCCGAAGAGTCGATTACAGATTCCCGAACGAGCTAGTTGGAAGCTCCCAACTAGGGCTTGTCCCACCTTTTTGGTGACGCCACCAAAATCATACGATTTTTAATTCCTCGGTCGCGATAATTAAATAACGCGCATAATTAAAGTCGGTCGACAAAGTAATTGTTGAAATTCGATAACTCACCGCGTGTTAACGTGAACTTATAGTTTTTGTGTGTTTCGAAACCCAATTAGTCGCGATAAAGTGATTTTTTAATAATCAGACTTTTTTTTGTACCCGCCTCAATGAAGCGTAGTCACCAATTTTTGGGCTATCGCCGTTATTTCCTGTGCGTGAGGATCAATTAATTCAATTAATTGGAACAATATATATTACATATATATCTAAATCAGTTTTTTTTGTGTGTGCCCAAGGACAAAATCCGTTGGACGGAAACGTAACTCCTGACGACAGTTACCGTTTCGAGAAGCTTCGTTATAAGCTTGGCTGGACGCATTTACCAGCACGCGAGTCACGTATATGCCTACGTCAGCACCAGTGCCTGCACAAGCCGATAAATACGACGACTTCATCCGGTCAATAACACTAAGTTAAAATGCATTTCCTCATTTCTTGGAAATTAAGTACATTGTAATATTATATTTGTTAATTTCACAGAAAAATATCTGTGCCAGTAGAATCGCTGACATTGCGTCTGCCGATTAAAATCAGAAATTGTAAAGTATCAAATAGAGGCGAACTACAAGAAATGTGGGGTAGTATCGCAATTGCAGTCGTGTAACTCGTATCTTTTTGTCAGTCAATAAACGTTTCTTCAATAAAATTGTTTTTCTGTATTTTTTTTTAATAATAACTAAAAGACGGTTATTTTACTCGCGCACATGGTCGGCACAACGTGAATTTCGTTTGTTTGCCTGACGGACCCGCATTTTTGCGTTTTTAACATTCGTGTGACGTTAATTAAAGTTTCATAAACCTGAAACTAGTGAACCGGCTAAGTCCGTGTAAAAAACTCTTTGATAGACATAAAAGTGGATCCGTAGAGATCATAAAAGTTGGCTAATAAAGCCCCAGACTTTGTACGTGCTTGAAGGGCCCAAAGAAGAGGTCGAAGCAGAAAAGTTTGTAATAAGGGCCCACTGAAGAGGTCAGAGATAATTTAGGGCCCACTGAAGAGGTCAAAAGTCATTGCAGAGGGTTTTTCCTGCACAACTAAAGGGCCCAAAGAGGTCAGGACACCAGCGTTTCATCAGTAGCAGAAACAGCAAATCTCCGTGCGTAAGGCATGTGCTAAGGTAGTGTCATATATTAGTATTTAGAGCATCTTCTATGCTAAAGAAAAATTTGGGTTTTTGATACCTAAATTAATTGATTGGACCAATATATATCCACATATATATATAGATCAAATTAAATAATAATAAAAGATAAATTATTTTATTTGATTTTTTTTATGATTAAGACGTAACGTAATTTTTTGTGAGAAAAGAGAAAAGTATTATTCAATTTCTTCGACATAAAAATTAAATATACTTTCCGTTTAATAAGTATCAAAAATTATCGTTAAGGATATAAATATAAAGATATATCCACGTGAAGCATAAAATTGCTTTTTGTATTGTTAGTTAGATCCTTAAGAAGTAGCCGTAAGATTTCCTTTTTTTTTTTTGAATTTTAGTTATAAGCAAAGAATCCCAATTTAGGATTTACAAGTGTAAAACTGTTCGACAGCTGCCGATAGGTTCTATAGGTAGATTTAGATTTAGTATTTTAGTTTGTAAGGACAAGTATATTTTTGCGATACATTAAAGACAACTTCTGTTAAGGATAATTTCTCGCGATCAATTTTGTTGTTTAAAATTTGAATTGCCTCCTTAAGAAAAGGAATAAGAAGTTTTCTCGTTTTGTTTGTTTTAAGAACAATAAGAAAAATGATTAAAGATAATCATTACATTAATTTTTGATATAGTTAATAAAGATTATGGATTTTGTAAATAAGTAAATTTACGTGTTGTGGTTTCATAGGGTTGATGATAAACAGGTGTAGAAGCAGGTAAGCTTTTTCATCGATATTAGGGGCCACAAGAATCGTGTGATAAGTGACCATGGAAGGGCGGGGATAGTCCTTGATGAAAGACAACCAACATCAGTCTTTTGTCAAGCCTATGAGATTCTATGGTGTAGCAACAATCACCCACAGGTATCTCGTGTGCCTTCACTTTTAAGTGACGTAGTTTATTTTACTTTTTTTTCTTTAATGCACGCAAAAACTAGGTTTGTTTGACGTTAGCGAGCTTAGCCTAGATGAGAGCAAGAACCGTGTGCCTTCAAGTCGTCACGGATTTCGTGATATCTCAATGTTTGCGCTGCCAGCTACATATTTCGCTGTCACGTTCCATTACAACTCTTCGGTCTTTTCATAAATTGAGATATTTCACAAAATTTCAGAAAATAAATATTTGTATGCTTTAAGCGAAGAAACGAAATATAAATTTAAATGTGGAAAAAAGGAAAATAACGAAAAGGTCTTATTAATAGTATTGGCAATTTAAATTTTGATGCAAACTGTACTTTTGAAACTATTGAATCAAAAATTGTGACGCATGAATCGGAGTTATTTATAGAAAATAAAGATATATATCGTTTTGCTCCTGAGAATTGTTGTTTGAATATTAAAGTAAGAGATATAAACACAGAAACCATTTAAATGCCAAAAGTAAAACTTAAACTTCAAGATTTGACTATTGAAATAAGAAATCAGGAAAGTTATATCGCTAGAAAATTAACGAATATACCACCCCATGCACCCCAAGGTGCAGTATTAGGAATAAGTGGAATCTTAGTTATCGCAATAATAACTTACATTATTGTAAAATTAATAAAAGGAAATGGAATAACCATTTTTAGAAATTGTTTCAATAGAAAGATAAGAAATCCAAAAAGAGATTGGATAGCGGATAATATACTAAGTCGCTATCATAACAAACATTTCAAGTCCCAACGAACGATCTACAAAGACGTTGCGACCAACCACTCCACGATAATATAAACATCCTGAGAAGGCACGAAAAACAAACGTTTCAAATTATGATGCGAAGGCATCTTAACTATAAAATGTAAACATAAGTATAATTCGATAATGATTTTTGTGGTTTAGTCTAGTCTGTTGATTTATGTTATGTCCATCATCTCTCACCTGTCAGAAGTATTTTTTTATGGGAGTTTCTGTCATCAAGCAGAAATAGCCCAATTGCAATTAACCGAGTTCAGAACCATTGGAGAAAAGTAGATAATACTCTCAATTACATACGTATGTTAGCAAAAGAAGAGGAAGATAAATAAATACCTACTTGTCAGTAGTCAAATCGGATGATGAATAAACGGGCCTTCCGATCCATATGCGATGTTGCGGCAAATTTAAAAAGTTCGTTGACGAAGTAACACCAGCAAATCTTGGTCGGTAGTGTGGAAGTACGTGACTTTAAATTTAAGTATCAAGTTGATAAACCAAACCAAATAGTCCAGTAAAGGCATTTTTTTTGTTATTTTTAAATTCGATTTATTTGTACTTAAGATGAGTGAATCTTGTTTAAATTTTCGTTTGGGAAGTGATTGTGATACTAGGTTTTTTTTTACATGTAATGTATCTAGGCGACCACCGACTGTACAAGTGGTAGTCGTGGTCGCTTTCCTAAAAAAAATTACCCAGTGAACGTAACCGGCACAGGTCCACGTTGCCTACGTCAACGTTATAAAAATATTAAATCCATCGATATACTTAAAAATAGAGTAATGGACAAGTTAAAGCGTAATAATTTATAATGTACATGCATAATTTACCTATGTACCTATATTTTAATATGTACATAATAGGCGTGTTTTTTTTTACAATCCTATATAGGCTTAGATAAACACACAAACAAAAACGCTTTACTTGGCATCACTATGCTAGTTGACATTTGACTTTTAAGCTGTTTTTTTTCACAAAAAAAAATTTGCAGAGTCAATTAGTTTTTAAAATTAAAAATGACGAGAACAAGTTAGCTGTAGGCATATTAAAATAGTTTACAAATGAGGAGAAATACATTTAGTTTCAGATGGTTTACAGCAAGTTCCAGCCGTAAGAGTGAATTTCAAGACGTATTGGGTGTGCCTGCACTTTTAACGAATGATTCAGGATGATTCAAGTTCCAGCGGCGAATCAGTGGCAGTGCACAACTGCTTACGTGCGCTATAGCATTTCAGCAGTCCCAGTCTGGTCCCAGTGTTTCCTCCTAAGTCCAAATTTTGAGTTGCAATTTTTCTTGTCCATATTTTGATTTCTGATGTTTGTTTTCCTTTTTTTTAGGGGAGACTGTGGAACCTTTATCTGGTGGGCTGAGCAGTTTTCAACTAGCAAACGGCAGTATTTGAAATTGCTTTTGGCAGCTAATAAGCTACTACAAGCTTTGTAATTTGTTAATAAAAAAAATTAACTTAATTTTTTCAATAAAAAAAAAACAAAAACGACTTACCAGAAGCCAACTGAAATTCACAAATTACAAAGTATTTTACAAATGTCTAAAAAAAACTCTATAAAAACAAAAATGAGTTAGCTGTTCAGGAATTTGGGTATTCTCGATGTTCCCGGAGTGTTGATGGGTGGTGGTAGCTTAGGCTTTATTTCAATGCCACTTAAAGACCACTTGTTCAAACGTGTACCGTAGCGTTTTGTTCAAACCTGCCCCAATAGGTTAAGCGACAAAAAAAAATGGTTTCAAAAGAAGTTGTGCCTTAAAGATATATGTTTACACTCTTAAGGACCATTCACAAGAGAGCGACAAACTATTTACCTGCGAACGAATATTCGCAAGTTTTGACAGTCGGTTCACACGTTTTATTCGCTAGTTTGGGGAATGCGAATTAAATGATGTGGATTGCGAATAAGCTTGGACAATTCGGAGCAAAGGTGTTTTCATTCGCGACAAAAAGTTTGGAATTCGAAATTTCGTTATCTAAAATGTTTATAAATTTGTTTTATTAATATTTGTTGGTGGGATAATTAATTATCCTCCTCTTGGAATAATAAAATGTGCAATTTTCTATTTATAAATCCATAAAAAGTTGATTGTTTGCATTTTATAAATTCGTTCGTTCACTTCCATGTGAATGATTCTTTACAAATAGAAAAATTAAAATATGCAATTCCACACTTCCAAGTATTACCTACCTAAAAAGTTTAAATTTTGTTTAATATGTAATTTTAAATATTTTTTAAATGTTGTCTTATTACGAATGTTCAAATGTGCCTCAGGATTAAAGGTGCCCCAGTCTCCCCTAATAATTTTGGTTGTCAAACTAACGTCATTTATGACACAATCGATAGCACTTTCGATAGCTCTTTCGATAACATTTATAGCAATCGTAGATTGGTAGCACAGTTTTTATCTGGGCTAAAGCATAAGCCCCGATGATTATCCGGGCTAACGATTCGTATGGAGCCTATATAGGATTGCAAAAAAAAAACACGCCTAATATAAAAGATAAAAAAGCAACAACTTTTGAACTAAAGTCGTCCGCCTTAAAATATTGCATACGTAAATGCACATACTCAAGAAGAAAATTTAAAAAAAAAAAGGAGATCTGCAGACATAATCAAAGTCGCCTGAGAGTATGCAAGATATTATATTTTGTCTTTTTTTGAATAAATTTTTTTATTGGTCTCTGTACGGCGTGACATGTTTAAAACTTTTTTCTCGTTTTTCTTAAATGTATATTTAAGTTGTAGTTCCAATTTTTTTTTGTGATAAATTTAGTTTTCGATAATTTGAATATTTGCCGGTAAATTAGTATATAAAACACCTACATTGAGCTCCATCTAGGTAGGAAACGGAAAGAAAACAGAAACCCGGGGTTGTGTGTCGAAAACCAGGTTTAAGTCAGGCAATAATGTTCATCGATAGATATCTATTTAGGATAGGGTAATTAGCAGTTTAATTTTAATTCTTTTTTTTAATTAAATATATACTTTATAAATGAATAAATTGTGAGTCACGCCTCAGAATGAAAGATTTACTTGTTTCATTCAAACACATGAACTTTTGATGGCGCTGTAGGACTTTGGCTTTCAGGGGGTGCGAAAGGAGTGATTCAAATGGTTTGAACTGCTGACGACTTCCGCATATTGGGGAAATCCAAAAAATATGGCCACCGGATTTCCAGGTGGGGAGGGAAATGGCCAGCGCTGAATTTCAGCAACAGTGCCCCTCGATGTGGTGAAGTTCCGTCCGCTTTGGTGAAGGTAAGAAGTTGTCTTGTCTTGGCATGATATCTGTTTTTGTGGTAGGTTAGGTCGAGTTGTGGGGACAAGAACCACCCCATTCCGGCGAGCAGAGCCGTGCTACGCAAGCATGCCACGCTCCTCGCACTCGGCACTCTTTCCCTTTCTTTTCCGATCCCATCCTAAGGTCCCGTCCACATCCTTGCTTCCTGTCATTTTTCTACTCCTAGCTCCCTCTATTCATCCCCTATAGGCCTATTACAATATTGATATCTCGTATGTACAGCTCTCCTTCAAGAACTTCTTTTTAAGATTTAGTTTTCAGTTCTAATAAAGTACTCAACCGGATCGGTTCAAATATTATAAACTTGCGTTTTATTCCGTAATAATTTTGGTTCATAACAATCACGTAAAATAAAAACGATTGAACGATATCGTTTTTACGCCTGCTGTCTCTATCATATCTGTGGCAATAAACAGAGACTGCTATTGTCGAAACGATGTCGTTCGATCGTTTTCATTTTATGCGATCTGACCCCAGGTTACATATCCCAAAGCGTGTGACTTCTCCATATTTTCTATTCGCAAGTAATATGATTATTTTGTTTTTCCACGGTGTCGAAGAACCCAAGTTCATCCATAGTTGCCACTATTTTTCAAAAATAAATTTCCCTGACTTTCGTTGATTTTCCCTGACCAATTTTCAAGTTTTCCCTGACTCAAATTTATACATTTATCAAAAAAAAATTGTCAGTTAGGTAATATCTTTTTTATAAGAAAAAGGATATTAGAATTTATACAGGGTGTTTCAGTTAGGCGGTATAATCCTTTCAGGGTAGATTCCTCAAGTTTCGCCGAAAATGAAATTGTATGGTCTATTCTCACCCTATTTCCCGTTATAGCCCACCAAAGTAGGTGATTTGGAGTTGTTACCGCTTAAAAGGCTATAACTCTTAAACTATTATCTATAGGTACAAGCATTTCGTACATTTTGAAAAGAAAATTTAGTAACGCATATAGTTAAGTCTTAAACACTTCGGGTACATCTGTGTAGATACAAAAAAGTTATGGCTTCTTAAACTCAAAATTATGAAAATTTGTTGTTTAATTTTTTTACTTAAAATGTTTTTCTTTTTCTCAAAATGTTTACTTTATTAATTGTTTTATTTTTTTTATGAAATTTGTATCATTGAGAAATTTTCTAAAAACTATTGCAACTTTTTTTACGTACGATCAACAGAAGTTGTAGTAGAAGAAATTGTTTGTCATTTAAAACTGGTCAAAAAGAGACTCGATATTTCTCTAAACTAAACTTTTTCTTTCATAGCACCCCAGGGGTGTTAGATCAGGAGATCTGGTTGGCCAAGTGTTGGGGCCAAATCAACCAGTCGTTAAAAGGTCGGGCTTATATTGAAGCCCATCTCTTTCACAGATGGGGATTTTTTTTTTGTTCAGCCTTCAAAAAACCTTGTAGGATAACAATATAGCGACTTTGTATGGCCAGAGCAGTCCCTTTTTTGAGAGATAGGAGAATTAGCTACTCACATAGAGAATGTGCCACTTTTGGGAAGAATAGAAGAAAAGTACTATTTTATGCCAAATTCGAAAGCTGAATTGAGAAGCTAACTCAGGACAGTTGTTCTGTCGGGTGTTTGTAAGACGTTTGAAAAATTAAGTGCAGCAGAAAATACCTTAAGTTTATACCTTGCGTCCATTCTTCCCGAAAAATAAAAAAACTCACACAAACGAACGTTTGTGAGAAGCTAGGCCTAGGGTGGACGATGGACGTGTTGCACCAACTATCTATGTATGTATTTGTTTATTTAAATTGTTTTTTTCCGAGGGTTGAACCTACGACCCTTGTTCAATAGTTCAGCGCACTAAGTACTGAAATACTGCGCCCACATGATGTCGAAGTCGTTGATCTGGGTGTTTATTGGCTTTGACGCAGACAAAGGGGTCACCGACAATTCTAGTCAAGGACTAATACACTAAGTACACGGCTGAAATTCAGTTGAAATGTTTCAAACCACATAATTGCAACTTCAAATATGAACTAATTTGCAGAATTTCACTTACGCCGTGTGATATTAAATTTATAAGAAAGTTTTGCTTTTGTGGCATATGTATCATAATAATTATGAAGAGAATTAAAAAACAAATCCGTGCGCAGTTTTTTTTTATTTTGTTTTTCCATTCGATTCGACGAGTTTAACGAGCCAAATGAACGCAAACAAGTGTTTCCAGAGTTTAGGGCCTTCCTCAGAGTTAGATACATTCTAAGGTTCAAATATTTTGAAAGTACTTTTCGAATAGAACTTGAATTAGCATTTATCACTTTTGAAATAAATGAAAGCTAAAATCTAATTTCACTCTTTAGGCCTGTCGTTTCGATATTAGCGCGATTGTTCGGATACCAACACAAAATTGGTGAAGACCTTCACATTTCAACAGCAAAGAAGATTAGTCAAGTTGAATTGTAGATAATGCCATCGAAAGTATAATGTTCCGAAAAACAGTTTTATTTGTACACAGACACACAATTTACCAAAATTTTAAATTATCTACTTTTTTTCGCTGGTATTTTTTTAACAAAATTTTGGTAAAATATAAAATAAATGAAACAAATTTTCCCTGACTGCTTTCAAAATTCCTAAAAATTCCCTGACTTTCCCTGACATTCCCTGACCAAATTGCGTTCCCCGACTTTCCCTGACATTCCCTGACTTTCCAGTCGAGTGGCAACCATGTCATCGTACACGCGCATGCAATAATGCAATAATATCCGTACGCATGCATATTTTCGCATATGCTGAGCTAGCAAAATAAAGTAGACATAAGGAACCAAAATTTGTGTTTATGCGCTGTGTTGCTCAAAAGCCAGGCATAGTAAATTCTCCTATTTTATCTGACGAAGAAATCAACATTTTTAAAGACTCACTGGATAAAGATAATGCAGGTTCCATTATTAGAACAGTAGAACATTGGTTCCCATTTATTACTGCACTAGAACTTACTCAACTCTAGTCTATGTTATTAACTTACCCAGAGGGAATTTGTATTAAAATATTAATTAAACTAGTAGGTAACGAATTTCGATAGTTATTAAAATACCCCATTAAAATATTTATGAAATAAAATCGGAATGTAAAACAATAAACAATTTAGAAATATGAAATCATAGAAACTTAAAACAATGTAAGTATAACAGCAGATAGCACCACATAAGGTATTGCGAATTAGCAAGATACAAAGACCGTTTGAATTTAAAAACGGAAGAACTAATACAGATTAAGTTTACATACCGATAAACACGAAACTCATCATCGCTGCCATGGAATTCATTGACAGTAACTCTGTACTGATGTATGGAACTTGATTGTAACACGATCGACATACCTGAAGCCACCTATGGAAACACAGCGCCGTGGGATATTTCGCATCCGTTAGATATTATATAAGCTTTGTTTTTAGTTAAACATCCTTTAGTTTGTTTGTAGGCAGTCAGTCTGAAAAATTATATGAAGTATTTTTTAAAATAAAGTAGGTAGCTTAAACAAAAAAATAAAATGTAGCTTCTCACAACCATACGTTTGTCTGAGTTCTTTATTTTTGGGACGAATGGATAAAATTTAATTTATATTTTTCAAATTATTATTTTTATGGGAATTAACCGTTAATTGCATCTTCCACCACCCCCCTCCCCTATTTACCCGATGCAATGTGTGCCGCTGAATGAGCAGAAGTGTAGGCGGACGGCAAAATTATAATGCAGCCTCACAAAATAGTGCATAAGAATAAACATGTAACACTAAAGACGAACACATTGAAAACACAACACAACATGAAACGTCGCATCGTCGAAAATTGCTGCATCAACAGGTAAATACGGGTGCAACGCTAAGGCGCAAGACCCAAACAATACGAATTAAAAAACCAGACTACCAGACAAAAAAATCAAAAAGCGAAACCAAAAAAAAAAAAAACAACAAAAGATAATTGGCGAATTTGAAAAATAAAACCAAACAATTACCTGTGATTTATTGTCCTAATTGCGTTTCTTTCTTCTTTCCTTTAACAATATTGCCGGCTTCACAAACTATTTGTTTGGCCATTATAGGCCAAAGATAATTTATAAAAAGAAGAGAAACTCTGGTAAAAGATAAGATAGTCCCATTTGGACAGAAATAATTTTTGTTAGAAGTCGGCTGCATTATCCCAACTATACTGGAAGGCCCAACTACCAAACCAATTCCAGTACACAGCGGAAAATGCCTGGAATTTTTCAGAGGACTACCTGTTAAGGCGTCGTTCATAGCAATCAGAAAAGTCCATCCGTAAAAACACAAAACAGAACCAACCCTACACATTTAACCACAGCGTATCGTAGGAATTCAGTGGAATACTTCGTAAAACTGGTTGAGAAGTTGAACAGAAAAGTTTCTCGTACAGAAATATTAATAAATTCGTTTTCTAGAAAATTTGTAGATCAATTGCTAATTTTTTTTAGATAAACTGACTTGATAATTCCAAAGCAACATTTTAAGACCATGATTGAGTTCAACGATTAAGCTTAAGTGCATAAAAAAAGCAAACAAATAATTTTTCGGTTGCATTCTACTGATACCTATAACGAAGTGGCTATTCGCACGTTCATTTTGACAGATTTTGTACTGAACTGACGTTTACCGATTTTCGGGACACGACTACGTAATCAACGTAACGTAATCCTATTTTCATTAAAAACTCTTTATAAATATAAAAGTTGGATCCTAAACGTACGAAAATGATTATACTGGAGTTTAGAGTCCTTGCCGCGAGCGTAGCGAGCCACATACCCCAACTTGACGCAATATAAACTTTGACATTTCGTTACGTAGTCGTGTCCCGAACAACGTGCGAATAGCAACAGCCGAGTTTTTAATGAAAATAGGATTACGTTATGTTGATTACGTAGTCGTGTCCCGAAAATCGGTAAACGTCAGTTCAGTAAAAAAAAAATTGTCAAAATGAACGTGCGAACGTGGTTCTCGACGACCAACCGAAAACGACATAACACTCAATGGAGAGACAAGGTGCGTCATAGTTGCGTCGAAGACGAGGGAAGCGCCACTCAAAATAGTTACCATCCCGAGGCTAGAGATGTGCGCGGCGCATTTATTGTGCAAAATGTATTGACGCAAGAAGGCGCCGTCTGAACTAAAAACATTCGTGGCGAACAGGGTGAGCGCCAGTGGAGCAGCGCAGATTCGCGACTCGCTCTTGTGGTGGCATGGACCGGAAAGGCTACGGGCAGCCACCATCATGAAATCGGCGACAGTCGCAAATGGGGGAATTTCAAGACCACGTGAGCTGTGCATAGACAACGTACGTAAATCCAGACTTCAAATCATATTGCGGACTACCGCCAGCGTTATTAAATTCCTTCGATTGGGCATGAAAGACGAGCAGAAGAGCAAACCTGGTTATACAACAGCGACGGAGCGTAAGGATGCGTTAGAATACTGGGCTAAGGTAACGCAACGAGCAGCATACGATCAAGAGATATCGCGGATAGCGGAAAAGCGACCAAGGGACAATGCAAGGAGTATCGCTATTTGAATCCCTTTTTAGACTAGAATTGGTTAATTAGGGTCTATGGACGCTTACAACAATCATCGCTGGAATACGATAGCACGCATCCAAGTATTCTACCCACCTAGAGTAAATTAACCGAGCTTCTACTAAGAGAAGCGCATTTCCGAACGGTATATTTTGTGGTACAACTCTGCGTGCAATACATCAGGCAAAGATTCTGAATCCCATTGCTTCAACGCGTCTTAAAATCATCAATTGCGAGATGCAGGAAGTGCTGCCGTCAAAGACAAGAAGTAGCGGAGCAGCTGATAAGCACTCTTCCGAGGGACCGTGTACAGCCAGCGATAGCTTTCAAGCATAGCGACGTAGATTATACTGGTCCAGTACAGATAAAGGAAAGAGCAGGAAGATCCAGGATTTGGATTTTAATCCTAGTACGCTGCTCTTGTGGAATGAAAAATCACATACAAAAGAGAAACAACGAATTCATGAACGAAAAATTTCGCTCTACTTTTCGTTTTGCAGTACCCTGCTGCTGCGAAATAATGGCAAAAAGTGGGTAATTGTAGTAGATTGCTTGGTACAATCCTCCACTCTCTTTTCGCGCACTATTTATTGTCCGGGAAAATTTTACATTTAATTTTTTTCCGTTTTTTTTTGTTTGTAATCTCACGAAGTAAACGATATTGAATTTTTTTATTCGGAAGAATTGGAGCAGAAAAAGTAGCAGAAAGATGACCCACCACCATAAGCACAGTGTCATCAGTGAAAATGAAAATAGGAAAATCCAATTTCACACCAGAAGAAATAATAAAGGACCATTCACATGCGAGCGAACGAACGAATTGATGAAATGCGAACAAAACACTCTTTATGCATTTATAAACAGAAAATTGCACATTTTACTACTCCAACATGAGGATAATTAATTTTTCCATCAAAATTTATTAAGAAAACAAGTCTATTAACAGTTTAAATAACGAAATTTCGAAATCCAAATTTTATGGCGCGAACGAAAACACCCTGACGCGATTTGTCAGTCTATTCACAATCCACATCATTTAAATCGCGTTCCACAATGTAGCGAATACAAAATTCATTCGAACTTAACCTTATTCCAAGAGGAGGATATCTTGGAATAATAAAATGTGGAATTTTCTACTTATAAATGCATAAAAAGTGGTTTATTCGCATTTGCTCAGTTCGTTCGTTCGTTCCCATGTGAATGGTCCTTAAATGCGGATGAGGAAGATATTATTGTTGTTGTAATGATATCGTTTTTAATGTGCTGGTTTTACATATAAAATTCTATAATTTTTAATTATAATTGCTTTCAATTACGAAATACAAATTCGTTGTTGTCAGATGTCCATGTCACTTGTGTTGTGCAGCAGTTGCTGCTACTCTCCACAAATTATTTTCCGCTGTGCAATTGGAAATATTTTCCGCTCTCTCAGAAAATTGTGCTCAAATTTTCGAATTTTACAGATTTTTAGTGCCTTGCTCGGAAAAGTATAAATGATGATTCATTCAGGTTTTCGTTGCGTCACTGTTGTAAGGGATTTTTTCGTTCCACAACAGCAGGGTACCTACTACGCTGTGCTGCAAAACGAAAACTTTATTTTTCGTTCCACAACTTTAAAGTACCTACTGCGCTTTATGATAACGCGCTTAGGCTAACTGAACGGTTGATTAATTGTGACTGGAAAGCCGCTTTTCAGAATCTGGAAATTTGGTGTATCCCTTTTAGGTAGAAAAATATTGCCTACAATTTTCTATATTTTGTTTAGTATATTAATGGAAAAGTTTTGACACCGCTTGGGTGTAATTGTAAATAACAATTATAATTAATTGAGTGATGTGCTAATTATACAAACGTATATTATTGTGCTATGAAGTGTTAGTAATTGATAAAAACACTAAACAGACGAGTTATGGATCTCTACATACGGAAAATACTTCGTGTATCAGTGGCACAGATTTGCCAAACAATAGGCTACAATTCGATACAATCAATACCACTGGAACTGCTGATAGATAGTTTACACAAATTCCTTCAGGAATTCGCCAGGGATCTTCATCGGCATGTAGAACTATGTGAGTTTGGATACCTACATGTAATCGTGTATCGGTTGAATTGCCCACATTTTTTTATTACGTATTTCGTTTGTATGCATTTCTTAAATATTTTTTGTCAAAACTGGGAACATTTTCGTTATATTTGTATTTCGGCTAGAAATGATCATTACCTACCAATTTATAGTGTACACAAGGTAAAATTCCTTGCTAGTAAATAAAGGTATGAGGGTAGCAAATGAGCTAACATTTGGTTATTTGATAAGGATTCTGGGGTTACCCAGAAGCACTCGATAAATCACAAAAACCGCCCTGGGACTGAACATTTTGTTGTTGTTTTTTTATGAGCAATTCTTTCGAATATAAGGGACATCCAATTTCAGCCAAATCCGAACGGCTTAAGTAAAAACCTTTCGCATGATAGTTTCACTTTCAGATGTCTGTAAGACGTCCAGGATGTTTATGTTTTTATCAATAATTTTCGTTTTGTTAATGTATATTGTTGATATCGTACGATATACGTTTCAAAGCGGACCATATGAATGAACGAGTGAATTAGTGACATACGATAGATCCATATGCGGATGACGTACATGCTAATTTTATGTGTAATATTTTTTTAAAGTGCATAATTTTTCATCCACAGTTAATCGAACCGAAGCTAACTTGGACGATGTTGCACTTTCTCTGCAAAGCTTGAATATAAGTGCTAATGATCTATTGGAATACATTAATCACGTTCAGCCAGTGGGTTGTAGTATTGAAATTCCAGAACTACCGGCGGCAAAGACATCAAATTTGAATTTCCTTAAACCCGGCAGTAAAGAGGTACTTATTCGACCAGTTCATATATATGAGCACTTGCCACCGATACTGCGCGATGATGCCGATATTGATGAGAAGTCTAATGTCGCACTTTTGTCGTCATCGTCACCGAACCCAGGCAGCCTTAACGCAAATAATAATTCCAAAAACCCTGATGAAAATGCCGAAGATGTTAAAGTAACACCTGTACAGTTTACTGAGCTGAATGATGCTAGCAATACAAGTGGAACCACCTTAGTTGATAACAACAGCTCATCGCAGTCGTTAGACATAAAACGAAAACCGGTTTTAGATCCAGCTTTAGCTGTCCCCAGCAGTGCAACTCGAGAGATTAGTAGCGTCATGATGACATCAGGAGGATTTATATCACCAGCAATTGAGGGTAGAATGCCAGAGTGTCTTATTCCTGACGTTGTTGGTAAGTTCACGAATTTTGTATGTCTATGTATTAATTGTACGTCAAAAAGTTTGGCGCTTTAAACGTAAAATCTTTGATGCTAAACTATTTACTCAAATAAGTTGACAGAAATTAAAATGTGTAGAAAATTTAACTACTGAAGAGATTTTATTTGGGACAACTCAAGCCCAAAGGCGAAAACATTTTAAAGTCGCGAAACACGGTTGAAATTCTAATTGTTGCCTTACTGTTTACAGCAGATAGCAATGCGACAATCATCTTTGATTTCTCCATAGAATTGTGGGTTTAAAAAAAAGAGATTTATACACATATATACATTTTCAATGGCCCGCTTATCCATTAAGTGGGTCGCGGGTGTAGGTTACTTAAGTGGACCCTCCATAGCTCTCGATCCTCCGCCATCGGCTCCAAATCATCAAGGGCAATCCCCATACGGCTAGAGGAGAGATTATGAATTTGATCTAAGAGATTTCTTTTGAATATTAAACTTCGTTTTACCTTAAATCCAAAACAACGAGAGAATAAAAAGGTAAAAACACAGATGCAGAAGGCGGTTAAAGAAAAATTTTGAATTTAGTGCACAGCTGTTTATGACAAATAATTGCAAAAGGCAAAAATGTTTCTTACAAAGCAGCAATACAATGTGTAGGTTCATATTTCTCTTAAGGCACCAAGTGACAAAGAACAGAAACAGGAATAGAAACAGAATCCCATACATTTGCAACAGAAACAGAATTAGGAACAGAAAACAATTTTTTTTCAGCAACAGAATTTAGCGACAGAACTGTTTGACGACAGAACGTACACAAGTCTGTATTGATTGTTTCTGTTGCTGCCACCGACAGAAATGCAATTTATCGTGGGAGGGAGGCTATTTCCACAGAATAGACGGCAGCCATCTTTTTCTGGATCTGTGTCAGTTTTGTGTAGCTGAGCGAGCAACGTAAACAGAACCAGAATTTATAACAGAAGGAAAATACTTTCGGTTCTGTTCCTGTTTCTGTTCTTTGTCACTTGGTGCCTTTAGTGGCTGGAAGATGGCGTAGTAAATTATTTGAAATTTGCCACAGCTATTGACAAATGTACAAGTTGGCCTGCGATATCTGGTAGTGAAGAAAAGAACCCTATCAGACATACAGAAATCTGTCATCGGTAAGCGGTACGTGTATTTTTGTACAGATAATTTATTTATTTTATAAATGAAAAACTATTTTAATCGAGGTAAACGCCTTTTCGGTCTAAAATTCAAATATTGTTTATGAAAAATAAAATAATCCCGGCTCCATAAAATTATGTTTAAATCGTTTAAAAATGGAATGAAAAACTTGTTTTGGTTTCGTGTAAACAATTCTGTTTTTTGGATAAGACTCTTTTTTTAACTGTTTAAAGTTAGTTAATATTCCATTTATTGTGCAGCATTATCCCAAATACCAATGGCGGACCCAACTAACTGAGATTTATCTCAGACTTTCTCGATAACCATCTGCGATATTGCAGAATATTTTAGCGGCATAAAACGCTCCATTTGGGAAGGGGAAGAGCTCGTCAAGGCTGGTTGGGTCTATGCTATAGGCGCGATACAAGATCCAGGAAAGAGTGAGGTAACTGGTCTGGTCATAAATGCATCCTCGATGACTTCAAAGCCCCACGAAATCCAACTAAGAATCTTGTTAATGGTTAAACCATTTTGTCTATATGAGTTGCACCACATTGCGACGCTCGATCCAACCCTTTTTCTTTAGTTTCCATTAGCGTAAACTAGTTAGGCATTTATTTTTATGTTTTTACTTGAAAAATGTATTTCGTCGCCCCAGAATTGGTTTGACGTAAACGCCAAAACAGCTTTTCTGGCAATTCGAGTTTAAAGTTTGAAAGCGATTTACTAAAATTCTGCCCGATAGGATTTCTTCATTTTTTCTTATGATGTTAATATGGAAATGGACAATTCATTTGTGTAGTTGTTTTGCCTTGGACCGATAGAAAATTTTAGAAATATTTAAGGATTTGTTCAGAATGGAATTGACGTAAACACCATCTTACTTACAATTTTTTCTCCTTCATACACGTACGGCAAATAGAGTACCTTATACGTCAAACCAATTCTCACCAATAGAATATTTTAGTGACGTAAGTTGAGATTTAAGTTTAAGTCAGGAAAAAAGATGGCAGCTAATCTCGAATAAGCTGATGCTTGTCATTGTCCAAAGTGAATATTTTAATAAAAACAAATTTAGAGAACAATAAAACTAATTTTTATTTTTTAAAACGATTTAATTCATAGGTACAATGTTAATAGTACATAAAAAAAAGCCTTAAACTAACAGCCTTTTGATTTCATTTAAAAGTTAATCACAGTTTTTTTTAGTATAGGTAAGGAACAAATTAACATAAAGTATAAAATAACATAAAATCAGCATTTTTAATTCAATTTGGTGGAACTTGTTATCTTCTAGCTTACATTTGAAGCAACGACTTAAAATAATGTTGGTCAATGGGCGGCAAAAATGGAAGAAGGCCTGCTATATCGGATTTCTTTTCCTTAGATATTGTTCTGCCATCTTGGCTTAAAATATTAAGTTTTTGTTCAAACAGATTCATTGGAGTTCCAAAATTTCTATTTTTTGCCGTTTTAAATATTGATTCGGTCTTAAACTCCAAGTCTCTTGCCGAAATTTTGAAACTAAGAGAAAACTCCTAGAAAATGCTATAAAGTCATTTCGTTGCATTTGAAGAATTATCAAATGAACCTTAGGGCATCGCATGTTTCTTAATAACTTTATAAGGTGAAGAGGGCTATAAATTTCAATATTTTTTAGGTATCTATCTATAGTGCTATGAACGCAATCGACCTCTTGAATCAGCAAATGACCTGGCTCCGAAAACTTTTGTATGACCTCTTCTAATTTGCTGTCATTATTATATAGAAGTTGTAATACAGCTGTTGAATTTATCTTATTTTTATTTTGAGGTACACATGAGTCGTGTTGTGATCCGCACAACCATACCCAGAACACCCACATCGTGACCTCTCTCCGATCTTCCAACCGAGCGCCATACCATATCACATATCATTTCTCAAGCGACATACAATCGCATATCATTTCCCAATAATTACTCACTCATATGCCAAAACACACTTCCAGAGTGCGGCTATTAATAGGTCATTCGCTTTGTTTTCGTTTTCCACTTATCCAAATGCCAACCCAAGCAAAACCGAGTCAAGTGTCGTATACCTGCCTAGCCTACCTACCGGGATACACACGTAGTAAAACTCCGATATCCAATTGCACAGCGGCACGCCAACATATGGCAAAACTGCAACAAGTGCATATTGAAGGAATACTACGATGTGCCATCCGGGAAGTAAGATTACGATTTATGAATGGGTGACACTTGACACCGGTACAGGGCAATTGACACCAAGATGTCAATTGGACATTTTTAATGGGAACGGAAAACAATTAAGCAATACCTAAATAGTGCGTTTATGCACATATGGTATTTTAATAATGGAAATAATGGTACGTGGAGGGGAAAGACAGGAGGTAGGTCACGACCAAATAATAGTATAAAAGGCGTTGGTTGTGACCAGGACGAGCAGAGTTAATTTTGAGATAAATAGCATAAGGTCGCAGCTACGCTTAGGACGGCGGACCAAGTCAATTACTAAGGAAATAATAATAAATAAATATATCTGAGAGTCGCAGCCACGCTTAGACAGCGGGCTCCCTAAACAAATACTCCCTTTCTCTTAATTATTTCACTCTCCGTTCTACACTCTTCCCTCGATTCAAGAGGAAGCACGGTGTAGACTGTAACAGTCGCTCCATAAAGTAATTCTTTTGATTTCAGGATTATCAGCCAGAATTTGTTTCAAAATTTTCCACAGTGCACTAGCTATGTCATTTCCACTGCGTCCGCTATGCACCTCAGTCCAGATGGCACAATACAGATTAAAGTCTTTATTAAATATAGCGCGATAAATATGAAGCTTTACAGGATTTGTATTTTGTTCCTTGTATAAATTCAACATTTTTGTTATATTCAGGTGTGGGTCAAGGTATGACCTTTGTGAGGTGCTAGTGAGAGTCAATTGTGGGAAAACTTTTGATATGCTTGCGAACATCATTCAGTCTTTCAGGTGGTGTCACCTTTTTTTGATTCTTTCCTTTGGAAGCGGGCAACCTGTTGCATTATCCGTTAAATTTTTGAAACAATAATATATCCTTTTCTCGTTGATGGAAAGCGTGTTGAGAAAAAAGGTCTTGCACACCCGGAGAACCCTATCGTTTTCAGTTGCAAGGTAGTACTTGAAAGTATTTTTTTTATAATTTTCGTAAGCTTGTCCTGATTCTCGCAATCGCTTTTGGATGTGGGACTTCCATATTTCAGGTCGTTTCTGGCGTTTTCTTGAAAGCGGTGAACTGCAACTTTCACCTTCTTTAGTATAAAAAAAAATAGAATTAAAGGATATTGTTTTCTCCTTATAGTAGTTGTATAAACCTGAAGAGCTGTATCCTGGGGGTACTATTCTTTGATTGCTTTGATTTTCAGTTCCAGGACTGCTCAAAGTAAAATCAGAAGTCGCAGCATGTGGGGTCGCAGAACTAAGCAATAAATCCGAATCTGTGTCTTCATTCTTATCTTGTTCTGCGGGACTAGACAAGGTAAAATTTGGGATCTCTATAATAATACAATGTTATCACCTTACTTGAGCTACTTCGACATATTTGGACCTGAGGTCAGTGAGGATTTTTCAGGACTAGTCAGGGTGCTGAAACAGAGATGGTGGCGGATGAACCCTTAATGGGCCAACGGCAGCTCTCACATCCCCGAAGTGGGCTACTGACACCGGAGGAATCCGGCCCCTTTTGTCCAAGGGGTCCAACAAAGGGCCTGGCCCTCCAGGTTGGGGGTTGTACGCCGGGGTAACTGCCCGACTGCGGAAAACAAACCCAGTTCCGAAACGACAACAAGCCTCGGATACGGATGATTTTACTGTTGACGAACCTGGCAAACGAATAAAGGACAACGAATTTCGGATCTGCACGTGGAATGTTAGGTCCCTTAACCGACCACGTGCAGCCGAACAACTAGCGGAGGCCCTGAACTGCTATAAAGCATACCTAACCGCCATCCAAGAAGTGCGATGGGATGGACCGGGCAAGAAGAGGATGAAAGACTGCGATATTTACTATGGCGACTGCTATCGGCAACAAAAACAGCGCTTATTTGGATGTGGATTCGTCGTTGGAGGCAGACTTAGGCAAGAAGTCTTAAGCTTCAACTGTGTGAACGAGCGCCTCACGACAATCCGCGTCAAGGCTAAATTCGCCAACATTAGCCTAATATGCGCCCATGCCCCCACGGAGGAGAAAGACGACGACACCAAAGAGAGGTTCTACGAGCTCTTGGACAAGACATACGAGCAGTGCCCTAACTATGACATTAAAATTGTCCTAGGTGATTTTAATGCAAAGATAGGAAGAGAAGGCATCTTTGGTAGTACTGTCGGGAGGTACAGCCTACACGACACCACCTCCGATAACGGATTCAGGCTGATCGACTTCGCGGCGGGGCGAAATGTTGTCATATCAAGTACGCGGTTCCCGCATCTCGATATTCATAAAGGCACTTGGAGATCTCCCGATCAATCAACCGTCAACCAGATTGACCACATTGCGATCGACGCAAGGCACTCCTCCAGTATTATGGATATCCGAACGTTCCGAGGGGCCAACATTGACTCGGACCACTACCTTGTTGTAGCCAAGGTACGCCTTCGGATATCCCGAACACCGCCAAGACAAGTAAATACTGTGAGGAAGTTTGACGTCGGACGGCTAAAATCACAAGAGATCACTAGATCCTTCTCCGATCAAGTCTCTCTCGATCTCTCAAGAGGTTCTATGCAGCCAGCATCAAGTATTGAAGACCAGTGGCAACATTGCCAAAAAGCCATCAGAGACGCCGCCTCTGATGTGCTTGGTTTCAATCGACCACCACAACGAAACCCCTGGTTCGACGACGAGTGCCGGCAAGCACATGCAGCGAAACAAGAGGCATACAAAGCGGCGCTGCAAAAAAGGACTAGAGCTGCTCGTGAGCTCTACGCGCAGAAAAGAAGAGACGAACACCGGCTTCTCAGGAGGAAAAAGAAAGAGCACGAGAAGCGCGCGATCGAGGAAATAGAGAGATGTTACAGCAGGAATGAGGTTCGGAAGTTTTACCAAAGGGTAAAAAGAACCTGCCAAGGCTACAGAGCCCGAACCGAAGCCTGCAAGGACGAACAAGGGAACATCGTAGTAGAATCGCAGTCGATGCTAAGGATATGGAAGAACTACTTCTGCAGACTGTTTAACGGCGATGACGAACTAAATCCCGCTGTCAGGCAGAATGAACCATTCAACCTGGACGATGAAGACCAATTCCGTCCACCTGACCTGGACGAAGTGAAGATAGCGATATCTAAGCTTAAGTCCAACAAAGCCGCTGGGGCAGATGGCCTAACCGCCGAGCTATTCAAAGCGGCAGGCGATGACTTGGTTAGGAGCATACACCAACTCATCTGTAAAATATGGTCGGAGGAAAGTATGCCCGATGAATGGAACCTTAGCATTGTTTGCCCGATCCTCAAGAAAGGAGACCCTCTAAACTGCGCCAACTACAGAGGTATTAGTCTTCTTAACATCGCCTACAAGATCTTATCTGCTGTGCTGTGTGAACGCCTGAAGCCTTTCGTCAACAACCTTGTAAAGTATCACCATACCCCAAACCGAAGCTGTAAGGAGAACCGCGCTGAACAAAAGTTCGGAGTGTTCGGACTAGACCTCTTCACCCATGCAAGTAAAGACCGAATCCGCGATGGTCATAAATACTACTTCCGCTTGAGGCCCAGGCATGACCGCTTCCCCGCGCTAGCTCACCGGCGGTCGGGGATCTTGCCACAAGCCCTGAACGTGAGTTACATGTATTTACATGCCTGCCGACTATCGATGTTCTTATGAGCTGTAACCAAACTAACCAAAAATAAAATAAAAAAAACCTGCGAGGCCCGAGTATTGACAATTTACATCCACTTCACCATGGCACACTATGACAGGATAAGGCAGAGAGATACGGTGAAATTCCCCTCTGCGAGCTGACCCACCCTTAGTTAAACCAACTGTTCAACTACCTTGGTCATCATATCGCTCGGCTCACGACGACCCCTAACTTGACAAGGGGTAATTAATCCGAAAGATTAACTTCCCCTATCCTATCTCGAACCTTCTCTGATATCCCCTCCTTCATACCGACACATCCCCTTACTAAAACTTACTCCATCAGGAACATTCTAAAATCGTAATAAAATACCGCACAACAAACCATGAAATTTTCGAAGCGAAAACCAAACCTTCAATCAAGCATCATCAATAAAAGATAAATTCGTCGAGTTCAATATTCTACAAAAATCTCTTTGTTTTTATTAATAAAAAGATTGAAAACTAAAATCTAAATAAACAAATTCAAACAATAAAAATCTCTAAATATCCTTAAATAAAATATAAGTAGTACCTATGGTATCTATTGTATATTGCAATACAAGGTAATTCTTAATCTGCATATTTATTATGCGAGCTTATGCGCTCTATCTTAATATTCGTTTGTTTATTGGACGAAGCTTTCAAAAACAATAAAAATATCCGATTTCTCACTCTCTTGAATTCTATTACTTGTAGATATTCGGTAGCAAAATTCAAAAAAAAAGTGCTAATCTTTCGTACCAATAATAACTACACAACAAAATGTACGATACCAGTTCACTTAATTTTAGCACAGCGTATTATATATGTATGTATGTCAGTACTGGATTAAACTATGCACAGTATTTTAAACATTAGAATGCAATAATAACTATACGACTTAACAAAAGATGAATCTTGCTATCTTTGATCACGTATGTACGAGCTTTTTAACACGAATACACTATCCTATAATTCTACCTATTAGGTCACTTTCACAAAAAAAAAATTCTGTTCAAATGTAATTTAAAAACAAAATTGTACTCACCCCTTCAATATTATAAGGGTTATTATTCTAAAACCGTTGCCCAAGGGTGGGGAGATGTGGTGCACCGTCCTTCGCTTTTCGTTTCGCGTACACAACCTGTACCTAGATATATTATTAGGGAAATTGCATTTGAACAAGTTGTTACAAATAAAGAAAATGACCAAAGAAAAACTTAGCTTTTATAATTTAGTACATCCTATAACGCCATCTAGGGCGACCTAGCGCAAATAAAAATCCGGGTTGGTGTTTCTGCTACTGCTGCTGCTACTAGGCGAATTTGATGATGAATGAAGATCTCCGGTGCAAAGCTTTCGTGCTCAAGTTTCCCAGTGGAGATGGTAATGAGCAATGATGGATTGTGCCTTCAATCGAAGGGATTGTGACGTGGCTTAGCCAATACTTATATATTTCTTTCCTTCTGCCGTTTCGCTTCAAAAGAACGATAGCGTATGTTCTGGCTGGAGTTCGATAGCTGGATCTGACCAAGGTGACGGTTGTCGGACCCAAGCTTCGAGTACGAGACTGTACGATGCTGACGCTGGCTTCGAGGTCGCTTGAAGTGCGAGGGAATTTCGGCGATTTCGTTGGTACTTATTTGGTTTGACCTTTGATGGGATGGTCTGTAGCGTGTTCGGGACGTTGTGTGGTTGGATGTATGTTTGGCGTTTATTCAGCGATATGGAACCGGCTCAAGGGCCGTGTGGTATAGCGCAAAGTACACTTTATACACGATTTAATGGATTTGTAATAGAACAGTAGGTAATGTTACGATGTAAACTGGTTGCAGATCTTAGTCTATTACTTAATAAATTTCGCAGAATACTGAATAACGTGTTTAGATATGTATATGTGCGGTACCTTTTTTTAACGCCACCACGGTCCATATATATATCGCGACTGTGTAATACGTAATTTCCACCACCATTCACGTCCGAACGCCACGCCGACCCAAAACGTACTCTCCCGACTATCAGATCGCAAACTGTCTGTAAGCTATGTGCTATAATTCTACCATATAGTTGTCCCTCTCCCACTTATGCACAACCTTTACGGCAACATTTTACAACCCACCTAGCTGACGCAATTTAATTCCGAAAAATATAACTGAGGACTTAAATCCGATTAAAGCCGATTTTTTTACATAAAATAAATAAATTTAATTTGGTATTTGAATTAAATTTCGTAAGCCAGAGGAGTTAGAAAATGCTGCCATAATCTGCGCGAAAAATCTTGCTGCCTCCATTAGGGATAACTTCCACACTTCCGCCTGCCATCTAACTTTCGCTTAGCGCATTATTACTCCGAAAGAGCGATTGCCATTACCTTTCCGCGTTTGAAAAAAAGTCGTTACCGGAAATATTAATAAGTCCAACGAAAAGTGAAGCTGGTTTCCTACAAAACTTGAGATTTTCGTGAGTTCCAACGAGTGAAAAGATCGAGGAAAGAAACCACGCACGCATTGAAACATCTGCCAACGAACCCAACCCTCCAAAAGAGAAGAGTCTCCTATTCACACTGAACTAGTTCACCGAAAGTTAAAATTTGAAGACGTTGAGAATTCGGTCAAGATCTCAAGAGAAAACGGATGTACAATTTAGTACAACCTCACCGTCGTATATCTTTCGAATGCACAACACCTAAGCTCTTCCCAAACTCGTCTACTAATTCGTAGAGGTTATTACCAATTACTTTGCGGACTTTGCTTTTAATAAATTTTCGACAGAGTTTTGCATTTATCTTTTTGGAAGCGTCGCTCAATACGTAATTCCGTTTGTAAACGGTTTCCCCTACTTGGTATCGCACTTTAGTACTGCGCGTATTATATACCTTTTCATAGATTTGGTGAGCCTTCTCCAGAGAGTCTTTTATGTATGAATGCAAAATATTCATTTTAGCAGCTTTAGGTATCTGTTCTATCTCTGAGTTGTTCAACCCATCTAGATCCCGCAGAATTTTGTAACCGCTCCCATGTTCGACCATTCGCTGACCAAACACTGCTTCGTATGGCGACATACCGATTGCCGAATGGACTGCCGTTCGAAGTGCACAACCTATTGACTCTAATTGAGCATCCCAATTCGATTGGTCTGTGTCAATATAGGACCTAATCGCGGCCAAAATGGATCGGTTCACACGTTCTCTGGCGTTAGCCTGAGGAGAATATAACGCTGTTCTAATGTGGTTAATGCCAAAAGATCCTGGCATTAACCTCCGGTACGCCAAAAACCAAAAATATATTGTCACGGAGAAATCTTATAGTGGCTTCTGAAGTCGCCCGTCTTAAAGGCTTTATTAACACGAACTTTGTTAGCTGGTCTAGGGCTATTATAATATGGGTGTTGCCAAGCTTTGATCGTGGATAAGGCCCCAAGAAATCTATGTAGATATGCTGGAATGGCCTATCGACTGTAAACGCTTTTCCCATTGGTGCTCTCAAGGTGGTGTTAGGAGCTTTAGTGGTCTTGCATATCTCACAATTAGCGATGAATTGCTTAACCTGAGTTGCCATATTCGGCCAATAAAATTGTTGCCTTAATCGATGCAGGGTCTTTGCTATGCCACCATGCGAAGCTCTTGGTGGGCAATGAGCCAAGTTAATAAGTTTGGTCGTTAGCGCGGTTGGAACCCAAAGATTCTAGGTCAGGTCGTTTTGAATCGGACTAGAAGTGTTATGTTTAACTTTCTTATATACGAAGTCCTCAGAGATTTGGAGGTCAGGCAGCTGGCTTTGGTTCTTTCTGATGGTATCAATAATCTGACGGTACTGATCCGATTGGAAACTTGGATCCGCGAGATCTAAGTGCAGTACGTCGTCTGATGCTTTCATCTCCAAGCCATCGCTTCGGACTGCCTCCACTTCGAAAACCCGTGACAACGCGTCAGGAACAATATTTAAACTACCTTTCCTGTGTTCGATTTCAAACGAGTGCCCTTGGAGCTCAAGGCTCCAACGCGCCAACCGACCCTTAAGATCCCTTAAGCTCATTAGCCATTTAAGGCTCGCGTGGTCCGTGATGATCTTGAACCTATACCCTTCTATATATGGTCTGAATTTAGCTATTCCCATGACAGCAGCTAGGCACTCACGTTCGGTGACCGTATAATTTCTCTGTGCGGAGTTCAATTTATGAGAATAGTAATATATGGGTCGTTCAGTCCCGCTTTCATCTAACTGACTAAGAACTGCCCCGATGCCGGTTGAGGAGGCATCGCACGAGGTGATAAACTGCTTCTTAAAGTCGGGGTTTACTAGAACTGGAGCACACGATAATTTGGACTTGATGGCGTTAAACGATTCTATAGCTTTTTCCCCAAAGTGAAATTTGACTCCTTTCTTTAGGGTGTCTGACAGATACGAAGCAAGGGACGAAAAGTTCTCTACAAATCTCCGATACCATCCGGCCATACCTAAAAATCTCCTAACCTGTCGGGCATTCCGGGGTATCGGGAATTGCTTAATTGCTGCTACCTTGTCGGGATCCACTTTTAGTACTCCACTACCTACGATAAATCCGAGGTATTTCAGCTCTTTGTAGCAAAATTTCGACTTTTCTAGGTTGATTGTTAACCCTGCATCACGCAATTTATCAGCGACTATATTGAAGAGCTCGATATGTTCTTCGAATGTGCCTGAAATGATAAGCAAATCGTCGAGGTATACGAATACCTGTTGACGCAATTGGTGTGGGATGACTTTATCCATGAGGCGGCATAGACGCTGTGGCGCGTTGCACAATCCAAAGGGCATTACTTTGAAGTGATACAACGGCCTACCGGAGACCGTGAAAGCCGTCTTCTCCCTAGAACTTTGCTCCAGCGGTATTTGCCAGAAGGCGCCTTTCAGATCTACACTCGACATGTAGTAGGTATCTGGAAGGCGACCCAGCAAGCCCTCTATATGCGGCAGTGGGTATGCATCTTTTTTTGTGACGCGGTTGAGATCTCGAACGTCCAAGCACAATCGGGACTTCCCAGCCCTTCTCACGAGAACAACTGGGGAGCTCCATGCGCTTGAACTTTCTTCGATCACATCCATTGCTAGCATACGATCCAACTACGGGATAATGACGTCTTTTTATTGGCGCCGAATCCCCGGTATCGATCACATGCTCCTCAAGGCAAGTTTTCCCCAAGCCAAGATTGACGAAGGATGGGAACTTGCTAAGAGTTGCCTCAAGAAGTTTGGATTCTGCGTCCGATAACTCTTGAGTTATCGATAGGACTTCATTTTTAGAGGACAAATCACTCGAGACATCTAGACCTATGGAAATACATTCCAACTGACGAACATTATCATCAGACGTTTTTGAAATGACGTTTGGGGCTAAATTAAACTTTTTCCAAAAATCTATGCCAAGATATAGCTCCTTAGTTAAAGATGGAACTAGGTAAAGCGTAATTTCTTCTTGGCAATTTTCATATGCAATCACAGATTTAACTATCCCAACAATGTCCTGGGCCTTGCCGTAGCGACTACAGATGAAAACTTTTTATACGGTATATTATTGGCCTGCAGAAAATCTATACTCCCAGCACCTAGGCAACTGATACACGCACCACTATCCAGAAGGCCTGACCAATCTTTGCCGAAGAAATGAACAGAGGCATATGGTCGCGGATCGCCTGCAGAACATTGTAGGGTAGTTGCTGCAATTGCATGATGTAAATTCCTAAGGTTTTTGAACCGCTTCCTAACTTTCGAAATTTTCGGAGAAGGACTTGAACTTCCGAATATGCGATTCTTGGCTTGGATGTATTCTAGCCAACGCTGGTGAACAGACTTCTGGCAAAGGTTTATTTTGGTTGGAGCAACTTTAGGGAGATTCTCTGTAGTACTAGCTTCGGTAGATCGTTTTAAGATGGTGATACGGGGTGTTTGAGCTTGTTTTTCTACTGGTTTACCGGTTCCCGATTCTGGGAGCAGCTCCCCCCGGTGCGAGAGTTGCTCATCTGTGCGTTTCCCGAGCACACGGGACAGCTTGGAGTCACTGTGTTTTCGAGCCCACACTTATAACAAAATACTGCACGTTGAGGTACAGGACAATCGAAGAAGGTGTGTCCCGTCTCCTTGCAATTCCAACATCTTAATGAGCTACGTTCCCTTTGTCGATATGCTAACGCTTCCAAGTCATGAGCTTGTGAAGTCGAAGCTGTAAAATGATCGGTGTTCTCGCTTATCTCACTGATGTTTCGTCGAAAGGGTACGTGAGCTTGATATCTCGGTCTCTGAGCGTCAGATTCCTTATTAAATTTTTCTATGCTACGGCATACGTACACCATTTCAGGGATACTATGGGTATTAAAGGTAAGTAAATGCTCACCAATTCTACGGTTGACGTTCTGTTTTATGACCTCAATCAGCTCTCGAGTATTCTTGGGAAATCTTAACTTAGCATTAAGCTGAAGCAAATCGCCATAATAATCGTCGTAGCACTCATTGGGCGCTTGTTTTCTTGCCGATAATTGTCTAGGAAATCTCAAAGTCCGTTTCAAGACTGCGGTACTGTTCTATAAGAGCTAGACGAAGTGCGGACCAGTTTGCAGTTGGGTTGGCCTTAATGAAGGTCCAGAACCAAGTCTCGACTTGACCACTAACGAAATGGTGAAAGTTTTGGAATATATCGCACCACGACACATTATAGGACTCCCTGAGTCTTCCCAATCGAAACAGAAAATCGTCTATTAACATCTTCTTATTATCGAATTTTATCCCCCACTTATGATAGTTAAGGAATCTACCACCCGAACTTGATGGTGAAGCTGCCGGAGAATGCAGATTGGCACGAGGAGAATCATCGTTTAAATTCAAGTTCCCTAACTGCGATAGAAAATTATCCACATTTGCACTTCGACACATATGTACGGGATATACCGCAGGATCTTCGGGCCTGTAACTACTCTGCGGTGGAGGCTCATTTCGAACTACTAACTCTGGTTGTCTAATATTTCCGCCTAACGAAAAAGCCGGAACCCTAGCGGGGGGAATAAGCGGAGGAGTGTTAATGCTACCATGAGCGGGAATAGCGGATAGAGCTTCACGAACCAAAGCAGCTACTTCCTGACGCATCTCTAGCCTATTCTTTTCTAACTCCTCTCTAATAAAGCGGAGTTCGTCAGTTCGGTTTATACCAACTGTAGCAGATATTACATCTTGCACGTATGTCTGGAAATGTGCGCTCTCATTTTGGTCAGTCATATTTTCAGGGATATTAACTGAGGGTCTTGGTTGGGGCTGAGCCACGGCGCTACATGACGGATCTCCTGACCTGTGGGTATTTGACATATCTATGATTGGATCGCTTTCTGTAGGCTGAATTGTATTTTGTATGTTAGGATTTCTACCACTACGTAAATTATAGGATGGAGTCCCTGGTAAATTACCAACCTGATTTGGATTCGGGTTAGGCATATTTGTAAAGCGAACGACTAAACCGATAAAAATAAATTAAAAAAAATATTTTTTTTCCAGAAATTAGGATATCAAGAAAAAAAATTCAAATGCTTTCAAAACCAAAAATCTAAAGGCTGCTATCTCTATAAGACACTTCTTAATATGCGTATATAGAAAAAAAAACTATAATAATTAATTGTAAAACGTAAAATAAATTCGAGGATGTGACTGGCTTCAGGAGGTTGTATTCGAGAAGTGAGAAAAAAAAAAAAATAAAAGTTATCGAGAATCCCATCATAGAATTCACAGGTAATACTACTTACACAGTTTCCTAAAAGTTTGTCATCTTTGCCGTTTAGGCGAGTTCGCAGCGAAGTAGCAACTGACATAAGCGAGGACCGACGTCAACCCACTTACCGGACTATACTACGCTCTGAACTACAATAGAATCTTCCATGTTGGATATGCCGAGAGTATATGCAACGGACGTAATCAAAGACGAAATTCCGTGATTACCGGACATAGGATTTCCCTGACATACTACAACTTAAGGAGGAAGAGAAAAGTATCACTGAATGAATTAAGCTTATGCAACAGTCATAGATGAGGACATAAATCAACCAATCTACCGGACATATGCTTTCAGAAGTGAACTAAAATGAATGCGTTTTTACCCTTATATCTTCGAACACTGCAACAGACGTTATTGAGGAACATCTTCGACCCAAAAACCGGACTAGTATCGAAGGACTACAGGAAGATGGAAAAAAAAATGAGAACTACTCGCATTCTATTCCTACGACTCTGACGACAACACTAACCTAAAACTGACAAAGTGGAAAATAAAAATATATATATTGAGTACTATTTGAATGTAAATTATACTGAAAAACTTCGGGCCCCACGTTGGGCGCCACCTGTAACGTATCACCATGCCCCAAACCGAAGCTGTAAGGAGAACCGCGCTGAACAAAAGTTCGGAGTGTTCGGACTAGACCTCTTCACCCATGCAAGTAAAGACCGAATCCGCGATGGTCATAAATACTACTTCCGCTTCGGGCCGACAATAGTGAAACCCTCCTACGAATTCTTTCACCCTTATGACCCAAAGTCCCCGGACCCTTGAGTCAATCCGGGCGATCTGGTAGGAGGGGTGTTCAGGCACTTGAGGCCCAGGCATGACCGCTTCCCCGCGCTAGCTCACCGGTGGTCGGGGATCTTGCCACAAGCCCTGAACGTGAGTTACATGTATTTACATGCCTGCCGACTATCGATGTTCTTATGAGCTGTAACCAAACTAACCAAAAATAAAATAAAAAAAACCTGCGAGGCCCGAGTATTGACAATTTACATCACCATGGCACACTATGACAGGATAAGGCAGAGAGATACGGTGAAATTCCCCTCTGCGAGCTGACCCACCCCTAGTTAAACCAACTGTTCAACTACCTTGGTCATCGAATCGCTCGGCTCACGACGACCCCTAACTTAACAAGGGGTAATTAATCCGAATGATTAACTTCCCCTATCCTATCTCGAACCTTCTCTGATATCCCCTCCTTCATACCGACACATCCCCTTACTAAAACTTACGCCATCAGGAACATTCTAAAATCGTAATAAAATACCGCACAACAAACAATGAAATTTTCGAAGCGAAAACCAAACCTTCAATCAAGCATCATCAATAAAAGATAAATTCGTCGAGTTCAATATTCTACAAAAATCTCTTTGTTTTTATTAATAAAAAGAATGAAAACTAAAATCTAAATAAACAAATTCAAACAATAAAAATCTCTAAATATCCTTAAATAAAATATAAGTAGTACCTATGGTATCTATTGTATATTGCAATACAAGGTAATTCTTAATCTGCATATTTATTATGCGAGCTTATGCGCTCTATCTTAATATTCGTTTGTTTATTGGACGAAGCTTTCAAAAACAATAAAAATATCCGATATCTCACTCTCTTGAATTCTATTACTTGTAGATATTCGGTAGCAAAATTAAAAAAAAAAGTGCTAATCTTTCGTACCAATAATAACTACACAACAAAATGTATGATACCAGTTCACTTAATTTTAGCACAGCGTATTATATATGTATGTATGTCAGTACTGGATTAAACTATGCACAGTATTTTAAACATTAGAATGCAATAATAACTATACGACTTAACAAAAGATGAATCTTGCTATCTTTGATCACGTATGTACGAGCTTTTTAACACGAATACACTATCCTATAATTCTACCTATTAGGTCACTTTCACAAAAAAAAAATTCTGTTCAAATGTAATTTAAAAACAAAATTGTACTCACCCCTTCAATATTATAAGGGTTATTATTCTACTACCGTTGCCCAAGGGTGGGGAGATGTGGTGCACCGCATTCCGTCCTTCGCTTTTCGTTTCGCGTACACAACCTGTACCTAGATAAATTATTAGGGAAATTGCATTTGAACAAGTTGTTACAAATAAAGAAAATGACCAAAGAAAAACTTAGCTTTTATAATTTAGTACATCCTATAACGCCATCTAGGGCGACCTAGCGCAAATAAAAATCCGGGTTGGTGTTTCTGCTACTGCTGCTGCTACTAGGCGAATTCGATGATGAATGAAGATCTCCGGTGCAAAGCTTTCGTGCTCAAGTTTCCCAGTGGAGATGGTAATGAGCAATGATGGATTGTGCCTTCAATCGAAGGGATTGTGACGTGGCTTAGCCAATACTTATATTTTTTTTTCCTTCTGCCGTTTCGCTTCAAAAGAACGATAGCGTATGTTCTGGCTGGAGTTCGATAGCTGGATCTGACCAAGGTGACGGTTGTCGGACCCAAGCTTCGAGTACGAGACTGTACGATGCTGACGCTGGCTTCGAGGTCGCTTGAAGTGCGAGGGAATTTCGGCGATTTCGTTGGTACTTATTTGGTTTGACCTTTGATGGGATGGTCTTTAGCGTGTTCGGGACGTTGTGTGGTTGGATGTATGTTTGGCGTTTATTCCGCGATATGGAACCGGCTCAAGGGCCGTGTGGTATAGCGCAAAGTACACTTTATACACGATTTAATGGATTTGTAATCCAGTGGCGCATTATATTTCCGAATAAACTTAGATTATGACGTCTAAAATATATAAATATAGAGCAAAAGAGATTGTGAGATAAGAGAAAACAATTTTTCAATTATTACGTGTAAACTGTGTTGAGCATTGGACGGTTTTAGTATTATAACCTGACCATCCGCACCCTAAAGCAATGACAGAGTCAACAATACTTACTTAGATGGCGCTACAGTTCGGGGTGGCCTCAACCAACACGCCTCTCCAGTTGCGCACTCCAAGTTGTTTGAGGTCTCCTTCCACTTGCGCGCCACCGGCTATAGACCTTCCTCTACTGCGTTGTCCCTCCGGGTTGTAATCGAAGACTCTTCAGGCCAGAGCGTTGGTGTCTATTCGCTCTACATGAGCTAGCTATATTAGTCGACTGAAACGTACTTTTCTGACCAGATCAATGTCGCTGTACAGCTCGTAGAGTTCGCTGTTAAATCTCCACCTCCTAAGACCGTCAACGGAAATAGGACCGACAATCACTCGAAGAATTTTGCGTTCGAAGGACCAATCCGCCTTTAATAACGTCCATGATTCTGCGCCATAAAGCAGGACTGGGATGAAGAGGGTGTTTATAGAGTCTCCTTGGTGTTTCTCGACAAAAGCTTACTAATAAATTGCCTTCTTAGACCAAAGTACCAGCGGTTGGCAAGTGTAATTCTTCGCTTGGTTTCTGGTGTGATGTCATTTTCAGAATTAATAGCGGAGCCGAGGTAGACAAGTTATAGCTGTCTATCGTGACGTTCTGTCCGATTCGTCGATGTTGTGTCTCTCTTCTTGTTGACAGCATATATTTTGTTTTGCCCTTATTCACCACTAAACCCATTTTTGCCGCCTCTGTACTGATACTTGCAAACGCACCAGTGACAGCTCGCTGTGGTCTGCCAATGATGTCGATGTCGTCAGCAAGTAATTGCACAGGCTTTTGGAAAATTGTGCCCCTGCTGTTGGCTTGCGAGTTTCGCACAATTTTCTCAAGATGATGTAAAAAAGTCGCATTACAGCGCATCGCCTTGTCTAAATCCTTTTTTGACATTAAAGGTCTCGGTGAGATAGTTTCCGACATTTACGGAGCAGCGAGTGTTCTCCATCGTCCTTCTGTACAATCTGACAAGAGCCAAAGTTAGACATGGCTCTGTATAGCTCGTCTCTATATATGCTGTCATATCCGGCTTTAAAATCAAAAAGTTGATAGGGATTTATCGGTTTGGACTTGTTGGGTTTTCTCCAGGATATGCCGTAGTGTGAATATTTGGTCGGTTGTGGACTTGCCGGGCCTAAATCCGCACTGATAGGGTCCAATCAGTTCGTTGACAAATGGTTTCAGGCGTTCACATAGAACGGCAGACAAGTTCTTGTAAGCGATGTTAAGGAGACTGATGCCTCTATAGTTGGCGCAGTTTAGAGGGTCTTCTAGAGGGTGTCAACAATAATTTCATTTATTATTTGGAGGTAATCATTTTTATTTCTATATTCCAAATTCAATCTAATAATAATCTTCTGGCATTATAATTTAAATATGATTTCTGGCATATGACCGCCACGGCTGGCTCGGACGTAGTCTAATCTGGAGGTCCAATTTTCGATGACTTCTTCCAACATTTGTGGCCGTATCTCGGCAATAGCGCTGCGAATGTTGTCCTCCAAGTGGTCAATCGTTTCGGGCTTATCGGCGTAGACTAGCACGTTCACATATTCCCACAGAAAATATTCAAGCGGCGGTAAATCGCTCGATCTTAGAGGCCAATTCACGGGTCCGCAACGTGAAACTATGCGGTTACCAAACGTTTCCTTCAATAAATCATTTGTGTTACGAGCTGTGTGGCATGTTGCGCCGCGCCGTCTTGTTGAAACCACAGCTCCTGCACATCATGGTTGTTCAATTGATGAACGAAAAAGTCAGTAATCATGGCTCTATAGCGGTCACCATTCATTGACTGTAACGTTCTGGCCAGCATCGTATGGATCAATTATTCCACCATCCCATAAAGCACACCGTCAGTTTTTGTGGATGTAACGGTGTCTCAACATACACTTGAGGATTATCATCACTCCAAATACGGCAGTTTTGTTTATTGACGTATCCATTCAACCAAAAGTAAGCATCATCGCTAAACAAAATTCGCTTATGAAAATTGGGATCAACGGCAATCTTGTTTTGGGCCCATTCACCGAATCTACGCCTTGCTAGGTGATCCTGTGGCTTCAATTCTTGCACGAATTGGATTTTGTAAGCACGCAAACCAAGATCTTTCCCCAAAATCTTCCATAAAGATTTTTAAAATAAATTTGCGCAATTTGGAAGCGTTGTTTAGGCGTCAGTCTATTCACGTTGAAATGCCAAACCAAACTAAAAATAAAAGCTGACAAAATGGCCGCCAGTTAAAATAGTGTTGCCAACTTAAAGTTCTATTACCTCTAAAAAAACACCCTTTACTTATTTTTATATTTATTTAGTTTTTGTTTTTTTTTTTTGTTTTTTTAGAGAAATACTTTGGCTTGGACGCTCCACCTTCAGCAACACCAGTCGTAACAGCGCCTACTCAAATGCCAGCACCTTCAGGAAAAGCGGCTATAGCTTCTTCTTCACCGACTTCAAATGCATCCCAGTCCGCAACTTCGTTACGTGCTTTAGTTAAAAATGATAATCCTGCCGTTGGTACAACTGGGCATAAGAAAAATCAAACGGTTGATAAGAAACTCCTCAAGAAGGTAAAAAAGAAATCAATGTCTGCAATGTTACCACCTAATATGCCCGGGGTGGTTCCGCCCATCCTCAACGATAAGGCACAGCGAAAAAGAATTAAAATGCTCCAGAAGTCCATGGCAAAGAATACCGCTAATGCAGCTAATGTCACTACTGGATCATACAAAAACAAGAATGGCAACAGTATTCCTCAAGGTTCTCAAGACAAATATCTTAAAAAGCAGTACAAACTGAAGCAAAAACAAATACGTCAACAACAAGCTCAAAAGCAAATGGAAGCCGCATTAAGTGCTGCTCCAAAGGTATTGGGTAATGGTAGAGGACAATCAGGAAATGCATGCATGCCCGGTGAAACGGGCAGTGGTAATAAGCCAAAAAAGGATTACTTTGTTGTTCCTCCTGCACCATTGCCAGAAGAATTACCTGCATCGGAATCGGAGGTGTCAAACCCATTTTTACCCATGCTACCGTTTCCCCCACCTAAAGGGTTATATCATCACAATTTATCCGGACCCCAGGACATAAAAGTCAATCCACCGATTGCACAGGTGCCACAGTCCACACTACATGGTACACTATCGCCAAAATATGATGAAATTAAGCTTAGTACTGAACCAGACAGGAGCAAATTGAATATCTTCAAAAAAATATCTGGTCGAAAGGAGCGTGCCGAAGCAGCTGCAACTGCGGCGACACATCAAATATCATCCACGACATCAATGCAACTTCCGCCGAACTCAGATGTCACAGCGGTCTCTTCCTCTTCAAACACCACGATATTTGGAGACGACCAAGTGATTAGTCTCCCATCGGGAACAACAATTACTCCTGCTCCACCTTCAGGTTCAGGTCGGCATGTATACGCCCCTCCGCCATCGGTGCCATCGGGCGATTTTGATTCTGTTATTTCAGTCGATGATGATGGTAGCATTCCCGAAGGCAGTGCAGTGCTCATGCAGCGTGGAGATCTTATGATTCACAAACCAAAGAAGCGTGGTCGTAAACCGGGAAGCAAAAATCAACCAAAAATACTTGGTTTGAATACAAAGAAAGCAAAGAAACTGAAGAAGTCTTTTTTTGGCCATCATTCCAACTCAAATCTGTTGGAACCATTAAATCTTTCCAATAGTTCAATTGCTAACATAGCTAATATTCCGTTGGGCATTGCCAGTACGTTTCCCATTGATCCAGAGGCTGCATTAAAATTAAAGAAAGACCGAAAGAAGGCAAAATTGGCCAAAGATACTAACTTCATTCGTAGCACCGGCAAATCTCCCAGTTCAAGGAATCTTGCTCCAACAAAAGAAGAATTTGCTTCCATTAATCAAAAGCTCATGATGATGGATACAGTGCTGCAGCCTGCACCCCCACTACCAAATAGCACACATTCGCCGACGACTAGTAGAACTGGTCGATCGAATTCACCATCCTTCGGGGTGGCAGGTTCATTTCCGGTAGATCCAGAACCCGTGATTAAAATGAAAAAAGAGCGAAAAAAGACCAAACAAGTCAAAGAGCAAAAGCAACTACTGCACCAAGGAGCACAGCCATTATCGAGCACATCTCAGACCAATAAAACGCCCACAAGTATAGGCCGAAAGAGCCCGTCGCTGTATAATGCCCCAAATTTCCCAAATATTCCCGGCATGGGTGGCCTTCCCATATTTCCATTCTATCCATTTCCTCGTCCCGGATTGATTCCATCGCACAACCTTTTCTCTCAGATGCCAAATATGCAAAATAATGCTCTGTTCATGCCACAGCTTATGGGATTTAGACCACTAAACCCTCCAATTAGGTCTACTTTAAAAGATGAAAAGGAACTAACACCACCGCTCCTTCAGTCCGCGGAAGGGAACTACAGCAAGGTTGCTCCTCTAGTTGCAGATACTACGAAGTTGGAGCTCCCACCAGCTGTTCACACTGCTACGTCTAGTCCCGGAGTGCCTGGCAGTAAGCAAAAAACTTCATCAAGCAGCTCTGCAACATCAACAAAGACACGCCTATCTCCTTCGGGCCAGGCTTTCACACCAGAATCCAATATTGGACCATCGACACCTTCAACAGCTGGAAACCCACTACACTTTGCGGACTTTCGCAAGAAGGTTGAAGATCATAGCTCATCAGCGGCGATTTCTTCTTCTTCCGGCAACAACATAAATATTTTGAAGAATTTCGAAGGAACTATCGAAGTATCTTCAGATGATTCCGTTCAAGGTGATGTAAGTAATAAACCTTCGTCGTTGACACAACGTTCCCTCGCACCGACAGCTGTAGTATCGTCCACCTCAGGCGTGCGTCGTCAGTCACTTGTAAGCAATGATTTTGCAGCAAATGACGACGTCAACGTTGTCGAGGACTCAGACAATTCACCAGCAGAGCGTCGAAACAAGGAGCATAAAAAGAATAAGAAACTTGGCAAGCTGTGCAAAAGGCAAAACACATTAAGTGGATTACCCGAGGCAAAAAATCCGAGACTAGAAACCGCTACTGGTTTCGACGAGGATATCACTTCGATGCAAGTAGACGTGACGTCAGAAGCGGATAAGAAAAATAACGAATCAGCAAGCTCATTTGAATACGGAGGTATGCTTTCTGACCTACGCAAGGATCATAAAAAGATGAAAAAACTTATAAAAGAAGGTAAACTCAAGAAGAAAAAGGACAAAAAGGACAAGAATAAGGATCGAGGTGATAAAATGATTAAGAGTGAAAAGTCTGAAAAACGCAAGGAAGAAAAGAAGGACAAAGATAAATTAAAGAAACTGAAAAAAGAAAAGAAACGAGAAAAGCAGGTAATTACTAAATTGTTTTTTTTTTTGTTTTTGTTTCCTAAGACCCGTTTTACACGCACCGTTTTTTGTCGTACGACACTTCTTAATTCTCTTTTGGGCACTTACGGTGCTCTTATGCGTCCATTGTTTTCACTCTTGTGTCCAACTATCTTTGTTTCCATTTTTTCTCATTCGTCGTTCGCGGTGGTAGCTGCATTTGCGAAGCGCAGACCGCACACAATTCGAAAATATAGCAAATGCAGATGTCTAGCATGATCGAGTACGGTTTAAGAATAAGGCCAGCCGCACATTGGATACGATTTCGTACGAATTTCTCTCATGCGAACATGTACGAATACGCACGAACAATCCCGACCTTCCAAATACTATGGGAGCGCGCACACTGGATGCGAGTTCGTCGTACATATACGTACGTGTAGTTCCGACGTCCGAATACAATCCCAACTTGTTGGGATTTTCAAACACGTTCGTGCGTTGAAACATTAAAACTAGATGTTTATGGACACAAAAGGGGGTATGGGACACGGGGCACGGGCACTGTCAATTTAACTGAAAAAATCGTAGGTATTCAGTATGTGCTGTGCACATAGCAACGACCATATTCACACGTTTACGTACGGTTCAAATTCGCATCCAATGTGCGGCTAGCCTAAATTAACGCTAAAATTGTCGAAAGACAGCGAAAAGAGAACACAAGAATCGGATGGAAATTCACGGCCCATCCGTGTTCGGCACATTCTCGGGTCGTAAGACAAAAATCGGTGCCTGTAAAACGGGTATAAATTATTTTTCATAAATATGTACGCATTTTTTTTAGCGCACTGATATTGAAGTAACAGCAGTAAAATATACATCATCCGGGGAAGGTGCAGCCTCTGCATCAGATGTATCCGTTGTACCGAAACTGACACTAAAATTGGGTCAGTCTAGTCAATCTCCAACACCATCAGACATAAATGAGCCTCGGAAAGCAAGCATAAAATCGACTAACAGTACAGGAGGTGGAAAATCCGGAAGACCTACTGCATTTATTGGCAGAGAATCATCACCAGAGTTGGCGCGAATATCACCTCTAGTCACACGTCCGCCAAAACAAAAATCTGGATGTAAGTAATCATTGAAATGTTGAAAGAAAAATGTATCGCAGTAGTCACGCAAATTTTTAACATCTGACATTATCAGACGCATCAAAAGTTAATGCGTCGTTGAAATTTCATCGTCTTTTAGATCCTATGATGATATCCCCCATCAGTACTGATTTTAATTTATTGATCTTTCCTGTTTCATTGTGCAGTATTACATCGTACTGCTTAAAAGCAGTGGATTTTGTGGATGTTAGTGGTACGATTTATTAGGACGAATATTTTCCATTAGTTTATAATGCACGGATCACGGAAGTTCCTAAATCGTTGTTGTTTATGTAAAAATTCGAAGGACTACAGTGTGTGACAATTAAGAGTCATTTATGAAACCTTGTCTCGAAATCCAATAGTTTCTAACTAGTTTTACGCCACAATTCCATGTTGGATAACATTTGCAGCCGACAAACCCATTAGTCTTTCGTCATTCCTCCTAAAGACTATAAAACGACTGATCGAAATCCATCTACGCAAAAGCATTGATACGAAGCTTCTATCTACTGCTTAACATGCTTTCTCTATCAAATCCGTGGATACGCTAACATGTTCCATCCCTCCGTTGAAGGTGCGCTTTCAACAACGTTGAGGCATCTGCAATTGCCAGCTCTGAACGTGAACACCTCACTTAGAGAGTTGATTAACTTGGTGCTCAATAGCCGGGTTATCAACTCTAATCTGAGAGGGGCGTCTGCCAGAAGATCAGTCAGTTGGCTAGGTGGCGTCCTATCTCCTCTTTTCTGGAACTTAGTGGTCAATCAACTGCTGACATGCCTGGAAGCGGAGGGCTACAACGTGATTGCATATGCGGATGATGTTGTTATTGCCGTGTCAGGAAAGTATTCAAACACCTTAAATGAACTCTTACAACACTCTCTCCACACGCTAGTAAAATAAGCGAACCAATGTGGACTGGGAACCCTCACAAGACTGAACTTGTTCTCTTCTTTAGGAAGTATTAAATTCCGCTCCATCTATAAACGGCATAAGCCTGACTTTCTCCAAGGAAGCTAAATACTTGGGTCTTATTCTAGACAGGAAGCTAAGCTGGAAGTCTAATATACAAGAAAGAGTTAAAAAAGCAACCATAGCTATTTTCTCTTGCAAAAGAACAATAGGAAACAAATGGGCCTACAACTTAGCACCACTCACCATTCACTGGCCATATATTTCGGTCATAAGGCCGGTACTTACGTACGGTGTGGTTGTCTGGTAGACTGCCTTAGATAAAGTGACACATCGCGATAAACTAGGCAAAGACCAAAGAACCGCATGCTTGTGTATCAGGCAAGCTCTTCGCACCACACCTTCTGCTGCACTTGATATCCTGTTTCACCCGACACCCATCGATATTTTTAGCAAACAAACGGCGGCATCTGCAGCCGTTCGTCTGAAAGCAACTTTTCAATGGACCAGCAAAACAACTGGCCATGCTGCTATCTTAAATACGTTTAAGACTCTCCCGATAAACATCAACTACACCTTACCACAACTACAGTTTGATAAAAACTTCCAAGTTACCATCCCCAATAGGTCCTTCTGGGAGGAGGGAACATTCTTGGATGATGAGGCGATTCATTTCTTCACAGATGGATCAAAAACGGCGGATGGTGTAGGTGGTGGTGTTTTTTTTGATAGACTAAATCTAAGTCTCTTCTTTCGTCTCCCAAATCACTGCAGCGTTTTTCAGGCGGAAATAATGGCAATAAACGAAGTTTTATCCTGGCTAAAAGAAAACGTGAAATCCGCTAAAGATATCCGCATCTTCTCGGATAGTCAGGCTGCAATTAAGCGCCTTGAATCGGTCTCTATAACCTCTACTACAGCCCTAGACAATCGCACGTCTCTCAGAGAGATGGCGGAGCAGTTCAACATTCATTTCTGCCGAGGCACAGAGACATTCCAGGTGACTGTCAGCACCACAATAGGTGTCACTATGGGACACTGCCTTATAGGAATGCAACAAGGCTTGGCGTACTCTCAAACGATTTTTGTAGAAGCTGTTTGAACGAGGAGGAGGAGGAGACATACCCGTTTTCTTGAAAATAATACACTGAAGTGTAGAGCAACTTATGGGCACTATGGCCCCTATTGTAAGTGTCGATAGTTGATCGTTGGTCGACAACAGTCGATCGATTGACAACTGTGATTGTCGATTGCGATTGATATTTGTCGAATTGACAGTCGTTTAGGCCCGAAACACACATACGATTGTTTAGTCGCAAAAAATGAAGCATACACATTTCAATATGGATGCGCGCACATAAAATCCAAAATTATGTGCGCGAATTCTCATTGAAATGTGTGTGTTTAATTTTTTGCGACTAACCAATCGCGCGATTGAAATTGCGTGTGTGTTTCGGGCCTTAGTCGATTACAAATGTCTGGTCGAAGCTTTCTCTTGGAAGTGAAAAAATGTTGTGCGTAAGAATAGCTAAAATCAATCGACAATTGTCGTGACGATCGCTGATCGACAATCACAATAAGGGCCTATCTTTTCCTTCTTGATCCTCCATTCACCTGCTGTAGATTGTAGATTGTAGGGGGGAGGTGGTATATTAAACCTCAGATCACTGCGGCCGCAAGTGGGCCTATTGTGAGCCATTTATAGCTCATCCATGATGACGCAGTTTGTTATAAAGACGGCTAGCTCTTTGGGTGTGCTGGCAGCTATGTCCGCTGCTTTGAAGTGCGTTCTGCTGTTTCTGCGTCCTCGTTGCACAGTCTGCGAGTGTTGTCTTGTGCTATACCCATGCTCATCAGGTGTTTTTTGACTCGACAGTGTACTGTCTGTGCTCTAAGGAAGCCAATGGAATCTGACTTCTACTTAATTGTAGTAGTTGTTTCGTTTTCGTTCCCTGACTCACGTCCCTGCTCTTCGGCCTTGGAACTGTAGCGGCAACGTATGCTAAACACATTAAATTCAGATCTTGACAGCATTATAAAATGGGGTACAACCAATAGAGTGGAATTTAATGCTTCCAAAACACAATGCTGCCTTCTATCATTAAAGCGAAACCTGAACACTCGCCCATCATCCGTGAATGGCACTTGTATCGATGAAACCGAACCACTTTCCATACTCGGTATGTGTGTCAAAAATAAACTCCGTTGGAATGATCACATATATGAAGTCGCCAAAAATGCAGCGAAATGTCTAGGTTTCTTAAATCGATGTAAGAAGTACTTTACACCCACCGACTTAGCTTCAATATACAATGCCTTTATTTGGCCTAAGCTTGAGTACAACGCTCGTATCTGGTCAGGTGCACCAAAAACTTCATTGCACCTACTAGATATAATTTAGAAGCGCGCGATAAAACTTATAGGTGATAGAAATTTATAGCGAAGTCTATCAACCCGCTCCAACACCGGAGAAATGTTTCTTGCCTTTCTTTATTTTATCAGTTCACCCTTAAACCCATCTCATTACAACCCACAATTGTTTAAAACCAAAGTGCATCAGTACCTCTTCTCTATCCTTCCTATTAACCCTTCCACTCTTGCTGTGCATTAGCAATTTATGGGAACTTAAACCCCTTGAGCACTAGTGAATTATAAAACAAAAAACTCTTATGGTCGTCCACTACATAAAAAACGTATCAAACAGTATTTAATCTTTGCAAAAACCTTATGCTTACTTTTTTTTTAATAGTCGACGATGCTGTAAGCTCTAGCAGTATGGGAAATGTAAGTTCTGCCACTGGGACCTCTACCGGAACTGGACAAGCAACTTTAGCTCCACACCCAGCACCATCTTTATCAGCATCACTCAACATCCTTGTCGATTCAGTGATTGATATTGACAGCAATAGTGGCGGACCAACCACTTCCCTTCTGCCGGCATCGGCAACCATTTTAGGAGGGCTTGGAATGAATACAACTACTAGCAGTTCACCTGGCAGTAATATGGCCGTAGCTAGTAGCACAAGTACAATGCCTGCTGCTGTACATAGCGGAGTTACTCAACACAACCAGCAACCAACATCACATCAGTACATACCATCGAGTAAACATTCTACTGCTGTACCATTAATTTCTGAGGCGAATAGACCATCTTCTTATATTGTGAGTATAAATGCATGTGATTATTGCTTTAATATTTAAATTTTGTTCTTAAGTTTTAAACCTTTGATTGAATTGGATTTCAATTACTAGATTTTTTTTTATTCGCTTGGAGTGATGTGTATCATCTAAATTTACTGCTCCAAGTGAAGTATCTCTAGCTTTCTTTTTATTTAGAATATTTAATTCAAATCGAAGACGAAGGACGGAAAAGTAGTAGGTACCATCAGCATCACCAATTGGCTTTGCACGATGCTTGTCACCAGAAATATCAATTCCACTCTCGGACACAGTTCAATAAGAAAATCGGTTACTAGAGGCACTCCCCAGGGAGGGGTTATATCTCCTCTTCTCTGGGTTCTTGTCATAGACGATATTCTTAGTAACGCAGGGTTTAGCGTAACCGCTTATGCGGATGATGTGGCGATTTTAGTTCGGGGCAAATTCTTGAACACATTGAGTGAAACCATGGAATCAGCCCTCAACAAGCTCAGAAAGTGGGCTGAAGGGTGTGGACTTCGTGTCAACCCGGAAAAGACAGAACTAGTACTTTTTAGTACAAAATACAAGATACCACCCTTCAAACTACCCAGGATTAGTGGAGTGGAGCTTTCCCTTTCGGATAGCGCAAGATATCTTGGTATAGTCCTAGATAAAAAATTGAATTGGAAACTTAACGTTCAGGAAAGAGTCCGAAGTCCGAGTCTTCGTCTGTAAGAGAACAGCAGGAAAAAAATGGGGATTGAGTCCAACAATGATGCACTGGTTATACATCATGGTGGTTAGACCCATCCTTACCTATGGGGCTCTTGTTTGGTGGAAAGCCACAAAGAAGTTATATATACGGGATATGTTGACCAGGGTACAAAGAACAGCCGGCACTGCCATCACTGGTGCTTTACGCACCACACCCACAGCTGCACTTGAGGCGTTCATGTATCTTTTACCCCTGGACCTACAAATAAAACTGCAAGCAGGCAATAGTGCGCTTCGGCTAACTAACGCAGGGTTTTTCAAAACAAGACAGGTAGGACATAGCTCCATACTAATGGAATCTATCTCCAACATCCCGGACAAAACGGATGAAAGTTTGGGGGAAATTGACTTCGATACTCCGTACGAAGTACAATACCCAGTTAGGGAGGACTGGCAAAAGAATGAGGTATCGAAGGACAATGAAATCTCGATTTATACGGATGGCTCCAAAACTAAGGAGGGTACAGGATCAGGTATTTACTCTAGGGATATAGACCTACACGTGTCATTACGACTTCCGGATACATGCAGTGTGTTCCAGGCAGAGGTTCTGGCCGTGCTCAAAGCCGCGGATCTACTTGATATGGGATCAATATCCAACAAGAATATCGCTATCTACATTGATAGTCAGGCTGCGCTAAAGGCGCTAGAGTCCTTCATCATCAAATCTGAACTAGTCAGGAGCTGCCGCACAATGTTCAGAGCATTATGCGCGCAGAACCAGGTCAGATTGTGTTGGGTACCCGGACACTGCGATATAGAGGGTAACGAACGGGCTGATGTTCTGGCGAAAATTGGAGCTGAGCTTCCACCTAATGAAACAATTGAGGGCATTAGACCACCAATAGCCGTGGCCAAGAGAATTATTCTCGAGGATATCAAAAATAGGGCAGATCAGAGATGGTTCAATATAGAAGGGCACAGGGTCTCAAAGGCTCTGTGGCCTAAGCTAGATAGGAAAAAATCTTTAGAATTACTAAAGCTCAGCAGATTAAGGCTAAGAATGACAATAGGGATACTCTCCGGGCATTGTCTTCTAAGGAAGCACGCTCAGAGATTAGGTCTAACAGATACAGACATGTGCAGGTATTGCGAAGACTTACAGGCCACAGAGGATATTACCCATCTCCTCTGTGAATGTCAAGCTATTGCTCGGTACAGGAGGAAATACCTTGGTAGGTACTTCTTCGACAATTTGGAAGAGGTCGTCCTCGCGAACAAAATTGAGGCAATTTTCAGGTTCTGTAGGGAAATTAATTGTTTGGGCGAAGTGGTTTAGGTTATTTGACCGTTATGGTTCCCCAGGGATGGCGATGGGTCCAATATGGTGCCTAGTCCTATGTGATGAACTCACACCCTATTCAACCTAGGGGTAGCTACAAGCATTAGCCTTCTAGGTTTAAACTCTTGACCAAACAAATGGTCGAACTGAAGACGAATTGGACAACGAAACCATTGACTCTGACTAAATTTAAAATATTAAAATATTCATTCATTCATATTTACAATGTAATAGTTACTCTTTATGTGGGGGCAGTGGCTCAGTGGTTAGTGTGCTGGACTACTGTGCAAGGAGCACCAGGTTAGATCCACGAACTTAAGGTTTTTTCACTAGGTCACATCTCGCGAACTTCTGACAAATATCGGAGAGTCTAAGCAATACCATGTAAAAGCTTGTCAATTCACCCGTTTGGAATCGGCATAAAGTAGTAGCTCCCTTTCATTCATCTCTAAAATAAAATCTCACACAAACGAATAGTTGTGAGAAGCTCGGGTGCCTATACGGACCTGTTGCGCTAACTACTTAATCTATTTTTCAAGTTACGATATTATTCTTATATTAGATTTCGAAGAAAAAACTATCCTGTATTCTATACTGTATTCGGAAAAATAAATCCTGTGAAATGCAAAATTTTCTTTGAATTTTCCTGTTTTTCCTTAAAAAATAAATGGCATGCTTACTTATACTAATAGTCCAGTCATTTTAGCATAAAAAAGGGGTAAATCTCGGAATGAGAGATAATAAGCTGAATTTTTGTATATACCTTAATTTTGCCGTTCTAAGTTATTCAATCTATTAATCTATTAAGGGATGCGTCGTAAGTTATTCAAGGTCAAAGGTCAACAAAATCTGTTTTTCGCGATTATCTCAGTATCTATTGCTCCGTAGATGTTAACATCTACTACAAAATTGTAGAACATCGAATTTGCAACAAATTTTGTTATAGCTATTTTTTTCATGCGCTCAACCGTTTTTGAAATAGAGGGCGGTGAGCGCGTAACGCTCAGCCATACGTGGTAGATTTTACTTTACTGCCTGTTCGAAAAAATGGGCAGTTTTTCTATTTAGGTTAGGTTAAAAAGGGGTATGAGATGTCTCATACAACACTAGGCACCATAAGGGCCCATCGCGATCCCTAGGGGGAGCCAATTGCAGTGACCTACAATGGAAAAGCACCTAAACACTTGCCCTTGAGAAAGCCCCAATTTCCCTGCAAAAACCAAGTAGTCCCTTGAAGTTGGTATTGTCTATCTCCCCTAAATGTTGGAAGAAGTACCTGCCCAAAAATTTTCTTCTACTGCGACATATTGCCTCACATTCGCACAGTATATGTGTTATGTCCTCTTCGGCTTGCAGGTCATTGCAGAATCTGCAAGTGTCCGAGTCTGCTAGCCCTAGTCTTTTGGCATGTTTTCTAAGAAGACAGTGCCCTGATAATATGCCGATCAGTGTCCTAAGCTGTTCCTTGCCTAGTTTGAGGATTTACCTAGATCTTTTACGGTCGTATTGCGGCCAAGTGCCTTAGATACTGCGTGACCAGTGAGTACCTCCCACCTCCGGTCGGCTTCCTTATTTATTTTATTCCTAATATCGCTTTTTATGATACAAGGAGGTGGTTTAATATCCACATCTCCTCCGTCTTGCAATTCCCCGCCTATCCTCGCAAGCTCATCCGCTTGCTCATTTCCAGCTATACCGCAGTGTCCTGGTACCCAGCACAGTCTCACTCGGTTCTGACTGCATAATGCCTTAAGCATTGTGCGACAGGTCCTGACTAATTCAGAATTGATGTTAGTAGATTCCAGTGCCTTGAGTGCAGCCTGGCTATCGATGTAGATGGCTATATCCTTTCCAGATATAGATCACATCCGCATTAGCTCTGCCGCTTTCAGAACAGCCAGAACTTCTGATTGGAAGACACTGCTTGTATCCGGTAGTCGTATAGACACTTTTAGATCTGGATCTAGGCAATAGATTCCAGCACCCGTACCTTCCGCTGTTTTTGAGCCGTCCGTGTAGACCGCTATTTCGCAGTGCTTAATTACTTTTTCCCTTTGCCATTCATATCTTTCCGGGTATGACACTTCGTACGGAGTGTCGAAGTCGACCAAAGGGTGTATTTCATCAGTTTGCACCTGTACACCCGGGAGTAACTCCGCTAGTATTGTACAGTGTCCAAAACTGCCCTCTCTAAAGTAGCCCAAGGTTGTGAGCCGTAGCGCACTATTCCCCGCAAGTTGCTTTATGTGCAACTCAAGTGGCGTAAGGTGTAGAAAGGTGTCCAGCGCTGCCGTAGGGGTGCTGCGAAGTGCACCCGTTATTGTTACGTTGGAACCTCTCTGCACCGACGCTAGTTTGCCGATTGTTGTTTTCTTCTTTGTCGCCGTCCACCATACTAGTGCGCCATATGTAAGTATGGGTCTAACCACTACTGTATATAGCCAGTGCACCATAGCTGGTTTTAGGCCCCAAGTCCTGCCTACTATTTTCTTACAAATGAAAAGAGCGTTATACGCCCTTCTAATTCTTTCCTCTACATTTGCATTCCAGTTCAGTTTCCTGTCCAGAATAACCCCAAGATACTTTGCCTTGTCAGACAGAGGCAATTCCACTCCTTCCAGTTTAGGGAGGTTAAAGTGTGGTATCTTGTGCTTTCTGGTGAAGAGTACCAGTTCCGTTTTGGAGGGGTTGACGTTAAGTCCACAGCCCTTTGCCCATAAATTGACTTTTCTTAAGGCACTGTCCATAATCTCACTTAGAGTGTTTAAAAACTTTCCCTGAATGATAATAACTAGGTCATCAGCATATGCGCTGGCACCTATTCCCCCGGAGCTCAGTTTCTTCAAAATGTCATCCATAACAAGCACCCAAAGGAGAGGTGAAAGGACTCCCCCCTGTGGTGTTCCCCTGGTCACCGACATTCTAATGGAACTTTGTCCCAGGGAGCAGTTTATTTTCCTACTCGCAAGCATGTTGCAGACCCAAAAAACTATGCTGTGCTCAATGTTCATATTTGACATGGCACGCTTTATAGCCTTGCCCTCTACGTTATTAAAAGCACCCTCAATGTCCAGAAAAGCTGCAAGAGCAAACTCACCCAAGTGCAAGCTTCTTTCTATCTTCCCTACTACATTATGCAGAGCTGTTTCTACTGACTTTCCCTTCATGTATGCATGTTGCGATTCGCTTAAGAATTCTTTATTACATTTGCTCCTGATATGAACTTCTAATAGCCGCTCTAGGGTTTTTAGCATAAAAGATGACAGACTGATTGGTCTGAAATTCTTGGCTGCTGTATGTCCCTGCCTGCCAGCTTTGGGAATGAAAACCACCTTCACTTCCCGCCATGCTGCTGGTATGTACCCTAATTTCAGACTCTGTCTTAGAATCTCCGTAATTTTTCGTATCGCCCTCTCAGGTGCTTTTTGCAGCATGATCGGCAAAATTCCATCTGGGCCAGAGGATTTATACGGTTTGAAGGACTGTAAAGCCCACCGCACTGTTTTCCTGTTTATGAGATCAACTATCTCCCCCCTCGTAAGAGGGTCACAGTTGATATCCGTACGACCTTGCAGCTCAGAATCCTCTGGGATAGTAGCCCCGGGAAAATGAGATTCCACCAGGGTTACCAGAACCTCCTGACTGCTTTCGGCCCAGTTACCGTCTTTCTTTTTGAGGTAGCTAGGCACACTTGCCTCTTTTGAGAGTACTTTGCGTAGTCTCGAAGCCTTATCTGTATCCGAGATTGATTCGCAGAAAAGTTTCCACGAAACTCGTTTGGATTTCCTGATTAAGTATTTGAATTGCCTTTTGCTTTCGGCATACTCATTCCATGTGGTATCATCCCTGACCAACTTTGCCCTATTGTAGAGTTTCCTTACTTCTTTTTGTTTCAGCCCTATCTCCCTATTCCACCATTTCGGCTGTACCCTTTTTGGTGTCTTGTTTTCCGGGCACACCTTTTCAAAAGCCGTTGTCAGTGTTTTGTTTATCAGCTCAACCGCCCTATCCAAGTCCTTGGCAGTATTGCCAGGACCGAGCTGGGTGTCAAGATGCTGATTTACCACTACCGCATATTTAGCCCAATCTGCTTTTTTAGGATTCCTGTGAAAACTACATGCCCTACTATGGAAGCTGACTTTGAAGCGTATCCATCGACGATCTGACATGGACGCTTCTTCCTATTTTTTTACTTTTTTTCTATTTAATACGATTGATTTTAATGCACTGAGCTCAAATCTGCAAAAAAAAAATGTGGCGCTCTATTACCGTTTTGGGCGTGGTACGCCTCCAAAGTTCCAAAAATACCATATGAAATAGTACCAAAATTTCAAGAACGGAATGTCCAATTTTTCTAAAATTAATAGTTTTGTATTCACAAAATGTGCAGTTAACTAATAAAAAAAAGTGTTATCAAAATGGGATAATAAAAACCGGTGAAATAATGTACAGTGGCCGGCATAAGTATTTTGACAAAACTAAAGTTAATTCTGCTCATAATTTGAACTTACTTCATGTAAATTTTGGCATCAATGGAAAGGTCATTTAAATTCCGTTTGAATGATACAAAACTTTCCTTAACCGATTAATTACCCATTGAAAATTTGGAACTTTTGTAAAAGTCTACTTTTTTTACTTTTTTCCTCGGTTCAAAAAAAAAATATTTTGATGCAAAAAGTTTCTTCAAACAATTCTCATAGTGACTGAAAAAAAAATTTTTCAAAAATCTCTTTGCTAATATTTTTTATGATTTTTTGAATGGGATGATCTCAGAAAAATTTTGTATGAAAAGGAGGAAAAAGTGACTAAAATAGTCATTTTTAGCAATTTTCAAAAAATCATAAAAAATATTAGCGAAGAGATTTTTGAAAAATTTTTTTTGCAGTCACTATTAAAATGGTTTGGAGAAACTTTTTGCATCAAAACATTTTTTTTTTGATACCGAGGAAAAAAAGTCAAAAAAGTAGACCTTGACAAAAATTCTAAATTCTAAAATTTTTAAATGGGTACTTAATGGGTTAAGGAAAGTTTTGTATCATTCAAACGGAATTTAAATGACCTTTCTATTGATGCCAAAATTTACATGAAGTAACTTTTAAATTATGAGCAGAATTAACTTTAGTTTTGTCAAAATACTTATGCCGGCCACTGTAATTTTGGTATGTATTTATGGAACATTTGGGGGTATGCCACGCCCAAACGGTAAGAGAACGCTACATTTTTTGCAGATTTAAGCTCAGTGCATTAAAATCAATAGGATTAAATAAAAAAAAAAGTATTTTTTTTTTGCATGGACATAAAAAGTAAAATCTACCACGTTGCACGCTCACCGCCCTCTATCTCAAAAACGGTTGAGCGCATGAAAAAAATAGTTATAACAAAATTTGTTGCAAGTTCTACAATTTTGTAGTAGATGTTAACATCATCGGAGCAATAGAAACTGAGATAATCGCGAAAAACAGATTTTGTTGACCTTTGACCTTGAATAACTTACGACGCAGACACGAGATTTTATGTGACTTTTGAGAGAACATTTAGAACGGCAACATTAAGGTATATACAAAAATTTAGCTTATTATCTCTCATTCCGAGGTTAAACGCTAAAATGATTGGACTATAAAGGGGCCTGCTATTTTGGTGCCTCTAACCTACTTCGGGAATGTGAGACAACCTTTGATGCCAATCACAGTGATACGTGATATCACCTATGCTGCGAAATACAACTAACAACTCAATAACTTTTCTTGCAAGCCAATTTTCGGCAACGAATCCGCATCCAATAACATGGTCATCTTTCAAGCCGGCCGTAATGAGTATATCTGCTAGGTTCCACATTTCACTTTCACTCGAAATGAAATCGAAAATGAGTTTTTGTGTTCTACGTTTCACTGTATTCGATCTCGATTTCAAAATTTTCGGAACTGAGACGAAGTGAAATTGTGATCTCGAAAAAATTTCGTAGTTTCCGAATCGCTCGAAATGCAGAACACTCAGAACGAATTCATTCGATTTGCAATTTCGATTTCACTCGATTTCTGGAACCTAGCTGTATGTATCTTTTTTTTATATAATAATTAAAATGTTTTTGAGTAGCACCTCGGAAATAGAACTGCAAGCCTGACTAGGCCTGCAAAAAATCCTCGCAGTAAGATCAGCTTAATTATGGCCAGAATATTAAGAAACGTGTTGGTTTTAGGTTTAAATATTATTAGATAAAATAAGGAAATAATGAAAAAAAAAAAATTATGTTAATTAATGAAATAAGAATACTAGGGCTCTCGTATCTTTAATTAATTATTATCTACTGATTTTTTAATAAAATGTTTAACATTGTATTTTCTTTTTCTCATTTGAATACGTCCACAAAGGATGCTGAAGGCAATCGCGTCTGGATATGTCCAGCATGCGGTAAAGTAGATGATGGCTCGGCAATGATCGGCTGCGATGGATGCGATGCATGGTACCATTGGTAAGTGAAATTTTATTAAAAATGGAAATCACACTGTAATCTATTAGAAATAAGCCCGAAACACACATGCGATTGCAATCAAATGTGAACCAAATGGGACAGCCATAAGCGATGGTCGGCCTTATAAGGGCCACGTAGCATATGACCTTTACTCTGGAATCAAGTTTACTGCTGCGAAACAGTCTTCTTGTCAGAGAATAGGCCTTCTTGGCTTTTGTCCAATAATGGCTAATTTTCGCCAGTTTTTTCTGGTATCCCTAAAGGACCTAGCCAATGGAGTTCTGAACAGGATTGTTTCCAATTTTTGGAAATTGATTTTCAATTTCCAATCATCGCCATACCTCTTAATTTGTTTGAAGTCACGCTGCAAAAGGATGTTGATGACACCGACTTTTGGACCTGATCTGTACGCCACTAAATTATATGCGTACGCTATGGCATGCCTGAGAGAACCCACCAGATCACTCGTGTAAATATTAAACATGATGGGAGAGTTCACCGCTCCCTGTTGTAAGCCGTTTTTAATTTCAAAGACTTTGCTCGAAGTCACGTTGCCAGCTTTGACAACGAACTTCTTTCCCATAAGCATGTCATAAATCATATATAGCAATGGTATTTGCATACCCAACCTAGTCAGCTCATAGAAGAGCCCCTCCAACCATACGGTGTCGAAGGCCTTCTCAAAGTCGACCAGGCAGGCACCCGTGCATTGGTTCTTGCTTTTGTGCCACTGAATTTCGGGCATCAATTTCGACGCGGCATGAATCGTTTCATGCCCCGCTCTAAAACCAAACTGATTATCCGGAATAATCTTATTCAGCCACTTCAAAAGAGCTCTATTAACGACGATCAAAATTTCCTTAACACCGCGTCTCCATGAGCAATTTTTTATAGAATGCCATATGTCATTTCTCATAGAAAGAAATAACTATAGTATGCAATAAAATGTAGGGTGGGCATTTCATAGCTTACTATTTCCATAGCCATCCCACGAAATCACCTGCGTCACAACAAAAAAGTACACCCCATAGAATACTGTTGCATTCGGCTGGGATTCGAAAAGATAAAACACTATTCTGTTTACTTAACTTGAACAAATCACTTTTATTTATAAGACCAATATCACTTAAAACAACTTTTCCACTTATTAGAATCTTTCCACCATTGACATACTATACATGGACTGCTAGCAGCCAATTTTTCGTTGAAGCAAAAGCTCTTTTGGTTCATCGAGCAATTCGTGCGATTTGGTTTGTGTCGAGGTTTGTGTGCTGAGTGTGCCATACTGCCATCTGTTATAGATCTTCATCATCATCATCATCATCATCATTTTCAATGATCCGCTTGTCCATTAAGTGGGTCGCGGGTGTAGGTTGCTCAAGTGGACCCTCCATAGCTCTCGATCCTCCGCCATCGACTCTAAATCATCAAGGGCAATCCCCATACGGGTAGAGGAGAGATTATGAATTTGATCTAACCATCTCATCCTGGGTCTACCTAGGGGACGCCTGCCCGATGGTACGGATTCCATAGCACGTCGTGGAATCCTGGTCGGGGACATGCGTTTAACATGACCAAACCACCGAAGCATGGATCGCTTCGTCCGGAGAAGTAGCTGCTCGACATTGAGTTCCTCACGTATTCTGGTATTTCTGATGCGATCTCTACGGGTCACACCAGCAATACTACGGAGAAATCTCATTTCGGCAGCTTGTATTCGCGATCTTATTCTTTCGGTCATTACCCAAACCTCATGACCATAGGTAAGAGTTGGAACAAACACCGAATTAAAGACTGACAACTTAGCTTTGACACCAAGTTCAGTCCTCCTGATAACAGAATGACCAAGCTGTCTCAAAATCGATCCAGCCTGACCAATCCTACAGGAAAACTCGGCATTGCTCCTTCCATCACTCGTGAATAAGACCCCGAGATACTTAAACTTCTCCACCTGTTTCAATGGGACTCCACTAACATGCAGAGTGCATTGAACAGGCGTTCTGGAGACGACCATCACTTCAGATTTGTTCACATTTACTTTCATCTCAGCTTCAACACAAACGGCTACAAACCGATCGAGTGCGCGCTGAAGTTCAGTCTGAGAGGACCCAAGGATGACCAAGTCATCAGCGAAGAGCAAATGACTTATCCTCAGATCTCCCAATTCGAAACGTTCTTCGCCAAGACTGCGCTGTAACATCCAGTCCATATAAGTAATGAAAAGGAGAGGCGACAAGACGCACCCCTGGCGAAGTCCAACACCCACGGTGAAAGGTATTGATTTAACGCCGTTTACCCGAACACAGCATTCACAGTTTGTGTAAAGAGATTGAATGGCTCTCAAGAGAGAACCATCAATTCCATACTGCTGTAATACACTCCAGAGTTTCCCTCGAGGGACTCGGTCATATGCTTTCTCCAAATCTACGAAGCAAGCGTAAACAGGTGTAGCATACTCCCAAGCCTTCTCAAGTACCATTCTGAGAGTGAATAACTGGTCGGTTGTGCTTCTGCCGGGACGAAAGCCGCACTGCTCATCTCCTAATCGTGCCTCGACCACAGCTCTACAACGCGTTTCCAGCACCTTGGCAAAGACTTTTCCGGGGAGACTTAAAAGTGATATACCCCTGTAATTGGAGCAATCCTTTTTATCCCCTTTCTTGAAAAGGGGCACAATCACCCCAATCTGCCAATCGCTGGGTGTTTCGCCGCATTCCCAGGCCACTTTAATGACACGAGAGAGCCATTTGACTCCCTCTTCACCTAAGGCCTTTAGCATTTCTGGCCGGATTTCATCCACTCCGGCAGATTTGCCAGCTTTTAGCGATTTGATCGCAAAAGTGACTTCCTCTACCGTGGGACTATTTTCCGCCCTGCTTAAGGCGATAGATGTTTCATCCTCAATGCCCTGGATTGGATTGAGCAATTCGGAAAAGTGCTCGCTCCATCTGCGCAAGATGTCCTCCTCATTAGAAAGAAGTGTACCATCTTTGGATTTGACTCCTTCGATAATGTTCCACTTCCTTCCTCTAAGACGGCGGATGGTCTGCCAGAACACCTTGCTTGCAGATCTGTGATCGCGGTCCAATTTTTCGCCGAACTCCTTCCAAGAATGTTCTTTGGCTGCTTTAACAGCCAATTTGCAAGTTCTTCGCGCCTCAATGTACCGGTTTCGAGAAGGAGAGTCCCCCAAGTGAATCCACACCTTGAAAGCCTTCTTCTTCTCTCTGATGGCTTCTTGAACTCCGGGCGTTTTAAACCACGCTGTTCTTTTCCCACCACCAGCCGCCACACCGAGCCGCTTCACTCCGCAAACATGTCCTGCAGAGGCAATAACTGCTGTTGAAAACAACTGCCATTCTTACTCTACATTCAATGGAACATTTGGAATTTGTTCAAACCTTTCAGATACCTGCCGTGCAAATTCCTCCCGTATCTCACCGTTCTGTAGCCCCTCCCACCGTATGCGCGTAACCATTCTTGGTTTACGCTTTGGCAGGATAGGTATTTAATCGTTGAGGTACAATTTGCACAACACCAGGTGGTGATCAGTTGACAGTTCAGCCCCTCTCAACACACGAACATCACAAACCATCCTTTTAATACACGATGGTACCACAAAGAAATCTATCAGCGATTTCTGCTGAAGACTTCGACGGTACCATGTGTATTTATGGATATCTTTATGTGGAAAGAAAGTGTTCATAATGGACATTCCATTTGAACAACAAAAGTCCAACAACTTCTCTCCGTTCGCGTTCTGATCGGGATCACCGTGTTTCCCAATCGCGCTGCCCCATGTCGAGAAATCCGCACCCACGTGAGCATTGAAATCACCCATCAGGATATAAGAATCCATATCTGCAACCTTTTCAAGGGCTGCATCAACTTCATCTAAGAAAGCTGCGTACCCCGACTCCGGATTCGGTGCATACACCTGCACTAGAGCCAGAGTTGATCTTTCAAGCTTAAGCTTTAAGATCGCAACTCTCCCTCCTAATGGTATCCACTCCAATACTCTGCCTGCCAGCCTGGGACTTGTGAGTATCCCCACTCCCGCCTGAGCAGACATTAAAGGTGCTACTCCCGACATGAAGAGTTTCCACCCATCTGCAAGGTCCACAGTTCCAGAACCCCTTTGCTTTGTTGAGGAAACACCAACTATATCTAGTCGATATTTAACAGCCTCCCCAACAAGCTCCAGGTCTTTTCCCGTGAGCGAAGAGATGTTCCACGTGCCTATCCTAAGTCGATGCCGTTGTCGAGTTGTCGAAAGTCCACTTATGCCCCTATTGGTGCATAGCGCATCCACCCTCTGACCCCCATAATGGTTTGCGAGACCATTGATAGGAAGCTCGTAGCCGTTTCGGGTTAAACCCGGCCGACTGCCGAGCGTGACAAGCCGACCACCAGACGCTCGCAAACTGCCACCCTCCAGGCCTGGCTCCAAAGGGCGCCCTATTTTGACAGGCTTGGCAATATCCGAAGCTCGCTTTCTTCGCTTTGTCATCATTGGGTGTGTGCTTCGTTAGCCATGTCTAGGTGAACCTAGACATGTTGCCCGCCCCCCACCACGGGGAGGTCAGCTACATGAGGGGGCTGTTATAGATCTTTTGAAATAATTTGAATAAGTCGTTATTTTCGCGCAGTTGCAATGTTTCTACAATGGATGGCACTGTGTTCTATGTAAAAAAAATAGCAAAGGCGCGCAGAGGTTGAAATCTCTTTCCTACTTTCGCCGCACTGAACCAAAAGGGCTAGTGCTTATGTTTGCTTCATTTTTCCTCGCAGGTTTGTATGAAACTGACATTTCACTAGCAGTCCATGTATAGTATGTCAATGCTTTCCACTTATTATCACTACCGATACTCTTTCGAACATTACATTTTTACATTAATTTTTTTTATTGAACTTTTATATATACAATTTGACTTAAGGCTAGTTTACAAGTGCTGATGAATAATTAATATTTTGTGTGTTGGCTCAACAACAGGGGCCCAACGGTTTACAATGATTTTTTTTTTTTTTACTCTTTCGAACTTTACTTCACACGGTTTAAAAACAAACTGCAGTCTCATCCCGTTTCGCAACCCTATTTATACTCCCACTAAAGCTTCTCGAATATTCCATACTCCAACCGGAACAATCGAGAATGTACTAGTTTCGTTTCAGACCATTCACCATTCGATGAGAAAGTCCCAAGGTTCGTTAAATAAGTTCATCTACTACTTTCCATTAGATGGCGCTGCGGTCAATAAGAGGAACTTTTCAATCCACACTACGCTTAAGGACCATTCACATGTGAGCGAACGAACGAATTGATAAAACGCGAATAAACCACTTTTTATGCATTTATAAACAGAAAATTCCACATTTTATTATTCCAAGATATCCTCCTCTTGGAATAAGGTTGAGTTCGAACGAATTTTTTATTCGCTACTTTGTGGAACGCGATTTAAATGATGTGGATTGTGAATAGACTGACAATTCGCGCCAGAGTGTTTTCGTTCGCGTCAAACAATTTGGATTTCTAAATTTCGTCATTTAAACTGTTAATAAACTTGTTTTCTTAATAAATTTTGATGGAATAATTAATTTTCCTCATCGTAGAGTAGTAAAATGTGCAATTTTCTGTTTATAAATGCATCAAAAGTGGTTTGTTCGCATTTCATCAATTCGTTCGTTCGCTCCCATGTGAATGGCCCTTTAGTGTCGTTTTAGTATCGGTATTCTATTCCTTGAACGCCTCCTCTCTCATTTATTTTACATTCCACATGAGTTCCACACCAACAACTGATAGTTGACAAGTAGGTAGGTATTTATGGCAGCAAAAGAGGGATTTTTTTTAGTAAATTGTTTAACACACGGAATTTAAAATCCAAACAAAACCAAACGAAAAAACTGTTGAACAGTCCTAGTGGTGCCGATATTAAAACAATTTAAATCAAGAAGACGAGGTTAATAAGCTGTTCGTCTTCTAAACTGTTGTAGGTATTTATGTTTTGTATTTTAAAGTTCCAGTCATTTTAAAACTGGCTTCGATATTGCGTTTTCTTGCGGTGTGGGGAATAATTTTAATTTGGGTTTTGCCCAACCAACCCTTAGTAAAATCCTAACAGAAATGTCTACCATTATCGAAGAATATGCCCAAAATGGATAAACATGCATTACACGGCAGAAAAATGGAATTGTGCAAGAATGATGTTTTATACCAAAAGGCTGGAATTTCATTTGATCGGGGTTTGTTATTTTCACCCTTAATAATGAGAATAATGAAATCACTGCATAAATATAAACAATTACCAAAACTCACATGTTTTTTTCATAAATTTGCATCCTAGTCGTTTAAGAATTTGTAATCGACAATAATCGGCGTTTTATGAGTCGTTTTGTGCAACTAAAACGACAGTCAAAATGCGAAAAACTGCGTAGAGCTTGCGTTCCACATTACTTAAACGCCATATGTCGTTAAACGACATAAAACGCCTAGAAACACGCCACATGTAATACCGATTTCAAAAAACGCCATTTGTCGTTTAATATAAACGCCACGTAGAATAAGGATGACTATTTGTGGTCTCCATGAGCAATTCTCATAGAATGCTATATGGCATTCTATGAAAAATTGCTCGTGCAGACGCGGTGTAAGAGGAAAAATTTCCCTTAAATAAAGTGCTACTGCGCATGTTGGGATCTTTCTTTTGCTTTGGGACGGGCTATAATTATTAATTATGTATGTTAATCTAGAATACGAAACTTTACTATAGCTAACTTTTGCATTGTCTTTTTTTTTATTTACAGGGTTTGCGTTGGAATATTTGTTGCGCCAAATGATAATGAGGACTGGTACTGCCGGGTCTGCATAGCTAAGAAACGTGGCGTGCATGGTGGAGATCGCAAGCGCAAGCGAAATAAAAAGAAAAACATAAATTCTTAAATTTATCTAAAATTAAGAAGGAAATTTTTATATGAAGTTAAATTTATTTTTTAGGAAGTTAAATTTATTTTATAAGCAAAAAAATCTCAAAATAAATCTTTATTTATTTATTTTTTTTTTTTTTTTGACAGAAGACGTTATAATGTATTATTTGTTTACTAAGTGAATTGAAAAAATAAATCAATTCGCATCATATTTTAATTCCTTAATTAGTATTGTTGTACATATTATGCTATGACTTTAAATCTTACAAAATTTTTAATTATTACAAATGTTGTTATTTTATTTGAAAAAATTACAAATTGTATAAGTGCAACGAAATTTAAAATGGCTTATTATTATCTTTACATTTAGTTACAATTTTACATTTAGCTACAAATTGGCATTTAGTTTAATATACAATAGGTTATGTAAAAAAGATGTGTTACATTTAAATACAATTCAATAGAAGAAAATAAAATAATAAAATAATTGGGTGTTAGCTACCACTGATGTCGTTATTGTTTAAACACCTGAGGTTTGACATTTTAAACTTCACAATCAATCTTGACGAGCTCATTGCTTTGGTTCAACTCTATTTATATGTACGGTGTACAAGTACTACAGTCATAAATTCCTTTGGAAATGTTTCAATGTAAGCCATTTTTTTCGGTTGAATTTTACTGATAGCTATAGCTATCATTGCTGAATGGGAGACATTCCGGGGGAAATATTATTCGCGATAGGGGTGAATGAAGAAGAACGCACATGGTCTTTGGTCGAACAAGAGATCTCCAGATGGGAAATCTGAAAATTCGGAGAAAAATACTTCGCGACTCTTGTCTCTTGTGATCCCTTGGCTTAGATGAGCCAACGTGCGAGTACATATAGTTAAATCAATTCGTTTTATGTTTTAAAGAGAATAATAAACTTATAGGTTTCAAAGAAATTTTCGACTCAGTAACCCGGGGGCTAACTATGCACTTCGCCGCAAATAGCATAATTTGCGATTGGTTCGATTCGCGGCGGACATGGCAACCAGAGCTCGAAAATAACTCTCAACATTTATTTTCAATTGGTTTCTCACTGAGAGATATTCGCCTTCGACATTAAGGCCTTTCTCTGAGATTTATTTATATGCACTTACCTTTTCGCTCTTTGCTAGATTGTTAGTTTACAATTTTAGATATATCGCTCCTTATCTAAAATTAACTAACTTTTTCAATAAAAATTAAATGGAAATGATCAACCAAAGACCGCATTCTTCGAAAGTAGGTAAGTTAAAAAAATCAAAATTGTATTGTATAAAAATTGTAATTGTGTAATAGTGTTGAATTCAGTGTAGTCGTTCTTATTTAACAAAAATTATATTCGGCCCTAGCGAGGTATCCGTCGGAACGGAGAATTCTCCGCAACGCATTCTCCGTCGGAGACTCAACATTCGAGGTATCCGCATTCGGAAAGAATAATTAAAATGCAACGACGCATTATTTGACAAACGTTTTTCGTTTGTTTTTGCCCTGGAAACACAAATGTAAGCAACAAATACAACCAATTACTTTGTTAAAATATTTTTTTCTTTATTATTTTCATTTATCAACACCTCACTGCAAATCTTAAACAAATTCCCCAACAAATTCCTGTCGGGGCATATCGGAAGAAAATTCGTATGAAGCTGTCAAAAATATCAGTAAAAAAACGCTTGATCGCACTGAAACGCAAAATGTCAGTGTGCATTGCATATTTGTCGGAACAAAGTTCGGAAGCTGTTCCGAAGTATACCTCGAAGAAAAAATCCTCCGATTCGTATGAATTTTCCGTTCCGACGGATATCTCGCTAGGGCCGATTAGCTATATTATGAATAAAGAAAATTTGACGTCAGAATATGTGACAAAAGGGTGCATGTCGTCTACTCGGCATATTATTGACGCTGACATATGTGTTGGCATGCATCTGTCACCCATATGTCCGACTCAGTATGGCATGTAAATTTCGGAAAATACAAAAAAATATCGTTTGAATTGAAGATTTTTTTGACGTTTTTTAATCCATTGATATCGTAGCCATCCTTTGGTGGAATTTGTTACTGGCTTGATAGAAAGAAGACGAACCATATTTTGCATGTCACCAGAAAGTCCTAAAATATTAAAAATTTGAGTGATTTTTTTTCGCTGGGGAAAATTAAAACTTTACTGCTTCCTGGTGACATTTCGAAATAAATATAATAAGGGTATTCATGCAACGTCGTAAGTTTACCATTTGCGTAAAATGGTAAGTTTACGACAAACGTTTCATGAAGGCCCCAATTGCTGTTTGTGATAAATGGTGGTAAATCAATCAGCTGTTTCACATGAGACGGAACGAAAGAATAGATAAAATACGAACAAACCACTTTTGATGCAATTATAAAGAGAAAATTAAAACGACATTAAAGCGACTCGCACTCGACTCAAAAAACGCCAGCTGTCGTTTAATATAAACGTGCATGACATGCCAAACGCGACATACGCATGCCACTCTGACGTCACGATAATTATGCCCAAATCACAACGGCGCTTTGCCGCTTGCGTGCGTTGACAGGCGTTTTAGAAACTTGACCGTACTTTATGTCAACGCACGCAAGCCGCAGTTTTCCAAAACTAAATGCCGCTTCAGAGCTTTGGCGCGTTGAGAGACTAGAGCATTGACATACTATACATGGACTGCTAGTGAAATGTCAGTTTCATACAAACCTGCGAGGAAAAATGAAGCAAACATAAGCACTAGCCCTTTTGGTTCAGTGCGGTGAAAGTAGGAAAGAGATTTCAACCTCTGTGCGCCTTTGCTATTTTTTTACATAGAACACAGTGCCATCCATTGTAGAAATATTGCAACTGCGCAAAAATAACGACTTATTCAAATTATTTTAAACGATCTATGACAGATGGCAGTATGGCACACTCAGCACACAAACCTCGACACAAACCAAATCGCACGAATTGCTCGATGACATTTGAGTGTTTTCGTTTCTCTCCGCCGTGAACCAAAAGAGCTAGTGCTTATTTTTGCTTCAACGAAAAATTGGCTGCTAGCAGTCCATGTATAGTATGTCAATGGACTAGAGTATGAGAGATTGAAAGTTATGTTTGGTTTATGTTAATATACCCCAATTCAGAGCAGAATGCAAGTCTACTCCTTTTTGCTTATACCTGTTATTTTTAATGCACCATTTAAGAGGAAATTTGTTAAAAATAGTAAAAAAATTCATAAATAAATAACAGTTATTGTATTTTCACTTTTCTTGTCGTGGAATATTTTTGTGGCAGAATTGTCTGGTGCATGAAATGTACATACATAGATACACAGGTACAAGCCTTCCCATGAAAGTCCTTTCAGGCGAGGCAGGTAGATGTTTAGTTTGGTGGAGAAAATGTGGATAAATTACACCGAAAATCCCTTCCCTTTAAATTGTGAATTGATTACTTTGTGGAATACTTGAAAAACGATTTTTAGTGTGCAAGATTACCAAATGGCCAGCATATTTTATCTACGCTGTGGAAAGAAGTTCAGTCACTAAAATAAAGAGGTGCAATTTTGTTAAAAACTTGCCTTGGCTATTTATCTATTAATAAATTCTAAAATATGGATACCGACGATCTACTCGATTTTTCAATTCATATTTATATTTTATTTCAGTTATATTTATACATCTGGTGGTATGCGACATTCATTCGGACGATTGCGACCGCAGGTACTCTTTTTCGTCGCTCGCTGGGTTTTTACCACATCCGTTCATCTATCGCCAGTAATGGCAATGCATATTGAAAGGATTTTATGACCCTCTAATTAGGGTCATTTGCCTGGTATTAATTAAATTCACGAACATTTTTTTTGCTATATTTCTGCGAAGATCTTGCTGTCCTGTCCAGAAATTTTTTTATATTCCTATGGCTGAACTTCAAAACCGTCCCGCCTATGGAGTTCAAATTTACAGGGAATCTTCGATATAGGACGGAGAATTCCCGTGAATTTGGGTCAAAGTCGGTACGCATATTCATTCATGTTCATTGTCCCGATAGACAATAAAAAATATGTAGCTATATCTACCTAAGCATTTCAATTCATTCGCACGAGCAAAAGAGCGGGTACACCAAGTAATAAATTAATACCAATCATTTGCACATAGCAGAAAATTAGATTTTCTCTCGACTAGAAAAAGAAACTATAAATATTCTAAACAAAAATGTTTATTTCATTTATGAATTGTATAAAGCACAGAGTAGTTTTAGACAAAATTAAAATATCAAAAGCGTGCTCATAACATTTGAGCACATATTTTTTTGTTCAACAATCTAAAGAAATCACTAGTAGCATTACAACAAAAATAATATTCGCCATTTCCACACAGTAAAATAATTACTCCAATATGAACGGCATATGCTCTACCACTTTAAATATTATCAAATCGAACAAACCAAACCGAAAATGAAATGTCAAAGCCGCCCAACGCACATGAAAGTAGAGAGTTGCTCTACTTGGGCGTCGCGTTGGACTTTACGATATTTACGATCTAAACGCGACCCGAAAAGAGGCCTCTTTTCAAGAAAGGGGATAAAAGGGATTGCTCCAATTACAGGGGTATATCACTTTTAAGTCTCCCCGGAAAAGTCTTTGCCAAGGTGCTGGAAACGCGTTGCAGAGCTGTGGTCGAGGCACGATTAGGAGATGAGCAGTGCGGCTTTCGTCCCGGCAGAAGCACAACCGATCAGCTATTCACTCTCAGAATGGTACTTGAGAAGGCATGGGAGTATGCTACACCTGTTTACGCTTGTTTCGTAGATTTGGAGAAAGCATACGACCGAGTCCCTCGAGGGAAACTCTGGAGTGTATTACAGGAGTATGGAATTGATGGTTCTCTCTTGAGAGCCATTCAATCTCTTTACACAAACTGTAAAAGCTGTGTTCGGGTAAACGGCGTTAAATCAATACCTTTCACCGTGGGCGTTGGACTTCGTCAGGGGTGCGTCTTGTCTCCTCTCCTTTTCATTACTTATATGGACTGGATGTTACAGCGCAGTCTTGGCGAGGAACGTTTCGAATTGGGAGATCTGAGGATAAGTCATTTGCTTTTCGCTGATGACTTGGTCATCCTTGGATCCTCTCAGACTGAACTTCAGCGCGCACTCGATCGGTTCGTAACCGTTTGTGTTGAAGCTGAGATGAAGGTAAACGTGAACAAATCTGAAGTGATGGTCGTCTCCAGAACGCCTGTTCAATGCACTCTGCATGTTAGTGGAGTCCCATTGAAACAGGTGGAGAAGTTTAAGTATCTCGGGGTCTTATTCACGAGTGATGGAAGGAGCAATGCCGAGTTTTCCTGTAGGATTGGTCAGGCTGGGTCAATTTTGAGACAGCTTGGTCATTCTGTTATTAGGAGGACTGAACTTGGTGTCAAAGCTAAGTTGTCAGTCTTTAATTCGGTGTTTGTTCCAACTCTTACCTATGGTCATGAGGTTTGGGTAATGACCGAAAGAATAAGATCGCGGATACAAGCTGCCGAAATGAGATTTCTCCGTAGTATTGCTGGTGTGACCCGTAGAAATCGCATCAGAAATACCAGAATACGGGAGGAACTCAATGTCGAGCAGCTACTTCTCCGGACGGAGCGATCCATGCTTCGGTGGTTTGGTCATGTTAAACGCATGTCCCCGACCAGGATTCCACGACGTGCTATGGAATCCGTACCATCAGGCAGGCGTCCCCTAGTTAGACCCAGGATGAGATGGTTAGATCAAATTCATAATCTCTCCTCTACGCGCATGGGGATTGCCCTTGATGATTTGGAGTCGATGGCGGAGGATCGAGAGCTATGGAGGGTCCACTTGAGCAACCTACACCCGCGACCCACTTAATGGACAAGCGGACCATTGAAAATGAATGAAAAAAAAAACGCGACCCGAAGCCTGAAGCCGCATTTTGGCTTGCACCATATGAAAGCATTGGTTCTACTTTATCTGTCAACGCACGCAAGCGGCAAAGCGCCGTTGTGGTTTGGCCATTACTCACATATTCACCCTTATTCTACGTGGCGTTTATATTAAACGACAAATGGCGTTTTTTTGAAATCGGTATTACATGTGGCGTGTTTTATGTCGTTTAACGACATATGGCGTTTAAGTAGTGTGGAACGCAAGTTCTACGCAGTTTTTCGCATTCTGACTGTCGTTTTAGTTGCACAAAACGACTCATAAAACGCCGATTATTGTCGATTAGAAATTCTTAAACGACTAGGAGGCAAATTTAAGAAAAAACATGTGAGTTTTGGTAATTGTTTATATTTATGCAGTGATTTCATAGTTCTCTTATTATTAAGGGTGAAAATAACAAACCCCGATCAAATGAAATTCCGGTGCAGGGAAATTAGTCCCCGGTAACTAAGTCCACTGAGGGACCGTGAAGTGGACTTAGTTCCCATGTAAGGTGGGAAATAGATTCCGAAAACTCTGAGAGGATTTATTTCCCTTTCAATATACTCAATTTCGCACAAAATGCAAATCTGACAGTAAATCTGTCAGAAAAAACTGTTGAAAGTGTACTAAGTTCCCATAAGAAAGTGGACATAGTTCCTACCATACATGGGAACTAAGTCCACTTCACGAAAGTGGTTTTATTTCCCACTAGGTGGGAACTAAGTCCCTCGGTGGACTTAGTTCCCGGGGACTTATTTCCCTGCACCTGAAATTCCAGCCTTTTGGTAAAACATCATTTTTGCACAATTCCTTTTTTTTTGCCGTGAATGCATGTTTATTCATTTTGGGCATATTCTTCAATAATGGCAGACATTTCTGTTATGATTTTACTAAGGGTTGGTTGGGCAAAATTAAAATCATTCCCTACACCTACAAATGACTGGCACTTTAAAATACAAAACATAAATACCTACAACAGTATAGAAGACGAACACCTTATTAACCTCGTCTTCTTGATTAAAACTGTTGTAATACCGCGACCATTAGGACTGTTCAACACCTTTTTTGTTTGGATTTAAATTCCGAGTGTTAAACAATTTACAAAAAAAAAATCCCCCTTTTGCTGCCATAAATACCTACCTACTTGTCAACCATCAAGGAATAGAATACCGATACTAAAACGACACTAAAGCGACTCGACTCAAAAAACGCCAGCTGTCGTTTAATATACACCCCTATCGTGGAATCCGCCGGGGGGAATCATTCACGAAAAAATATATTTTGGTATCGTCAAATCTGCAAAGTGAACAGTTCCCCGTGTGGGTAATGTGAATGAGTTTCACTGTATCGTTGAAAACGTTCAAATCGAATTTTTCCCAAACAAAATGACATTTCTTGCCCGCATCAAATTCATTGCGGATTTCATAGGTTTTCTTGCTTGCTGCATGTCGTGAGCATTTTAATATAAAAAATTTACATACAAAACAGCTGCTTCATTAAGCCCAACATTTGTAATAAATCTATTGCACAGATTGAACTTTATTAAAATCAAAAAATAAACATTCTAAAAACACATTTCGTTTGGAAGTTTCGTGAAACCACTCATTGCTCATTTCAGCCTGTCTCGTATTCTTCTCTGAGAACATCGCTCATTTCGTTCTTCCTCTTATTTTTACACGAATAGAGTTATCGTATCCATTATAACATAATAAACACTGGTTTTTATTTAAATCACTTTTGAAGCAAACTTTTCATAATCTCCGACGAATGCAGCTACACGGATTTGTGTTCACAAATGAAAGACAGCCGTTTGACGGTGAAACTACCTTTCCCAAAAGCGTGTCGATAAGGAAACTTTTCCGGCGGATTCCACGATAGCAGTAGAAGGTGAAAGGGAATCGAATAGGTGAAGTGAAACTCAATTCCGACGGATTCCACGATAGGGGTAATAAACGCCACGTAGAATAAGGGTGAATGATTCTTCAAATCACTAATCCAATTTCGCATGCGCTGCTCCCATTCACATGGGCGCGAACGAACAAATTGATGAAATGCGAATAAACCACTTTTTATGCATTTATAAACAGAAAATTGCACATTTTACTACTCCAAGATGAGGACATCGACATCTCCAGTCGAGGTACTAGGCACCCACCAGTCACCAACGTGGAGGTGAGAGTAGGAGTTGATAGTGAGAGGCTAGAGTGAGAACGCTTGTGTTCTCATATAATCGCATCACTACCCTTAAACCAGCAACTGTTGTATATATGTATAAAATATCCGTTTAGCGGCTGGGAAAAACTATCGCTTATTATATTCGTACATTCACCAGAGGTGGGCATTTGATGTATGCCCAAGGTGTGATTTGGAAGGTGTTGAACCTTCGACCACGCTCAGTGGTCCATGAACCACTAAGCCACTAAGCCATGAACCCTTGGGGGTTTTCCCAAATGCGCGCGGATCGTATTGAAAGTGATAATTCGATTTCGACCGTCTTCGCTTTTGCTTATTCTCAAATGCGAACTGTGCTTTCCAGTTTCCCAAAAGTTTGACAGTTTTTTTTCCGTCACAAGAATTTACTTTATTTTTTATCAGCAAACAATCCGCCACCTAAATAGCTTTTGCTTTTGAATGGACCGAATCGCTTTTGGAAATACACAAATACCAATCCGCCATGAAAAGCGATCCGCCGCGCATTTGGGAATAAGCCCCCTGCACCATCTGTTCATTGACATACTATATATGGACTGCTAGTGGACGTCTTCGCGTTGGTTCCAACATAACAACAAGCCCTCTTGGTTCGGAGCGGAATAATTTGGAAATGTACATCCTTTTTGAAGTGGCATCTATTGTTAACAAAGACGCATTTCAACCTCTTTACTTGCCAATTTCACTAACGCCCAATAGGTGTCTCTAGCATTCCATGGTAAATTCAAAGATGGTTGTCGCATTGGCTCCCGTTTTCCAATGCCATCTACTTTAAACAGTGACCCAACAATTTTAAATGTTTTACCTAAATAATAAATTCTCTCACGCCCAATAGGTGTCCCTAGCATTCTATGGAGAAATCCAAGATGGTTCGTCATTTTGTTTCACTTATTTTTCGCTCCGAACCAAGAGTGCTAGTTTATGTTGGCGTAATTTTTTGGGATAAATTTGTATGAACTGACATTTCACTAGCAGTCCATATATAATCAGGCCTATTCGGCAAAATCTTTTATCCATTTTTCCTGTTATCTGTTATGAATTTCCTTACAAAAGTTCGAACTGTCAAAAAATCTTTTACGATTGGTATTCTGCGTGCAAAAATCTTTTATGAAATCTATTATAAATCATAACAGAATAAAAGACAGAATTTTCTGACTTTTATCATAAAAGATTTTTATTTATTAGAAAGTTTTGGATTGAAATGGATATCTATACAATTTTTCGTCAACGAAATGTTTACAAAAGAAGACAAATGTAATAAATGTGTATTAACAAGTGGGTATGTAATTGAAAACAATTTAGTAATTTATATTTTTGCTGAATGGGGAAGCGAGGAGTAACAACGATTCTCGCTTGTTTGGGATAGACCCTGGCAATTTCTGTTGGGAAATTATGTCGAATTGCAGTCTCTGAATTATTGTTTGAGAGAACAATAATTCAGAGATTTATATTTTTGGTATAGACGAAGACACCAAACACTTTTGATGGAACTAAGATTAAATAGTGATCCAATTGATATTCCTGATGTGCGTTTTATTCAGCTCTTTAGATTGGATACGGTGAATGCTAGAGTTCTAATGAACAAATTGGAACAATTTACGCAAAACACAAATACAAACATTCCATTTCAAATGCAGGTCAACTGTTTTTTAATGATGTAATAACGATGTAAAGTTGGATATTTATTTCAAGTTTCTAGCGACATTTTAACGGATACGGTTCATATCAGGCATCAATAGGAAGCAAACAAAGAACCTACTAAACAGAACCCGCCCAGACATCGCCAAAATCACGGCAATAACCACGGGCCATTGGCGACCATGCGGCCAAACTAGGTATCCCATACAACCCTCATTGCCGCAGTTGCGTAAATACAAATGAGAAAGAAACTCTCTCTGATTTCCTCTGCAAATGTCCAGCATCAGCTGTGCCGGCCGGATCACATCCTTAACAATCATCACAAAGTAGGTCACACGAGTCGTGGTAACAAAACGGCACATCCTATTGCTAATTGGTTTCAAAGGCATAAACCGCCACTTCTACCTACCTACCTACATTACATAGGAAGCACATTTTTGGTTTATCGCATTTATCGCCCAGAACATCCAGATTCATTCAGCTGGTTACTGATTTAAACAGTGTTTTCTAATTGGATTTAGCTCCATGTAAGAGCAATATATTTGCTTTAGCTCGGTCGTGGTTTTTTGTTGTCTTTTTCCTAAAAAGATGTTCTACTGTTTATTACACAATTATTTAGTTTCTAGTAATTCATAACTTACTCATTTCAGCTTGCATCTTAATCACCCCAATCATGGAATCCGCCGGAGGGAATTGTTCGCATTGAATTGAATTGAATCCGCAAATTGAACGGTTATTATGTCATATAGGTAGGTATATACATGATATTAACACATACTATTGGTAGGGTGTGGTTTTTTTTCCAGATTTCTGTTCACTTTTCGGATTCGACGATACCAAAATATTCTTTTCCGCGAACAATTCCCTCCGACGGATTCCATGATTGGGGTGAATATGTTTTTTGCACAAATTTGACCAGGTGCCTACCGACTATGTATAAAAAAAACTCGCGGTTTGTTTTGACAGCTTCGTAACAGATTTTCAATTTTCGAAGTTCCATAACAGAGTTTCATAAAAGTTCGAAACCCCAAATACGATTTATAAAAGTTCTTTTATGGTTGAAATCTTTTATGATTCATAACAGAAAATTCATAACAGAATAAAATATTTTGCCGAATAGGCCTAAATAAGTCAATGCGTCTGTTATGCTAATTTCGATTTGCAATCTCAGATTTTTTTATGTTGAATTCGATTGGCAATCTGAGATTTTTTTAGATTTCTCTAGATTTCGTCTGGCCAATCGAACAAAAAGAAGTATACTGCCATATACTGCGCTGTTCTTTGTTGGGGTTGGTGGTGTGCCTGCCAAAAGTTGTTTACCTTTTTTGTTGTGAAGATTTTTTTTTCGTAGAGTGGTTGCAACTTCCAAGATTTCCACACATTTTCAAAGAAAAGAAATCTCATAATAAATATTCCGAGTGTATGTCCACCACGGTCCACGTCCTGCACACAATTGCAAACTCGATGCTTTCACTCCCTTGCAAAGAACAAATACTGCAACTGCATAAATTGCTCCTATGACGAAGACGAGCCAGTATTATCCGAAAAGAACGACGACGACGATGAAAAAGATGTGCCACATGATGAAGATGAAATTTACATCTCTACTATTTGTTTCATATTTATCAAAATTTGGTTTAAATTATTTATTTTCATATGGTTTTTCAGCAGCTCTAAAAATCTAGATTCGCAAAAGTGCTCTCGACCACAAACCAGTAAGAATAGACCGTCGACTTCCCGTACACCTACCCAATTCCCCCCGGAAAGAATTTCCCTGTCTGTGAATACGTGTAAATGTCAAAATTAATGGCGGCAATGTTTTTCTATGCAATACCATGCGACCAGGATTTTTCAAGTTTGTGTGCGTTAATGGCGCCCCTTTGATTTTGTACAGCACCAATACATGAAAAATCCTGGTCTCGCCGGCAGCTTGTAGGCAAAGTCCGTTAAGTGGGAGGAGTCGACGGTCTATTCTTACTGGTTTGTGCTCTCGACTCTGAAAAAGATTGTTTTTTTTTTGTACCAAACGAACGAAAAAATTGATCTCGGGAAAGAAAAAGTGCTTTTTTCTGGCGAATCGAAATTAACATTAATCTAAATGACAAAAGACATTAAGATGACATTTAAAGCATTTTATTTAAACTTCAGTATATTCACTGAGTATATACTAAGCATCTATTACAATTACATTAATATTACATTTATGTATAGATTAGACATCAATCTGTACTTATTGTTTAAAGGGTATATATTTCAATAAGTAAGTACTTTTTAAGCAAATCCAAATCCTTCAGAGCATTCATGAATTGCCTTTGTTAGACATGCCCGTAGCTTTTCAAATGATTTGTATAGTGGTAAATCCAGTTGATTGAAGCTGAAAAATAAATACATATGGAAATTAATTTCGTCCGTTGTAATCAGTTAAAATAATAACAGAATTGGAAATTTTAAAATATATAACTGCAATGAGAAAACTTGTCTATTCAGTCTATTCGAATACCTACCATGTATGAGCACAAGGCAAGCGATCAGTTGATCTATCATCACGATGTATTTGGAATTTCTGTATGCCATTCATGCCTTCAAGGGCAGAGAATCCTTGCAAAGGTACCTTACTAGTTCCGGTTACAAATTGTAAGAACTTTGCTCGATCTGCTTGATCAAAACTGCGCAATGCTCGCCAGAACCACTGAATCTATAAATTAAATAATGATGATCAGTTATTTAGTGCAGTTTTGAAATCCCTATATGATCTTACCTGAGGGGATTTGGAATTGTATTTATGGTACTCAGTATTTTGTTTCAAGTCTTCTATATCGACATTTGGAAGTCCTGAGATCAATAACTCCAACTCTTGTTCATTGAAAATGGATATTAGTCGTTTGGGTATAATATCATAAAAGCCATCCAAAAATGCATTCAACCTAAGCGATGTGATGTGCATTAGAAAATAAATTTTGCGATTAAGGTAAAAATAGAAACTTACTGCTGTCGAATCGATCCACTCATTTTTAATTGGCACACCAAACGTATATAGTCGAATTTATTTTTTTCAGTAACTGGTATGTTTCGGCCATTCGGTGCAAGATCACGTACTTGTGTGACACCAAATTCCTGTACTTCCGTGGAGAAGGTCAAGTCATAGCCAAGTGTAGAAACATCGTTATTCATCAGGTATGCGAGACCTTTGTAGAATTCATAGTCTTGTGATTCCATATCAGTGTATTTGACTTGAATGCCAAGAATGTGTTTATAGAATGATCGCGTAAAATAGCATTCCAAGAGTTTATTGTCGTGGATTGCCTTAGCTATAAAATCAAACTGTCAGATACTGTCATGAGCTCAATTGTAAAATGCTTACCAATAACTCGACCAACAAACTTAAAATAACACAAGTGGTTTGGATTTGCATGACTAGATGGGTTTATCATGTAGGTTACTCGGTCTCCAGGTGAAACGCAAAATAGGGCGTACATGGGGTTAAAGATTTCCCTTGAAATTATGACATACCACTCACGAAGGAGACCGCCAGCGTCCTGTCCTTCTTCATCTTTAATAAGAAATAGAAATAGAAAAAATTCTAAGGGAATGAAATTTGAAACTAACCCTCAAACACGATGTAGAAACGGTTTTTCCATTCTTCCGGTCCACGGCGATACAGCTCTCTAAATGAATCCTCAAAGACGGTAACACGTCGTACATTTACTGTCAATTCTTCACGACGTATTCCCTCATCCATGCGCTCTAGTTCTGTGCGGAAATACTTTCTCTTTACATCAAAGTCCAAAATGCGAGTATGATCAACGAGCACTGAGAAGGGTCCATCGGACAAATGAGTAGCTGATTGACGCAAAATTTGATTGAGAACTGTGCGATGCTTTTCAGCGAATTCAAGGAATTTCTTTTGATCCCGACGCTGTATGTCAGCTTCTTTTACAGCTGCAGCTGCAGCCGCTGATGTCGATGGAGCTGTATCCGATTTAGTAGAACTGCTCGCAGTGCCCGACGAGCTCGATGACGATGGAGTAGGATTTACGGCTAAAGAATCATTACTATCATGGTCCATTGACTCTTCGTCCGTGCCAGTTCTGGTTGATTGATGTGAAGGAATGCCTTCAATGTTAAAGTTATCTGCTGCTGCTGCTGCTGATGATGTGGTTGCAGTACGTCGAGCAATAGTAAATGAGTCTGTTCGTCCAGTCCGTGTTTGGTTGCTTGGGCGATATGTTTGTGCGGGTGGTTTCTTTTTCGATGCATGAATCAAAAAGAATGCTTCAACTGCTGGTTGCAAAATTAGTACAGCGTGCTGATCATTTGTCATTTCCAAATCAACTAAGCACTCGCTAAGCGTGTTCCAGAGTTCATCTAAGCAAATGACCTCGCTGAGTGGTTCTATTTCGGTGAGTGTAAGCAAAGCTTTATATTCTATCAGATCACGAACTTGCATAAAAACTTTGAGGGTGCGTAGAAAGAATGCCTGCGAAGAGGACTTTATCAGCAATGGGGCCATACTAGCCAACTGAAGTTCACAAGTTGGTTTGCCCTTTGTCGAAGCTGATATTATAACCTGCTGAGCAGTAAACCGGTCATTTATTATGCCACCACGACTGGCGAGCACTTGTGGCTTGCTAGTAGATGGATCGTTACGTTTTGCAGCTTCCATGTTATGCTGCTTTACTTCCTTCATGAGATTGATTATCTGCTTGCGTACCAATTCCGCCAAGCCCAAAATGGCACGAATCAACAATTGCACCACGATAGCATTTGCTCGGCTTGAACATTGACTAAGGTGTACTATTAACTCCGTTGCATATTCTAGCCCTTCTTCAGAACAACTTTTAGTAGTTAATACTTCAATGGCAATTTTCAGTTGTTGAGCTTGATATGGGTACAATGATGGTGGCCGCGGAGCCACCTTACGCTTGACATCTTCTGCTTCTTCCCCATCACTATCGTCGGGCTCGCTCTCACTGTCATGCACAGCGATCACACGCGTAATCTTTGGAGTCGGCTTATAAGCTGGTGGCAATGGATATATTTCTGCCGGATTTGGTTTTATAACGGGAATAATTGGTGAAATCGTTGAAGCAGGAACAAAAGATGGCTGTTCAAGCTGAGACAACTCGGCAATATCAATGGGGTCATCATCAACATTAAACGGCTGAATTTGATCTTCTTTAGGCAGCTCCATTCCCAAGGAAGATAACAGTCGTACAAGCTTATCGGTGAGTTGCTGAGATCGTTTAATCACCGTACTTGGCAATATCGACAACAGTTGAGCAAACGGCGAATCTTCAAAGGAGATGAAATCCAACTTTGAACGAACCGGCTGTGGGTTGAGTACAAACATTTTCGCAACATCTTTAGAACTGTATATTGGCTGGTAAGTAAGCATAGTGCAGTCCAATTTCAGGAGAACATCAAATATAGCTGGAGTTGTTTTCTTTGATGGTGGTCGTACAGGATGTAGTCTTAAAAATTCAGATTTAGGCATTGTCAGCAGCGTGGTAGTGATATTACGCCCTGCAAAAAATTCCCTAGGATCGGGGGGAGGTGCAATCTTTGGCTTCTTGGCTTTGCGTGCACTCCACACTCCTGGGGCGGTCGCAGTCAGAGTAAGTTTGGTATTTCCCGAGCTTTTTGGTCCACTATTATCCGATACTGTTGGAGTCGGATCAGCCGCCGCCCGGTCGCAATTGTCGGTATTTTTGGGTGCACGCCTAAAAGGAACAAAGTCTCTCGGAAAATGTCTCGCCAATGTTATCAAAAGATCAAGAGAATTCCGACATGCCATATGAGCTGCCTGTGGGTGAATACGAATAGAATAGCCTATCTCTCCACAATAGGGCTCCTCGGTAAACAACTCGTCAATGCCACGCTTTACTAGGAACACACTGGTTCTATAACCAAGGGCAGAATCAACCCTTAGTGTCAAATGTTGCGGCTCACTGATGAGTTTGCCGTCAGTTTTGGTGATGTCTATCTGGTCGGCCATCTTTATAATTGAAATCAAGGAACTAATAATCCATTCCCTTGTGCCGGTATGATAGCACAGATGACGTATGACACGATGAAGTCGAATGAGGTTGAATTTAGCATCTTCTATAAATAGCATCAGAAGTAGGCAAGCCAAAGCGTCAACGTCCAGAAGACTGCCTTCATTTTCCATTAAAGCCAATGCCACTGGTTTACCCTGCTGTTGTTGGGCATGACCTTCGCCAAGAGCATTGGAACACGATGGGTGCGAAGTGGAATTATACCATATGGAATTCGTGTGCCAGCTTGGACGATCTCTTAAGTTTTGAATTGTTGGAATTCTTGGAGGAATGTATGCTGTTGTTGAAGAAACATAAGGTATTTTATAAATTATGAAGAACTATGCTGGAAAATATAGCTGAAAGTACTGAAATGTATTTAAAATAACGGAGACAACCTGTGTACTGGTGGACAAGAGGCAAAGCCATTAAATGGAGAATATGAGACCCAGACGCCATAAAAACCATTCTAGATTAATTTCGAGCAACAAAAGAGCAAGCAAACAAAAAAATGGGAGGAGCTGTATATTTGTTTGATACGGCTGGAAAACAAACCACGAAGTCAATAGTTTCCAGAGCAGGCGAACTACCTGCTAAGCAACACCTGTTCAGAAAAGGACACTCAAGAGGGTCAACCCTAGCGCCCTACTTATGGAACATCTCCTATGAATTATGATGGATTTCTTAAAATGGAGATGCTCGAACATATGTATCTAGTTGGCTACGCAGTGATCCAAAGGTGCTGAAAATTACGGCTTTTCCAAGTCATAAGGCATTGACTTAGCCTAGGAACAGAAAATAGCGAGGTGACGTTAATACCATTGCTTATAAGTGCATACGGTCTTTGTAGGTCTGTTGGTTCATGAGTTATAGGGGCGTGGCACCTCCCATACAAAATCTTAAATCTCAAAAAACCATCGAATCTATTGAGGTTAAAGTGCCTATTATAAATAACAACTCAACTTAGTTGTGTTGTCTTCATGACAACTCAACTTTGAGACAACCAAACAGATTTTTCGTATTATGCAAGACAACTCTTTTCAATTGTGTTTAGAAAATAATTTGCCTTCATTTAGGAGCATATTAAAATCGGAAACAGCTGTTAAATGTCAGTTTTGTGAAATTATTTGTGGAAATTGAAATCGAACGAAGAAGGTATTTGTAATTCAAACAAGAAAGTTAAAAAAAAACAATGGAAAGTAGCGTTGATTTATTTTTTGGCGGCTTGGAGGAGGAGGATGAGAATTTGGTTAAAGAGAAAAAGTATTCATGATCACTCCGATTCATTAGAATTCCCAAATACAAAGTTAGCATACTAAACCTGAAGTTTTTCTTTCGGTTTCAGGTTTTAGGTATTTCAGGCTTTCGTGTACGATTTGCTCGAAATAAATTATTATTTGAAACAGCCATCGTTTTTCGGCAATTCCACCTATTCTTGCTTGCTCATCGTTACATTTAGTTGTCCATTTTTCATTAAAAATGCCGATTTTTTTGGTTCAACAAATGCAACACAACTGGTTAAAAGCAGTTGTCTCATTTTGACATTCTGGACAACTCCAACACAACTCAGTTGTCTTATATAATACGGGCACTCAACTGAAAAGACAACCATTGTATGTGTTGTCTACTCAGGGTGATGGTTGTCCTTTGACAGACAACTAGTTGTAATCGATAATACCAATTGGAGAAAGTCAACCCTGGTGTGGTTGTAGTTGTCTTCCATAATAGGGGCATAAATTTACATGCAAACTTAGGTATTGGCCCGGGAGTATTCCTCTAAAGATTGGTCAAAATTGGACATAGGGCGTGGCACCGCCCATTACCATTACTACCATACGGTAGTTTTATTAATTTTTTCCTATGCAAAAACGTTTGAATTTTTTTTTTTGGTTCACTTGAATAGACGCACCTGTAAAAAATTCGAAAAACAACAAAATACCAAATTGGTTTGCGATGTTTTTATTTTTTTTAATCAATTTTCTGTCATTTTAATAATGTGTATGTGGTGACTACCACTACGACTAACACATACCAACAGCAGCAGAAACCAAAATACGGTTTTTCGCACATCAGGCGAGAAGTAGTTGCTGTACTTATTTACATAGGAGAACACAAAAAAAAGGTTTTTGTTGTTGCTTTAACAAAACAGTTTTTTGTCGGACCACGCACCACGGTGAATTGAAGTCAGTCTTGGCGCACTCTTCTCGTATTCAACACGTTTAGTTTTTAGTCACCTCTGATCATTTGTAAAAACAAAAAGAACAATAAATATATTTTTGTAACGTAGTTACATATAGTCTTGCAATAATGTACCATTGGATATGATCTCACAAATTGTAATCTTCAAAGAGCCATATAAACTTTTAAGGTTATTCAAGGATATATTCCCTCAAGAAGCTTTAATCGCCGCAATAAGCTCTTGATGGTGTTGATACTGATTGTTGCCTCAATAAATTTCACGGGGCAACATTTTTAATAATACAAAAATCACGCGTTTTTTCTATTGCGCCACTTCTCGCGAACGTCTGACAAACATCCGAGAGATTGACTGTCCTTAAAAAGCTTCTCAATTCAGCCGTTCGGACTCGGCAGAAAATGTTAGGTCCCAAAAATAGAAACTCACACGAAAGGAATGGTTGCGAGAAGCTAGGCCTAGGGTGTCTACCGCCTGTTGCGCCATCTATTAATTTATTTTTTTTTTTTTTGTTAAAATCAGGCACAGGACAGTGCAATATTTTAATATTTTCACTGGCAATTCTTCCTTTGACAAGGCGTGAATTGTGTATAGGAACGTTATTCTTCTGAAAATGGAATAAGTCCACAAAGCTCCCTTATTGTGGAAAAAACTGCTTCCAATAACGTTTTGCAAGAAATACTATTGGAAACAATTTTCAATTTAAAAGCGCCGAAGAATGAAACTGCACCCCATACCATACGGTTTTTTTGTAGTTTTGTAAAACTTGGGTGTAAAGCACAACTCGAGTGGATTTGATACAAAAAAAAAACCAGCAAATTCCATAATTTTGTTTGTAAATTGAGCGCCTTAAGACACTAGTCTTTGCATTTTCCCCTTGTTTTGTGGTGTTAAAACTTTGATGATGCTTTCTTTGTAGTTATTTCCATAAGATAAGTTTCATATCAAGTGTTAACTTTGAGCAATTTTATGAGCCATTTCACGATTTGAAAAGCTTTCCGATAGGTAAGCTTAAACTTTTGCTTTTTCTGCTAATTCAACACGTTTTTTCTGCCTATTTTAATTAAATTAATATAAAATAATAGTAGCCTCACTTTCAAATTAACTTTTTACTGCTCTTTGTCCGACCAATTGTCGTAAACTAGCCAATTTAACCGGTGCGCCTATTCAAGTGAACCGCACTGTATAAGAGTCGTAAGGACCAACAACGACATAATGTATTTCATGTACCTATTTCAATTGAACTAATAAATCAACTTACCTGTTCCACCTTGTGATGGATTTGAATTAGTTTGGTTTGCCAAACGGTCTTGAACTTGACGGTTACGGTGTTCCCAATCACGTCGTAGGTTCTGTGCTTCTGCAACCAATTCCGGTGGTAGACTTGCGATCTGCGAATCTTCCATATCTGTCAATATCTACATATTGATAAAATAAAGAGCGTTATTTTAGAAAAGTTCAGGTTTTTCTTTTTTTTGCGGTTTAATTTGTATTAATTAGTCAAATGTGTAATTGCACCTACCGCTTGCCTAAGGGATGGTTGTAAGTTTTCAAAAAATGCCACAGCATCGACTGGGTCATCGGGATTTGCAGTTTGTGCTGCTTGTCTTTGCTGTTCGATACGCTGTTGTGATAGTACTTCAGCCTGAATGTTTGGCGGTAGTGCAGCCAGAAAATCAGGATTAACTTGAATAAGTGATTCGTGTTCAGTTTCAATAGCGTTTTGTTGGGCTCTCTGGCGATTTCGCTGTGCCCGTAAGTGTTCTTGAATGACTTCCTCACGCATTTCACTAGGGAGTGCAGCCAGGAATGATGGATCTACTCCTTCGGGAACTTGAAGATCACCAAGAGCTTCGCGAACTTCTGCACTCATTTCGGAAATTCTAGATGTCGTGCTAGTTGATGTTCTAACGACACCAGATACTCCAGGAGCTGATGATGTTCTAGCAGCAGAATTGGTCGTGGACGAAGATTGCGTATTTATTGTATTTGTGGCTGTTGAAGTAGAGGCCGATAAAGTTACATTAGTGGGCCTTGATACAGTAGTAGTTGTCTCTGGTGTGTCTGGATTTCTAATAGTAGATCGAGTAGTTTGGTTGCTTTGCACTCGCTGGTAAGTGCTGCTTGCTGCAGATGTGGGAGCTGTCGATTCTTGTGGACGAACAGTTGCTGAAAACTGGAAAAAAATATAGAGCTCTTAAATGTTTCTTTTTTTTCTTTAATTGTGTTCTAACTATCCCGTGGTTTGGTGCGAGAGAGAGAGAGATCAACATGTAGGGAGAAATGAACTGGGCATAGATGTAGCTCATATATTTACCAAATCAGGGGAAAAGGTCGTTAAAAATAGTAATTTCTGTTGTAATTAGTTGACTAGATATAGCTACATTATTATGACATACTGACGTCTCAAAAAATGTGTCATCCAGTCAACACCTATGTTATCCCAAAATGGATGACATGCCCGCTTGGTCATCTAGATGACAACCGTTCACAAATGAAGTGCATTATATTAAAGTAGAATTTGACTTAAGCGAGAGATCTCGCTACAAGTTCTCGCTTTCAGCCATTTGACAATAATTGATGTACGTACATAAATGCTGACTTGATTTGACTCCATCAAACACAAATATCATAATTGAAATAAAGGACAGTTATTAAAAAAACGAATTGACTAACAGATTCTATCTCAAAAGGTGGTTATTTATTTTAATTACCTGTGACAAAACGTTCTGTATCTCATCATCAAAATCCATTATGACATCCTCTACATTTAGATCGTCTTCATCGTCTTCTTCGTCATCATCATCATCGTTCTCCTCATTCTCGTCATTATCCTGCCGATCTTCGTCTTCTTCGTCCTCGTCATCTTCTTCATCGTCCTCCTCGTCATCATCATCATCGTCTGGCAATGGCACCAAAGCGGCCTCAGCAATTATGCCTTGTAGTCGATGACGCAAATCTGCATCGATATAAATAAACGTCAAAAGATTCGTATAAATTAGGCAGTGTAAAACTTACTGTTAGCTTCCGATTCACTAATTTGCAACTGAGTTCGAGCTTGATTAACTTGTGTAGTACGTGAAACCATGGTTGCGGATGTCTGTAGACTTGCTGAGCGGTGTGAAACTTGTGTTTCATCATCCGAGTCATCATCGGTATCGCTATCAGCGGCATCTGCATGTGCAGTCGTTCTTCGGCCTCTGTTGGAATTATCAGAGACACCTAAAAATAGAATTTGCAACAATCAAAAGTTGGAGTTCACATAAGCTATGATGTTTTTACTTGTAGTAGTGCTATTGCGGCTGATTTGCGTTCTTGGTGAACGCCTCACATTAGTATTGATTTGTCGAGCTCTTAATGTTCTGGTATTGCCTGTAATTAATTCGCAAGGCGATTGGTTATGGTTTTTAATACGGTTTTTTTATCTTACCCGTATTATTTCGATTATCGGTTCCTTCATCGATAACATTTGGATTCTCATTTGATGTATTGTCATTGCCTGGTGGTGTGGGATTTGCATCACGTTGATCTGAATTCCTGTGTACTAACACAGGAATAGCACTTCGTCTGCCAATCGTGTTGGTTGCAGAATTATTGAAGATAGCAGATGCGGACGAGGTCAAGAAACTAAGACTGGACGCAGTAGATTCTTGCCTTTCTGTGGATGCTGAAGATCCACCTGGTGCTGTTGCTGGTGGAATTGAAAAAGTTGTCTTTCGCTTTCGTTTTTTAGTTTTGTCACGTAATTCTCTTAGCTCGGGAATTATTTGGTGTGCTACTGTTAAACATATGTCAGGCTGGGATTCCATATCCAAGTTTTTGGCTTCTTCCAGCCACCAATGGAGAGCTGAAATAAAGCATATTGAAGGTAACTTTCACACGAAATGACTAGAAATATCGCACCATCTTGATTAAAAAGTTCATTTTGACTCTCGTCAGTATTGTTAAATGAAAGTGGAGTACAATACTGCTGATCGACGAACAATAATCGCCGAGAATCGCGCTGCAGTCTAGTATTAGAACTTGCGGTGCGTCCTTCACCAGAGTCTCCGCCAGCAGCTGTAGTGCTCGCATTTGCGCTAAAATTAACGCCATTGGAAGCGCCTAATACTGCACTACCGCTAGCCATATTAGTGATACTACTTCCGGTGGATGTACTTGGACCTGCACCATTTCCACTAGCTAATGACTGACCGTGGTGGATATAGTAGTTGAAACGAGCAATTAAATCTATTCAAAACAATAACAGTAGAAAGTAGAAAGAAGTTAGCCATTAAGGTCAATGTTACCATCGTCAATACTGCTATTACTACCCGGACCTGCGTTAGCTCCTGAATTGGTAACGGGTGTAGAACGAATTATCCCGATGTTAATGCTGGGACGCTGTTGTTGTTGTATTGGATTGAATGAACGACTGAGAACACTAGCGTTTGTGTTACGCTGTTGACGTGCTTGGTGAACCAAACCAGAGATGCGGTTCTCATTGATAACTAAACTACCGCCAGCACTAGCACCTCCGGCGGCACTGGTTGATGCACCGCTGCTTGTTCCAGAGCTTGATGCGTTCAGATTAGCTGGAAAGCAAAAAAAGTTTAATTAGCGATATATTTTCTTCTTATTTTCTAAGCTGCCTCACGTCCTACCATCTCACCAAAAATATATTTCAATACTTTACAGCATCTTGTAATACACTCGGACCTACCGAAACGCCAAAAATGTGTACAATGAGATAAATGGACACTACAACTGCGAGTTCATGATTCAGAACTTTCAATCAATGACTGGGACGCAGTTGAAGTAGGGAAACATACGCCGGTATGGAGCTCGCTGTTGTTGTACTACTACTAAGCCACAAATACCCTTGCATTGCAAAAATAGTTACAAAGTGCTCTTAACGATGAGAGATTACGAACTTGGTCTAACCATTATGGATTACCACAACAACTCTGCGGATGGATCTAATTCGTTTGCTATAGATGCAGGAGTGCCCCAAGGATCTATTCTTTCTCCAACTCTATTTCTTCTCCACATCAACGATTTGCTGGGTTGAACAAATAATAATATGAATATCTATAGCTTTGCTGATGACAGCACTCTTATATCCTGGGCCTGTGAAAGCGGCTACATCACACAGTCAGAGATGTGAACAAATTAGTTCTCTAAATGATGATTTGGACAAAATCTTGAAGTGGGGAAAAGACAACTTGGTTGTATTTATTGCAAACAAGACACAGCTCACAACATTTTCTAGAAAGAATGCATCAACAGTTCCTCAGATCCAAATGGATGACCATCCAATCCATCCCAAGGACTCAATGCACATTCTAGGAGTCATAGTTAATTCAGGAATCACATGGCAGGACCACATAACCCATATCGCAGTATCGGCGTCCGCTGAGTTGAGCTACCTATTTAGAGCAAAGAGGTACTTTAGCCCCAAGCAACTTCTCCTTCTCTACAAAGCACAGGTTAGACCAGGCCTGGAATATTGTTCCCATATATGGAGCTCGACCCCAAAATATTCACTTAACCCAGAAACGATCAGTTCGACTTACTAGAGACCCTACACTCACATCAAATCTACAACCGTTGGTGCACAGAAGACAAGTCGCTGACCTTTTCTTGTTCTATAGGTACATATTTCCATTATAGATGTTCCGAGGAACTCAAAGACATTATCCCTCGAAATGCATCTTTTGGGGCACCCCACAAGACAGGCAGCTAATGCTCATGACTCATGACCATACAGTACACTTGACAACCGCGAGGACATACATTTTTCAAAACTCCTTCTGTTACAGGACAAGCAAACTTTGGAACTCGCAGCAATAAAAGTGCAGAACTAACATACAGTCATGTGAAAAATAATAGGGACACTTGCATAAAAATTGTTTAAAACACAACTCTGTTTCAATTGCCTTAAATTGGTTAGAAACAGAAAATTAAATCATTTTTTGGGATGTCGATAAAGCAAATACCGCTATCATAACATAAGCCTATTTAAAAATAAAAACACTACTCCAAACTTAATGAAAATATTCTTGTTCTTTGTATTTTCACGAAATACATTAATGTGTCCCTATTATTTTTCACATGACTATACATCTGCAAGCACCCGGGCGCTGATGAAGCGTTATATGTTCGCCTTTCCCGGGAGAAGTATTTAAAAAAAATGGAAAATTCAGCTGCTGTAATTTATTGGGAAGAAATAAGAACAGATCGGACTATCCTAGCAAACATGCCTGATATTATCATGTCTTGTAATGATCTTTCTGAACCAAGCCACAATCAGTGTAAAAATCAACAAGTACACGGATTTAGAAAAATAACTGCAACGATGTACACGTACAGCGTCCGAATTAACCTAATCGTTGCTTCAGCAACGGGTTTGGTACCAAAATTGCTTGTGTAAAGTCTTAAAAAGTGGAAAATGGAGCACATCTGAGAACCCATGCAAAGAGCAGTTATACTGGCAACTTGCAACATTGTAAGAGGGTTTTTCCAATAGTACATTTGTTATCTATACATATAATAAAACTGTAGGAATTTTCTTTGGCTGTTAAAAAGTCTAAAACTACTGGACAGATTTAGATGAAACTTTTTTTTAAAATGTTCCTTAAGACTGTGAGACTGCTATAGGCTATGTCGTTTATAGCCACGTCCTTAGGAACAGTTTTTAGCCAAAATGTATCTTTTGAAGTGAAAATTATACATAGGTACACATATACTTTGCTACAAATGGATGTTTATACAGGGTTTTTCAATAAGAGCGCTACAAAAGTTTTTTTTAAATAAAACAAAAACGGTTTTAGATATCAATGAAATTCTTTATTCCTGTGAAAGTACGTTCGATGCCACCACGGGCACGCTTGCAGAAGTCCAGACGCTGAACCCAATTTTCGACGGTTTACAAGCATAAATCGGCCGATACTGCTGCAATATCACGTTCGATATTCGTACGAAGTTCATCAATCGTCGCTGGCTTGATGGCATAGACCATAGACTTGACGTAGCCCCACAGGAAATAGTCTAACGGCGTCAAATCGCACGACTGTGCCTGTGGATTCAAATTTTTCCACTAGACGCTCAATTGTTGATCTGCTAGGACGATTATGACGACCATAAATTGGACGTAGCGCTCTTAACGTTGAGGCCACTGACTCCCAATTTCGGTAGTAAATTTTAATAATTTCGACTCGTTGTTGGCTCGTATATCTTTCCATTATGAAATGGCAAACCTTACTGAAGAGAAATGTCAAAAGAGCGGCAAGAAATTCGGCGTCGTTTGCTGTCCCTGTCGCTCTACTTTTGTAGCGTCCCTGTTGAAAAACCCTTTACTTTTGCGATCGTGCGACAGGACAAACAAAAACAAAACGACACTAGCATACGTATACCTCGCATTCGAAAAGGGTTGATTTGTTTTCGCAATGAATGCTACAGCGTTGCCGAAGTGGCACGATAGTGCTTTTTGGACACGCAAATTTATTTGTGGCACGGTGGAACGAAAAAATTAAAAATGACACGTTTCTTCACTTCTCAAATTACTCAAATAATTAAAACTTCATTCACATGAGAGAGACCAACTTACCTATGAACGAAAGAATATTCGCAAGTTTTGACAGTCCTTTCACATGAACACTAGGCACGCGGCAGTTCGCGAATTTCAGCCGCGAATTTCCCTTAATGTCTAATTTGAGGTTAATTCCGTACGAATTAAACGCGAATGAAATGATGTGGATTGCGAATAAACTTTGACAATTCGTGCCAAGAGTGTTTTCGTTTGCGGCAAAAAGTTTGGAATTCGAAATTTCGCTGTTTAAATTGTTTTTAAACATGTTATCTTCATACATTTAATGGTATAATTAATTACCCACCTCTTGGAATAATAAAATGAGGCTTGTTCACATTTCATTCGTTCGCTCTCACGTGAATGGTCCTTAAATGTTTCTTCGTTTCTTGTTTCGGTTTGGCGTTGACTTGACGGTGTGAAATGTAAAAAAAAACATTTTTTTCTTTGGACACGCTAAGGGCACGCTCCTTTGAAAAAAGTGGAACGCGTTTTTTATTTTCGGTGGCAACGCCGGAGTGCTATGGTCACTAGTCAGTTGTGTATGTAGGTATCTATATTATGATCGCACGCCCGATGCTGGATGGGAATGGGGTGCGTGCTGCAGTATGGCATGGGTAATTATATTACACCGCGTCTCCACGAGCAATATTTCATAGCTTGCCATATAGTATGCAATGAAAATTGCTCGTGGAGACCACAAATAGTATTCTATGAAAAATGGTATTCCATCTATTGCTCAGCTCATAGCTTGCTATCGATAGTATTCTATGGGGTGTACTTTTTTGTTGTGCCGCATGTGTTTTCGTGTGATTCCTATGGAAATAGTAAGATATGAAATGCCCACCCTACATTTTATTGCATACTATCGTTATTTCTTTCTATCAGAAATGACAGATGGCAAGCTATGAAATATTGCTCGTGGAGACGCGGTGTAAGAGAAGAGACGTATAATACAAAACAGGTTTCATTTCAGAATTTCATTCGATATGTGGTATGGTAACAGTGTAGAGTTGGGGCAGGTTGTTGTTTGGATTCCATAAGAATAGGGGAAACAAAGAAAAGGAAAGGAAATGCAGTATTACAAACAATTAGCAAGATCATGCAGAGGGAGGGCGATACAGAGGGTGCACATTAAATCGATATCTATACTGTAGGAATTTTCTTTGTCTCCTAAAAGCTCGAAAACTACTGGACAGATTTCAATTAAACACTGAAAGCGTAATCTTAAATGGTCCGAATACAGATTTGTTTGCTTGCTAAAGGCGAGCACGGCAAGGCGAGCATGGGTCAGCTGGTATTTACTAAATAGTACCTAATAAGAAAAAACAATCAGAACCTAATCCTTTGGCATAGCCCGGAATACTTATTTTCCATCCTCATAGAGGCTGAGAAATTAAGAAAAAGTCTATAATTATAATAATAATTTCCTTATATTCATGAACTCACATGATACAGTATAGCGAATGATTGGAACTCCATCTAAGTGGCGATCGCTTGAAGATGTTCTGGGTTGATCTGGAGCATATACATGGTCAAACACTTCAATAAAATGACGCGTTTCCTCATCGGCATCAGCTTCGCTACGATCCTCTCCTGGCTCTTCATTTCCATCTTAAAAAAAAAAAATAAATAAACGCATAAATATTATCAGTTAGCTGTTTGAGAAAAGCTCTCACAGTCGGACGATGAATCCCTAAATAAATGAAATGAAGTATGTACTTGAAACGTACATGCAAAACTCAGCATATCAAAGGTACGAATAGCGATAGGGATACTCTTACCCATCCTATCTCTGAATTTCAAGTCATTGACATTGCTGGGAATTGAAGGAAGCACCTCGGAATGTAGGTACTTCTTCGACAATTTCGAAGAGGTTGGAATTTCAAACCAAATTCAAACCATTTTTAGGGTCTGAATGGTATTTAAGTGCTTTTGCTTGTTAATCATGAATCGAATTTGACTGTCTTTAAATAAGGAAATTTTAAAATTTACTGATCGTTTTCTGATGCCTTTTCACATGTTTATAGAGAATACCTAGAGCCACAATCTCCACTTTATTTCAAGTCGAAATCTCTTTAGCTTCCGGAAAAATTAAGGAGAGATTCATTTTTTTTTTGCTGTGTCAGCTTTGAAGGTTAACTCCTGCGAAAATACTGGGCGCATTTAAAAATATGTTTCACTCAAATTTAAGGCGGATAACCACGGTTCTCGATAACTTAAGAAGTTTTGAAATAAACAGCAAAAGTTTTTAAATAGGGCGCAGTAGCGCAGTGGTTAGTGTGCTGGACTACTGTGCGAGGAATACCAGGTTCGATCCCCGAAAAAACACAAATTACATCGTAAAGTTTTTTCCACTGCGCCACCTCTCGCAAACGTCTGACAAACATCCAAGAGTAGGACTAGGACTGTCCTGAAAAAGCTTCTCAATTCAGCCGTTCGGACTCGTCATAAAAATTGTAGGTCCCTTCCATTCGTTCCAAAAATAGAAGCTCACAGAAACGAATGGTTGCGAGAAGCTAGGCCTAGGGTGTCTACCCGCCTGTTGCACCACCTATTTATTTATTATTTTTTTTAAATAGTTTGGGTTCAGAAATATGGAAAACCCAGTGTACGGTATATCTTAAAATAGGGGATCCGTATTAGTAGTTTGGGACGAATGCACTATGGCCAATAAATTGTCAATAGAAACTATTAATAGGACAATGCAGGATATAAGAAATGATAACAGGCCTTTCGGTGGAGTTCCATTTTTGATTTCTGGTGATTTCAGATAAACGTTACCCGTTCTTATGAAATCAATACATGTCTCAAACGTTCAGTGCTTTGGCGTTACTTTAAGAAACTTTACTTGACTTGGAATATAAGAGTATTATCGGGAGATTCTGAATTTTGTAAACTCCTCTTTGATAAAGAAAAACGTCAAGAAATTAATAATAATAACCATGATGCTGAGCTGCCGACTGCCCTATGAGAGGTTGTAGCAGACAGCACAACTTTAATAGAACTTATTTATGAAGATGTGCATAAAGTACAAAAACGAACACCCTTGGTTGTGCGAAAGATCTATTTTAGGAAAAATTACCAAGTATATTGCGTCAACAATAGCATATTAGGGAAAATTCCTGGTGATACAACTTCGTACCTGTCTATAAATTCTTATTACAATCAAGATGAGGAGGCAGTATATTATCCAGTCAGTCTGCCTGCTCACAAAATTGACTTGGAAGTTAGAGTTGGATTGAGAGTGACTTCACTGCAGAAAAACGTTACTGAGGCATTTATTTTGACTGGGCGTGGTAAAGGAAATAGAGTGTTCATTCCAAAAATACAAATAATTCCCAATTATCCGTTCCATTTTAAAAGGATTCAATTCCCTTTAATTGTTTGTATTGCAATGGCAATCAATAAATCACAGGGCCAAACGTTAGGAAAGCTGGTTTAAGCAAAAATTGCTTCACTCACGGACAGTTGTATGTAGCGTGCTCCCGCGTCAGTAATGCAACAAATATTGCCATCTTAGCCGATGGGAACAAAACCGCTAACATTATTGACATACTATACATGGACTGCTAGCAGCCAATTTTTCATTGAAGCAAACATCACCACTAGCTCTTTTGGTTCACGGCGGAGAGAAACGAAAACACTCAAATGTCATCGAGCAAATAGTGCGATTTTCTTTGAGTGCTGAGTGTGCCATCTGTTATAGAGCATTCGAAATATGTAATTTGAATAAGTCGTTAGTTTGCGCAGTTGCAATGTTTCTACAATGGATGGCACCGTGTTCTATGTACAAAATAGCAATGGCACGCAGAGGTTTCATATTTTTGCCGCACTGAACCAAAATGGCTAGTGCTTATGTTTGTTAAATTAATTCGCAGGTTTGCATGACACTAACATTTCACTAGCAGTCCATGTATGATATGTCAATGGCTAACATAGTGTAAAAAGAAGCTGCGTTGATCAACTAGCGAGTTTCTTTTATCCCTTTTAAAACAGCTCAACAACAATCTTCTTTCAAGTAGACATTTGGTTTACAAGAATATAATTTAACAAAATGATAATGTATTTTTTTAAATGTTAGAAACTAAATTTTGCACGCGCGAAGCCGGGCGGGTACAGCTAGTTTAAAATAAAATTAAACTTCGTCAAAATTATACGTTTCTCTAAGAAGCAAAAATGCAGAGGTATGTACTTTTTTTTATTGCGTCCAGTGGTAACGCGTATCAGCCGAAACCTGTCATCGTGTAAAAAGGGTGAACGCAGCCACTAAGCTGTCAATTCGGCTTGGGGGGAGAGTGGATCGCAAACGAAAAAAGGAAAAGGTTTTTGTGAGAAACTAATAGGGCTGGGTGGGGTCAAAATTCCGCAAATAATAAAAAAACGGTTTGAAAAATTTAAAAGAGCGCGCGCTCTTATGGTAAATTATTTTTTTATTTATTCATTTTTTTTATTGATGTAAGGTTGCGTTTTGGTTTTAAGCAATAATTCTGCTATTGTATTTTTTTGATATCCCTTCGTGAAAGTGTGCTGATGGTGCCATAAGGGATTCTGTCGTTAAATCCAATTAAAAAAATTAAATTGTGCGTGGATTGGTTCTATTACGAAAAGTAAAATAAAAACGATCGAACGACATCGTTTTCACTAAAGCTGTCTCTATCATATCTGTGACAATAGACTGCTAGTATCGAAACGACGTCGTTCGATCGTTTTCATTTTACGTGATCTGGGCCCAGGATATCTGGGTGGCGAAGGATTGGGGCTAAATCGACCAGTCCACAGTTTGTTAAAAATATGGTTAAGGAATGCAGTTACCCCGCTGCCACTGTGACAAGGTGCTTCATTTTGTTGAAAGAATAACGCTCTTCTCTGAACAAGAGGAACATCCTCAAGGAGCTCCGACAAGCTTTCTCTAAGAAATTCCAGGTAGTAATGGCAATTAACTGTTTGTGGAAGAACGTGCGGGCCTACTAACGTCATATCAAGGAAGATGTGGCCTACCTACAACCAAAACAGAACAAATAACCTGCTAAACAGAACTCGCCCAGATATAGCCAGAATCACGGCAATAATTACGGGGCACTGGCCAATTGGAGACCATGCGGCCAAACTAGGTATCCCATACAACCCTCATTGCCGCAGTTGCGGTAATACAAATGAAAAAGAAACTCTCTCTCACTTCCTCTGTAAATGTCCAGCTCTAGCGAGAGCCAGACTGCGCGCACTGAACCAACCATTCTTTGACGACCTTAGCGACATCTCGGGCAAAGGGATACAGGATCTTATCCGTTTTCTCAATTCCACAGGTTGGCTATAGGCACCGACCAGACCACATCCTTAACAATCACCACAAAATAGGTCACACGAGGCGTGGTAACAAAACGGCACACCATAGTGCTAATTGGGTTCAAGGATAGAACCACCACTTCTACCTACCTACCCTACTAACGTGTTTCAAACACTTCCTTTGAAATAAGCACAGATTTTGAAGAAGTTGTTCACAATAATTACATTTTTACCTTTGAAAGGATGTTGTGTGTATTAAATGGAGATTGGGGTCTGACCAATGGTGCAAATTGTGGAGGTTTAAATCTTTGTAACTTTGTTTGTGAATTGCGCTTCGTCAGTCCACAGAATGTTCTTGAGGAAGTGCCCGTCTTATGTAGCGTGGCGTAGTAGCCACTGGCAAAATTCCACCCTTCTTTGCGCATATCCAGGGGCCTATAACACAACATGACAACTCGACAAGTCTAAATTCACTTGTCCAACTATGCTTGTCCGACAAGTACAAATTAATTCTGTAACAGAACGTAAACCGTTGCACTTGCCAAAAATATTAAATTCCCTCAGCTCCTCGGCATTCTCCGAGAAGTGTTTAACATGTGAAGATGAAAAAAATGACGGCGGACAAAAAAAAATGCTATTTAAACAAAAATAAGAGAGGAAAAAGATATCCTTTTTTGAGCTTTCTGTGATGTCCTAACAAAAGAAAATTAATGTGCAAAATGGAAGGAAATACACAGCCTGGCAATAAGCCTTAATAATTGTTCCGCAAAATAAGAATTGGACTTTTATAAGGGTCCAACATCCCCGATAAAACGGATGAAAGTTTGGGGGAAATTGACTTCGACACGTCGTACGAAGTACAATAACCAGATAGGAGGGCTGGCAAAAGAATGAGGTTTCGAATGACAATGAAATCTCGATTTATACGGATGGCTCCAAAACTAAGGAGGGTACAGGATCAGGTATTTACTCTAGGGATATAGACCTACACGTGTCATTACGACTTCCGGATACATGCAGTGTGTTCCAGGCAGAGGTTCTGGCCGTGCTCAAAGCCGCGGATCTACTTGATATGGGATCAATATCCAACAAGAATATCGCTATCTACATTGATAGTCAGGCTGCGCTAAAGGCGCTAGAGTCCTTCATCATCAAATCTGAACTAGTCAGGAGCTGCCGCACAATGTTCAGAGCATTATGCGTGCAGAACCAGGTCAGATTGTGTTGGGTACCCGGACACTGCGATATAGAGGGTAACGAACAGGCTGATGTTCTGGCGAAAACCGGAGCTGAGCTTCCACCTAGTGAAACAATTGAGGGCATAAGACCACCAATAGCCGTGGCCAAGAGAATTATTCTCGAGGATATCAAAAATAGGGCAAATCAGAGATGGTTCAATATATAAGGGCACAGGGTCTCAAAGGCTCTGTGGCCTAAGTTAGATAGGAAAAAATCTGTAGAATTACTAAAGCTCAGCAGATCAAGGCTAAGAATGGCAATAGGGATACTCTCCGGGCACTGTCTTCTAAGGCAGCACGCTATGAGATTAGGTCTAACAGATACAGACATGTGCAGGTATTGCGAAGACTTACAGGCCACAGAGGATATAACTCCGCTGTGAATGTCAAGCTGTTGCTCGGTACAGGAGGAAATACCTTGGTAGGTACTTCTTCGACAACTTGGAGGAGGTTGGCCTCGCGAACAGAATTGAGGCAATTTTCAGGTTCTGTAGGGAAATTAATAGTTCGGGCGAAGTGGTTTAGGTAATTTGACCGTTAAGGTTCCCCAGGGATGGCGATGGGTCCAATATGGTGCCTAATAATATATTGTTTTATTTCTGCTTTTCCAAAGGTATTACATTAAAAATGCACTTGTCAGCTCTTCACAATATTCAAATCACCTGTCCTCCCTCCTTCATGTAGTTCTACAAGTGTTTCTTGACACTTATCGTGTTCTGTTACAGAAAAAGGTAAATTAAATAATTTCCCACTTGTTCTTTCATCGCGACAATTGTCGAAGTGTTCACGGACTTGTCGTTTTGTGTTACAAAATTGTTGAAATTCACTTGTCCTACAACTACTTGTCGCGTTGTGTTACAGACCCCTGGTAGTAAATCCTGTACCGGTGCTAAATGGAAAGGGTGTAATCTATAGTTCTGTAAATCCTGGTTCTCGGAAGTTCCAACTGCTCAGCTAGAGCAGACAAAGAGCTTAACTTCCACAGCACGCAAAATCTTACTATCAATTTCTGCCGCCGCTGCGCCTGGACGTCGTTCCTTTCTTTTTATTTCGAGGAGCTCACCCGGCATCAACAATGCGCATCAGCGAATACCCGGCTGTACTATGATTTGGGTATAGGCGTTGGTACTCGTATCTTGCCAACGAGGCGGTTCCATGGCAGAACCCGTTTACAAACACTATTTTCGCGTAATCACGTATTAAATACATTTTGTGGAGATCAACTTATCAATGTTAAGCCTTTTTTCCTATTTGATAATAATTAACTGTTAACCATTGCCCATAGGTAAGTTAGTTTATTATTCCCAATTTTGTTTGACCATTTTTGTCTGACAAAAAACGGCTTTTACTACAACTTCTGTCGATCGTACCTAAAAAAGTAGCTTAATATAATTTTTAGGAAATATTTCAAGGATAAAAATTTCATAAAAAAAATTATTAAGTAAACATTTTGAGAAAAAAGCATTTTAAGTAAAAAAATGTAACAACAAATTGTCAAAATTTTGAGTTTAAGGAACCATAACTTTTTGTAGCTGAACAGATGTCCCCGAAATGCGTATGGTAGCGCATAATAGTATTTTCAAAATGTACAAAACAATTTTTGTACCTATAAGGGTAGCCGCACATTGGATACGAATTTGAACCGTTCGTAAACGCGTGAATATGGTCGTTCGAATTGAGTGCACAGCACATACTGAATACGATTTTCTCAGTTAAATTGACAGTGCCCGTGTCCCATGTCCCATACCCCCTTTTGTGTCCATAAACATCCCCTTTCAATGTTTCAACCCACGAACGTGTTTAAAAATCCCAACAAGTTGGGATACAATTTTTTGTTCGACGGAACTTTAATCTTCCCTTAAAGAATTATACCGCTTAACTGGGACACCCTGTTTAAAAATGGTGTGAAAAATGTATAGTTTTTCATCAATTGAGAACGGCTGGGCCGATTTGGGTCACATTTTCTTTCATTTGTTCGTAATTGCTTTGGGAAAACCCTCAGGAAAAGTCCGGAAATTGGAAAAATCGAAAATTGTTTTTTTTTGTATGGAATTTTGTCTGCAATTGTTCCCTGTTTTTAAATGAAAAAATTGAAAATTCTTTGTGGAAAAATTTAGACAATTCCGGAAAAACGCGAAAAATTCATTTCATTTCATTTCATTTATTTTTTCGGCGAAACTTTCATTTTATCCCATGATTTGACGATTTTGAACGATAAAAAGGTGGAAAATTCATTCTGAAGCTTGGAAAATGTAGTATTGTGAATTTCATTGTGGTAAGAGACGTTTTGCGTGCATTTTGGGTGGCGAAGTTAACGAGATAAATAATAGATGGCGCAAAGTGTCCTTTTCGTATTGTCATTTTCTATTGAGCAAATGTGCTATTTTTCTTTCTGCAATTGATTCGAGTTTTGCGTATTATTATATTCGTATATCGCGCACGGTACAAGCATAACGATCAATTGAAATTCAATGCGATATTTATCAATTCGATCATTTTTTTGAGAAAGTTTGCGTGTAAAAAGTGAGGCTATCCAATTGGGTTGCGGGCATCCAAACTCGCTTAATGTGCCATGAACTCCAGCGCATAATTTACAGCTGAAGGTGGGATCTATCATAACCATGTTGGAGAATCTGAATCATCCGCAACGGTACGCGGTTGTCCGTCAAGAAACTGATGAAATGATGAACAATGTGACTCAAGCAACGATCATCAAGGGCAAATTCAAGGGGGGGAGGCGGGGTTGGGAGTCCTTATCCCACCAATGCCGATTATTCCAACTGGGGACTGTACCACAAAACTACACTTTAACAATTTTACAGGCACTTGTTAGCAATGCCGATTTAACAAGTAACTATAATTTCTGTACCACAAAAGAAAAACGCTTCGCTTGAAGTGCTTCCGTGGCGGATAGACTATGTGAAGGCAAATAATATTAGCTGAAATCATATTAAATAAAATTTGTTGTTAATATTTGTTGGTGACATAAATTTACAAAATACTCAACCACACGCTTGGAAACGGAAAGGATTTAGACAAAAAATTGTTGCCAGTTTCGACAGTTTCAAAAATAATTTTATATTTGTATTTATTATTTTGTATATATAAAGGTATACGATATCTATATCTAGGTTAGTTTAGGTAAGGTTAAAAAGGGGTATGAGATGTCTCATACGGCACTAGGCACCAAAAGGGCCCATCGCGATCCCTAGTGGGAACCAATTGCAGTGACCTACAATAAAAAAACACCTAAACACTTGCCCTTGAGAAAGCCCCAATTTCCCTGTCTGCTAGCCCGAGTCTTTTGGCATGTTTTCTAAGAAGACAGTGCCCTGATAATATGCCGATCAGTGTCCTGAGCTGTTTCCTGCCTAGTTTGAGGATTTCGCTAGATCTTTTACGGTCGTATTGCGGCCGAAGTGCCTTAGATACTGCGTGACCAGCGATGCCATCTCAAAATTGTGATTTAGAGCCAGAAATGTGATTTCAGGGCTAGTTCAGGGCTAGACCAAGCGACTTTAGTATATATCTACACTGTTTTGACGTTTTTGACGTACAAAATATAGAAACAAAATTTTAGTTTCAAATAATTAACTAAATTTTCACAGAAAAGCAGTTTTACAGCAATAATTAAATGTGTAATGCTTGAAAATATAAATTAAACACAGTGCTAAAAGGTAAATTTACAGTGCTAGATCGAATGAGACAGTGCTAGAATTTCACAATTGGGCTAGGTTTGGCATCGCTGTGCGTGACCGGTGAGGCCCTCCAACCTCCGGTCGGCTTACTTATTTATTTATTGATGTTCGTAGATTCCAGTGCTTTGAGTGCAGCCTGGCTATCGATGTAGATGGCTATATCCTTTCCAGATATAGATCTCATCCGCATTATATCTATATATCTATATCTATAAACTTAACTTATAAACTTAATCATTTTTATCAATTCTATCCGATCGAAAAAAAACGAAAAATGTTTAAATTATAGTCACTGAGCTGGGCACACTAATCATATATATATTTACCTTTACTGATTCTGTAACGCTCCTTACTTTTCTTATTTTTCTTATTTTAAATAAAAGTAGGCAATGGGTATTTGAATAAATTTTCAATGTTTGTGTTTTCTCATTATTCAAATACGCACCGCCTATTTTTCATATATTTTAATTTTCTTCAAGGTTCAAACTCTACTATAGTAATGCTCGGCAAGTGTTTTCAAAAGGAAATTGCCAAATAAAACCAACCCTTCTTAGGGGATCAAAGTTTGTACGGGAACATTTTTATTTTTCATCCGATCGACTTCAAACTCGGTTTGTGTACTCTATATAAGAAATATGTAGGTATTTTGCTTTGGGCTCGAGTTATTGGCAATGATTTGAACTGAATGATGAGAACTTTTTCATAACTCACGAAGGAGTTTGTCGTATCAATATGAAACTTTGAACATTGATAATAAAGAAGTAAAAAGAAGTAAAATATTATTTATATTCATAAATCTGAATTCTAAATCAATAGATACAAAAAAAAATAGAAACCGTTTTTAGGCAATATGTACTTTGCTACGAATTTTAAGATCACTGATTTACTAACTGCTCCTCAGGTACTTTAATAGGAAATTTTATTTCGCGATATTTAAATATAAAAGAGAAAACTAACTGATCGTGAAGGAATCTCTGTGGACAAAATCCTGAGGGCTATTAAAATATGAGTCTTCTCATTATTGCAAAATTGCCGCGGGTAGCAGAAATGTATGAAGACGACGTCGTTGAAATTCCCACGGAAATTATATTAACAGGAGACTTAATTAAGACAATTTTTGGCGATCTGCTGCAAAAGTCAATGCAGGAACTTTCAGTCTTTGCCGCGCTGACAAATGTGCAGACATTAGAAATGAATAGGAGCGATTCTGTTATCAGTGAAGACTGAAGATCCAAATGATGCACCAAATTTCCCTGTTGAATTCCTCAATCAGCAAACTCCATCCAGCAAGCCACCTCATGTGCTGTACTTAAGCAAGGTGTCATCATCATGTTGCTGAAAAACGTGAACCCTAAAAAAGGACTGCAATGGAACTCGATTGATTGTGGAAGAGCCTGGACGAAATTTGATAAGAGCATGAATTATCACAATGATTCCATTTCCGATAAATTCTAGCATACGCTATAATAATAAACAAGGCTCAAGACCTGTCATTTGATCACGTTGGCATGCATTTGAAGACCGGAGTATTATCACACGGCCAACTGTATGTGGCTTTATCACAATCAAGAGTTGCAAGACAAAAGAAGGTGTATATTGAATCTAATCCACAGCAAGGAAGATTATTAATTAACCAGAGACAATTTACACGCAATGTAGTTTTCAAAGAAGTTCTTTAAATAAAATCAATTTGTTTATCAAATATTACTTTGCATACCCAGCGAAGCGGGTACAACCAACTAGTGTTCAATAAAAGCAAAATGTTCGCAGAAAAATGTTTCCCCTTTCTCGATTAACTCGTGGAAATAAACTTTTCCTTTCAAAATTTGTGCTATAATAGTTAATATAGTTAATATATCACATTTCGTTGGAAGTCGGTGGGATTAATCTAGAATATCCCTGTTTTTATCGCACGGTCAGCTGTACGTTGCCTGTTCGCGTGTTGGCAAACAATCTTCGTGTTGTTTCATTGTTTATCACATCGCTATCTACTGATGTTGATTCCATTCAAATAAATCACATTGAAATTTGAACTACATAATCTGTATTTTATTATCACTCTGGGGTTTATTTGAAGGCGTAAAATTGGGGCGAGATGAAGTTCGCCGGATCCGCTAGTTTATTATAAAAAGTCGCCTATGTCCTTCTTCAGGTACCAGACTCTCTTCGCAGGTTTCTCTTCCCAAACAGTGTTACTTTCGCATACAAAATATTACTGTGGATATGTTCGAATGTTTAAAAAGTCATTCAGTAGTAAGGCATAAGTATGTACCTATTGAAAAAACACAATTCTTTATCGTTTTTAAGCATTTTATGCCAGGCCGCAATTTGTTTATGGGATAGTGTATTTTTTTTTTGTTTTTAAATGCATATCTCAACCGCAACTTTCAGTTAATAAAACTCCTTCGTCTAAAAATTGCGACATATTGTGCACTTCACTAAACTCAAATAGAAACTGAAGCCTTAAAAACACGAAACAGAACAAAATTGAAACATTTAACCATAGCATATCATAGGAATTCAGTGGAATACTTCATGAAACTGGTTGAGAAGTTGAACAGAAAAAGTTTTTCGTACGGAAAAATAAAAAAAATTCTTTTTCTAGAAAATTTAAAGATCAATTGCTTAATTTTTTTTTTGACGAATTTATAGTTATAGTTTTATAATATAAAAGCAACATTTTAAGACCAAGATTGAGTTCAACGATTAAGTTGAAGTGTTCCAAAAAAGTTGAAAAATTTGTATACATATACATTTTACTGATAGCTAAAACAGACACCTTAACTAGCTCAATTTTAATTGAACACCTCACAAGCTTAAGCTAACGCGAATTTGCGCTTGTAATTGAAAGCGCGAGCTCGCGAGTGCTAGCGCTTGTAGCTATATAACCGCCGACATTCACAGTTTTTTAAACATTTCAAAAAAACAAGTAGCTGATTGACTTCTGAAGAGCTTCCTCTACTACTTCTTTTAAGAAAATCGTCTTTGACTAATGTGGTTTTCCATTGGGACATAAAATCAATCTTTTTTAAGGTTCCGTTTCCATATGGAGGAACCTTATTGCTTTCGCTACGATGTCTGTCCGAATAACTTAAGCCAATTTTGTACCTAGGTCTATCTCAAGAAATGATAGACGAAGAAGGCTGAAATTTGCACACAACATCAGGTATAACCTCTAGTTAAACGGCAAATAGCAATGATAGCGACGATTTGATTACTTTTGGAGTAAGAAGTCATTTAGCGAAAAAAATATTTTCATTTGCACAAAAAACGGTTTTTTTTTTCTTGATTTACAACAAAAAATGTTTTCCTATTTTGTAGATTATATTCGTAGCTATGTGCTGACGACTGTTTTGCCGAAAAGTTAATATCTTACGAGCTATTTACAAAAATATGTCCAATACGTCATTCATAAGCGTGTTATCTTATACGTTTCCTTTCCAATAGAATTGGAACTCCAAGAAATACTCATTTTCATACACACGCATACATAATATTGTCTCTTTTTTCGCTCTCGAGTGTCGGCACAAACCAGTAAGAAATAGACCGTCGACTCCTCCCACATAACGGACTTTGCCTACAAGCTGTTGGCACCATAGGATTTATTTAAATTACGGCACACGCATACTTAGTAAAATCCTATGGCAGTTGCACCTGGCAGTGGTTTATGGCAGTGGGGCTGTGTTCTGAAGGTTTCTTCTTTTTTTCCAGTTACACTTCGTTCACATCACAGTTTAGTTTTAGGAAATGTTAAACAGTTCAAACTGTTGATATCAATTAAAATTGGCGATGTAATGGAATATTCACATGAGAATGAACAAACGAATTGATAATAATATGCGAACAAACAACTTTTGATGCATTTATATAACAAAAAATTGCTCATTTTACTATTGCAAGAGTACCTAGAATAATAATTAATTAATGCATCAAAATATGGGAAAAACAAGTTTGAAGTTTGAAAACAGTTTAAACAACGAAATTTCGAACTAAAACTGTTTGCCTCGAAGTAAAACACCCTTGGTGCGAATTTTCACAAGTTTATTCAAAATTCAGACATTAAAACCAGCTCCACAAACTATCAAATACAAAATTCGTTCGAACTTATGTAAACTTAAATCAAAGATTGTTAAGTAGTAGAAATTGATGTTTGAACTTGGCGAACTGTTGCGACAAATAAAGTGTTCATGTGAATGGACTGTCAAAACATGTGATAATATTCTTTTCACTTAAACCATATTAATTTCGTGAACTACCTATTACATATATATTTTCATGACAGCAAAAAAACAAAATTGGTCCGAAAAAGACTTGCTCCTGGAACTTTGGAATGATGAGCTTCAGAAATTGACAGTCAAAAAAAAGTGTCAAAATGAAACTATTTTCGTGATTTGTTTTTCACTTTGGTTTATTCACGTGGTTTTCCTTTATTTATTATTCTGATTTTGTTATTAGACCTGTTTTATTGCACATCTATCTCAGTGAAGAAAAGAAAAGTAGAAATTTTAACACGCAATTACAACAACTACACACTGCTTGACACTAAGGGTATTCATGCAACGTCGTAAGTTTACCATTCGCGTAAAGAGAAAATTGCACATTTTACTATTCCTAGTGTAGAATAATTAGTTATTCTATCAAATTGTATTAAGAAAACAAGTTTTAAAAGGGTTTACATAACGAAATTTCCAATTGAATTGAAAATTTCGTTATTTAAACTCTTTTAAAACTTGTTTTCTTAATACAATTTGATGGATTAATAATTTATTCTACACTTGGAATAGCAAAATGTGCAATTTCTATTTATAACAACATCGAAAGTATTATAAATGCGTGCAAAGTATTTTTTTTTTTCTGATTTCACGCCTTTATTTCAAGTGTGAAATGTCACATTGACCTCGTCGTAAGTTTACCATCTCGGTTTTTTTAACATCTTGTGTGATTTTTCATACAAAATTTGACAGTTCATTTACCACGTTCGTTACGAGGTTGCATGAATACCCCTACTTTATAGATGTGCAATAAAACAGGCCTATTGATGAATAAATGCTGAAAAAGTTAAAGTTTTTCGGAGACAAGAATAAAACACAACCAACTCGCTGAAAAGAAAAAAGACGCGAGCGTTTATTCGAAATGAACTGTAAGACAGAGAAAGCAGTATAATAATTTATGGTGATGCCACAAGGTAATTGTAAGATAATGTTCTCGTGTTAAACTAAACCACTATTCCAAAAGTTATCCCTTAGTTGGTAGAAATTTTAACAAATTTGCTGGAACGTAAAATAAATCGCCAGCGATTTTTTTTTTCATTCTCTTATCCCTACCTCTTTTATTATTCGCGGGTGATTTGTTGTTGCGATGAATTTCTTGTGTATTGAAAAAAGTATTAGTTTTCGAATGAGCGAACAAAATATTATCAACGATATAGATTACATTTTCGCTCACAATTAAGTTTAAATCATTCCAACCAGCCGTCTAGCTACTTGCAAAATGATTTTATTTAAAATGTAAACAGTACCTAAACTTAGTTCCCAACGTTTCTTAACACATCCCAATAAATGGCCGCTCTTATGTTTTATTTACATTCCCGCCATTAATTTTGACATTTACACGTATTCACAGACAGGGTAATTTTTTCCGGGGAGAATCGGGTAGGTGTACGGAAAGTCGGCGGTCTAGTTCTCTGTGGTTTGTGGTGTCGGTTTGTGTCGTTCGGGGGCGGGGCGTCGGCATGGCATCGGCACTTCGGCTGTTTTCTTAAACTTAATCCTTTCCAATTGGAATTGGATTGGAACTTCAATAGATACTCATTCTCTTGTACACATAAAATACACAACATCCATTCATTTATGCGGTTTTATTTTTAATTTCTCTACTGTTTAGTTATTGATTTACAAGAAATACATATACTAATTTTATGATGATCTACATAGTTTTTTCTCATTCATGGGTGCTCTTTGTATCAGTATCATTGTTATTGCTAGTTGGGTGGAGCCGAGTCGGTGGATTTAACTGACGAGTGACGATGACGGCATGACGGCGTTCTTCACTATGCATGTACACTGTACAGTACCTATATACATGAACTAAAAGATTATGTAAATGTAATTCACTAGTACTATACGTACGTACGGAACCTTCGGTGCGCGAGTGACTCGCACTTGGCCGGTTTTTTTTTATCCGGATCACTTTTCGTGTTTCATTCAGTGCCGTAAATAGGGCGGTGCCAGCGGTGCCCAGGCACAGGGCGTAGGCCCAGGAGGGCGCAAAAATTACCAGGACAAACTTTTAGGTAATTCGTAACATTACCTATAAAAAGGTTGCAGGTGTCATGTATTTAAGACATTTAAATTTTTTTTGATTTAAAATGCAATCCGTTTTGCGTCAGTCGAGAAACCGAAATTACATCGAAAAGAGTGTTTTCCTACCTCTCATGAATCTTTGTAGGTACCTACACACTACGCAATCACAATCACGATACCCAATGCACCAGCTTTAAGTGTTCAAACTGTTCATATCTATTAAAATCGGTGATGTAAAAGAATATTCACATAAGAATGAACGAATAATATGCGAGCATTTATATAAAAAGAAATTCATTTTACTATTGCAAGAGTACCTAGAATAAAAAAATAATCCATCAAAATATGGGAAAAACTAGTTTGAAAAGAGTTTAAACAACGAGATTTCGATCTAAAAATATTTTCCTCGAAGGAAAGCACCCTTGCTGCGAACTGTCACAAGTTTATTTAAAATTCACGACATTAAAACCCGTTCCACAAACTATCTAATAAAAAAATCGTTCGAACTTAAACTGAGATCAGAGATTGTTAAGTGGTAGAAGTTGATGTAACATAAATGCCACAGAATTTTGGGCCGAAATAGAAACTTTGAAGCGACTTTGAAAAATGCGAATGTCAATCAAGCCTAAGGGCCGATTTGTTCAGAGCTGGTTAAATCTGCGGTTAGATAACCACAGATTTAGTTTAACCCATGATTATAATCTGTGGTAACCAAAAAGCGTTTGTTCACTTATTTTTCACTTTGGTCACCAAAGCATAGATTTGCGACAAATCGTTCCAGTTTCCAGTTTATTTGTCAAATCAGTTGTTAGATTTAATCTATGGTTAAAATTGTCATAGCCGCAGCAATGCATGCAATTTTTTGCGACACTGTCTTGCATTGTATTCATCTGCCAGTTGTTGAAAATGCGTCGTCATAGAATATACGAAGCCACACATTATTTTGCCTTTATTATTTATTAAATTAATTTTTGTTTTTCAAACAACTGTTTTTGACTGCTATGTCAAGGCTTGAACAAACAAAATTCCTTGGTTAACTGCCGTTAAACGACCAAAATCGGATGGTTATCGATTTCTCTGGTTAACTAACCAAATCGTGGATCCTCTGGTTAAAATTTGACTGAACAAACAGATTCTATGGTTATCAGCTGGAATAACCGTTGATTAGAGTTAACCACATATGAACAAACCGGCCCTAAAGTCTCTTAAGAGGATAGTACAACTGGACTTAAAGGAAGTGTTTCCAAGCGTATTAGTAGCTATAAGCATTAACGATGCCAGTGACTGTAGCTTCTTGAGAAAGATTATTCAGTAAACTCAAACTGATAAAGGCATACTTCCGCTCAACAATGAGTCAGGAAAGGTTATCCGGCCTGGCATTGTTGTCGATTGAAGCTGACATAGCACGACTCCTGTCATACGATGACGTCATTAAGGACTTCGCTATGAGGAAAGCCCGTAAACGGAGAGTAAGGCAGCTTCCACACCGAATGGAACAAAACGCCTTAAACAAGCAAAACTGATTTTCTGCATGTTTTTTTAATTTAAATACACACGTTTAAATACGAGTGCCCACACTGAATAAGGCAAAACAAAGCAAGAAATCAAAAACGTTTTGTTCTATTGCCTAACGTCAAACATTACACGTGAGCTTATGGAGTAACGTACACCAAAATAAGCAATAAATCATTTTAAGCAGTACAATCGAGTTAGGCAAAAACACTATCAAACAGTTAAGGCATGTTTAGGCGAGAAACACGTGTAATCAAATGAGAGCGCCCACACCAAACTAGTCAAACAGACAAAACCAAACTAGGCTTTTATGCGCCCTGTGCGAGCTTCTATATTTGCGCCCTCGAAAAATATACTGATTTTTCGGATATCTAAATTGTTGTTTAGTTTACTTGTTAGAATTAAAAATATAATATTAACTTTAGGCAAACAAAACAAATATATTTGCCAAAATATATACATATAACAAACATAAAACACCAGTAAACATTAACAAAATAGGACTACTATTTACTTAAAGATTTAGTCGGCTCTCACATTGAGGCAACAATCAATAAGCAACAACTGGCAATAGGAGACCAGCAATATTATCGCTCACAGTTAATTTACTTTTTTTTTATTTATTTTTCCCTTAGCACAAATTATTTTGCTGCCACAATAGTCATATTTTTGTCCCAGTCTGAAGCCATTTTAAGTGCAATTGGTTATAGATGACTATCAATAACCCACACCAAATTAGGCAAGTCAAAAAAAAAAAACGTTTTTGTTTTGCCTTATCTGGTGTGGGTTAGCAACAGTAGTTTTTGCTTTGTTTGTTTCTGCTTTATTTGGTGTGGGTTCAGCCTAAGGCGGCTCTCAGATTGAGGCAACAAGCAGTAAGCAACTAAGCAACTATCAATAAGCAATGCATTCTGTTTTAACCTATTCTCACATCGAAGCAAAAAGATTGCCTGAAATTTCCACCTATCAGGAATATTTTTCTACTTAACTTCAACGAATTTTGTGTTGAAAACAGGATCGTCCGACATATTTTCCAATACTTTGTAGAACGTAGTAAGCGCAAAAGTGTGAATAATCACAAATATTGCTACTAGGAAGCTTGCTGCTTTTCAATATGCGCTGTGTATCGCTAGCGATAATTATTGCCGCAATCTGCAAAATTTTTCGTAAATGCGAAATTGAATGTGAGACCTCTGATTCAATTCAAAGTAAATTAACTGTGAGCGATAATATTGCTGGTCTCCTATTGCCAGTTGTTGCTTATTGATTGTTGCCTCAATGTGAGAGCCGACTAAATCTTTAAGTAAATAGTAGTCCTATTTTGTTAATGTTTACTGGTGTTTTATGTTTGTTATATGTATATATTTTGGCAAATATATTTGTTTTGTTTGCCTAAAGTTAATATTATATTTTTAATTCTAACAAGTAAACTAAACAACAATTTAGATATCCGAAAAATCAGTATATTTTTCGAGGGCGCAAATATAGAAGCTCGCACAGGGCGCATAAAAGCCTAGTTATGGCACTGGTTTCATTGGGACAAAAAATCAATCTTTTTTTTGATTCGGATCACTTTTTGCAGATCTCGATAATTTTCAAGATTTACACATACTCTCACTAACAACATTGAGTTTATACACATAGAGGAATCATGTTGGTTATCCAATACTCATAATAGATGTCGCTACCATTACCACATCGGGAAAAATTTAATATAATCGAAAGAGAGAGAGAGAACTAATAGAAACACTCACAAGACAAACTTAAGAAATCCAACCAACTCAATCAAATTTTACTCCATTCGAGTCGAAGTAAATGAATATAGGTAGGTACTGGTCAGAGTATATCCATTAATGAGTAGGGACACTCTCTCTACATATGCATTTCCTACTACCACAAAGCAAAATGCAGAAAAAATCGTACAATAAGTGGAAGCAGGTCGAAAGAATACTTTTTACCTGCATACAACGACTGCTTGAGAAAAAAAGGGTACACAACACATTTTGCCTGTACCACTACATGGGGCTTGCTGCGTACGACAAACGATTGTGGGTTTTTTCATAAAGCATTTTTAAAGGCGACCTGAAGTGATGTCAGTATATTAGTATTTTCTCTCAACCATGCAGGTTGATCAGGTAACCAGCTTTGCTTTCGTAGAATTGCTAATAAAAAAACAAATTTTGTAGTTTTTCCCATTGGTTATTGATTAAATGGTCTTTGTAATGGACATGAAAAAGAAATGTTTCATTCTCTATCACGAAATTCAACCCTTTTGCCTTGCTACGACTTCGTTAATTACCATATTTTACGATTTTAAGTTTTATTGCCAGCACTTTTTAGGTAATATAATTCACAGCAGATGGTCATACTAATTACTTAGGTTGGTTGTAGAGGGGATTGTTTACATTTTTTTCGCACGTATTTTTAAAGGCGACCTGGAGTTGGATTGTTATCAGTCGTTCATTACCATCAATTGACGAAGTAAAGGGTGTTCAGTGTCAGTGCGTGTGGCAAACAATTAAAAATAGTGAAAATTAAAAGTTGAAGTGCAAGTTTGCATAGTTTAAGAACTTTAAATAAAATAATGGGAAAACATTATGTTAAATGTTTGGCGTGTGGGCGAGAGCAGAAAGAAAATTTTGGAGTTAAATATTTCAAAATACCGGATAATAGTGAGAAGTAAGCAATATAAGTTATAGATCGGGGACTTTGGTATTGGTAATGCATTCTACTATTTCGCAGGTTATATTTTAAAAAAATACTGCCTAAACCACAAGTGTGAGTTAAAATTGAGTCCGCAACTTAACGTTTCCTCCCTTTTTACAGATTTTAAAGAATATGAAGATGCGAAATTGACACGGCCCAATCAAGAATTTTTAGACTCGTTAGAGAATCTTGAACAAAAATTTATTTCTTGTTTTCCAAATATGTACTACCTCAATAATTTTGAGGGGAATATTTTTAACCTTTTGAAAAATGAATTTCATTACAACTGTTGCAAAAATCAAAATAAGGAATTTCTTATAAAATTTTACGTCCGAGTACGGGTTTACTTTATTCTAAAACAGTTCAATAAAAATAACAAAAAATGTACCAACAAACAAAAATATTTAAGTGTAGCACACATGTGAATATATATTAGATATAAAATGTTCAATAAGAAATATTACAAATTGATTTTGCTTTTTTTTACGTCACACCCTGTACCACATTTTGAAATAGTTCGACTACTCTTCCATCCCTCTTTTACTAGAGCACTTTTAGTGCTGTCTATTTCTCGTGTATGTGTACTGCAAATTGTAAACTGATAAGAAACACGTGGAGAGTGTCCCTACTCATTAATGGATATACTCTGGTACTGGTGCTATACAATTCTTGTATTTTCCTCTTTTTTTATGGAATTCGGTGTGGATGTGTATGATTCTTCCTTCTTCATAGAAATTATGAGCTGAAACCATGTGCTTGTTTGTACTGTATGTATGCTTGATGTGCTTGGTGTTGTGTATGGTTATATAATAGTATGAATATGTGGATATGTACATGAATAGGGATACTCCCTATCCCTACATATGATTTATTTACAAGAACATTGTTCTTAAATTGAGTTTGTATATTTTTCGCCAAAAGCGATGACTATAAAATTATTAGATTTCACATGCCTATGGATTTATTTCATATTACATATTATATTATATTATTATTCGCGGTTAGTTCTGATCATGGAATTCTGAATACGTTTTTTCAAGTGGAATCTTTAATCCATAGAGGAATAGTGTTTAACATGGTGTTGCAAATTTTATATTTCATACCTATTTTATTTTACAAATTTTACAAACTTGTAAAACATTGACATTGGGTCGTATGAATAAAACCTAGCATTTGCTTTGAGTAAAAGGTTGTAGCAAAGTAAAAGCACTGAGCAATTGCTTTAAATCGGTATGAATAAAAACTACTTTGCTAAAGTTCGAAGTTTCGAACAAAGCATTTACTTCACTGCATGTGTCCTTCCCTTGCAGTTTCTGTCACAATTTGTCGTTAATTTTTTGAATTTGAATTTAGAATCAGGAAAACGATTTTTGGAAAAAAGCTAAATTAATTTAATAAAAAAAACGATACGGTTGGTTAAAGTTAAGTTAAGTTAACCAATTCGTCTTTGCTTATAGTACCTACTGTTTTTTTTACGAACGTTAACAACAGTAGTTAAAACAGGTTTAATGTGCCAATCAAACAAAGAAAAATTAATTTAACTATTTATACAAACAAAAAACACCGAAAACTCAAAAGAAAATACTGTTTTTGTAAAGAAATATGGGCGCAAAATATTTGGCAAATGCTCTGAGTCAACAAAATAGCAGACTTGGAATTTTCTTAGCAATTGCTTTGTCTGCCACGTTTTATTCATACCAATCCGAGTAAAAGGTCGGTGGCGCCGCTTTTCGAAGATGTCAAAAGTTGGAGTCAACTCAAATCAGTTTTTATTCATACGAAGCTTAGCAATTGCTTCGATTTTGACATTTATTTTGAGTAAAAGCAATTGCTAGGTTTTATTCATATCACCCATTGACTGTCGAATGGTATTAAAGTCACCGTTCATGGGAAATTTCCAAAATCAAAATCTGTTCACGCATTACAGAGAACATTGGCGACAAACACAATACAACTTATTTTTATATATATAGATTGTATTAGGTATATTGAATTTGAATTTGTTATTGTTTTTCCAACACGTCCAGACTGCAAGGTCAAATCCAATCCCATCTGCACATTATTGACTCCAGAAAACCCAATCAACTATCAACACCAAGAAACAAAGAAATAAAAAATAAAATCATAATTATCCCCAACCCAGCGTTGTTATATGATCTTAATTATCTTATTTTCTAAGATATTGAGGTGGTCTCCAGATAAGAAGATATTCACTCTTTATAACAACACTGCCCCAACCCCAATGCCCAATCAAATCCCACACCTGGATGGAGTTCTTCGAGAAAATAACTCAACTTATAGAATTTAAAATGTACCTAACTCCCTAGTCAACTCATCCAACAGAAAGAAATATTTACAAAACCTACACCTGGACCTGACCTACCCCATCCACTCTCGGAATGCATAAGCCTATAATCAATAATCATATCATAAAATAAAGGACAATCCATCCAAATGCGAAGTCGAATGGGGCTGTGCTGTAGCATCGGCATTTTTTCAACCCTTAAAAGCAGAATCCAGCACAACCTCCACCAGCAAGACGCAGAATATGACTAAATAAAATAAAAATAATGATCATAAAACTCACTTTTTCCTGCATTTCGCTCAAAGTGTTAGCAAGAAGAAAGAATAACAACAGAAGAGATACATATTGGGATTGGCTTGGCTGGTGTTGTTCATCCCTTTCTTTCTTCTTTGGTTCTTTTGAGAAAATAACTCAACTTAAAGAATGTACTCATCCTCCAGGAGAACGTCGTCGATTGAAGCGACATCATCGGCTCATCGGCAAGAATAGAAAACTTCGATATCGCAATGATGATTCCTCTATGTATATAAACTCAATGCTAATACCAATATACCTTGCACAGCTGTTTTACGTCATTCAGAATTTGTTTTCAAAACAAAATTACGAAAACCACGTGAAAAGCAATTATTTAGAACAAAAACGTAAATAATGGGCATGGACTTAATTTTGGAGCAATTACTATCATATTCGTCTTCTTCCTCGTCATCTGTGGTCGATGACGATTTCGATTCGTCGATATGATTACCCACATTAAATTCGTATGTTTTCATCGACAAACAAATGTGCACAGCTGATGTACTGTCTAATAATGCACTAATACATTTACAAAAGCAGATCTGTTCCATTCGCCACGAAAAATCAGAGATCTGAAATAAAAATCTGATGGTCCCAATGGAAAACGATATAAGCTATATTTTTCTGACGACATGCATTCGTGCTTGTGAGTGTTTTTACCGCACTTATATTATTAGAAGTTGCTGTATGGGAAGTACCCATTCCCCTAATCCTAAACTATATACAAAGATAAAAATAATTTAACGCTACCTAGCTTTCTTATAATAAATTTGTAAAATTAAATTAAAAATTCGACTCACCATCATCATCGCCATCTCGGTCCTCGTTATCTTCAGATGCATTTGACTCAGAGTCACTGGACTCGCTGCTTGTCTCAAAAGCCACGTCAGCATTTGGACTATCATTATCATTCAGGCCTTCATTCAGATGTCGATCTGAATGATTGCGACCCAAGTTTGCTCCTGAATTAAAGAATTCTTGATCATTTTCCAAAATGCCATCAAATATATGATTGAACTAGAAATAAATAAATGTCAAAGTATAACACGGACACATATTGGGGATTGCAATTACAAACCTGATCACCAGTCCGGGCCAACTCGCTGGTAAAAAAGAACCCAGTAGCTCTTGGACGATCGGCAAGCACATCTGGGATGCTTTCTCCATCTAAGCCATTTGTTGTGCGCCTCGATAGTATATGCCTCACAGAACTAGCACCTGTCCTTCCAACAACTGAATTCGATGGCTGGTCTCGGCCACGTCGATTGGATTGTAAATGTGCCTTCTTTTTAGCCAATACACATGGCGCAATTGTTAGTCGAAGAAGTGTCTCCATTGGTTTTAGTATAGCGTTAAGCGTTGGCACCGCACTTGGATTGGACAAATCAAGAAATAGAATCATTTTCGCCAAATCAGTCATAATTCCTTTGCGTAGAAGTAATAAGAACACTTCGTTGCGGTGCGGAGTGATTTTATTTAATGGCGGTGGATTGTCGATCATTGTTGGCAACAAACTGACAAATACCTGTAAGCGATTGTGTTTGTCGACACTTTCTGGCAAATTTATAGCTCGTTTCATTGCTGCCTTGATTTCGATTATGACAGAATTTTGAATTGCAAGTTGATCAATACATTCGGAGAGTGACGTGATTAGTACACGAGCCATTGTATTGACTTCACGTTCTTGAGAGTTCTCCTTTAATGGCAACAATATGTCCAGGATAAATGATAAAGCTGATTGATCCTCCTGGATTAGAGGGCTGTCGCTTGGTGTGTAAACATGCTCTGTGATTAGTCTGGGAACGAAGGTCTGATAAGAACGAACAGCGTCTGCTAAAATTTTCAGAATAGTCGCTCTTGTTAGCAATGGTTTGTCATGCAAATGGTTGCTGCTGGGAATATGCCATCCGCAGCATTGATCACTTTGGCTGTCATCTACTGGTGGGGGCTTTTCAAGACAGGAAGATCCATCCGAAGCCAAGAAAGCATTTTTTGAAACTGGAACACCGCCCATTGTCACCGGTGGTTTCGGAACATATGTACCCCTTGAAGTGGATGGCGGGAAATGGGAACATGGTATGACCAGTGCTTTTAACAAGTCGTTGATAACACTTGTTGCTATGTCGTTTGAGGTTGAATACGCATTGCTGCAACTAGGAATATTCATATCATCTTCGGCTGGTATTGTTGGACCGACTTTCCGGAAGAAATTCGATGCCTTAACAATTAGGCGTGTATCGTCATAGCTGTCATTTTTACCCTTCAACATGTTGCAATCCAAGCGAAGCACATTGATGGCGGCACGAATAAACATTTTTGGATCGCGTGCCACTGCTGAGCTCATTTGCCTTAGTACGAATACAACGTCTCGATGTCCGCTGGGTATTGCGGAAATAGTGCGAGATGCAATGACTCGCTCCATAGTAGCTAGCAGGGTGTGTGGCTCTTCTAGCACATGGCGAATGAGTAAAATGGCATATGTGGGAAATGTCATATAACCACACATTTGACGCATGTTTAGCAAAAGTTTTATTCCACCATTATGTACAAACACCTTCGCGCTTTCATAGTCTTTTGTGAGTCGCACACAAAGTTTTAAAAGTGAATTAATCGTGTCCAAGTCAATGGCTAGTTTAGGACGCATCAAACGCACTAGACAACTGACAATCGCGCCGGTGTCATACTGTTGTAAGCCAGTAGGTTCTTCGTGAAGTACTACTTTGTTTGCTCCAGATTCCGAATCATCATCAATATCATCCTCAGCTTTACTGTCGTCGTCTATATCAAACAGGCCAATTGCACTGGATTCTATATTACCAATAGCGACTGAATCTACACTTCCTGCATCAGATGACGAGTGCGATGGTGGGGCATTACCGGCTGCCTGAGATCCTGCTGATCTTGTTGTTACGCCACTTGGGCCAGCTGTTTCGGATTGATCTTCGGAATCGGAATCCGAGTCTGAAGATGTACTCGAGGTGATTATCGAAGACTCTATTTTCGAGCTACCATCAGTGAGTTCTGTGACTTTAAGTTCCGGTATAACTGGCCTATGATTACCCGTTGCTTCATTTACCTGGGACATGCAGTTAAAATTGATGGTGTACTTTTGACGTCCGCATGTGATGCGAACGGATCGCTCGCCAGCCACGAAAGCATTATGAATGATTCCATTGTTGGTGCTCGAGTAGGCATTCCATTTGCCGGCGGAAGAATCAAACCATTTCCAGATGTTTGTTGTAACGGCAATCATATTGGCCTTACGTTGCATAATCAAGCATGCATTATCGATTGAATCGATGAATTCAATCAGGTGTTGCAACCAGCGCGGTGTTATTGGTGGTGCGCCTAACGCAATCTGTTCTTGCAAGATTGACTCAATCTTATGCAGCAACATAATTAGTGTACTTAACGATTTTTCATGTCGTATAGCCGTGACGAAAGCCTTTCGCATATCTCTGTACACTTCATCCAGAAGCAAGCAACCGACCTTCATCCGAATGAACATTCTTAAGCCGTAGCGACCAACTAATATTTCTTCACGCTTGGCTGAGTTTAGCGCATCGCGTGCCTTTAGATTGTGCAAAATCTTTTCCGTCCAATCTGTAATATTCTGAACTAAAATCAGCAAAAATTTATGTCGCATTTCTGGGGTGTGCCGACGGTATAGCACTGCTAGGAGATCTGCTCCTGAAGTAACTGTCTCCGGCAATAGATCCATTGCATTAAACGTTTTGTCAAACGCTTCGCGGCAAAAATTGGAAACGACAACGGGATCAGGCAGCTGCAATGATTTCCAGGTCCGTTTATTCCTCGAATCAGATTCTGGTTGCGGTGGAGGTGGTGGAGGATTTGATCCTCTACGATTACCCGGTCCAATTGAATTTCGGCCGTCTGACTCGTCATCATCGTCGTCATCGTCATCTTCGTCGTCGTCATCATCGTCATCATCGTCATCATCCTCGTCCTCATCGTCATCGTTCTCTGTTATAATGCGCGGTGGCTGCGCCATTGGAGCATTTGCCCCTTGGTTAGATTCTGGGCGATTTAGAAGGAAATCAGTTGCCTGCTCCACAGAATTTGTATTAGCCAGAGCTTCACTTACATGAGCTTCAGAAAAGCCCATATCCATAAATAACTTCAGATGATTTAAGTTGACGGATTTCTTTATTGATTCCCTGTACGCTTGGCGTGCTGCCTCTTCTTCGTCGATCTTTCTCAACTCTTCTTTTCGTTTCTCGAACTTCTCGCGAAGCATTGCTTCGTTTTTAATTATGTGTTTCATGATTGCCATTATAGACTCAGCCATCCGTACACCGTAATTTGCAAGCGGTTTTTTGTCCCAAATCGTACAGAGCGCATCCAGGGCCAACGAGTGAACTTTGACCAAGTAAAAAATTGGCTCAAAATCCAGCAACTGATTCAGAGTGCCGGAAGATGGACGTGCAGTGATAAAATGTGGGGATTCAAATATAGCACGTGGATTAACCATTTTTTCAAGAAGCAATAGCCATGCGTCAAGGAATTCTCCAGTTCCTTCAGCGAACTCATTGCCTTTTATGAACGCTGCCTTATCCTCATCTGCACACCCATAGGATAGCGCCCATCTGAACATATCAAAGAACGCCTCAAGACCACCCTCTTCGCAGAATTGAGAAAGCATTAGATGAAATGCATAGCGCTTCTCATCGAATAACATTGGACCGGTGAATCCAACAGAGCAGATCAAGAATGTCAGCTTTAGCTTGGGTACACTGGGAGTAACTATTTTGTCATAACAGAATCCATTTACTAGTATAAAGCTCAACACTCTGGCAATTTCGCCGGCTTCAACGGAAGGGAACTTAGCAGCAGCTAATAACTCATTGGCACGTCGCTGACGGCTAGGTGTACCAACACAAAGCTTTACAAGATTTCCAAATAGTTCAGCCAAAGCGCGTCCAAGTCTTGAGGACGCAGCTAATAATGCTTTTATAAATCGCAGCTGATTTGCAGCTCTTTCTCGTCGTTCTCGTTCTCTCTCTGCTTCATCGGCAATTTCCTTTTGTTTTTTCAATTCTTTTTCCAGCTTTTCTTTTTCTTGTCTTTCTTTTTCTTGCTTTTCTTTCTCTTGCCTCTCTTTTTCTTGCCTTTCTCGTTCTTGCTTCTCTTTTTCTAGCCTCTCCTTTGCTTGTTTCTCCTTTTCCTCTCGCGTTAAGGTTGGAACATACACCACCGAGTCCGAAGATGACGAGCTGTTTGAATCAATTGATATTGTCTCATCGGTAGCTCTAATAGAAATTTGGCTGGTAGTTTGGCTTACATCCATCGCATTTGGTCTGGGTGGCATTGGTGTCAAGCAGATCACATCGTCATCAATATCCATGTTGTCCTCAGCGCTGCTGGTTTGCTGTGGTATGGTTTGGCCAGATGTACATGTTGATGGCACATTGGTTCCAAAAGTTATGGGAAAAACTGGTGTAGACCCAGATGTTGGTGCACAAGTTGATGCTGAAGTTGATGTAGATGTTGATGTTGATGGAGAAGTTGATGCTCTTGTTGATGATAATATTTCTGTAGGAACTTGTTCTGTGGGTGCTTCATCAATATCAATTGTTCCACCCCTAAGTTCGGATTGCAGTCGAGCAATCTCGTCGTAGTTAAAATCGTGATCTTTCTGTGAGTTTTCTTCCGAACACATACCCAGCAAAATTGTGCTCTCCCAAACCAAAGACGTATACAATTGCACCAGGCTTTGAAGTAATTTTTTCCCCCTGACGCAATCGATTCCCCATTTGCGTAGTAACAAAATGCGAATATCATTTTGGCTGCTACGGCAAATGTGTACTAACATAACCACATATCCATGTACGGCGCTCATCGAATGCAATAAAGGGGTGTAGGCTGCATTGGAAAATCCAGCCTCCATTTTTGGACATTTTGACAATTCTCTAAGGAGAATACTTCCCTCTGGAGAATTCATATGCACAACCAGTGGTTTTAACTGTTCAACAATTTGAGAGAGTTGAGCAATGGCCACCTCAATTACTTTGGTCTCATGAGCTAGATTGAGAATCGATTTGCAAACAGTGGCTACAGCTTGAGCGGTCGTCGTTACAGGCGAATCAACTGGCAAATTAGGCAATGACAATATTGAGAGTAGCGGCTGAAGGCCTCCGAGGGTAACAAATTCTCGGCAGTGTTCACCATTAGTGCCATTGCTGATTATGGCATCAAGAAACTTCATTACGTTCAAAATGTAGTCAATCAAAGGAACAGGTTCACGCTCTTCTGGAGCTATAATGGAAATAGTTCGATTTGAGTTCTGCATTGATGTTATGGCCTGAGCATATGATGATCCGCTGCGGGCAGCTACAGTTCGATTTGCAGTAGAACTTCTTTCATTTCTCTGCTGCGATGCTGTCGATATCTCCTCTTCGTCATCATCATCACCACTGCTGCCATTACCAGTATCCTTGTTTTGGTTTCGAGTCGGATTGCCGGATTGGGATGTTGAGGCTGAGTCCGATTTGCCATTGTTGTTGTTTGCCCGCCAACAAATAAAATGAGGGTCACTTCCGATTCGAACAAGTTCGACTAAAAGTTTTATAATCGATTTGGTTGCGTTAGTACGCAGACTTGGGTGATGTTTCATTAGGTCGTCCATAGCATTGCCTAGGTTTGTGGCTGTGTCGCCCAATGGATCAGAACTACGACGGCGTCGCATTGCCACTAGGTAGTCTGGTGAGAGCAATACTTGAAAGAGTCGGTCAAATGGTCGATAAGAAGCAAATTCTTGCAAGCCGCGTGCATTTAAACATAGCGCTGAAAAGACATTTGGCAGAGATCCAAGTACCTCCCTTGTAGCAGGCACTTCCTTACGCAAGAGTGACTGCAACACTATATCGGTCAATCCACTGTCTTGTAATGTGCACAATAGCGATGGTTCTTGGAAAACATAGACTGTAACCACATCTGTTGCTAAGAGGAACAGCGATGGACCATAGTACTCTGCGTTGCTGATGATATTCCGTAAGGAACGTGGTAAACTGGTTTCCATAACATTCCTCATTCCGCTGTTGTATGCACTATCTTGAATACTCTTTTTTAAGAAGTTCAACATTGATTTGAGCAGAGCTGCGCGTTGAGTTACGCAACTGATCTTTTTCTCCTTATCATTTGCTTCTGATGTTTTCTTTGATGTTGACGCCATCCTACTGAATGCAGAGGTTGTGGGTTCGTTTAATGCCTGGCGCTGTGAGCGGACATCCATTTCAAATGATATATTGCTATCATCGTTTGCATCTTTGTCTCCATGTTCAAATTGAAGACCTGTGGTCTCTGCATCTGTCATATCAGAATCTTCGCCATCGTCTATAATAGGACTTTTAGTATTTTCATACTTATCGCCATATTCTGCATCAGTGCTAGAGGTTCTCTTCCTTTTTAGGCCATCGCGCATAGTTAGTTGTACTTGTCGGCAATGGTTGACTTCTGTCTCGAGCCTCTGAATAAACGCAGCTAAACCGTTGTTATTATGAAATGAGTGCATATCTATGTTGGTGATGAGATCAATCACGCGAACTGCACGTGTTACAAATGTTATATGCTCCAGATCAACTCCTGGCCAATTGATAACGCGCAACAAAGACTCCATCATGCCGCATGATACCAGAGCTTCACCTCCAGCTTCATACGAAGCCAGATGGTAGAGGAAGCTAAACAGCGCCGTTGCCAGTGAAAGGGGAAACCTATTAGTTTGTTTAAATGGATCAAATTCTGGCGTATCATCGGAATTTTCATACGCATACGTATACTGATGAATAACAGAGCATGCTGCAATAAGGTCGAGCTCCTTCAATTGTATGGATATAAGATGGCTTATGCAAGCCCGTACTAATGTTGGTAGAAATCCATGATACAATGCAGCTCCAGTAACTTCTATAATTTTTGAAAGTCGAGATCCGGGTTTCCTACACAACACAAAACATACAAATCAAACAAATTAACAAACGATAATGATTAGCAAAAGGCATATTTTGATTGATTAGACAGCGAGTTAAATCGAGATAACCAAACAAATCAAATGGGAAGGAGGGGTTTTGTTAATATTACGGGGCGATCTTGATCATCACCGTCAGAACGCATACACAGATCTGGCAGATCAATAGAGACTGATCTGTTCTGTATCATCCAACTGAAATGATTCAAAGTTTGATTTGATACAGACTACGCAAATTTGTATATAGATACATAGATATAGTCCGTCCGACCTAAGTGAACATTTCTCGCGCAGGTCCATTTCCCTTCACATCAGGTATTTTATTCTCTTAACAACAACAAAAAAAATTCCAACCAGAACTACAGCTAAAAAAAAATATGTGTGCATTTCAATCAACAAACACACCACTCGCCGTGGTAATGGTGGCCAGACACATCCACGACACAGAGTCCGCTACGGATGAAACAGTTGCCAGAATCAAAAAATTGCTGGAGTCCGCCGGCTTAGAACTAGCTGACCACAAGACGGAGGCTGTCTTGATAACCAGCCGAAAGTCTGTGGAATTTGCAAATTTCCGGGTTTAGTATCAAACCATCAGGTCTAATGTTAGGTCAAAAACGTGATTTCATTAAAGCTGATTTTTTGTTTGATGACGCTGAATAATATTTTAAGTAACGTATCAAAAAGGCAGACAGTTTGGGTGGTAGACCGCGGGGAAGGTTGAGAAAATATCTAAGAGGTAAATTACGTCATTTCATTAAAGTTGGGAAAAATGCTAATATTTTAAAATGCCATTATAATCCCGTAACCAAAAAAAAAAACACTTACAATATAGGAGTTTAGCAATTTACGAAGCCAGAAATATTTTTTAAATTCTCTATAATGCAAATCAGCAAAATTTATTTCTATAATATGCAATTTTAGGCCAGAGACTGTTGGCGAAGAATGTTGTTAACATTGGTGGGTTGATTGAAAGTGGCTGCCAGCTGGGAAACGGCAACACTTAGACCAGCATATGTCCATTTTGATACCATGAAAATCGGATCATAGGTATAAGATCTCCCTACTATTTACCCTTTATAAAGCGTAATAGGCTTCTGATGGCTGTGTTTGTCAGATCACCCAAGTCGTTGTAATTGAAGGCTCCTAAGTGAAGCTTCTTTTTACGGGAGGGAGCTGGGCAGAAACCAAGAAGGCGAGGAATATTTGCCTCCTATTGCTCATCCATATAGCTTCTGCTTCAAGCAGTGTCCTGTCCAGTAATGACAACTATTGTGGTGCCGATACTTGTTCACCTACTCTCAATAGCATCCAACTTCAATTTTTGTTTGCATGTAACAATAATTGGTATGTCTAGAGCCTACGGTACCTTTATTCGGCAGAATGGATATTGTTGTTCCTATTTTGGCGAGTTTATCGGCCTTAAAATTTCCTGCTATGTCTCTATACCCCGGCACTCAAAAAAGGTTAATGTTGAACTGTTCGGCCATCGCCGTAAGCGATGATTTGCAGTCGAGGGCTACTAGAGAAGTTATAGAGATCGAATCCAAGGATTTGATAGCTGCTTGGCTTTTCGCAAATATGCAAATATATATATCTTTAACGGATATCACATTTTTCTGACCTTACTTACACCCATTCCATAATTCAACACTGACCCCAAGTAGAGGGTTGCAGCTTGCAGCATGTCCCCCCATACACATTTCAAGGTACAAGGGTAACAATTAGGGCGCAGCACCTACTGTCCAAAAAATGTGGAGGGACGTGTAAAAGTAATTTTTAATTTTGTCAAAAACTAGAATGCAATAATCAATCTCGTTCGATTAAGAATTGGTGTGGACATTAAAACTACAAATAAATTAAGTATCTATTTATTCAATATTTATTGAAAAAAATCACCAAACTTCCTTAAAGTTCAAGTTTGAAACCATTTTTTTTTCAAAAACTATTAGCAGATATAACTTGATTTTAAAATAATGTCAAATAACGTATTTCTGGCTTTGAAAAATGCTAAAGTTATTGTAAGTGCTGCCATTGCTTTTCAATATTATTTTTTTTTGTTTTTCATTTTAAATATTATTTTTTTAAAATGACTCCTCTCGCATAAAGGAAGACGAGCTAGGGCCCCCTCCCCCTCACATAGTAAAAAATCTTTGTATTTAACCCCTCTACAAATATCCGTTATTAGTTTTCAGCGCTTAAATTACCGTAGGTTCTCATGGCAATTAATTTGACATACATATAATGAAGACGATAAAGATAATGATGACGATGAAATCATTCCTGATGTTCCATTTCGCAATTACGATGAGGACAGCAGAATGGCGCAAAACTATTCTTAGGAGAATTTGTGTTAAAACATGATGTCTTTGAAGAGTACCAATTTCTCACTTGTTTTTATTTTTTTTTAATAATAAAAATGAATTGTAACATTGCGTCTGCCAGTGTGTTCGGCCTGAAATATCTGTCTGCCTTTTTGATTACGGGATTATAATGGCATTTTTAAAATATTAGCATTTTTCCCAACTTTAATGAAATGACGTAATTTACCTCTTAGATATTTTCTCAACCTTCCCCGCGGTCTGCCACCATCTTCGTAACACCCAAACTGTCTGCCTTTTTGATATGTTACTTAAAATATTATTCAGCGTCATCAAACCCAAAATCAGCTTTAATGAAATCACGTTTTTGACCTAACATTTTTTCACCCTTTGACCCCCTACCGGCAGCCTCCCCACCAACGGATAAGTGGCAGACAATTCATTTAATGTTTATTTAAATGCATACTATCCAATGATACCAAAAATTTTCTTAATGAAATGACGTTACCATTTATGTCGCTGGCTGTTAGACTAAAATACCTTCACAGATTTGGTCACGATAGCTCGCCTTTCTGTCCCGAATGACCAGACGAAGAAGAAGATACGGAGCACGCAATGTTCCAGTGTAGGCGCTTTGCAGGGGGAAGAGCGAACTTGGCAAACCCCCAAAGTTTAATAAGCCATGTGTTAAGGTCAGAAGATGACTGGCTGGAGGCCTGCTCCTTTATAACGAGTGTACACAAAGAATTAAGGAGACTTGAAAGACTTAGAAGAGCCGAAATGACGAACTCAGAGGATTTAGCATGAGTTGCTAATCAGCCCCCGAAGTAATACCTAACGGCAGTCTCGCGGGATAATGGTTGAAGGAAATAGGGTGTGAATTAGTACGTCAGGCGCACTCCTGGCATCGATTTTTTGGGTTTGCGAATAGTGCGTGCTGGAAGCACGGGCTACCGCATCTTTAGAAAATTACCACATCCATTGGCGCAACCAAAAAAAAAAAAAAACACACCCCTGCTTTCGAAGATATCTCACCCGATCGACGATCCAGGCATGAGGCATGGTTCGTTCGTCGTTGGCGTATGCCAAAAGTACACATTTACCCACCCCTAAGAATAGGAAATTTGCTCGATACTACACTTCTCAAATATGTCTGCTAGGTTCCACATTTCACTGTCACTCGAAATGAAATCGGAAATGAATTTTTGTGTTCTACATTTCGCTGTATTCGATTTCGATTTCCAAATTTTCGGAATTGAGACAAAGTCAAATTGTGACATCGAAAAAATTTCAGAGTTTCCGAATCGCCCGAAATGCAGAACACTAAAAACGAATTCACTCGATTTGCAATTTCGATTTTACTCGATTTCTGGAACCCGTAAAATACAGGATATATAACGTATTACCACTATTTCAAATAAAGCAAGACCGGGCTTTACTTTAAAATCACTGATGCCGACTGTGTGGTAATGGTTTGTTTCTATAATTTTTTCCAGGCAAAATAACATTTTTATCACATTTTTTACTGTTAGATGAAAACCAAAAGCTGCTGCAGCATTTCAAAGTACTTTTTCCTAGCGTCCTAGCATTTGAGTATAGAATTGATTTCGGAGAAAGATCAAATTGTATGCAGGTAATGATGGTTCAGCATTATGTATATATTTTTTTCTATTATTTTCTCCATCCATACTACTTTATAAAATACAACGTCCGTCTGTTTGTCCCTCCATAACTCGAGAACCATTCGTCCGATTTTCATGATGAGAATTGTTGAGGAGTAAAGGGGTCACGGGGAGTAATAGGGGAACTTAAAAGTTTGTATCTTATTTGATAGGTCAAAATTATTACATGCCTCATTCATCGTTTTTTCAAAATTCGTCAGATAAAAATTTAAAAAAACCGGCCAAGTGCGAGTCACTCGCGCACCGAAGGTTCCTTACGTACGTAGTACTGAATTACATTTACATAATCTTATAGTTCATATAATTTAGGTACTGTACATGTATAGTTAAGAACGCCATCGTCATCGTTAAGAACGAGTGACGATCACTCGTCAGTGAGGACCGCGGCCGACCTGAGAGCACCATCAACCAATAATGATGATGATGAGTGGGTAATGGATATGCAAAGGAAGTGAAACATGGAAGTTCCAATAAGAGCGTATTTTATGGCATTACACCGCGTCTCCACGAGCAATATTTCATAGCTTGCCATCTGTCATTTCTCATAGAAAGAAATAACGATAGTATGCAATAAAATGTAGGGTGGGCATTTCATATCTTACTATTTCCATAGCCATCACACGAAAACACATGCGTCACAACAAAAAAGTACACCCCATAGAATACTATCGATAGCAAGCTATGAGCTGAGCAATAGATGGAATACCATTTTTCATAGAATACTATTTGTGGTCTCCACGAGCAATTTCTATAGAATACTATATGGCAAGCTATGAAATATTGCTCGTGGAGACGCGGTGTTATGGCAATTTTTGTGTACAAGAATGAATGAGTATCTATTGAAGTTCCAATCCAATTCCAATTCGAAAGGATTAAGTTTAAGACAACAGCAAAAGTGCCGATTCCATACCGACGCCCCGCCCCCGACCGACACACACCCAGCCCGAGTGAGCCAAGGCCGAGACCCGAGAGCGAAAGAAGAAACAATATTATGTATGTGTGTGTATTAAAATGAGTATTTCTTGGAGTTCCAATTCCAATTGGAAAGGAAACGTTTAAGATAACACGTTGGACATATTTTTGTAAATATCTCGTAAAATATTAACTTTTCAGCAAAACAGTCTTCAGCACATATACAGCTACGAATATGATCTACAATAATAATAATAATTAATTTGTTGTAAATCAACAAAAAACTGTTTTTTGTGCAAATGGAAATATTTTTTTCGCTAAATTACTTATTACTACAAAACTATTCAATGTGTCGCTATTGTTGGTATTTGTTTAACTAGAGCTTATACCGGATGTTGTGTGCAATTTTCAGCCTTCTACGTCAATCAGTTCTTGAGATAGACCTAGGTACAAAGTTGGCTTAGGTTATTCGGACAGACATCGTAGCGAAAGCAATAAGGTTCCTCCATATGGAAACGGAACCTTAAACGCAGATCAACAATTGAGCGTCTAGTGGAAAAATTTGGGTCCAAAGGCACAGTACAAAATGTTCCCGTGCCAGTGAGACAAAGAAGTGCCCGCAATGTCGAGAATATTGCTGCCGCTGAGGCTTCAGTTGAAGAAAGCCCAAATGTGTCTCTCACACGACGTTCTCAAGCGTTGGGTGGGCATCTCTGTGACGTCGTTGTGGCGAATTTTGTGAAAAGATCTTGGCCTACATCCTTACAAGATTAAATTGACGCAAGAACTGAAGCCGCTTGACCACCAGAAGCGTCGTATGTTCGTGAATTTGGCTGAGCAACAACTTGAAAATCATTCGGATTTTTATCGAAAAATCATCTTCAGCGATGAGGCTCATTTCTGGCTGAATGGCTTTGTCAATAAACAAAATATGCGGTATTGGTCAGGCAGCAATCCACACGTACTCCATGAGTCGTCATTGCATCCCGAAAAAATTAAGGTTTGGTGTGGTTTATGGGCCGGCGGCGTCATTGGGCCGTACTTCTTCCGTGATGATCAAGACCGGTACGTTACTGTAAATGGGAATCGCTACCCCTACCGTTCAATGATAACCGAATATTTTTGGCCCCAATTGGATGATATGGACTTGGAGGACATGTGGTTCCAACAGGACGGCGCCATAAGCCATACAGCGAATGTCACAATCAATTTATTGGAAACCAAGTTTGGAGAACGTGTTATCTCACGAAATGGTCCAGTCGCTTTACCGCCTCGGTCGTGCGATTTGACGCCGTTAGACTATTTCCTGTGGGGCTACGTCAAGTCTATGGTCTATGCCAACAAGCCAGCGACGATTGATGAACTTCGTACGAATATCGAACGTGAAATTGCAGCAATATCGGCCGATTTATGCTTGAAATTGAATTGCGAGATTAACGCACAACTAGGTATTATTGATTTTTATATAGAGAGAGATGTAGAATGTAGATACCTATAATGGTTAGCTGCTCGTTTTACGGACATAAAATGCTTCTACATTATATCCATTATAAAGTAGACACATGCCTATAATATTTTAGAATCAATTAAAAAAATAATCACTTAAATCGATGCATATTTCACAAAAAATAGACAAAATAGTGCGAGTCTAACATACATTATTTTATGCCCAATCCTCAAATCTTCTGCAACGACAGAAAGGAAGCCAAATTCAGATTTTATTCAATTTGTCTTTCCCAACTGATCACCCCTTGCATCATGCACCCCTCTCCAAACATACAAATCCTCCACCACCATCCATCCTATCCTACACCACCATGCTGTTGATTTATACTTGCTCTTGCTAATAATATTCCACCTCCTTTCCTCTATTCTCCTCTCACTAAGAAAAACCAAACCAGTTGCAGTTCTCTACCCTGTTACATCACATTTCACATCAGAAATAATTTTATACTGATGGATAGGAATGGTGGTAATGAATAAAGAAAGAAAAGAGGCAAACCAGTTTGACTTTGTTTTGTTTCTTTTGGTTTTCTCTATACACATTTCCCCAATGCTCGGCGTTGGCTAGCAGTTAGCAGTGTCCAAACTAAACCAACTAAAGCGCCACCTGGATCGTCGAAGACGCGTAATTCAATGCGACGGGATGAGAGTACTATAGTGTGTAGTGTATATACCAGGAGTTCCCTAACTGTGCGGGGCGACGCCCTGGGGCGTCGTGGGGCTGTCCTAGGGGCGTCGCCTGCAGACGACGTTACATCAGCTTTGAGCTTGTTTTGAAAAAAATGTCGGGTCGGGTCGATGTTGTGTTTTGCCGTGCACAAGAAGTCAGAATTTTGCAGACTTCAACTTGGCGAATTTTGCGTCGGGACTTGAGCCTATATCTGTTCAAGATCCAACTGACCCAGGAGTTCAAAGCTAATGATAATGACCATAGAAAACTCATCTTTAGCGACGAGGCGAATTTTTGGACGAATTGCTATGTTAACAAGCCAAATTGCCGTGTGTGAAATGACGCCATCGCACCCGAGGTGGCAATGCATCCATAAAAAGCATCCATCGCTCCGTACTTTTTCTTGAATATGACGTTGCTAAGGCTATTACTATCAACGGCGAGCGCTACAGAACGATGCTAACCGATTTATGTTGGCCCAAATTCATCGACATAGGGGTTTATGACATGTGATTCAAGAAAGACGTGGCTACGTGTAACACAGCAGACACCACGATGGCCATTCTGAGGGTTATCTATGGTTATCTCTAGCAGAGGTGACGTGAATTGGCCACCAAGATCGTGCTATTTAACCCCGCTAGATTTTTTTTGTGGGGTTGCATGGAATCGCAGCTCAATGCGATTTTTCAGTTTGCCTAATGATTACATGCAAGTGCTTTGGGTTAAGCATTCAGGAAATGCAAATTTAAATAATTTAGCAAAATATGTATGGAAAGAAAAATATAAGGTTTTGCGAAAAACATTTTTTTGTTTCAAATTTGGTTGTGCGTGGGACAAAAAAAAATATCACATCGGATTGTGTACCAATTTCTTGGCCTCATATATGTTCTTGTTCTGAAAACTATAGAGATTCAATGTGTGGAGAACTTATGAAAGTATCTTTTTTGGCAGAACAGACATTAAATGAAGAGAAAAAAAAACAATCTGAAACGAAAACATCCAACTGCGACAATGACGTCTATAGATTGCTCTTTACCCTTAGATGAAGATAATTTCTTATCCTTAGAAGGAAATAGATCACCACCTGGTCCAATTTAAGGGTTTACTCTAATAGAAAGCTAGAACACTATTCTTGTGACTCAGAAACAGGGCTTCAGTCTTCACCGAAAAAAAGCGTAGATGTAGCAAAAATCGCCAAGTCATCTCGCATTCCACGATTTCTTTTCAGGTCTCCAAAGAAAATTGTCAAAAGTGATGATGAAAAATAGAAAATAAACTAAATGAAATGTTCAGCACCAAAACCGATCCTGTGAGAATCCTTATTTTATCTCAATTAGTATATAAAAAAAATTGTCTGTGGAAAAATGAAGAAAAAGATTTATATTTAAAATTTTTTATAAATCTCCGGTAATGTACAATTATTTAATTGAGATTGGATTTTCGTTACCCTCTATTTGAACAATTCGAAGGTGGCATTCAAATAGAAAGTTTTCTCCAGGAATATCTCAAGGCATACTTTTCATTTTTTTTCATTCATTTTCAATGGTCCGCTTATCCATTAAGTGGGTCGCGGGTGTAGGTTGCTCAAGTGGACCCTCCATAGCTCTCGATCCTCCGCCATCGACTCTAAATCATCAAGGGCAATCCCCATACGGGTAGAGGAGAGATTATGAATTTGATCTAACCATCTCATCCTGGGTCTACCTAGGGGACGCCTGCCCGATGGTACGGATTCCATAGCACGTCGTGGAATCCTGGTCGGGGACATGCGTTTAACATGACCAAACCACCGAAGCATAGATCGCTCCGTCCGGAGAAGTAGCTGCTCGACATTGAGTTCCTCACGTATTCTGGTATTTCTGATGCGATCTCTACGGGTCACACCAGCAATACTACGGAGAAATCTCATTTCGGCAGCTTGTATTCGCGATCTTATTCTTTCGGTCATTACCCAAACCTCATGACCATAGGTAAGAGTTGGAACAAACACCGAATTAAAGACTGACAACTTAGCTTTGACACCAAGTTCAGTCCTCCTGATAACAGAATGACCAAGCTGTCTCAAAATCGATCCAGCCTGACCAATCCTACAGGAAAACTCGGCATTGCTCCTTCCATCACTCGTGAATAAGACCCGAGATACTTAAACTTCTCCACCTGTTTCAATGGGACTCCACTAACATGCAGAGTGCATTGAACAGGCGTTCTGGAGACGACCATCACTTCAGATTTGTTCACATTTACTTTCATCTCAGCTTCAACACAAACGGCTACAAACCGATCGAGTGCGCGCTGAAGTTCAGTCTGAGAGGACCCAAGGATGACCAAGTCATCAGCGAAGAGCAAATGACTTATCCTCAGATCTCCCAATTCGAAACGTTCCTCGCCAAGACTGCGCTGTAACATCCAGTCCATATAAGTAATGAAAAGGAGAGGAGACAAGACGCACCCCTGGCGAAGTCCAACGCCCACGGTGAAAGGTATTGATTTAACGCCGTTTACCCGAACACAGCTTTTACAGTTTGTGTAAAGAGATTGAATGGCTCTCAAGAGAGAACCATCAATTCCATACTGCTGTAATACACTCCAGAGTTTCCCTCGAGGGACTCGGTCATATGCTTTCTCCAAATCTACGAAGCAAGCGTAAACAGGTGTAGCATACTCCCAAGCCTTCTCAAGTACCATTCTGAGAGTGAATAACTGGTCGGTTGTGCTTCTGCCGGGACGAAAGCCGCACTGCTCATCTCCTAATCGTGCCTCGACCACAGCTCTACAACGCGTTTCCAGCACCTTGGCAAAGACTTTTCCGGGGAGACTTAAAAGTGATATACCCCTGTAATTGGAGCAATCCTTTTTATCCCCTTTCTTGAAAAGGGGCACAATCACCCCAATCTGCCAATCGCTGGGTGTTTCGCCGCATTCCCAGGCCACTTTAATGACACGAGAGAGCCATTTGACTCCCTCTTCACCTAAGGCCTTTAGCATTTCTGGCCGGATTTCATCCACTCCGGCAGATTTGCCAGCTTTTAGCGATTTGATCGCAAAAGTGACTTCCTCTACCGTGGGACTATTTTCCGCCCTGCTTAAGGCGATAGATGTTTCATCCTCAATGCCCTGGATTGGATTGAGCAATTCGGAAAAGTGCTCGCTCCATCTGCGCAAGATGTCCTCCTCATTAGAAAGAAGTGTACCATCTTTGGATTTGACTCCTTCGATAATGTTCCACTTCCTTCCTCTAAGACGGCGGATGGTCTGCCAGAACACCTTGCTTGCAGATCTGTGATCGCGGTCCAATTTTTCGCCGAACTCCTTCCAAGAATGTTCTTTGGCTGCTTTAACAGCCAATTTGCAAGTTCTTCGCGCCTCAATGTACCGGTTTCGAGAAGGAGAGTCCCCCAAGTGAATCCACACCTTGAAAGCCTTCTTCTTCTCTCTGATGGCTTCTTGAACTCCGGGCGTTTTAAACCACGCTGTTCTTTTCCCACCACCAGCCGCCACACCGAGCCGCTTCACTCCGCAAACATGTCCTGCAGAGGCAATAACTGCTGTTGAAAACAACTGCCATTCTTACTCTACATTCAATGGAACATTTGGAATTTGTTCAAACCTTGCAGATACCTGCCGTGCAAATTCCTCCCGTATCTCATCGTTCTGCAGCCCCTCCCACCGTATGCGCGTAACCATTCTTGGTTTACGCTTTGGCAGGATAGGTATTTGATCGTTGAGATACAATTTGCACAACACCAGGTGGTGATCAGTGGACAGTTCAGCCCCTCTCAACACACGAACATCACAAACCATCCTTTTAATACACGATGGTACCACAAAGAAATCTATCAGCGATTTCTGCTGAAGACTTCGACGGTACCATGTGTATTTATGGATATCTTTGTGTGGAAAGAAAGTGTTTATAATGGACATTCCATTTGAACAACAAAAGTCCAACAACTTCTCTCCGTTCGCGTTTTGATCGGGGTCACCGTGTTTCCCAATCGCGCTGCCCCATGTCGAGAAATCCGCACCCACGTGAGCATTGAAATCACCCATCAGGATATAAGAATCCATATCTGCAACCTTTTCAAGGGCTGCATCAACTTCATCTAAGAAAGCTGCGTACCCTGACTCCAGATTCGGTGCATACACCTGCACTAGAGCCAGAGTTGATCTTTCAAGCCTAAGCTTTAAGATCGCAACTCTCCCTCCTAACGGAATCCACTCCAATACTCTGCCTGACAGCCTGGGACTTGTGAGTATCCCCACTCCCGCCTGAGCAGACATTGAAGGTGCTACTCCCGACATGAAGAGTTTCCACCCATCTGCAAGGTCCACAGTTCTAGAACCCCTTTGCTTTGTTGAGGAAACACCAACTATATCTAGTCGATATTTAACAGCCTCCCCAACAAGCTCCAGGTCTTTTCCCGTGAGCGAAGAGATGTTCCACGTGCCTATCCTAAGTCGATGCCGTTGTCGAGTAACCGTAAGTCCACTTATGCCCCTATTGGTGCATAGCGCATCCACCCTCTGACCCCCATAATGGTTTGCGAGACCATTGACAGGCATACTTGATTTGTTAAAAATAAAAAGCAATTCCCTCTCAACAATAGACAAGAAATGTGTGTTGTTGCTAGATGAAATGGCTATAAAGCCTGAATTGGAACATAATTCGTCGGAAGATATTATATATGGCTTTATAGATCATGGCAGTTTTGGTCGGAAAAATGTCATCGCTACACATGCACTTCTTGTTATGTTGAGAGGGTTAAATTGCAATTGGAAACAAACTATAGGCATTTTTATAGGAAACGTTAATGGAGTGCACTTAAGCAATGTTATTAAGGACTGCATAGCTAAGGTAACATCTTTAGGTTTTGAAGTTAGTGCAGTAAGTACCGACCAAGGAAGCAACAACAGAAGTGCGTACAGAATTTTAGGAGGGACAATTGAACAGCCATATTTTAATCTTAATGGAAAACAAATTTTCTTACTCCATGATGTACCACACCTTATAAAGAGCGTAAGAAACAGACTTTTAAATGCTGACATTCTGACTCCGGATCGAGTTTCTTGGAAAATCCTCGAAAAATTATTTGATTCTGATTCAGGCACTATAGAACTGTTGTACAAGCTTACAAAGGAACACTTGCGACCAAATGCATTTCAGAAGCTTTCTGTAAAATTGGCAACACAAATATTTAGTTGCAAGCAAGGTAGCAATGGCAATTTTCGCAGCTGTTGCCAATAACTTCTTTACATAAGCTGAAAAAAATGTGGCAATCAGCACAGCAAATTTCATTTTATTTATGAATACGCTTTTTGATAAGTTAAATAGCAGCAGTAAATATGCCAGGAATCCAGATAAGAATTCTATATCTCTTATTAAATCCGATATTTTAACAAATCTCAAGGAAATCTTTATGGAAGTCCGAAGGAAAAATGCAAGTACCACATTGTTTTGAACGACTCCAGCAGACTTTAAGTGGAGTTCTTGGCCTATGGAAACATATTTCGAAGGACCCAGAACAAAAATATCTTATCACATCCCATTTTAATCAAGACCCTCTTGAGAATAATCACCCCTATTCCCGTTGGCGTTTGTCGTAAACGCCTAATATTTCATTTCGATTTTAAGGCAGTGTTTGTAACTTTGTTTAAACAAACGATTTGAAATAACAGTGAACACTTGAAAAAGAAGCAAAATCTTTAACAAAAGTTCGGAAAAAAATCGGAATATCGTGTTTAAAACGACACGACACATGAGTCGTATACGACAGGTGAATATTTCAATGCTTAGGACAAGCAGAGGATCATATGAAAAGAGTCCATCAGCTGCCCGGGTTTGCAAAAATTGAAAATTGATATGTTTTCAAAACTTAAAATCCTCTTCGCTCAGCGGGTATGAATGTTCTAATTCTATGAACTTACTTGATCATTCAAGTCCATCGCAGTTTAACCAAAGCATGGACACTGAAGAAGCCATTTTGTTCAATATAAGCGCAGCTGATGACGAAATGCGGGATGATGATGAAAACGATCTGCAGGACATTTTAAAATTAAGCATTGAAGATAAAACTTTACATAGCCAAGATCTACAAAATTGTGCCAACGCGTATGTAGCAGGGTTAGTAAAAAAGATAATAATAAATAATAAAGATAAAAATCAGTGTAATGATTGCGCACAATATTTGAAAGAAACTGAAAATTATGAAAAAAAACAGCTGAATTGATAAATCTTCGAGCCTACAAGAACTTTTGCTTGACAACACCGTCTGACATCTTTGAATCTGATTTAAAGTCAATAATTGGAGTGTTTAAAAAGTACTTTAAATGCTTTAAAAGCAAAGCAAGCGTGTACAAGCAAATGCATTAAATTCTTTCCAAAAAAAATCCAGTTAAATTGCAGTTGTGAAATTCATTCCGATTTTATAATGGGCTGTATAACAAAAGTTCTTATAAGGTTAACTGTTAAGAATTTTAATAATTCCTTAAAAAATCTGGTAAACTAAAAAAAAATAACATAAAGACGATTAACAGAAGTTCCACCACAATCGTCCGAAAAAGTGTTTAAGCCATCCAAAAAATTTTTGTGAGTGCCAAGGGAAGGTGTCACTCAAGTGAGAGGCAAGGGGAACTCACGTAAAACAAGCACCCCAGTGAGTGGCAAGGGGAACTCACTTAAAACAACCACCCCAGTGAGAGGCAAGGGGAACTCACGTAAAACAACCACCCCAGTGAGAGGCAAGGGGAACTCACGTAAAACAAGCCCCCCAGTGAGTGGCAAGGGGAACTCACTTAAAACAACCACCCCAGTGAGAGGCAAGGGGAACTCACGTAAAACAAGCACCCCAGTGAGAGGCAAGGGGAACTCACGTAAAATAAAGCACCCCAGTGAGAGGCAAGGGGAACTCACGTAAAACAAGCACCCCAGTGAGTGGCAAGGGGAACTCACTTAAAACAAGCACCCCAGTGAGAGCAAGGGGAACTCACGTAAAACAAGCACCCCAGTAAGTGGCAAGGGGAACTCAAGTAAAACAAGCACCCCAGTGAGAGGCAAGGGGAACTCGCTTAAAACAAGAAATATTAAGATAGTTCAGAAAAAAATTTAATAATGGATCTCTAAATTTTCTAGAAAAATAATTTATTAATTTGTCCGTACTTAAAACTTTTTTTGTTCAACTTCTCAATCAACTCCAAAACATTACTGGGGTTAAATGCTTCAGTTTTGTTCTGTTTAATGTTTTTACGGATCCAATTTCCTGATAGCTACATCTAATGTCTTACAACGATTGATTGATGAAAAAAATTTTGAAAGTACATATGGACCTACATAATAACACGTTCAATTTGGGCCAAATTTGGCGCCGCCGCCCCCGCTCCAAAATCCGCACCAAACAGTAACTTTTTGTGGATGCATTGCCACCTGGTGAACCTTGTCCCATATTTGTCAATTTTGTTTGTTTTATGAAAAAAAAGCTTAGCGTCATTCAAAGATGCGCCTCGTCGACAAAGATGATTTTTCGGCCAAAATTATGGACCACTCGCATCCGTGTCACCGTCAGAAGCCCCGCGCCGGACGTTTAAACGATGTTATAGGTATTTTATACATAATGGCATACCTACATGTATGTGCCTTTTAATTAAAAAAGAATTTCGTTAATATACACTTCTTCTTTTATTCCATTCCAACATCGACCCATCATTATTGACAAACCCTTTACATATCTAAAATTTCCACAGGAAGTATAAATTTCTTTCCCCAATCGAATTATGTAATCATTTATCTTCAATCGTGTGCTCAAAAAATATTTTTCCACCGATACATATATCCTTATCCAAACTGGTTTTTTTACGCTACGTCTATTGCTAGCCAGCTCTTCAGCTCATACTCTCAAACAACCTATACCTATATTTATACATGTAGTTTGACTTTGTGCTCATGTTTATGAGAATACCGCACAGTGTGGTTGTGTTAAGTCACATTCCAAATTATCCACAATCCAGAATCCACATGGTTGGATAAGTTGAAAATAAGCATATCTTTAAGGGTAAATGAGCATACTTTCAGGGGCAAATGGAGACACTATCTGGCGAGGAGTTTACCAACTATTTTGATTTCGTCGAGGTGGTTCCTCTATGTATATAAACTCAATGCTATTATCAGAAGTGGGATAGCCCGTATGCTATTTGAACAAATTATTCGACAAAAAATTAATAATCACCCCAATCATGGAATCCGCCGGAGGGAATTGTTCGCGGAAAAGAATATTTTGGTATCGTCGAATCCGCAAATTGAACGGTTATTATGTCATATAGGTAGATATATACATAATATTAACACATACTATTGGTAGGGTGTGGTTTTTTTTCCAGATTTCTGTTCACTTTTCGGATTCGACGATACCAAAATATTCTTTTCCGCGAACAATTCCCTCCGGCGCGGCGGATTCCATGATTGGGGTGAATAATAAGTTGTGTTCGAGAAATGTTTAAGATCAAATAACGAATAATATTTTGTTGCGGATAAGGGTTGTTTGTGCCGTTTATTATCTATCCAGCTTCAACCATTCGTGTGTGTTTGTGTGTGTGCGCGCGCCTGCAAATCTGTTTTCAGAATCCCTATCCCTACAAACGTACAAATACGGTGTGTGTCTATAGCGGGTTGCGCTTTGCGCATAACGGTTACAATGTTGCGATGTGCTTATTGCTTTTGGTTTTCGTATTCTTTTCTGAAATATGTGTCCTTGGAATGTCATGTGGCTGCCAGCTGTCTCGCCAGCCGTATAATAATAACTGTGCTTTTGGTTGTATAAAGCCTGCTGCAAGTTTTTGTGTTTGTGTAAATGTTGTTTCTTGTATATTCTTGTTTGTCTCTATTGTAGTTGCATTGCAATAAAGGTTATGTTATACCCTATTCACACCAAGCCGAAAACTGGGTTTTCGCGAAAACAGTCAAAAACTTCATCGAAAACAGAAGTTTTCCCATACATATTGCAGTTTTCAAAACGAGTTGTTTGAGGTCGTTTTCCATGAAAACGCCACGAAAACGAGTACGATGGTTGGGTTGTTGAAGCAGACACACCTTTTGCAACATTCAGCGAGCTCAGCAAAACTGCTGACAGGATGTGAGAGAGTGAGAGTTTTTTTGTTATCTTTGCTTGCACCATAAAGAGCAAACTACCTGCCAGCCTGCCACAACTAAATGGTATTATCAGAACTCGGTTTTCGGCCTGGTGTGAATAGGGTGTTAAAGGGTAAGTGTGGTTTTAAAAAACAAAAAGAAAACAAGATGCTTAAACCAGAAATAGCTGAAGGTGTGGCCGGTGATGATGCCCAAAATTATACCGATTATGATTCTCTTTCTACACTAACTAAGACAAGAGTCAAAATCGGTAATTGGTGGCAATAATTTTTAATAAACGCATTGAGCTGTTTACAGGGGGCTTATTCCCAAATGCGCGGCGGATCGCTTTTCATGGCGGATTGATATTTTTGTATTTCCAAAAGCTGTTAATAGCGATAGCTATTCAGGTGACGGATTTCTGGTGGATTTATTGCCAGCAAACCTTACAATAGCTATCGCTTTTGAATGGATCGAATCGCTTTTGGAAATATAAAAATACCAATCCGCCATGAAAAGCGATCCGCCGCGCATTTGGGAATAAGCCCCCAGGATTATGATGGCCTAAGGTGATCTGTTAGGCATACGAGCAGACAACGTACAAGAATAACATGCCTATAGACTGCCCAGGGGCAGCGTTACCATTGATAAGTTTTGAAAAGTCGCAAGAAAAACGTAATATCATTTCAATAACATAACAGATCAATTCATTAAGCGGTGCTGGTTCTAATCCAAAATCTTCTGAATCATACTCTGACCGCTCTGACCCCGATTCTGAAATTGGATGCGCCGCATTGCTCTTTGAAGGAATCTACTTCGCCAGATCAAAGGTCTCTGTAGTGCCCCAGCCAAGTTTTCTAGTAAATGCACTTACCCTTCTTACAGGAACAAACACAGACTGTTTTCGACCTTCCTCTAATCGGAACCAATTAACCCAAAAACTTCAAACTTGAAATATTTACCAAGCTCATTAAAAAGGTCCACCTTACCAAAATTTAATATTTTTGTTGTTCCAAATTGTGAAAAAGGGCCAAAATCATTAAATTTTAGAAAAGTGTTTTCATTGTGCCAATGGTAGTAAAAAAAGTGCAAAATTGCAACTTTAGTCCTACAGCGGTCACGCTGCCCAGGGGGAGTTGAAGCTATCCTAGATGCGCAATAGAAATTTTCTTAAGGAGGGTATATTTCCTGTCGTTGCATTTTGGTCAAATGAAATGGTTGATGCTATTTTCTATTTTATCCTATTTTACCATTCGTGAATGAAAAAGGTGAATAATATTGTTGTTGTAGAAGCTTCACTTGTCATTCGTCGATTCGTCACTATTTCGAAGTCAGAGAAAATGCGCCACTTCAATTGGGTGGATCCATAACATTTCTAGGGTTAATGTAGTCGGGTTGGCCTTCGTTGCAGTTGGGGCATCTGTTGTCAGTGTTGTGATCTAAGCGAGATATGTAGCTGTTTAATATGTGCAGTGTGTATATGGCACCAGCCCGATCGGAGTTGGGCTGGAGTTGTTCTAGTTGGGCGTGGAAGTATGTAGTTTATCTTCGGTGGCAATTGGTGGCGGTCTGCCGCCGAGCACTACATTTGCTTTATAGCTGGCGATCGCGTTAGCTACAGAGATCTGAAGGATGTGCTTTATGCCATCTGTGTTGAAATTGGGTTGTTGTCTGAAGTGGTTAATATATTCTTGGAAGTCTGTGATGCACCTTCGTGTATTGCGAGGTGGCTTAGGGACCGAGATGAGAATGTGGTTAGAGTGTTCTGGTAGATGACAGAAATTATTGTGAGACCAAGATGTTACGTGTTTATGCCTGGAGCATCATTGGTTCGGTGTGTAAATGGTCTTCATTTGCCATGAGGTGGTATCCTGTGATGGTATGCATTGCTGTGTTGTGACGCGTATAAAGGTGTTTCAAATTAATGTCGCTTAATTGCGGGGTCCAGATGGGTGCAGCGTAATTGGGAACGGGTCGACCGATCGCTTTGTAAGTGCCAAAAAACTTTTTTTTTTATCTTTTTCCGACAGGTGACTTGATAATGTCGTTTCTGAACCTGGGGCTGACATTGTTGGCTTATGTCGAGAAGCTGAACCTATTGTCAAAAGTGACTCCCAAGAGTTTGGGGATAGCGATGATGGGTATGCGTCTCCCGGCTATTGATACGTCCAATTCGAGTCTCATTTCTTTCGTCCAGGGTGTGAGCAGTGTTGCAGTGGATTTTTCTAATGAGAGTTTAAGATTGCGGTCATTGAAGAATGTCTTGCGTTATAGGACCTGATTCCAGATTTGTATAACCGTCTGCATATGAAATTAAGTTTATGGCTGTCTGCCGCTGAGATAGTTTGTAAGCCACTGCTTGGTGAAATTTGGTAAAGTTAACTCAGGGATGTCCTGGAGAAGAATAAATAGCATGGCTCAGTGTGTCAAAGGCTTTGGATAGGTCTAGAGCCACTGCTATTATCCTATGACAGGGTCTTGGTTGGTTTTACCACATGCTGATTTGACTGGTTATGGTATTTAGGGCTGACGTGGTGCTGTGGAGTTTGCGCAATCCATGTTAGAAGTTGGAAATTTGTTTGGTCATAGACAAGCTTAAGATTGCCTCTGAGCTATGGACCTGTTCGAAGTTAGAAATCGATTAGGAACTAAGCTTTTACTTTACTATTTACGGTACTTCCCGGACGACTCATGCTGAGCGATAAGTACCTACAATTTTGAAAAATATCTGAGCTAAAGTTGGAGAATATCATCATACAATTCACATTTTGCAAGTTTTTGTGAATCTTGGTAGGAGATGATCGTTTTTGTGTAGTTTTCAGGGTTCACACGCCTAAAGGCTTGGTCTGCCATATAATGACTTCTGCAGAAGCTGTAGGGACGAGGAGGAGGACGAATCCGTCACTCACTTTCTTTGCAGCTGCCCTGCCCTGGCCAATCTAAGAAGGGCCTATTTAGGAAACTATTTTCTCAATGATCTCAGTGATCTAGGTAATATCAGCGCCGCTAACATTCTTGGCTTTATAACCGGCAGCAAATGGTTTACATGAGTAGCCAGTAAAGAAATAGCTCCCCAAATCCCAGTGGTATGCACAATGGGCCGAATAACGGCCTACGTGTTTCTCTCATCGAGAGCAACTTTAAACTAACTAACTAACATATGGTCAGTGATCAGTACATAATGTGTAGGAAACCAGCTTCACTTTTCGTTGGACTTATTCACCCTTATTCCCGTTGGCGTTTGTCATATACGACTCTTTTGTCGTGACGTTATAAAAACGATATTCAGATTTTTTTCAAACTTTTGTTAACGATTTTGCTTCTTTTTCTATGTGTTCACTGTATTTTCAAATCGCTTGTCTCAAAAAAGTTACAAACTCTGACTTAAAACCGAAATGAAATATTAGGCGTTTACGACAAACGCCAACGGGAATAGGGGTGATTAATATTTCCGGTAACGACTTTTTTTCAAACGCGGAAAGGTAATGGCAATCGCTCTTTCGGAGTAATAATGCGCTAAGCGAAAGTTAGATGGCAGGCGGAAGTGTGGAAGTTATCCCTAATGGAGGCAGCAAGATTTTTCGCGCAGATTATGGCAGCATTTTCTAACTCCTCTGGCTTACGAAATTTAATTCAAATACCAAATTAAATTTATTTATTTTATGTAAAAAAATCGGCTTTATGATTTAAGTCCTCAGTTATATTTTTCGGAATTAAATTGCGTCAGCTAGGTGGGTTGTAAAATGTTGCCGTAAAGGTTGTGCATAAGTGGGAGAGGGACAACTATATGGTAGAATTATAGCACATAGCTTACAGACAGTTTGCGATCTGATAGTCGGGAGAGTACGTTTTGGGTCGGCGTGGCGTTCGGACGTGAATGGTGGTGGAAATTACGTATTACACAGTCGCGATATATATATGGACCGTGGTGGCGTTAAAAAAAGGTACCGCACATATACATATCTAAACACGTTATTCAGTATTCTGTGAAATTTATTAAGTAATAGACTGAGATCTGCAACCAGTTTACATCGTAACATTAGCTACTGTTCTATTACAAATCCATTAAATCGTGTATAAAGTGTACTTTGCGCTATACCACACGGCCCTTGAGCCGGTTCCATATCGCGAAATAAACGCCAAACATACATCCAACCACACAACGTCCCGAACACGCTACAGACCATCCCATCAAAGGTCAAACCAAATAAGTACCAACGAAATCGCCGAAATTCCCTCGCACTTCAAGCGACCTCGAAGCCAGCGTCAGCATCGTACAGTCTAGTACTCGAAGCTTGGGTCCGACAACCGTCACCTTGGTCAGATCCAGCTATCGAACTCCAGCCAGAACATACGCTATCGTTCTTTTGAAGCGAAACGGCAGAAGGAAAAAAAAATATAAGTATTGGCTAAGCCACGTCACAATCCCTTCGATTGAAGGCACAATCCATCATTGCTCATTACCATCTCCACTGGGAAACTTGAGCACGAAAGCTTTGCACCGGAGATCTTCATTCATCATCGAATTCGCCTAGTAGCAGCAGCAGTAGCAGAAACACCAACCCGGATTTTTATTTGCGCTAGGTCGCCCTAGATGGCGTTATAGGATGTACTAAATTATAAAAGCTAAGTTTTTCTTTGGTCATTTTCTTTATTTGTAACAACTTGTTCAAATGCAATTTCCCTAATAATATATCTAGGTACAGGTTGTGTACGCGAAACGAAAAGCGAAGGACGGTGCACCACATCTCCCCACCCTTGGGCAACGGTTTTAGAATAATAACCCTTATAATATTGAAGGGGTGAGTACAATTTTGTTTTTAAATTACATTTGAACAGAATTTTTTTTTTGTGAAAGTGACCTAATAGGTAGAATTATAGGATAGTGTATTCGTGTTAAAAAGCTCGTACATACGTGATCAAAGATAGCAAGATTCATCTTTTGTTAAGTCGTATAGTTATTATTGCATTCTAATGTTTAAAATACTGTGCATAGTTTAATCCAGTACTGACATACATACATATATAATACGCTGTGCTAAAATTAAGTGAACTGGTATCGTACATTTTGTTGTGTAGTTATTATTGGTACGAAAGATTAGCACTTTTTTTTTGAATTTTGCTACCGAATATCTACAAGTAATAGAATTCAAGAGAGTGAGAAATCGGATATTTTTATTGTTTTTGAAAGCTTCGTCCAATAAACAAACTAATATTAAGATAGAGCGCATAAGCTCGCATAATAAATATGCAGATTAAGAATTACCTTGTATTGCAATATACAATAGATACCATAGGTACTACTTATATTTTATTTAAGGATATTTAGAGATTTTTATTGTTTGAATTTGTTTATTTAGATTTTAGTTTTCAATCTTTTTATTAATAAAAACAAAGAGACTTTTGTAGAATATTGAACTCGACGAATTTATCTTTTATTGATGATGCTTGATTGAAGGTTTGGTTTTCGCTTCGAAAATTTCATGGTTTGTTGTGCGGTATTTTATTACGATTTTAGAATGTTCCTGATGGAGTAAGTTTTAGTAAGGGGATGTGTCGGTATGAAGGAGGGGATATCAGAGAAGGTTCGAGATAGGATAGGGGAAGTTAATCTTTCGGATTAATTACCCCTTGTTAAGTTAGGGGTCGTCGTGAGCCGAGCGATTTGATGACCAAGGTAGTTGAACAGTTGGTTTAACTAGGGGTGGGTCAGCTCGCAGAGGGGAATTTCACCGTATCTCTCTGCCTTATCCTGTCATAGTGTGCCATGGTGAAGTGGATGTAAATTGTCAAAACTCGGGCCTCGCAGATTTTTTTTATTTTATTTTTGGTTAGTTTGGTTACAGCTCATAAGAACATCGATAGTCAGCAGGCATGTAAATACATGTAACTCACGTTCAGGGCTTGTGGCAAGATCCCCGACCACCGGTGAGCTAGCGCGGGGAAGCGGTCATGCCTGGGCCTCAAGTGCCTGAACACCCCTCCTACCAGATCGCCCGTGACCTTGGGTCATAAGGGTGAAAGAATTCGTAGGAGGGTTTCACTATTGTCGGCCCGAAGCGGAAGTAGTATTTATGACCATCGCGGATTCGGTCTTTGCTTGCATGGGTGAAGAGGTCTAGTCCGAACACTCCGAACTTTACAAAAAAAAAAAAAAAAATGTAATTGTGATGGCTTCAAAGGCTAGAAGAGCGAGAGCAATAGTTAAATGACTGTGTGAATTAGGTATAATAGCCCATCGAAAGGTTGTACCGTTGTCGTGACAGTTAAGGTGACCCTAATATTCGGCATATCTGTTGTCATTGATTATATTACAATATTTGTAGCATTATTTTTTACCTTGTAAGACTCGAGCGTCGGAAAGGTAAACGGAAGTTGTTTCGTAATTTTGTGATGCTCTTTGGGGTCACTTACAAGATCGTTACTGTCGGAGGGTAAACTTTTGCGAGTCAGAAGCTAATTAAGTTATGCGTTTCGTCTGGCTTTTAACATCACTCGATTGCCCCAGATGCCAACAGTACAAATTTCAAATAGAAAGGTGTCGTGGACTATATAATATAATTGAAATATATCGCTTAACGATCGGACAGAGGAATCGATGACTGAATTTGAACATGGGATGTAGCCAAGATAATTCTATCTTTTGGTGTTGAGCGACAAATTTATTGTTTTACTGTGTCATTTAAATGGAAGAGAGATTATTTTAAGTAAAGTGGAGTTTCTGGATTTTGCTGATAAGATATCATAGACAAGCTAAATATTGCCCGAGCTATGGATCTAAAGTTATATTTGATGAATCAGAGACTAGCTGAGCTGCAGTTCTTCATTGTTTTATGAGAATGTCTAAATTCTTATTGAGTAATATTTGAGAACGTACAGAAAATCTGAAGATGGTGGCCTCTTGTCTACGTTATAGTTTATAGTATTATTGTGTTGGTAAAGCTGCATGCTGATTAAATGTTGTTGAACATTTTTGGGATTGTATACAAGCTGAATATAGCCTCTGAGCTACATTACACCCTGAATGTAATATTAATAATTATGAACTCTACAATTGAGTGAGAGATCGGGTAAATTATAAACAGTTTTGATGTTTTTTTTTGTTTGGTAATTAAGGAGAATATAAATTAAACTATAAGAATTGTGAAAGTTTTTGTATTTTCATCGAGAGCGATGAATTTGCAGGATGGCCGTGTTAGAGCACATAACATAATTTTGCAGTACCCGACTGTTTTATGCATCTCCGTATGTCTATAGCATATTATGACTAATTGCATGAAGGGTTGCATTTGAGTGTGCAGTGGTGAGTGCAACGTAATCTCACTCATAAGGATATTGAGTGCAAATCTGTGAGAGCTCGGATCGTCACTCTTCAGTCGATTCAGAGGAACCGTCGCGAGTTTTCGATGCGCCACAGAATTCGTGCGGTGATCAATTTTTGGAGAGATGTTTGCTATTCTCTGTTATCGTTTGTTTATCCCTATTATTTATAATAAATTGAAAATAAATCTTATTTGGTCAAGTGCGAATATATTGTTTTCTCGATTGCAATTATGCTTAGGGGTAGATTTATATTGCGTTCCAAAAACATAATGATTACTCGCACGACGGGCATTCAGAATGCACATTGTACGTACACATGTATGGCGTAGTTAAATTTGATATAGGGAATTGATATGAATAAAACAAACTATGTATAAGTATTTAGACAAAACTAGACTTAATTCTACTTACTTTATGTTAATGTTGGCATCAATGGAAAGGTCATTTAAATTCCGTTTGAATGATATAAAACTTTCCTTAACCCATTAGGTACCCATTGAAAATTTAGAACTTTTGTAAAAGTCTACTATTTTTACGTTTTTCCTCGGTCTAAAAAAAAAAAATGTTTTGATGCAAAGTTTCTTCAAACAATTCTAATAGTGACTGCAAAAAAAATTTTCAAGAATCTCTTCGCTAATATTTTTTATGATTTTTTGAAAATTGCTAAAAATTACTATTTTAGCCACTTTTCCCTCCTTTTTATACAAAATTTTTCTAAGATCATGCCATTCAAAAAATCATGAAATGTATTAACGAAAAGATTTTGAAATTTTTTTTTGCAGAGCTATCGACTTGAAATTTTCGTAAACTTTTATCCACCACACTGAGGCTAAGTTCAAAGATGAGCAAGATCGGATGAAAACTATGTACTACTACCTCCCACTAAAAATATTTTTTACAATAATATAGTACCGGGTATTTGAGCATCGGCATAGTCGAAGATAATTGTCTTACTGTTTCTTCTTATTTTTACACATAACCTGAATTATATTGACTTTACTTTCTCTTTCGATACAAGTTCTTACATCAAACAGTAGATATACTTTTTAAGGTTCCGTTCCCACAGGGACAAAACGGAACGATGTCTGGATGTATGTCCGATTTTGTACCTAGGTCTATCTCAAGAACTAATTGACGTAGAAGGCTGAAATTTGCCCACAACATCCGGTATAACCTCTAGTAAAACGACAATTACCAATGGTAACAATAGCCGTGTTTTATTATGCCAGTGATCTAAACCGGATCAGATCAACATAATAGCCGTATTTTATTATGCCCGTGATCTGAACCAGATCACAAATTAACACTAATTCGCAATAGCAACACATGATCCAACTTTCTACTTGGATCATTTTTCATGATCCAGATATATAGTATGATAGTATACTTCTAGGCGAATAATTTTTTTCGTGTGCGTTGGTAGTTCTATGAACAAAATACAAATAAAGTGGCTTACAAAATTTGGACCACCCAATAACCAGTCCAACCAGTCCATTTCTCGCATAAAATTTGTAAGCCACTGTCAAATGTCAAAAAATTATAGAAGTAAACAAACCGAAGAGAACGCAAACTTGTGAAAGGGATAACTTCGCGAAATACGCCATAGAAAAAGGCAAATTTAATTTTCAAATAAAAATATATTTAAACAACAATTATTACAATTGCCAACCGATGTATTTTTACTTTTCAGCTTGAGGTGTTTTTTCACACATTTCGGTTTTATTTACATTAGAAACGTCAAATTTTGAAGGAATTAACGTCAAGTTCTTTCAGTAATGCCACACGTCAAGAGAAAAATTACAATTGATCCTGGTTTGTTTTATTATGCTGATCTGATCCGGTTCGAATGGTTGCGAGAAGCTAGGCCTTGGGTGTCACCCGCCTGTTGCGCCACCTATTTATTTTTTTTTTATCTGATCCGGTTCAGATCATGGGCATTAATAAAACACGGCTAATAAAACAAACCAGGATCAATTGTAATTTTTCTTTTGACGTGTGGCATTATTGAAAGAACTTGACGTTAATTCCTTCAAAAATTTGACGTTTCTAATGTAGACAAAACCGAGATGTGTTAAAAAGAAACCTCAAGCTTTAAAGTAAAAATACGTTGGTTGGCAATTGTAATAATTGTTGTTTAAATATATTTTTATTTACAGTTTTTATTTGAAAATTAAATTTGCCTTTTTCTGTGGCGTATTTCGCGAAGTTATCCCTTTCACAAGTGCGCGTTCTCTTCGGTTTAAGCGTAAGAATAAGAACAAGTAAGTTTTAGTTTAAACCAAAAAGAATGCGAAGAAAGAACTCCGGAATATGTACAGAGAAAGGCGAATGCTTCTTTGTTTATCTAGTTTCTCCTTGGTCTGAAAATATAATATGTATGATTGTATGCAGTATGAACACAATGTTTTAAAATACAAAATACAATTTTCGACCGTTTTCCATTGTTTACTCCTATAATTTTGTTGACATTTGACAGTGGCTTACAAATTTTATGCGAGAAATGGAGTGGTTTGATATTTGATTGGTTATTGGGTTGTCCAAATTGTGTAAGCCACTTTATTTGTACTTTGTTCATAGAACTACCAACAAATACGAATAACATTATTCGCCTACAAGTATACTATCATATTATGATAATTTTTCATGATCCAGATAGAAAGCTGGATCACGTGTTGTTGTTGCGAATTAGTGTTAATTTGTGATCTGGTTCAGATCAAGGGTATAATAAAATACGGCTAATAAATCGTCTGGTTCTGGTTTAATTCTTAATTTGATGAAAAAAAAATATTTACATTCGCACAAAGATCAGTTTATTTCTTGATTTACAACATAAAACATGCAATCATATGTTCCTATTTTGTAAATAATATTCGTAGCTATATACATGTATGTGCTGATTGTTCTGCCGAAAAGTTAGTACATATTTTACAAGATATTTACAAAAATATGGCAATATTATTAAATACACTCCTTTCTCCATTCTTATTCATAATGCAGACCACGCTTAATCTTTTCCAATTGGAACTGGAACTCCAACTCATTCATTTATATTGTTTTAAACTCTCGGTCTCTCACTCTGCTATCATTCTGATTCGTTAATGCGTGCTGTGTTGTGTTGAGTGTTCTTTTAATCGTTTCCTATTGGAATTGGAACTTCAATAGTCATTCTCTTCTACATATAGGTACACACTTTCGTTTCTTTTCCCGAGTTCGGCCACCTCCATTCATTTAGGCTAGCCGCACATTGGATACGAATTTACATCGTACGTAAACGTATGAATATGGTCGTACGAAGAGAGTGCGCACACTGAATACGATTTTCTTTGTAAAAAAAACAATGCGTGTCCCATACCCCCTTTTGTGTCTATAAACATCAAATTTTAATGTTTCAACGCACGAACGTGTCGACGACGTCGGAACTATGCGTACGTATATGTACGACGAACTCGCATCCAGTGTGCGCGCTCCCATACTACTTGGAAGGTCGGGATTGTTCGTGCGTATTCGTACATGTTCGCATGAGAGAAATCGAAATCGTATCCAATGTGCGGCTAGCCTTATGCGCGTTTTTTAATTTCGCTACTGTTTGTTTCTTGATTGTTCGTAGTTATGTATGTGCTGAGGGCAATTTTAACGAAATGTTAATATTTTAGAAGATATATTTACAAAAATTGGTCAATTGCCATATAAAATACGCTCCAATTGTAACTTCCATGTTTCATTTCCATTTCATATCCATTCATCATTATTGGTTGATGGTGCTGTCGTCTCGGCCGCGTTGCGCGGTCCTAAATTATGTATCGAAAATCGAAGTTGGTATAGATCTACATTAAGAGGCCTCTACCCAGAAATCGAGGAAAAGTGCGAAAAATGGCATTTTGTTTCCCTCCTAGAGAAGTCAATACTGAAGCGATCGAAATGATATTGGATGCATTGGAAAGAACAAAATATGTTCTTTGAAAGCTTTGAAGCATTTTTTTAAAGCGACATCTCGTTTTTCTTTTATTGAAAGAATTCCCAGCTGTGTTTGGGAAAATTGGCCTAAAACCGACTTTTTGTTTGCCAACGCATGATATGATAGAGTTCGAAACAGTCTAAGATAACTTGTCCATCTTAAAGGTCATATGCAAAACACAAATGAGTTTAAAATAAATCTTAAAATTTCATCCTGGTTTTAAAAAAACAGGTGTTTTAAAACAAACAATTTTTTGAAATAATGAACAACGTTTTTCGTGTATATATTGATTTATACTTGATGCAATTTTTACTCAAAACAACAAAGTATCATACCAGCTATCGGATGCAAAAAAAAAATTATGTATTTACATGTATTTTGTTGCAAAATACTGAGTTTAAATTTTATATATTTTTCAAGAAAAATACGCTGCATGTGTCATAGTTGTTGCACATTCTCAGAAAAAAGTTCCAAGTTTCTCATTTAGATGGCGGTAGTTCTGTCGTCTGATTTGATTAGCCAATCAGAATGACACCCAAGCTATAAGGGATAAATGTGTAGTTTGTCAACGGCATTAAGAGGTGTGTTATAAATAAAACAGGTTTGGCGTGAAGTGTGATCGAAATGGAATCAAGGATGTGTGTGTTGATATGTGTGTAAGCAGGTGGGGATTCTTTATTCAAAGTGATTTTTGCTTCATGGGGATTCAAAGTAATTTTTGCTTCTTGAATAAAAATGAAAATGAGAGAGGGGTCGACAGAAGCACTTTTCAATATGTTGCTATATTTAATAAATTCTTATTGAAAATGCATTTATTTGTTTAAACAAAATTGCTTAAACTTCATAACAAAAATTATAAATTAATTTAAACGATGAATGTACTCAGATTTTTAGAAATTCTATATATTTTATGTATAGCAAATTTGTATCTTGAAAAATGCTTGCCGGTCACACCGTGATCAGGTGTAAAGCAGCTAATGGTTTGGTTTGTGTTGGTAGGAAAAGAGACGAAACGGAGAGGGTGAAATGGTGGGTTAGGCTGAAAGAGGTATAATTGAAAGCAAATTGTAGTATGCACCAACAGCATTGCGCTGTTGCCATTTACAAGGAAAGATTATGCAATTTTGTTTGCGCTGTTGCCATTATCTTACCTACCTTTTATGAGCTATGATAGGGTAGGTGTTTGGTTTTTCGTATGAAGAGGGGGACAGAGGAAAGAATTTGCAACATTATGAAGATCACCAAGATAAGTAGCAAAAGCTACACCATAGGATTGTGAGAGGGGATGATGCAAGGGGTATTCAAGTGGGGCTTAGTTGGGAAGGAATTGTGGGTTTTGCTAAAGAGAATATTAGGTACTGGATGCAAAAATATACATATACCTGTGTACATTCACTCGATAATATGCAGGATCCAATAAAAGGATTTATGTGTATTGGGGGTTTGTTGACTTGTGGGAACGATTTTATTTTCTACCCGCCATTACTTAACCCAATAGTACATTTACTACCTCACCTGCTCCCCTTATACCATTAAAATCTTAAAACTATGTACTCTTTAAAAAAAACTCAATGGATCACAGAAATACAAAATCCTATTGCAAAGTATCCGATCTGCATTTTCCAATTCCTTCTCTCCACGTTGTTATCCTTTATCATCATCAACCTTGCAATGCTGAAAATACCCTACCTCTACCACACACACCATCTATATATATGCGCAGAATACCTACCCCATCGTTGATTTAATTTTTCCTTGCACATTCAAAGTCATTATACCTATGTAATGTAATCAGTGGAGAATGGATTCTTTGTCTTATGCTGATCTACATTTTCCTCTCACTCCAACATTCATTTGGATGCAATTCTCAGCAAGAAAAATAAAACATCCCCCACACCACACACGATCAATAAATGACACAAAACCAGTTTTCATATCCAAGTATGTATTATATGATATCCCACCTAAGTTCCGCCTCCTGAATTGATTTTAAAAGTGAAATGAACGACGAGAAGTGGTTGCACACCATGATAAGAGCTTCGCAAATCAAAAATAGATGGCGCTTTGAGTTCCACTTTATGTTCTACAATATGGGTAGAGGCCTCTTAAAACTGACGAGTGACGATGACGGCGTTCTTAACAATGCATGTACTGTACCTATATGTACTAGCAAATGATGTAAATGTAATTTACTAGTACGAGTGCGAGTGACTCGCACTTGCCCCGTTTTTTTTTTGTTGACTAAGGCCTGAAACACACATGCGATTTCAATCGCGCGTCTGTTTAGTCGCAAAAAATGAAACACACACATTTCAATGTGAATGCGCGCACATAATTTTGGATTTTGGATTTTATGTGCGCGCATTCATATTGAAATGTGTGTGCTTAATTTTTTGCGACTAAACAGACGCGCGATTGAAATCGCATGTGTGTTTTAGGCCTAAGAATTATCGAGTAAATGCGCGTTAAAGGCAATTGAGTCAGACAAAAAACACATTTTGGTCAAAACCGCTCCCAAAAAGTAAGCGTGGCAATGAAAACAAAATGTTTTTATTGGAAACTGTCAAAGTAGATAACAACATTTTTGACACTATCCCATTCTGAGGTCCAAATTCTGTTCAGGCTCCACGAATCTAGTTTAAATTATTAGGATAACATTTTATTTCTATAATTACGAAGAATATATTATGTACAAACAAAATCCGATTGTGTTAAAATCACCACATAAAATGCATTAAAAAATTTAATCAAAATAGTGAGCATAGTGGCAAGTGAAAGTCTACGATCGAGTGTGCCCACTTTTTTTAATTTGATTTGGTTGGTTAATAGCGAAGAAATTATAATCATTATTTTGTTGACATACTAAATTTTCTAATACTTACTTTGGATGATGTGGATTTCTATCCAAATGTATGATCGAGGTTAATGTCCGCAGTGCAGCTGCTCTGATTTCAACCAAATGAATTTGCTTCATTTCCAAGAGTTCAACAAGTTCCTCCAGAAATCCAGGATAAAGCAATGTATGAATATTGTCTTGTAGTGCATTTGAATATACCAGTACAGAAATGGCCTGCAATCGTGCTTGCACAAACTGTAACCGCATGCGATAATCACGAAAACTGGCTGCCAGACGTATGCGTGTAAGTATGTGCATCTAATTGAAATCAGTTACCGAAATAAAGAAAAAGAACAAAATGAAAAATAGAAAGAAAAATATCTAACTTTCGCATCTCCCTTATGCAAGAGGAATTAGTTATAATACAATCAATCGCATGTCGGGATCGGCTAACGCACCCTTTGATCGTCCCCCAAATGTGGAATCTTATCACACACTACCTTGGCTATTGAGGCGGCTGACTCGTGAATTTTGTCGAGACCAGGGACTTCTATGTAATCCAGTTTTCCTCCAGTATTGTAAAATTCAAAATAAAGTGTAGACGATGATATGGGTAGTCTAGCATCTTTAGTACAGCATTGGGCTAGAGAAAACCCATTATCCTTTCCTCCCCAGCTCTGTATAGAAAATATTTAAAGCGTAATTGAAAATGTTTCTTAAAATATATCTCACCTCGGCAAAGTTGTACAGCTTGGTGAGAAGCGACACCTTTTTGACATTATTTAACCGTGGAATGAAGTTGCTGCGCTTGGAAAACATGTACAACAGATTTAGAACGCACATAACAACGTCCATGTTAGTAGATGATAGTAGTTGCGTTAAATATTCAATGGAATTGTACAAATGTCTCGAAAACGAATGTTCAATAAGTAGAGTGGTGAAATTGATCACGTAAAGCAAGAGTCGGACATCCTAAATAATAGAATTATGTTGTCATATAATACTCATATATATTTGACGTAAACTTACCGATGGTGTATAGTTGGTGTCGCAGTACAATGAAAACTCATTGCTAGGATTTTCCTTGGCTGCTTCAGCGAGAATGTCATCGAAACGATCTAATAATTCAATCCAATGGTAAAGTTCACACTTTCCATAGACCCATCCCCGAAGCTTCTCCAAGTATTCTAAGAGCTCCCGTCTTGACTTGCGAGCCGTCATGTCTTCAATTAGTTGCCGACACTCCGGAGTAAGCTCCGAAGTGCCTTTTTTAAGCCGATTTGTGTCCACTTTCATTTTGTTGTTGAAACGCCGATTCGATATCAATATCGGGTTTTATTAAATTTCATTAAACAAGCTCCTTAAACTAAGGATGATCATGTCTGTAAGTAAAACAAGAAAAGTTTATGTTAAAATAACAGATATAGAATAAAATCTCGTTCTTTGTTTTGTTTTGTTTTTTTTTTTTTTTTTAATTGTAAGGCTCATTGACTTAAAATACACTACGGCTGTACCGATTTTAATATAGAGTACCGAGATTGCTTCAAATGTTCGTAGAGAAATTTAAATCACTCGCTATTAGATCGCTAAGAAGACGGAAAATAAAATGCGTTGTTGATGCTGATGGGTTGCTTATTAAAATAAAAGAATTGTAATAAATCTGTAATCTAAAATGTAATTTGTACTAAATTAAGAGTTATTATTGAAATTGAATTTGAATTGAACCTAAAAAAGTTGCTAATTTAAACCCCCCTATAGAACGTGAGAAATAGTCTACAAAAAATATCCCTTGTACTAAAAATTAAATCTAAAGTTGAATAGAGAAAAATAATAAATCGACCGCTAATCAGGAAACACGTCTCTAAATTTACCTCTGCCGGACAGAAAAATCGCAAAAAATTGTTGAAGTCCCAAAAACCATTGGGGACAATGACGTTCGCCTAACGAGTTTTATTTTTCCACTAGCTTTTGCTCGCGGCTTCGCTCGCGCAGTCCTCAGGATTTGGCAGAGATTCCTTCAAAAATATTTTTAATTATTGGACTGTGTGAAGGATTGGTTTGGGGGATAGAGGCGTTGGCAGCTGCTCGTATAGCTTTTAGGAGAATAGCTGCTTCTTTGTTGTTGTTGGGACTCGGTTGTGTTTCTGATAAATAGTTCTGAATTTTGATTTGATATTTTGACCAGTCAGCTAAATCAGTTTTGAATTTTAGAATTGGGGGGTATTTTTCCGAAGAGTTGCCAATAGTAATGGAAGTTATAATGGGGTAGTGATCACTGTTACAAAAATCGTCCGTAATTTTCCACGAAATTACCGGGAATAGATCTGGGGAGCAACATATTATATCTATATGTGTGAAGGTGTTATGTGTTGAAAGGTGGGTAGGTGAACCATCGTTTAAAATTATAAGATTAGAATTCAGAAGGGAGTCTTCAATTATCCGACCTCTTTTATTAGTGGTAGGAGAACCCCAGAGGGTACTCCATGCATTAACGTCGCCACCGATCACAATTGGAGAATCAACCTGGGAAATTAAATTGTTTAGATCGCTTGCTTGAACGATTTGTAGGGTTGGAATGTATATATTTATGTAAGTGAATTTAGTTTTAAGCTCGATGTCGAGGTAGATGACTTGTAGATTTGAATTAATTGGACGAATTTTATGAGGAATATTACTTTTGACGAGTAAACCTATTCCTTGCTTGCAGGTTGTATTACTCTCTATATTTGTAAAGTAGGGTTTGAAGCCTTTTGGTACTATTGGTGTTGAGCCGAAGGGTACGTGAGTTTCTTGAAGCGATACAAGATTTGGATTGTGGTCTTTTAATAAATCATTTAACTCATCAAGGTTATTATAAAAACCTTGCATATTCCATTGCAGAATATTGAGAGTCATGTTCTTGGCTTGGCAGTGTTCGCACTGATTATTTTTGTTCGAGACAAAAAAATTGTGTTTACTTGTGCCCGGGTAAGAAGTAGTTGGATTGTTTATTATTTGAGTAGGAAGTTTTTCAGATGCTGTTGTATTATGTTGATCAGGTGAAGGCCACGATCCACCACGGTCGCCAATGGCGCCTGTCAATCTGTTATCAGATAAACAAGCGCGATCGACTACCGGAGGGGATCGTGGCCTTTTTGTTGGGTTGTTATTAGTAGAGTTATGTTTGTTCATCATCGGATATGTTCATAAAATAAGAATTGTTTTGTATTAAATTGTTTGTAAGCGAGGAGAGAGGTGAACTTTGAGAATTATGATTTTGTAAAGATAATGTTGGAATGGTGTTGTTAGGTTTAGAATTGCTGTTTGCTAAGTATGTTTTAGGGGGTGTTTGTTTATCACTGGTCGGAATTGAGGTTTTTTCTAAATTTGAAGAGGTTGAGGGTGTAGATGTGGGTTGCTTTTGAGTGCCGATTGCTTGTGAAACGGTGTAGTTAGATTTAGGGTTATTGTTGGCAAGTAAAGGATTTGATGATTGAGGTGGAGATTTTTGTTTTTCAATTGTTGGAGTTAGGTTTTGTTCTGAAATTAGAGAACTAGAGGAGGCAGCTGTGGTCTGCTTTTGAGTGCCGATTGGCTCGGCGGGTTTTATTGTTGAGGGGTATGAGCTTTTGATGTTGTTGGTTTGACGAACTTTTTGGGAATAAGTATTGCGGAATAGATGGATTTATCTGATAGTAGGTGCGCTTGGCCTCAGCCATAGTGCACTTGTTTCTTGTTTTAATTGTTAATATTTCTTTATTTAGTTTGTATTTTGGGCAATTTAAGGAGGAGGAGGGGTGTGGTTCTTGGCAGTTAGCGCACATGGTACGTGTGCAGATTTCAGGCCTGTGTGGTGGGAGGTTACACGTTTCACAAATTTCTTGTTTATCACATCGTTTCTTTGTATGGCCAAGCAACTGGCAGTTTCGGCATCTCATTGGATTAGGAATGTACTCGTTGACTTTGGCTTTATACCAGCCAATTTCTACAGTGGTAGGTGGTTGATAGAGGTCGAACGTGAACAGCATGAGGCCGGAGGGAATAAATTTGTCTTCCAACTTTTTTGTTGAATTTATAAACCTCAGTAACGTTTTGTGAGCGCATTTCGGCAACTATTTCTGTTTCTGGGATGTTTTTCAGGCACGGAGCATACACTACACCCTTTGAAGCATTGAGGCGATCGTGATATTTGACCTGCACTGGGCACATGTTTGCAATATTTGTTATTTTCATAAACTTTTCGGCAATTTTAATATTTTTTGCTAAGATAAGAATACTGCCGTCGCGCAGTTGAATTACTTTTTCGTATTCGGTACTTACTGCGTCGATAGCTTTTTTTAGCACAAACACGCTGACAGATGAAATGGGTTTCTTGTCATTGGTATGAGTTAGAATCACAAATTTAGGGTCCTTGGCAATGGTTTTAGTTGGAAGAGTAGGAAAGTCTTCTAGGGCTATGGTTTTTTGTTTTTTTGCTGGAGGGTTCGAGAGTGGGGTCTCAGGAGACAGCCCATCAAATCGGTTCCCTTTAGCTTTAGACCCCATTATGGGGAAAGATAAAGGAAAAAAACTATTCAACCACGTGCAAAAAGTTAGATTTTGCTTTAAACAAAGGAAAAAAAATAAAGAGAAATAACTCGGGTAAGTAAACACTGGGGGAGAAAAGGATAGATAGATCACTACTTATCGGATTCCTAAGTCGCTGTCAAAATTGCTAGCTGATGTTTACTCATCAAGAGCAAACTTCGTAATGTAAAAATGTCATCTCTGAAAGCATTCCAGAAAAGACCCACACAAACAAATTTAATTCTCTATAAAAAATCCAACGCCAAGTTCAGAAGGGCTCTAAAAGATAGCAAAGCTAAAAGCTTTGGTGAATTCACCGCACAAATAAACCCCAATTCAACTCCAAAACAAGTATGGCAAAATATTCGCCGTCTAACAGGTAATTCTTCCCCATCTAAAATAGTAAGCATTCAATCGCAAAATGAAATAATCACAGACTCAACGCTAATGGCAGATCACTTTGCACAAACATGGTCCACATACTCAAATGACACAAACTTCGACCCAAACTTCAGGTCTAAAAAAAATGATAGTACCAATTACCTTCCAGGACAGCAAATTAACGATCACTTCATCTATTCAATTGAAAAACAAGTCACACTTCTTGAATTCGAGTCATCACTGTGTAAGGTCAAGGGCAAAACCCCAGGAAGAGATAGAATTTCCTATCCTATGATTAAAAATCTCCCTCTAGCAGCTAAATTAAGATTAATTCAGCTATATAATAACATTCTTGACACATCAATTATACCTCAGAACTGGAAAGCTGCTATCTTAGTTCCAATTCCCAAACCAAACAAAGACATAGCCCTTATAGAAAGCTATCGTCCTATTTCGCTAATCTCATGTTTATCGAAAATATTAGGAAAAATTATAGCGAAGCGCCTTCTTTGGTTTGCAGAACAAAAGAAATGTATATCACCTAAACAGGTAGCCTTTAAACCAAACAAAGGTTGTATAGATGCTCATCTTCATATAGATCACTACATCTCAAAAGCTATTTCATCTAAAAACCACGTATCTGTACTCGCACTTGACTTCGAACGAGCATTCGAAAGAATCGGTAAACATGTTATTCTTAGCAAACTAAAAAAATGGGATATTGGTTCAAAAATCTTCAAGTATGTCGAATCCTTTCTGTCAAACAGAAAATTCTGCTCAAGAATAAACAATCATCTTTCCAAATTATATCCATTAGATAATGGTATACCACAGGGGTCACCCCTCTCGGTTATGCTTTTCACAATAGCGTTTGATGACATTAGCTATATACTTATTAGTCATAATCTTTTAGACCACTGCCTTTATGCGGACGATGTCTATATTTTAAGTAAAATGTCCGACCTAACTAAAAGTAAATACCTTTTATTCAATGCTGTTAACGATATTTTAACATGGTCTTCCGAATCCGGAGCCAAACTGTCATTGACTAAATGTAAACTTCTTCACATTTGCCGAAAACTTAAATGTTAATAGTTTAAGCATCCTAGGATTAATATTTAGTAATAAGTATTATTGGAGAGAACATTGTTTAGTATTAAGAAAAGCCTTAGCTGCGAGAGCCAGCATTATAAAATATTTGAGTAGTAACAAAAGTAATGTCCACATTAATACACTGTCACATATAACAAAAATGTTAATTTTGAGCAAAATTGACTTTGGAATCTATATTTACGGCAGGTGCCCAAGATCAACCCTCAACATTATTAAACCACCATACCATCAAGCAGCTAGAAAATGCCTCAACGCTTTTCCAACAACACCCATCAAAAACTTGCTAACCGAAGCCGGACTTCCATCGGTAGAACAACGAATAGAAGAAATCACATTAAAATTAACGACGAAGCTAGTCTTTTCGAGATATTCGGTAATTGATGAGGACATCGCACACGCACTAAACCAAAAATCGGAAAAAAGAATCCCATCAGCTCTAAAACTAATTTTAGTCAAAGCTAAGGAATTCCATCTTCCTATAAAACGAGGGTATCATTTGAAAACATCATCTCCCCCTTGGGTAATAAAATCTGATTCGATAATGATGGACCTGGCGCAATACAGTAAGAATAACACCAATCATCGCATCTATCAAGCTCTCTTCTCAGATATCACATCAGAACTTCGTCAGCAAGGATGGGCATTCATCTATACCGACGGTTCAAAAAACTCCAGAAAATACATCATTTGCAGTTACACAAGAAGATGGCCGAATAGTGAAAATTGGAATCCTACCCAATTTCGTATCTATCTTTACGGCCGAAGCATTCGGAATTCTTCAAGCGATAATAACAGCATCAAAACTTCGTGGAAAAACCATTATCTGCTCCGATAGCAAATCTGTGTTGAAAGCTACTGCCAACCCAAACAACAATGTCGAATTAATAATCGAAATAAGAAGCCAACTGTTCAGGTTTTCAAACAAAATAAAGCTCATGTGGGTCCCCGGGCACTCTGGAATTTGCGGCAACGAAGCAGCAGATCGAGCTGCCAGCTCAACAAAGCATGCACCTGTTTACTACTTCAACATCTTCACAAAACAGGACTTGATTAACACTATAAAAACTCCCTGAGAACAAAACAGTTGAACGATTGGAGCGAATACCATCATCATTATAAGGAAATCAATCGTGATAAATCCCATCCTCGATACCCTAACCTTCCGAAAGTCAAAATAACAAACTTTATCCGCCTTAGACTTGGACATACTGCAATCACCCACGAACATCTCCTCACCAATCAACCCCCTGCCTTATGCAGCACCTGCAATATAACACTAAATCTAGACCACTTGATAAAAAATTGTACCATTGCAAAAACTCACTTAAAAGACTCAAATATATATGAAATTCTTAGAACTCCCAATCCTATAAATATTGAAATAGTAAACAAACTCTTGTCTAATCTTAAATGTAAAATGTAAACTTGTAGAATAACTTCAGAGCTAATAGTCCTCGCAGCTAGGCTCCAATGTATATATTTACCAGGCTACTTTGAAGTACCTGTTATTTAATAATAAATAAATAAAATAAAATTAAATGTGCGAATGGACAATACACGCAAGAAAAAGACAACTGGCACGCAGCTGCCATGGAAACATACATTTCTTCGGAATGCGTAGCTACTGTGTTTAGAATTTTACATCGTTTATTTAAATTTGATAAAAAAAAACGAATACAAGTAAAGAAAGAGTCACGCTCTAAAACGTTGACCAGAATTCAACATATGGTAGCTAAAATTTGGTCTACTTTTCTGGATAGTAAACTTCTCCGAACTTCTACTGTATATGTCATCACTTGTTTTTTTAAGTAGCGCAAAAAATTACGCTTTCAAGGCAGTTTAAACGTAATATATCAAAATGTATTAAACGTATCAAAATGTATTTTACTATTATTTTAAAGATTGGGCAAGTACCTTTCATTTGGTACTAACACCATTTACCTACATACTATACATCCGAAGATATGAACTGTTATTTTTGAGAAAGAACCAAAATACTTTTTTTCGCAATCGCCAACTTCAAGCCCAAATATCTCAAAACCGCTTACGATTTTTGAAATATTTTACTCACGTAACGAGCTCAATTTCATTTCATTATGTTCGCCCTGGGCCCTGGGCATATCCTTTCAGAGCTACATTTCCAAACATTGAAATAGCACAGAGAATGTTTTTGGTATTAATGGGATCGAGCGCAAATTTTCAAAAATGAATCTTTTAAAAAATAGGCTTTGAACTACGATGGCACAAAACCGTCTATCAAAGCTTTCCCTCCTGAGCTTTGAAAGTGATTTACTCCGGGAACTTGATTTCAAAGAAATCATCAACTGATTTTCCACTAAAAAGCTCTCCGTTGGTTAATGCTAAAATTTAATTTCGCAATATTGGTTTCACAATGAATAATTTATTGAAAAACTCGTCTGAAAAAAAATGTTTTCCATATTATTTGGAAAATAAGTAGAGGATAGGGGGCCTCCACTCCTTTGTTGCCAAAGGGCCTGCAGACCTTTAAATCCGGCCCTGAGTATCTGTGTTATTTATGATTTGCTATTTCACTCCTACGGCATTATGAATATTACAGAAGCAATATATATCCCTCTCTATTCTCGCTCAAGGAATTGAATGTGAAATGATGCGAACTTCCATATCTCGAAAAAACAAAATACATTAGATGCAACAAGTCCGTATGGGACCCTAGGTCTAGCTTCTCTATTCCATTTATACGTATGCACATTTTTAATTTTTTTAACGAATCCTACACTCTGTACTAAACAAGTGACAACATATAAGTGGTTGACAATGGACATTTTTTTATTTTTGCGGGGGTTGCGTCTGGGGTCCTGTAGAGGAACCAAGAAACCTTTGACTCTGAGCCAATATTTTATGTACACAATATTTGTTCAAACAAAGTTGTAGTTAAGTCTTAACCGAAAGCCGAAAAGTATCTTCAACAGTTTGTTAAATTTTACCTGTGGCGTTTTCCAATGACAATAACATGTTGCATGTTTGAGAACTACATGCGTGTATTTATTTCACTATGGTTGACACTTTGAAATCCTTTTATATATTAAAATTGTTTAAGGACAATGAAGAAAAAGTAACACAATTCACAATGGGTGTGCCATGAACTGGAACTAGGATAAGAAACACTTCAAAATACGTTGTCAATTATGTTTTACAGGTCACTTGCAGACTGCACACTGTTACTGCATTATCAATTTTTTTTAAACATTGGATAAGTCTAATACCGTTTCAGGAGGAAAACAGCAATGTCTCTATAAAAATTTACAATCAAAATGCCGGATACATACGAAAACTATGTACATACATTCTCCGCCTTGCATCCTTCGGAAGAATATTCTCGATTTGTTGATTCAACACGCCATGCCATGACGCAAAAATTTGCCGAAATCCCGACACTGATGCAATTCATATGGAACAAATTATGATTCGAATTCGAGGCTCAAAATTACAGTAAACAATTAACAAAATGTCTGCGGTTAGTAGTAATGTTAAGGTGATAAATGATAATACTAAAAAGATAATTTTTTTAAATAAAGTCTGAGTGGAAAAAAGGATAGTCCTTCTTCTGCGGATTACATAGAAAGTCTGTGCCGTTACTCCAGAGTGTTCTCTTTGGTCTTGCGCAAATATCTATATGCACTTTAAAGTTCAGCAGACAAAAAAGAAACAACATTATTTAAGTAATTGGTAGATACAGGAAATTAAAGAAAAAATATAATACAATTGGTATACTGAAAATTGCTTGCTACAATTTTGCGGAGCACCCAACAACATACATATTTAACATTTTCTTTTTTCCAATGGCATTTCACTTACCTATATCAATTTGTATTGTTTTTATACACTTTGCAAAACTTTAAACACATATGATTGCCCACAGCATCAATTTAGTCTTTGTTTGGTATGGGCAATCATCACCTTCTTGGTCTCAATTCAATCGACTTGCGTTCATAACACAATTTATTAATCGAATCCAAACCTTTCAGCTATTGTTTTATGTTTATTTCTTTTGCTTAAACACTAAATTAAATGATTATTTTTTTTAATTTTCAAACACTTTTTCCGATGTAAGTAAGTAAGTATCCCAAATTCTCCAACTAAATAGTCTATGGAATGGTTTACATTTGTATCACAGATTCAGATCAGAAAATCCAAGCTACTGGATCCGTTTGAGACTTTCAAGCTCATCGCTGCGCTGAACATGGTCAATGAGTGTACCCGTTCAATATATTAGTTTGAACCATTATAGACACTCCGACTTTTGTCGTACGACACGTGTGTGTGTTGGTAAAGTGATAAAAAGTGCATGGGATAACCGAACACGGGTGGTTTCCTTTTCGCTCTTTTTATAATTTTCTGCGTTCGCTTTCTGCTAGGTTTTCACTTTTCGGTTGTTTGGTAAAGTTTGACAGCTCTCGCGTCATTGAACGACACGACCGTCTGTTCATGTCCACTTATGTCAATTATTGGCAAAAAATCGTTTGTCAATTGATTGACAAACTTATGAACTTGATGCCAATTAATTTTCACTGCCAATTATAGACAAAGTGACATTTCGGTGGACAATTCAGCTATTTCCACTTATCAATCAAACTCGTTGTCAGTTATTGGCAAACGCTGTTTGTCAATTCATTGACAAACAATTTTTCGCTATTTCCACTTGCCAATTTTTTAATTGGCATAAAATTGTGCAATTGTCAATTTCAAATCGACAAGTGGAAACCTAGCACTATTCGTTGAACGTCGCGCTAGACGTCATTGCTTTATTTCCGAATTGTGTGTGGTCTGCTCTTTGAAAATGCAGCTACCACCGCTAACGACGAATACATAATAAAGGAAACCAAAAAAATTTAACAATCAAGGCACTAAAGTGGAAACACTGAACGTATAAATGCACCATAAGTGCCCAAAAGAGAGGTAAGAATTGTCGTACGACGCAGCGTATAACTTTGATCTTAATAGCATGGGCAATAAAAATAGCAAAGTTCGCTATTTGTTTTGTTTATATTTTACCATGTTCACACCAATACGATTAAGCCGAAGTGATTAATTAATAACGAAATGCATTTCCAGCAAACTTTACGTGTTTTATTTCGACATTTCTCGCAATAGGGTAGGTCGCGACAACGTCAGTGTCAAATGAGAAAAAAAAAAACAAAGTGACAGCTAAAAAAATTTTAGGAAAACAAACGAAATTTTTTATGGCGGGAAATAGATAGATTCTGAAAAATAACTATAGCTGTTTTTTAGTTACTTAAAAACTAATTACACATACTTTTCTTAAACACTTTTCCACACAGTCGTCCGGGTTGTAAACGACAACGGCAAAAAACGTGATTATGAGAGCCAGTGATTCACTATGTACCCCTGATTCACTGTTGACACATTTACCCCAGCCAAGTCGTTCGTGGGAATAAAAGTCATGCCCATGATCGTGTGTCCATGCTCTAAATTAATAGTAAGATCGGTAAAAGTTATGCTAAGCCGAAGCGGACGGCGGTTTGTTACGTCCTCATTTTCTCAACGCCAATACCAAAGTAAGATTTGTCCCCTTCGAGTTGTGGTTAGGATATACCCGAGGTAGGCATGCCTAACGTTAATGGCGACTAAAATCCTTGACTCTTGACTTAGACGTAAAACTTGTCAAAAAAAGTATGTCGGAAGAATCTATGGATTATATTACTCCAGGTTCATTATCTGACTCGTTCGGGAAAATAAAAAGTCGGCGGAAGATACTCCAATCAGAACCGACCAACTTCTTGGACTCGACTCTCCCTCCTGTTCTTTTGACTCAAACAGGGCAAAACGGAAGAGCGGACCCTGTTTTCGGCACCTAGTACAGGAAGTGTGTGTGGGGTTGATGCGCACCCATCTGCTGGGAGCTCCCCTGCGGGTGGAAATGCTCGTGCCCAAGATCTGGATGAAGCCGGAGCGGGGAATTCAAAAGGTTCCTACACCGTCGGACAGAATCTTGCTGAAACGGACAGAGCCATCGACAGGCGTAGTCCTGAAGGAGGCGTAATTGCATCGGTTGCCAGCTTTTCTGACTAAAAACCAGCTACTATTAGCGTTGTCCGCGTCCAAAAGCCGATTAAGACAAATGTTGAGGCCCTTAGGGGTCCCAAAAAAAGTGGTCGGAATTTTTCTTCCGCGACTAACACTACTGGTAAGAAATTGTACGTATCCGAAGGAATGAGGGAGAAGGTTTCATACAAAGAAGCTGCTGTCTCTACCCTGACGATATGTATAGGGAAAGCCGGCAATGATCAGAAAATGACGGCTGCAAAGTGTGAGTGAACAATGCAGAAGCCATCTATGGGAGCTGGCGGCGGCAGCACATGCTTGCATACGCATTTTTGCTTAGAAGGTGTTAAGGCGCTTTCGACAATGCGACTTTTGACTGCATGTGTAACTCTGCTAGAAAACCCTGGGGTAGATGAGACATTGATATTGTGGATCAGGGCAATGCTGATGAATAGAACTGGGGTGGTAGATGCGGGCAGGGGTGGACAAAGGCTGCCCATAAGATGGGGGTTTTGTCTCCCCTGTTATGGTGCATGGTAGTTGACTCTCTGTTGCATACCCTAAACGGTTCAAACGTCTACGCTCAGGCATACGCGGATGATGTTGCCATACTTTCTGTCGGATTATGTTTAAAAACTGTCAGTGCTAACGTGTCGGTGGCTCTAGATATGGTGCATTATTATTATTATTATTATGCCCACGCCCTCTCTCCCCGTCTAAACCGCGCGTGAGACGGACCTTTTTATTTATTTATTTATTTATTTATTTATTTATTATAAGATGCATTTTATTATTCGTTGAAGCCGAAGATGTATTTTTGTTTAAGGGTGCGAGAGTGTGTGACTGGTTATTTGGCTAAAACAAGCCATTTTTAATACATTAATTATTTATTTAAATATTTATTTAACTGTCTGATTTTATGTAGTTAAGTAATTCTTTTTTAAATTTGGTAACATTTGCAAGTGTTTTTATTTCATTTGGAAGATTATTAAACATGTTTAGTCCCTTGAACATTACGGTGTTTTGAGCGCGCACTGTTGACCTAAACCGCGGTCTAAAGTTTTGACCCCCCCTTAGGTTATACGGTTGACTTTCACTTATATACCTTAAGTTATCGGACAGATACCTCGGCAGCAAGTCATTTTTCATTTTAAATACAAAGACTAATACACTAAATTTAATTTGCTGTCTAATATTCAACCACCCCAGTTTATCTAACATATATTTCACGTGAGTTAACCTATGACACCTTAGTATAACCCTCATTGCTTTATTTTGAAGTTTTTGTAGTCTCGATAAATCTGTTTCAGTTGAAAGATATAAAATTGTTGTGCAGTATTGAAAATGTGGTCTTATAATGGCGTTGTAAATCTGTATTGCTGTGCTGGTTGATATTTTATTTCTTAACCTTGTAAAAAAGTATATTTTCTTAGACACTTTTTTGCATACGTAATCTATATTGGCTTTCAAATTAATTTTATGATCTATAATGACCCCAAGATACTTGAATTCACTGACGAGCTCAATGGTTTCTCCATCGATGTTGACATCGACATTTTCATTACTATTCATACACATGCATTTAGTCTTCTTAATATTCAATTTTAGTTTATTAATTCTAAGCCATTTACTTATAGCTTTCAAATCTTCATTTATTTTATTTACACAAGTTTTTACACAATTGCCACTAATGACTAAAAGTGCGTCATCCGCAAACATACACAATTTACTATTTTTTACCACCGTGTTAATATCGTTTATGTATATCAAAAATAGAAACACCCCCAATACCGAGCCTTGTGGGACTCCTACTCTTACTTTACATGGACTAGCAATATTATTATTTACTACTGTTCTTTGGGTACGCCCTGTTAAATAAGACTTAAACCATTCTAGCTCCTTATCTTTAATCCCATATTTAAATAGTTTTTTTAGTAAAATCTCCCGATCTACTGTCTCAAAAGCTCGCTTGAAATCCAAAAAGACTGCTACAACTACCTTTCCTTCATCTATCTGGTTTTTCCAGTCTTCGATCACCCAGTTTAAAGCCGTTTCACACGAGTAACCCTGTCTAAAACCTGATTGATGTTCCATAATATAGCTATTTTCCTCTATATAATTTCTAAGCTGCTGCTCTACCACCTTCTCGAATATTTTTTCGTATAGCGGCAACATATTAACTGGTCTAAATTCTTCAGATAGAGACGTGTTTGCAACTTTTTCAATAGGTCTAATCATAGACTCCTTCCAACTACTGGGAAAAATACCTGTTGTCATTGATTTGTTAAAAAGCTCCCTCAATACTGGACCTAATATTTCTATTCCATCTAAAAACATATTCGCACTCATAAAATTATAATCTGTTTTGGTACCCATCTTTTTTAACACTATCACTATGTCTTTCGTGCGTATATTTTTAAATTTGAATTGCGTTTCAACTTGTAACACATTATCTTCATAACTTAACTTTGGTATTTCTTTAATAATATTTTCTACACTATTTACAAAAAACGTATTAAACTCACATGCTATCTCTTTACTACCTTGCAATACATTTCCATCAAATGAAACGTTACAAATCTCACTCTGTTGATTATTTAAAATAAGTTTTTTAATATTTTTCCATGTGTCCTGCTGGTTTCGGGATGAGGTAATTTTTTTCCTAATATAGCTATCCTTTAGTATTCGCATTTCACTCTTGTACGCATTTCTAGATAATTTATAATTATCCCACGCTGCCTTATCCTTTCTATATTTCGCTATTTCGTAGCTCTTAATTTTCTTATCTTTTAGTATTGCTAGCTTTTTATTATACCACTGACATTCATTTTTACGCACACTTCTTTCTATTATCATTTCCTTAACGATTCTAAACATTTGATTAGTGAACAAGTCTGCTAATTCATCTACGCTACTGTTTACAATATCTACACCAACAAGGTTACTAGACAAGAGTTTAGAATAAAAGACATTTCCATTATAGTTAATTGTTTTATATTTTAGGTTAGTATTTACAATTATTTTATTTCTTAATGTTAAGTCCATACTAATTGTCTCGTGATCACTTATTTTGAAATTTTTACAATTTTCTGGTTTTATTTTCTTATTATTTGTAATTACGTAATCTATTAGGGTGGACGATTGATCCGTTATTCTTGTCGGTTGATCATTAATAACAGATAAATTGTTTGCACAACAAATAGAGTGTATCTGCTTCTTATAAGTAGAATCACTGAGCCAATCAATATTCAAATCGCCTACTACAATTATATCCTTATCTACAAGAATGTCTTCCAAAAATTCCCCAAACATACTGCAAAATTGGGCCTTTGAAAAACTAGGACTTCTATACACTACAACAAACTTTATCATTGCTTGCCCATCACCAACATCAATTTCTAAACAATATGTTCCATTATTATCCCTAACCTCTTTCCCAATTCGATAGCTCAATGGTTGTTTTATATATACCGAGACACCACCAGTGTGACTCGACGTACTCAAAACAGGAATATGTTTGTAATTAATTAATTTCACTTCTGATTTCTTAATTTTGTATGTCATATGCGTCTCACTTAAACAAATTAAATCAGGCGTTGCCTGACTTGCCATTAGCTCTATTTCATTAAAATTATTTGTTAGTCCCTGTACATTCAAATAAATACACTTTAAAGTACTTAGCTGCTAGTACGAAATTCGCTCCCTTTCCATTTTGAGTTTTCTCTGAAAAACTGGGCAGATGGCATCTCTGGAATCATGCTCTATGTCTATATCGATGTTCAGCCTTTCTTTCATTTTTACACAGTTTATGCATTTCTTCCTATCACTCTTACACTCATTTAGTTTATGGCCTTCTTCTCCGCATTTTGCACATATATCACTCACGCTCTTACACACAACAGAATTATGATTAAAGCCACAACATTTGTAGCATCTTTTAACATTTACACTTTCATAACAAATGCACTCGTCCCACTGAATAAATATTTTTTTCACTTTTAAAATATTGGCGAAGGCTTCACCATCAACTTCTATAATTGCATTATAAATATCTTTCTTCTTTAATGATTGAAACACCTTAACACACTTTAATTCTTTAAATGCAATTTTTTTGTTTTGGGCAATAATTGCCTCTTTGATTTGATCTGCCGTTAACAGTTCTCTCATTCCATGCACCAATATCTTCGGATTACGCATCTCACTCACTTTAATGTCATAGTTCTTGCTCATTTTGCTTGCGATCTCGGTGCTTATAATCTGTCGTTCAGTTTCGCTTGAACATTGAATTGTAATCACTCCATCTCTCTTATTCACTATTTTGTTAACATTTACAGCCAATTCCGATGGTTTTATATTTTCCTTCACTTCTTTAACCGTTTTTTTGCAGTCTTGCACTTGTTTTGGCTTTACCACAATAGGTGCTTTAAGCATTGTTGCATATGATGCACTCTTTCTTTCTTCTTTATTATTTTCTTTAACACCACTTATGACATCTTCCACACACTCTCGTATTTCCTTAACACTCTCTTTAAACATGTCCGTTAATAAAATTTTCGTTTCAGCAATAGATTTTATAATTTGCTTATGGTTTTATTTTAAAACTCACATAAATTCCACCCACTCACTACATAGGAAACAAATGTTCTTATTTTCTTCTATTCGCTCAGTATCGTATTTTGTTACACTCGAACATTTTAGGTGATAAAACTTCCCACAGAAACCGACGCACTGTATGCTCGGTTCGTTTCGCGACGATTTTTTTTTGCACAAGCAAACGAAATCCATATTTTCGATTTGTGCATTCAATTGAACATCAATTAAACACTTCGAAAATACTTTTTTCTTATTATTTCTTATGTTAAATCGAATTAAAATAGTTTTTAAATCAGACGTTACTATTGACACAGCTAACTTATAAGAGATCTCTCTCTCGGCAAAATAGCCGACAATTGTCAAGTTTTGGTTTCATAAAAAAATTGTCATGACAATGAATTGTCAGGAATTTTTCGAGAATTGTCATGAATTCTCTGACAAATTTGTCGTGACAATTTTTTTATGGGACTAATAAAATTATACAATAGACAATTTTGTCAGTATGTAATTGACAATTCCGACAGGCGTTTGAGTCTCGGTCAAGAATTGAGAGTAAAGTGACAATTACGATTTAAAATAATGGCTAGGTAATATTTTTACTTGGTTCTTGAAATGAAAAGTGTGTTCAAATGTCAACACTCAGTAATAGCTGCATATGTTAACGGATTTAAATTGAGGTCAAAAGTTATTGTTATTGTTTTATAATATACGTTTGATTGTTATCCAATACAGATCAATCATATGGGGAAATGTCGTGTCAATAACGACAATGACAAAAAAGTCATGACAAATTTGGCGTGGTATTTAACTGACAATTATGTCACCTGTCTATATTTCATGAAATGACTTTCATGGAAAGGCTTGTTTCTCCATGCACGTGCACACACACTTAATCTGTATTAAGTTGTCTCATGGGATATCTAGTAAAGAAATTAACATGGTTGAGTGAATTCATGCATTTTTCGGGAAAGCAACCTGTAGATTATCATTTATACGCTGTGCCGTGTCGTACGTACCGTGAATTTAGTGTTTAAAGGAATGAAGACGTTGATGGTCCTTGAATTCGTGTCCGTTCCTTGTATGTATTTTTCTGCATTTGCTTCATTCCTAACCTGTACTCGGTCGCATTATGGTCTCGTTAGACATCTTCTACTGCGAACAATGAGAAATAAAAGAAACAAAAATAATTTGAATTTCAACGTGAAAACACTAAAGGTATAAAAGCGCGATGCGTGCCCAACAGGGAATTAAGAAATATCGTACATGAATACACGCAACGTATAATTCGTGAATAGGAAGTCTCCTTTTCAGTGGAAAGTTATTTATCTCTAGTACGCTGCTGTTGTGAAACGAAATTTTCCGGTGGTCTCCAATTGCACAGCGGAACGTTTGCGAAAAGATCGCGGAAAATAATTTGTGGAGAATTCCATCAGCTGCTACACACAAGTGACATGTGACATTTGAAAACAACAAAAATGGGGGCGTTGCCTAGGCTGCATTCCAGGTTTGACTATTTTAACTACAGCGTTGACAAGCTGTGACAGTTCGAAGGAGGGGAAGTTAACTAAATTAACCAGAGGCAAAAGTGTGGTTCATTTCGTTCATACTACATGACATTAGTAACAATAGCTGTCCCAGATTCCAAAAAGTAACTAAATAAACAATCGTTGTTAATTTAGTTAAAATAGTCGAATCTGGAATGCAGCCCTAGTCAATAGCCTCTGCTTGGTCGATATGAATGCAAATCTAGGCAAGTGTCGTGAAATCGGTCAGCTGTGGTGACGGGAAAGTTAGGCAAGAAGTGGGGTTTTCATATGTCGGTTGATTAACAAAGTTTGACAGCTCTTGCGTATATGTCATTCACCAACACCACCGTCAATAAATTTCCACTTATGTCAATTATTGGCAACAAATTGTTTGTCAGTTGGAGGACCGCTGACACTAGTTGAGAGCGGACGTGTTTTCTTTCTCTGGTGTTTGCTTTTGAGTTTTCGTGCGCTAATTTGTGTAAATTTTGTAATTATCAAAATGAATTCGGATAAGAGGCCGTCGCCTCGCCCTCCCGATCCTAAAAACATTAACAAAAACATGGTTCTTCCCTCTGAACTATTATCTTTAGAAGACAAAAAGAAAATCTTGGAAACCATTGGTGGCGTCACTTCACACCATTCTACAAACACATACACTGAAGCTGGCACATCTGCCGCTTCTATGGAAATTGGTGAAAGTGAAAGTGATAGTGTCAACGTGAAATTTAACGAAGACGGCGCCATATTGGCATCGTCAAATAAGAATTCAGTGAAGCCAAATAACTTAAAAAAATCTCTCTCCAAGAATAAAGAAATAAACTCTATTTGGAGCTTAGCCAAAGAAAATGACCCTTTATTCAGCCAGTCGGCGGAAAAGGATTTACAAAGGCTTTTGAAAAACGATACCACTTCGTATGAGCAAATAATAAACCATCGGAAAAGGCGGATTGCGGCTAACAACCATTCCACTTCCAAGAAAGCGGCCATAAGTGGAGAACATCAACAATCCAGCAATCGATTTGCCTTACTGGAGGATCTTAATGAAGGTGAGACAGCTCAGGAATCGTCCAACGTTATGCCAAGTATCATAAGAGGAAAGGACAACGAATGGTGTCCGCCAATTTTCGCTAAAGGTGTAAGTTCTAGGCATTTGCTTGAGTTCCTTAAAAATAATTATACTGAGAGCCTAGATAATGTTAAATTTGAGAATAAAGGACTAGGCAGGTTAAAAATTTTTGTAAGGGATATAGATTTGCACTCGTTTCTTATGAAAAGTCTTAGTGACATGAAGGTGGACGCCTTTTCGTTCGTTCCAAAGCAATTACGGAAATTCTCCATACTCCTTAAGGGTTTGTCAGATGGTTTCACAACAGAGTTGATAGAGGAGGACATATTTAGGGTGGACCCTTCATTGAGGGTATCAGTAAAACCATTTTCCACGAAATGGTCCAAGGAAAATAAAATGGATCTTGGTATCTATACCTGCTTAGTAGATGACAGAGAAAGCCTCAATAAACTAAAAAATATCAAGAACATTCTCCGTCATAGAATTAGATGGGAATCGATAAAGCGTAATAGGATAGTTCAATGTTTTAAATGTCAACGTTTTGGTCACGTTAGCGCCTACTGCGCCTTTCCAAATCGATGCGTCAAATGTAAGGAATCCCACGTTCCAGGAACCTGCTCCTTGGATTCAGGAGCTGACAAGACTAAGGTTGCATGCATTAACTGTGGTTTGTCGGGGCATCCCGCAAACTTTAGTGAGTGCCCGAAACGTATGGAATATATCAAGAAAATAAAAAATGTATCTCCAAAAGTCTTGAGTAAAGATGTTCAAATTAAACAGGTTGCTTCGCATTCGGTCTTAAAAGTTCCAAATACTGGCTCGTACGCAGATATTCTCCGTGGTGCCCCTACTATTGCTTTGGCTGTGAACCAAACTCCTAATGCCCAGTCGAACTCATCTTCGTTTGGCGATTTCATTAACGAATCTGTCCGACTATTTGGTCTACCGATTAATTTACTAATTATTAGAGTTCGTGAATTTTGGCCAACTTATTTAAAACTTAATGAATCCGAGAAACCTGGCGCTTATCTAGGTTTTATTGCCTCTATTTCACCATGATCTTAAAGCTCTTAACTGCCAATATAAACTCTCTTTCTTCTCACGATAAATGCTCTGAGCTTAATCTGTTGTTGGGAGACATCTCTCCGACGGCAGTTATGGTTCAAGAGACTCTTTTAAAAGGAAATCAATCGCGCACTTTCGATAACTACTTTCTTCTGAGAAATGACTCTGGTAGAGGCACAGGTGTTTTAATTAAGGATACAACTAAGGGCAGAATTATCCCATTCAGAAACAATGTAATATTCACCACAATAGTCTCAATAACTCTAACTCAACCTACGGGGAGAAATAAAACAATAGCATTCGTCTCTCTTTACATTCCTTGCAACACCGGTGCCAGGTTAATTAGAGCCATGAACGATCTCTGCTCCATTCTCTCAAGATTTGACTTCTTTGTCATCGGCGGTGATTTCAATGCACGTCACAACTTTTGGGGTGACACAATGACAAATCTTAACGGTCATCATTTCTTCTCATGGTTTCAAAACAACGCTTTCCTTAACATGGACATTATTTCTCCCAATAGTCCTACCAGACCTAGTTCTTTATCCACTATTGACTTTTTCATTGTATCGACGAATCTGGTGGCACCTCAGCACGCTGCGCGTAATTTTAATTGTCTTACATTGGACCCTTTCTCTGACCACTTCTCAGTCTTCCTTGCAATAGAGATTGGTAACATATCCCCTCTTTTATCGGATCCTCCACTTTTAAATTCATTTAAAAACACGAACTGGGATTCTTTTAACAATGATCTTTCACATAAACTCAGTGCCCTCCAGATTCCAGTTGACAGAAACCTTGAAAATGAGGAAATTGACCAATTTGTTCAGCTTCTCTCTAGTTCCATCCAGGATTGTACTGAGTACCACTCGGAGAAAATCAAATTCAAAAGTACATACAAAACTCTAAGCGTTGATATTGTGAGACTCCTAAAGCTCAGGAAAGTTTGGAAAGTTCAACTTAAAAGAATCTTTCACAGAGTTGGTAACAGAATCAACCCAGATTACACTTCTCTTTCTTCACGTATCACCTGCTTAAGCAGCTTAATAAAGGACCAAATTAATCTACATATGAACAAACAATTTAGAAACAGACTCAATCAGCTTAGACCATCTCCAGCAGTCTTTAAAGAAATCGACCGAATCACTGGACGCAAACGAGCGCTCGACCAGACCTCAGCCCCTATCATACACGAAAACATACCCCATTACTCCACTCAAGAAAAACTTACTGCCTTTGAAAAATTTTACACAAATCTATACTCCCGCAACATACCTCAATTTAATTCTGAACATTGTTTGGAGGTTCTAACCCGCAACAGCTCTTTCCTGGCGTGGAACTCAAATACCGTATTAACCGAATTTTCACATAACAATAATGCATCTTCCACATCCGCTGAAGAATTCGCCACAATCGAATTGATTGAATCCATTATCCTAAATCTCAATAGCAAAAAATCTTCTGGACCAGACAAAATTTCAAACTTTATAATTAAAAAATGCTTACCTACTATCCCTCAATTTCTAACCCCTATCATCAACAACTGTGTAAATAATGGCTACTTCCCTGTTTTTTGGAAGAAAGCCAAACTTATTCCGATTAAAAAAAAAAGTAATTCCAATGACATAGCAAACTTCAGACCTATCTCTATGCTATCAAATATAGGAAAAATTCTGGAGAGAGTTCTTTACCTTAAAATCGAAGTTTTCATATCTGAGCACAGCATCATCCCCTTTAGACAGTACGGCTTTAAAAAAAAACACTCCACTGAACACGCCCTTTTAGACATACAGAACATCATCTTAAATAACCTCAGAGAAAAAAAATGCACCGTTGCTTGCGCCTTAGACCTTACTAAAGCATTTGACCTTGTTTGGCATGACGGCTTGCTTTCAAAATTAATTTCCTTGAACTTTCCAACCTTTTTCACCAAAATAATCTTCAGCTTTCTTGCAAACCGTTGCCTTTATATCCACTTTGATGATGACACATCCTCTTCCATACCAGTATTTTCAGGAGTCCCCCAGGGTTCTATTCTAGGCCCTCTACTTTTTAACATTTTCCTTCACGATTTTCCGTCACGTGTTCAAACCTCGAGCTCGATACAATATGCGGATGACACCATATTATATGACTCCCACGAACGGCCTCATATTGCCCTCTACGGCATCAAAAAACACCTCGAAATAATACTTCCTTATTTTAAATCTTGGGGTATCAGTCTAAATATATCCAAATGCGAACTTATTTGCTTCAGGAATGCATCCACAAAAGGTCATCATCTTGCTGTGAGAGAAAGTAAGCAGCTGCATCTTACTGTGGAGGGAAATACCATTCCTAGGAAAACGGCCATAACCTACTTGGGTCTATTACTGCACGAAAGGTGGAAAATGAACTATCATGTCAGAAAATCCCTTAACAAATGTAAGGCTGCAAGTGCAAAGCTGAAAACCATCCTTAACTCCTCCGAGGTTGAAACCAAAACAAAACTCTTAATATACAAAACACTTATCCGCCCAATCATTGCTTACGGTTTTGCGGTCTGGTTTCAAATTTCACCGACAGTCGCTCAGGAACTCCAAAGATTTGAAAGAACCATGCTCCGAAAATGCACGGCAAAATACAGAAGACCTTCAGGCAAATGGTTCAGAAATAGGTTCCTTTATGAAACTTCTGGAGTCACTCCTTTATTAGACTATTTAACAAACTTAGCTAAGCTCAGACTTCCCAACCTAAGGCATCACCCAAACCCTTATATACGCAACATCCACAACGACAATGTGGGCTACGCTATTCCTGACAGATACTACATATCGCCGTTTGGTATCCTCAATGAACGGTCCACTCATCTCTTCGAGATTGAAGATGAATGTCTTTTTCTATCGGCTTTCTACAAAACAAACCATGGCTTGATCTACAGGGGTTAAGCTGATACTTGCCGGGGAAAAAAAAAAAAGAAGGACGAATGTAGATCTGTTTCTTTATTTCGAGTTTAAAAATTGATGTAAATAACTTAATATATATAATAATAATAAGAAATGTTCCAACTGTAAATAAAAAAAAAAAAAAAAAAAACCAAATATGTTTATATTATCAATATGTAAATAAGAAAAACAAAAATGTTAATATTATCAATAGGCGCGTTTTTTTTTGCAATCCTATATGGGCTTCGCAAGTTTTCCATACAAATCGTTAGCCCGGATAATCATCGGGGCTTATGACTTAGCCCAGATAAAAACTGTGCTGCCAATCTACGAGTGCTTTAAATGTTATCGAAAGTGCTATCGATTATGTCATAAATGACATCTGACAACCAAAATTAAATGAAAAAAAAAAAAACCCAAACGTAAACAATTCAAAATAAAATAATGGAGAAAAAAGAAAAACGCAAAATTTGGACTCGGGAGGAGATACTGGGGCTGGGGAAATGAATTTTATTTGATTTTGCAGGGCCTCTGGCAGACTGAATGGTTTCGCAGCGATTCTCATGTCTGTTGGCTCAAAGAAGACCGGCCTGCGGTGCTTTTGAGCGATCTGTAGAACAGTTTCCATGGATTTAAGTGGAAGATTTGCGTCCATAACGAGGAGCCAGCGCTAACGCGTCCTGGTAGTGTGCAATGAGATCCGGACTGATGGATCGATTAACTTCCATGTTTCCAAGAACCAGCTGGCAGTCTCCGCGTCGAAGATTACCGAGCAGAGGGATGTCGACTGTCGGGGGTCTCGGTATATCCGTTGTAGATCGGAGAAAGTCGCACCTCCTGCCGGATGACTACGAGGAACCTGCCAAACGTTCTATTCGATTAAGTAACAAAACTAGTCAACGTCTCTGGAGCTGGTGATAGCTTCTCTAGTGGATTCATTGCAAGCATGTTGAAGGGCAAATCTGAAGAAGAATGCATTGCTCTAGGGCTATTTGCTGCCAACAAGGCTCTGCAGATAGACGGTGCCGTTCCGAGGGAGTACTTTGACAAGGAGCCTTCACTAGACACCCCCAAATGGGAAGAACTATAGGTTAAATTGGTGTAAATTGCTTTATTTAGACGTAAATAAAAAGTTTTAATTTTCTAAAAAAAGAAAACCTGATGGCTTTTGCTTTCTCCATCTTAGTACTGCCACCTGGAAAGCAAACTCGTAATAGTAAATTGTGAGATCAAGAAGATGTGTGTACACTTACACTTTAACGACCTTGTCCTTTCCTCCGGAAGCAACTCTAGCCCCATCTGGTGCCCAGTCGACGCCAAAAACTTCGTCAGCGTGACCGGGAAGCTCTTGCGCCATTTTCTAGGTCTGCACACTCCAAACTAATAAGAAAAAACAGTAATTAGTTTGAATAATTTGCCCGACCAGTAACAATTTACCTTTCAGCGTTGAGTCTTTGCTTCCGCTCACAATAAGCCGTGAATCAGAAGACCAGACTAAAGTGTACACCGCCTGAACATGTCCACGGAATGTTGTAATGAATGTTCCATTGGGCGCGCCACAGACGCACTGATTTGTCGAACGATGCCGAAGCAATAAATTTTACATCTGGGGAGTACTTGACGTCGTTGACGACATTCTGATGGCCAGTCATTCGTTCGATACACTTGCTCTGATTCGATTTCCAGAGGTGGAGCGTGAAGGCATCTGAGCACGAGACAAATGACTTGACGCCATCGGGACAGATTTTGTCGTAGCGCTGTTGAGCTATATCCTTCAATTCTTTCTCTAAAACGGGAAATGGTTCAGCGCATGTTTGCAAGGATAAGGAGTGGAAAATTACTTGGAATTTCTGCATACGTCTTTTTCTTGTCCATGACTGGATGAAATGGGCCCGTGCGGAGAACATAATCTGTATTTAACGTAATGTAATTTACCCAGTGAGCATGCCCGGTAAAGGTTCTGCAAAGAACATCATCTGCGGCACGCCACATTTTTACAGTACGATCCTTTGACGAAGAGTATATCAACCAGCAACCACCCCATCGCACTGAGCTTACCGACATTCCGTGTCCTATAAAAGGAAAAATGTTGGTTTATTTCACATGTCACAATAAAAATAAAGACAACTTACCAGCTACAACTAAAAGACAATGCCCAAGAACAGTATCCCAAATCCTAACATCTCCATCCGAACCAGCGCTGGCCAGCTTACGACAATCGGGATTCTGATGGTATGGCTCCCAACACAAGCCGTTTATCCATTTCTTGTGCCCAGTAAGGGGTTTTCCCAGCTGTTTGCCACTTTCTGGATCCCAAATGAGAATAGTTCCAGCTTTGCACGCACTTGCCAATTTTTTACCAGCAGGCGACCATGAAACACACAAGACCCATTGCTTGTGACCAGAACATGTGAAATGTGGTGTCTCTGTACTTAGATCCCACAATCGCACCGTTGTGTCACCAGAACCAGTAGCCAAATGCTGACCGTCTGGACTAAAACTGATCGAAACTACTGCTTCTGCATGCCCGGGCATAGAACTCGTACATCTAGTAACCGGGCGCACCTTAAACACTGCTTGTGGTTGGTAAACTATGTCGATGACATTTTCTGTGTCGATTGTTCCACACAAGTTCCAGAGTATTGACTTTATATCCGACTTGTTAGGTATATTGCAATTTGTGTAGTTCTTCTCAAAACTCCTGAGGCTGCACAATTCATTCACTGATACACTTCACTTTCAAAATATTTTAATGTGCCTACCCGTGTGTTCTCGCTATTTATCATTTTATTAGCACAAATTAAACAAACAATGAAAAATAAAATCTAAATTTTCCGTACGGCAAATTTGTCAAGACAGAAAAAAAAACAGCTGAAATGTCAATTGTCAATTAGGATAGTGCTGCCAAGTCGCAGTACAATCGAACAGTTATCGAAAATTATCTAAGCCTATATAGGATTGCAAAAAAAAACGCGCCTAATGTAAATATAACCCAACAACTTAAAATTAAGACCTCTCTATCGCAAAAAAGGAAAAAAAAAAAAATAATAATAATAATAATTAGCTGTAAAAAATGTTCATTATCCAAATATGTATTCACATTTCATTTCATTATACCTAATACTCTAATTTTCATTTAAACACTGAATTTTTTCCAAATGTATATAATAATCACCGCCATAACTCTATAACCTCTCTCTTATGTACATAATTTACTTTCAAAACTTTTATAATTTAATTATCTCCAACCATGAATTCACAATATTACTCTTTTTTATTTCTATAAACTAAAACTTTAAAAGACGTATTAGCTTAAAAGCTTAAAACTCATTATCATATATCAATATTCACTAAGTAAGCATATCTACTTTAAAACATTTTCTCTGCTACCACCATTTTATGTGGTTTGGTATAACTGGTGAGCAGTTCTGCTCTCCCCTTTTGTTACACTTTTGTTACCTAGTTTTTAAGTCAATTCTCTCTATCCATCATTTTCTGTCATGTTTTTATTGAGCGAACATGTGTATCTATTTCTAACACCGTCAAGTTTCATTATATTCCATTCTCGTTAAGCTACGCAGAATTTCCTGTTAAATTTTTCTGTGACAGCCAGACCAATTCCAAGTCGGCTTTATTTATTTTATCTTGATGTAAAAAAAACAAATAATGTAATCGTTTTGAAGTCTCAATAAAAGATATACATACATACATTGTTTGTCAGTTGATTGACCAACTTATGCTGGGTTTCCACCTGTCGATTTGAAATTGACAATTGACGTATTTTTATGCCAATTAAACATTTGGCAAGTGGAAATAGCGAAAAATTGCTTGTCAATGAATTGACTAACAGCGTTTGCCAATAATCGACAGAGAAACCACTGGGCAAGTGGAAATAGCTGAATTGTCAAACTAAATGTCACTTTGTCTATAATTGACAGAGAAAATTTAATAGGCATCGAGTTATAAGTTGGTCAATCAACTGACAAACGATTTTTTGCCAATAATTGGCATAAATGGAAATGAATTGACGTTGGTGTCGTTCAATGACATAAACGCGAGGGCTGTCAAACTTTGTCAATCAACCGACATGTGGAAACCCACTTTAACCCACTCGATGCCAATTAAATTTTGATGTCTATAGACAAAGTGATATTTTGTTTGACAATTCCTTTTGTCAGTTATTGACAAGCAATTTTTCGCTATTTCCACTTACGTCGATTATCAATTTTAAATCGACAAGTGGAAACCCAGCATTTGTCGATTTGAGAAATGTCATAAACAGCTGAAATCGAAGAAATTTTAACTCCATTGTTGAATTTTGGTTGTATGTTTTAATTATTATTGTCACAAAAAAAAAATTAAATTTCAAGTTTCAAGGAGTACAATGCAGCAAACGTAGCCGCTTGAGAATAAATCTGGAACGATGACTGCGGTATAAGGATAGGACGTGTTTTCTGGTGGGTTTTCATTCCAGGCGGCAATACTGTCACAGCCGGTTGGAGCCGGACGATCTGTTTTAGTCATCAAAATTCAATATTTTTTTCTGTAAATAATTCCCCCCCCCCCCCGGCGGATTTCGGGATAGGGTTGAATATGCTTTTGCCTAGCAAGTCAATAGTCTGATTGGTCGTTTTGACTGCAAATCTAGGCAAGTTTCGTATGTGTGGTCAGTCGTGGTGAATGGAAAGTTGGGCAAGAATTGGTCTGCTTTAAAACTTAAAATTAACTAAACAGCTGACATTCCAATGTAATGTTTAACTTCTTAGTACATACTCATCTCTGTTCTGTATTGTTTTTCTAAATTCGGTATCGGTCGGTATGTAAATGTGTAAACCGCGGTCAAATTTTTGTTCGATCATTTTTGTTAAACAAATTTGAAACTGCATAAATAAAGAAAAATTCGTTCAACAGAACTCAAACGATTTGGTTCGATTTTGCGTTGCCTGCAAATTTTATTTGATTTCCAAGTAAAATGTGAAAATCGATTTTGAATCGAAAGTTTGCTAAAAGGCCGTCTAAAATTTGACGAAAGTTGTTTCCTCTAATTTTACAATTATTATATCCCACAAGGATTTCTTACACATAGATCGATATATAGATTTAAATTTCCTAAATTCGCATTGGGTGCATCTTGCTAAAGTGCGGAATGAATTAAAAATTTTTAGCTATCAAAGTTGAGGTATGTAAACGTAATATTGTTGGTATACTCTCGAGGCGATCTATCCGCATTGTTTTCATATAATATGGGGCATCGATTTGCTTTATGTTCTTAGTGCACTTAGTGCACATTGAACAGTTTCAGCAGATATATCGTAGACCCAACGGTGCCACAGTAGAAACAGTAACAATTTATGAACCACTCAAATTTCAAATTTGAACTGTTGGACGAAGATTAGGAACGTGTGTCAATTGCGTTAACAGTCAGCTATTTAAGACACGGCCTAAACATTTCAAACAACAATACATAAATTTCCAACTGCTCAAGTTGGTCCCGATGATGATATCATTTTGTTGGCTTTTTAACATCGAGTGCGTATTCGGCTAGCGCAACTTTCCTATGAAATCTTCTCTAATACGGAGACGTTCTTTTAGCAAATCAAAATTACAACTGATTATAGACTCATGATGCATTTATGAACTTGTACATTTAACTAACTTAAGAATATTATGAATAGATAACGAAATTTCAAACTCCAAACTTCTCGCCGCGAACGAAAACATTGTCAACAATTTTTCACAATGCACAACATTAAAACGCTTTCCACAAACTAGCGAATTGAGTTTGTTTTTGTTGTTTTTTTCTATTTCTTGAGTCATTACTTTTCTCACAGCTACCTGAGATCATCTTCACACGGCTACCTTCAACTACATCGATTCCGATTTAATTGCTTTGTGTCCCAAAATCTTCTGCTCTATGATGGAGTAAAACCGAATCCTTGGTTTTTGAACATCTTGAATGTGAAATAATTGCGATCAGTTGAAACCCCAGGGTTCTATTTAGGGACAATTAAAGAATTGTTATATTATAGGAGGATAACTTACTCAAATATTTTTTTAAAGATTTCTCCCGGGAAAGGCGAACCTATAAAGACTTCACAGCGCCCCGAGATGCTTGCAGATGTATATTAGTTCTGCACTTAAATTGCTGCAAATTGTAGTCTTCTGGAAATATATCCCCAGGAAGCGAGTTCCAAGGTTTGCTTGTCCTGTAACAGAATGAGTTTTGGAAAATTTATATCCCCGCTGTTGTCGAGTGTACTGTATGGTATGAGCATTAGCTGCCTGTCTTGTGGGGCGCCCAAAAGTTGCATTTCGATTGATAATGTCTTTGAGTTCCTCGGAACATCTACCATGGAAGTATCTATAGAACAAGCATAGCAGTCAGCGACTTGTCTTCTGTGCACCAACGGTTGTAGATTCGATGCGAGTGTAGGGTCTCCAATAAGTCGAATTGCTCGTCTCTGTATGCTGTCAAGTGCTTAAGCGATTGTTTTGGGGCAGAGATCCATATATGGGAACAATATTTCAGGCCTGGTCTAACCTTCGCTTTGTAGAGAAGGTTTAGTTTAGTTTAGTTTAGTTAGCTTTCTTTCTTCTTCTTTACTTAAGATAATTTGCTTTGAAAGATCAAATTACATTATTTTTAACATATACAAAAAGAGCAGTTTTAAAATTAGGTAGATTATCTATTGTTCTTATGTTGCAAGGTAAATTGTTGAATGATTGCAGTCCAGCGTGAAGAAAATTCGCTCTAGATCGCACAGTTCTTGTCCTTTGAATGTTGAACTCACTAATATTTCGAAGTCCGTATGGTACATTTCTTGCAGCTGGGATACTGGATCGAAGATATTCGGGGCACTTGGGGCTTGGGGCTAAAAGACCTTTTGCTCTTAATAGGTAGCTTAACTTAGACGCCGATCATGCGATATAGGATATGTGGTCCTGCCATGTAATTCCTGAATTGATTGTGACTCCAATCCTTGGGATGGATTGAATGATCATCCATTTTGATCTAAAAAACTGTTGCTGCATTTTTCCTAGAAAATGTTGTGAGCTGTGTCTTGTTTGTATTTAATACAACCAAGTTGTCAAATCCCCACTTGTAGATTTTGTTCAGACCATTATTTAGAGAACTAATTTGTTCACAAATCTGACTGTGTGATGTAACCGCATTTACGGGCCTGCTATTCGAGATGGAGGATATAAGAGTGCTGTCATCAGCAAAGCTGTAGATATTATTATTTGTCCAACACAGCAAATCGTTGATGTGGACAAGAAATAGAGTTGGAGAAAGAATAGATCCTTGGGGCACTCCTGCATTTATATCGAACGAATTAGATGATACACCATCTATAACAACTTCGATCGATCTTCCCAGAAGAACATTTTGCATCAATCCGCAGAGTCGTTGAAATAATCCATAAGACGATTGCCTAATAGGGCTCCATGCCAGACTCTGTCAAATGCCTTCGATATGTCCAAGGCTACGGCTCTGGATTCGCCGTGTTGTTCAATTGCTTGCTTCCATAAGTGCGTTACATAGCTTAACAGGTCTCCAGTGGAACGACAGGTCCGAAGTGCGTATTTGTCGCTTATTAATCGGTGGCCTTCTAGATATTTAATTATTTCGACATTTGTTGGCTTTTCCATTACTTTTGAGAGCATTGAAAGTAACGCTATTGGACGATAGTTTTGTGGCAGACATTTCATCCCTGAGGTTGAATGCGAGTGGCCTTCCAGCAAGATGGAAACGTCTTCTGGGAGTACGACATGCTAAAGAGCTTACTTAGTACAGGTGCAAGTTCTGAGTACTATAGCCGGGACTCCGTCAGGTCCCGTTGCCTTATTGCAATCTAGTTCTTTAACCCTAGAAGGGTAATCTTCGTCGATTCGACGAGCATCAATTTAATTTTTTCTTCGATCTTTATTCCGATCGCATTTTCTCTCCGTGTCACACCAACCATCTACAAGGTCTTCTAGTTTGTGTAATTTCCTCGAAAAAACTGTTTGGGTAAGTCTTGTTTTTATCGAAAAATGGCGCCAATGTTCGTCGAAACGACGAAGATTACCTTCTACGTAACTTTTAGTGTTCGATTCGGCCTAAATTTTCACCAAAATTAACATACAAATAAGAGAGGACAATGTAGTTGCAATAAATGTCAAGAAAATGGGAAAATTTTTAGATATTGTTCTTAAAAAATGACACTTGGCCAAGCAATCATACGATACGTACAAGGAAAGCATAAAGTTGAGCTTTGTAACATATGCTCAAAATGAATTATTTTTTTTTGCGATATATTTTGGCCCTTATTGTGATTGTCGATCAGCGATCGTTACGACAATTCTCGATTGCGTCGACTGCCTTTAGCTATTCGTACGCACAAAATTGTTCACTTCCAAGAGAAAGCATCGACCAGACATTTGTAATCGACTACAAGCGACTGTTAAATCGACGATCATAGTCGTCGATCAACAATAGGGGCCTTTATTTTTGTTCTTAAATCAGTTAATTTTTAAGTTCTCATGATTTTATGTTGTATTTTCTTATTTTTCTATTTTCTATAAAAAAAAGTATAAACTGATCTCAAAAAACAGGTGTTCCAACAAATTTTTTAATATAAAGACAAAGTTTAAAAAAAAAAGTTTTTTTTTTGATTTTTTGCTTTCAAAAATCAATGGCCTCGTAAAAATTGGAGTCCAATATTACTTCATCGATTCGACGAATGATTACCTTTAATGTACTAAAAAATATGATTACCTTTCTAGGGTTAAACCGATTTTAACTACAAATTATTTCATTTAAATTTGTTGGACAGTTTTGGACAGTTGGACAGAATTGGAAAATTGTCAAATGAAAATTTTGAAATGAACTTTGAAAGTGATTCTTTGAAAAACTCAACGGAGAAACCTGCATCAGCAATACCAACAATATCGGCGTCAGTAAATATGGAAAAACACATAATCGATCTTCAAATCGTACAGCAGAAGTTCAAACAGCGAGAAACTGTATTGGCGGTAAGTTAACTAATATAAGATTATTAATTAATTTCCAATTTAGTAATTTTTGGGAGGAAAACATACATTTTTCTCAAATCATTACAAAATGTTTCTATTCATGGTCACACACATAATCGATATTATATGGAGAGGGGAGAGAGGAGAGGTTGGTTGAAAGTGGCTGTCAGCTTAAAACGCCAACACACTTCGACCAGCATTGGTCCATTGTGATACCACGAAAAGGTTGATGTAAGATCTCCCTACTAGTTGAACCATTTTGAGCTCTTTATAAAGCGTAAGAAGCTTCTGATGTCTGTGTTTGTCAGGTCGCCCAAGTCGTTGTAATGGAAGGCTCCTAAGTGAAGCTTCCTTCTACGGGCGAGAGCTGGGCCAGGAACAAAGAAAAAAATAAATTAATAGGTGGCGCAACAGGCGGGTAGACACCCTAGGCCTAGCTTCTCGCAACCATTCGTTTTGTGTGGGTTTCTATTTTTTGGGACGAATAAAAGGGACCTACAATTTTATGCCGAGGCCAAATTTGTTTTGTCGCTAGTACTTTCGATAGCATTTAGCTTCAATTTTTGTTTGCAAGTAGCGATTGGTGCCTTTATCCGGCAGAATGGGTTGAGTTGTTCTTATTCTAGCGAGTTTATCGGCCTTACAATTCCCTGGAATGTCCCTATGCCCCGGCACCCAAATTAGGTGAATGTTGAACTGTTCGGCCATCTCTTTAAGAGACGATCGGCAGTCGAGCGCTACAAGAGAAGTTATAGAGGACTAATCCAAGGACTTGATGGCTGCTTGGCTGTGCGAAAATATGCAGATATCTTTAAGGGATATCATGTATTTTTTGAGCCAAGACAAGACTCCTTTTATGGCAATTATTTCCGCCTGGAACACGCTACACTAATTTGGTAGACGGAAGGAGAGGTTAAGATTAAGGCTCTCCCCCACCAACTCCGTCTTTGGTTTTTGAACCGTCAGTGTAGAAGTGAACCGATTCATCTTCTGGCTAAGTATCCTCATCCCAGGTTGCTCTGGAGGGGATAGTGACGAGAAAGTTCTTGTCAAAATTTAGAGATGGGTTGTTTTCGGTTGAGATCTCGAATTTCTTCAGAATAGAGGCGTGGCCAAAGTCTTTCCTTGACCACTGTGAGATAGCTTTGAGGCATTGGCTGCACTGGCTGTCATTTGCTTGCTAAATAAGCAAAGGGTAATAGATGAAACAATATGTCTAGTGCCGCAGAGGGAGTTGTGCGCAGTGCACCACTTATATACATGCAAGCTGTGCGCTGGACCTTGCCTAGATGGTCGCTGTTTATGGCCCTCTCCAAGAATGTCCACCAGACAATTATCCCATAGCTGAATATCGGTCTTATAACTGAGATATAGAGCCAGTGGGTTATTCGAGGTTGAAGACCTGATTTATTCCCAATAGCTTTTTTGCAAGAAAAGAATGCTACTGTAGCATTCTTCACTTTTTCTTGGATGTTGGGTTTCTAACTAAGCTTCCTATCCAGGATAAGGCCCAGATATTTAGCTTTTTCAGAGAAAGTAAGGTTGACACCATAGAGTGAGGGAGGGTCGACTGTCTGAATTTTATACTTCCTGGTGAATAGCACCAGATCAGTTTTGTGTGGAGAGAGGAGAGAAGGAGATATTAGTTTGTCTGTAGACAATGCTACTACAGCTACAATTACACATGTCATGAAACGTGTCATTGCCTGACATGCTGACGTCCTTTTGACTCAGAAATTCGAGGAAATTCTAAAAGTAGGAATCGTGTTACATATAAGAATATTTATGCAAGTACAAGATGAAATACTAGAGGTCTTAGAATCCTACTCACATCATTATCTATAAACGACTAACAGACCCGCCGTGCTTCCCTCGAGTGTCTTGTTATAGAATATAACCAAAATTCCTTTTTACAAAATAGAGTTTATCTAATTTAGGGGATCTCTCGCACACAGACAACGATCAAGACAAAAAACGAAACACCTTTGCGCGACGCGCTAATAGTATAATAACAGATGCATCATTTTGTATGTTCCTCTTTAGGGTGGATACAGGCGATATGTGGAAATCCCCTTCGAAACGCATTTGGAGTTGAGTTGCGGCCACTTACATGTTTAATAATCTATATTGTTACATACATACATACATTTTCAATGGCCCGCTTATCCATTAAGTGGGTCGCGGGTGTAGGTTGCTCAAGTGGACCCTCCATAGCTCTCGATCTTCCGCCATCGACTCCAAATCATCAAGGGCAATCCCCATACGGGTAGAGGAGAGATTATGAAGTTGATCTAACCATCTCATCCTGGGTCTACCTAGGGGACGCCTGCCTGATGGTACGGTTTCCATAGCACGTCGTGGGATCCTGGTTGGGGACATACGTTTAATATGACCAAACCACCGAAGCATGGACCGCTCCGTCCGGAGAAGTAGCTGCTCGACATTGAGTTCTTCACGTATTCCAGTATTTCTAATGCGATCTCTACGGGTCACACCAGCAATACAACGGAGAAATCTCATTTCGGCAGCTTGTATTGGCGATTTTATTCTTTCGGTCATTACCCAAACCTCATGACCATAGGTAAGAGTTGGAACAAACACCGAATTAAAGACTGACAACTTAGCTTTGACAACAAGTTCAGTCCTCCTGATAACAGAATGACCAAGCTGTCTCAAAATCGATCCAGCCTGACCCATCCTACAGGAAAACTCGGCATTGCTCCTTCCATCACTCGTGAATAAGACCGCGAGATACTTAAACTTCTCCACCTGTTTCAATGGGACTCCACTAACATGCAGAGTGCATTGAACAGGCGTTCTAGAGACGAACATCACTTCAGATTTGTTCACATTTACTTTCATCTCAGCTTCAACACAAACGGCTACAAACCGATCGAGTGCGCACTGGAGTTCAGTCTGAGAGGACCCAAGGATGACCAAGTCATCAGCGAAGAGCAAATGACTTATCCTCAGATCTCCCAATTCGAAACGTTCTTCGCCAAGACTGCGCTGTAACATCCATTCCATATAAGTAATGAAAAGGAGGGAGGACAAGACGCACCCCTGGCGAAGTCCAACACCCACGGTGAAAGGTATGGATTTAAAGCCGTTTACCCGAAGACAGCTCTCAATCAATTGGCAACCGTTAATTCCATACTCCTGTAATACTCTCCAGAGTTTCCCTCGAGGGACTCGGTCGTATGCTTTCTCCAAATCTACGAAGCAGGCGTAAACAGGTGTAGCATACTCCCAAGCCTTCTCAAGTACCATTCTGAAAGTGAATAACTGGTCGGTTGTGCTTCTGCCGGGACGAAAGCCGCACTGCTCATCTCCTAATCGTGCCTCGACCACAGCTCTGCAACGCGTTTCCAGCACCTTGGCAAAGACTTTTCCGGGGAGACTTAAAAGTGATATACCCCTGTAATTGGAGCAATCCCTTTTATCCCCTTTCTTGAAAAGGGGCACAATCACCGTAATCTGCCAATCGCTGGGAGTTTCGCCGCATTACTAGGCCACTTTAATGACACTAGAGAGCCATTTGACTCCCTCTTCACCTAGGTTAGGTTAGGTTAGGTTGAATAGGGTGTGAGTTCATCACATAGGACTAGGCACCATATTGGACCCATCGCCATCCCTGGGGAACCATAACGGTCAAATAACCTAAACCACTTCGCCCAAACAATTAATTTCCCTACAGAACCTGAAAATTGCCTCAATTTTGTTCGCGAGGCCGACCTCTTCCAAATTGTCGAAGAAGTACCTACCAAGGTATTTCCTCCTGTACCGAGCAATAGCTTGACATTCACAGAGGAGATGGGTAATATCCTCTGTGGCCTGTAAGTCTTCGCAATACCTGCACATGTCTGTATCTGTTAGACCTAATCTCTGAGCGTGCTTCCTTAGAAGACAATGCCCGGAGAGTATCCCTATCCCTATTGTCATTCTTAGCCTTGATCTGCTGAGCTTTAGTAATTCTAAAGATTTTTTCCTATCTAGCTTAGGCCACAGAGCCTTTGAGACCCTGTGCCCTTCTATATTGAACCATCTCTGATCTGCCCTATTTTTCATATCCTCGAGAATAATTCTCTTGGCCACGGCTATTGGTGGTCTAATGCCCTCAATTGTTTCATTAGGTGGAAGCTCAGCTCCAGTTTTCGCCAGAACATCAGCCCGTTCGTTGCCCTGAGCGCTGCCGTTGACCTGTTTAGGGTTCGTCCGCCACCAACTCTTTTCCAACACCCTGGCTCAGTATTGGAGATCCCCATAGACCTGGTATCCAAATATGTCGAAGCAGCTCATACAGGGATTACACTTTAGTTCGACCTGACCGGAACTGTAGACGCCACCGTTGATTCCATCTAGGGAATTCATCCGCTGCCGCCTGAAACAAGAGGAAGTGTCTTAGTGCGTAGACACTCCTCCCCCCCTCTCTCGTTCGCTGCCACCAACGACCTTCCACAGGGGTTGGTTACCCCATCTCCAGTCGAGGTACTAGGCACCCACCAGTCACCAACGTGGAGGTGAGAGTCGGAGTTGATAGTGAGAGGCTAGAGTGGGAACGCTTGTGTTCTCATATAATCGCATCACTACCCTTAAACCAGCAGCGCTCATATCCCAAAATTGGGTTACTGACATCGGAATATCCGACCCGCTGTCCTAGGGTCAAAACAGGGCCTGGCCCTCCAGGTTGGGGGTTGTGCCGTCGGGGTAACTTCCCGACCATGGAAAAAACTAAATAGTTATGAGAGAGACGCAACCAGCCTCGGATAACGGAACTCCTCAAATGGCAACCAGACCCGGAACGTCAATGGACTATGATTTAAGAGTATGTACCTGGAATGTAAGAACACTCTACACCCCAGGTGCCACTCAAAAACTTGAGTCTGTCCTCATGCGGTACAAGGCAGACATTACCGCGATCCAGGAGATACGATGGATAGGATCAGGCATGATGAAAAGAAAAGATTGCGACATTTATTACAGCTGCAACAAAAGGCTGCATGTATTAGGATGCGGACTCGTCGTGGGAAATCGGCTTAGGACAAAAGTTATTGACTTCAAGCCGATAAGTGATCGCCTTTCTGTGATCCGCATCAAAGCTACTTTCCAAAACATAAGCCTAATATATGCACACGCCCCTACCGACGAGGCTGAAGATCCCATCAAGGAGGAGTTTTATGACCTCCTGGATGGAGCCTACGGAGCCTGTCCGGAGTATGATGTAAAAGTTGTACTCGGGGATTTCAATGCTAAAGTCGGAAAGGAAAACATCTTTGGCGGGTTAGTTGGTAAGCACAGAATCCACGAAACGACAACAGACAACGGCTACCGACTAATCGATTTTGCAGCAGCTCGTAATACGGTGATAAGTAGCACTAGGTTTCCAAGGCTAAGGATCCACACAGCAACCTGGCGCTCTCCAGACGGTCGAACCGCCAACCAAATCGACCATGTGCTAATCGATGCGAGGCACGCATCCAACATCCTCGACGTGCACACATTCCGAGGGGCAAACGTCGACTCTGACCATTTTCTTGTTGCGGCTAAATTCAGAGCTCGACTGTCCAACGAAAAGAAGCTGCGAACTGCCCAGAAGAAGAAATTCGACGTTGGACGCCTTAGCACACCTGGAGTAGCCAGAGCCTACAGCGAGCGCCTGAGTATGAAACTCTCCTCTGTGCACTCACCTACCACAAACGCCAACAATCAGTGGTGCCAGTATCGCGACATCATCAAAGAGGTAGCCGAAACCACCGTAGGGTACCAGCCACCCCAGAGAAAGAGCCCGTGGTATGATGATGAATGCGTGTACAGGAAAAAGGTGACAGAAGATGCACACAAGAAAGCGCTGCAGCGCAAAACAAGGGCAGCGAGAGAAGAGTATCGAGCCAGGAGAAGGGAGGAAAAGAAGATCCTGCGTAGAAAGAAGAGGGCTTACGCAGCTTCCCAGCTCAAGGAGATCGAAGAGTCGCGCGATCGTAATAACATCCGGAGGTTTTATAAAAAAGCTAAGCAACTGGCTGCTGGCTACAAAACCGGAACGCAGGCTCTTCGAGATAGCGAAGGGAACCTAGTCACCGAAGCGCAGGGAATAGTAGATGTGTTTAAGCAGCATTTCCAGCAGCTGCTTAATGGGCATCATGTAGAGAGAGTGATAGGGCAAGAAGAGAACCCACGTCCAGTCAATGAAGAACTAGTTCCACCACCTAGTATAGAAGAAGTTGGCTTAGCTATAAAAAAGCTTAAGAACAACAAGGCCGCAGGCTCTGATGGTCTACCAGCGGAGCTCTTTAAATACGGTGGTGATGTTTTGGTAGGGAGCATGCACCGAATCATCAACCAAGTATGGGTGGAAGAAAACATGCCCGATGACTGGACTATCAGCTCCATATGCCCCATCTACAAAAAAGGCGATCCTATGTCTTGCAAGAACTATCGAGGCATATCCTTGCTAAATGTCGCATACAAGATCCTATCCAACGTACTGTGTGAACGTCTAAAACCGTTCTGCAACACACTAATCGGCACGTACCAGTGTGGCTTCCGGCCCGTCAGATCGACTATAGACCAAATTTTCACACTGAAGCAAATCTTGGAAAAGACCAACGAATTTCAAGTCGAAACTCACCACCTATTCATCGACTTCAAAGCCGCGTATGATAGCATACATCGTCAGGAGCTCTATATGGCGATGGCCGAATTTGGAATCCCGGCAAAACTGATTCAGCTGTGTCGCGTGACGCTGGAAAACACGCGCTGTAACGTGCAGTTTGGAAGCAGCTCTTCCGAACTTTTTCAAACATGCACCGGATTTCGGCAAGGAGACGCTCTATCATGCGACTTCTTCAATCTCGTACTGGAGCAGAAGTGCGCAGGGCAGGTGTCAACACGGAAGGCACTATCTTCAACAGGTCCGTCCAGCTGCTTGGCTATGCGGACGATATTGACATCATCGGTCGCTCCCAGCGTGCCGTGATAGAAGCGTTCACGGCGATTGAAGAACAGGCGAAAACCGTAGGGATTGAAGTAAATGAGGACAAGACTAAGTGCATGCATTCAACAAACAAACAAGCATCTGTCCACCGCCTAGGACAAAACGTCGCTATTGATAGCAACAATTTCGAGGTAGTTAAGGAGTTCACCTACCTCGGAGTAAACGTAAACTCCACGAATGACACCCTAGTGGAGATCCGGCGAAGAATTACCCTAGGAAACCGTTGCTACTTCGGTTTGGCAAAACAACTGGGTTCAAAACTCCTAACTCGAAGGACGAAATGTGTGCTCTACAAAACCCTTATCCTGCCAGTTCTGCTTTATGGCGCCGAGTGCAGGACGATAAGCAAGAAGGGAGAGCTGATACTGGGCTCCTTCGAAAGAAAAATACTTCGGCGGATTTTTGGTCCTGTGTGCGAGGAGGGCGAATGGAGGAGAAGATACAACCGCGAACTCTATGAGCTGTACCAAGATGTGGATGTAGTCCAAAAATCCAAAACACGTCGACTACATTGGCTCGGCCACATCGAGCGAATGGACAATAATGCTCCAGCGAAGAGGGTCTTCGAATCCCAGCCCCCAGGTTCGAGAAGACAAGGAAGACCGAACCTCCGTTTCAAAGACCAAGCCATCGCGGATGCCAGAGCGCTTGGTCTGGACAATTGGAAGCAACGTGCCCGGGATCGTAGAGGATGGAAGGCTGCAGTGTCTCAGGCAGAGACTCTTCACGGGTCGGGAGCCCGATAAGTAAGTAAGTAAGTATCAGCCCGTTCGTTACCCTCTATATCGCAGTGTCCGGTTACCCAACACAATCTGACCTGGTTCTGCGCGCATAATGCTCTGAGCATTGTGCGGCAGCTCCTGACTAGTTCAGATTTGATGATGAAGGTGTTAAAGATAAAAATGAAAGGCAATTTCCAATAGATTTCAGTTCTTTTAATTTCTTAACCTACCAAATCAACCACGTTCTTCGGGTGCAGAAAAAAGAAGAGAGAAAAAAATGAATCGAATTTGACAGAACAAGTTTTGTTGCTAATGCTTGGTTGCTAATGCTTAAATAGAGATGTCGCCAGTTATTATTAAAGAAAAGCAGGGTGGTCAACCTCAGTGAGCCACAAATAGATCTCAAACATCCTGCCCGGTCGAGCTCGACTCGAAATCTTCTGACTCCAACAGTCGGCATAATTTCTGCACTGCCCGGGTGTATACGCCGGCTGTTGTCTGAATAGTGGCGTTGCGGGCCAGTCCATCACTTCCCGGATGAACTCCAATCACCCGACCCAATCGCCAGAAAGTCGGAGGTAAATTTTCCTGACGAATGATAACGATATCACCAACTCGGATGTTGTCTAATCGCCTTTGCCACTTGCTCCTGGTTTGCAACGTTACCAAATATTCCTCGCTCCATCTTTGCCAAAATTGCTGGTGTATTTGTCTTAACCATTGCCAATGTTTGATGCGGTTAGTCGGAATGTTGTTTACACTTGGTTCGGGTACGGCGAGAAGGGGGGCTCCGATGAGGAAGTCAGCTGGCGTTAACGCGAATTTGTCCTCTGGGTCATCGTGCAGTGGAATAAGTGGACGCGAATTTAGACACGCTTCGATACGCGTCGCCAAGGTATGCAGCTGATTGTACCACATGGTCTGTCCGCCAACCAAACGTACCAAATGGTGCTTTGCAGATTTTACCGCAGCCTCCCATAATCCTCCTTGATGAGGAGCGCTGGGTGTGATAAAATGCCAATTGGTCCCCACACTGGCCAGTGACTGTTGACTGTGATCGCTATGCCAAGCCGCAATGTCCTCTTTCAGCATACGATTGGCGCCGACGAATGCGGTGCCATTGTCGCTGTAGAGATCTCTACACGGACCTCGTCTGCTGACAAAACGTGTAAATGCATCTAGGAACGCCTGCGAGGAGAGGTCATCCACTACCTCAATATGCACCGCCTTAGTGGCCATACAAATGAAAATGGCCATGTAGGTTTTGACAGTTGTGCGTGACCGCTTTGCACCTATGCGCAGTGTAAACGGGCCACAGTAATCCACTCCGGTTGACAAAAAGGGTCGAGCAGCATTGACCCTTGGCTTTGGTAATGAAGCCATTTGCTGTGTCAGGGTAGCACCGCGATGACGTCGACAAATTACGCAACTATGTATGAAACTTCGCACAACTTGCCTCGCGTTTAAAATCCAGTACCTGCTGCGAAGATGGTGAAGCATCAACTGCGTCCCGCCATGAAGAGTTTTTTGATGAGCCTGTTGAATGAGCAGCCAAACCAATGATCCGGTCCGCGGCAATATAATGGGAAAGCGATGATCGTGAGACACTGTTGCCTTGCTCAGTCGACCACCAACGCGTAGAAGTCCGGAATCATCCAGGAAAGGGTTTAGCGGAAGCAAGCGACTGGAACTGGGGAGCTTAGAATCACTTCGAATTTGATGAATTGCTGACGAAAAAGCGCTGTCCTGCTCAATACGAATAAGTTTATCCAATGCTTCGTCTAATTCATCAGCGCTGACGACTGATCCCAGCAAGTGACGTCGTTTCGGTGACCAACGTAGCATTCGCACTACCGTATATAGGAGGCGATTGAGTGAACTAAAGCCTTCCGTAAGGGCGATTACTTGACCATCTCGTCGTCGTGTTGATAACTTGGGCCCCACTGTGGCTACCATTGTCAGCACAGTCACTTTCTCCTCCTCTTGAATGGAACTTAATTCATGCTGATGGAGTTCGTCTTGTTGTAAACCTGGACATACCGAGCCATCCATCAACCACTCCGGACCACGCCACCATAACTGATGTTGCAAGAGATCTGTTGCTCCCATTCCACGACTAGCGCAATCCGCTGGGTTTTGAGCTGATCGAACATGATTCCACTGCTCGGGCGACGTCAATTCCTGAATTTGACGTACTCGGTTAGATACAAACGGCTTGAGGGTGGTGGGTTGCTTTCGCAACCAGCATAGCACAATTCGAGAATCCGACCACAAGTAGCAGCGGGTGTTCGAAAGTCCCAAGGCGACCCGAACGTTTTGCAAAGTGACAGCTAGCAGATGTGCTGCGCAGAGTTCCAGGCGAGGAATAGTAGCACCCTTAAGTGGCGCCACCTTTGTGCGGGCTGTCAGCAACGAAATACGTGAGCACCCTTTGGAATCGGTTGTCTTGATGTATATAACGGCTGCGTAGGCACGTGAGCTAGCGTCACAAAAACCATGAAGCTCTGTTACTTCTCCATCCGCCATTCCCAGCCACCGGGGCACCTTAACACTGTTGATTGCGTCCAGTCCATTGCGAAATTGCAGCCAAGTTTCGCGCAGTGCAAGAGGTAGTGGATCATCCCAAGTGATGCCAGTCATCCAAAGTGACTGGATAAACAGTTTTCCAGTAATAACGACCGGTGCAAGAAGCCCGGTAGGATCGAAGAGTTGGGCTACTTCGCTAAGCACACGCCGCTTCGTCAAACTTTCATTTTGTGATTTGAGCTTTACTCGGAAGAATAACTCATCTTTTACTGGATCCCATCGTAAACCGAGCACAGCCGCAGTCGGAGAATCAATGATGAGCTCTGAAGTAGAAGAAGTTGCACCAGTTAACTTATTAATTACCTCAGTACTGTTGGAGTTCCACTTTCGTAGGTTAAAATGTCCAGCCGAAAGGATTGTGTCAACATCTGTAGCTAATGTTGCAGCTTCGAGAACATCATTGCAGCTAACCAAAAAGTCGTCGACATAGAATGACGTAAGGATTGTGTCTCGCGCAGCTATCCCATGATTTTGGTCTGCCACTTTGCCATAATTATCGTACGCACATTGGTGAAGTGCACGCACTGCGTTGTAAGGGCTACACGCCATGCCATATGTGACGGTTGTCAAACAATAAATACCAATGTCATCTGAAGGTGATTCTCGCCAGAGAATACGCTGGAAGTTCCTATCTTCCGGGGCTACCAAAATCTGGCGGAACATCTTCTCGATGTCAGCCGTGAGCGCAATTCGAAAACGTCGAAAGCGAAAGATGATGTTGATAAGAGAATCCTGAATCGTTGGGCCCACTAACTGGATGTCATTTAGTGAGACGCCAACAGTAGTTCGCGCCGAAGCATTGAACACAACGCGGAACTTATTTGTTACAGCGTGATGGGGGATATAGAAACAGTTTGTGTGATCGCCAGGTTGATCGACACGTTCCATATGACCAAGCGCCGCGTATTCACGCATGAATGCCACATATTTGTCTCGCAGCTCAATGTTACCTGCCAACCGTCGCTCCAGGGAATGGAATTGTCGCAATGCTTGTGTATACGAATCACCTAGGCTAGGAGCATCCCGACAAAAGGGTATCCGGACCACATATCGTCCATCCTGTGTTCGAGAGTGCGTCGTTGAGAATAGGCGCCCGCATTCGTCATCTCCAACCTCAATATCGGGCACTTCTTCCAACTTCCAGAAGTTTTGGATTAGCTGATGTAGAGTTGTGTCCTCTTCACACAACTGTACGTGAAAGGAACGTAGAGCTCGTGTTGGTGATGGCTCCGCAGAGACTGGTCCAAAGACAACCCAGCCCAATTTAGTACGCTGAGCATGAGGCTCGTTAATTTTGCCGCTGATGACATCGCTCTCCACAATAAGACCCCATACATCCGCTCCAATTAGCGCATCGATGGAGCCAGGCGTACCAAAATGAGCGTCAGCAAGATTGAGACCGACTAAGTGTGCCCATTGATTGACGTCGATTGGCATAGATGGAGTAATGGATGTAATTGATGGTATCACTAACGCATCGATCGTCAGGGTAAAGTTAGAGTGTGTGGAACAGAGTGTGAGCATAGCGCTGCCTTTCGTTCTAGTGTGGGCAAAGCCCCCAATTCCTTCGACTGGAACATCATATTTGCGTCTGCGAAGATTGAGGTGATTAGCAATACGTTCAGATATAAAACTTACCTGCGATCCAGGTTCGCAGAGGATACGAGCTAAGCGCCGTTTGTCAGCTGACTGTCCATATACATATGCGCGCGCAGTAGCCAGCAAAATAGTTCGGTTGTTATGGACGATACAGCTACTGACCGCACCGGTTAGTCATGAACTAGATGTTTCCACTGATGATGCAGATGCTGTTTGCATGTCCTGGGCTGGAACCTCGGTCGTCTGTACAGCTGGGGTTGACGTTCTGGATTCACGACAGAAGATAGTATGGTGTTTGCGACCGCACTGCCGGCATCCACCCGATGAGCATTGCCTCGAAGAGTGACCATGCTTGAGGCAATTGAAGCATAAATTCGATGTTTTGAGAACTTCAAAGCGCTGCTCAGGTCGCATTGCCATCAGCGATTGACAGCGACCAACCCTATGAGGACCTTGGCAGTGATGGCATTTCCCTTCGTCCGCTGCGGCCACATACGTTTGCACTGGATGATGAGCACGATTTCGTTGTCGTGCTGTTGAGGAGGATTCAGATCGATTCGGCGCTCTAATAACCTCTGTAGAGAGGCTATGTGCTCGTTTCTCTAAGAAATCGAGCAAAGACGACAAACTAGGAATTTTATCTGAAGAACAGTTCATGTTCCACTCCCGCTGAGTTGAAATGGGAAGCTTCGAAACAACTATAGGAACTGCTAGTGCATCCCACTTGTCAACAGGCAGCTCCATAACCTTTAACGCACGCAAAGATTCCTGAACAGTGTCGACGATACTCAACAACGTCCGCGCCGTCTCATCCGATGCCGGCTTAATGTTGAGGAAGCGGGACACATGAGTTTCAGCTAAAAGTTTTGGATTGTCGTACCGCTTTTTCAACGCGCTCCACACGTCCTCATATCCACCAGAATACATTGCACCAATTAAAGGGACCTTGGTAGCACTAACTGCTTGTCGAAGCTTACCCAGTTTATATGCCTCTGGAAACTCCATTTCGTGAACCAAATTCTGGAATGTGTCCTTGAACGCTAACCAATTATGTAACGATCCGTCAAATGCAGGAATCACCACCGGATCCAATTTCACGTCAAATTTCTGCGCTGATAAACTTGAAGTGGATTCATCAGTCTTGTTTGGCTGCCGTTTTGTAGCTTCGTTCGCGATCTCCAATAATTTGCGGTTGAGTTTGACGCACGTCTCGTTGTATAATGCCTCCACCTGTTCCCACAACAGTTCGTGTGCCGCGAATTCATCTGCTACGGCAGTACCAACCAATACCTGATGGTTACTCACAAAGCGATCGTAATGCGCCGTGACGGCTTTCAACTCCTGCTGCAACTGGGAAATGTCACACGCATCGTAGTTAGCTCCGAGTATACGATCATGAATACGTTTAATCGCGTTATGAGCGGCCATACGCAAGTTTAGCTCCGCCATGTTCGGATGAACAGTGCTCCAAACTTAATCGCACTCGTATAGGCACAGTCTCGGTAAAGCCAAAGTCCAATAAAATGCAATGTGCAGCCACTCCAACTTTCCAATTTTACACCGTATGTTAAATTGCCAGACTCGTATGCCAAGCGCAGTACAAATATATATCCAACGACAGGGTACGCACCAGCGCGGTAAATCCAATAAAACCAGTCCAATTCGGGGAGAAATATATATCAATTTATATATATTCCTCACAGGAGGCACCAAAATGTTAAAGATAAAGATGAAAGGCAATTTCCAATAGATTTCAGTTCTTTTAATTTCTTAACCTACCAAATCAACCACGTTCTTCGGGTGCAGAAAAAAGAAGAGAGAAAAAAATGAATCGAATTTGACAGAACAAGTTTTGTTGCTAATGCTTGGTTGCTAATGCTTAAATAGAGATGTCGCCAGTTATTATTAAAGAAAAGCAGGGTGGTCAACCTCAGTGAGCCACAAATAGATCTCAAACAGAAGGACTCTAGCGCCTTTAGCGCAGCCTGACTATCAATGTAGATAGCGATATTCTTGTTGGATATTGATCCCATATCAAGTAGATCCGCGGCTTTGAGCACGGCCAGAACCTCTGCCTGGAACACACTGCATGTATCCGGAAGTCGTAATGACACGTGTAGGTCTATATCCCTAGAGTAAATACCTGATCCTGTACCCTCCTTAGTTTTGGAGCCATCCGTATAAATCGAGATTTCATTGTCCTTCGATACCTCATTCTTTTGCCAGTCCTCCCTAACTGGGTATTGTACTTCGTACGGAGTATCGAAGTCAATTTCCCACAAACTTTCATCCGTTTTGTCGGGGATGTTGGAGAAGGATTCCATTAGTATGGAGCTATGTCCTACCTGTCTTGTTTTGAAAAACCCTGCGTTAGTTAGCCGCAGCGCACTATTGCCTGCTTGCAGTTTTATTTGTAGGTCCAGGGGTAAAAGATACATGAACGCCTCAAGTGCAGCTGTGGGTGTGGTGCGTAAAGCACCAGTGATGGCAGTGCCGGCTGTTCTTTGTACCCTGGTCAACATATCCCGTATATATAACTTATTTGTGGCTTTCCACCAAACAAGAGCCCCATAGGTAAGGATGGGTCTAACCACCATGATGTATAACCAGTGCATCATTGTTGGACTCAATCCCCATTTTTTTCCTGCTGTTCTCTTACAGACGAAGAGAGCATTATGAGCCTTTCGGACTCTTTCCTGAACGTTAAGTTTCCAATTCAATTTTTTATCTAGGACTATACCAAGATATCTTGCGCTATCCGAAAGGGAAAGCTCCACTCCACCAATTCTGGGTAGTTTGAAGGGTGGTATCTGGTATTTTGTACTAAAAAGTACTAGTTCTGTCTTTTCCGGGTTGACACGAAGTCCACACCCTTCAGCCCACTTTCTGAGCTTGTTGAGGGCTGATTCCATGGTTTCACTCAATGTGTTCAAGAATTTGCCCCGAACTAAAATCGCCACATCATCCGCATAAGCGGTTACGCTAAACCCTGCGTTACTGAGTTCTTTAAGAATATCGTCTATGACAAGAACCCAGAGAAGAGGAGATATAACCCCTCCCTGGGGAGTGCCTCTAGTAACCGATTTTCTTATTGAACTGTGTCCGAGAGTGGAATTGATATTTCTGTTGACAAGCATCGTGCAAAGCCAATTGGTGATGCTATGGTCTACCTTAATCCTTTCCAGAGCGCGTTTTATTGCCTCTGCCCTAACGTTATTGAAAGCACCTTCAATGTCTAAGAAGGCAGCTAGAGCAAATTCCTTATGGTGTAAGCTATGTTCTATCTTGCCTACCACTTCGTGTAGAGCTGTTTCTACTGATTTACCTTTTAAGTATGCGTGCTGAGCATTGCATAGATTTCCATTGCAACACTTGCTTCTTATATGGATGTCGAGAAGCCTTTCGAGTATCTTAAGGAGAAACGACGAGAGACTGATGGGTCTATAGTCTTTCGCAGAGGTATGGCTTGGTTTACCTGCTTTGGGTATGAAAACCACTCGTACCTCTCTCCATGCCGTGGGTATGTAGCCAAATTTAAGGCAATGTATAAAAATTTCCCTGATTCTACCTGTAACCATGGCCGGGGCATTTTGCAGCAGCTGACAGAATGCCGTCGGGGCCCGGCGCTTTGTATTGAGAGAAGGACATTATAGCCCAACGCACTTTTTTCCAAGTGAAAAGGTTTTCAATTTCCGCTTCGTCAGCGTACTCATGATACCCATTCGGGTTCGAAGCCGTTGGAGTGCCACTTCCTGGAAAGTGAGCTTCAACCAGAGCTACTAGAACTTCCTCACTCCCTCTTCACCTAAGGGCTTTAGCATTTCTGGCCGGATTTCATCCACTCCGGCAGATTTGCCCGCTTTTAGCGATTTGATCGCAAAAGTGACTTCCTCTACCGTGAGACTATTTTCCGCCCTGCTTAAGGCGATGGATGTGTCATCCTCAATGCCCTGGATTGGATTGAGTAATTCGGAAAAGTGCTCGCTCCATCTGCGCAAGATGTCCTCCTGTTGCTTTAACAGCCAATTTGCAAGTTCTTCGCGCCTCAATGTACCGGTTTCGAGAAGGAGAGTCCCCCAAGTGAATCCACACCTTGAAAGCCTTCTTCTTCTCTCTGATAGCTTCTTGAACTCCGGGCGTTTTAAACCACGCAGTTCTTTTCTCACCACCAGCCGCCACACCGAGCCGCTTCATTCCGCAAACATGTCCTGCAGAGGCAATAACTGCTGTTGAAAACAACTGCCATTCTTCGTCTACATTCAATGGAATTTGTTCAAACCTTCAAATCTGAACCGACCGTGCAAATTCCTCCCGTATCTCATCGTTCTGTAGTCCCTCCCACCGTATGCGCGTAACCATCCTTGGTTTACGCTTTGGCAGGATAGGTATTTGATCATTGAGATACAATTTGCACGGCACCAGGTGGTGATCAGTTGACAGTTCAGCCCCTCTCAACACACGAACATCACAAACCATCCTTTTAATACACGACGGTACCACAAAGAAATCTATCAGCGATTTCTGCTGCAGACTTCGACGGTACCATATGTATTTATGGATATCTTTGTGTGGAAAGAAAGTGTTCATAATGAACTTCCATTTCAACAGCAAAAGTCCAGCAACTTCTCTCCGTTCGCGTTTTGATCGGGGTCACCGTGTTTCGCAATCGCGCTGCCCCATGTCGAGAAATCCGCACCCACGTGAGCATTGAAATCACCCATCAGGATATTAGAATCTATATCTGCAACCTTTTCAAGGGCTGCATCAACTTCATCTAAGAAAGCTGCGTACCCCGTCTCCAGATTCGGTGCATACACCTGCACTAGTTGATCTTTCAAGGTTTAGCTTTAAGATCGCAACTCTCCCTCCTAATGGTATCCACTCCAATACTCTGCCTGCCACCTGCCAGCCTGGGACTTGTGAATATCCCCACTCCCGCCTGAGTGAGCGAAGAGATGTTCCAAGTGCCTATCCTAAGTCGATGCCGTTGTCGAGTAACCGAAAGTCCACTTATGCCCCTATTGGTGCATAGCGCATCCACCCTCTGACCCCCATAATGGTTTGCGAGACCATTGATAGGAAGCTCGTAGCCGTTTCGGGTTAAACCCGGCCGACCACCAGACGCTCGCAAACTGCCACCCTCCAGGCCTCGCTCCAAAGGGCGCCCTATTATGACAGGCTTGGCAATATCCGAGGCTCTTTTAGTTCTTCTTGTCATCGTTGGGTGTGTGCCTCCTCAGCCATGTCTAGGTAAACCTAGATAAACCTAGACATGTTGCCCGCCCCCCACCACGGGGAGGTCAGCTACATGAATATTTTAAATATTTTATTAAACATTAAATATATTTAATGCTTACTCCACAACCTTTATTCATTTGTTGAATTCATTCTTGACTTGAAACATTTTTGATATTAACTCTACGCCAGGCGACGAGCAAATAACCCTATACGATTAAATCTTTGACCAAAGACTCGTATTAGGTTATGGTTCACAGTCACTTTGTGATTGTGATTTCATATATTCTCGGTAAACATCGAGTAAATAGTGCGTCTATGCAGATGTGGTGGTTCGTCTATTAATGAGCCCACCCACCACATCGGAGCGAAGCGCATTTCGAGTTGAGGTGAGGCCACTTAAATGTTTAATAAGGACTTGCTTTCTCTTATTGATTTTTCTGCAGATATTTTGATTTGTGTTATTAGGAAATGCATATGTGGAAAGATTTACGGAAATTTAGAATTGTTTCTATAATTTTATGTTAGTTCTTGGAGTTGGAGATTTGCATTATATTTATGTACTTATCGCATTGTATATTTGTTCGAAAGAAAAACTCATAAAAAGAAAAACGGTAGATTAAAAAGACGAATAAGTAATTCAGAATATAAATTCAAAGAAATTTATTAACGCTGGAAATTGTGACTTGCATCTTCGACGATAGAATCCAAAGTGAGTTGAATTCAATATGATTTACATGTAACTACTATCTATGTATATAATGCTTATGGCTGTAGGAATGGGGTGGGAGTGGGACGTGTTAATTATATCATAACAGAGTGAGAGGTTGTGGAAAATTGTGAGCGACTGGAAGGTGGAAATTTATTTGGGTGTTGCCAATACACATACTACTTATAAATTGAATACTAAACAATATTTTTTTTTTGTTTTCACACCAAAGAAGTATAACTTCTATTGGTTTCCTCAATCATCACAATAATCATTTATAACTCTTCCATTAACTTTTCAGCTCTTTGAAGCCTATCAAATAATTGGAAGTGAACATGTAAATCGGCTACTGGCACTGGTCTCTTCTACTGGAACCTACGCTATTTTTTCTTTGAATGCGACTCGGCTTCCCCCTGAAACTATTTCAGATCTAACCATCGATAAGATTTTTCCACTGAATGATTTCTTTCATTTTGGAGCAGGTATTATTTTGTCAATAAATTACATACGCAATTTTTATATTTATTATGCATTTCTTTGTAGACAGTAAGGGATCTATTTCGCAACTGCAATTTGACTTAAAGACGTCAGATGAGCTTCCATCGAAATTTTACTACTACCCAATAAGCAGTGTCGGTATAAACGACTTTGAGACATTCCAATGCCAAGTATTACAAGCTAAACGTTCGTTCGAAACAAAGCAACAACTGCTGCAGCAACAACAAAAGCTACAGAAACAAGATCACGAAAGTGAAATAGTTTTAAATCAGCCAGATTTTGGTTTCAGTTGGTTGAAAGCATACAAACAACAGGATGAAGACTTTACCGCTATTGATAGATGTATTGCTGATGGGACAAAACGTTTGAAAAAGGGCGAGTCAAAGTTCCAGGACGAACTTAAGAAACGCGAACATGAATTTATTATTTATAAAGATTATCGGTAAGTTTATCTTCGAAATGTAATGCTAAGTCGTAATGGAAATTAGAAATTCAAAGTCCCAAGTATATTTGAACCAACTCAAACTCTCTTGGCTGACGTAAAGTGTGGAGTAATCTTCGTAGCATTGGCATCGCTAAGCCAAAGTCGAGCCGCCTTGAAAATGTTGATTGTAATGCTCTTAATCGGCAGTTTGCATCCTCTACCTGCTGTTGAACTCAGCAAGAGACTCACGGAGGTTTCTATCAAATCGAATAGAAACGATGGTACCCTTTTTCTGTTTTAAAAACGTCAATTGTGCTGAGGTCATTGAAAGCCTGCTCTTTATTAAATCTTCCGCGACTGGACTCAACGATATAAGTCCTCGATTCTTAAAGCTCATATTTTTAATTCGATTCTAACATCTGATGAATACGCGTCACAATGGAAATTGGCTAAAGTAATACGTTTAAAAAAAAAAATGCAAAGGAAACCGACTTTAGGCCCATTTCAATAATACATTTTCTTTCGAAATCGTTTGAAAGGATTTTACAGAAGCAAATGAACCTATTTCTTGACACCAACAATTTGATGATAACACTACAATCGGGGTTTAGGAAGGGCCACACTTGTATAACCTCCTTGCATCGTCATGCAAAAGATGGATGAAGACAAGGTGACCTTTTAAGTTTTGCTAGATTTTTCGAAGGCGTTTGACACTGTGGTTCATACAAAACGTGTGCGATATGCTGCGTAAGCTTTTCAACTTCTCACACGATGCAGTCAAATTAGTTGCTTCGTACCTTTCAGGTAAAAGGCAAATTGTTCGAGTGGGTGACGTTCGATCGGATGTCATTTCGAATCCAAATGGTGTCGCACAGGGATCCATTTTGGGCCCGCTGCTATTTTGAATGTATGTCAACGATCTGCCATCAGAGTAAGGTTCAGATGTATGCCGATGACGTGCAGTTGCACTCAAGTTCTGATATCGGTCTTATTGAACATAGTGCTGTCTGTGTTAATGAGGATCTTGAAAATATTGCGCGCTGGTCTAAAACGAATGGTCTTCTGTTAAACCCTGCAAAATCTAAGTGTCTTGTCGTCTCAAGAAATTCTTTGGACTTGTCATACTTTCCTTCTGTGATTTTAGGGAATTCTCCTATTGAATATATTTAGACGGCTAAAAATCTTGGTATGGTCATTAACCGGAAACTAACCTGGGATAGCCACATAAATTTTGCGACCGGTCCTTCGAACACTATGGGTAACTAAAGCCTTCACCCCTTAAAAATTCGTCTCATGCTAGCCAAAACGCTAGTTATACCAAAATTGTTGTACGGGTGTGAAGTTTTTGGCAATTGAAAACCGCAGTTTTCAGCAAAAGAAAACTGCAGGTCGCTTACAATAACACCGTTCGGTATGTTTTTTTGCCTAAGAAGGTACGACCGCGTGTCGCACTTCTCAAAGCGCCTTTTTAACATGACGTTTGACAACCTGCTTCAGTTCCGCACTTTAACCTTTCTTTCAAACATCCTGATAACACGACAACCTCCCGGTCTGTACAAAAAACGGGTTATGCCTTCCTCAACCAGGTCTAGTCAGTTGATACCTCCGCGTTACTTTTCCCTTACCTCTGAGGGTACATTTTTCATTAACTCTATTCGTCTATGGAACTCTTTACCGCATCCTATAATAACACAAGAAGGTTTAAAACTGGTTTAACCTTCACTTTGTCGCTAAATAAAAACTCCGGTGTAGAAATTGTCTTTCATTAATTGAACTATTGAACATTACAGTATTTACCTACAGAAACAAGTGATTGCAATACAAACAAACACAAGATTCTACTTGTGCGTGCATTTTGTTGTCTGTCGCACGTTGTGTATAAAGCACTACAGAATCAGCTAGACTTAGGAAGATCCTGTGCAAAGAATCCGCAGTTCCGGGATACATCAAAGACACTAATGGAACCTGGACACAATCCTGCGACACTCTCAGTCTGCTACTACAGACTCATTTTTCAGGATGCACTACGAATCAGACAAACCGGTCTACATTCGATACCGCAACAGCGACAGTTCTAGAAGAACTTATAACTGAAGATAAATTAAACTGGGCAATTGACACTTTCTCCCCGTTCAAATCCCCGGGAGGCGACGGGATTTTTCCAATCATGCTCCAGAAAGCTAAGACCATTATTACGCCGGTCTTAATAATAATTTCTATTCGCAGTGTGGAATGTGGCTACATTCCTAAAGCCTGGCGAAAGGTCAAGGTCGTCTTCATTCCGAAGGCGGGGAAATCTAGTCACACCACCGCAAAAGATTTCAGGCCTATAAGCCTAACATCCTTTATGCTGAAACCCTTTGAAAAACTAATGAACGTCTTTGTACGCAGTCGACTGGATGACAGCGCGATTTCCAAATCTCAGCACGCTTATATCAAGGGCAAAAAGGGGTGGAAACCGCGTTGCATGAGGTCATTAGCACTATAGAGAGGTCATTAATAGTCAAAGAATATACGCTAGCTGCGTTCCTAGACATTGAGCCTTCAATAATGTTAAAACGTGCGCAGTAAAAAGGGCACTACAGAATCTAAACGTTCACCAATCTATCACAAATGTGATTGTTAATTTACTTAGTAAAAGAAACATCAACGCGGAACTAGGTGACACGGCCTTTAACCGTAACCGTTTCGAGAAGCACTCCACAAGGAGGGGTCATCTCCCCTTACTCTGGGTACTTGTCATGAATGAGATGCTAATGAAATTCAATAACATGGGTGTCACGGTAGTTGCATATGCAGACGATGTAGTCTTGCTTGCAAAAGGAAAATTCTTACCGACCATAAGCGACCTATTAGGAAACTCACTACAAGTACTTAATACGTGGACAAAATAATACTCTCTTGGGGTTAACCCCCAGAAAACTGAGCTTGTCCTGTTCACAAACAAGAGAACAATACCACTATTCGAGCCACCAACTCTCGAGGGAATACCTAAGGTGACGGATAGGGCGAAATATTTAGGAATGATTTTAGTCAGAAAACTTAATTGGAAGCCGAATGTCAATGAAAGAGTGAAAAAAGCAGCTAACCGCATGTAACCGCATCTTTGGCAGGAGTTGGGGACCAACCCCAAAACAATCCTGTGGATGTACATGGCCAATACACACATATGGCAGCGTGGTCTGGTGGCAAGCCGCAGGCAAGGCGACCAATCTCAAGTCAATGACAAAAGTACAAAGATTAGCACGTATTGTATAGGGACAACCAAAAAAAAAAAATAAATAAATAAATAGGTGGCGCAACAGGCGGGTGACACCCAAGGCCTAGCTTCTCGCAACCATTCGTTTGGTGTGAGTTTCTATTTTTGGGACGAATGGAAGGGACCTACAATTTTATGCCGAGTCCGAACGGCTGAATTGAGAAGCTTTTTCATGACAGTCGTACTCTCGGATGTTTGTCAGACGTTCGCGAGAGGTGGCGCAGTAGAAAAAACTTTAAGGTGTAATTTGTGTTTTTCCGGGGATCGAACCTGGGATCCCTCGCACAGTAGTCCAGCACACTAACCACTGCGCTACAGCGCCCACAATAGGGACAACCAGCGCGATGAAAACCACACCTACCGCTGGACTTGAGGCAATTCGTAATCTTTCTCCTTTGGACCTATACGTGGAGGAATCTACTACCAAAAACGTTGTAAGGATTAGCCAAACTGGTACTTGGAACCCGAGACATTGAACCCACAAAGAGGAAATCGATATCCATCTACACAGATGGATCGAAGATGGACTGTGGAACCGGTGCCGGCATCTTCTCGGAGGAATTACTGTTCAATCAGGCTTCCTGACAACTGCAGTGTTTTTCAAGCAGAGGTTCTGGCACTCGCGGAAGCGGCCCGTCAGGTGTCATTGTTGGCAATACCAAGAAATGATATTACCATTTTCATTGACAGCCAGGCGGCTATTATAGCAGTTTCTGCTATTGAAATAAAATCAAAGTTAGTTCAACGCTAAAGGTTCTCTGCTCGCAGCACTCCACGGTCCTCTGCTGGGTCCCTGGGCACAGTGACAAAGCCGGCAATGAGAGCGCCGACGAACTAGCGCGAAATGGGTCTGCAATGGATCATGATCTAGCACTGCAGTCGGTTAAGATACCACTTTGTAATCGTAGAGAAAGTGGAAAATAAAATTAAAACCAACAACAGGTGGAAGGGACTAACTACCTGCGAAGTATCACAGAAGCTTTGGCCAAAATACGATAATTATTGTGAGGTCATCGCTGTATAAAATGGTAGGGGCTCTAACGGGTCATAACTTCCTAAGAAATCATACAATGAAACTAAATCTCAAAGATGACGATATATGTAGAGGCTGTGGAGACGAAGAGGTTAATGAGGACACCTCACTTCCTCTGTCACTTCCCGAGCCTCTGTCACTTGAGGACCAGAACACTTGGAAGTCATTACTTCCATGACCTACAAGAACTTTCTGATGTCTCACTTTCTGATCTTTACAGGTTTTTGAGGATATCAGGATGGCTGGACAGCGTCGAGTAATCGCTAGGAGAAGGGACACGAGGCTAACTATCCCAACATCACTGGTTAACCACCATCAAAGAAGGGCATCACAATGGGTCCACAAGGACCTAAGTGTGGCACAGCAGGATATACCTGCTCTGTAAACCCGTTAACCTAACCTAACCTTGTGCACTTATTATTCAAAATCTGTGCGATAGGTTTTTTTTGTTTTTTTTTTTTTCATTTAAAGATTGTTTTATTATGAGCTTACGTTCCAATTTTCATGACGTTTTGGAATGCCCTTAAGTTGCCGCATAAGTTTACGCAAAAGTCAACTTTTTTGTCATCTGTCCCACCTCATACATTTTCTCACAAAATGTTCATTACTGCATACACGTGGGACACAAAAAACTGGCTATACCGCGAACGAAAACTTCCTTTGTTTGGAATTGGAAATTTCGTTACTTAAATTCATTTAAAACTTGTTTTCTTAATACAATTTGATGGATTCATTAATTATCCTACGCTTGAAATAGTAAAATTTGCAATTTTTATTTATAAATGCATCAAAAGTATTATAAATGCATGCAAAGTATTTTTTTTCTTCTTATTTTAAGTGTGAAATGTCAGTCAGTCGTAACACGGCTTTACTTGTGTATTCATTGGAGGTGGTACAAACCAATACTAAATATTTGACCGCAACCAGTGTACCATAACCATTGGTTTTATTTACTGCAAATGCACGTGGGACAAAACAATTCTGAATGCAATATTACGTTTCTGTGATATGGAGGTAGAACAAAATAATTCTTAAATAAAAATTACAAAAATTTGTATGAAAAATTTGTTTCAAACGCCAAAAGATGGAGTTTCCTAGAACTCTTATTAGCTGGTATTAATATAATCATCTGTCATATTCTTCTGGACTCTTTCTGAGTAAGTGGAAAACAATTTCAGTGCGTCCCTAAACAAGCCGGTACTTCTTCTCCCACCAATTACAGACCCATAGCACTTACGTCCGTTCTTTTCTTAAGTCATAGAAACGCTGACAAATCGCCAGCTTCTGAAATATCTTGAATCACGGAAATTTCTCAATGACCGGCAGTACTGTTTTCGTGGCAACAGATCAACTGATGATTTGATGACTTATCTCACCGGAAAGCGGGAACAATCTCTCCACTACTCTGGTGAAATAAAGATTGTTGCGCTCGATATTTTAAAAGTTTTTGACAGAGTTTGACACCAAGCTCTTTTGTCAAAAATGCGTGCTTATGGGGTCGATGCGACTTTTATTAAATGGATTAGAAACTACATTTCTGGCCGTTCAATTCAAGTTGTTTTGGATGGTTTCACGTCTGAAAGTCACCATATAAATGCTGGTGTTCCCCAAGGCTCCGTTCTGTCTTCGACTCTCTTTCTCATTTTTAAAAATGATCTCTTGTCTGCAACTTCTAATCCAGTTTTTTCCTTGGCTGATGACAGCAGACTTACCTTCTCATATTCATTCCAGGACTCAAGTTCTTGCTCTTGGGCCATAAAAGTGGAACGGCAACATATGTTAAGCTCATTAAATTCTTACCTTGATAGCATTATAAAAAAGGTTTAGCCAATAGGGTGGAGTTTAATGCTTCCAAAACGCATATTTTCGAAACCGACGAAAGACTTTCCATTTTCGGTATGTGTGTCCATGAAACACGTCGTTAGAACGACCCTATACACGAAGTCTTCAAGAACGTTGCGAAATGTCTAGGTTGCCTCAAACGATGCAAGCAATATTTTACCCCTTTTGATCTAGCTAAAATATATGAGGCGTTCATTCGCCCCAAACTTGAGTACGCTTCTCATATCGGGTCTGGTGCGCCGAAAACCACATTGCACGATTACACCTACTGGAAAGGATACAAAACCGCGCGTGAAAACTAATTGGAGACACGAACATAGGGCGTCAAATGTCAATCTATCACTCGAAATTCTTAATCGAACTCACTTACTTACTTTTTACTTATCGGGCTCCCGACCCGTGAAGAGTCTCTGCCTGAGACACTGCAGCCTTCCATCCTCTAGGATCGCGGGCACGCTGCTTCCAGTTGTCGAGACCAAGCGCTGTGGCATCCGCGATGGCTTGGTCTTTGAAACGGAAGTTCGGTCTTCCTTCTCTTCTCCAACCTGGGGGCTGGAATTCGAAGATCCTCTCGCCTGGAGCATTATAGTCCATTCGCTCGATGTGGCTGAGACAATGTAGTCGACGTGTTTTGGCTTTTTGGACTACATCCACATCTTGGTACAGCTCATAGAGTTCGCGGTTGTATCTTCTCCTCCATTCGCCCTCCTCGCACACAGGACCAAAAATCCGCCGAAGTATTTTTCTTTCAAAGGAGCCCAGTATCAGCTCTCCCTTCTTGCTTATCGTCCAGCACTCGGCGCCGTAAAGCAGAACTGGCAGGATAAGGGTTTTGTATAGCACACATTTCGTCCTTCGAGTTAGGAGTTTTGAACCCAGTTGTTTTGCCAAACCGAAGTAGCAACGGTTTCCTAGGGTAAATCTTCGCCGGATCTCCACAAGGGTGTCATTTACTCCGAGGTAGGTAAACGCCTTAACTGCCTCGAAGTTGTTGCTATCAATAGTGACGTTTTGTCCTAGGCGGTGGACAGATGCTTGTTTGTTTATTGATAGCATGTACAATGTACATAGTCTTGTCCTCATTTACTTCAAGGCCAATGGTTTTCGCCTGTTCTTCAATCGCCGTGAAAGCTTCTATCACGGCACTCTGGGAGCGATGAACAGGTGGTGAGTTTCGACTTGAAATTCGTTGGTCTTTTCCAGGATTTGGCTCAGTGTGAAAATGTGGTCTATAGCTGATCTGCCGGGTCGGAAACCATACTGGTTCGTGCCGACTAGTGTATTGCAGAACGGTTTAAGACGTTCACACAGTACATTGGATAGGATCTTGTATGCGACATTTAGCAGGGATATACCTCGATAGTTCTTGCAAGTCATAGGATCGCCTTTTTTGTAGATGAGGCATATGGAGCTGATAGTCCAGTCATCGGGCATGTTTTCTTCCACCCATACTTGATTGATGATTCGGTGCATGCTCCTCATCAAAACGGCATTTGCCCCTCGGAATGTGGGCACGTCGAGGATGTTGGATTCGTGCCTCACATCGATTTGCACATGGTCGATTTGGTTGGCGGTTTCATCGTCTGGAGAGCGCCAGGTTGCTGTGTGGATCCTTAGCCTTGTAAACCTAGTGTTACTTCTCACCGTATTACAAGCTGCTGCAAAATCGATTAGTCGGTAGCCGTTGTCTGTTGTCGTTTCGTGGATTCTGCGATTACCAACTAGACAGAATTTAATTTAACCGCACACATTTTTATAATTACAGGATTTATTGTGCTACATGGAACATTAATGGCCAGCCATACCGGGAAAGTGCATTGAGCTTATGGTTAGCTGCTTCTGAAGATCCACCAGATATATATGCTGTTGCACTTCAGGAGTTGGATCTATCCCCTAAAGCGATCACATTTAGTGAAAGCCGTCCTGACCCTATTTGGAAGTAAGTAACGCAGCAATTGTGTGCACTTAAGCTAATTTCGGTTCTCATTTACTTGTAATAATTATTTCTCGTTTCAGCCAAAAAATTATGGAACACCTTCATACAGGAGCCCAGTATGAAGAACTGACATCAGTACGTCTTGTTGGCATGATGTTAACAATAATAGTCAGAAAAGAACTTCGACCAAGCGTGATACGTTGTAAAATTCAAACAGTTGGGACGGGGGCCTTGAATTTTATGGGAAACAAAGGTGGCGTAGCTGTTAGCTTAAGTTTAAACGAAGCTAATTTATGTTTTGTAAACTCGCATTTGGCTGCTCATTTAAATGAGGTTGAGTCAAGAAACCAGGATTTTGCTGAGATTAATAGGCGGTGCATATTCGACGATGTTTATGAACGAAGGACTATTTCACAGCACGAGTAAGTTAAGTTTTATTAGTAAATCAGAAAAATAAATAATAACCACTGATTAATATGTATAAATAATAGCACATTCAATGTTGTACCGATAGCCGATTAATAAATAGGAGAATGTTAGTTTGAACGTTAGAGATCGGTGGAAAATTTTAGTTCTTTACAGTTTTCTGTTATTTATTACTTTTGCAGAAAGCGTTTTCAATTAGTTTTGCATATAAAATTTCAATGTTTGTTGAACGATAAAAAAGATCTGCCACCTTCTCGTAAGACGGTTCTCGACAAGGAAAAACATTTATGTAGCGTCTTTAATTAATAGTACAAGCAGTTCTCTGCAAGGTAGAAGAAGTAATAATGGGGGGGATCTAAGGGAAGGGAGGGATCGAATGACTATTTCTGTCCTCAGGATTACTCATTATTGGTGTATTTGTCGTATCCTAATGTTAGACGCTGGAAAATGCGTTGTCTTGAACCAATCTATGCTCAAAGTAGGATTCGAAGTTCAATTGAACTAATTAAGAGTACTGGAAGAACGTCGTTATACATACCTATCCATAACTTCCTGCCTATTGTTAACTAGAAATGTTATTCATCACCTTTATTAACTACTAGAAGAAAATCTTGTACTAGCTGTACCCGCCCGTGCAAAATTGTTCGCGGAACATATGATTCAAAAACATTAAAATTTCTGCCTAAAAAAGATTTGTCGTCTTGTACTTTTTTTTCCTTCATTCATCATTAATTTTCTTTGGCCCTCTCCATTAAGTGGGTCGCGGGTATAGGTTGCACAAGTAGATCCGGAGAAGTAGTTGCTCGACCTTGAGTTCCTCACGTATTCTAGTACTTCTAATGCGATCTCTACGGGTCACACCAGCAATACAACGGAGAAATCTCATTTCGGCAGCTTGTATTGGCGATCTTATTCTTTCGGTCATTACCCAAACCTCATGACCATAGGTAAGAGTTGGAACAAACACCGAATTAAAGACTGACACCAAGTTCAGTCCTCCTGATAACAGAGTGACCAAGCTGTCTCAAAATCGATCCAGCCTGACCAATCCTACAGGAAAACTCGGCATTGCTCCTTCCATCACTCGTGAATAAGACCCCGAGATACTTAAACTTCTCCACCTGTTTCAATGGGACTCCACTAACATGCAGAGACGCAGAGTGCATTGAACAGGCGTTCTGGAGACGACCATCACTTCAGATTTGTTCACATTTACCTTCACATCAGCTTCAACACAAACGGCTACAAACCGATCGAGTGCGCGGTGAAGTTCAGTCTGAGAGGACCCAAGGATGACCAAGTCATCAGCGAAGAGCAAATGACTTATCCTCAGATCTCCCAATTCGAAACGTTCTTCGCCAAGACTGCGCTGTAACATCCAGTCCATATAAGTTATGAAAAGGAGAGGGGACAAGACGCACCCCTGGCGAAGTCCATCGCCCACGGTGAAAGGTATTGATTTAACGCCGTTTACCCGAACACAGCTTTTACAGTTTGTGTAAAGAGATTGAATGGCTCTCATGAGAGAACCATCAACTCCATACTCCTGTAATACACTCCAGAGTTTCCCTCGAGGGACTCGGTCGTATGCTTTCTCCAAATCTACGAAGCAGGCGTAAACAGGTGTAGCGTACTCCCAAGCCTTCTCAAGTACCATTCTGAGAGTGAATAACTGGTCGGTTGTGCTTCTGCCGGGACGAAAGCCGCACTGCTCATCTCCTAATCGTGCCTCGACCACAGCTCTGCAACGCGTTTCCAGCACCTTGGCAAAGACTTTTCCGGGGAGACTTAAAAGTGATATACCCCTGTAATTGGAGCAATCCCTTTTATCCCCTTTCTTGAAAAGGGGCACAATCACCCCAATCTGCCAATCGCTGGGAGTTTCGCCGCATTACTAGGCCACTTTAATGACACTAGAGAGCCATTTGACTCCCTCTTCACCTAAGGCCTTTAGCATTTCTGGCCGGATTTCATCCACTCCGGCAGATTTGCCAGCTTTTAGCGATTTTATCGCAAAAGTGACTTCGTCTACCGTGGGACTATTTTCCGCCCTGCTTAAGGCGATGGATGTGTCATCCTCAATGCCCTGGATTGGATTGAGCAATTCGGAAAAGTGCTCGCTCCATCTGCGCAAGATGTCCTCCTCATTAGAAAGAAGTGTACCATCTTTGGATTTGACTCCTTCGATAATGTTCCACTTCCTTCCTCTAAGACGGCGGATGGTCTGCCAGAACACCTTGCTTGCAGATCCGTGATCGCGGTCCAATTTTTCGCCGAACTCCTTCCAAGACTGTTCTTTGGCTGCTTTAACAGCCAATTTGCAAGTTTTATAATATTTTAAATTTTCAATGTCGCCGCAGCCCCAGATCGCCTATCACTCCCGTCGCGTCGTCGGTTATATTCACAAAAATGAGTCCGCGAGCGTTGTAAATGTAAATCCTTCTCGTTTCGTAGTACCAAAACAGCTGACTACTGTTTCTTTCTTTTTTTTATGCCATCACGATCACACAGTACACAGAATGCACATTGCATCCTTTTGCAGCTGCAGTCTGCGGATATCTTTTACGTTTTTTGTTTGACATACATACTGACCCTACAACGCTCAAGCCACACTCGGCAGAGAGTGTTACCTGTTCACAAGGTAACACAAACAGGACAACAAGACAACAGGGAAAAACACCAAACACACAAAGTACAAGGTCAAGTAGTTGTTACTTTATTCATTATAAATATGGACGAATATAACATTACAAAAAACATAATATATAGGTAGTAACTTACAATTACGCATATAGCTATAAAAAGGGTGACTTAAGGTCTACGCTACGACAAGTACTTAATGTGTTAAGGAAAGTTTTGTATCATACAAAATTTAGATGAAGTAAATTCAAATTATAAGTAGAATTAACTTTAGTTTTGTCAAAATACTTATGCTGACCAGTGTATATAGATGCATTTCCTTTGAGCAAATAAAATAATTTGAAAAAAAAAGTCAACCTTGTTATAGTGAACAGCCTGGATACTGTGAACAGGTCTTGCAAAAAAATAGTTCACTATATCCAAGCACGACTGTGTATACCACTAATTTATCATCAGACTCCTTTTTATACCCGGTACCACACTGTGGTGAGGGTATATTCACTTTGACATTCCATTTGTAACGCATATAAGGAGGCGTTTTAGGGATGACAAATTTTTTTTTTTAATAATTAAGTTCTTTATTCTTTTCGGAAAAAAAGATAGGTACATAAAGTTAATAATATAATACATTAAATACTTTCATAAAAGAATAAGAACGGGTCAATCTGTAGCCAAAAGTTGACTAGAGGCGAATGACCTTTCAATAAAATTAGCAATGATATTAATTGTGGGGTAAGTAGTACAACAATTTCTGAATAAATAACATTTAAACAAGGTGTGAATTTATCTAATTAATGCAGTAAGTTTTTGACGAGTGAGCTATCCATGGTAAAAAGCCATTTTTTAACTTTAGCTAGGAATAAATTACGTACATTTAAAATTCGTATGTCCTGCGGCAATTTATTAAAAAACTTTGGAGCTGAGACAGTAAAAAAGTTCGAATAGTGAGTTTTATTTGAAGTTGGCACATTGACTAGAGATTTAGTATTTACCCTTAAACTATACACAGTTGAGCTTCTGATATTAGAGGAATAACCACTGCGCATAAAGAACACTTTGAGTACCTTATAAACATAAAGGTGTCTTAAAGGCAAAACACCAAGACACTGAAACAGAGGCCAACTACTGCTTAATCTATTTTTATTTAAAATAATCCTAATAACATGCTTCTGTTCTAGAATTATAGGTTCAAGGGTGCTATTATAGGCCCCTCCCCAACTTGACAAACCATACTGAAGCTTTGATTGTATAAGCCCGTAGTATATTGTTAATAAAAGGTTCTTTGAGCAATATGAACGTAGCATGTACATGTTTCGGGTTACGGACATCATATATTTTTTTAGTTCTGTTGTATGCGCCTTCCAATTCATGTTTTTGTCAATTAAGACTCCTAAATATTTAAAACTATCAACTGATTCTATTTTAAAACAGTTGGCAGTACACGGAATATTTGAGTTGTAATTGTTTTTACCACAAGTGTGAGAAGCCAAGAAAAGTTGTTCGCATTCAGTTGAATGGAGAGGTATGTGACATTCAATAGACTCAGTAGACTATAAGCTACAAAACATAAGCTTTCGCTCAGCAAGAGTTGATGCTTTGCGAACCATTGTCTTAAGATTTGCAGGTCAGTTTGCAAATTAACTAAAGATTCACATATGGACTTATTTGAGTATGTGAATGCCAAGTCATCGGCAAAAGCTGTAAGGTTGCTTTTTAAACTTTTGAAGAAAAATTGAGTTCACATATATCAGGACCAAAATGGGACCCAAAACTGACCCCTGCGGTACACCAGTACATATTTCAACAGCACCACTAAAATTGATCAGCATCACTTTCTTAGCAGATCTAGCGATGTTCGTCTGTCTGTCTGTCTGAGCTATCGTCTTGAAATTTGGTACGTAAGCTTTTATCCACCAAACTGAGGCTAAGTTCGAAGATGAGCAAGATCGGATGAAAACTACTACTACCTCCCATACATAATATATAGATATTTTATGTTAAAAATTAAATTTAAATAGCTACAGTAAAAATAGCAAGTTAGACTTTGCACATATTGTTTTAATAATATTTGAAATTGTTTGACAACAAACGAGCTTGGTCGAATAAAAACTACCCATACCTCCCATACAAATATATAATTTTTTAATACTAAAATATTTTTTACAGCGGGTATTTGAGCATCGGCATAGTCTCACTGGTTTCGTTTGTTTTTGCCAATTCCTGTTGGAGCATATCGAAAGAAATTTCGTATGAAGCTGTCAAAAATATCAGTAAAAACGCACTTGATCGCCCTGAAACGCAAAACGCCAGTGTGCGTTGCATATTTGTCGGAACAAAGTTCCGAAAAGCTATTTCGAAGTATACCTCGAATTCGTATGAAATCAAAGAATTTTCCGTTCCGACGGATATCTCGCTAGGACCGATTAAAAGAAAATAGTTTCCAAACTCCAAAGACAAATAAAAACATTTGTTTGATGTTTACTCACTTTTGACACTCACTGTATATAAGAAACTCCATTTTATATTTATAATATTTTTTGCTTTATTTCTAGTCACATATTCTGGATCGGTGACTTAAATTACAGAATTGACGAACCACCAGGTCAACGTCCTGACCCGCAAAACTACGATAGAATGCTGCCGTTTGATCAGTTGCGTATTGAAATGCGCAAAGGAAATGTTTTCCAGGGATACTTTGAGGGAGATATACAATTTCGACCAACTTACAAGTATGATGTTGGTACGGATAATTATGATTCGAGGTAAGTTATTGAACATGTCACTAACAATATGTTGTTGTATGAAATTATCTAAATCTATATAGTCTTAAGGTGCTAGTACACGATATGTAGCACGCCACATATATATGTGGCTCTGACGTCACCAGATAGTTCACACATATGACACGCATTTCGTTTTTCGTTTGTAGCGCAGTTGCTACATAAAATTGTGGTAGTACACTGAATGTAGCACAGCGCGCACATATCGGTTGGTTGTTGGTTATTCATTTATGATGATGCTATCCGCAGTTTTATTGCCCTGTGTGCAGTCTTGCAGTAGAACTGTGGGTTCTAATTGTTTTATTGCTTTGGATGTATTTAAGTTATCCCGTCGCGTTCGCTACTTTTATGACCCCCACAAAATTAAATACCATGCTGCTCGTACAAAACACACTGTCAGAAACTGAAATCCTGAAATTATATTCAAAAATACATACGAACCGTGCAGGTAACCACTCGACATTACGTAGCGTATTGGCACGGTACACGGAATGCCGAAAAGCCACACACGAGTGCCTCATAAGTATGAGTACCTTATGTGAGTGGCTCCATACGTTGACGTCAAAATTGCGTCAGAGTCACATATATATGAGGCGTGCTACATATCGTGTACTAGCACCTTTATGCACAAAATACATGTGCAGAATTTCTGGACGCAGTAACGCGCCCAATACAGCAAGCTAGACAAAAGAACAGCATTTTTGTTTGACTTAATTGCAATGAGTTCTGTCATACAATACCCAAATGCCATGCTTTTGCCGTTTGGAATTTTGATTCGAATATAACATTTTTCAATGAAACATTATTTTGCTGTTATCTGCTTTTCAATCGTAAAAGGAAAAGGAAAATGGAAAAAAAAGAAAGGATATTTGGACTAGCTTTCCTTAAAGAATTCTATGCATTTTTTTCTCCATTTCGTCAGTCAGCCGGAGAGCTGCTGGGGAGAAAATAAAGAGTTGTTGCAAGCAGGTTGTTGTTTTAATTAGCATGTGAAATGTGCCTCAACTGCCAACTACTGGCAACTACTGGCTGGCGACGTTTCATAAAAACACAACTATTGAATCTTCTTCTCCACACTCCATCGTCACAAACTGGACCGAATATCACTCGAAGAATCTTTCTCTTAAAGCATTCCAGAATGTTTTCATGCGATTTTGACAAGGTCCATGCTTCTGCACCATACAGCAAGACCAAGATGATTAAAGTCTTATTTACATAATATCTCCTTGGTTCTATGAGAGGGAGCTTTACTTCTTAGATGCCTTCTTAGCCCGAAGAAACAGCGATTGGCAAGAGTGATTCTTCCATCGTGACGTTTTATCAGAGTCGCCGATGTTGAGAGTCCATTAACAACCACACCCATCTTCGCCGCCTCCGTTTTGATGCTTACAAATGCGCCACTGACAGCTCGCTGCGATCTTCCAATAATGTCAATATCGTGAACATATGCAAGCAGTTGAACTGACTTTTGAAAAATTGTGCTTCTGATGTTGGCTTGTGAGTTTCGTACAATTGCTCAAAGGACAATGTTATTTTTGGACATCAAAGGGCTCGGTGATCCCTGTATGAGCTGCTTCGACATATTTGGATACCAGGTCTATGGGGATCTCCAATACTGAGCCAGGGTGTTGGAAAAGAGTTGGTGGCGGACGAACCCTAAACAGGTCAACGGCAGCGCTCATATCCCAAAATTGGGTTACTGACATCGGAATATCCGACCCGCTGTCCTAGGGTCAAAACAGGGCCTGGCCCTCCAGGTTGGGGGTTGTGCCGTCGGGGTAACTTCCCGACCATGGAAAAAACTAAATAGTTATGAGAGAGACGCAACCAGCCTCGGATAACGGAACTCCTCAAATGGCAACCAGACCCGGAACGTCAATGGACTATGATTTAAGAGTATGTACCTGGAATGTAAGAACACTCTACACCCCAGGTGCCACTCAAAAACTTGAGTCTGTCCTCATGCGGTACAAGGCAGACATTACCGCGATCCAGGAGATACGATGGATAGGATCAGGCATGATGAAAAGAAAAGATTGCGACATTTATTACAGCTGCAACAAAAGGCTGCATGTATTAGGATGCGGATTCGTCGTGGGAAATCGGCTTAGGACAAAAGTTATTGACTTCAAGCCGATAAGTGATCGCCTTTCTGTGATCCGCATCAAAGCTACTTTCCAAAACATAAGCCTATGTGCACACGCCCCTACCGACGAGGCTGAAGATCCCATCAAGGAGGAGTTTTATGACCTCCTGGATGGAGCCTACGGAGCCTGTCCGGAGTATGATGTAAAAGTTGTACTCGGGGATTTCAATGCTAAAGTCGGAAAGGAAAACATCTTTGGCGGGTTAGTTGGTAAGCACAGAATCCACGAAACGACAACAGACAACGGCTACCGACTAATCGATTTTGCAGCAGCTCGTAATACGGTGATAAGTAGCACTAGGTTTCCAAGGCTAAGGATCCACACAGCAACCTGGCGCTCTCCAGACGGTCGAACCGCCAACCAAATCGACCATGTGCTAATCGATGCGAGGCACGCATCCAACATCCTCGACGTGCACACATTCCGAGGGGCAAACGTCGACTCTGACCATTTTCTTGTTGCGGCTAAATTCAGAGCTCGACTGTCCAACGAAAAGAAGCTGCGAACTGCCCAGAAGAAGAAATTCGACGTTGGACGCCTTAGCACACCTGGAGTAGCCAGAGCCTACAGCGAGCGCCTGAGTATGAAACTCTCCTCTGTGCACTCACCTACCACAAACGCCAACAATCAGTGGTGCCAGTATCGCGACATCATCAAAGAGGTAGCCGAAACCACCGTAGGGTACCAGCCACCCCAGAGAAAGAGCCCGTGGTATGATGATGAATGCGTGTACAGGAAAAAGGTGACAGAAGATGCACACAAGAAAGCGCTGCAGCGCAAAACAAGGGCAGCGAGAGAAGAGTATCGAGCCAGGAGAAGGGAGGAAAAGAAGATCCTGCGTAGAAAGAAGAGGGCTTACGCAGCTTCCCAGCTCAAGGAGATCGAAGAGTCGCGCGATCGTAATAACATCCGGAGGTTTTATAAAAAAGCTAAGCAACTGGCTGCTGGCTACAAAACCGGAACGCAGGCTCTTCGAGATAGCGAAGGGAACCTAGTCACCGAAGCGCAGGGAATAGTAGATGTGTTTAAGCAGCATTTCCAGCAGCTGCTTAATGGGCATCATGTAGAGAGAGTGATAGGGCAAGAAGAGAACCCACGTCCAGTCAATGAAGAACTAGTTCCACCACCTAGTATAGAAGAAGTTGGCTTAGCTATAAAAAAGCTTAAGAACAACAAGGCCGCAGGCTCTGATGGTCTACCAGCGGAGCTCTTTAAATACGGTGGTGATGTTTTGGTAGGGAGCATGCACCGAATCATCAACCAAGTATGGGTGGAAGAAAACATGCCCGATGACTGGACTATCAGCTCCATATGCCCCATCTACAAAAAAGGCGATCCTATGTCTTGCAAGAACTATCGAGGCATATCCTTGCTAAATGTCGCATACAAGATCCTATCCAACGTACTGTGTGAACGTCTAAAACCGTTCTGCAACACACTAATCGGCACGTACCAGTGTGGCTTCCGGCCCGGCAGATCGACTATAGACCAAATTTTCACACTGAGGCAAATCTTGGAAAAGACCAACGAATTTCAAGTCGAAACTCACCACCTATTCATCGACTTCAAAGCCGCGTATGATAGCATACATCGTCAGGAGCTCTATATGGCGATGGCCGAATTTGGAATCCCGGCAAAACTGATTCAGCTGTGTCGCGTGACGCTGGAAAACACGCGCTGCAACGTGCAGTTTGGAAGCAGCTCTTCCGAACTTTTTCAAACATGCACCGGATTTCGGCAAGGAGACGCTCTATCATGCGACTTCTTCAATCTCGTACTGGAGCAGATAGTGCGCAGGGCAGGTGTCAACACGGAAGGCACTATCTTCAACAGGTCCATCCAGCTGCTTGGCTATGCGGACGATATTGACATCATCGGTCGCTCCCAGCGTGCCGTGATAGAAGCGTTCACGGCGATTGAAGAACAGGCGAAATCCGTTGGACTTGTAGTAAATGAGGACAAGACTAAGTACATGCTATCAACAAACAAACAAGCATCTGTCCACCGCCTAGGACAAAACGTCACTATTGATAGCAACAATTTCGAGGTAGTTAAGGAGTTCACCTACCTCGGAGTAAACGTAAACTCCACGAATGACACCCTAGTGGAGATCCGGCGAAGAATTACCCTAGGAAACCGTTGCTACTTCGGTTTGGCAAAACAACTGGGTTCAAAACTCCTAACTCGAAGGACGAAATGTGTGCTCTACAAAACCCTTATCCTGCCAGTTCTGCTTTATGGCGCCGAGTGCTGGACGATAAGCAAGAAGGGAGAGCTGATACTGGGCTCCTTCGAAAGAAAAATACTTCGGCGGATTTTTGGTCCTGTGTGCGAGGAGGGCGAATGGAGGAGAAGATACAACCGCGAACTCTATGAGCTGTACCAAGATGTGGATGTAGTCCAAAAAGCCAAAACACGTCGACTACATTGGCTCGGCCACATCGAGCGAATGGACAATAATGCTCCAGCCAAGAGGGTCTTCGAATCCCAGCCCCCAGGTTCGAGAAGACAAGGAAGACCGAACCTCCGTTTCAAAGACCAAGCCATCGCGGATGCCAGAGCGCTTGGTCTGGACAATTGGAAGCAGCGTGCCCGGGATCGTAGAGGATGGAAGGCTGCAGTGTCTCAGGCAGAGACTCTTCACGGGTCGGGAGCCCGATAAGTAAGTAAGTAAGTAAAGGGCTCGGTGATATTTTTGCCGATTTTGACGGAGCAGCCAGATTTGTCCATCGTCATCCTGCTCAGGCGAACGAGTTTGGCAGGAATGCCCAAACGTGACATGGCCTTGTATAATTCGTCCCTATATTGACGCTATCATAGGCGACTTTAAAGTCGATAAAAAGATGGTGTGTATCGATCTGGAATTCCTGGGTTTTTTTTAAGATCTGTCGGAGTGTGAAAATTTGGTTGATGGTCTGGTCCTGGTCTAAAATCGCACTGATATGGGCCGATTAGGTTGTTGGCGAAAGGTTTTAGACGTTCACACAATACAGCCGACAAGATCTTATATACGACATTCAGGAGACTTATTCCTCTGTGTACAGGAAAGCGGGGGTTCCAAAAAGAAAAACACGCAACCAATTATTACAAATTTTAAGAGTTTATTTCCGATGCCAATCTCCTGTACATCCAAACTGTTCTCTTTCAACGAACAAGAAAAAATCACAAAGAAAACTGTCGCTTGGTTTTACTTGACAAACGGAATATCAAAAAACTGTAGTCTAGACAAAGAACTATAGAAAAAAAAAACAGTATTGAGTGAAACCGTGAAGCGGTTGAATTTATGAGTACCACAAGGCCACTCAAAAAGTGTTGCCGATGGAATCACGAACATTCTGCCCGGCTGGACGGGTACGTTCAGGACTATCCACTATCCTGCAAAGCTTTTGAATTGGTCGAGTGCATTCGCCCTGCGAATGTTTGATTGTGACGACTCTGGTGAGGCCATCACTGCCTGGATGAAGCTGAGTAATCCGACCGAGTCGCCATTGTGTCGCTGGTAGATTTTCGTTTCTGATGATAACGACATCGCCTATCATGATGTCGTTCGTCGATTCATGCCACTTAGAACGTCTTTGTAAGGTCGATAAGTATTCATCCTGCCACCGCCTCCAAAAATGCTGCTGCATCTGCCTTAGTTGCCGCCAATAACGAAGTCGCTGGGTAGGTACTTCCAATACGGGTTTGTCAGGTACAGCAATAATAGGTCGGCCAATAAGGAAGTCTGCTGGTGTGAGAGCCATTCGGTCATCAATATCGTCGTGTAAAGCCACCAGCGGACGAGAGTTCAAGCACGCCTCTATGTGCACGAGTAAAGTGTGAAGTTGGTCATAATAAATTGATTGGGTTCCAACGACTCGTAGCAAATGTTTTTTAGCAGACTTGACTGCCGCCTCCCAGAGCCCGCCCTGATGGGGTGCTCCAGGAGGGATAAAATGCCATTTAGTGCCCTTGTTAGCCAAGTGTTGCAGCGCGTAAGCACTGTGCCATTCTTTAAGGTCCTGCTGTAGAATTCTGTTCGCTCCAACAAATGCGGTCCCATTATCGCTGTACAAGTGAAAGCATGGGCCCCGACGACTTACGAAGCGTGTGTACACATTGATGAACGATTCGGCTGATAGGTCTTCTGCCAACTCGATGTGCACAGCCTTTGAAGCCATGCAGACAAAAATTGCGACGTATGTCTTCTTCACAGTACGGACGTGTTTCGAGCCAATGCGAATGCTAAACGGGCCACAGTAATCCACACCTGCAATTAAAAATGGTGGGGACGCCAACACCCGGGATAGAGGTAATGATGCCATACGTTGTTTAGCCATGGTATGCTGATGCCTTCTGCAAATAGTACATAAATGAATACACTGTTTAACAAGGGTACGTACGTGAAGGATCCAGTATCTCTCTCGGATTGTTTGTAGCATCAGCTGGATGCCTCCATGTAGGGTGTCACGATGGGCCTGATTGACAATAAGTCGTGCCAATCCGCCTTCCTTTGGCAGGATGATTGGATGCCTGCGATATTCGTCGATCTTCGCGTTGTCAAGTCGACCAGATGCACGCAAAATATTCTTCATCTCAAGATCGAGGTATGGAGCTAAGGTGATTAGCCTGCTTGTTGGAGCTACGTTCTTAGCCTTGTGTAGCTGAATGATTTCGAGTTCAAAATATCGATGTTGCTCCGCAAGAATATGCCAGTGTAGTGCCTCTTCCATCTCGTCTGCGTTGACAATTGACTGTGATCTATATTTGTGATGTGATTTTTTGCAACGTAAGATGTAAGCAGTTGTGCGAAGCAATTTTCCGATGTTAGAGAACCGCTCCAGCAAAGGAATAGTGACAATTTCTGTTCCGCGCCTAAATTGTGTTTCAATAAGAAGACCTTCCATTGTACGCGCCGCATTTGCCTTGATTGGTTTAAATTCCGTTTCCATCGCCGAAGTTTCATCCTCAGTCATTGTAATGCCATCCGTCGAGGACTGTTCGTTGTTAAGCTCTGGACCTTGCCACCAAAGCTGATGCCGGATAAGTGCGTCGACACTAACTCCCCTACTGGCGCAATCTGCCGGATTGGAGTACGTGCGAATGTGATGCCAATTGGAAACGTCGGAGTGCTGCCGAATATGGCTGACGCGATTGGCCACATATGGTTTGAGTTGTGATGGCGATTTGCGAAGCCAATTGAGTACAATACTCGAATCACTCCACATGCTGTATGGGACATCGTTGAGCTCCAGTGCCTGCCTAATGGTTGTCATCGTAGTAGTTAGAAGATGTGCAGCGCACAACTCCAGTCGCGGAATAGTTATAGCCTTTGTCGGAGCCACCTTCGTCTTAGATGTGATCAGTCTCGAACTACCCTGCCCATTGCTAAGGTAGATGACAGCAGCATATGCCTTCATACTTGCGTCGCAAAAGCCATGTAAGTGTGGAATTGTGTCAGTGGTTATGCCAAGCCATCGTGGTATGCGTATTTCCTCCAGACGATGTAAGTCCTTACGAAATTGAAGCCATTCATCCAGTAACTGTTTCGGTAGTGGATCATCCCATGCCAAACCTGCCTGCCAAAGCCGCTGAATGAATACCTTGGCCACAATGATGACAGGTGCCAACATGCCAGTGGGATCATAGAGAGTCGCAATGTCACTTAGGACTTGCCTTTTCGTTGTAGACGGTGAATCAGCTGTCAACTTAAGTCTGAAAAAAAACTCGTCTGCACCGGGATCCCAATGCAAGCCAAGAATTGTCGTTTCTGCCACCTGTAGTTCAATTTCCTCCGTGGTTGGTGTACTTGTGAGCTGTGCCAACGTCTCCTTGTGGTTAGATCGCCATTTACGTAAATGAAAGTGCCCATGGTTAAGCACAAAGTCGATATCTCTGGCCAACCCAATCGCCTGTCGAGCTGATGGAGCGCTACTGAGGAAATCGTCGACGTAGAAGTCCCGCAATATACATCTCAGAGATTCTGCTGCCCGATTCTCGTCTGGTAATTTGCTACAGTTATCCAATGCGCACTGTTGCATTGCGCGTATGGCCAAAAAAGGGCCGCTGGCGGTGCCATAGGTGACGGTAGCCAGTTGATACGTGCGCAATTGTTCGGCAGGAGATTCCCGCCATAAAATTTGCTGCCATTGCCTGTGCCGTTTGTCGATAAGCACTTGGCGAAACATTTTCTCCACATCTGCGGATAAAGCAAGTTGAAATCTTCGAAATCGAAAAATGATATTTACCAGTAGTTCTTGTATCACGGGCCCAGCCAATTGGGTATCATTAAGTGACACTCCTGATGATGTCTGCGCCGAGGCATTAAATACCACACGAAATTTTGTAACTACAGCATGATGTGGGATGTAGTAGGATTGCGATGGATCGCCAGGTTGATCCTGAATTAAGTGCATGTGGCCGAGATCAATGTATTCCCTCATAAAAGCCACATATTTCTCCCGTAAGTCAGGATTTGAAGCCAGTTTGCGTTCCAGCTGATGAAATTGTCGTAGAGCCAACTTATGTGAATTACCCAGCGCCGATGCGTCCGGCCTGAACGGAATCTGCACTCTGTAGCGGCCATCTCTCTCACGGGTGTAAGTGTCCGTGAATATTTTCTCGCACAGGTCAGCCTCCACATATGTTTGGTCCATATCCTCCGATTCAAATAGAGTGCGTAGTAAATCATCGACTCGCTGCTCCTCCGTAGTTGAGCGAACAGTCAATGATCTTACTGTGGGTGTAGCAGTAGAGTAAATTGTTGCAGGTCCGAAGACCACCCAGCCCAGTCTCGTTGATTGGGCAAATGGCTCTCCATCACCTCCACTCACAATGCCTTTTGTGATAATTTGACCCCACACATCAGCACCAAGCAATGCATCGATTCGTCCGGTTGTGCCGAATGTCGGATCTGCCAACTGCAAGTTACGTAAATGGTTCCAGCAATCATCCGCAATATTAGCCACAGGTGTAGGTGAAGTGATTGTTTCGATGATGTGCACGTCAATCTTGATACTAAACAATGAGTCAAAATTCGAAGACAGCTGAACAACTGCTCGGCCACGAGTGTACGTCAAGATAGAGCTCCCCACACCTTCTACTTGTAATTCGCATTTCTTCCTGCGGAGAGACAAATTATTAAAAAAGCGTAAAGTCATAAAACTGACCTGTGAGCCTGGGTCACAAAGTAGTCGACACTGGTGTATTTCTCCGAAGCCATCTGTTATTCGTCCATATGCCGTTGCCAAAAGAACTAAACGATTACTGATAACTGCAAACGTCGCAATAGAGCCATCTAGTCAGGAATAATTCCTAGGGGCCTGACCCGTATAGCAATAGCCTGTGTAGTCGTTGTTGATGTCGTAGAAGTCGAGCTCGCCGCAGCCCCTGCGCCCGAATCTGAGGTTGCACTGCGACAGAGTAACGTATGATGTCTTCCGTTGCATTGACGGTAGTTTGTGGATGAACACGCTTTAGTTGCATGGCCTGGTTTTAAGCAATTAAAGCAAAGATTGGATCCCTTGAGTCTTTGGAAACGTTCAGCAACTGTTAATGCAAGCAAGGAAGGACATCGGCTGATGCGATGGGACTTATCGTTGCAGAATTCGCAATTGCCAGGTGCGGTTGCAGCTAAATTTGTCTTTATCAATCGAAGTGGACGATTTGTAGTGTCCGCATTCTTCTTCACGCCTTGTTGGTTGTGGTTATCGACTGGATTACGTCGCAATACATCTGATGCCAAACTATGAGCCCGTCTCTCCACGAAAACTAATAAGTCCTCAAGTTTGGGTATGTCATTTGAGGTTCGGCTCATGCCCCATGCCTGTTGGGTCGAGATAGGGAGTTTTGATGTAACAATAGGAACAGCCAATGCATCCCATTTATCCACGGGTAAGTCCATCACTGTTAACGCACGGAAAGACTCCCTCACTGTGTCAACTACGGAAAGCAATGACGAAGTAGACTCAATTAATGGTTGCTTGAGGCCAGTAAATCTTGATACATGAATGTCGGCCAACTGTTTTGGGCTATGATAGCGGGATTTCAGAGCCTTCCAAACTTCTTCGTAGCCACCAGTATACATCCCACCAACCAGTGCCACTGCATCACCTTGAACTGCCTCACGTAGTTTGCCAAGCTTGTATGCTTCAGGGAAATCTTGCGAATGCACAAGCGTTTCAAATGCATCCTTAAATGCAAGCCAATTCTGCAATGTGCCATCAAATTTGGGAACTGACAATGGATCTAACCTCAAATCCATTGTAGTTGAGCGTACCGATCGTTGCGATGCTGCATCCTCAAGATGTTCTGCAATCCGCTTCGCTTGCGTAGTAGAAAGCATGCGGTGTAGCTTAGCCATTGCAGCATTATATTGTGCTTCAATGTCATCCCAAAGCGTTGAATGTGTCTCGATTTCGGTGGGCTGAGCTGCACAAATGAGTGCATCATGAGCAGCCACAAAGCGATCGAAATGCATTTGCAATGTGCTTACCTCTTGTTGAAGGCTAAATTCATCTCCAAAGAAGTCGTCTTTAGCAATTTTCGCCGCAATGCGCTTGATTGCGGTAACTGCAGTGGTACGCCGATTAAGATCTGCCATCGTTGTAGGAGTACCGTAGGAATCTGATTTCGATTCTACAAACCAATCTAACACACCCACGAATGTCGTTTCCAATTGATCCAACTCCTCATCAGACATTCACTGAGCAAATAAAGCGCCAAATTGCAAACATTGCCAAGAAATCGATGAATTCTTTTAGAATTATTTCCACGGTGCGCAATATTCTTGTCAAAAAAAATCGAATGCACAAATCAATGCACAAGAGCCACCAAGAAGTAGTTATAAAACACGCGGTCGAATATTCCCGAATGTTCGCTTCCTCACAGGAGGCACCAAAAAATGTACAGGAAAGCGGGGGTTCCAAAAAGAAAAACACGCAACCAATTATTACAAATTTTAAGAGTTTATTTCCGATGCCAATCTCCTGTACATCCAAACTGTTCTGTTTCAACGAACAAGAAAAAATCACAAAGAAAACTGTCGCTTGGTTTTACTTGACAAACGGAATATCAAAAAACTGTAGTCTAGACAAAGAACTATAGAAAAAAAAACAGTATTGAGTGAAACCGTGAAGCGGTTGAATTTATGAGTGCCACAAGGCCACTCAAAAAGTGTTGCCGATGGAATCACGAACACTCTGTAGTTGGCGCAGTTTAGAACATCTAATTTCTTGTGGATGGGACACACGGTACTAAGGTTCCATTCGTTGGGCATGCTTTCGCCCGACCAAATTTTACAGATGAGTTGGTGCATGCTCGTTGCCAAGCCATCTCCTGCTGCTTTGAAAAGCTAAGCCGGGAGGCCATCCGCCCCAGCAGCTTTCTTGCACTTGTCGTGCGAGCTGTAGAGCCAAAGATACCCTCCTTTTTTATCTCGCCGTTAAAGTCGCCAGGAACCTATGGACGGTTAAGTGTAGCTCAGGAGAATCGATAGATTTTATTAGGTGGTAACTCCATATTTCCCTCGGGCTTTTTAGTGGGTGATCCAACCGCAAGTCACACATTGTCGCAATGCTGGCATGCTATGTCTTTCAGCGATTTTCATCCAGCTACACGCAAACAATTTTTGCGGCGCGCGCCAAAACTGTCGTATTCGTGCAGACGTCTATCTACCCGGGTTGAATCTGTATTGTTTTAAAATATTTTTGTTTTTTAGCGAGAAGTGTCGAGCCCCCGCTTATTGTGATCGGATTCTATGGAAGGGGGAACGGATAAAGCAATTGACATACAATAGTGTCGTTGATATCAGGCAGAGTGACCATAAACCTGTTTATGCTGAGTTTCTAACAGGAGTAAGTTGGTCGTTGGAAAAAATGAATTCGTAACTTTAAATAAAATGGCTATAATATGCAGAAATGCTTTTCAGATTAAAACAAAAGACCAACAGATGTATAAGCGGGTCCACGAAGACGTACTTAAACGAGTGGATAAATACGAGAATGATAATCAACCACAAATCACAGTAGAAAAGACAGATATTGATTTCGATGTTGTAACTTTTAACGAACTCGCTATAAGGGACTTCACGGTGGCTAATAACTGTCATTTGCCAGTTGAATTTACATTTAAACCAAAAGATGAGTATGATAAACACATTTGTGAAAAATGGTTGGACGTTGAACCGAAATCGGGAAGTTTGATAACAGGTAAGCAGGTAGTGTCAAATATTTGCTAAATGTATTCTATTGTGCACATTACTCTCTTATCTGTCACATGACTAACCTAACCATTCCATTGTAAAGTACATAATTCTAGCAAACCCTTGCACCAATGAAGAACTCAATATCTCCTTCTCAGACAATGTAGTTGAGCTCAACTTCCTCCATTCGGTTTAACTCTGATTGTGAACATCGTCGGTTATTTAAATACACTCATCTATGTCACAACGCGCTCTTCAGTAGTAGATGGTAGTAGACTCTATGCTGACGATTCTCAATCTTTCTGGAACCTGCACACAAGTCTACGCGGATGATGTTGTCGTTCTGCCTGTCGGTTCAGACCTAATGACTGTCTGCTCTCTGGCGCAGAGATCCTTGGGCTTGATCGATGATTGGTGCACAAGGAATAGGCTTTCAGTGAATTCTCTTAAAACTACGGTTGTTCTCTTCACGAGAAGGGGCAAATTAACTGGTCTGACTCAACTTGTGATAAAAGGTGTCACCATCCCGATCTCTGATGAAGTCAAATATCTGAGAGTAGTCCTCGATAGAAAACTTCTTTGGTCCAAGCATGTTGAATCGAAAGCCAAAAGGGTCCTTTGGATCTATACGGCAATGGTGAGGCCACTTCTCTCATATGCATCGGCTGTGTGGTGGGTTGTGTGGTGGGAACAGGCTGTAGCGGAAACGTGTTATTGCCTCTTTTGCCAAACTTCAAAGAACGGTTTGTCTTGGCTGCACAGGGGCCTTCCCCAGCACTCCGGGCTCTGCTCTAGATGCTATGATGGGGAGGCTCATGATATTTTTATCATGGGGTGTACGCTGAAAACCATCTCTCGGTTAAAGAGAGGTGGCTTTTGGTACCAAGCGCATTGGAACAAATCCTTTGACCCCTGGCCAAAAGAGAGCACCTCAATCTGCCAATCGCTGGGAGTTTCGCCGCATTCCCAGGTCACTTTAATGACACGAAAGAGCCATATAACTCCCTCTTCACCTAAATCCTTGAGCATTTCTGGCCGGATTTCATCTACTCCGGCAGATTTGCCAGCTTTTACCGATTTGTTCGAAAAAGTGACTTCCTCTACCGTGGGACTATTTTCCGCCCTGCTTAAGGCGATGGATGTGTCATACTCAATGCCCTGGATTGGATTGAGTAATTCAGAAAAATGCTCGCTCCATCTGTGCAAGATGTCCTCCTCATTAGAAAGAAGTCTTTGGTTTTGACTCCTTCAATAATGTTCCACTTCCTTTCTCTAAGATGGCGGATGGTCTGCCAGAACACCTTGCTTGCAGATCTGTGATCGCAGTCTAGTTTCTCGCCGAACTCCTTTCAAGATTGTTCTTTGGCTGCTTTAACAGCAGTTTTTAGCGCCCCAATGTACCGGTTACGAGAAGATGAGTCTCCTCAGTGAATCCACACTTTGAAGGTCTTTTTCTTCTCTCTGATGGCTTCTTGAACTCTGAGCGTTTTAGACCACGCAGTTCTTTTCTCACCACCAGCCGCCACACCGAGCCGCTTCACTTCGCAAACATGTCCTGCAGAAGCAATGACTGCTGTTCAAAACAACTGCCATTCTTCGTCTACATTCAATGGAACATTTGGAATTTGTTCAAACCTTCAAATCTGAACCGACCGTGCAAATTCCTCCTGTATCTCATCGTTCTGTAGCCCAGGCAGGCGATTTCTTCAACGGTACCATGTGTATTTATGGATATCCTTGTGTGGAAAGAAAGCGTTCATAATGGACATTCCATTTCAACAGCAAAAGTCCAGCAACTTCTCTCCGTTCGCGTTTTGGTCGGAGTCACCGTATTTCCCAATCACGCTGCCCCATGTCGTTAAGTCCACACCCACGTGAGCATTGAAGTCACCCAAAAAAATTTCTTTACACAAAAAATTTAAACACAATATTGACAGCACCAACGCCAGCAAGAAACAGCTCAGTAACCTTTTTGTGTTCGATTGGACAGACTAAATCTGAAATTTTAAACCCGAAGCTGTTTAACCTAATTTATCTTTTAAACTGAAAAAAACTCAAATATTTGGCTTCGCACTGCAAAATATAAATTGCTTCTGCCGTCGAGGATTTCTTCTTATAACTACATTAAATAAAATATTATATTTCGTGGCATTTTTCAATTTTTAATTACCTCCTTTTTGCAGGTACTAGTCTTAGCATTAGGATTAAATTCCTTGCTGATTCTGGAACAGTTGCCGATTTATTCAAAAAAATGCGATCAACGCAAGGTAAGGTCGTCTTCGATATATTGGTGCTGCATGTGAAGGATGGTCGCGATATTTTTATTACAATAATGGGTGAATACAGACCAAGCTGTTTTGGACTTCCTTTGGAAACTTTATGTCACACGGATCGTCCAATCTGTGAATATACCCTGAAGGAGATCAATGAACTGGTAAGATTTTGTTAGGTTTGATTGCTTCAGCTTATTTTTTTTTATTTCCGAACCTAGGCAAATATCCAAGGAAATAAATTTAAAGTAACTATGCCGAGGGAATTTTTTTTACTAATTGATTACCTACATAAAATGGAGTACAAAACAGAAGGAGTATTTTCACTGGATCGCAAGTTCTCAAGGAATGTACATATCAATCAGATTCGGGACTGGCTTGATAGTTGGTCAAATGATGAGTTTCGTAAGTGTTAACCACATTGCTTATTTATTGTATTCAATTAAACATATAGAGTGGATTAGGAAAGAAAACTATGCCAAATGGCCAATACGACGAACCTTTCAAACTTGAAACAAGCTCTAAACCGTAATGTATCTTTAGTAGTACCGTACAACCCATCGAGCTATATACTAAGAACGTGGCAGCCAAATGTGCTCTCAGACTTCGAGAGAACAAAATTTGGAAGTCCGAGTAATTCGGTCACTCACGCATACTTTACATCTTTTACCAGAGCGGCCTCATGACCGAGGTATGACTTCGACAAGAATTTCACGATCTGTTTACCGGACAGGAAGGACTGGCTCTCCCCGAGTACTGTCATAAAAGGTATACCCATCTTCACAGATGGCTCAAAGACGGAAAATGGAACGGGAGCAGGAGTATTCTCAGAAGAATTAAACATCAGTCACTCATACCGACTGGCAGACCATTGTAGCGTTTTCCAGGCGGAGATCTACGCGGTTAAGAAAGCTGCGTAAACTGTCTTAGCGAGGTAACTACCAGCAATGGAAATCACCTTCTGCGTGGACAGCCAAGCATCACTTAAAGCGATTAACTCCAATCTGGTAAACTTCAAATTAGTAAGCCAGTGCCATTCAGCACCATCACACAGTAATGCTGTGCTGGGTTCCTGGACACGTTGGTGTAGAAGGGAACGAGGCTGCAGATAAACTGGCCAGATGCGGCTCTGAAATGGACGTACTATTTGCTAAAAGAGAAGTATTACCAGCTTTCAACGCAGCTAAGGGGTTCATTGATAATGTCACAATAAGCTTGGTTAAGGAACGATGGAACAACATTCCCGGTTGTACAATAATTCGTAGCTTGTGGCCCGCAATCGACACTAAAAGGCCAAAGATCCTAACATCTTTTGATAGAAACCAAATTCGAGTGCTAACCGGACACTGCATAATTGGGAACATGGCCGAAATACTAGGTATCTTCACAAACGATTTCTGTAGAAGTTGCAGAGATGAAGAGGAAATAGAATCTGTGGAACATCTCCTGTGTCCAGCTGCCCAGCTCTCCAAGAACGCCGCTACTCTTGTATGGGTGTACGTTTCTTCGACGGCTTGGAAGATCTAGCAACGATACCTCTATCAGATTTAAAAAGATTCATCAACAGATCCGAATGGTTTTGTTAGATGCATGTCCTCTCATGTACTACAAAAGGGTAATCACAATGGGCCTTAATGGCTTCTGAGTGAAAATTTCTTTTACAGCAAACTGCCCCTCTAACCTAACCTAACCTAACCAACACCATACATCGTTCGTTCAGATTCGGAAGTAATTGATTTGTAACGATTTGGTGATTCGACGCGCTGGCTGCTCGGTAACGGCAGTTATCATTTTGAATAGAAAGCATTAAAGTATTAAATTCCTGTGAAAGTATCATCAATATATAAAAAGCCTTTGGTAAACTGGGGAAAACAGTAAATTGTACTTTTTTTCATGCACACGCTCCTGACATGAACAGTCTCCACCCATCTGCAATGTCTAAGGCTCTAAAAACACCTTTCATATCGCTAAGGAGGCACCAACTATATCCATCCTGCAGGTCTTCTCCGCTTATCTAAGTCGGTGCCGTAGTGGAGAAACCGTGATAAGAAATCCCAGACAAGAAAAATATGCAGTAGTTGATACCAGGCCCATCTCATGGATAACCAATTTTATAAACGTGCCGCACACACTCGAGATATTCAGATTTGCACAACTGGCATTTTGGTTGGTTAAAAGTGGCTGCCAGCTGGGAAACGCCAACACACTTAGACCAGCATAGGTCCATTGTGATGCCACGAAAAAAGGATCATATAAGATCTCCGCACTAGTTGAACCATTCTGAGCTCTTTCTAAAGCGTAAGAGGCTTCTGATGTCAGTGGTTGTCAGATCGTCCAAGTCGTTGTAATCGAAGGCTCCTAGGTGAAGCTTTCTTCTACGGGAGAGAGCTGGGAAATTATTGAAAAGGCAATAAAATACATTTTGAAACAATTTATTTTTAATTTGTTAATAAAAAAAAGAAGAATTATTTGTCTCAACTGAGGATAATCGATCGAGACAAATTAGGTGCTGCCAGAGCTCGATTGTATCGACTGATCTCGATTGTATCAAGTTACGTGCTCCCACCTTTGCTCTCAATTTTCGAAATTAATACAAAAGTACCAATGCATAGGAAGACGTATTGTAAATTGTTCTGAAAACCACTTTTCGGATTCAATTCCCACCGGCGGATTCCATGATAGGGGTGATTGGTGTAATCGGTGCGAATTTCTATAAGTAAAATTGACTTGAATTTGCGAGCAGCAACAATGTGTATAAATTCGTTTAGAATAATTTTTACGGCATGAAAATGATCAGTTGTTGCACTAGTAAATGTGGAGATGAAATTGTTTATTGGTACCACTTCAATTAAGGTAAACCTGGCAGTCAACTAATAGTCGAAATCAGTGTTTTATTTTTAGTAAAGCCGAATAATTCACCCCTATCGCGAATAATATTTCCCCCGGAATGTTTCCCATTCAGCAATTTGATTTACATTGCTGACAAGGGAAAAAATTACATCGGAATTTATTCGCGATACCCCTAATTGTTAAATTAAGAAAAAGCATGAAACGCAAAACATAAACATACATAATAGCATAATATTTTCAACTACGTTTATTAAACAAATATTAATCTATGTATTACAGCTTTAAATAAAAATCATTTCTTTGTCATTACTCATTATGCTATCAAAATCATATCTGTTTGTTTTTTGTTCAATTTTGTAATAGCTGGAAATCCTGTCACTGCTGCAGAGGCTATGTTAATGTTACTCGAAGCTCCTAGTGAAGCACTTCTAAAGCCATACGTTGAACAGTTGCTGCAAACTAACACTCTTGAAGAAGCAATGGACCTCATAACTCGTTTAAGCCCACCAAGACGCAATGTTTTCTTACACTTGTGTATTTTTCTGAGGGAAGGAATCGATAGAAAAAATTACAATTTAAACAACATAGGTATACAAACCGCTATACAGCAAACCATATCGATATAATATCCTTTGCTTGCAGCTACCTTGTTTGGAAATATTCTCTTAAAAAAGAAGTCAGACCAAATCGAAGGGCGGGATGGCCGTTGCCGTTTGCTGATGTTGCGGTTTTTGCAATCTGATTTAGGTATTTTTACACGAACTCCGATTAGTTTCAACTAAAATGAAATTATTAACATAATCCAATATAAATGAATTAAAGTTACTCGTGTTTGTAATTTTTTATTCTTTTTTCTTATCAATTCTATTTAATTCGTTGGCTAATAATCAAAATTTTCTCCGAAAACCCCAACGTCACAAATCATTTGCACATAATCGGCCCTAGCGAGGTATCCGTCGGAACGGAATTTTCTTCGCAACACATACTCCGTCGGAGACTCAAATTACATTCGAGGTATCCGTCTTCGGAAAGAATAATTAAAATGCGACGACGCATTGATTTGACATGATGTCGTTTCGTGCTACATCGGGATTTTCCTATTTAATGCTTGTTTTTTCGTTTGTTTTTGCTCTGGAAACACAAATTGAAGCAACAAATACAACCATTTACTTTGCTAAAAGTTTTTTTTCTTTATTGCTTTCCTTTATCAACACTTCACTGCAAATCGTAAACAAATTCCGCAACAAATTCCTGTCGGAGCACATCGGAAGAAAATTTGTATGAAACTGTCAAAAATATCAGTAAAAACGCACTGAAACGCAAAACGCCAGTGTGCGTTGCATATTTGTCGGAAAGAAGTTGCGAAAAGCTGTTCCGAAGTATAGCTCGAAGCAAAAATCCTCCGATTCGTATGAAATCGGAGAATTTTCCGTTCCCACGGATACCTCGCTAGGGCCGAATACCTTTTCAGGAGAAAGCTGTACCCGCCACTTAGGTGCACTGTGATGCCCTTGGGGTTTAGTACTTTCACACTTAACCTATGAACACACAGATTCGCAAGCCATCCCAATGTATTTATATTTTAAGGAGGTGAAGCATGGCTTAAGCCTAGTACGCTGCTGTTTCGGAACGAAATTTTCCGGTGGTCTCCAATTGCACAGCGAAACGTGTGCGAAAAGACAGCGGAAAATAATTTGTGGAGAGTGGCATCAGCTGCTATACAAGTGACATTTGACAACAGCAGGAATTTGTGTTTTGTAAAATTGAAAGCAATTGTATCCTAATTAAAATTATAGAATTTTAAAAATATGTATATAAATCAAAACTAAACACATGCCAGTCACCGTCGACATACGAATAATTGTTAATTGTGGTGGTTCATCTTCTTGTTGTGTTGGCTGCTGCAATTCTTCGAAATTTAAATATTAGATTTCGTCGTATAGGTACTTCCATTTCAAAATCAAAATATGAACACAACTACCGCGAAAAAAATGAAATGTAAAATTTCCGCAAGCAATTAATGTCCCGGACAATAAATTGTGTGCGAAAAGAGAGTGGAGAATTGTACCAAGCAATCTACTACAATTACCCACTTTTCCTCCATCATTTCGCAGCAGCAGCGTACTGCAAAACGAAAAGGAGAGCGAAATTTTTTGTTCATGATTTCGTTCTGTCACTTTTGTATGGGATTTTTCGTTCCGAAACAGCAGCGTACTAAGCTTAAGTCGTTAAGTTTTTTCAGGAATTCTATTTCCTTTGTGCCAGAGTGCTGGGCAGTTGCAAAGAGAGTGTGCAAAAGAGGCAAGATATACTTGCCTACAAGCAAATTTTTACGCTCTCAAAAATACTATGTTGCAACGAAACGTCCCCGTTCGACACGCCACACCACCGGGTAATATTGCACACACCACATCCATCATTTCATTCGTAGCTTATAAATCACACTGCCTAAGATCACGGTTGCCAGATTGGGCGCTTTGTCGTATTTTGGGCTATCTTTTTCCTCAAAAAACGATAGAAATTTCTTCCATGAGCGCCCAACACAAATTTGGGCTATATATCTTTTTACGAATTTTGTCTTAATTTTGTTTGTTTTATTCTTTCACAAAACTAAAAAAGCTAACTCCTGAAAATTATTAAATTTTAAGACAAATTCGGAATTTCGGTCCGAGTATCAACTTAAATTATACGGGTCCCGGGTTCAAAAAACTTCCGATCAAAATGCTTCCCCAGACGAAGAGAAATAAATCCTACCATGATCAGTGGAATAAATTGATATGATTTGACTGGAAAGTTGTGTCTCCGGTTGAGATACCACAAAATCTAGAACATTTTTGGGCTTACGTGTTATCAAACGTAAGAAACGGGCCCAATGAAGCCCAAATGCCAACACTTCCAATAAACATTGCTGTAGTAGCGTTTTCATTTATGAATTCAATTAAGACCAAACCGCGAAAAATATTGTCAACGGAATCTCTCGATGCTTTGATGCGCATACACATCAATTTGACTGTTAAATATGTTTGTTGTAATTATTTTATACCAACATTGTAAATGATCAGCAAATTTACATCAGACATTTATACAGAGGGTACTGATGATGATGACAGTGAATATTTTATAACTGAAGAAAGCAATAAAGCTTTCAAAGGTTCCGGATAAAGCTTCGGATAGTTAGCCGACACATTACACTATCCACCAGATAAAAGCTGTTGATATTTTTTTTCCGTTTCATCGTCAAAGTCTCTGATGAACTAACATGCGGAAAAATTTATCAGCCCCTAAGTTTGTTTCGATTCACATGTAAATTTGTTGCCTTTGTTCGTTTCGTGTTTTCTAATATTTTTTGTTTTTTTCGGAAAGCCAAGAGAAAGAAGACCTTTGATAAATTATCGAAAGAAAAAATTAAAGCAGCAAAAATAAAAAAAATATATTTTTAACAGAGGAAATGGAGCAGGTATCCGCGGATACTCGATTTTCGGCTGAGCTATTTTTTAAACTGGGTCCCCAACCAGGCTGACTATCGGTACGTGTCGTATGACACCTTCGTCCAGCCCAGGAGAAAGGGGTATGATAAGAGTACTTAGAAGAGTGACTTGTGGGTAGGAGTAGAAAAAGAAGGAAGAAGCAGATACGCTCTCCCGGCTTATCGAGCACTCTAATTAAGTTTTTGGGCAGTTCTTAGTTCGTTATCCATCAAAACAACCTGTCTGTTATAGGTGAGCCTACTGGCGACTAAAGCCGCCGACAGCATAGCCTGTTAATTCATAACAACTTAAGCCTCCACACCAACAACGTCCAGAAAAGGACGCAACGGCAAGGTGGCCGCCCCTTCGTAGTAGGAAGATTTAGGGAAAAAATGAATACACAGGCGCGTTCTCGGCCGTTTTGGTAAGCCGGAATCGAATTCTGAAATGTTCATCATCGAGTGTTTCAAAATAATTTGAAAACTATATTTTTTCCAGTCACTTGAAATAAATATTAAGTTTATCTTCCTGAAAATGGATTTAACAGCCACTTGAACCAGCTATGATACTCTATCCGACACTATATCTGTCAGATATCACTATCAGAAACCTTTGAAACCAAAAGTTGAAGTTTAGCTGATAGATAATCTATCCGAGACTTTATTATTGGAACTGTTTGTTCATAATGATTATTCATTGTGATATATATATATATATATTTTTTTTTTGTTTAAGTTTTGTTCACTTTATTAAACATAGTACATGATTGTGTACCTGTTTTATAATAAAATACAAGAACCGAATTATTTTCAACGATTTTTGGGCTTCTTTCCTGGCAACGATATTGAGCTACATTTTTTTTAGGTTTGGGCGCTTAAAGCAAACTAAATTCTGGCAACCCTGCCTAAGATTACGAAATTTCATGAGTACCCGAATGAAATTGCCATACAGGGAGACGTGTCTACGTGTTGTTTCAGTCAGTCAGCTACAGAAGCGTTTGAATGGCTACATCAACGATGCTTGAACCCGGAAATCAGCGCAAAACTTGTTTCAGGAATAGGAAGGAAAGTTTGAGGAACGCAAATACAACCGAAGGACCATAATCTTCTCACCAGCGAGGACAAACTTTCAGTGAGGAAAGGCAGTATCCTCTTCACCGAGACTAGTTTCAAAATATTAGGAAAAACAACCGCCCTTCGAGCCGCCAACGATCGCCCTGGCCTTTTCAGATCGTACTTAACTCAACTACGAGGCCAAAGTGACCAAAAGTGGGGCTTAAAGTTTGACGGCGCCGGGAACACTCTTGAATTCATCGAACAAATGAAATGACTCTGTTTTACTACATTCCCCCCCCCCCCATCATATGGTCAGGCCGTTGCCCGAAATATTTAAAGGGACTGGTCTTGAATGGCCGTTACACCAACAAGCTAGAGGGCGACATAATGAGGAAAAAACCAGGACCCTGGGAGAAGAAAAAGGACTTTATAAGATCCCTCCACTACCTCGTCCCCCACCACCCGTGAATATGAAATGAAGAAAACCTCGAACGTTTCTACGAAAGCCTCAGGCCTTAATACCGGGGACTTATTCCCAAATGCGCAGCGGATCGCTTTTCATAGCGGATTGATATTTTTGTATTTCCAAAAGCTGTCAAAAGCGATAGCTATTCAGGTAAAGGATTGCTGGCGGATTTATTGCGAGCAATCGTGACAATAGCTATCGCTTTTGAGGACCGAATTGCTTTTGGAAATATAAAAATACCAATTCGTCATGAAAAGCGATGCGCCGAGCATTTGGGAATAAGCCCCCCGGCTCCATATCCGCCGGAGGGACTTCAGGGCAGTGGAGGAACTAATGGAGTTAGCAGAGGAGTATGAGTTTGTACGGGCAGAATAAAGGAACAAGCGATCGCTACCAACTCAACCCCCGCGAGTCAGATGTGCTCAAATTCCTCAAATTCAACGATATATAGACGATATCATCATCGTGATCAGCGGGACATCTAGTTCACTTGCGGACTGTGCTTCAACGATTGAAGAATGCCTAGCTGAGAATTCATCCCGACAAGTCAGAGTTCTGCCAGAGCATGCTTTAATACCTGGGTCATGCCATCAGTGATCAAGGCATAAGGGCATTTAAGAGGGTGCGTAAAGTTAAGCAGCCTCTACGCCACGTTTATAAATACGGCTGTTAATCTATATATGTCAAGTAACATCTTTTTTTTTGTTATAAATGACTTGCTTTGCAAAATTCGATGGCACAAGGTTTAAACAACGAACCTATGAGGAATAGCTATTACTTTGAAGTAGTGGTGGGACTGCTATTGCGATCGCTGCTACTAATCACTCTGCTATTTCAATGAGCAGATAGCAGTTGCTATTGCTCTTCAATATACCTGCTCACTAATCACTGCTCAGTGATCAGCTCAGTGATCAGATCAACCTACAAAAAATCTATAGATGAATCCAATCAGACAACAGACACATATACAACACAAAACACACAAGAAAGATAAAAATTCAACTCATAAAACCTGTAGGCTTAGATAGATATAATATATCTCACAAATATGCATTCCATTTCCCACACATATGTACATTATTTATATGTTAAGTCCAAGCCAAAGAGGACACACAAAAAGAAAAAGTGAGCAACAAAAAATGTGCTCGAGATCGAGTATCGAGAGTCGCAGTCACAGCCACTGTAACAGCGGAGTGGACATACAGATACACACAGTGATTGAGAATTGAGTTGAGATGAGACATTACATGCTCTCTTATCCGCTCACTGCTTTTTCAACCACTATGTTCAAAGAAGCTAATAGCATTCAACTGAGCAGATGAGCAGTGAGAACCTATGAACACTATAAATGCTCACTGCTCAGAGATCACTGCTCCGTAATCACTGCTCAGAAATCGCTGCTCAGCAATCACTGCTCAACTCAACAATCACTGCTCAGCAATCACTGCTTTCTCAATCGCTGTGACTGTGTAGTGTGTATTGTAGGTATATGATTATGATATGCTCCGTTGGCTGTTTCTTGCAATGTAGGGTAGGGATGTAGAAAATGAGGAAAAAATATATTACGATTTATGAATAGGTAGAGTACCTACAATACAAATTCGATGTACTCGATTTCATTGTCAGGTAAATATTGTTAATATTTTAACGAGCTAATATGTTTTTTTGTTTTTCGATGGTCGGTGGAAATCTTAAAAGACACCTTTTTTTATTTATGACCCAGTTAAATTGCATCGCGGAAATACCAACACTAAAAATATCTGCGCACAATTATGAATTACTGGCGAAGGAAGTGCTGATGCGGGAAAAACCCAGCAAGGGATAGGGTTAAAGGACCATTCACATGGGAGCGAACGGACGAATTGATGAAATGCGAACAAACCACTTTTTATGCATTTATAAACGGAAAATTCCACATTTTACTATTCCAAGCGTAAGATAATTAATTATCCCATCAAAATGTACTAAGAAAACAATTTTATAAACAGTTTAAATAACGAAATTTCGAATTCCGAACTTTATGCGCGAACAAAAACACACTGGCGCGAATTGGCAGTCTATTCTCAATCCACATCATCTAATTTGCGTTCCATAAAGTAGCGAATAAAAAATTCGTTCGAATTTAACCTTATTCCAAGAGGAGAATATCTTGGAATAATAAAATGTGCAATTTTCTGTTTATAAATTCATAAAAAGTGGTTTGTTCGCATTTCATCAATTCGTTCGTTCGCTCCCATGTGTATGGTCCTTAAGAGTATATGCGAGATGCGAACGACACCCGTACAATGTGCAAGTAATTTAAAATGTTTAAATACATCTTTAAACCAATAAATGGGGTTTAAAAAAGTGTTCACAATCTTATGTATATTTTCTGACGTTAACTGCTATCTAAAGAGTGATTAAATAGCTGCTATTGAGAGCAGCTATTTTTGTATACTGCTATCTGCGATCGCTGCTCATTAAAAATAGCTCTTTAGCACAACACTACTTTGAAGTATTTATCTCCTTATATAGTGTAGATATAAGGGGGGTATTCACTTAAACGCGTAAAAGCCTCGTAAACTGCAGAAATTTACACACTCGTAAATTAACTGTCAGATTTTGTATGGAGAATAGTTTACGCAGACCTCATCATTTTCCGCCGCGACGTTTTAAGCACAAACCAGTAAGAATAGACCGCCGACTTCCCGTACACCTACCCGATTCCCCCCGGAAAGAATTTCCCTGTCTGTGAATACGTGTAAATGTCAAAATTAATGGCGGCAATGTTTTTCTATGCAATACCATGCGACCAGGATTTTTCAAGTATGCGTGCGTTAATGGCGCCCCTTTGATTTTGTACAGCACCAATACATGCAAAATCCTGGTCTCGCCGGCAGCTTGTAGGCAAAGTCCGTTATGTGGGAGGAGTCGACGGTCTATTCTTACTGGTTTGTGGTTTTAAGCTCGGAAACCAACCGCAGAAAGTTACGCAAGTCACAAATGTCAAACAGCCCCTATGAATTGTTTGTTTGATTCCAGATTTACAGTCGATTTACGCGGTTTGCGAATGATATCGAGTTTATAGCTTTTTGCGTTTTTAAAAACAAACAAAAGATTCCGACTTTAATTAAATGTATCTTTATTGATTGGAAGTCGTCTAAAAACTAAACTTAACATTTTCCCTTATTAATCTACTTGCTGCTGACCTTGATACAGTGGCAGTTCATTGCCTGGTATCAAATTCAGCGTGAATAAGTTCTGTGTGTTGAAATTGCGATCGTTGAATTCTGTGAATTTTGTATTCGATGTTCGGCTTTTGGGCAACTTCACATTACAGTTTCCCGGGAATATTATTGGTAATCATGAAACCGTTTCCTGGAAGTAATGCCTGTGGGAATGTTATGTTGGCGGGTGCTGACTGTGGGATTGTTATGTTGGCGGGTGCTAACTCCGACATAACTCGCCCCCCCTTTGATTCATGACTCTCCTGAGTTATGATTATTCGATTTCTTAACTTATGCAATTTAACATGAATGAAGATTACAATGATTATTGTTACAAATATTAAGATTAAAAGAATGCTTATATTGTATTTTACATGGGTTTTTCTTGAAAGTTTAAGTTCTTTAATGTGTTCAATATTTTCTACTTGATTTAACATGATTTCATCAAAAGTTAGTTGGCTCTTTGTAGAATTTAAAATATCTTCATATGGTATTACAAACTTCTCTTCAAATATTTCTTTTTTATTAGTAAAAGTTTCCTTTCCAATAAATAGTTTACAATCATTAAAATTGAGTAAATAATTTCCGTTTATTTTAATTTTTCTTTCGTCACATGTACTTGTTATTTCAATGTTTTTATAATTTTTTAGTAATAACAATCCTTTTTCAATTTCTATAAGTTGGCTTTTAACATTTTTTATTTTGATACAGTTTTTAGTGTAAATGCATAAATTGGTCTTTTTTAAATTTTTGAAGTCCATATTTTCTTTGAATGTATAAATAGTTTCGTTTATTTTTACAATTTCTTCGTTTTCTATAATTAGTTCATTGGACTCACTGTCCGTCATAGCAGTAACAAAATATTTAGTGGTTTCTATTATTTCTTTAGGTACTTTAATAGCGAGGATAATTCTATCATTATTATATTTTGCTGTTCCTATTTTAATTGATCGTAGCTTGTCAAAATCTATATCATATTTAACTATCTCAGCTTTACTTAGTACACTACTGGTCATTATTCCTAATCTACTTGAGGCAATGTTAGCCTGTATATGTTCTATATTGTCTTTTATAATTCCTATTTTTATTAAGGTTTCTAAGTATATAAGTTTATTAGATAGTCTACTAATTCTACCATCTGTCGTGTTAAATTTGCTTAAAATTCGTTCTCTGTCGTCTTCTATTGTTTGTTTGAGCGTTTGGAATGTTTTATTAAATTGGTCATTGACTATGATTTGGTTGTTGAGTTGGGTAATGATGTTGTGGTTGTTGTCGTCAGTGGTTTTTAAGTGTTCTTCAATGTTTCGTCTGTCGTCATCGTCCATTGTACCGTATAGCCACCGCATGCCGGTGCCTACAATGTTTAGAAGACCTCTCTTGTGTTTATGGGGAATAATCGTATGCATTTTATGTTTTAGCGATTCTAACTCTTCCATTAATAACTCTCTTCCGTTTTCTAATTGTGTGTTTGACAGATTTTCTTCTAGATTTTGTATAATTTTTTGAATTTCTATTGGGTTGATTGTATGCAAAATAATGTCATATGATTTTGTTATTTGAACGTCGCCTAGTTTTATTTCCGAAAATCCGTTGTTTGCGTTAATTTGTTCTACCATTAATGTTGCTTGAGCCATGGTTAGTGTCAGTAGTAGGGTCAATAACATTTGTATCCATTTGGCCTGAAAATTTGTAAGGGCGTTTTATATTAGACGGGTGTATATTAGAAAGATCAAGTTTTCGGTATCTTGGCTGTTCCTTATGTCTAAGAGCTTTGTAATTCTTTATGTAGCCTGTTTCTCTGGTTTCTTCATAATCTTCCCTATCTTCGTTTCGTTTTGATATAATTTTTTCTTTTTTTGTGTAAATATTTTTTTTAATTATTTCCCTGTCTATTCTACCTTCTTGTATTTGCGATGGTTTGAATTTGGTTGTAGAGTGAACAGAATTGTTGTACCATTCTACACATTTGTAAATTTTCTCAAGAGCTGTCAATTGCGATCTTTCTGCTGAAAGTGTTCTCATTTTATCTCCAATAGTGCTGTGGAATCTCTCAATATCTGAGTTTCCAGTGTGACTATTGGCCTTAGTGAAGTGTATATCAACTTGCTCCTCTCTCAAAAAATCTTTTATGTTAGTGCTGTTAAATTCATTATCGAAAATTATTAAATTAGGCTTATTTTTGATTGAAAAATATAATCTTAGCTTTTCTCTAATTGTAATGCTGCTTCTATCTTCTAAATGAAATATTAATGCGTGTTTGGAAAATTTATCGATAAATGTGATAAAATTGTTTTTACTATTAGTGTAAATGTCTATGTGTATTGTTTGGTTAATATCCGATGGTGTATCTGTTGTTTTAAATTTGTCTTTAATGGGTTTTCTATCATATTTGGCCTTAGTGCAAATGTCACAATTATTTATGTACTTTTGAATAAGTTTTTTGAGGTTATTATAGTATATGAGTTTCTTAAGTCCTTCGTAGTTTTCGACTATGCCTGCATGTCCAGTTTCCACTTTATGGTATCTGGCTATTTGTTTGAAAGCTTCGTCCTCGTTGCCTATGTCTCTCGCTTGGTATGCGCATTTATAAAATTTAATGTTTCTGTTCGCGCTGAATAGTTCGATAAGCTTTTGCTGGACTATGTTATATTCATGTTCTGTGAGATCTGAGTATATTCCTATTTTTCCTCTGTGCCTAATATATCTCCTAAATATATCGGCTAGATTGTTTTGTTCAATGTCGTTGGAATTTACATAAATTTTTCTCTTGTTATTGATTACCTCAATTTCTCTGGATTTATTATTAGAGAGAATTATTTGAGTATAAAACCTGTTTACGACCGTGTCCAAAATTACAAAATGGTCATTCCCTTCTTCTACTTGTGAGTGTATGGTATTTGCTAAGCTCATGTTGTCATTTTGTGGGATATTTTCCGCTGTAATATCTGGGGGTGTTTCGATGACATTAATTTCTCCAGTATTTGTATTTATGCGGCTTAAAAAATCGGCTGCTACATTTTCTTTACCCTTAATGTAGTCGATATTGATATTGTATTCGCCCAGTTTAAGCAACCATCTTTGAAGTCTTGGGTTTATGTCTTTACCTTTGTGCTTGGCTTGAAGCCATTTGAGAGGTTGGTGATCTGTCATCAGATCAAAAGGTCTGCCATAAATGTATGGTCGGAAATAGTTGACCGCCCAGACAATTGCTAGGAGTTCTTTCTCCGTAGCACTGTAATTCCTCTCGTGTTCATTTAGGGACCTACTGGAGTAACATATTGGGTGGCCGTCTTGTGTTAAGACTGCCCCGATGGCTAAATCGCTAGCGTCTGTGATTAGCTTAAATTTTTTTTCGAAGTCCGGGTATTTTAGGACCGGTGGATCGGTTAGAATAAACTTAAGTTTTTCAAAAGCGTTCACATATAGAGGATCTTTAACATTTATCTTTGCGTTCTTTTTTAAATATTTCGTTAGGGGCTGGGCTATTTTCGCGTAATCCTTAATGAATTTGCGATAATAGCCTGTTATCCCTAGGAAGGATTTTATCTGCCTGGTGGTTGTAGGTAATTTCAACCCTTGGATAGCAGAAATTTTTGACATGTTTGGTTTAACACCCTGTGTTGTTAAAATATGGCCGAGGAATTCCGTTTCTCGGGCAAAAAAATTACACTTGTCAGGTTGCACTTTTAGGTTGTGGTCTCTGAGTTTATTAAATATTTTCTGAATGCTGGTAACGTGTTCGTCTAGGCTAGTACTGAAAATCAGAATGTCGTCAAGGTAGACGACACAAATTTGATTTATATATTCCCTTAGAACCGAGTTTATAAGTCTTTGAAACGTTGCGGGCGCGTTTTTGAGCCCAAACGGCATTCGCATGTATTCATAGTGACCCAAGGGAGTAGAAAAAGCCGTCTTTTTTCTATCGACTTCTTTGACTAAAATTTGGTGGAACCCTTTCGCAAGGTCCAGGGTTGTGAAATATTGAGATCGTCCTAATTTCTCTAATATTGTTTCAATATTAGGAATAGGAAATTTATCGTCTACCGTTACCTCGTTTAGTTTTCGGTAATCGATGACTATGCGAAATTTTTTAATTCCGGAGCTGTCCATCTTTTTAGGGACAATCCAGAGTGGACTATTATAAGGGGAGTTACTTTCTTTTATTATCCCTTGTTGCAACATGTCTTTAATTTGTCTGTTAATTTCCTTTTCGTGAATTTGAGGAAATCTGTAAATTTTGGAAAAAATTGGTCTATCAATTGAAGTGACAATTTCGTGTTCAACTTCATTTGTATGGGTTAGTTGCTGTCCTTCTTTATAGAATAGGTCGCAATTTTTTTTTAAAAGATTCTTCAATTTGTCTGATTCTTCGGAATTCAGATCGCTTCTAAAGAGAGCTTCAATAAAATCACGTGATTCTTCGAGAGTATTTATTTCTTCGTATGAGAATGGGGGTGAATTAAAAAAATGTATTCTATTTTTGTTTATCTCTAGATAATCTCCTTCTAAATTTATAACTGCTTGTAGTGGTTTAAGTATGTTTTGTCCAATAATTCCGTCAAAGTCTTTGTTCCTAAAGTCAGTGAGTTTCCAACTCATAAATGCGTTTTCGTTAAATTCTCTTGGTAGCCTTGTAATGATTTCGCTATCGCTAAAAGTTTGTCCGGATAGAGTGTTAAAATATAGTTTATTTTGTAAGGGGATTCTTTTGTACGTTTGAAGTTTTGTTCTATTAAGTAAAGTTGTCGAGGATCCTGTGTCTATCAGACAACGGATTTTTTCCTCATCAATATTAACTTCGACTATTGGTAAATCTCGTCTGGAGGTGGTGAATGAAAATTTACTTCTTCGATATGGTCTACGTCCATAGCGTCAGGAGAATTATTTCTAATCTGGATCGAATTGTTAAAATTTCTTGGATTCCTATATTGACCTGAGTTATTATTTCTAAATTGCCCTGACATTTGTCGGTTATTAGGATTATTTTGATAATTTGGCCTACTATTAATTGGTCCATTGTTATAGTTATTATTGTTATTAGTTGGAATATAAGCATTATTATTATTGCCAAAATTCGGTCTGTTAACATTCCTGAATTGCTCTTGATTGTTAGTATTCTGCACTCTATAATATCTTTGATTCTCACTACGCTGGTTTATTGGTCTTTGAAAATTATAACTGTTAAGACTTTGTGTTTGTTTTGTTAATAACCCTGATTCCTCTAGTGTATAAAATGCTTCTCTAAGGTTATTAACTGATCTACTTAGAATTACACTCGCTAAATTAGCATCTAAACCATTAAGGAAAGTTTTCAAGATCATTTTTTCGTTGCTGTTATGACAGAATTCTACGGGCTTTACTGTATCAAATTCGTATTTACAGTTTAATTTGTCTAAAATGTTTTTTAACTTATTATAATATTCACTTACGTTGTAATTCTTTGTTGACAGCGCCTGGTGGTACAGTGAATAGTAACTGTCTCTTACGCCAAAGTTTCGGATGAGTTCTGTTTTTATTTGTTCCCACGTTGGATTTTGTCCTAGTGTTCTTATTGCCTGTAGTGCTGGTCCCTGGATTTTGTTGATTACGTGACGACTTAGAAAGTATCGCTCCAGTTGAGTACCCGCATAGCATGGGATAAATATCTCGACTTCTCGTATGAATGAAGATAGAGAGTAGTCGTTTGAGTTTCCCCCGAACTCCTTGATTTTAGATGATTCCTTGAGGACTTCATCCATTGCTAGATTTATTTGTTGTTCTCCGGCGGGATTTGCGTTTGCCATTTCACTTTTATTATTTTATTTTTATGATAAGATCACCTTCAATTCTACTTTGTTTATATTTATTTGAATTCGTTTTATTAAGCGATTCAAATTCTTTCACTTTGTAACGTCACTTTTATAAATTTTATTTAATTTATTTGTCTTCGCGGCGTTACTTTATTATTTCACTTAAGTGATTTACTGAGAGTGTTCGTATTCTACTGTCTTTAGACCTTAGAAGCCCCGACTGCGCCAATGATATCGAGTTTATAGCTTTTTGCGTTTTTAAAAACAAACAAAAGATTCCGACTTTAATTAAATGTATCTTTATTGATTGGAAGTCGTCTAAAAACTAAACTTAACATTTTCCCTTATTAATCTACTTGCTGCTGACCTTGATACAGTGGCAGTTCATTGCCTGGTATCAAATTCAGCGTGAATAAGTTCTGTGTGTTGAAATTGCGATCGTTGAATTCTGTGAATTTTGTATTCGATGTTCGGCTTTTGGGCAACTTCACATTACAGTTTCCCGGGAATATTATTGGTAATCATGAAACCGTTTCCTGGAAGTAATGCCTGTGGGAATGTTATGTTGGCGGGTGCTGACTGTGGGATTGTTATGTTGGCGGGTGCTAACTCCGACATAACTTGCGCAATAACATTTTCGAGGGGTGTTCATTTAAAGCACCGCAGAAATTTATACATTTACGAGCTGCATAAATTTATCAGATTAAGTGAATACCCTTATAGTTTAGATGAATTTCTTCCATTTCCTGGCCTTGGCCATCGACATTTCAATGCGAAGCATCATTCCCCTAGAGTTGTTGTTCTTCTTTGGCCGCACCTGCATGCATCGGGGGGGTTATTCCCAAATGCGCGGCAGATCGTATTGAAAGCGATATTTCGATTTCGACCGTCTTCGCTTTTGCTTATTCTCAAATGCGAACTGTGCTTTCCAATTTTTTCCAATAAGACTTCCAATTTTCAATTTATTTTCCCAAAAGTTTGACAGCATTTTCCCGTCACAAGAATTTATTTTATTTTGTATCCGCAATAAATCCGCCAGCAATCCGTCACCTAAATAGCTATCGCTTTTGATTGGATCAAATCGCTTTTGAAAATACAAATCCGCTATGAAAAGCGATTCGCCGCGCATTTGGGAATAAGCCCCCGGCTTTAATTTAAATTATTTAAATAAATCAACTTCACATGCCAGAAGAGTTATCTTTTCCCTTTGCTAAAAAAAGTTAATAAATAAATCTTAACGGGCGTGTAGACCTAGGCATTGCTTCTCACAGTCATTCGTTTGTGTGAGTTTTATGTCCTTTTCGGTTGGTCGTCTAGAACCGTCCGGAAGAACTCTCCGCGATTCTAAATTCAAATCCAGAAGCAAATTTCTCTTCTTTTCAGTAGAAGAACTGTCAGTTGAGTGACAATCGAACGGTTTCAGAAGCGTTCTGATTGCTTCCGGACGGTTCTGGACGACCAACCGGAAACCATAAGAGATTTCTCCATTTTCACGCTTTTCAACATTCTAGTAAAACTTAAGCAAGCATAATTTTTTGACAGCAGAAAATTCGTTTTCCACCAAGATAGGGAATTTCAATTAAAGACAAAGTGACATTTTGTTTGACAATTCAGCTATTTCCACTCGTTCTGTTTTTTTTTTTTTTTTTTTGACAGTTATTAACAAACGCTGTTAGTCAATTAATTGACAACAATTATTCGCTATTTCCACTTGCCAATTTTTATTTGGCATACAAATAAGTTAATTGTCAATTTCAAATCGGCGAGTGGAAACCCGGCATTAGGCAGAAATTCTTGCCTAACTTTCCAGTTACCACAGCTGACCACACCCGAAACTTGCTTATTAAGGTGGGTTTCCACATGTCGGTTTATTGACAAAGTTTGACAGCTTTCACGTTTATGTCATTAAACGAGACCACCATCAGTATATATAAACTTATGACAATTTTTGGCAAAAAATCGTTTGCCAGTTGATTGACAAACTTATAAACTTGATGCCAATTAATTTTCAGTGTCAATTATAGACAAAGTGACATTTTTTTCGACAATTCAGCAATTAATGTGCAATTTTCTGTTTATAAATGCTTCAAAAGTGGTTTGTTCGCATTTTGTCAATTCGTTCGTTCGCTCTCATGTGGGTCCTTGTTTCCGGTGGTCTCCAATTGCACAGCGAAATGTCTGCGAAAAGCCAGCGGAAAATAATTTGTGGAGAACCATCAGCTGCTACACGTGGACGCAGTAGCGCAGTGGTTAGTGTGCTGAACTACTGTGCAAGGGATCCCAGGTTCGATCCCCGGAAAAACACAAATTACATCTTAAAGTTTTTTTCTACTGCGCCCCCTCTCGCGAACGTCTGACAAACATCCGAGAGTATGACTGTCATGAAAAAGCTTCTCAATTCAGCCGTTCGGACTCGGCATAAAATTGTAGGTCCCTTCCATTCGTTCCAAAAAAAAAAAAACAAAATAGAAACTCACACAAAACGAATGGTTGCGAAAAGCTAGGCCTAGAGTGTCTACCCGCCTGTTGCGCCACCTATTTTATTTTATTTTTATCAGCTGCTACACATGGATATTTCACAACAACAAGGATTTGTATTTTTATAGAATTTTATTAAGATATTAAACGATCAGCCGTATTTATTAGATTTCCTCAAAATTGTTTAGTTAAACACTGCATAAGAATTTACGCAACGTCTACGCTACTTTGTTAAAATTGTTATTTATAAACATTTTTTTACTGTTGATTTACTAAACAGGATTGGTGTCCGGATAAGGAGAAAACTTTTACAGACAATACAGAGAACTAGTACTTTCTTTTACTGAAACCGACATCAGCTGTTTTCTGACAGAATTTTTGTGTAAATAAAAATATTTTAATGCAAATTTCGCTTAGAGAATCCGTGCCTGCAAGTAACTCAGCGCTATGTCGTTAATTCTGGCCTTATGAAAGAAAACAAATGATATATATCTTCCGAATATAAAAATTCAGTTTCGTCCACTTCGTGAGATTACAAAAAAAAAAACGAAAAAAAAAACGAAATGTCAAATTTTTGTAAGCAATTAATGCCCCGGACTGTAAATTGTGTGCGAAAAGAGAGTGCAGAATTGTACCAAGCAATATACTAGAATTATCCACTTTTTACTATCATTTCCCAGCAGCAGCGTACTGCAAAATGGAAAGGAGAGCGAAATTTTTCGTTCATGATCTCATTGCGTCACTTTTGTATGGGATTTTTCGTTCCACAGTCTATTTTATGGCACCGCTTCTGCCGTTCTGCTATATTCTGTTTCTAGCTTAAGACGACTAGATTTGTGAACGAGTCCATAAACACTTAAGCCTTGCAACACTGGATTGATAGAATATGATCAATAGCCAACTTCAGAGTGTTCGTCAGCATTAAATTTCGTTTGCAATTCTTTGGTTTGTTTTTCGATTGTGGTATTAAAGTGGATTATTTCTCGGGATTTATAAACGAGGTATATTAAAACGAAGCAGCAGCATACTCTATCAATATTTTGTAATAAATTTTTAAATTCATTAGTGGTAAGTTCATTAACAGTGCCTTGTAATACGATTTCGGCAAAATACATAGTATACCTAGATGTAAAATGTTTCAACAAATTTCTGATTTGTCATTGGCGTTTTTGCATTTTTGTAATTATTGTAGTTTATGGACTTTTTCAATATGACAATTATGGTATTTAAATTTATTACTTTTGACAAGTTAATTTAGAAATTTAGAAATAAAAAGTGCGAAACACTAACAAAAAACGTGACACTCATTTTCGATGCTTTATTTTGCAACATTTGTATAACCGAAATATTAACAATACGAACGGTTGTCCATAACCCACACAGTTTAGATGACAACATAAATAAAGAAGAAAAGGCTGTACATATATTTTTAAAAACAAAGAAAAATCTATTGTTTAAGTTTTAACTGATTGTAGAATAGAAGAAATTGCATATTATAATAACAAAGGCTCCAAATCATCTTTGACTGCATTCCAAGATCAACTCTTGTAACTAAAACAATAAGAATATTAGTTACTCTTATAATTTGGAACAGATAAGGTACTGTTACTTATATTCTGTGCGTTTATGTGGTTTTAAAAACTTCTCTGGTTCTGGATTAGCTAGTTATATTATGTGCTTCGCCTTTTAATAGGTTTGGGTAGTGGGTTCATTGAGTGCAAAGATCTTGTTTTTAAAATCTCGCAAATCAAAATCTTTCAACCACAATTTCATTGACAAGTAATTTTTTTGCTATTTCCACTAGCCAGTTTTCTAATTGGCACAAAAATACGTCAATTGTCAGTTTGAAATCGACAAGTGGAAACCCAGCGTTATACCCTATTCACACCAAGCCGAAAACAGCCGAAAACTTCCTCGAAAACAGAAGTTTTCCCATACATATTGCAGTTTTCAAAACGAGTTGTTTGAGGTCGTTTTCCATGAAAACGCCACGAAAACGAGTACAATCGTTGGGTTGTTGAAGCAGACACACCTTTTGCAATTGCAACATTCAGCGAGCTCAGCAAAACTGCTGAGAGACTGACAGCCCTATTATGGCTATCAAATATCAATTATTTGATACTTGATAAGATCCATCAATTCATCGATAATTTGCTATTATGAGTATCAATAATTGATAAATTTTACACCATTGTGAATACTTATCAAAATGTCATTGAGAATGGGTTCTGTTTTGACGTTTGACGTTTCTGATTTGTAGTTGGCTGTTGTTTTATGGCTGACGACTAGTTTTGGTTAATTGTTTTTATTAAGCAACTGTCGCTTTTTTCGCAAATCAAAGGAACGACCAACGCTGTTGATTGTGCAATGCCAATATTAAAGTTACTCCCAACGCTCAGTTGATGGTTTCCGTACTGAGCAAATAATTATAAATCGCTGCTACTCGTAGTATATGTACATTTGGGATGTTTACCGAAGACATTTTGCACAAAATTCTTTATATTACAGTAAAAACGAGGATATAGGGCTGTGAGTGAGAGCGAGAGTTTTTTTGTTATCTTTGCATTGCACCATAAAGAGTAAACTGGGTACCTACCTGCCACAGCTAAATGGTATTTTCAGATATTTTGATTTTGAATGTTGCTTATGTTAATTATTTTATGCATTTAACCATAAGTTAACGATTATCAAGTAGCTTAAATAATTCTGTTTGTATATTATGTCAATACGAGCGAAGTTCAGTAACTAAAATAAAAGTCTAGTCGCCACAAACATTTCATAGCTAGTTTCACAGCTAATTGAAACGTCAAACGAAAACGAGTTGGTGTTCGGTGTGAATGCATCTACGAGTTTTCTAAACTTTTTTGACGAAAACTCGGTTTTCGGCTTGGTGTGAAAAGGGTATTAGAATGAATGACTTCTGTCGCGGCGATGATCAACAAATGTCGTCTGAAATGCCAAAAAATGTGGATTGTATTTTTCGACGACGATCGTCGGCATTGCGTGAGGCGTTTTCTGACGACGCTTGTCGTGCGTGGAAATGATACATTTTTGTTGTCCACTTATTTGCGGACGACTCTGAGATCATGTGCTAAAGAAAAGTATGTGTTTTTCATTTTTAATGAACGAAAAGTCTAAAACACATTTTGAATCTTTAATATTAAAGAAATGTTTGTAATTTAAATTACATATTTCCAATGGATTGAATTTTGTTCCTTATCTTTACAAGATCTTTTTTCTTGTTTTATTCTTCATCATTGGTTTCAAAAAACATTGCATTGCATTAAAATAGTCTGTTACACTTTTACATGACTGAAGAGTGGGATTTTTAACTTTCTCGTATACGTAGTAAGAGTCGAGATTTTGATCAATTCTGATATTACGATGATAGGGGAACTCAAAAAAGTGGGTCTCGCAATTCTGTCCGTCCGTATGTCTGTCTGTCCCACCCCTGGGGAATCTAAACGCTTGGACGGATTTGCTTCAAACTTTGTATTTAGAGTTTGTGGGCTTCCCGCTCGGGATGTTTTTTTTTTATTCTAGCCCTAATATTAACGGTACCTCCCATATAAAAATTTTAAGAAATATGACGAAATATGCCTAAGACCTGAAACACACATGCGATTTCAATCGCAGCACACACATTTCAATATGAATGCGCGCACACAAAATCCAAAATTATGTGCGCGCATTCACATTGAAATGTGTGTGTTTCATTTTTTGTGACTAAACAATCGCGCGATTGAAATCGCATGTGTGTTTCGGGCCTAAATTTTGATTTTTTCGAAAACGGTTTTAACGATTTGAACCAAAATTGATAGTTGAGTTAATGTAGGCATGCTTAACATGACTGCATACCCAGTTTTTCGCTAAAAAGTCCACCAACGGCAGTTTTAAAAATTGTCTTTTTTTCGAAAACGGTAAAAACGATTTTTAAAAAAAATTATTTTTAAGGTACTATTGTCATTCTTAACTAGATTCTAAAAAGACTGCGTCCTTCGTTATCCACCCAAATCCCTAATAATAGTACTTTAAAAAACTGCTCATATCTCTAAAACGCCATTTTCGATTATGATAAAAATGTTACTGTCAGGTAATGCTTAAATCCATAGTAATACCATTTGCTCAGTTTTGAGCTAAACTGTTGAAAAACAGTGTTTTTTGAACCATGAATGCGTCCTTCGATTTCCACCCCAATCGCTAAAAACGGTACTTTAAAAACTACACATATCTCGAAAACGCCATTTTCGATTTGGGTCAAAATGTAACTGCTAGATAATGTTTATATCCTGAAGAATACGTCGCACAGTGGGGCAAGATACCCCGAAAACTGGAATCAAATCATGCAATGGATGAGGTGTGCTGGAATTGTTTTTTCTGTTTAAGAAGCCATTATTGAAAAGTAAAAAACACATTTTTTTCTTTAAAAAAACACATTTTTTTCTTTTTTAGTAGAAACTTATTTTTTTAAAATCATGGTTTTCTTAGATTTTCAACAAAAAATAATTACATTGTTTCGTATGTTTTTTTCTTAGGTATACTTATTAAGCTTAGATACATAGGTACTATTATTAGAATTGAAAAAAATATTAGATTTTGTCATTTCGTAATGTGCATTTTTGAAATAAAACTAAAAGTTGGATTCATCTGATGAGTAATCATCATCACTTTCTAAGCTCGTGTTAGTAGTCGCAGAATTACATTGAATTGGCTTAATAATCAAATCGAAAACTGATTTTAGAAAAGTTTTCAGTTGTTTTTGCGTAAGTTGTCTGAAGCTTGTGATCAAGGGATCAGATGTTATAAACAGTAGATTAAAAATATCTTGGATACTCTTCTCGAGGGAACATTTCCTAGAATGGTTTTCGCGATATTTCTTAAAATCCTTATTTTTAACTCCCTGTGCTTTTTCGGATAACTGTCTTATAGGAAGAAGTGCAGCTGATATAACATCTGGTCCATAGATAAAAAGCTTGTGAACAGTTGTAGGCATATAAAACCTGGGAAAGGTACAAAGTAGTTCGCAGTGTCGATTGTGTATGGGCATGGTCTGAACTGCCATCGAAACCCCACTTTGATACCAAATACAAATTGTTTAATTGCTCATTTTTTAATCGCAAAGTCACTTTTTTTGCGATTGATTCAAACGTTCAATTGTGTGATTTATTAGAGCCTGAACAGTTACTTCAGCCGAAGAATCCGTAACTTGTATATATTCTCGTTTTGGATAGCAATCTTTTTTTACAGCCTCAACTCCTTTATATGAAGAAAACCTTTCAGAGTCTTTATTTCTAATTATATTATATTGATCCTTTTTTAGTTTCGCTTCCACAACAGTTGAAAGGGCTTCTTCTCCTGACATCTTAATCATCCTTTTTTTTCGTATGTCTCATAGGCTTTACAACGAGTATAACTACCTGCTCGGCAAGGTGAATGCAATACCTCCTCCATTAATTTTGATTCAGACGAATGACCTCAGCTCTTAGTTTTAATTTTGTAGCAAATCCTAACTCCGTATATCAGAAAACGTATGATATTCTCGGTTTTCAAAAGCTTAGCTCGATTGCAACTTTCTTCAAAGGCCCTCTCCCGACGCCCTTGATTTTTTAAGAGATTAACGTCATATTGTTTGAAACCAATGGATGTTTGAAGCCATTTATGACTTTTGTGTCTAAATCGGGTTTCATTGCGATCAGAATGTGCCCATTTTTTTTTTTTAACCTTGATGAAAATTGTGAAATAATATGGTTTAGCTCATTTACATTTTACACGGGGCAATGGGTGCGGGCTTGAAGGTCTAATTTTAAATAATGAAATTTTCTGTTAAATAACTCCATCCGAGTTAAAAATAGGTCATTTCAATGTAAACCTGTACCAAAACGTAAGCAGTTAAATAAATATACGAATTTTCTAATAATGTCTAATAAAATGGTCGTTTTGAAATAAATAAAAATCAAAAAAGGGAGCACCTATGAGCACCCAATTTCTTCGGAATTATGTAGGCAATAAGCCAAATTATATGACTGTATTCTAATCTCGGCGTGGAAGCGTGTGGAAACTTACTTTAGCCTTGAGGTTTAAAAATGTACTTAATAAATTGTTAAAATCTAAATACACCACGCTTTGGAAGTTAAATTTAAAAAAAAAAACTTCACAATTCTAAATTTAGAATGAATATTATAAACTACGCACCAGAAGCTCTCGATTCCATGTTTAGGCAAAGCTTTCACGTTATTATTAAGGAAGTTACAGCTATTTGAACACCACAATTTTTTTCACTTATTTTACCTCATGTTCTAAAGACAACTAATGTGCGAATTTCAATTGAATGGTTTGAAGTGGGAGATCATGTTAATAGAGTAAAATGAGTGAGCATATGGTGCAGTGGGATGTTTTATAACAAAAAAAAAACAAGACATACTCATCCCTCACATTTCATTTTTTGAATTAATTCCGACTCTGCCATATAAGCTGCCCCACTGTGCGTCGTACTCAGTTTTCAGCTAAACAGTTTAATAACAGTGCTTTTCGAATCCAAATTGTAACATTTGTCAGCATAATTTTACAAAAAACCGCTCTAACGATTTTGATCAAAATACATATTTAAGACAAAATATTAAGCATTCTAAACATGATCACATACTTAGTTCTTCTCGAAAAACTCGAATACAGGCGTTTTATGAATATTTCTGAAAAATTACTACCCAAATCCCGGCCATTGAGACACTTTTTTTTAAATAATCAAAAATGGGAATTCGAAATTCATCGCCTACTCACCTTCTCCAAGTGTCAGTTCGGAGTGAAATTTGAAAGTAAGCAATAAAGTGTTGTAATTAATTATCTACGTATGTATGTCTATGTAGTATGTATTACCTACTTTTTTAATTAACAAGCGTTCAGTTACTAAGCCTGCGTACATCTTAAGTGGATATGATTTTAAACGTAAAATTTGCTGAAATGACTCTGAGATTCTGCGAGATACGCAATAAACGAGAAAGTTACGTGCGACCCAGTCGTGCACATTTTCTTATTTTGTTTTTCAAAAAAATGTCAACAGGATTAGTCTACTCCTACTACCAGGCTCCTTTACAGTCAGTTAGTTCTAAGATTAGTTACCTAACTAGCAATAATTAGTATCTCTGAAAAATATGTTTGACGCCCTAACAGAAAACAGAAATTGTACGATCAATATTTGTTGGTGAAGCGCTGGCATCTCAACACAGATCATATTATATATAGCAGACTGAGCCACTATCTACGCGACAAAACATATTTCTTTGCTGGCAAATACACCGATATGATGAGCACCATCTTTTGATATTTATACCCTATTCACACCAAACCGAAAACAGTCGAAAACAGAAGTTTTCCCGTACATATTGGAATTTTCAAAACGAGTTGTTTGAGGTCGTTTTCCATGAAAACAAAATATTTCAACCCCTCTAGGGAGTCGCAGTATGAAAAAGATTGGGAACCCCTGATTTAGAGAACTAATTTGTTCGCATCTCTGACTGTGTGATGTAGCCGCATTCACAGGCAAAATGAAATTCACTGCTGAAATGGTTATCATCTTATTTGGAAAACCGTTTTTATAGTGTTCGCTTCATACAATCTGTGGTGTACCACTAGGCAGTTACCTAGGTCCCCTTCTATTTATCTTAACTATAAACGATCTTGAAAGGTTCTTTATACACTCTTCTATCTCTCTCTATGCCGACGATACCGAACCTCCTGCAACAAGATTTAAATAGTTTTTCTATCTGGTGTCTTAAAAACTGCGTAGAGCTCAATATTTCCAAATCCATCGCCTTATAACGTAAGCACAACAAGTCCCCTCCCCGTCTATACCTACTATACCTACTTAATGGTCACCCTATATCCATCGTACAGTCTCTTCGTGACCTTGACATATTGTGCGACCGTGAGCTTAATTTCCACTGGCATGTGAAGAGATAATTCTTAAAGCCAATTCTTCCCTTGGATTCATTAAACGATGGTTTAAGGAATTCTCTGACCCCTACGTGACCAGATCTCTTCACCACTTTTGTCCGCTCACTCCTCGAATACGACAGCCAAACGTGGTCACCCTTTCAGCAAGTTCATATAAGCACAATCGAAAACAAACAAAGACGTCTTCTTCGATTTGCACTCCGCGGTCTTTCTTGGAACGATCTAATTATTATTCCTCCCTATCGTCCGACCGTCTCAAACTCATTGACTTGAATAGCCTTGAGGATCGCAGGGATACTGCAGACATTCTCTTCATTCATCGACTCCTATCAGGCTCTATCGATTGCCCGCCTCTTTACAACTCCATCAATACAAACCTATCTACCAACCCACCGCACGTCCTACGGCTCCAATGAACCCATTCCCCGTATGTGAACTCAAACATTTCCATTTTTGATTTCAACCGCAGCACTCCCTCCATTAATTCCTAGTTAAAAGTCTTAGTTTTTAGTTCTTGTATTGTAAGTTTTTTTCTAGCTTGTACTAAGCCTAATAAATGGGGACATTTTGCCCCCACCAAAATTTAAAACCAAAATTTAAAGTCCGAAAGGCATAAAAAATAAATAAATAGGTGGCGCAACAGGCGGGTGACACTCAAGGCCTAGCTTCTCGCAACCATTCGCTTTGTGTGAGTTTCTATTTTTGGTACGCGAGAGGTGGCGCAGTAGAAAAAACTTTAAGATGTAATTTGGGTTTTTCCGGGGATCGAACCTGGGATCCCTCGCACAGTAGTCCAACACACTAACCACTGCGCTACTGCGCCGAAAGGCATAATCACCCTTATTCCCGTTGGCGTTTGTCATATACGACAAAATTTTACGACAAAAATCCATGAGCATCCCCAGAAAGCTTTTCAATCCATAACAAATATACAGTTGAACCCGTCCATCATATCTGGGCGATACGCATTCTGGGCAGTAGAGGCCACTTAGAAGTTCAAACATTTTATGACTAAAGGCAGACAAACATTTACATATTCAAAAATTAAAATTGTGCCCTTTTTCTGTTCAATATTTATTGTGTTATATAAAAATTTTGTGTTTTTTTTTTGTAGCAAAAAAATAAATAAAGAAAAATGGACAATTATATGTTCGACGGCGGTCGTATCACTAAAATGGAAGTCGATTACGCACCAATTTGTGATGAGAAGATTCCCAAAGCCATATCAATGGCAGAGCTGAACTCAGATGAATTCCATGAGTCCATAGAGATGTTGTTGCAGTTAGAAAAGCAAACAAGATTAGTGAGTGCATGAAGTTTGCATTGATTAAATAATTCATTTGAACACGCAAATTTATTTTAGGGAGCCGATATGATATCTTGCTCTCGGGTTCTTGTTGCGATCTGTCAAATTTGTTTTAATGCTGGAAACTGGAACGCATTAAATGAGTACATTATACTTTTGGCCCGACGAAGATCCCAATTGAAACAAGCTGTAAGCAAAATGATACAAGAGTGCTGCACTTACGTTGATAAGACCCCAAATAAAGCAGTAAAGCTTAAGCTTATTAATACCCTGCGTACTGTAACTGAGGGTAAAATCTATGTGGAAATCGAAAGGGCTCGGTTAACTAAAATTCTCGCCGATATAAAGGAAGCAGAAGGCGATATTGCAGGAGCTGCGGCAGTAATGGAAGAGCTGCAAGTTGAAACTTACGGATCAATGGATAAAAGGGAAAAGGTATAAAAAATGTTCAATTTACTAATCGCTATAGTAAAAATTTATTAATTTGAAAATAGTCTTGTATAGGGATCAGTTTTTAAAATTTGTATTTATTGTAAAAACTAGCTACCGCCTTGCTTGGTCCGTGTCCAAAATTTGTATTGCTTACATATTATTATTATTTATTATTTTTAGTGTTTATAAACAAGTAATTTAATTTACATTATTAAAAACGGTCCCATTAAGCCAGCCGCACAAATTTAACTCTTGCACGAACCTTCAAATTCAAAGTACTATGGAAGCGCGCAAGTTAAGATTCTTCAGTAACCCAATTATGAAATACAAAATCCAAAATGTCAGCAACAACATTTGCACCACTGTAAACATAGGCTAGTGGTTACTTCTGAGCCTCTAACCATTACAAATAGTTTATAGCGAATATCTCCTTGAAGATTCTCCGGGCTGCTGGTGCATTGATGTCCATTCGCTCTACATGTTCTAGCCATCTCAGTCGACTGATAGGTACTTTTTTGACCAGGTCAATGTCGCTGTACAGCTCGTAGAGTTCGCTGTTAAATCTCCACCTCCAAAGCCCGTCAACGCAAATCACTCGAAGAATTTTGCGTTCGAAGCGACTAAGGAGATCTTCATCCGCTTTTGACATCGTCCATGTTTCTGCGCCATAAAGCAGGCCTGGGATGATGAGGGTCTTATATAGAGTCTCCTTGGCGTTTCTCGACAAGGCCTTACTAATCAATTTCCTTCTTAGGAATTCTAAATTGTTCGCTTAATTTCTGATGTGATGTCATTTTCAGAATTAATAGCGGAGCCGAGGTAGACAAAGTCCCGAACTACCTCAAAGTTATAGCTGTCTATAGTGACGTTCTGTCTGATTCGGCGATGTTGTGTGTCCCTTCTCGTTGACAGCATATATGTATTTGGTTTTGCCCCCATTCACCACTAAACCCATTGTTGCCGCCTCTATACTGATACTTGCAAACGCACCAGTGACAGCCCGCTGTGTTCTTGCCAATGATGTCGATATCGTCAGCAAGTAATTGCACAGACTTTTGGAAAATTGTGCCCCTGGTGTTGGCTTGCGAGTTTCGCACAATTTTCTCAAGAATGATGTTGAAAAATTCACATGACATCGCATCACCTTGTCTAAATCCTTTTTTGACATCAAAGGCCTCGGTGAGATTGTTTCCGACCTTTACGGAGCAGCGAGCGTTCTCCATCGTCATTCTGCACAACCTGACAAGTTTGTCAGGGATGCCAAAACTAGACATGGCTCTGTATAGCTCGTCTCTATAAATGCTGTCATATGCGGCTTTAAAATCGATAAATAGGTGATGAGTATCGATTTGGACTTCTTGGGTTTTCTCCAGGATCTGCCGTAGTGTGAATATTTGGTCGGTTGTGGACTTACCGGGCCTAAAACAACGTTGGCAAATGGTTTCAGGCGTTCACTCAGTACGGCAGACAGGCTCTTGTAAGCGATGTTAAAGATGTTAAAGAGACTGATGCCTCAATGCTGAGGCTCCATTCATCAGGCATACTTTCCTCTGACCAAATTTTAGGAACGAGTTGGTGCATGGTCTCTACCAAGTCATCCCCCGCTGCCTTAAAAAGCTCGGCCGATAAACCGTCCGGTCCTGCAGCTTTGTTGGACTTCAGCTTGGATATTGGTATACTTTACCTCATTTTGGTCAGGTGGGCGGAAGTCTTGGCTTTCATCGCCTAAGTTGAATGGTTCATTCTGCCTGACAGCGGAATTTGTGTCGTCTTCGCCGTTTAACAGTCTGCAGAAATGGTTTTTCCATATCCTTAGCACCGACTGTGAAATGTTTTTTCCATATCCTTAGCACCGACTGTGACTCTACTACAGGCTTCCTTGTTCGTCTCTACAGGTCTCTGTTCGCGTCTTGTTCCCGTGACACGTTCTTTTTACCTTTTGGTAAAACTTCTGATCATTGTTCCTGGAGTAGCACCTCTCTATTTCATCGCGAACAGCTCTCGTCTTTCTCTGCAGCGCCGCTTTTTAGGCCAGTTGCTTTGCTGCATGTGCTTCCCGGCACGCTTCATCAAACCAAGGGTTTCGTGGTGGTGGTCGGGTGAAACCTAGCACATCAGTCGCGGCTTTTCTGATGGCTTCTTTGCATCGATGCCACTGGTCTTCAGCACTTGATGCTGGTTGCACAGGACTTCTCGAGAGGTTGAGCGAGACGCGATCGGCAAAAGTTCTGGCGGTTTGCTGCGTTTGTAGCCGTTCAACGTTGAATCTCCTCACAGTATTTCCTCGTTGTTGTGGTGTCTGGGATATCCGCGTACGTACCTTGGCTACAACAAGGTAGTGATCCGAGTCTATGTTGGCCGCTCGGAAAGTTCGGACATCTAGAATACTGGAGGATTGCCTTGCGTCGATCGCAACATGGTCAATTTGATTGACCGTTTGATGGTCTGGTGACCTCCATGTCCCTTTGTGAATGTTGAGGTGAGGAAACCGTGTGCTAGCTACAGTAACATTACGTCCCGCAGCAAAGTCAATTAGCCAAAGTCCGTTTCCAGACGTGGTGTCGTGTAGGCTGTGCTCCCAAAGATATCCTCCTTTCCTATTTTGGCGTTAGAATCACCTAAGACGATTTTAACGTCGTACTCAGGACATTGCTCATATGTTTTCTCGAGGAGCTCATGGAAACATACTTTGGTAGCATCGTCTTTATCTTCTGTGGGGGCGTGGGCGCATATCAGGCTGATGTTGGCGAATTTAGCCTTGATGCGGATAGTTGTACGGCGCTGCTCCTGTTCTATGTAGCAATCGCCGTAGTAGATGTCACAGTTTTTCATGCTTCTTTTGCCGGGCCCATCCCACCGCACTTCCTGGCTGGCGGTGATATCTGCATTGTAGCAGTTTAGGGCTGTTCAGGGTTCGAACATTGCACGTATCATTGTCCTTTTTTCGTTTCGCAGGGTCGTCAACAGTAAACCCATCCGAATTTGAGGCTTTTGGTTGCTTCGTAACCTTTTTTTCGTGGTTGGGTAGTTAACCCCACGCACAACCACTAACCTGGAAGACCAGGCCCTAAAATTGACTTAGCATTCTCTTAGCCTGTTGGACTCTTCATCGACAGATCTACGCCTTTTCGACATCCAGGCTCATTCCATGAGCCAGTCCGGTTCCTTAAAAAGTTTGCTTGGATGCAACTGCTCGCGGAATGAGTAGCTCTTTTATTGGAGGCGGTCTTTGTCGGAATGTCACTTTTTGTTCCTCCGTGATCGCTGATGCCTCATTTGTTAAAATCGGTTCATGTGAGAGCCGCATAATTTAACTGTACGCTAGATAATGTTTGATTCAAATTGTAATACATTTGTTTTTTTTTTTTTTTTTCTAGGTCGAATTGATACTCGAGCAAATGCGGTTATGCCTTCTTAAGGAGGACTACGTTTCCACACAGATTATCGCGAAAAAAATTAGCATTAAGTTTTTCGATGATCCCCGTCAGCAAGATTTGAAATATAAATTCTACGATTTAATGATCCGTCTTGATCGCGATACTTCATTTTTAAAAACTTCACGCCATTACCAAGCAATTGCTGATTCAAAGCCGATTCCTGTACAATCAGTGAAAGATGATACCGCATCGCCAACCGAAATTAGCCCTACAAACAAAGGCGAAGAGGAAGATAAAGAGTCGGCTGCAGCAGTTGTTTCTACGCCACAGCTTACAGAAGAGCAGATAGAAGATCAGAAACAAAAACTAAAGTGCGCTATTTTGTATGCTATCTTGGCCCCGTATGACAATGAACAAAATGATATGATGGCACATTTGGCAAAGAACAAGAAGCTTCAAGAGATTCCTGTTTACAAGTAATTACAACCGTTTCCTTAGCTTAAACTATTTTGAATGCTTTGTTTTCTATTTTAGAGAAATTCTTCGCCTATTCATGTGCAAGGAATTGATCAACTTTGACGCATTCGACTCAGAGTTCGGATGCATTCTCACAGAAAATTCAATATTTCAAGAGAGCTCCGCACATGGTAAAAAGTGTTCCACAGAGCTTAAGGATCGCCTCATAGAACATGTAAATTATAAAAATTAAAAATAAGACATATTTTATGTTATGTTTTTTAGAATATCAGGATCATCTCCAACTATTACTCTCGGATATACCTAAAACGCATGAGCGAATTACTTGTGCTCCCATCGGATAAATGTGAAGAATACTTGTCGAAATTGGCCAACGCCGACACAATTAGAGTCAAAATCGATCGCCCAGCTGAAATTGTCTATTTCACAACAAAAAAGACTTCATCAGATATTCTAAATAACTGGGCTCAGGATACTAATCGACTAATGGCATTGGTCAATAAAACATGCCACTTAATCAACAAGGAAGAGTGTATTAATACCGTGCTGGGTGGCATAACCGTTGAAGATTAAATGAATTCAATTGTTCTCCTTTTGTATTAATTATAATAATAATAAACTTGAAAGGAATATTTAACCTAAATGCACTGAAAGCATTACCTACATTGTTGCAGTCTGTAGTTATCCAGATACAAATAATTTTGTGAGAGGCTAGATTGAGAACTCTTCTGTTCTAATGTAATCGCATCACTACCCTTAAACCTGCTCCGTGTAATACATCACACAAATTACTTGGCGAAACATATTCTATCTCATTTATGAATAGATTTTATTATTTGTTGGTCGCTTTGCAAAACAAAAATCCTTAAACTTTTCTAAACAATTATTGATCCACTCAAATTCTTACATAATTACATATATGGTATCATTAAAACAAACATCCGACTTAGTTTGAATTAATTTATTGGCAAACTTATCTAACAATTCTCTTACTTATCTTCCTCTTTAATTCGAATACAACATTTCACTCTTTTGTATCCATGACAATCATCAAGTCAAAGTACATTAATGGTGGAACTACATTACCAAACAAACGCAAATTTGCATGACTTAAGAGAGAAAGATCCGTTTCCTACAGTCAAAGCTAATGATCTGTAAAAGTGAGACCACAAATCTCGTTGAACAAATGTTGGCGCCCTAAATTCAACAACTGTTAAGGTGCTAGTAAACGATATGTAGCACGTCACATACAGTGATGGAAAAAATAATAGAAACAAATATTTACATTATGTTGAACCATCATTAACTGCATACAATTTGGTCTTTCTCCAAAATCAATTCTACACTTAAATGCTAGGTAACAGTACTTTGAAATGCTGCAGGAATTTGCTCTTATCAGCTTTTGGTTTTCGTGTAACAGTAAAAAGTATGACCAACAATGTTATTTTGGCTGGAAAAAATAATAGAAACAAACAGTCGGCACCAGTGGTTTTCAAGTAAACTCCGGTCTTATTTTAATTGAAATAGTGGTAACTTAGTTTATCCTTTAATTTAATGTTTTTTAGATGAAAATCTTAAAACAGCGAAATTAACATTTTGTTAAAGTGGGTCTTGGAGTCCATTGCACCAGTTCTGAGCGTGGGGTTATAAAAAAGCTAAGAAAAGACGTCAAAAAAATGAATGAATGAAACTAATGTCATAAAGTGTTTTAAAAAAAAGTTCTTAAAAGTATTCACAGCTATCCATTCAAGTCCCAAAGTAGAAACCAGAGGCAGAAAACAAAAAAAGACTCCACGATTTGACAAACTGTCTTGCATAGTCGTGCAAGAAGCCATTTTTTTTCTTCCACAGACCTTAAAAATTAGTTAAACGCACCAGTTACAAGTCGTACAATAAGAAGTAGATTAAGGGAAGTATGTCTTCCTGGAACAAGTCCCAGAAAAGTTCCATACTTGACCAAAAAAAATATTAAACAGGGACTAAGTTTCGCCAACAAACACCTCCACCGTGCTAATTGAAATAACGTCTTATGGTCGGGTGAAACCATGGCCAATTAGGTTGATTCAGATGGGAAAATGTACGTCAGACGACCAAATAATTCCGAACTCGATCCCAAATATACAAAGAAGACATTTAAACATGGCGGAGGAAATTTAATGATTTGGGGGTGCTTTAATGGTAAAGAATAAAATGTGTGCCGTAGACTACGTGGAAATCTTAAACACTGTTATGCTGCCATTTGCTGAAGAGGACATGCCTATTAATTGGGAGTTAATGCAGGATAATGGCCCAAAGCATTCCTCAAATTTGCCCAAATAATGGTTTCGTAAGAACAAAATCAATGTTATGGAGTGGCCATCACAATCTCCTGATCTTAACAAGGTAGAACATCTATGGGGCGTTCGTAAGAGCAGGATCGGCGGCTGCAGAGCCAAAAACAAGGTAGAACTGTGGTCAATTATTCAAAATACATGGCACTCTATAACTCCCGAAACTTGTGCCAAGTTGGTTCATTCCATGGGACGAAGATGTGAAGCAGTTATTAAAAAAAAGGGCGCAACGACCAAGTATTAAAAGGATATGTAACATGTTTACTGTAAATTAATTCCTCACAGAAAAAAATAATAATACATAATTTGTTTCTATTATTTTTTCCAGGCCAAAATTAAGGAAAACCAGAAACGACATTAGGCATATTTTTTTGAGAATCTATAGCTAGCTCACTTTTACTTTTACCTGCAAAACTTTTATACCCACTTTTGGTGTTGTTATACTCACTTTTGATTTTACATGTAAAATTGTTATACTCACTTTTGGTTTTGTTATACTCCCCAAAAAAATACGCCAATTTATTCAATATTTCAATTCCTTTTTTATTAAAAACTTTAATGTAACATTTCTTCATTACATTGTTACAAAACTATTAGTATGGGTTTAATTTATCTTTTTTCCCGAAACCATTTTATTTTTTCGATAAGCGACGAAGAACACGCTTGTTTCTATTATTTTTTCCATCACTATATATATGTGGCTCTGACGTCACCAGATAGTCTCCACATTTAGCACACATTTCGTTATTCGTATGTAGCGCAGTGGCTACATAAAATTGTGCTAGTACACGGAATGTAGCACAGCGCGCACATATCGGTTGGCTGTTGGTTATTCGTTTATGATGATGCTATCCGCAGTTTTATTGCCCTGTGTGCAGTCTTGCACCAGAACTGTAGGTACCCAGCATACATTTGTCTTCAGAAATGAATCATAAATGATTCAGTTAAATGAAGAAAACATTCAGATATGAATTCATTTATGATTCAATTTGAATCCTTTTTCGTGAGAAATGGGCCTTCATTTGTGAATCTTTTAAATGATTCATAAATGAGCTTATAATTTTTGTTTTTTAACTTACTTCGTAGGGCAACTACGGTTGTTAGAGCCCGTGCAGATTTTTTGGTCTGAGTACCCCTCCAAGAAAATGCTTTTGCTCGCAGATGTTTTTACTGCTGGTGTTTCTATCTTTTTCATCCTTTTCAATCCTTTTATTTTCGCGAGCGGGGACCACCGTTCGTTGCAAACAATTAATCGAACTGACGCATCTAATTTTTATATTTTCTTTGTTTCATTTCCAGGTCCCGTTATCACTATCCATTTGCACAAAAATAACCCTCGATCTTTTTCGTTACGTACGATCTTGCGCAACGTCACTTTTATTCATTCAATGCGAATCTCTCTCTCGAATCGAGATTCGCAAGAGTGATCTGAATCTTAAAAAAAGTGCTTTTTTTGCCCAATGGAAATCGACATCAGTGAAGCAAATTTAAATGTCGTTTTAAATTTGGATTTTGAAAATGTAGTGCGAGATATTTTTTTTAGAGATATCATTTTTGTTCACTAATGTGAATGAAAATTGAATGTCAATATTCGCTTTAATCTGAAACCAGATTTGGTTCACATAAATGAATGTTAAATGAAGGCATGTTCTTCATTTTTACTGAATGTAAAGTGATTCTTCACTTTTACTGAAGAAAAATGTTTGCTGGGACGGAATGCCGAAAAGCCATACACGAGTGCCTCATACGTATGAGTAGGAGTACCTTATGTGAGTGGCACAAAGAGGGCTAGTACACGGTATGTAGCCATTGGCTCCATAAGCTGACGTCAAAATTACGTCAGAGCCACATATATATGTAGCGTGCTACATATCGTGTACTAGCACCTTTATGGTGGCTTTACATTACCACACCACGCAATTTTGCACGACTTCAGAGAGGAAGATCCATTTTTCCACAGCCAAGGCTAATGATGTGTAAGAGTGAGACCACAAGTCTAACCGTTGAATCTAGGCTGCTATAACTTTTTTATAGAGATTTGACAGCTCAGATGTAAACAATCAAATTTTTCAACTCTCAAGAAACATTTCAAAGCTAAAAAATACGCCTAGAACAAAGAGAGATAAGAAAAGTAATTCCCCAACACTGCATATATCATTAACTTTTCTAATATATAACATTTTTTCAGTTTCAGTGACGAAAACCTACAAAAAGGGACTAGCATGGAAGCAACAGATCATCGAGGACATCCGTAGATGTGTAGAAAAGTGCCCAAACATATTCTATTTTTTGTACAAAATATGCGTAACTGAAAGAACTGCGCAACGAATGGAAAAAGAACTCTAGGTTTATATTTGACAAACATCGCATTATGCAGATTGGTCTTGGCCGAGCAGAGGTCGAAGAAATTGAACCAGAATTACACAAAGTAAGTTGCTCAGCAGATATTTAATGCGGTTCTATTAAAGTTAATTTGATTAGGTTGCCCAAAGGTTGACTGGCTTGCTTTTCACAGAAAAATCCAAGGAGGATTATCTTGAAACGGGCCAAAGAATACTGGGCAGTCGAATATGCCCGCAGTGGGTTTGTTGCTACCGACACGGTAGTCCTGCCTGCGCGTGGGTCCCTTGGAGGATATCGCACATTTAATGGAACCACATTTGCGTTCTTTGGGATTGCCCACAAAACTACAGAAGGGTGTTATTACTCTGTACAGTGAGTATACTGTCTGTGAAAATGGAAAAGTACTTACACCGGAGCAGGCTAGAATACTGAAACTAATTGACAAACCGATGGCTAAGTTCCGCCTGACAATAAAATGTTCCAGGAATAAGAACTATGGATTCGAGGCGCATGTAGCAGACAATTCGGCTGACAGTGGCAACGAAGAGGATATGGAGGAGAAAGACGATGACGTTGAAATGGAAGAGAATAACGATAGCGATCATGAGTAGTGAAATGAAACAATCCACGGTAGCCTTAAGTTTAAGTGTTTATTTTTTATACGTGTAATATAATGCAAGGAAATGTTTAAATCTAAATTGAAATGACGAATGCGACGGTTTTTTAACAATATGTTGGTTTTCAGCCGTCACAAGAGGTATCCGAAATATTTTGCTGTCATGCGGAGGAAAGGCCTCCCGCATTCTTTTTGGATGGCCTGCATGCAATGACATAGCGTTGAGCAACTATCAGCGGTGGCGACTATCCGGAGGCGTAGGTATTCTAAATTGAAGTGGACTTGTGGCTGGATCATCTACATTGTATAAACAATTAAATCAGTACATACATATATACAATTTACAATTTCAATTCGTAGTTTGTTATCAAAATAACAAAGTTACGACTAGTACTTACCGGTATCTAAGCTCTCAAATGAGCATTGAAATCCCTCCTCGTCAAGGTATTCGGACATTTGGACACCGATTTTCATCTGAAAATATTATTTGCAATACATTTTCTATTAGTTAATTAACAAAATGTTAAATTACCATCAAAATTGTTTTCCATTTCTGAAATTCAAACATTTGGTATTATGGCATCGTAAAAACATATGATAGCAGTGTTCATTTTGTTTTATAGGATCGATAAATTCCATAGGCCATCGCTATAAAAATATAAACATGCACAGCTTTCCCATAATACGTATCACGTAAACAAGATGGCCGACCAAAAAACGTGTCACGTATTTTTGTATGTTAGGTGTTGCTGTCCCTTACCGTCTATAGACTATTTAGTATTTAGCATCTCTTTAATTTTGCGTGATAGGAATGCGTGGTAATGTAAAGCCACCATTAGGCTTGTGGTCGCACTCTTACACATCAGGTCTGTTTTATTGGCAATCCATTTCAGTGAAGTAAAGTAAAGTAGATTTTTTCCGGTGGGAATCGGGTAGGTGTACGGGAAGTCGGCGGTCTATTCTTAAAGCCAAACTACAACGGCGCTTTGCCGCTTGCGTGCGTTGACAGATAAAGTAGAACCAATGCTTTCATATGGTGCAAGCCAAAATGCGGCTTCAGGCTTCGGGTCGCGTTTAGATCGTAAATATCGTAAAGTCCAATGCGACGCCCAAGTAGAGCAACTCTCTACTTTCAGGTGCGTTGGGCGGCTTTGACATTTCATTTGCGGTTTGGTTTGTTCGATTTGATAATATTTAAAGTGGTAAAGCATATGCCGTTCATGCTGGAGTAGCGTGGGTTCACTTAGGGTATACACGTACTCGTTTTTAGTAGAATATGAGGTTTTTGCAATACAAATTAATTATTTTACTGTGTGGAAATGACGAATATTATTTTTGTTGTAATGCTACTACTGATTTCTTCAGATTGTTGAACAAAAAAAATATGTGCCCAAATGTTATGTGCACCTGCACGCTTTTGAAATTTTAATTTTCTCTGAAACTACTCTGTGTTTTATACAATTGATAAACGAAATAAACATTTTTGTTTAGAATATTTATAGTTTCTTTTTCTAGTAGAGGGAAAATCGAATTTTCTGCTATGTGCAAATGATTGGTATTAATTTATTACTTGGTGTACCCGCTCTTTTGCTCGTGCCAATGAATTGAAATGCTTAGGTAGATATAGCTACATATTTTTTATTTACTATCGGGACAATGAACATGAATATGCGTACCGACTTTGACCCAAATTCACGGGAATTCTCCGTCCTATATCCAAGATTCCCTGTAAATTTGAACTCCATAGGCGGGAAGGTTTTGAAGTCCAGCCATAGGAATATAAAAAAGTCTGGACAGGACAGCAAGATCTTCGCGGAAATATAGCAAAAAAAATGTTCGTGTATTTAATTAATACCAGGCAAATAACCCTAATTAGAGGGTCATAAAATCCTTGCATTGCCATTACTGGCGATAGGTGAACGGATGTGGTAAAAACCCAGCGAGCGACGAAAAACAGTACCTGCGGTCGCAATCGTCCATATGAATGTCCAGCATACCACCAGATGTATAAATATAACTGAAATAAAATATAAATATGAATTGAAAAATCGAGTAGATCGTCGGTATCCATATTTGAGAATTTATTAATAGGTTTTTTTTTTAAATATCCAAGGCAAGTTTTAACAAAATTGCACCTCTGTATTTTAGTGACTGAACTTCTTTCCACAGCGTAGATAAAATACGCTGGCCATTTGGTAATCTTGCACACTTAAATCGTTTTTCAAATATTCCACAAAGTAATCAATTCACAATTTAAAGGGAAGGGATCTACCTGTCTCGCTGAAAGGACTATTATGGGAAGGCATGTACCTGTGTATCTATGTATTTATTGTTATTTATTTATGCATTTTTTACTATTTTAAACACATTTCCTTTTAATTCGTGCAATAAAATAGCAATGATAAGCAAAAAGGAGTAAACTTATATTCTGCTCTGAATTCGGGTATATTAACTTAAACCAAACAGAACTTTCAATCTCTCATACTCTAATCTCTCAACGCGCCAACGCTCTGAAGCGGCTAGTTTTGCAAAACGGTCACTTGCGAGCGTTGACATAAAGTACGGTAAAGTTTCTAAAACGCCTCTCAACGCACGCAAGCGGCAAAGCGCTACTGTGATTTGGCCATTACTTGTTTGTGGCTCTTTCGCTGCATTGTGAATTGGACATAATGAAGTTATCATGACCAGCGCCTCCTACATGTAAAACAGGCCGTAATGCCCGAAACAACAGCTGGCCAGGTTGGCTTCCTCACAATAAATTAAAACCGCGAAAACAACACAATTATGTCGGTGTAGATTTAGTTCGGCCTTAATAAAAATTGATTTTTCGCGTGTTTTAGTGATAAATAAAAGGTGAATACAATTTGCAAATATATTTTAATATGTGTTGAACGAAAAAATGAAGAAACACTTGAGTTTCTTTTTCTTATTTAAGTTTGTGCATTTCTGTGGTGTGTTGCTTACTTACGCCATTAATATTTGTTGATAACTTCGCGATTTCAATTCTAATAATAATTATAGTGTCGTGATGTGAAGACATTTACTTTTTTTATTATTCTTGTCTTCAGATGCCGTCGATGTGCTGTGCTCCAGGTTGCCAGTCCAACGCGAAAGGAACACCATATGTCAGGTGCTTTTCCTTTCCAAAAACTGACCCATTGAAGTCAAAATGGTTACGGATCATCCCACGAGATCTACTTTTGTTTCAGACAGTGACAAACCAAGCAGTGATTGTTTAATACCAATTGAAAATATCGAAGAGATATTGGAAGACAGCACGCTCAAAGAAGTGGACAGCCAAACGATAAACACATTCTATGTAGCCGGCTATGTAGGAAGATAAGTTGGCGAGTTTTATCATTGCAATGATTTGAGTTGCAATTGCCCCATGCTGCTTACGTCTTCATCAAATTTAGAAGCCGAATTTGACGAAAACTTTATATATCTAGAAAATTTAAGTCGCGGTGGTCTAAAGTATCCATCTCCTCTTGGAATAGAGATCGGCATATGTTCTTACCAAATTTTTGAATCTCTAATGTCTGAAAAATTTGAATCTATGTTTTTAAAGTCTGATAACCACAAATTATTTTTATTTATGTACTTTGATTTTTAAACGGCTTGAATTTGATGAAGAACTAAGGGCTACATGTGGAAATTCGTATTACCTTATGATTAAAAAAGCAATATCTATTTGGTGCAATATTCTCTTAAACAACTATAGTAAAAATAGTAGAAATTTGCTTAAAGGAAGTGATGGCATAAAAAAACGCAAGCTATTGACTGTCCAAAATAAGTAAATATGCATCTTTCTTTGTGATGAACACATTTTTGTTTTGTGATATCTTATTTATTTTTTGATTGTGATATCTTATGCCTAATGATAATTTAATATAAATCCAAATATTTTGTTGTTCCTTTTTACCCTTATTATACAAGAAGTATATTTTATTTTAATTTTTGTTTTCACTCTACATAATATGTTGCATATTATTTAATTTCCTATGTATAAATAACTTTTGTTTCTCAGACATTATTATACTTATATGTACCTATGTGATTCGAATACCTTTTAGTATTTTAGTTCCTTCCTACTTTCCCTTGAAGTCTTTTTGTTTTATTACTTGTACATACATAGCTATTTATACTTAACTATTTAATTTGTGTAATATGAAGAGATTCAAAAACTAATAAAATGCTAACTTCCACTTAATACTTTCATTTGTGTTCCTGCATGTATATTGAAAAAATGTTAAATAAATACATTGGCAAGAAATAAAAAAAATTATTTTATTCAACACACTCCGTTATTACAATTTTGTGTGAATCAGTTGAAGTGGCAAAAGTAAGTACCTACAAACTACACCGAAAGTATGAAGTTTTCACTCAATATTGAAAAAAAATATATATAATTAGTTAACATTTAAATATCCAGAATATGCATCTACGAATTCCCTATCTAACTTTTTAGTGCACAAAAATATCAACATGAAAAATGTTTTCGTATCTCGTCAACACGACTTTGTAATAACGATTCGAGAAAGCCAAGGCATCCATATGTTATTTGACATTTCGATGGAGCATTACGGCCTGTTTTACATGTAGGAGGCGCTGTCATGACAATGACCACAGATTACTATAATAGTAGATTGCGAACTACTTGCAACAGTAGCCACTGGAATGTACTGCGTTTAGTTTAGCACAGCGAAGGGGCGGGTTTTTCGTAGTTGCCTGATTCTTGATTGCTCACATTAAAAAATTAATTATATTATTAAGGGTATTCACTTAATCTGATAAATGTATGCAGCTCGTAAATGTATAAATTTCTGCGGTGCTTTAAATGACACCCCTAGGAAATGTTATTGCGTAAACCGCGTAAATCGACTGTAATCAAACAAACAATTCATACTGGCTGTTTAACATTTGTGACTTGCGTAATATATTCCGCGGTTGATTTCCGAACCTAAATCGTCGCGTTAAATTATGAGGTCTGCGTAATCTATTCTCCATACAAAATCTGACAGTTCATTTACGAGGCTTTTACGCGTTTAAGTGAATACCCCTATTGTATTATGAAATGCATTTTTGTGGAAAACTACAAAACCGTCTGGGAACCGCAAATAATTTGGGAATATTATTGCAATTGAGTCAAATATTAATTAAATATTTCTGGCAACTCCCTTTGTTACTTATCTTATCTGTCAATCTTATTTGTCAAGATGACGTGAATAACATTTTTACTATCCTTCTTTTAACTTTGTAAGCCGTGGTTGTTTAATTTCTTGTGCTCCGAAAACTTTAATATTTTTACAAGTTATGGACCCAGGTTTCGCGATAATTAGCTAAGCACAAGAATGTTAGGGAAACTCAGTTCGTAGCAATATATCGCACCCAGAACAATAGAGCGATATATCAAAACACACCATTCCGAAACACGCTGCTCGAGCTAAATTCTAGCTCCTATACAAAATTTTCTCCAATATTTTCATTTCAGACTGTACTGCATGTATCTATCACAATAATTTAGCGCACTCTTTAATGGTTCGGCACATTTTTTCAAGCAAAATTTTGACAGATCGTGTTGGTTTTTTCTGTTGTGGTTTTGTGTTGCGGAAAAGTAAATAAGTATGAGTTTTTCCAATGAATACCTCGATGAGGAATCTTTTTAACGTGATAAATTTGAGATCAAGGAATAGCAGACAAGGAAAAAAGAAAGTACAACGAAAATATAACAGGAAGGAAGTTATTTTTAACGAACAGCTGTTTTCTGTGACAGTTATATCTACAGCGCACTCTATGTCAAAATTTAGCTTGGATTTTAGCTAATGTTTTGAGAGAAAAATTGGAGAGCAGCTAAAATTTAGTTTTGCTCGAGCAGCGTAAATCGGTTGTTGATCCAGATTGAGAGATCCCGAAAACATTGCAATGCAATGTTAAATTTCTGCAAGATGACACAATCGGCATACAATCATACATGCTTGTAAAGTGGATAACAAAGAGGACCGGGGCACACTTACAACGTGGATGATTTTCATTCTTCAGCCCAGGACGAACCTACGACTAATCTCGGAGCAAAACATCGTGAGAGTCGTTAATTGTTATTAGTATTACAAACTCTATCTCTAATTCCTTTATCTTAAAAGTGAAATTATATGAATTATATTTGTCATATTTTCCACTATTTCCACTTGCCAATTTTCTAATTTGCATAAAAATACATTAATTGTCAATTTTAAATCGACAAGTAGAAACCCAGCATTAAACACGTGGGCGGAAACATAGTAGTTGTAAAGATAAAATCACTCTAACTATAGCGCCATCTACCGAAGAACACTGCCGCTTAAAGCGATGTAATCCGACACTCACCCGAGATATTCGCCATCTGGTGACGAACATGAGAATGTCGCGGTGAGGCCGGAGGTAGTGTGTCAGCCATCTTTGAAGCGAGTTTTTTGGAGAAAATAAAGACCTTTATATAGTAAACGATTAAGTACCTCATGTATTTGATCTTCCTGATCTGCGTTTTATTAAGCTCTTAACATTGGATAAAGGTGGGTTTTCACATGTTGGTTGATTGACAAAGTTTGACAGCTCTCGCGTTTATGTCATTTAACGGCACCACAGTCACCGTCAGTTTATTTCCACTTATGCCAATTATTGGCAAACAATCGTTTGTCAGTTGATTGACAAAACTTATGAACTTGATGAAAAATTAAAATGTAGAGGAAGAATGGCAGTTGTTTTCAACAGCAGTTATTGCCTCTGCAGGACATGTTTGCGGAGTGAAGCGGCTCGGTGTGGCGGCTGGTGGTGAGAAAAGAACTGCGTGGTTTAAAACGCCCGGAGTTCAAGAAGCTATCAGAGAGAAGAAGAAGGCTTTCAAGGTGTGGATTCACTTGGGGGACTCTCCTTCTCGAAACCGGTACATTGAGGCGCGAAGAACTTGCAAATTGGCTGTTAAAGCAGTCAAAGAACAGTCTTGGAAGGAGTTCAGCGAAAAATTGGACTATGATCACAGATCTGCAAGCAAGGTGTTCTGGCAGACCATCCGCCGTCTTAGAGGAAGGAAGTGGAACATTATCGAAGGGGTCAAATCCAAAGATGGTACACTTCTTTCTAATGAGGAGGACATCTTGCGCAGATGGAGCGAGCACTTTTCCGAATTGCTCAATCCAATCCAGAGCATTGAGGATGACAAATCCATCGCCTTAAGCAGGGCGGAAAATAGTCCCACGGTAGAGGAAGTCACTTTTGCGATAAAATCGCTAAAAGCTGGCAAATCTGCCGGAGTGGATGAAATCCGGCCAGAAATGCTAAAGGCCTTAGGTGAAGAGGGAGTCAAATGGCTCTCTAGTGTCATTAAAGTGGCCTAGTAATGCGGCGAAACTCCCAGCGATTGGCAGATTGGGGTGATTGTGCCCCTTTTCAAGAAAGGGGATAAAAGGGATTGCTCCAATTACAGGGGTATATCACTTTTAAGTCTCCCCGGAAAAGTCTTTGCCAAGGTGCTGGAAACGCGTTGTAGAGCTGTGGTCGAGGCACGATTAGGAGATGAGCAGTGCGGCTTTCGTCCCGGCAGAAGCACAACCGACCAGTTATTCACTCTCAGAATGGTACTTGAGAAGGCTTGGGAGTATGATTTTTTAATTTAATTTTGGTGGGGACCAATGTCCCCATTTATTAGGCTTAGTACAAGCTAGAAATACAAACTTATAATACTAGAACTAAAAACTAAGACTTATAACTAGGACTTAAAGCTAGTGTTTAGAGTTAAGGAGACTGAGCTTAATGGAGGGAGTGCTGCGGTTAAAATCGAAAATGGAAATGTTTGAGTTTACCTTCCGTAGCATACGGGAAATTGGTTCGTTGGAGCCGTAGGACGTGCGGTGGTTTGGTAGATAGAATAGGCGGGGGTGTCTTAAATTACGAGGGTTTGTATTGAGGAAGATTGAGTTGTAAAGAGACGGGCAGTCGATAGAGCCCGATAGGAGTCGATGAATGAAGAGAATGTCTGCAGTATCCCTGCGATCTTCAAGGCTATTCAAGTCAATGAGTTTGAGGCGGTCTTGATAGGGAGGAAGAATAAGGGGATCGTCCCAAGAAAGACCGCGGAGTGCAAATCGAAGAAAACGTCTTTGTATGTTTTCGATTCTGCTTATATGCACTTGCTGAAAGGGTGACCACGTTTGGCTGGCGTATTCGAGGAGTGGGCGGACTAAAGTGGTGTAGAGAGATCTGGTCACGTAGGGGTCGGAGAATTCCTTTGACCATCTTTTAATGAATCCAAGGGATGAATTGGCTTTACGTATTATCTCTTCGATATGCGAACGGAAATTAAGCTCGCGGTCGTACAATATGCCAAGGTCGCGAAGAGACTGTACGATGGATATAGGGTGATTATTAAGTAGGTATAGACGGGGAGGGGATTTGTTGTGCTTACGTGATAAGGTGATAGATTGGCATTTGGGAATATTGAGCTCTAAGCAGTTTTTGAGACACCAGATAGAAAAACTATCTAGGTCTTGTTGCAGCAGACAGGGGTCTTGTGATGAAGATATGTGCTTGAAAAATTTGGTATCGTCGGCATAGAGAGAGATAGAGGAGTGTTTAATGACCCTTTCAAGATCGTTTATAGTTAAGATAAGATTAAGAACACCAGAGGTTGCAAGAAAAGGGGCGGATAGGATGGACCTGAAGCGAACACTATAAAAACGGTTTTCCAAATAAGATGATAACCATTTCAGCAGTATTGGTTCGAAGCCGAGGGCAGACAATTTGAAAAGAATTAATTTATGCGGTATCTTATCAAAAGCTTTGCTAAAATCAGTTGCAATAACGTCAACTTCCTTACCACTTTCCATGGCCGATAGGGCAGAGGACACGAATTCAACGAGGTTTGTGGTTGTTGATCTACCTTTAAGAAAGCCGTGTTGGTTTGGGGAAATTAAAGACTTGCATTGGAAGCTTAGGGATTCGTACAAAATACTTTCGAGGAGTTTGGGTATGTGCGAAAGTTTGGCTATCGGGCGATAGTTACTAACTTCGCTCTTTGATCCCTTTTTATGAATCGGTGTTATGAAAGAGGACTTCCATATCTGAGGAAAGTCGCCTTGGGAAAGCGAGAGCTGAAAGAGGTGCGAAAGGGGATAGGAGAGAACAAGGGAACACTTCTTGAGAAATATAGCGGGAATACCATCTGGGCCAGGTGAATATTCATCACTAAGTTGTTGTAATTTATTTTCAATTACAGTAGGTTCAAAAGTTTGAGAGAGGGAGGGGCCAATGGAGTAGTTGAGTAGGTAATTGAAATAAGAAGGATCTGGTGCAAAGGAATTGTCGGCAAAAGATTGTTTAAAAAATGTGGCAAAAAAGTTAGCAATGGTGTGAGGATCACTAGAAGCTGTATTTTCGTAAGAGAGGGATGGGGGGTAACCGTCTGATTTTTTCTTGTAATTAACGAATCGGAAAAAAGATTTGGGGTCGCTTATAAGTTTCGCTTGCGCATCGTTTATATATCGTTGATAGAGAGAATTATAGGCCTGAGTGAACTGAAGGAAGGAGCCGAGATAATTGGAATAATCAGAATAAGACTTGGTTCGAAGAAAAACTGACCATAATTTGTTTCTCTTGTTACGTAATGATCGGAGGTTTCGATTATACCATGGGGGGGATGTAGAGAAGGGTTTTGGTCGAGAAACAGGAACAAAAAGAGAGATAGAAATAAATAACTCTCTGTAAAACCATGAGAGGGCATCATTTACAGGGAGATTGGCAAACTCAAATGAAACTTTGCTGAGGTGTTCGTTTATTTTGCGGAAATTGGCCTTATGAAAATCATAACAAGGGAGGCCTGCGGGCGGTATGGGCTGTAGTGGATTGTCGTGAAAAAATGAAAGAAGAAGAGGAGGGTGAAGGTTGTCAATAGTTGAAAGAAGAAGTGGGGAAAGCGAGACAGAGGAGTTGATAGGGTCAGTAGTGAAGATTAGGTCTAACTGCCTATCCATGTTGTTAGAGATGCCGCTAACTTGGCATAGATTCGAGTCAGTTAGTCGATCAATGAAGAGACATTCTTTGATTGAGTTGGGATTTGACGCAATGAAAAACGATTCATCATCAGATAAACCCCAGTGCAGTTGAGGCAGATTGAAGTCGCCGAAAATAATGATGTCGTCAGAAGAGTCAGATAACTCTATTACTTGATCGATCGCATTGACAGCAAGTTGGTAGGATTCGATAGATTGGGCCGGAAGGATATAAAAACACATTAAGTATAGGGACTTATGGGGGAGTGTTATTTTTATCGCAACAAAGTCGAGTTTTGCAGACGAAGAGGTGGCAATCTGAGAAGAGTCCAGGTCGTTGTGAACAGCAAGAAGAACACCACGGCAGGGGGGGTCATCCGTTGGGCGGCTGATATCGTCCCGAAAGACGTTAAATGTGGGTGGGAATAATTCCGGGTTCTTTATATCGGGAATCAGATTGGTTTCAGTTAATGCATAGATATCGAATGGAAGTGCATGAGATTGGCGCAGAACAGCTTGGGTTTTTGAACGCAGGCCCCTTACGTTCTGATAGTAAAAGGTTAGAGGAATGCTATGCTGGGGGGGTGGCTGTGTTCCAGGTATCGAGTTAGGGACGAAAAAAATTGTTGTGGTCAGCACGGCTCCTTTGAAGGTGCGAGATACGTTTAGAGCTGATATGAGAAGCAAAGGCAGCTAGGTCTTTGTCCACGGTAGCCGACGAAATGTTGAAGCCATCGTGATAACGGTTGTAGATTTCTCGTAGTTCGGCAGGATCAATAGGAAGGCCTTCTTTTTGAATATATATCTGAACGTTTGTTTTGGTTTTACCGTCAATGCAGACGGATTCAGGCTTATCAAATAAGTAGGCAAGGTAAAGTCGAACATTTTCAAATAGCCTGTGGTCTCTCAGCCGTGACATAATATATCGGCCATCAAGGTCGCTGGGGGAGGACATATGATTTACAAACTTGGAAGTAAGTTTAACTGCTGGGGGGAGCAGAGGATCAAAAATTGCGGGGGCTTTGGAGATTGGGGTAGGTGTGTCTGTATGGGGGGAAATAATGGGAAGAGCAGGATTGGAGGCAGCAGAGGTAGACGGGGCAGGATTGAGAACATGGGAGTGTATGAAGTTCGGGTAATTGGAAGTCGATGGAGAGTTAACTGGGGCTAGCGGATAATCAGAAGCGAGACTAGGATCTGGATTCAAGTTAAATGATACGCGATTACGTTGAGGCTTAGGTAACTTTGAAATTACCGTGGAGTGATGATGGGTACCTTGAGGAGGTGCTAAGATCATATGAGGAGAAGTGGTTGGTTGAGAAGAGTTTGTAACATGAGCAGCATAATTGGAGGTAGGAGGGGCGTTAGATGGGTTTGAAGTTACCGTGGGGTGATGAGGGATACCTTGAGGTGGTGCTCCGTTAAAATATGTGTGGGGAAAAGTGGTTGGTTGAGAAGAATTTGTTACTGACGGTGTAAAAGAGGTAAGTGGCTGAAAAGTGAGAGGGGAGAATAGAGGAAATGTTCCAACTTTAAAGCTCCAGTTTGGGTCAGGGTTGGGATTAGATTTAGAGCTATGATTCTTAGACTTACGTTTTCTTTTATTTGGCTTAATACTAGGCTTATTGTTATTTCTAAGCTTCACCTGTCCTGTATTGTTCAACTTGCTGATAGTCATCTTTCCCAAGCTGAAGACGTCGGTTGAGGGGCTCGAAAAAAGCCAGGAGTATTTGGAAGGTAAGTCGAGCTTGAATTGATTATTTTTGGTGTTGGTTGGAGAGATTATCTGGCAGTTACGGATAGAGATGCCAAATTTCTGCAGGAAAAAGTTGTTCATCCAAGAGACGTCTGCATGCTGAGGAGCGCTATTTATTATAAAGGAACTATACTCGCAGGCAGTTCTGTGTAATTTTTCGAGTCTTTTATTCCAATCGGCGAGTGTCCAAAGTGTACCGTATCGGTTTAAGGGCACCGAATCACTCTGTGGCATAGCGCGTGATTCAGTTGACGGTGAGGCCGGGGTGGGTGTGGACATTGCTGCAGATGTAGTGGTTGTTGTTGTGGTTGTAGTCGTCGTTGATGTTGTTGTCGGAGTGGGTGTGGAGATTGCTGCGATTATAGGGGCTGTTGGTGTTGTTGAAGTCGTCGTTGATGCTGGTTGAGGATTAAATGGGGTTGCGTGTTCTGCTGATTCCAGGATTTCGGTAAGTATTGACGTGTTGTAGACTGCGCTTGATTGTGGCTGAATGAGCTCTGGTATGAAATCAATTTTGCTTGATGCGAGTCTAAGGTTTTCATCAATATCGCCCATAACTAGTCGGAAAGCTGCGACATCATTGCTGACCTCATTGATTTTGTTTATAATGTCAAGCAGTAGTGGATCGACGAGTTGATGGGATGAGACATTTGGTGATGAAGGGCTTTGTAAATTGGTATCAAGGTAGGTTCGAAAGGAGTTGAAATGGCCATTAATCGTTGAAATATGTGGGTTTAGAGTTGCATTAATGACACTTTTCAAATCACTTTTTAAAGTCAAACACTTCGAGTTAAAATCAGCCGGTAACTTTTTGGTTATTTCACTGAGACTTGCGACTTGCTTTTCTATGATTTTGAATTTCGTTTTGAAAAACGTGGTGGAGACATCTAGGCTATTAGATATTTCTTCCACGCTCTTGAACAATTCGTCATACTTTGCAAATTGTGACCCGATTTGTTTGTAAAACAATTTGCAGTCAGAGGAATTTATATTAAGGGAGTCACTAATGCATTTTATCGCGAGCATGACGTGGGAAAGTGATATGCCCTTGCATTCATCACAGAAGAAAAGGAAATTATTGCTATAGTCATTCAGGTATGTAATGGAGCGCTTACTTAGCCCTGTGCAGAGAGCATGAAATGATTTTCCGCATAGTCCATTACAATTTACCCAATCAGCACTAAAGTCTTGCGATGTTGACACACAATCTGTATTACCACACTGTTTTGACATAGTTCTTAAATTGGGTCAAATGTTTCGCGAACTAGGTGGAAGGCAATGTCCAATTATTAGGTTTAGGGGAAAAAGTTGCAAGTATGGAAATAAATAAATTGAAATTAAATTTATTTAAAGTCGCGAAGCGGGAGCAAAACAAAAACACGTCCGAACGGTTGAAGGTACTACTGACTGAGTTATGCTACACCTGTTTACGCTTGCTTCTTAGATTTGGAGAAAGCATACGACCGAGTGCCTCGAGGTAAACTCTGGAGAGTATTACAGGAGTATGGAATTGACGGTTGTCAATTGATTGAGAGCTGTCTTCGGGTAAACGGCTTTAAATCCATACCTTTCACCGTGGGTGTTGGACTTCGCCAGGGGTGCGTCTTATCCTCCCTCCTTTTCATTACTTATATGGACTGGATGTTACAGCGCAGTCTTGGCGAAGAACGTTTCGAATTGGGAGATCTGAGGATAAGTCATTTACTCTTCGCTGATGACTTGGTCATCCTTGGGTCCTCTCAGACTGAACTTCAGCGCGCACTCGATAGGTTTGTAGCCGTTTGTGTTAAAGCTGAGATGAAAGTAAATGTGAACAAATCTGAAGTGATGGTCGTCTCTAGAACGCCTGTTCAATGCACTCTGCATGTTAGTGGAGTCCCATTGAAACAGGTGGAGAAGTTTAAGTATCTCGGAGTCTTATTCACGAGTGATGCAAGAAGCAATGCCGAGTTTTCCTGTAGGATTGGTCAGGCTGGATCGATTTTGAGACAGCTTGGTCATTCTGTTATCAGGAGGACTGAACTTGGTGTCAAAGCTAAGTTGTCAGTCTTTAATTCGGTGTTTGTTCCAACTCTTACCTATGGTCGTGAGGTTTGGGTAATGACCGAACGAATGCTGGTGTGACCCGTAAAGATCGCATTAGAAATACTAGAATACGTGAGGAACTCAATGTCGAGCAGCTACTTCTCCGGACGGAGCGGTCCATGCTTCGGTGGTTTGGTCATATTAAACGTATGTCTCCGACCAGGATCCCACGACGTACCATCGGGCAGGCGTCCCCTAGTAGACTCAGGATGAGATGGTTAGATCAAATTCATAATCTCTCCTCTACCCGTATGGGGACTGCCCTTGATGATTTGGAGTCGATGGCGGAGGATCGAGAGCTATGGAGGGTCCACTTGAGCAACCTACACCCGCGACCCACTTAATGGACAAGCGGACCATTGAAAATGAATGAAAAATTTATTTTCACTGTCAATTATAGACAAAGTGTCATTTTGTTTGTCAATTCAGCTATTTCGACTTGTCAATCGAATTCTTTGACAGTTATTGGCAAACGCTGTTTGTCAATTCATTGACAAGCAATTTTTCGCTATTTCCGCTTGCCAATTTTTTAATTGGCATAAAAATACGTCAATTGTCAATTACAAATCGAAAACTGGGGCTTCTCCGCTACTACATCAACTACATCATACAACATCGATTTTATTCTACATCAGTTACATTTATCTGTTTCAGACATCACACTGGAAGTGTTGTATGATGTAGCTAATTGATGTAGTTAATGTAGTTGATTTGACATTTTATACATAAAGGATAGTACAAAATGGAGGATATTGATTAATATTTTTGATGACGATTTTGAGTTAAATGTATACGTGTGCAAAGACCTAAATATTCCTTGAAAGAATAAATTTTAATAATATGGACGATCCATATTTTATTGAGAGGTTTAAAATGCCAAACATTTGTATTGAATTTTTGGTTGAACGCTTATATAGGTGCATTTATTTCACACCCAATAAATTGCAACCATTATAATAATAAATAGTTGGCGCAACAGGCGTGTAGACACCCTGGCTATGGCCTAGCCCCCAGCTTGTCATAACCATTCGTTTGTGTGAGTTTTATTTTTGGGTCGGATTCGAATGACAATTTTATGCAGAGTCCGAACGGCTGAATTGAGTAGCTTTCTCAAGACAGTTACACTCTCGAATGTTTGTCAGACGTTCGCGAGAGGTGGCGCAGTAGAAAAAACCTTTAAGATGTAATTTGTGTTTTTCCGGGGATCGAACCTGGGATTCCCTCGCAAAGTAATCCAACACACTAACCACTGCGCTACTGCGCCCAGACATTATACATTGTCTAAAAAATATAAAAATAAGGCTGTTACTATTCGCACGTTGTTCGGGACACGACTACGTAACGAAATGTCAAAGTTTATATTGCGTCAAGTTGGGGTATGTGGCTCGCTACGCTCGCGGCAAGGATTCTAAACTCGATAAACGTCAGTTCAGTACAAAATCTGTCAAAATGAACGTGCGAATAGCCACTTCGTAAAAATAAATATAAAAATAAACATGCATTATCAATAATTTGCTTTGTTAAAAGAAAATAAATAACTTACTTTTCTATATTTTCGCTTATATCCACTCATAATCTTAATTACAACACGTTTGTACCTTTGCTACATCAAAATATTTTGCTGTATGAATGTAGCAAAAATTTACGTTTGTTGTACTACAGCAATGTAGTATAGAAAGCTGCAAAACAGAATCATACATTCTTCCAATACTTCCAGTCGATTCTCCGTGCCTACATTGATGTAGTACAACAGATACTACAACGACTCTGAGAAACAAAATTGATGTAGTACAACTGTCAATTTGCTACATTGTAGCTGATGTAGTAGCGGAGCAACAGGCCCCTGGAAACCCAGCATAAGATGAATGCTAGAATTTGAATGTAAAAATTGATGAAAGCAACGAATACGGCTATTTCATTTGAAATTCATGTAATTTAATGATTCATAACATAAAATTAAAGACATTTGCATTATGCAATAAAAGATTTGACAGAATATACCCAATTTTCTAACATTAAAATTTTCAAATATTTTCTCTAGTGAAACGTTGTTTCAACTGATCCGCTTAATGCTAGATAAATACCCATCGCTAGCTACTTCTGAACGTACACATATGGTGAAGGTGAACACAAATATAAAAAAACGTGGTACCTATGCAGAATTTTTCAAATGACGTCATAGTGAACCAAGTACATATTCTACTTTTTAGCAAATTGTTGTGGTCGGTGCATAGTGACGTTTTAGGCATAAGAAAATGGTTGCTCGAAATTCCCCCGTTGACATTACTATTTAGCTGTTTATCCTGAGACTGAGTGAAAAGGTAGTATTGCAAAGTGCGAAAAAGATAGAAAAAAGCACGAGGCCTCGCTCTGAAAGCAGTGCGCAGTTCTTGTAAAGGGCAGTTGTGCGGTTCTTTTCTATTCAGATCAGAGTTTCTCAGTTTCTTTTTCCTGTTTCGCTGGTGGTTCCGTGGTTATTGCCTTAGTTTAGAAAATTTAAATCCAATTAAATCACCTGCCATCGTTAGTGAAAAAATAGTATAACACATCCTAAGCGAATATGGATAATTCGGGAAAAAATCGTTATGAATTATTATTTATGGACGACGATGTTAGTGATCCATTAGATAATATTGCTAAGAAAAAGGTTAAGCAGCCAGCTGCTGTCACATCGGTGGCACAGCAAACGAAGAGTAGTCTCACTGGTAAACAAAATGCAGAAAACCCCAAGAAAAGTGCTGCACATTTATCATCGGAAAAGGAAAATAAGTCATTGGCAATGAATAAGAACTTGGACAATAAAAAATCGACTGGCAGCAACGCCACATCTGGTGGAAGCGGCGGTACCAATGCGCCGGTTGGTAAGACAGTTGGAAGTAAATCTGGTCAACAGCAGCAGCTCAGCAACAGTCATCCAAATGCCAACCGTAACAATAGAGATAATAACAATGGTAAGTCTAGTGGCGATATAATAAATTCAGTGATTTTCGTTCTATACCTACGAATATTAATTAAGGAAGAAAGACTCGCATCGCCCTCTACTATCGACCCCCCCCCCCCCCCCCCCCACTGCCTTGTCTCTGTTTATGCTCTACCCTTTTCTACATTACTCGAAGTGACATCGCAGTCCCTACTCGAATAATTGCTTACCCTATATCCATTCACCTACCACCACCTTTTCAAGATTCGTAAACTGAATCTTGGTTATCAATATAAGTTATGTGTGATATTGGAGTCGTTTTCAAGCAAATTACTACATATTCAGTATAATGGTCTAATGGAGACAGAGTACCAAAGTGCAGTTCAAACTCTTTGGAATCCGTATGCTGTAAATAATACCCAGACCGGTCCTCGCGCGCTTTCGTCTTGCTAATACATTCTGCAACAAATAATCCAATCGTTAATGGGCGGTAGCAGAATAAAATGTGCTATTCGCTAAAAAAAATATAATTCTACTCAAATCCCAATGTGCGTAGGTATCATTGCCCATATCACACATAATGCATGATATATATAATATATTTCATGTATCGGTATCATGGGTATAATATAAGGAGAGAAAAAAAAAATTGTCACTCAATACCTACATTAGTATGATGATATGATAACATGTGCGATGTCGATGTTATGTGCACAAAAACGTGCTGAGCGAGACCGAACGAGTGGTGCGGGTAAACTGCTCACACAAGTAGATGGAAGAAATAAATGGTTTTCAGAAAAACACTTTGAAAATACATCTTTTCTTTTCTTTTGGCTCTCTGTCTGATTGAAAAATGTTTGTAGCAAAACAATTCATTATTTTGTTAAAGGATGTTTATCAATTTAAATTTTGAAGCAATTGTTCCTTTATTGTTTTATTGACAAACAAATTTGATTACACAGCGCAATTATGTACATATGTTGAACAAGTAAATATGTGCGTTTGTTTTCCTACAAAAATTTCTGTATCTGTTACATTGGCGTAGCTGTGCAAAAGCTAAAATTGATTTTCAGACAAAAATATAACGAGTTGGTGGGGTAGTAGGTTGGTCAATCACTGAATGTAGCCATGATTTTGATGATGGACCAGATTGTGGAGTAGTAATAATTAACGCAGTAGATTGGAACGTAAATTTATTTATATTGCAGCTGTATTTGTTTTTTTTTCTTCTCGAGATACGTATTAATCATTTACGATAAAGGAACTCAGGGGGAAAAGATTTCTCGCAATTATGTCCATCCTTTGTGTAGGTATACAGCGAGTTTGTGGCTAGCTATATTGCTAAACAGATTAATTTCAACGTTTATATCGGGTTACATATTTTTAATTTTAAATAAAAACAAAACGTCAGATATAAACATGTTTTTTTTTTTTTTATAAGGATTTTAGATCTGACCATGACACTTGTTTTTTTTTTCTGGAACAATTAAAACACCGAATAAAACGAATAATGTTGGTTTTAATGTTCGTTCATGTAGGCACTCCAATGATTTAAAATAATGAAAAAAAGCAAATACCGCATGGTCAGTGGCCGATCGACATTCGTCGAGATAACGTAGTCATTGAACTTTTCTCTTAATAAGTTGATTGTGTCATGAAGGTTATTGCCACAATAGATTCATTATTATTTATTGTAATACATTTCAACAATTTCTAGATGCTGTGCACCTGTGCGTCTGCATGGCGATCTGCCAATCAATACTGGAAATCAATGTGACTTTTTAATAAATAAAAATAGGAATCACAATAACATTAGAAAAATGTAGGTACATATTCATATGTTTGTAGTATACTATGTAATTTGATCACCCTTATGTGATTTTCTTTAGGTTTCGTCAAATAGAACGCGTTATTAACGCCGCGGTTAGATTATTTTACGCCGCGTTAGACGACGTTAAACAGATAGCTATAATCAAATTCTCTCAATATGTCAAGCAGCTCTGATGACGAATTATTGATTTAATTTGCCGTGCCACGAAATTTTCGAAAAATCAATCAACTCCCAATAGATGTTAAGAACTTGTCAAACTTAAATACTTTTAAATCAAGATTAACGGCCCTAGCGAGGTATCCGTCGGAACGGAGAATTTTCCGCAACGCATATTCCGTCGGAGACTCAAATTACATTCGAGGTATCCGCCTTCGGAAAGAATAATTAAAATGCGGCGACGCATTGATTTGACATGATGTTGTTTCGTGGTACATCGGGGTTTTTCTATTTAGTGCTTGTTTTTTCGTTTGTTTTTGCTCTATTCAACCTAACCTAACCTAAAGGTAAAGCTTCCCGCTGTCACTCCTCCAAATCTCAAAGGAACTCCACTCGAGTTCATTAGCAGCGCTAAATATTTGGGGCTGAGGCTGGACAGGAAGCTCTTATGGAGAGAAAATATTGCCGAACGCGCTAGGAAATCCCTAGTGGCTCTATACTCCTGCAAAAGGGCTGTAGGCTCTCGATGGGGCCTTCAACCCAATATAATGCATTGGCTTTATACTGCGGTCATAAGACCGATAATTCTATACGGCATCGTTGTGTGGTGGCCGGCCTTGAACAAAAGGCCTTAGAGAAGATTCAGCGCTTGGCATGTATGTGCATCACGGGAGCACTGAGGACATCTCCAACCGCCGCTCTGCAAACCATGCTTAACCTACTTCCACTAGACGTCAGTAAAGAATATGCCACCAACGTGGCGATCAGATTAAGGGAAGGGAAATACTGGAGAGGGCAACCAATTGGACACGCCAGCATCCTTCTACAGACGATCCCCCTGCCCACAAATACCGACTATCTGCCTACGAAAATCAATTTCGAAAGAGGCTTCACCCACGAAATACCGGACAGAAACCAGTGGGATTCCCAAAATGTCCTACACAAATCACTGTCAATATTCACAGACGGTTCTAAGACATCAGAGTTAGTGGGCGCCGGAGTCTTTTTAGAGGAATTGAACCTGTGCCTCTCCTTCAGTCTTCCGATACACTGCAGTGTTTTTCAGGCCGAAATTACAGCTATTCGTCAAGCTACAGCGTGGCTGTCGATTAATTCGGTATCGCAAAGGGATATCGTTATATACATTGATAGCCAGGCTGCAATCAAATCCCTAATATCCAGCGAAATAAGATCCAAGGCGGTGGAAGATTGCCGCATATCTCTAAACGAGATAGCTGGACAGTACAACCTCACCCCCTGCTGGGTTCCAGGTCACTGTGACATCCCAGGGAACTGTGCAGCAGACGAACTAGCAAGGCGAGGCTTCTCTGGCGTGGAGAGCATAAGCCTGCGCAACGTGTATGCACCACTTTCCCACGCTAAACAAATAATTCATGCGGACGCAGCTAGCAGAGCAGTGTTTAGTTGGAAACATTTAGGATACTGCGATACTGCCAAGCTCACCTGGCCAGCTCTGGAAGCAAAGCGATCCAAGGAGTTTCTTCGACTTAAAAGAAGTTGTTAATGTGATCTCCGGACACTGCATATTAGGCAGATATGCCCAAAGGCTCGGCCTGCCTTACAATGACTTCTGCAGAAGCTGTAGAGGCGAAGAGGAGGACGAGTCCGTCACTCACTTTCTTTGCAGTTGCCCTGCCCTGGCCAATCTAAGAAAGGCCCACTTAGGAAACTATTTGCTCAATGATCTCAGTGATCTAGGTAACACCAGGGCCGCTGACATTCTTAGCTTCATAACCGGCAGCAAATGGTTTACATGAGTAGCCAGTAAAGAAACAGCTCCCCAAATCCCAGTGGTATGCACAATGGGCCGAATAACGGCCTACGTGTTTCTCTCATCGAGAGCCACTTTAAACTAAACTAAACTAACCTAACCTGGGCCGACGTAGTAGCATCATTAATGTTAGAGAAAATCCAGTCTCATCTAAAGGCAAATCAGGGGGGTTATTCCGAAATGCGCGGCGGATCGTATTGCAAGCGATACTCCGATTTCGACCGTCTTCGCGTTTGCTTATTCTCAAATGCGAACTGTGCTTTCCAGTTTTTTCCAATTAGACTTCCAATTTTCCATTTATTTTCCCAAAAGTTTGACAGCTTTTTCCGGCACAAGAATTTAGTTTACTACAATAAATCCGCCAGCAATCCGTCACCTAAATAGATATCGCTTTTGAATGGATCGAATTGCTTTTGGAAATACAAAAATACCAATCCACCATTAAAACCGATCCGCCGCGCATTTTGGAATATGTCCCAGAGACAGCACTAGGATAGGAATAAATAGCAAAACTATACGACCTAATACAATGACAGAGATATGGGAAAATTAATAATATTGAGGTAATGGTAATGATTTGTACATAATTGTCATAAATATTTGTGGCAGAATTTGAGCAGAATTTGTATGTCTATGCCATACACAAATGAAATTAAACTTATGTACATATATACACAAATCGTCTGATCTTAGCTTTATATTCACTTCGCATTCGACATTCCTTTTTGTTTGTAGCAACAATATCCAATAAATTGTTGCTTGATTTGCCCTGGGAACATAAATTTAAGCAACAAATACAACCAATTACTTCGGTAAAAGTTTTTTTTTCCTTTATTGCTTTCATTTATCAACACTTCACTGCAAATCCTAAACAAATTCCGCAACCAATTCATGTCGGAGTATATCCGAAGAAAATTCATATGAAGCTATCAAAAATATCATTAAAAACGCACTTGATCGCACTGAAACGCAGAACGCCAGTGTGCGCTACCTTTTTGTCAGAACAAAGTTCCGAAAAACTGTTCGGAAGAATATCTCGAAGCAAAAATCCTCCAATTCATATAAGATCGGAGAATTTACCGTTCCGACGAATACCTCGCTAGGGCCGCCGAATAGCATTGTACTAAAAACAAATCGCAAGTTAATCTCTCAATGCACTCTAAAAAAAACAGAAAAGTAAAATATTTTTTTTCGTTACATTGTATTGCGTTTGTGGCTGTTAAAATAAAGAAAACGTTTTCTTGCCTTATGAAAGGAAAACCCTTTGCCTGATCAGGGGTCAGATCACGTAATATAAAAACGATTGAACGACATCGTTTTCACGCATGCTGTCTCTATCATATCTGTGGCAATAAACAGAGACTGCTATTGTCGAAACGATGTCGTTCGATCGTTTTCATTTTACGTGATCTGCCCCTAGGTGTGTTTTCATCCTAACATAATTTGTTAGTTTGTTTATAAAAATAATTTTCGGCGTCGGCTGTTTTGGTCATAAGAGTATGAATGAAATTACAGTGATGATCCCCGAATAAGTGACCCTCGCTGAATTGCGTTCCTCGTTTAACTCAGCCGAAAACTGAGCAATTAAAGCATTCCATAACAAACGTGCCTAACTTTTCCCGTTAAGTGCGTACCGCTTAAATTCGTCATCCGGTTAACTGTGCTGCTGTTAAAGCTTCTCGTAAAACTTCATACAAAATGTCCCGAATAAATGAGCACAAAAAAAAAGCATGGAAAACTTTTTGTATACTTACACCTTTTATAAAATCAAAGACTCTTGTCAAATCAATTGTCATATTGACATGCCATGGAGAAGACACCGCTGCTGATGTAGGAGGTGCCGAAGATTTTCACACAGATGTTCTCTCCAATTTAATAAATAAGCACCCAAGGACATTTTCAATTTTACAAAGCTCTACCGACATCATCTCTTAATCGAAAAGGACATCAAATAAGTTATTTACAACTACTACTATATGAAGAATCAGCAATGCACACAAATTCGATCTGGTTAGACAAGATCTAGGGCAACCTAGAATGCATAAGAAATAATTTGTAAACAAAAGCGATAAGTTATTCCCGCAAGATATCAGATGGCTGCTCTCGATGGACAAAAATTCGCCTTGATGGTTGACAAACATACATTTACAGTGAGGACGAAGAACTTTTCGAGACAAAAGATAAGAAAAAGTCATCGGAGCTAAATACTTTAATATGCTACATTCTCCTCCAAATACGTTCACAAAGACAGGGCTAATATCATCAAGAAAAACAAAGACATAATAATAAGGAGAGTGTCATCGTTTTATTATAAACAAAAATGAGTATGAAGAGAAGATGACTGAATTTTTATTAGCATTGCAAAACAAGCACAACAACAATCTTGTTATACGGCTGCACCGTAATAATAATAATAATAATATAATATCGGATAGACCGAAATTTTTTATTTATATTTTTTGGTTGCGCCTGGAGGTGAGTAATCTTCAAAAGATACCAGTGGTCCGCACCATTGGTTATGTCCGACTTATATATTATCTGACCTGGTTATGCCATTGGTGTCAGACAATATATGCCTAAGGACTAAACCTCACCCCTCAGAGAGGGTAGTAGTAGTAGAAATTTGTTCCTCTCATGTTTTCGTTATGTGATGACTACGACTAAGTTACCTTAACAAGTAGTTTATGCTTCTGTAGTATTTATTAATCGCGTTAGGTAGGTAGAATTCCAGCGAACGCACCTACTAATATGTACCGTCATTATATGCGGTTTTTCCTTACAGCGCTAGGTCGAACGGTCTTGTTCTTTGTAGTCGGCGCTCGAGGTTTGTCACGTCCAGATATTTTGATATTTTATTATTACAATGAACATGAATACGAGTGTAAAGTTTGCGAGCAATGTTTGCTACTTCGTCACTCACGGTAGCAATTTCTATCCTGGGCGATAGAAATATAGCGGAGTCTATTGCTCCGCTCATACATCGCAGAAATGTTTCTTGCCTTTCCTTATTTTATCGATATTTTCACCACCGATGCTCTGATGAAATAGCTAACTAATGCACTGATGCACATCAGGGCTGCATTCCAGATTCGACTATTTTAACTAAATTAACAACGATTGTTTATTTAGTTACTTTTTGGAATCTGGGACAGCTTTTGTTACTTGACATGTTGTAATATGAACGAAATGAACCACACTTTTGCCTCTGGTTAATTTAGTTAACTTCCCCTCCTTCGAACTGTCACAGCTTGTCTACGCTGTAGTTAAAATAGTCAAACCTGGAATGCAGCCCAGTTCACCCTTAAGCCTACCTTCGGACTTACTGATGTAAAATATAGAGATTCTTTTGTAAGTCGAACAACACGCATGTGGAATGCATTGCCTCACGCGGTTTTCCCCTCTCATTACAACCCACAATTGTTTAAAACCAATGTGCACCAGTACCTTTTCTCTGTCCTTCCTATTAACCCTTCCACTCGTGCTGTGCATTAGCATTAAAGGGAACAAAGACCCCTTGAGTACTAGTGAATTATAAAAAAATACCATGAAGCATTCACTATTGCTCTTAGCGTTTTGTTTTGAAATGTTTGCAGTAGAGTCATAGGTAGGTAGGTAGTATAGTCATATTGCTTGGTTTGGTACAACCACAAAGTTCTATATACCGTATTTCCAAGACGGTTTTAGCACTCGCTTATACAGAAGCATTTTGTTGTATATGCTTAGTTTCGAATATCTTCCGAGTAGCCAATACATTTCTCTCAGTCTGATTTTGAGTTCGTACCTTTTTGTATGTCAAATTGACATGCGTTGACTTGGTCTCGTAAAGGACGGTTCGCCCGGTCTTTGTCCAATTGTATACTTTGTTTAGAGCTCGTTGGAGTTTTCGCGTTGATGATTCGACTGACTCATTCATTGCGAGAATAGCTGTATAATATGCAAACGTTGCTACGATAGTCCCTTAATCCTGTGGTACATCTCTTGTACAGTGCAGGAATAAAATCGGACCGAGAACGCTTCCTTGCGGAACACCGGCGTAGATTTTGAATTCTGAAAATTCAGTCTCGTGTTTGTTTTCAAGGTAGTATTCTATTAGTGTGTACAATTTGTCAGGTAGGTAGAGAAAAGCGCTAGAACAAATCTTTTTCCCTTCCAGAGATCGATTCTGGAATGTTTGATCCGAAAACCGAATTGATGATCCGGGATCAAGCGTTTTTCTTCAATTACTGGTTGTATTCGTTTTAACAGAAGTTTTTAGATATTATCGGCAGAAGGAAAATGGGTCTATAGGTATATGATTTCTTATCGTTTGCACATTTCCCCGGTTTCGGGACCATAATAACTTCAGCGACTTTCCATTGCTGTGGAACAGATAAAAGACTTAATGAGGCACTTACAATGTAGAGCAACTTAACTAATGCCTTTTTCGGTGGCTCCTTCAAAATTTCGCCAGTGATTAGATCATATCCTGGCGCTTTGTTATTTTTCAGATTTCTTATTATCATTCTAAGCTCGGATAGAGATACAGCTCCTATTTTATAGTTGTCGATCAATGGTTATCCATCAAATGGCTTGAAGATTTCTTCTAGATGCTCGGCAAATAAATTCGCTTTCTCTTTGTCTCCTTTTGTCCATTCGCCGTTAGCTTTTCTTAATGCTGGCGAGTGCATTACGGGTTTCCTTATGGACTTCAAGATTTTCCATAGTAAGTAGTTCGAGCTCTTATCAGCAGTCAAACTCTCGACGTAAGTAGAAATCTCGCGATTTCTTAAATTCTGCAGCATTTTTTTTTTAATTTAATGCAAAGGTGGTTCAGATAAGTTTTATCGGGGGCGCACAAATATTGTTGCCATCTCTCTTATGAGATCTTCGATTTCAGGCTGATATTTGACTTTATTTTTCCGTGTTGCTATCTTGCAACAAGGAGTATTTTTCCACGCTGCGCCTTGAATGGCCTCTACGAAATTATCAATTTCGTTTTCTATTTCAAGCGGTGTCTTTAGCGGTACATATAGTACAACATTTTCCTTGCAGTCTTTTCTGAAAAAATCGCAGTTGGTTTTGTTACTAGTGACTGCTGAGTGGTCTGAGCATAGATCATAGCATTCTTCAACTTTAGTCAGATTTTTGCTATAAAAAAGTCGACGAGGTCAGGGATTTTATTTTTGTCAGTTAGCCAATATGTTGGCTTTCCCGTAGAAAGAAAGTCCATCCAACGCTTCATGCTGGCTTTGTACAGTAGTCTGCCTTTCGTTGAATTGCCAATTAAATGGGAAATGGGAAACACACTATCGCCCAATTTTGCGTATCATTTCAAATCACTGGCGTTTAATATCGCATTTAAATATCGCATTTAAATATCGCATATTTCGAGGAGTAATCTCGTTCAATTCACAGGAACGTCTACAATGGATGTGACTAATGAACGGAATTGCTCGCATTCCATCACAAGAAATTTACGGACTTTTATTATCCGCTGTCTGCGCAGCATCCTAGGTTTGTCGGCTGCAAATTTTATCCATCGGTGGCGTAAAACTACTTAGAAGCTTTTGGATTTCGGGACAAGGTTTCTTAAATGGCTCTTAGTTGTCACACACTGACAACATCGCGAAGTAGTCCTTCGAATTTTTACATAAACAACCACGATCTAGGAACTTCTGATCAATGACAAAGAAAGAAGTGTTGTCATCGAATAGAATTTATTTACCCATATCCTACGTGGCGTTTATATTAAACGGCAGTTGGCGTTTTTTGAGTCGAGTCGTTTGGCGTTTTATATGTCGTTTTTGAAAATAAAACAACTTAAACGACATAAAACGCCTAAAAACACGCCACATGTAATACCGATTTCAAAAAACGACATTTGTCGCTTAATATAAACGACGCCACGTAGAATAAGGGTGATTATTCTTCTACATTTGAAAGAAAGTGAGTTCTAAAAAGTGTACGTCCTTGCGAGACTCCTATATTCGCAGAGGTGCTATGGTAAACAGTTAATGCATTTTCCTATATGATTATATCATGCCACTCATTAGTTTAAATTGTTCCATAAAATAAATACGAATATATGTAGTTCGAATTCAACTTCAAACATGCGACTAAATAAAAAACGTTTTTCTTTACATCCTTTCAGTATCAGCAACTGGACGTAACAACAATTTCAAACAACTAAATGGCGAAACTCGAGAACAACGCAATAATCGTCGTAATCGTGAAAATGGTGTACCTGGATCAGTTGCTGGCATTGGGGAATACAATAATAATGATTCGCAACAACGCATACGTCAGAATAATCAACGTTTTGGAGGAACACAACGCAATCGCACTGGCGCTGAGGGTGTACGCGGTGGAAAACGTGAATTCGATCGTCAGTCAGGATCAGACAAGACTGGTGTTAAGTCTGTTGATAAACGTGATGGCGCTGGTGCACACAATTGGGGTTCTGTAAAGCAAGACATCGAAGATATTAATAAATCCACTGATGAAGGTAAGTCGCTTTTTTAAAATGAACAAAATTTATTTTTCTCAAAAACTACATGTACAAAGTAGTACACGAATATTGCGGTATACGGGAATAAATTTATCATTGAGTGTGTAGATGTAGACCACTGAGCTAGGAATCGTCTCAGGTTCGAATCACAAATTTCATAATAAACGTCTGACAAATATTCGAGAGTAACTATTGTCTTAGAAAGAAATTCAGCCGTTCGGACTCGGCATAAAATTATAGGTGCCTTCTATTCGCTCCAAAAAATAAAACACACACAAACGAATGCGTATGGACCAGCTATTTAATATAAAAATTAAAATGCATTTTTCTCAAAACTTTTACCTAATACAATATTTCATGGGGGCTTAATAAATGTTTAATTGGTTTGGACGCACATTAATATACATATTTTTGTTTTCTTTTTTTAAAATTCAGTGCACCTAATTTCTATTACTAATCGTATGGGGAAAAATAGTTTAAATATGTATTGGCCTCACCAACTTAGCGCCTTACTCAAAATAGTTTCTACAGTCCCAGTTTAATTTTATGAACTTCCATTAAAATTATATATTGCGACCGTCAAAATCAGCCCTATCATGAATTCCGTCGTAATCGAAAATACGCTAAGTCCCGAAAAATATATTATGGAATCCATTCGTAGTGGAAGGTTAGGTTAGAGTGGCAGGCCGCAATAAGTGCAGCCTCACTTAGGCCATAGGAGGTCCATTGTGATACCACAAGATCTAATGATCTCACAATTACCGGTTGAATCAGCAGGAGCTGAGAATGAAGCGTTGGCGGCAACTTATGCTTGCACCAGCGAGTTCGACAAGATTGTCGAAGAAGTGTATTCTCCAAGATTTAGTTTTCTACGAGCTGAAAGGGCTGGGCACGTGCATAGGAGGTGAAGAATTGTCTCTTTCTCCTCCTCGTCCATGCCCAGCCTGCGACCATGTCTCAATAATGCAGTGTCCCGTGATGACACCTACTAATGCGCTTATATTGGATCTTTTTAGTGTTACAAGGTTGTTGGAGCGCTTGATATCCAGCGTAGACCAGATTTGTTTCCGTGATGGAGTACGTGGTGCAGTGTGACCACCTTCAATTAGTGGCGCTTATCGCGTTTTGTTTAATTAAAAGTTTACACGTAGCGAGAGCCATATAGAGATTCTCCTTTTCCGGTGGAATCGGCCAAGTTATGCCATGCCTAGCGAGTTCGTCGGCCTTGCAGTTGTCTAGAATGTCCCTGTTGCACCCATATAAGGTGAATTTTGAATAGTCTCGCCATCTCGTTAAGAGATAAGCGGCATAAAACTAATACATACACAACTTTCAAAATATTTCAATTGTGAAAATAATACTACACAATGAAAAGGGATTCATATATGTATATAATTTTTCTGCCGGCAGAAATCATCCCGTGTGCGCACGAAGTATGGTATTAAAACATTTTTCTGCCGGCAGAATTAATCTCGTGTGCGGAGGCCCAATGTTCAAAACGATTACAAGCGGATACTTAGCTGAGGATGAGATCTGATGCCTTTCACGAACGAGATCCAAGTGACCGAGATCAAGCTGATCATGCATACAAACTCGCCCACTCCCAAGCTTTACACAAGCAATGCAAATTATTGTTGGACAACTGAGCGAGCTTGCATGTTTTACAGTGCCATATAAACAGAAGAGCATTTACAAAAGAACTTACATAATTAAGTTACATATATGAAATGAACATAACGAATTAATGGTAGAATTGTATAATGAGCTTAAGTATGAACATTGAACATTAGGAAAACAAAATTAACATACGATAAATGGTAAATGAATATAAAATGATAGAATTGTGGTGTAAATAGTACATTTTGTGATGCATGCGATAAATGTTTAAGGTAAGGATTGGTGAATGTAGTTTAATCTCAAACAGCAGCCTTGTGATTCTCCACGTCAATCGTCTTCCCCAGTAGAGCCGCAGCGAGTGGAAGGTCGTACGCCATGTATGCTGAAGTCAACCAGAGTTTTCTCAGTCCGACTTCAAGACAGGCCGTCACGATATCACGATCGCTGTATAATCACCCTTATTCTACGTGGCGTTTATATTAAACGACAGCTGGCGTTTTTTGAGTCGAGTCGCTTTAATGTCGTTTTAGTATCGGTATTCTATTCCTTGAACGCCTCCTCTCTCATTTATTTTACATTCCACATGAGTTCCACACCAACAATTGAGGGATTTTTTTTTTTGGTAAATTGTTTAACACACGGAATTTAAAATCCAAACGAAAAAACTGTTGAACAGTTCTTATGGTCGCGATATTAAAACAGTTTAAATCAAAAAGAAAAACTGGTTCCGATATTGCGTTTTCTTGCGGTGTGGGGAATGATTTTATTATGGGTTTTGCCCAACCAACCCTTAGTAAAATCCTAACAGAAATGTCTACCATTATCGAGGAATATGCCCAAAATGGATAAACATGCATTACACGGCAGAAAAATGGAATTGTGCAAGAATGATGTTTTATATCAAAAGGCTGGAATTTCATTTGATCGGGGTTTGTTATTTTCACCATTAATAATGAGAATAATGAAATCACTGCATAAATATAAACAATTACCAAAACTCACATGTTTTTTTCTTAAATTTGCATCCTAGTCGTATAAGAATTTGTAATCGACAATAATCGGCGTTTTATGAGTCGTTTTGTGCAACTAAAACGACAGTCAGAATGCGAAAAACTGCGTAGAACTTGTGTTCCACACTTAAACGCCACATGTCGTTAAACGACATAAAACGCCTAGAAACACGCCACTCGTAATACCGATTTCAAAAAACGCCATCTGTCGTTTAATATAAACGCCAAGTAGAATAAGGGTGATTATATTAGGGAGACGAAAAATATTTCGTGTGATTTTCGCGAGCATGCAGGCTCTTGGAGACGTTGGGAAAAACGATGTTTGCACAGCAATAGGTTGTGGTTTGCAAAAAAAAAATAAGTATGTATTTACCATGTTTTTTTTGGTTCTTAATGCACATATCAAAGTTTTATTGAACACGAAGACACACCCTGGTCAAACTCGTGTAATAAACATTTAAATGCCGGTTTATTGAGTCGAAGATTTCGTTGAAACCTGTGAGTTTATTATTATTTTTAAAACATTAAATGAATTGAATTCACTATACTAGTACGTTGAAGTTAAAGGGGTCACAAGAGACAAGAGTCGCGATGTATTTTTCTCTGAATTTTTAGATTTCGCTTTCGCCTGGACCCTGGACGTCTCTGTTCGACCAGCAATTATTGAGAAGGCAATTGAATCCATTTTCAAATAAGGCCCTAGTTATAGCTATCATTCAAATGCATCATTGAAAATTTTGTTTTCCGATTTTAAGACGATTAATCAAACAATATTGGCTTTAGTTGGTATCAACATAAAGGTAAACAATTGTGGAATTTTTTTACGAAAGAAATTACTTAATTCTGACTAAAACCCTTCTTTAAATTCAATTTTATTATTTCACTGATCGAAATCGATTTCAATGAACAGCTGATTCTCGTTTCTCCAATTTGGAACCCAATCGTTTCACTGATGTGTTCGATTCTCTTCCTATTCTCAGCTGTCAGTTTTGCTTTCAATGATCAACTCTAACCTCAAAGCCTAGACTCGTTTGTTGAAAAGTCACTGACAGGTTCTTTCACTGACAGGAATTATTCAATGATTGCTATAACCGACTTGTCAAAAAAATGAAACCACCATTCCACTGATTTGTTCCAATGATGCATTTCAATGATATCTATAACTAGGGCCTAAGGGAAGAATTATTTAATTATTTGACCGATGTTTGACACAAAACAGCTGATTTCGAAAATGAGAATGAGAGCGGTTAATGAGGCAATGCTGCTCAGGTCTCAGGATCCCATTCGGATTTTATGAAGTAAATTTTTCGTAGTTGGTATCGTAGCTTTCATTCGCAGATTTCTTAGGAGTGGATTCTGTGATAGGGCTGAATATTTAAGGTTAAGGTCAAAAATGATTATAGACGAGGCCCTTACTTACAGATTACAGTTACATATTTATTAATTATTTTATTAGTTTAGTGCAGATGATTGAATTTGGTCAAAGAAACACGTCATGATTGATTTAGAAATCTACTATTCATTTTATTCACTTCTTTATAAATTCTTAAAAATCATTACATATTTATTTTCCAATTTCCAAAAGCTGGACTTACTGATAAAGAAGAATCAGGAAATGATCAAACGGCAGAACAGAATCTTACTATCGAGGAAGAAACCAAAGAATTAACTCTTGATGAATGGAAGGCACAGAGACAGCAAAGGGCTAAGCCTCAATTCAATATCCGTAAAGCTGGCGAGGGTGAAGATGTAACACAATGGAAAAAGATGATTGCCTTGAATAACAAGAAGAAGGTGGGTGGAAATGTTGTAAGTTTAAAATCGTTCCTTTAATTAATATTAATTAACTAAAATAGAATAATGATACAAAATAAATAATCATCATAACTAAATCCGTTTTTACTGAGTGGCAAGCGAGAAGTAACAACGATTTGACCCTGTTGTCGAATTTCAGTCAATGAATTATGATTGAGAGAACACAAAAACTCATAGTCACTTTTAGTAGGAATGATAGCTTATTTCGAACTACACCACTAATCATCAGACTTTGTTTTTTTATTAATTCAATTATTTTTATTCAATATTCTCAAGCTCACATTATCGTATGTAAGGATGCAATATTGTTTTAACTTAGATTATGTATAGATGGAAGAGGATAATAGTAAGAGACATTTATTGGCCCTATTGTGTAAGACAATAGTTGACTTCAATTTAACTAAACTTTCACACAAACCAAACTAACTAACAACTTATATACAACTACCGTCATCTTTGTTGTGTTTTGACAGACAACTTTTCTATCCAGGTTGTGTATGACAATGCGGACAATACCGAATTTTGAATTACATAACACCAAGAGACTAGCATGTGGCGTTAACTTTTTTTCGGCAAAAACCAACCAGCTCCTTTTAAGTAATTGTTTTGTTGTATAGTTTAAATTCTGACCTGCTTTCCCCTATCAGAAAATGAACCTTGCATTTCAATTGACTGCCATTTTCGACAACTCAGCGATAAGTATGAGTCCGCCAAATGGACCAGCACTCTTTATCAAACCAAGGGTTTCAAGGAAAGTGGTCGGGTCGGGTGTCCGAGTCTACATCTAGAGGACGTCGTATTGCGTCAATCAATTTACATTGATCAATTAGCCTGACGGTTTTCTGATCTGATGAAAGCCATGTTTCTATATGGATATGGAGGCGAGGAAACAGTTTACTATATCAACGTTGCGTCTCACATCAAAACCTCTCTGATTGCCGATTTTACTACCAAAGATACTCTCCTTATCTATTCTGGCGTTAAAATTGTCCCCATACTTGGAACATTGCCCATTATATTTGTTCAAGGAGCTCGTAGAAACAATCTTTGGGAGTATCAAATTTTTCCTATATTGAGGCGTGGGAGTATACCACTAAAGAGTAGATAGCTCAAGATTTCTTGCCGCGTGAGTAACATCCGCAACGAAAATGTTTAATCTAAAAAACAATCAAACGAAAATGCAGAGTTCTGTAAAAAGTAATAAATTCATGATCAATGAACATTTTCGAGGGGCGAATGACGACTGTGACAAGTCTATAATTTCAAGTTGAGTTTTATTCGTACACTGATATAAATCCGGGAAAATAAAATCATTATTGTTCTAACAAAGGTTTTGTCCCTACTCTCTATGGCAGTACAATAAATGTCACAGCACCTCCTGCTCATCCCATCATTCTTTCTATAGGGCAGTTAAAAGTAGCAGTCAAGTACGCAAATTGTTCGCTTGCATGCGGCCTGTTCAGTGTTCGAAGAGTAAACGTGCAGATCTTCTACTGGGTCGTCAACAGTAAATCCATCAAGAGCCTCGGACTATTGGTTGTTCCGTAACCACTGTTTTTATGTAAAGGGTGTTTTTTTTAGAAGTATAGAACTTTGAAATGGAATAAAATAACGACGGTTTTTTTAAATTGACATGAAATTTAATTTATTCGAAAGATAATCTTCTGGCATTATAATTTAAATATGACTTCAGGCATATAACTGCCACGGCTGGCTCGGACGTAGTCTAATCTGGAGGTCCAATTTTCGATGACTTTTTCCAACATTTGTGGCCGTATATCGGCAATAGCGCGGCGAATGTTGTCCTCCAAGTGGTCAATCGTTTCGGGCTTATCGGCGTAGACTAGCGACTTCACATATTCCCACAGAAAATAGTTAAGCGACTTTAAATCGCACGATCTTGGAGGCCAATTCACTGGTCCGCAACGTGGAACTATGCGGTTACCAAACGTTTGCTTCAATAAATCAAGTGTGGCATGTTGCACCCTCTTGGTGAAACCACAGCTCCTGCACATCATGGTTCTTCAAATGATGAACGAAAAAGTCAGTAATCATGGCTCTATAGCGGTCACCATTGGTTGTAACGTTCTGCCCAGCATCGTTTTTAAAGAAGTACGGACCAATTATTCCACCAACTCATAAAGCACACCAAACAGTCAGTTGTTGTGGATGTAACGGTGTCTCAACATACACTTGAGGATTGTCATATATGGCAGTTTTGTTTATTGACGTATCCATTCAACCAAAAGTGAGCTTCATCGCTAAACAAAATTCACTTATGAAAATTGGGATCAACGATAATCTTGTTTTGGGCCTATTCACCGAATCTACGCCTTGCTAGGTGATCCTGTGGCTTCAATTCTTGCACGAGTTGGATTTTGTGAGATCTTTCCGCAAAATCTTTCATAAAGTGGATGGAAACATATCCAATTCCTGTGCACGATATCGGATAGACTGATGCGGGTCTTCCTCTACGCTAAGCTCGCTCCACAGCAGCAATGACTTCTTTTGTACGCACTGTACGACCGACATCTCTGTGGATGCGTATTATCATTTAGACGATTATGTTGACCGTAAAATGGATGTAGTGCGCGATGCGTATTTCGAACAGAACTATGATTTTCAAAATAAATTTACACAAGCGTTTTTCAGGCGTCAGTCTATTCATGTTGAAATGCCAAAACAAACTAAAAATAAATCACTTGAGAGCTGACAAAATGGCCGCAAGTTAAAATAGTGTTGCCAACTTAAAGTTGTAAAAAAAAAACACCCTTTACATATCGTGTAAAATCGGAAGCTGATTAAAGTTGTGTCGAACTATTTATTTTGTTGAATAATGCACGTACATTATTTTTGGTTAAATTTAAAGATTTTGTTGTATTTTTTAATCGTTTCATCAGGAAGGGGACAGTGAAGAAGAATTGGAATATGACCCATCAATGTATCCTCAGCGTGTTGGACGTTTGCAGCGTGTTTTAGACATTCAATTCCATTTTAATGACGGTCGCCGTGGAGGTGGTGGCATGGGACGTGGCCGCGGACGTGGCTCACGGCCAACAGGCGGCGTTGAGCGTCCCGGCGGTGGTGTCAGCGGTCCTAATGCTGTTGCTCCTGGTGGAGGTCGTCCAGAAGGTCCACGTGTAAACGTAGGACGGCCACGAAATGAAAATCCAAGACGGGTAATTACCAAAATATATAATTTTGTTTATGATAAATGACACTAATATTCTTTCAGGAGACTGGAGGGGAGAGACAGCAACGTGGGGGTCAGCATGCACCAAAGGTTGATGACGAACGTCAATTTCCAACTCTGAGCTAAAAAAATCGTAACAAAATACAAAAAAAAAAAAACAAAAAACAAAACAACATCAAAATGAATAAAACATAAAATCCAACCATAACAAGATCAACACCTTAAACAGAAAAGCCAATGCAATGCTCGTTTTATCATTTCAATATACCTATAAATATATATATTTTGTATTTAGTAACTACTCCTTATTTTATACATACATATCTATATACATACATCCAATACATAACACAATTACCATATTACATCCATGCATACTTAGCAAGCATGTCAATGGTGAGCATCGCGCAATTGTTTTAACTGAATTTTTTGACAAAATTAGCATTTTTACATTGGCAATACATGTCTTTTTCAGTAAAGTGCTACAACCGGCTTGGCTCCGAGTTGTAACGCCGTTGGCAATGTAAAATAATAACTTTTGAGATTGCGCCAGCTCATTGTCGGTAAATATCTATACATCTATTGACATGCTAATATAATGTAGACATTGTATGAGGTACGCATATGTAAACATTTTCTTTCAATTTTTCGTACGTATGTATGTATTCTAGTTACTCAATTTTGCGCTGTAATTACCGGGTATGTTATTTTAATTGCATCAAGAAGAAGTACTGTCAAACATACTGTTAAATTTATTTGAGTTTAATAAAAATATTTTCTACACTAATCCATCTCACATAATGAAAGCACATCCGGCGAAAAAATGTAGGCCCTAAGTCAACTCGACAAAAAAGGGGGTTGTATAATTTTTAATTCTATTACAGGGTGTTCAAAGTGAACAATTTTGTTTTGGCCCCTTGCTGCAAACTATGTTTAATGTTTTAGGTATTTTTTTTGTTTTTTTTTTTTTATTTTTTTTTATTATTGTTTTGCTATTTTTGGTCGAATTCTTTGTATACCCAAATCATTTTCGATTTGGCAAAGTTCTTTGTAATTCTACGCATTTTATAAGCAGCTTCACTAAAAATTGTGGCTATCCGCTTTTTTTTCAAACAAAACAAAACATTTTATAGACTAGATACGAGTATACCTATTTGCAATTTTTGTGGCTCCATGCGATATTTTGCTTAAAATAGACATATTCCTGAAATTGTTATCACATCGAATTTCGATAGATCTTTAGGTTTTGTTTTACACTGCCGTGATTTATAAAAATTAGCCAAGAATACAGGTGCTGAACATTTTTGGGACATGTTTTTTTTTTTCACTCGGTGCACTTTGTATTTAAAACTCACATAAGCATACAACTTAATTTAGTAATTGTTTGGTCGAGTTGAGGCCCAAAACCAAAATCCTACTACATACATGCATTTTTATTTGAGTGAAAAAAATTTATTGGAACAAAAATACAACAGAATGAGCTAGCTACAAAAAATATAAATATTTTATTTCCCTAAAAAAAAAATTAAAATACATAATAGAGAAATGGATTACTGTACATTAAGAATTTCTTCCTCGACAGGTTTTGTTGGATGTTATGTTTTAAATGTATGCTAGAAATAAATAAAAAACAAACAAAATAATAATAAATAATGCGCCTTACTAATCAACTATGTTTAGTGTTCATTTGAAATTTGTAAAAAATGTTCACAGAATGGCATTATTGACCTTTTAATGTAGGTAGCAGTTATGAACTGCGTGAAATTTGATGATCACTAAAAAGAGTTAATAGTAGGCCGCAATGCGTTTAAACCGGCATATTTTAAAATTAAAGAATTTGTCGATATGTGTATCAACTATATACTTGCGCGTATGCATATTTTCAATTTATAATTAATTTTTATTTTAAGCAAAAAAAAAAAACAGAACTAAATTGTAATGCCTCTTGATGATGAAATAAACAAAACAAAATTAGTTGCATATTTTTATTTGAGAACATCACTTTAATATAAAGTGACAGTTGGTTTAAGGAGTGATGCACACTGTCATCGTTGATGTCATTAACAACAGAAATAAAGTCGAAGCTAGTGAAATCTTGGAACATAAGAACACAGGGGCTTATTCCAAAATGCGCGGCGGAACGCTTTTCACGGCGGATTGGAATTTTTTTATTTCCAAAAGCGATTCGATCCATTCAAAAGTTATTTTATAGAAAGATAAATAGTTCGATACATTTTAATTGTTATCGTAAGACCGAGGCCATGCACTGAGCGGCAAAAAATATTTCAAACACATGAAATTGTATGGTTGTGGCCACGCGGTCGCTGAGCGGCAAAGCGGCGTCGCTCAGCTTTCAATTCTGTTCTATTCGGCCCTAGCGAGGTATCCGTCGGAACGGAAAATTCTCCGATTTCATACGAATCGGAGGATTTTTGCTTCGAGGTATACTTCGGAACAGCTTTTCGGAACTTCTTTCCGACAAATATGCAACGCACACTGGCGTTTTGCGTTTCAGTGCGATCAAGTGCGTTTTTACTGATATTTTTGACAGTTTCATAAAAATTTTCTTCCGATGTGCTCCGACAGGAATTTGTTACGGAATTTGTTTACGATTTGCAGTGAAGTGTTGATAAATGAAAGCAATAAAGAAAAAAACTTTTATGCCCAGTTGTACAGTCAGAGTTTAAACTCTCGTTTTGGTTTAAACCTTCGTTCAACAAATTTTCGGTTTTACTGTGTTCGTTTAAACCCAAAGTGGAGTTCAACTCTCGGTTTAAGTTAAACGCCTGCATTCTGCCGTTTAAACTTTCGTTTCGCATTTTGAGGTTTATTTTGACAGCTGCTATTTCATACAGAGAGATAGAGAGAGAGAACAGAAATGAGAAATTGTTTGGGTGCTGCACTTCTTGATTTTATATGAGTGAAAAGTAGAGCTATGATTAGTTCCAGCATTACTGCGGTAAACCCACTGTCATCAGAAAATTTCAATAGATTTTCAACCAATATAATGTACTTTTCAATGAAAACGCCTTTTTTCAAGTGAACATCAGGTAGATTTTAGCCCAAACATAATGTAGACAAGCGTAAATTGTATTGAGGTTTTTTCAATACAAATTATTTCTTTTCGTGTGTGGAAATGACGATTATTTTTTTGTAATGTACTAGTGATTTCTTTAGATTCTTCGCGAACAAAATATATTTCTATACGTACTCAAATCTTTCACATTTTGTTTTGGCTGAAACAAGACACTTCCCACTCTATTCTTTTTACAATGCAATTTGTTTGTCCGATTTTGAACACACTTCTCGGCACAATGCCTGTTCAGTTCAAAGGTTTCGGAGTTCATACCATTTTTGTATACAGATCTGGATTACCTACATTTTTTGTTTAAAAAAAAGTAAAACCAGAACAAGATAGCGCAGATTTTCGTAGAAACACCAGCAAAAAACTTTGCGCCTATTACCAGACAATGACCCTAATTAGAGGCTCATAAAATCCTTTCAATATTTTACTGGCGACGGGTGATTGGATGTGGTAAAAACCCAGCGAATTACAAAGAAGCAGTACCTGTGATCACATCCGTCTGAATGCCACATACATTTCAACAACTAGATATGTATTATTATTGAAAAAAAAAAAAGAAATAATAATTACTGCAATAATTAATTTGTGAAAGTAGATGACAGTTCAAACATGTGTCGAAAATAAATCAATTCACTTCGTTAATACCAAAATACACAATGTAATAATATTGCACACATTTTCTTTTATTTACAAATGGTAAAATAGATAACGTAGAGAAAAGCAATAACCATTTACTTGGGCAAAAGTGCGCTGGTAGAAAAATATTCCCTTAAGGGAAATTGTTCTGCGCTTCCACAACTGCGTTTAGTTAACTGTCAGATTATTTTGTACTGTGAAACTGAACGAGTTAAACCAAAAGTTTAAACTCTCGGTCAGGTTTAGTTAAACTTCAGTTTAAACTCTGACTGTACAACTGGGCATTAGCGAAGTAATTGGTTGTATTTGTTGTTTCAATTTTGGTTTCCAGGCAAAAACAAACGAAAAAACAAGCATTAAATAGAAAACCCCCTATGTACCACGAAACGATGTACATGTCAAATCAATGCATCGTCGCATTTTAATTATTCTTTCCGAAGACGGATACCTCGAATGTAATTTGAGTCTCCGACGGAGTATACGTTGCGGAGAAAATTCCGTTCCGACGGATACCTCGCTAGGGCCGATTATTTTAGGCCCCTATTGTGAGTGTCGATAGTTTATCGTTGAGCTACAACTGTCGATCGATCGACGGAAAAAATCGTTTTTTTTTGTTTTGAAGTTTTGGTATAACCACTTGCGACTAATGCCAAAATAAAGAGCTCGGCCCAAACATGAATAGATGGGTGCAAGACGTGGCTAACCATCTGCCAGACGCATAATTCCCGTTTTAGACCATCAAAGTACCTATGTGACCTCTTATTTGAAGGTGTTACCACTTAAAACGCTATAGCTTCTAAACTATTCACCCCTATCATGGAATCCGCCGGGGGGAAGTGTTCACGGAAAAGAATATTTTGGTATCGTCGAATCCGAAAAGTGAACAGAAATCTGTAAAAAAAAAACAGACTCTACCAATAGTATGTGTTAATATTATGTATGTGACATAATAACTGTTCAATTTGCGGATTCGACGATACCAAAATATTCTTTTCCTTGAACAATTCCCCCTGGCGGATTCCATGATAGGGGTGATTACTGATTATAGGTACAAAAATGGTTTTGTACATTTTGAAAAGACAAAGACAATTTAGTAGCGCATACAAGTCCTAAGCACTTCGGGTACATCTGTGCAGCTACAAAAAAGTTATGGCTCCTTAAACTCGAAATTTTGAAAATTTGTTGTTAAATTTTTTTACTTAAAATGATTTTTTTCTCAAAATGTTTACTTTATACATTTAATTTTTTTTATGAAATTTTTGTCCTTGAGAACTTTCCTAAAAGTTATGTTAACCAACTTTTTTACGTACGATTAACGGAAGTTGTAGTTAAAGCCATTTTTTGTCAAGTGGTTATGCCAATTATGCAAACTTTAAAAAAAAATTAGTTTTTAAAATGGTATTACTCACCTGAGCCGCCACCACCGGCTGCAAGACTTTTATTTTTGAAATAAGAAATTTCCAAACTTTTTAGGGGTACTCATCTCTTTTGGTTATCATCCACACCTAAAATTTGCAGCGGGCTCTTAGACTAAAATGTCTGGTCGATGCTTTCTCCTCGAAGTAAAAAAGGTTTGTGCGTACGAATACCTAAAATCAATCGACGCAATCGACAATTGTCGTGACGATCGCTGATCGACAATCAGAATAAGGGCAAGAAATCATTGTGTCAAAAATTAACACTGAAACTTTAATTTCAGAAGTTCAGAGCCGTCCTGCATTATCGCAGGATAGGCTTAAAGATTTTTAAGGCCTCAGTTATAGCTATCAGTAAAATGCATCCGTTAAAATACAAAATTGAACAAAACTGAAACATTAACCATAGCATATCATAGGAATTCAGTGAAATATTTCGTGAAACTGGTTGAGAAGTTGAACAGAAAAACGTTTTCGTACGGAAAAATAAAGAAATTCTTTTTTTAGAAAATTTAAAGATCAATTGCTTAATTTTTTTTGACGAATTTATAGTTATAGTTTTATAATTCAAAAGCAACATTTTAAGACCAAGATTGAGTTCAACGATTAAGTTTAAGTGCTCCAAAAAAGTGAAAAAAATTTTTTACGGATGCATTTACTGATAGTTATGGCTGAATTCCAAAACGCAGTACTTCTGGATTACTGCTTAATCAAGCGTTCCAAAACGCAAACGGGCTACTATGATGCAATGCATACTTTTCTAAAACGCATTGTGAACGCATCAACTGCGCAAACAAAAGCAAACAGAGCATCATGAATTATTATGATGCAAATGACACTTAATTTTAAACCGCCAATTAAAATGGATTCATCGCTGGAGTCGTAGTAAAATAATATATTATGTAATAATTTGCCAATTTTACTTTGATTTGCAGTAATAAAAAGTGGACGAATGAGTCCATTAACTTATTATTGGTGAGTACCCGAATTCAATCTGAACAAGATTTTTGAAACAAAAGAAGGAAGAAAAAGGTGCTGTGGAGAGTAGTTTTGGAGGAGATAAAAAAAAATTAATTAATTGGTGTTGGAGACATTTTATGATAGTTCGCATCAAAGTCGTTCCAAAACGTCAAAAATTGAAAATAATAACAAATGCAAAGCAGCGCAAAAGCATTGGGGACGTTCAAGTATCTAGTTTTTTTTTCTTTTTATTATAAAAGGGGATTCCAAATCCTGGAGCACTCAGACGAATCACGGTCCATTGTACTACCAAGCAGAAACCCCTTTTTTGGTGTAGTGGTGGAGAAACTCTGATATTATTCATTTCTCTTTTTATGGTCGGTGGCAGAGTATTGCTGTCCCCCGCCGGGGCTCGAACCAACGCCGCTCGGGTCACAAGCAATGACTCTAACCACTACAGCATGGCCACCGCCCAAGTATCTAGTTTAGTAAGTCTGACAGCTGACTGACTTGAAGTTCCTGAGCTCTTATTGGCTGGGATTCATCACGTGAGCAACTTTCTCTGTTGACGTTTATGGAGGGGTAGCCGACGAATCTAGTCACGAATTTCGTGACTGAGTACTAATTTGACATTTAGATAAGATGCTCCCCCTATTGAAAATCTGTTATGGCTAACGCTCTGGTTTTGGTATCCTGAGGTTCGAATGAATATCAGCTACAAGATAACATATTTATTAAAGTGGTTAACGCATTAGTTGAAAATTTGAATTCACTTGACAACCAGTGCTGTAACACTTTTTAGTGTCCAATTTTTGGTTTTGAACTATGTATAGGTATACAATAATAACATACTTAATACGTTTTATCTATAGGTACTTTAAAGAAAATCCAAATTCTTTTGCAGTCATTGCCCTGCAATGCGGATATGCCATCCACGTCAGCCAAAGCACCAAAAAGATCGTCTTTCAACATTTCCACTGTATTTGGAAATGAAATCCATTGCTTAGTAGCAACAGATGCTCTGACTCTTGCCCAGCCATCAGATCCAACCCAGCCGTCAATTTCATCCCAAGGAACTTCACATGCTCCACCGTCCATTCCACTAGAGCCTTCTACCTCAACCGAGCCCCAAAACGCAGATGAGTCACCTGTCATTGGTAAGAAAAATTAATGCATTTGTTATTTATATACATGCTGACCTGTTTATTCCACTTTTCGACATAGCTTTCGACCACAAGGCAGTGTTGTTGTTCCTGGAAGAATGCATAAAGTTGAAGGAAGATCTGCGAAGTTGCAAAGTCCGCAGAAAGCACGTTTTCGACAAAATTGGGGCGGTAATGCAACCTCGCGGATATTCCTTTAGCTCCACCACGTTAGATAAAAAATTGGCGAATCTACGAACCACATATAACAATATAAAGGACAACAACAACTGTAGGAAGAGGACAGGGCGCGGGCGTATGAGTTGCCCATATATGGCCAACAGTTGTCGTCCATATATGAACTTGAGCTCGACATAGCTGATGCGCCCGTTATTTGTAGCTTGCAGCCAACAACACCAGCTTCCTCGAGGGCATCTTTCAGTAAAGGTGCTAGTACACGATATGTAGCACGCCTCACATTTATGTAGCACTGCCGTCATTTTGACGTCAGCGGATGGTCCCAATGGGTACATGCTGTGTACATGCTCTCTTTGTTCACTCTCTGTTGACGTCAGAGCCACATATATATGAGGCGTGCTACATATCGTGTACTGGCACCTTTACAGGCAATTAAGAAACTCGGTGGCATTGGATGATGAGGATGACGGGGACGATATGGGTCCGAGCCCGAGGTATCGCCGCACAATTGGCAACACGGTGAGAGAGGAGCTGATGGCCGTTGAACGCAGGAAAGTGGAGGATGGTGGAGGAAATTAGGCGAATGTCTGAGACAAAGGAGAAGCACGACAATTGGGACAGGGTAGTGCGAACAAAACAATTAGACCTAGATAGGGAACGATTGGATTTCGAGAAAAAGAAATACGAAGAGAGCAAATCATTAAATCAATAAGGCATCTACTTACAATAACAAAACTTGAAATTAGGTAACTAAAATTTTCTTTTTTTTTAGCAAATAAAAACCATACATCTAAGAACCATCGTGATTTTATTTTTAAGTTATTAGTTTAAGGGCCGTTTGCTGATACGGCACATAAAAATTTAAGTTCCACATAAATTCTTATGTGACAGTTTATGCCTTACAAAAGTAGCCCACAAGAATTTAAGTAGAACTTAAATCGGTATGAGTCGTATCAGCAAACGGCCCTAAGAAATGTATTTATTTTGTTTGTATTTAAGTTGGGTTTTATAATGTAAATGATTTAAAATAAAAATTAAGTAAAAAAGAGACATTAAATAGTTCCGTTTAAAAACTCCCGGATTCCTAGGTTGTTGACGTTGGATTGGTTGTTGCTGTTGTTGATCTGGAGAGGTGTCGGCGAAACTTTCTTCAATGAAGTCATCACCGTTGCTGTCATCACAATCTTTGTACAGCGTTATGTGGCTGTGTAATATAACAAAAGCTGGTATTATTTTGTTCGCCATAATTGGATTGGCGACATCTAGGTACTTTAGCCTACGTTAGCGTCCTTTAAGTAGTCAAATGCTCGCTCAATCGTGACTCTTGCGCTGCTCAGACGGGTGTTGAAATGTGTCTGTCTGTCTGTCAAATGGCTGTTGTCTCTAAAAGGTGTAATGAGGTTTCTTAACAACGGGTAAGCTGCATCTCCTACCAGGTGGAAGTCTGCGGGCACAATGGTGTCTAACTGCTCATAGAGGGGGCTATTCCTGTACACCCTTGCATCATTAAGCCTACCCGGTGTCCCGACGTAAATGTCAATAAAAATCGTGCGATGATCACATACTCCTAAAAAACAAATCAATTGTTAACCCTCACAGGGGACAAGATCTTCAGGTAAGAGTATCAGGGGTGTAGACACTTACTCCCAAGACCGTCCGTACGTGGCGAAGAACAACATCCTGCACGAGGTGTCCCTGCTTTAAACTGAATATGGCGGATCTAGAGGGGACAACTCTAATCAAACCCGTAGGTCTGAGATATTAACATATCATTAGATCATAATGCACCACGTGAGTGTGTATTAAACCCCGTCATTATCCTCCCCATTTCCTTCTCCTTCCCCTCCTCTTCCACTGGGGCTGGGTTAGTGGTGTTAACCGTACCGTGCCGACGACCGGCCAGGCTGGGGGCCCCATAAAACTAGCTCGGTCTCTAACGGCGTACTCCGGATACAGGGCGACATCCGGTTTCATTTAGCCTTGTCTGCGCATGCGGGGCTCTGTGCGGATGGACAGATTATTTCCCTAGCTACTCGTGGGAACAAAATAGATCCTTTAAAATTAACAACAAACCCAACTGATGGAGATAAGGACATCCTTATCCCTGTCTGTCAGCCAACAGCTGAACCAAATCGGGATGAACGGAAAGTCCGTTCTGAATAGGGTTACCAGACGTCAGGATTTAGCCTGACGCGTCAGGCTTTTATGGTCTCTGTCAGGCTCAGGCCAGGCCTCACGCTTTGTCAGGCTTTTTAATATTTTGTTGATTTACTATTTACATCAATTCAATTTTAACGAAAACAAATTTTAAATTGTTGCTGAATGCATCAAAATATGGATGCAATGGAATGGTTTCATTTATATTCGTTCAGTAAAAGAGACAATACTATTAACGAAATGACAGCAGTCACATATGCGGCAATTCAATCCCCAATTTATTATATACACAACCTACTACTACTATTTGATCTGAGGCGTTGTTGGTAACCTTACGTAAGTCACAAAACAATGGTCAGTATTTCTCAAATGCTTTAACCTTTTTTTTGTGGATGAACATTTTAAAGGATATGGATTCTTTTGATTCTGTATTTGAAAGATTAGCATTTGTAAAAGATTACAATATAACACTAAATAATTTCTATTTGTTTCACCAATGTACCAAATTTGAAAAAATTGCCAGTCAACAAGATAGTATTTTTTTTTAATCATTGGATATGCAATATTTAAGCTTAATATTTTGAAAATTGCAAAACCAATCCTACGGAAATAAAAAAAATTGTAAGGCCGCGCTAAATAAATTATCTTCGGCTAATTTTCTGACACTTATAAAGAGTTCACAAATTCAAATCTTAAAACAGAGATTTATCGAATGTCACGGTATTAATAATTTATTGAAACTCAGTGTTTTATTTCCTCTTGATTATTCTAGCAAAAATCAAGCAAAAGAAAATGTCAAAAATTTGCATATAGGATATTTTTTTGTCTTACTCCCGGAGCAGGATAAACTGTTGACAACCAAAAATTCGTTTTCCACCGCTATAGAAAATTATTCGAAAATCATATTATTTATCCCATCAGTTAACACACGGACTTAAGATCAAATAACTTATAATTTATTTATTTATTTATGAGTAGGTATAAGTAAGAGCATGTGATTAAAATTTGACGGTACTGCGATGTCATATTTCAGTATTGTCAGGCAGCGCAAATGCTTCCGGTTTTTGTCTCGTATACAGTCCTTATACATATTTTGAAGAAACTTCATTCATTCATTCATTCATTTTCAATGGTCCGCTTGTCCATTAAGTGGGTCGCGGGTGTAGGTTGCTCAAGTGGACCCTCCAAAGCTCTCGATCCTCCGCCATCGACTCTAAATCATCAAGACAATCCCCATACGGGTATAGGAGAGATTATGGACTTGATCTAACCATCTCATCCTTGGTCTACCTAGAGGACGCCTACCCGATGGTACGGATTCCATAGCACGTCGTGGAATCCTGGTCGGGGACATGCGTTTAACATGACCAAACCACCGAAGCATGGATCGCTCCGTCCGGAGAAGTAGCTGCTCGACATTGAGTTCCTCACGTATTCTAGTATTTCTAATGCGATCTCTACGGGTCACACCAGCAATACAACGGAGAAATCTCATTTCGGCAGCTTGTATTGGCGATCTTATTCTTTCGGTCATTACCCAAACCTCATGACCATAGGTGAGAGTTGGAACAAACACCGAATTAAAGACTGACAACTTAGCTTTGACACCAAGTTCAGTCCTCCTAATAACAGAATGACCAAGCTGTCTCAAAATTGACCCAGCCTGACCAATCCTACAGGAAAACTCGGCATTGCTCCTTCCATCACTCGTGAATAAGACCCCGAGATTCTTAAACTTCTCCACCTGTTTCAATGGGACTCCAAAGCTGGGCTGTAACATCCAGTCCATATAAGTAATGAAAAGGAGAGGAGACAAGACGCACCCCTGACGAAGTCCAACGCCCACGGTGAAAGGTATTGATTTAACGCCGTTTACCCGAACACAGCTTTTACAGTTTGTGTAAAGAGATTGAATGGCTCTCAAGAGAGAACCATCAATTCCATACTCCTGTAATACACTCCAGAGTTTCCCTCGAGGGACTCGGTCATATGCTTTCTCCAAATCTACGAAGCAAGCGTAAACAGGTGTAGCATACTCCCAAGCCTTCTCAAGTACCATTCTGAGAGTGAATAACTGGTCGGTTGTGCTTCTGCCGGGACGAAAGCCGCACTGCTCATCTCCTAATCGTGCCTCGACCACAGCTCTGCAACGCGTTTCCAGCACCTTGGCAAAGACTTTTCCGGGGAGACTTAAAAGTGATATACCCCTGTAATTGGAGCAATCCCTTTTATCCCCTTTCTTGAAAAGAGGCACAATCACCCCAATCTGCCAATCGCTGGGAGTTTAGCCGCATTCCCAGGCCACTTTAATGACACGAGAGAGCCATTTGACTCCCTCTTCACCTAAGGCCTTTAGCATTTCTGGCCGGATTTCATCCACTCCGGCAGATTTGCCAAGGCTCTAATCGCGTAATTTATCAGACTATCGTCGTTGAGGCGATTGAATAAAACGACCTCGTTTTTAGTTTGCTTCATATAACATCACAGTCTCGTCGTTCAATCGAATCGTTCATCGTTTTCATTTTGAACAGTTTGAGTAGGACTGTAAACAAATTGTGACAACTGAAAACTAATAAAATTCGTATATTATTTTGTTTGTTTTGTTCCTTTTTATGTGAAAAAGTATGTATACGTTTAAAAATAAGCATTGGTGACCAAGAAATTATATTGATAAGGTTTGTAAAAGAAAAAAAAGAAGAAGAAGAGTATCTGTGAATGCTGTGAATGCAATTCTATGATACAGCCTCCAAGAAGAACACAACTAGGATGTGAACTGTCATGCCGTTTAACAAATAGGAAGGGAATAGATACATAAAAATGCTAATGCATGTCCTATTTGGAAAAATTAAAAAGGCTTTATATTGGAAAATTATTCCTTAAATATTAGTTTGTTTTTAAAAAACCTAAACAGAAACAAAATACACCAAAAGCGATGAAATGATTGCAAAATAGCTATCGTTCAATCGAATCGTTTCGACGACACTATTTGACAGTTGATTTGTTTACATGAAGCAATAAAAAGCGATAATCGTCCAATCGCTATGACGATCATCGCTTTTTAGCTATTACACGAAATAGAAGTATCGTCGAGACGACGTCGTTCGATCGTTTTAGCCTTACGCGATTAGAGCCCAGCTTTTAGCGATTTGATCGCAAAAGTGACTTCCTCTACCGTGGGACTATTTTCCGCCCTGCTTAAGGCGATGGATGTGTCATCCTCAATGCCCTGGATTGGATTGAGCAATTCGGAAAAGTGCTCGCTCCATCTGCGCAAGATGTCCTCGTCATTAGAAAGAAGTGTACCATCTTTGGATTTGACTCCTTCGATAATGTTCCACTTCCTTCCTCTAAGACGGCGGATGGTCTGCCAGAACACCTTGCTTGCAGATCTGTGATCACGGTCCAATTTTTCGCCGAACTCCTTCCAAGACTGTTCTTTGGCTGCTTTAACAGCCAATTTGCAAGTTCTTCGCGGCTAAATGTACCGGTTTCGAGAAGGAGAGTCCCCCAAGTGAATCCACACCTTGAAAGCCTTCTTCTTCTCTCTGATAGCTTCTTGAACTCCGGGCGTTTTAAACCACGCAGTTCTTTTCTCACCACCAGCCGCCACACCGAGCCGCTTCACTCCGCAAACATGTCCTGCAGAATCAATAACTGCTGTTGAAAACAGCTGCCATTCTTCCTCTACATTCAATGGAACATTTGGAATTTGTTTAAACCTTGCAGATACCTGCCATGCAAATTTCCCCCGTATCTCATCGTTCTGTAGTCCCTCCCACCGTATGCGCGTAACCATTCTTGGTTTACGCTTTGGCAGGATAGGTATTTGATCGTTGAGATACAATTTGCACAACACGAGGTGGTGATCAGTTGACAGTTCAGCCCCTCTCAACACACGAACATCACAAACCATCCTTTTAACACACGATGGTACCACAAAGAAATCTATCAGCGATTTCTGCTGAAGACTTCGACGGTACCATGTGTATTTATGGATATCTTTGTGTGGAAAGAAAGTGTTCATAATGGACATTCCATTTGAACAACAAAAGTCCAACAACTTCTCTCCGTTCGCGTTCTGATCGGGGTCACCGTGTTTTCCAATCGCGCTGCCCCATGTCGAGAAATCCGCACCCACGTGAGCATTGAAATCACCCATCAGGATATAAGAATCCATATCTGCAACCTTTTCAAGGGCTGCATCAACTTCATCCAAGAAAGCTGCGTACCCCGACTCCAGATTCGGTGCATACACCTGCACCAGAGCTAGGGTTGATCTTTCAAGTTTTAGCTTTAAGATCGCAACTCTCCCTCCTAATGGAATCCACTCCAATACTCTGCCTGACAGCCTGGGACTTGTGAGTATCCCCACTCCCGCCTGAGCAGACATTGAAGGTGCTACTCCCGACAGGAAGTGTTTCCACCCATCTGCAAGGTCCACAGTTCCAGAACCCCTTTGCTTTGTTGAGGAAACACCAACTATATCTAGTCGATATTTTAAAGCCTCCCCAACAAGCTCCAGGTCTTTTCCCGTGAGCGAAGAGATGTTCCACGTGCCTATCCTAAGTCGATGCCGTTGTCGAGTAACCGAAAGTCCACTTATGCCCCTATTGGTGCATAGCGCATCCACCCTCTGACCCCCATAATGGTTTGCGAAACCATTGACAGGAAGCTCGTAGCCGTTTCGGGTTAAACCCGGCCGACTGCCGAGCGTGACAAGCCGACCACCAGACGCTCGCAAACTGCCACCCTCCAGGCCTGGCTCCAAAGGGCGCCCTATTTTGACAGGCTTGGCAATATCCGAGGCTCGCTTTCGTCGCTTTGTCATCATTGGGTGTGTGCTTCGTTAGCCATGTCTAGGTGAACCTAGACATGTTGCCCGCCCCCCACCACGGGGAGGTCAGCTACATGAGGGGGCATGACTAACTATATATAGACTTGAAATTTAGTAGGTACGTAAGCTTTTTTCCAGCAAACTGAGACTAAGTTCGAAGATGAGCAAGATCGGACGAAAACTACTACTACCTCCAATACGGAATATATAGCTATTTGATGCTAAAAATTAAATTGAAATAGCTACAGTAAAGATAGCAAGCTTAAACTTTGCACATATTGTTTTAATAATATTTAAAATTGACAAAAGATGAGCTTGATCGAATAAAAACTACCCATACCTCCCATACAAATATATAATTTTTTAATACTAAAATATTTTTCACAATAATATAGTACCGGGTATTTGAGCTTCGGCATAGTCGAAAATCATTGTCATACTCGTTGATTTTTCTCTTTTCATACAATGCAAATGAAAATAGAAAAAACTCACAAACGAATGGTAGCGTGCCTAACTGTCCTGTTCCGCCAAATAATTATTTATATATTTTTTTTTATTTATTTATTTATTTATTATTTATTTTCATTATTTCTTAATTTAAAAATTGTTATATAAATACTTATTCTAACAAAGTTTAATTAAAAAATATAGGTAGTGACATTTTTATTTGAAAATGAAAATAGTGATAATGTCACATCTTGAAAAATATAATTTAGAAGTGGGGTGAACAGTATTAAATTCAAATATACTGCACATATACATTATACATAATATAAAGAAAGTACCTAAAAGAAAAAAAAAACAAAATACGTAAAGAGAGAGAGGGTAAATAAAAGCTGAAGAAAAATAAAATAAATCAAATAACATAGCGCAACAAAACTTTGATTTCTTCATGATCGAAGTCAAGAAGCCAAAATTTGACTTTAGATATAAAATCGGGCAGAGATCTAATTACACGAATATTCGAAGGAAGGCTATTAAGGGTGGGTCTCCCTCAGCTACGAACTCTGTGCTCAAGTAAACGTGTTTACATGTATTAGTGCACAGAATTTAAAATAGCCGAGCACACCCTCTCTTACCAAGATCACATTTGTGACTGCAGAGTGCAGACTCGCTCAGCTCAATTAATAAAAATAATACAAAATTGTCTGCACAACAAAATAAATCAAAACAACCAAAGGGAAGGGAAAGGGACAAGCTGTGCTTGCTGTTGCTATTGCTCCTGTTGCTGCAAACGTTGTTTATCTAATACACTGAAACCAAAAGTTTGTGTGATATAGAATTTCCTAACGCACACTTATGAATATCGCCTTCGTCATAGCGACGTACAATCGCAATCGTAAGCACAAATCGAAATATTTTAATAAAAATATCCAAAATCCATAATATGTATACAAATTTTCATTCCTGACCTTAGCTTTTATTTTTTGGCATTTTATGCTGCCTGTTTATAAAAACCTGTTAGGGCTAGTTTGTTATTATTGCTTTGTTTTGTGGGTTTGGGTTCCTTTTCAGTAGATATACATATCTACATATTATATATTTATATAGAGTATAAATCCTATCCAAAAACAAACGGCTGCAGCCCTGCTCGCACCATTTATGGATGTAGGTATGGATTATCTATCTAATATAATAAAAAGTTTGTCCTGACTGATTGGGGACGTCTAGGGCCTAGCCCAAATGGTAAGAGCCAGAAAACTCAAAGTTTCATTATAGTTTATATGGGAAAATTAATATTTTCCATCCGATTGATGGATGGATATACATGTATGTCCTATATGTACATATATTGTACTACTCCCAAATAGTGTTTAAAAAAATTAATAATAGTTTTTGGCTTTTTTGGCATTTTTTTTAAATTATTCCCCTACTCCCTTTAGGAGAGAAAAATTACTTATTGTAATTATCTTCACTCTACAGAGATATGACTATAATGAGATCAATTTTGTAGATATAATACAGCAGCATCATGCGGAAAAAAAATAACATGAACGAAGCCGGGTGAGAAATGCCATGCTAGTACGTAGATAGATATTGAGTATGTACTATCATTTTAAGTATTTTAAACACTGTGAAGTCGGTAGGCATTGAAAAAGTTTTTTTAGAGGAGCTTCAAAGCTGCACCTAATCTAGGGCCGCCTTACAAACCAACCACATGCGGCATGAAATACAAAAATAGCATCCTGTAGAACACTGTTTTTATATCGTGAATGAGTTACCTGCACAACGTTTAAAGTACCTACAACAAAACATTACCCAGTTCTATATATTAGTTTGCCTTCAAATTTTGTAATAACAAACAATGAGTTTGCCCACAGGAACACATATTATTATTGTCTCTAGAATTTGTAACCTCAACACAAATTAACAATTCTTCTCCAGACTGGTCATGCAAAACATTGACCAATCATTATGATTTATGAATAGATGACCATTTCAATATCACCAATAAAAGCGGATGTTGTGTACATATATATACTTATACTACACACAATAATTTTCAAAATATTAAAACACACAACCACTAATCTATTTTGAAAAGTTCAGCAAAGCAACCAACCCCTTTCCTCATACAGTAGGTAGGTATTTTATTTACGATGACCCAAAATTGCATTTAGGTAGTTTGATTTGAACTCAACTCATAATAAAAAAAATCATCATTCACCTCCCATCTCCCACTCCCATACATATTCTCAAATCTTCTCAAGCCCTCAATCCATATCAATCATCATTCATCATCCCTTAAAAATATTCCGCTCAATATAATTTTTCATTTCGATTTGATTTCCCTATCATATTCATAATTTAATTATGTTACGTACGTGTACCGTTTTGTAGGTATACGTATAACGTCTACGATGATATTTATCCAATCTGCCTCTATGCCTCACATCACAATGCTCGATTGACTTAAAACAACAACAATAATATTATTAAGTAGTATATATCAGAAAACCAAAAAAAGGATCCAAACTTGTTTTCTCCATATCCCAGTGGCAACGAATGCGGCAAAACAACAATCTGCAAATTACAGACTCTCGCGAGAGAGCAAAATTATAGAGAAAACGATTAGCGCTGTGTCGGATATTTTGTGAACTACATTGCATATGTGAGCGTGAGTTCTGAAACAAAAATGAAACTGCTGTTAAATTGTTAACTTTTCAAAATGCAATTTTAACTATTTTATGAACCAAATCTTTAATTTGTATTCAATGAACGGATACATAAATGTTTGAATGTTATTCTGTTTTGAAAAGCTGACAAAAATAAGTTCTGGTTGCTCTACAAACACTGTTTCCTTTTGGTCACCTTAATTTGCAGATTATAATAGTTAAACTCAAAAAATCAAAATTCGAAGACGGTCACTAACTAATTTAACCCATTAACTATAAAATAAAATCATAAAAAAAATAAAAAAGTTCCATTTAGATATTGCCCCACCGGGGCGAAAAAAAAAACACCCAAAAAATGACGTTTTTGGGACTTTATGGTACATAAAAGTCAAAAAATAAAAATTCTAAGACGGTCACTAACAGCGTCTATTTATTTACTGTCGAAAGCCGTTTACTGCAATCAATTATCTCTTAAGCACTGCAAGCCCCATCGGGGCGAAAAATCATATACCCTCGAACACCCAGCCTTAAACAGTTTACGGGATACAACAAGTAGAAGTTTTTGAACAAAGCGGTGCGAAAAGTAGGTAAAACGACATAGTTACTTGAATTACTACGCAAAGCACGGGTGTTAGAAATTGGACTCTGCATATAGCCACCTCTTATAAAAAACATTTTTAAAACTTTGAAGTAATACAAATGTTTAAGCGGTAGAATTTTCAATGTTCTGAATAAAATCATAGAACGAGCCAAGCGATGTGCCCCACAAACTATCCTGATAGCGCACTTTTGTAAAACAACCCATGGCTGCAGTTTCGTTTGATAGGCACCTCCCCAGCAACTTATTCCATACTGCAATTTTGATTGAAATAGTCCAAAATAAACTGTTTTTAAAGTACTATGACTACAGTATTTTTTCAGACGATAAAAGCTTCGGAGAGTAGAACGAAAATAATTCTTCAAATTAGAAATATGTTTAGACCAGCTCATATTTTGGTCAAAAGTAACACCCAAGTATTTAAACTGATTGACTTGTTCAATTTTGAAACAATTTATCCCACATGATATTTGGTCATTCAGCAATCTCCTTGTAGATACACAAACGCAATTAGACATGACAGATCTAGTACAATTTTGCTCATGAAAATGTATTTCATAGTCAGGGGACACTTGCATACTTGAGCTGAAGTTCATCAATTTAGTTTTGTTGCTAACAACGAGCTTGTGCGTAGAAAACCATATCCTCAGAATGTTAACATCCTGATTTATATCGGCCTCTAAGCTTAAATGGTTATCTGACTGATAAGCAATGCCTAGATCATCAGCAAAGGCTGTTACTTTCCCAACGAACGGTTGACTAAATAGGGAATTAATATACACTAAGAACAGTATTGGACCAAGAACAGAACCCTGCGGTACACCTAAGTTAATTATTTTCGAGCTACTCACAAAGTTACCTATTTTAACTTTTTGAATTCTGGCCTTCAAATAAGACTCAAACCAATCATACATAAATCCACGAAATCCTGCACAATATAACCTGTGAAGGAGTACATTGTGGTTAACCATGTCAAACGCTTTGGTGATATCTACGAAGAGACCAGCGCAACATTTCTTATTATCAATTGATTTATATATAAATGAGCAAAACTCTAAGAGGGCATCTTCTGTAGAAAGCATTTCTCTAAATCCAAACTGAGAAGGGTGAAGAAAATTAATTTTTGCAAAATAGTCCAGTAGTCTACTCTTAACAGCCTTTTCAAAAACTTTTAAAATTGAGGACAATAAAGAGATAGGCCTATAATTATTTTTATCACTTTTGCTTCCCTTTTTATACAGAGGTATAACATTGGCATATTTTAGTTTTTCAGGAAAAGTTCCTGAACAAATACTTAAATTAAAAATGTAAGCAAGAATTTCCACTATATTAAGGGCTATATTTTTAAGAGTATAATTTGAAATACCATCATTTCCACAAGAACTAGAGTTGCTTAATGCATTGATAATCTTGTATAGCTCTAAACCTGTGATTTCTATAAAAAAGAAGCTACTATTTCTAGCAGTATCGCCGACTAAATGAGAACTGAAGCAATGGTTACAGTGTGTAGCAGACTCATTAGGAAGAGATCTCTGACCCACTGTAGAAAAGAACTCATTAAAAATATTAGCTGTTGCTGTAGGATCATCAATAGTAACACCATTATTACACAATACTATCGAATTGGAAGAATTAGAAGGGTTGCCACCAATAATACTATTTACCGTTTTCCATTCCTTTCTTGGGTTGCCAAGAGCACTTTGGACTTTAGAGAAATAATATCTATCCCGAGCCAACTTAATATCTTTATTAACTCGTTTGCTAATAAGTTGAAAGCGGGTTTTAAGTGCAATATTAAGTGGATGCTTAAAGCATTTTTTCCATAATTTATTTTTAAGTTTAATCTTCTTCAAAATCGAAAAGCTTATCCATGGTTTTAGCCTCACCTCAGATTTCTTACGGATAATATTATACGTGAAATTGTTTATATAATTTTGAAGAAGCTTTAGAGGCATTGCCTTCTGCAAATATTTTTCAACACATGAGTCACTAAGTTACGCAGTTACGGTTTTTGTGATTTTTGAATTGAAAGGGTCGTAAAATCATTAAATTCCCATGAACAATATGATTAAGTACGAAGGTCCAGATGCTGCAAAAACCCATCGAGCGATAGGGTTAACAGTACCTGCAACCAAATTCCGTTCAATTGTGCTGCGCGTCCTACTGAATGACGTGTCTATAAAGTGCAGTTGAAATTGCATTACAAGATAGTTCTATTCAAGTGGTTGCGCCAGTGCATAAACTAAAAAAAAGTGAGTACCTATTTATCTAATCCCCCCAACCCAAAAGTTCCAACCCAATCCGTCGCCGCAGTCCGAATATGGAATCTTTAAACCAATTTGCAATTTATTAAATTCGAAAATATCCACAAAATTATTTTGAGTTAACTTTTATCTGTAGCATTTCACAGTCTCTCTCATTATCTAAGTAGTTCCACCAATTAAAGTGCTTCCTCTCACGCTGTACCAACTGTCAACGGATGCGACGGACAGCAATGTAGAAAGTAAACGTTATCCGTCACATCCGGCACGTGTGTTGCTTGTGGGTCACCTTCTATAATCCGCTGTGTATTCTATCAACCTGTTGCAGCAACGGACGCGACGGATACGATGGGTTGGGCCCTTTAGGCTTTTATCCACTTGGCCATCTCTATGCTCTATCGAACGTCTGAAAAACATCCGAGAATATAACTGTCCTAAAAGAGAAGTTCCGAAAAGCCGCTCGGAAGAATACCTCGATGCAAAAATCCTCTGACTCGTATGAAATCGGAGAATTTTTCGTTCCGACGGATACCTCGATAATAAAAAAAATAAATAAATAAATAGGCGCAACAGGCGGGTAGACACCCTAGGCCTCGATAGGGTAGACTATTTAACTACGCTCTATTCTCACCACACATATCTGCTCATTGCAAATAAGCGAAATACCTAGAGATCATCCGCAAGAACAACAAACACCCATATCATGGAATCCGCCGGGGGGAATCATTCACGGAAAAAAATATTTTGGTATCGTCAAATCCGCAAGGTGAACAGTTCCCCGTGTGGGTAATGTGAATGAACTGTATCGTTGAAAACGTTAAAATCGAATTTTTCCCAAACAAAATGACATTTCTCGTCCGCATCAAAATCATTGCGGATTCATAGGTTTTCTTCTTTGCTCCACGTCGTGAGAATTTTTTTTAAGAAAATGTACATGTACACATAAAAAAGCTGCTTTATTAAGCCGAACATTTGTATTAATCTGTGCAGTATTGAACTTTGTTAAAATCAAAAAAATAAACAGTGTAAAAACACATTTCATCTGGAAGTTCCGTGAAATCATTTACTGCACCTCTCGTATTCTTCTCTGAGAACACTGTTTATTTCGTTCTTCTTTTATTGTATACATTATTACATAATAAACACTATTTTTTTTTTTAAATCACTTTTGAAACAAATTTTTCATATACCTCCGACGAATGCAGCTACATAGTTTTGTATTGACAAATGAAAGACAGCCGTTTGACATTGAAACTACCTTTCCCAAAAACGTGTCGATAAGGAAACTTTTCCGACGGATTCCACGATAGCAGTAGAAGGTGAAAGGGAATCGAATAGGTGAAATGAAACTCAATTCCGATGGATTTCACGATAGGGGTGAAAACTAACAGCAGGTAAAAATCGTGTCATCCGATGCACAAAACCGTGCAGCGTCAAAAAAAGTCGGTAACGCAGTCCCAATATCGATGCCAGAGGTGTTCCAAATCAATCATTTGGAAGTCACGCTCGCGCCGCCGGATGAAAGGCGATCATAACGGATGTCCACATTCGGACAAATTCTAACGTCATAGTGATATCAGCATGTCATCCGGATAATCGATTTGTGTAGTTCACGCAAATGTGTTAAAAGGTTCAGTAAATTCACACACAACACAAGGTTGCGGGAACTACCTACCCCCTTTGATTAACTAATTCCAAAAACTCTCAACAACCAAAGATTATATCGCTATTGTTGCTTTCAATGAATGCGAATTAATGACAGAGTACACAATAACTGCGCCCTGCCTCAGGTGACGTCATTTTCTTACATCCAGTCAAATCCAACGATCAGCCTGAAAAAACCCATCATTACCTACCTTTTTGAATGATAGTATGACAGTACATAATGTTGGTATGTATAATTGATTATTTAGTTTCACAAATTTCAGTGCATGTCATTTTAGTTATAAGTCACCTTAATTAAAGAAAATACAACATTAGTCGCCTTATCCTCAGCGATGCCACAAAAAATAAACGTGACAATGCCGATTAGCATTAAGATAATAACATTCCATTTTAATTAACAACTGTATTTTTATTTTTAACAAATTAGGCAGGAAAGGTAAGTTTCCAACAATACGAAAACCCCCCGCAGTTCATTATGACAAATCGAAGGAAATAACAGTGCTAAGCCCTAAGATAATAACATAGTATGTATTTTAATTAACAACTGTTTATCTAAAAATAAAACATGCGAACAAGGGTAGGAATTTGTACCGGCAGTGCAAATATAAATTCGACGTAATAGCACTGTTAGGCCTTAAGATGATCAAAGCGTAAAAGTATGTGCCGCATATATCCATACCATATTATCAGTGTATCGTCTATATAACTGCGTATTGATATCAAAAACAAATCCGATACTGCTCTCATCACAACAGAAGAGAGAAACTATGATCAAAATCAAATTTATCAAATTGCTCAACACTGGGCTGCACTTATTTTTTAACCACGCTACCAACTCTACACCTGCACCCCCTCCCTCTATCAAATCAAATATCATCGTGATGAGGTTAATCAGAGATTTTACATTGTAGTGTGCCATCAAAGCCAACTATTCAAACAACAAGTGGTATCGGTATGTGGTTGTGGAGGTTCTCGTATTACCTTTACCTTGCTGACAGGCTTGCCATACCAAAAAGTTGTCGCGTAAAGTATCGTTTCCAAAAATTGCACTAAACTGAATCGTATGGACATTGGACACGTCTACACATAAATATGCAAAACATTAACGCATCGTTAAGTTACAGAAAAGATTTGATTTATTTTCGTAAAAGTTGATTTAATGCAATATAATTCATTGCATATTGACTAGAAGGTGTGTATCTGAAATCCAAGCTACATCATACAGTGCGCGTCAAAAGTAGTCACAAATGTTGTTTTCATTATTGTTTGGAGTTTGGAAACCATTTTTTTAATATTTTATAGTATTTTATACTGTTAAAATGAAGTACGATTTAAATTGTTATTTTTTTTTGTCAAATTTATTAAAGATTGCTGTTTTTTTAGACCTGTTTTAAAACCCTAAAGAAAACATTACTTTTGACGCTCACTGTATATGCAAACTGTGCAAATATTTTTGTTTATTTTTGCAAATCTGTCAAATAATCATGCTTTTTCATATGTAGTGATGAAAACAAGCTTATTCTTGGTCACTTATGGAAAAAAATAAAACGTTTTCGGGAAAAAAAGATAAATTAAATCCATACTACGAGCCCAAATGCAAAATAGTTGGTCTACTATTTTTCTACTAATTCTTTCCAACTAAAACACAATTTTTTGTTAATTATATAAAGATTTATTAATTCTTGATAGATACATGTTCGAGTCCTTCGGTTTGTAGCCGCTAGTGTTAAAGATGAGATGAAGGTAAACGTGAACAAATCTGAAGTGCTGGTCGTCTCTAGAACGCCTATTCAATGCACTCTGCATGTTAGTGGAGTCCCATTGCAATAGGTGGAGAAGTTTAAGTTTCTCGGGGTCCTATTTACGAGTGATGGAAGGAGCGATGCCGAGTTTTTCAGTAGGATTGGTCAGGCTGTATAAATTTTGAGACAGCTTGGTCATTCTGTTATTAGGAGGACTGAACTTGTTGTCAAAGCTAAGTTGTCAGTACCTATGGTCATGAGCAGGGAACGGATTTCGTTCCCTGGTCATAAGGTTTGGGTAATGACCGAAAGAATAAGATCGCGGATACAAGCTGCCGAAATGAGATTGCTTCGTTGTATTGCAGGTGTGAGCCGTAGAGATCGCATTAGGAATACCAGAATACGTGAGGAACTCAATGTCGAGCAGCTACTTCTCCGGACGGAGCGATCCATGATTCGGTGGTTTGGTGACGTTAAACGCATGTCCCCGACCAGGATTCCACGACGTACTATGGAATCCGTACCAACGGGCAGGCTTCGTCTAGGTAGGCCAATTATGAGGTGGTAAGATCAAGTCCATAATCTCTCCTATAAGCGTATGGGGATTGTCCTTGATGATTTGGAGTGGATGGCGGAGGATCGAGAACTATGGAGGGTCCACTTGAGTAACCTACACCCGCGACCCACTTAATGGACAAGCGGATCATTGAAAATGAAAGAATGAATGAAAAAGATACAGGTAATAAAAAGAAAGCGACTTCATTTAAATAATGTTATGTAGCGAGCTTATAAAACTAAATAGCTTATTGAATGTTTTTATTTTCAGTTAACCATTGCGTTACACCACCTCTGGCCTTTATAACAGCTTCTAAGCGACGGCGTGGCATAGTGTCAACTATTTTGACACTCTTCGGAGCCGAAAGTTTCCAGATATTTGATATCTTGGACCTTAATTCTGGAAGTTTCCATGCTGGTTCTTGTCACAGTATTGATGGAAGAAGGTCTTCTTCCAAAATGTCTTGGCTGCATTGGCCAGTCCATTGACAAAATGTAAATTACCCATGCTACGCCCAGATATACATCTCCATACCATTACAGATGCTGGGAACTTGACTGTTGCTTCAGACCCTTTTTGTGAAAGGCTTCTTTTCCATTTCTTTTCGCACGTATGCGTTCGTCACCAAAACGAAAACTTCAAATCTGGACTCATTAACCCAACTAACAGACCGACATTGACGTTTTTTCTTCTGCTTAGGTGTCAAAAGTGGTTTTTCTTTTGACTGTTTTCTTAATGAATTGAGTAGCTTTATGTTTTGTGAAATTCAACAAAACTTGTAAAATGTATATCCCACTTGTTTCATAATCCATATACAAGGTTCGATCGAAATACTTTTTTGACTTTGTTCTAGGAATACCAGATCTGAAAATATTAGCTGGCGGGACATTTTTGCATTTGAAGGGAAAAAAACGTTTTTATTTTAGTTTACATTTTATTTGTTGTAATAAGTAATTTTTGGTTCAAGTAAAAGACTTTTAATTCATATTTGTACATTGCCACTTGAATTAAAACACCCTACAGTGTACACTCTCTTTACAGTTAGGTACTCATATCTCCAAAGCAGAATGATAAAATAATGGTTTGAACGCGTTTCTAGTTTTTTCCAATTTATTTTAGCATTTGCTGAATACACGGTGTGCTTAGTAATGCGGAAAGGTGACTTATATTAAAAAAAGCATCAAATTTGCAGTCACTATTAAAATTGTTCGTTGAAACTTTTTGCATCAAAACATTTTTTTTTTTGATACCGTGGAAAAAAGTCAAAAAAGTAGACTTTTTTACAAAAATTCTAAATTTTCAATGAGTACTTAATAGGTTAAGGAAAGTTTTGTATCATTCAAACGGAATTTAAATGACCTTTCCATTGATGCAGTAGCGCAGTGGTTAGTGTGTTGGACTACTGTGCGAGGGATCCCAGGTTCGATCCCCGGAAAAACCCAAATTACATCTTAAAGTTTTTTCTACTGCGCCACCTCTCGCGAACGTCTGACAAACATCCGAGAGTATGACTGTCATGAAAAAGCTTCTCAATTGAGCCGTTCGGACTCGGCATAAAATTGTAGGTCCCTTCCATTCGTCCCAAAAATAGAAACTAACACAAAACGAATGGTTGCGAGAAGCTAGGCCTTGGGTGTCACCCGCCTGTTGCGCCACCTATTTATTTTTTTATTCCATTGATGCCAAAATTTACATGAAGTAAGTTTCAAATTATGAGCAGGATTAACTTTAGTTTTGTCAAAATACTTATGCCGGCCACTGTATGTACTAATAATATAGGGCGACAAGATGAAAGGCGTGACATTTTACGGGACAAATTTTCAATGCGGGACATTTTGCGGGAGAATTTTCATTGCGGGACACTTGCGGCACAAAAGGCTCATAGCGGGACAGTTCCGCACTGAGCGGGACGTCTGGCATCCCTACTTTGTTCTCTCCATTGGAATGCTATTGTTGCAGCAGTTTTGCGCCGATTATCTTCTATTATTTTCTTTAAAACCCGGCAATCACGAGGTTTTGCTGTCTCAACATTTCCCAATTTTTTTTAAATTTTGTAATAATGTTCTGTACTGATGAGTGCGGTATATTAAAGTTCTGAGGAATTTTATAAGTCGATAATTCCGTCCTATTTCGAAGGCAATTGGGATTGGGAATAAATGTCGATTCTTGTCCTTTTAATGGTCGTTGCGCCCTTATTTTTAATAACTGCTTCACATCTTCCTGACTTGGCATAAGTTTCGGGAGTTGTAGATGCTTTTTTAATAATAACACAGTTCTTCCTTGTTTTTGGCTCTTCATAGATGCCCTATCGGGTTAAGTTCAGGAGATTGTGATGGCCACTCCATAACATTGATTTTGTTCTTATGAAACCATTATTTGGGCTACTTTGAGGAGTGCTTGGACCAGTGGACCAACCCCAAATCATCATTAAATTTCCTCCGCCATGTTTAACTGTCTTCTTTGTATATTTGGGATCGAATTCGGAATTCTTTGGTCGTCTGACGTACATTTTCCCATCAGAACAAAAAAAATTGACCTTGGTTTCATCCGACCATAAGACGTTATTTCAATTAGCACTGTGGAGTGAAGGCGTTTGTTGGCGAAACTTATGTCGTTTTCGGTTGGTCGTCCAGAACCGTCCGGAAGAACTCTTCGCGATTCTGAATTCAAATTCAGAAGAAAATTTCTCTTCTTTTCAGTAGAAGAACCGTGAGTTGAGTGCTAAAACACTCAAATGTCATCCAGCAATTCGTGCGATTTTGTTTGTGTGCACAGTGTGCCATCTGTTATAGAACGTTTGAAATACAAAATTTAAATAAGTCGTTATTTTGCGCAGTTGCAATGTTTCTACAATGGATGGCACTGTTTTTTAGTTAACAAATAGCAATGGCGCGACGAGGTTTCATACCTTCGCCGCACTGAACCAAAAGGGCTAGTGCTTATGTTTGTTTAATTTTTCCTCGCAGGTTTGTATGAAACTGACATTTCACTAGCAGTCCATGTATAGTATACCAATGCTGTATGTATTCAACAATTGTCATTAAAACACATTCGCGCCCATTTTATTCACATTTTCGCTGTCACAATCGGCCGCCATAACACCAATCAGTTAGGGGTAAACTGTCAGATAAGACATAAACCCATTTTTCAATAGACAAATAGCAGCTTTTCGAAGAATATAACATCTAACTGTCTCATAAATTTATCTGCCCGTTTCTGAGGCGGATAAAATATAGCTCTCTAGTTAAAGTAGGAGAACTGTCAAATTTGACAATTGCTTTTTACAAAGTTTCGTTTTGGGAAATATTTACATATTGTACAAATAGATCTATTCGATTGTATCGACGATTTTATTATTGTGGAAGAAGAATTAGCAAATAATTACTTTCAACACAAAGAGTAGTGAGAAAGAGACCTAACAAGTATATACAATGAGAGAATGCAGATTTCAAACGAAGATAAACGTCAAGGTATGGGCATGACTATCTTGTATGCTTACACACAACAAATTGTCAATCAATCTGTCTCTCTCACACCCACTTTACCGAATAGTTATCTAGCTCTTATTTTATGATTGAAAAATTCAAATCTAGCTGATAAACAGTGAAATAAATTTAATCGTTAGTTAGCTATCAGACGATTTATCTGACTATTTAAAAAATCTGCCCTAATCAATTAAAATCCACTGTTCTATTTCCTGCTAAAAACTCTAGCAAATCCCATGCAAATGAAACCATCAAAAAAATTAGACAGCGACAAAAGATGACAAATATAAATAACTACCAAAAATATTCATAGTTTTTTTGTTATCACATGTCATTACATTATTATTGCTATTTTTGTTTTTAACAATCAAGTATTAACAATCGCATAAAACATACATTTCGATTTAACACACAAATTTAGTTGCTTTCTCTAAAAATCGAGGTACATGGCAAGCCTGCTTACCGGTCCCCTTTCCTTTTCACTAAAAAAAAACACCTGACCAAAAATTCATTCAGTACTGAAGTAAATTCGTTTGGGTGCGGACGCGGTACCCCTTTGGATATTTCTGTTATCCGTCCACAAGAGTGTAAGCCGTGCATTTAATAAGCGATTTGTTTTCTTTATTTTTTTTTTTTTTGATAGTGTGCAGATTGAGCTCGGGTTAGCATTTAATATATAAATTTGGCATTTATTTTCACTCATCTACTCATTTTTTTTATTATTTTTTGCAGTATTAAAGTAACAGTCAGTAGTGAGAATACAACAAGCTAGTTGGGCGTACAAAAAAAATTCGTTTAAAACCTGATTCGCTTAAATTTGTTTAGCATTTTTTTTAGTTTTCTTTTTTGATTCGTGTATTTTCGTTGTTGCAAAGTCAGACAATTGCTTTAAGCCAGGTTGACGGTAAACCGAACTTAACACAATATAAAAAAGATTATGGAATACAATAATTATTTCAAGGCCCTTTTCACAATTATTACCACTGACGTATTTTGATCAGAATGGCTTAGATATTGGTATTACATAATGTATTTGATCAGAAGCAATGACCTTAGGCTCATATACTTGTAATTTTTTTTGTCGTTCGGGATGCCTTGACCTTGTGTAGATATCGCTATCGTTTCAGTTGTTGTTCTTTAAACCATTTGCAGCGAGAAAAATGTAATCAAATTGATACAAACAAAACACATTACAGCTGTAATACACGTTCATATAGTGTAGTAAAATTCCATGGTGAATGAATCACAGATTTAATAAGGCTTTGAAGTCTGTTCCCGTTCTTGTTGGGCTAATGACTTATGTCAATTGAGTTAAATAATTATTATCGGCAAAATTCTTGACATAGTCGTGAGTGAGTAGAAATACTAGTGAAATTCTTTTGGGAACATTTTTAGCAATGTTTCCTACCACTTTGCTTTCGGAAAAACTATTTTCCCGAGAAGATTTCATTTCGACATTAGGTCTGTTTTATTGCACATCTATCTCAGTGAAGTGAAGTAAAGTAGAATCTTTAACATGCAATTACAACAACTACACAGTTTGACACTTTTGAGACTCTATATCAGCGGTTCCCATTCTTTTTTGGTCGCGGAGCACTTCGTTATCAGTACGCATCCCTTTTTTTCGTAGTTATGGAAAATGCAATTGTATCTATGTACTATTTTCCGATTTTTTTAAATTTTGTTAAATTGAAGAAATAAGTATGTGATGTGACCTTTAGCAGTCCGAACGCCTGAATTAAGAAGCTTTTTTAGTTATACTCTCGGATGTTTGTCAGACGTCCGCAAGATGTGGCGCAGTGAAAAAAAAAGACTTAAGATGTAATTTTGTGTTTTCTGGGGATCGAACCTGGGACCCCTCGCACAGTAACCCAGCCATTGACATACTATACATGGACTGCTAGTGAAATGTCAGTTTCATACAAACCTGCGAGGAAAAATGAAGCAAACATAAGCACTAGGCCTTTTGGTTCAGTGCGACGAAAGTATGAAACCTCTTCGCGCCATTGCTATTTTACACAGTGCCATCCATTGTAGAAACATTGCAACTACGCAAAAATAACGACTTTTTCAAATTATTTCAATCGTTCTATAACAGATGGCACACTCAACACTCACATAAAATCGCACGAATTGCTCGATGACATTTTAGTGTTTTCGTTTCTCTCCGTCTTGAACCAAAAGAGCTAGTGCTTATGTTTGCTTCAAAGAAAAATTGGCTGCTAGCAGTCCATTATGTCAATGAGTCCAACACACTGACCACTGAGCCACTGCGCCCATCCGGCATCCTAATATGGTGGTTAGGTAGTTTAGTTCCAGGCATTCGTAAATGTTTTCGAAAAGCTCTTTAGCATTTCTTAATTTTTTTGGCTTTTAATGCTTTTTCGATGTCGGCCCACAAGTTTTGAATTAGGTTCTGGACTCCTGGTCACTGCTATTGCTTCATAATATGCTAAGAATACATAGTTGTGGTGTTAGAAATCATTTGTAACTGGCGTGTTTAAAAAAAGGGTTTTCTCTAATATGCTTCTATAAGCGTGTTGATCAACTATACAACTAATGGACCAACACTGAACCAAGAGAATGCACAGTTACTTTCTCTCCTCCATCCTTTATGGTCTGAAGCGTATACTTTGGCTGCAATTCTTTGTTTCGAGGACGCCTATGCCTTATATACACTTTTCTATAGGATCCCAATAAATTAAACTTGGATTTGGCACTCCAAAGAACTTTTTTCCAAATTGCTATGGTTTTTGTAAGTGTTTCGCTCTTCCTTAAGTTTTTGTTGACATATTGGGTGGTATGAATAAAACCTAGCAATTGCTTTTACTCAAAATAAATGTCAAAATCGAAGCAATTGCTAAGCTTCGTATGAATAAAAACTGATTTGAGTTGACTCCAACTTTTGACATCTTCGAAAAGCGGCGCCACCGACCTTTTACTCAGATTGGTATGAATAAAACGTGGAAGACAAAGCAATTGCTAAGAAAATTCCAAGTCTGCTATTTTGTTGACTCAGAGCATTTGCTAAATATTTTGCGCCCATATTTCTTTACAAAAACAGTATTTTCTTTTGAGTTTTCGGTGTTTTTTGTTTGTATAAATAGTTAAATCAATTTTTCTTTGTTTGATTGGCACATTAAACCTGTTTTAACTACTGTTGTTAACGTTCGTAAAAAAAAACAGTAGGTACTATAAGCAAAGACGAATTGGTTAAGATCACAACTTTAACCAACCGTATCGTTTTTTTTATTAAATTAATTTAGCTTTTTTCCAAAAATCGTTTTCCTGATTCTAAATTCAAATTCAAAAAATTAACGACAAATTGTGACAGAAACTGCAAGGGAAGGACACATGCAGTGAAGTAAATGCTTTGTTCGAAACTTCGAACTTACTTTAGCAAAGTAGTTTTTATTCATACCGATTTAAAGCAATTGCTCAGTGCTTTTACTTTGCTACAACCTTTTACTCAAAGCAAATGCTAGTTTTTATTCATACGACCCAATGTGTTTTTTTTTTGAATATGCATCCGCGAGGATTTTCTTCTACGACACAGCGCCTAACAGCCCTGGGCGTGAGTTCTTGATGGAGTTTGGGTGCAACAATCTCCCTAATTTGTATGGACATCAAAAATGGATTGGCTCCACTTGTCTGGCAAATCTTTCTTTGTCGTAGTTTTGCGACCAATCTCCTTTCTTTTGCGGTTCTCAAAACTTCCGGATTCCGGTTTTCTTCGAAACTAGTATATTTCCCCGAAAACAAGCTTCGTAGAAAAACCAAATTTGTTCGCTATCAACACCATTGATTCGTTTCCATTTTGATAACTCTAAAGTTCTAGAGTATACGATTTAATTCCACGCATTTTTGTACTGTGTAATCAATACACAAATTCCATTGCTGCAAACAAAATGACAACGTTTCAAGAGCACAAAATTAGTTAGTCTAATGGAATTTTCATATTTTTTCCCATCTTTCCGCGGAGCACTTGGATTTTGATGGCGGAGCACCAAATTTGGGAAACTCGACTCCCATATAGCTGTCGTAATTGCGTTCTGACGATTCTATTTTACTTACTGCCCACAAATGGCACAAAAAAAAATCGCAAAACGAATGAGTTCACTAAAGTTAAGTGGATTTACGCATATTTTCATCTCGTTCTATCTTATTGTTGCTTTGAACATGGTTATAGCTAAATTGTTAATGCCTAAACTTATGACAGGAGGACATAAATAGCTGATAGCTGATATCTCTGGCTTATAGAAAAAGGACGCATTCAAAACCCATTTAATTGTGAAGTAGTTTCGTAAAGTATTTATTATGTCACATTTCGTATACCAAAAATGTTTTTTTTTTCAAAATGGGAAGAACACTATCAACGAATTACAGAAAAGGGGCAAATATGGACAATTTTGAAAAAGTGGTATCATTGCGGATAGAAAGAAAAAAGGGGAAAAAAGCAAACTTTTTAAGTTGCGACTCGTCGGAATAACAACTTTCGCATTTAGCTCATAAATGGTCTATGATACCACAGATGGCTACAGGGTGACTCATTACATAATGTAAGGTTTATGTCTGCACCACACCAGTCACCTCGTTAGTCTGCTTCATGGGTCTAGCCTAACCAGACTGCACTTATAAAAAAAAGTAAATAAAACAATACATCTTAAGAAATTAAAGAAATAAAAAACATTTAAACAATTAAGAGAAGTTAGAAAAAATTTAGTTCAGTTATTGTTTGCTTGCTGCTATTAAGCCATTTGAAACATTTTTGAAATTGTTTAGAGTGCTGTACACAAACAGGTTCAACACATATTTCACACTTAAATCGTGTCTTTCTTTTCAAACAGTCGTTCACACAACAAATTTTGCACAGCTTTCTTTTACAGTCGGTGTCAGCCCCTCTGGATGGAGTCGGCACTCTTTCTTCTATTTTGTATCCAAAATAAGCTTCAACGCCAGAACGGGTGCTAAATTGCTTCATTATTTTCTCGTTTCTTTCCTCCTTTCTTCTCCTCCTCATTTCTTTCAATATTCTTCAATTCTTCAATATGTGGTCGTACAAGATGGTCAACTAGTGAATGCAAATGCATCTGTAGTAGATTTCCCAATCTTTTTACTCTGAATTACATATGTGACCAAGGAAGCTATCTAAGATATTTTAAATTGTGCCAAAGGCCATCTACGAGTTCGTCGTTTGCATGAATACTTTCCCAACATTTGGTCTATAACATCCACGCCGCATTTGTTTTTTTTTTTATAAAACATTATTGCTTGGGGCTTTTTTGCCGGCCCAACAGTTTCCGTACTGTGGAAAGCAATAGAACAGCCTTATTTTTCCTTGGCACATATGAAATAAGGGGCACGTCATAATTGGAGATGGAGAATCCGAACTCTTTGGAGTTCACCGGACGACTGCGGCTAGCTAACATTTGCTTAGGTATGCACCTTTTATTACGGCGAATGGTTCAAACGTATGCGAATCCGGAACTTCTAAGACTTTGAACACCTTGCAACGTAGCAACTATTGTCCTTCCTTCCCGACAATGCATATTTTTTTGAAAGTTCAAGTAGAATTCGTTCACATTGATTATTATACCTATCTTGACCTTGTTCCCTTCCTGTATATAAAATTCTTTTCAAAGCATAACTATTTAAAGCGCCACATGCCCACCATATTTTTATGTCGTATATTTAGCTGGTTTCGACGGTCTATATTGGGTGAATTTGGTTCTACCACGAAAGGGAAAAAACTGGTCATCAGCACTAATACTAACTTTTGGCACATACCTATATAGTGACTCTAAATGAGCATTAAACATAGTCCAGATATCTCTAATCGCCGCAGCCTTATCGGTCATTTGCCGCATGCCACGAGTTTGTTTTTTGATTTATCAAAGCGAATTAATTGACCCGAGTAAAATACCAATGTGTGCATATAACTCTTTTTCAGTAACTGGACTCCATACAACATTTGTTGATAAACTTCACTGCTAAAATATTTATCACCCCAATCATGGAATCCGTCGGAGGGAATTGTTCGCGGAAAAGAATATTTTGGTATCATCGAATCCGAAAAGTGAACAGAAATCTGGAAAAAAAACCACACCCTACCAATAGTATCTATGTGTTAATATTATGTACTACCTATATGACATAATAACCGTTCAATTTGCGGATTCGACGATACCAAAATATTCTTTTCCGCGAACAATTCCCTCCGGCGGATTCCATGATTGGGGTGAATATGTTTCTCATAACTGTGCCTATCTCATAATATGTCATAAGCGCAAAACATTTACCGCACTACGCAGTGGTCTACGCATGTCACTGGTGTACGTACGTAGTTAAAATACAAATATGGAAAAAAGTTATATACATTTTTTGTCACATATTTGTTGGAAAAAGGTAAGCGGAGGATATCATAAAGGTTTAGATCTATAAGTTCAATAGTGCTATGAAAATATTATACGCCAAGTAAAAAAAGGTCTGGCCAGACCGTGGTGCGGACATGGGTTAAACGGCTATATCAATACCCAACTTTAGTGTGGCAGCTAACACAAAGACTTCACACTTTCCGAAAAGCCCAATAAACTATTTTAGATGACAGAAAATGTGGGGAGAGTCATGTTTATCTCGTTCATGTATGTAAGTTCAAAACTCCAGTTTGCAAAGACCGGTATTCACTGACCAATTTTAAAGCGATTACTAGTCTACGAGGCTTTTAAATTTAATTTGTTTATGCGTATTCACCAAGCACTAATAGTAATGGAGCTTGGCTACACCATCAAGATCAAGACAGGGTCGACACGGCCTTCATGGGAAGACAGGTGTAGCCAAGCACCATTACTTCGCGTAACTTTTTAGACGATCATCGTCTCGACGAGTGAAAAAACGACGTCGTTTTTTGTTTGCTTCATGTATCATTACAATCGCGTCGCGTCGTTAAATCGAATCGTTCATCGTTTTCGTTTTGAATAGTTTGAGCAGGACTGTAAAGAAACTGTGACAACAGAAAACTAATAAAAGGGTGTATAATTTGTGTGGGTTTTTATACCCTCCACAGGAAGGTATATTCATTTTTTCATTACATTTGTAACGCCAAAAAGGATTCACCAGCGACCCTATAAAGTATATATATTCTGAATCAGGATCACATTCTGAATCGATTTAGCCATGTCCGTCTGTCTGTCTGTTGAATGCACGATAGCGTCCAAAAGAATTTATCTAGGCAAATGGAATTTTGTGAGACGACTTCTTTTTACAGTCGCCAGGTTGGTATTGAAAATGGGCTACGTCGGTCAAGTAGTTCTGGTACCTCTTATACAAAACCACTATTAGACCAACGTCTCTCTCTGTCTATTGAAATCACGATACGTCCGAACTAATCCACTTAGGCAACTGAAATTTTATATTTATGGCCTTCAGGTTTTTATTGAAAATTGTCCGTGTCGGTCATGTAGTTCTGTTACATCCCATACAAAGCCAATATTTGACCCATATATCTCTCTGTCTGTTGAAAGCACGATAACGTCCAAACGAATCGACTTAGGTGAATGAAATTTTGTGAAAGGACTTGTTTTTAAGTTATCAAGTTGGTATTAAAAAATTGTTTATGTCGGTCAAGTAGTTCTGGTACCTCCCATACAAAACCAAAATAAAAAACATGCGTGTACCTGTACTAGTGCATACAGTGGAGGGTATCAAAGCATCGGCCAGGACGATGATAACACTTTTACTTGTTGTCTTTTATGTGTAGGTAGGTTAGGTTAGGTAAGGTGGCTGTCCCAAAGGGGACACACTTAGACCATAGTTTTGGTCCATTGTGTGTAAGTAAAAAGGTAAACATTTTTCGGTGCAGGAAGGGTAGCAATTCGTGGGCGGTCGGGGCTGTTTTCTAAGAAATTTGTACTCTAACCGGAGCAACATATAAAAGTAATGTTCCATTTTCTCAAAAAATAGAAGATAAACATCAATCTGGTTTTCAGTGTTCGATTAAGAATGAATAAAATAAATAAAAACTATGAATAAATTAATAAGTAACTATTTTCACAATATAAAAAAATCAACATACAAGGTTTTTTTGATTTTTTTCCTTAAATTAAAAGTATGAAATCAGTTTTTTTCAAAAACTATAAACAGATATAATATGATCTAAAAATAATATCAAAGAACAGATTCCTGGCTTCAAAAAATTATAAACCCCTCCCGCTAAAACGAAGCGACATAGACCCACCCCCCCAAACCACAGAGAACTAGATCGCCGACTTTCCGTACACCTACCCGATTCTCCCCGGAAAAAATTACCCTGTCTGTGCATGAATACGTGTAAATGTCAAAATTAATGGCGGGAATGTAAATAAAACATAAGAGCGGCCATTTATTGGGATGTGTTAAGAAACGTTGGGAACTAAGTTTAGGTACGGTTTACATTTTAAATAAAATCATTTTGCAAGTAGACGGCTGGTTGGAATGATTTAAACTTAATTGTGAGCGAAAATGTAATCTATATCGTTGATAATATTTTGTTCGCTCATTCGAAAACTAATACTTTTTTCAATTCACAAGAAATTCATCGCAACAATAAATCACCCGCGAATAAAAAAGAGGTAGGGATTAGTGAATGAAAAAAAAATCGCTGGCGATTTATTTTACGTTCCAGCAAATTTGTTAAAATTGCTACCAACTAAGGGATAACTTTTGGATTTGTGGTTTAGTTTAACACGAGAACATTATCTTACAATTACCTTGTGGCATCACCATAAATTATTATACTGCTTTCTCTGTCTTACTCTTACAGCTCTCTTCGAATAAACGCTCGCGTCTTTTTCTTTTCAGCATTGTGTTTTATTCTTGTCTCCGAAAAACTTTAACTTTTTCAGCATTTATTCATCAATAGGCCTGTTTTATTGCATATCTATAAAGTAGGGGTATTCATGCAACGTCGTAACGAACGTGGTAAATGAACTGTCAAATTTTGTATGGAAAATCACACAAGTTGTTAAAAAAACCGAGATGGTAAACTTAGGCTGCAGTTATAGCTATCAGTAAAATTCATCCGTAAAAAAATTGTTTCACTTTTTTTGGAGCACTTAAACTTAATCGTTGAACTCAATCTTGGTCTTAAATAGTTGCTTTTGAATTATAAAACTAATTCGTCAAAAAAAATTAAGCAATTGATCTTTAAATTTTCTAAAAACAGAATTTCTTTATTTTTCCGTACGAAAAACTTTTTCTGTTCAACTTCCCAACCAGTTTCACGAAGTATTTCACTAAATTCCTATGATATGCTATGGTTTAATGTTTCAGTTTTGTTCTGTTGCGTGTTTTTACGGATGGACTTTTCTGATAGGTAGCTATAACTGCAGCCTTACGACGAGGTGAATGTGACATTTCACACTTGAAATAAAGGCGCGAAATCAGGAAAAAAATACTTTGCATGCATTTATAATACTTTTGATGTTTTTTATAAATAGAAATTGCACATTTTATTATTCCAAGTGTAGGATAAATTATTAATCCATCAAATTGTATTAAGAAAACAAGTTTTAAAAGAGTTTAAATAACGAAATTTTCAATTCCAAACAAAGTATGTTTTCGTTCACGGCAAAAAGTTTGGAATTGGAAATTTCGTTGTAAACCCTTTTAAAACTTGTTTTCTTAATACAATTTGATAGAATAACTAATTATTCTACACTAGGAATAGTAAAATGTGCAATTTTCTCTTTACGCGAATGGTAAACTTACGACGTTGCATGAATACCCTAATGCCCAGTTGCACAGTCAGAGTTTAAACTCTCGTTTTGGTTTAAACCTTCGTTCAACAAATTTTCGGTTTCACTGTGTTCGTTTAAACCCAAAGTGGAGTTCAACTCTCGGTTTAAGTAAAACGCCTGCATTCTGCCGTTTAAACTTTGGTTTCGCATTTTGAGGTTTATTTTGACAGCTGCTATTTCATACAGAGAGATAGAGAGAGAGAATAGAAATGATGAATTGTTTGGGTGCTGCACTTCTTGAATTTATATGAGTGAAAAGTAGAGCTATGATTAGTTTCAGCATTACTGCGGTAAACCCACTGTTAAAAAATGTCATCAGAAAATTTCAATAGATTCTCAACCAATATAAATGTACTTTTCAAGGAAAACGCCTTTTTTCAAGTGAACATCAGGTAGATTTTAGCCCAAACATAATGTAGACAAGCGTAAATTGTATTGAGGTTTTTTCAATAAAAATTAATTATCTTCGTGTGTGGAAATGACGATTATTTTTTTGTAATGCTACTAGTGATTTCTTTAGATTCTTCGCGAACAAAATATATCTATACATACTCAAATCTTTCACATTTTATTTTGGCTGAAACAAGACACTACCCACTCTATTCTTTTTACAATGCAATTTGTTTGTCCGATTTTGAACACACTTCTCGGGACAATGCCTGTTCAGTTCAAAGGTTTCGGAGTTCATACCATTTTTGTATACAGATCTAGATTACCTACATTTTTGTTTAAAAAAAAGTAAAACCAGAACAAGATAGCGCAGATTTTCGTAGAAACACCAGCAAACAACTTTGCGCCTACCTATTACCAGACAATGACCCTAATTAGAGGCTCATAAAATCCTTTCAATATTTTACTGGCGACGGGTGATTGGATGTGGTAAAAACCCAGCGAGTTGCAAGAAGCAGTACCTGTGATCGCATCCGTCTGAATGCCACATACATTTCAACAACTAGATATTATTATTGAAAAAAAAAAAAAAAATAATAATAATAATTACAGTTCAAACATGTGTCCAAAATAAATCAATTCACTTCGTTAGGTAATACCAAAATACACAATGTAATAATATTGCACACATTTTCTTTTATTTACAAATGGTAAAATGGATAAAGTAGAGAAAAGCAATAACCATTTACTTGGTCAAAAGTGCGCTGGTAGAAAAATATCCCCTTAAGGGAAATTGTTCTGCGCTTCCACAACTGCGTTTAGTTAACTGGCAGATTATTTTGTACTGTGAAACTGAACGAGTTAAACCAAAAGTTTAAACTCTCGGTCAGGTTTAGTTAAACTTCAGTTTAAACTCTTACTGTGCAACTGGGCATTAGTGTCAAGCAGTGTGTAGTTGTTGTAATTGCGTGTTAAAATTTCTACTTTTCTTTACTTCACTGAGATAGATGTGCAATAAAACAGGTCTAATAACAAAATCAAAATAACAAATAAAGGATAACCACATGAATAAACCAAAGTGAAAAATAAATCAAGAAAAGAGTTTCATTTTGACACTTTGTTTTGACTGTCAATTCCTGAAGCTCTTCATTCCAAAGTTCCAGGAGCAAGTCTTCTCTGGACCAAATTTGTTTTTTTGCTGTCATGAAAATATATATGTAATAGATCACGAAATTAATAACATGATTTTAGCTAAATCAAGTGAATTTAGCTAAATCACGTTGGTGGGAACATGGTTTAAGTGAAAAGAATATTATCACATGTTTTGACAGTCCATTCACATGAACAGTTTTATTTGTCGTAACAGTTCGCCAAGTTCAAACATCAATTTCTACTACTTAACAATCTTTGATTTACGTTTACATAAGCTCGAACGAATTTTGTATTTGATAGTTTGTGGAGCGGGTTTTAATGTCGTGAATTTTGAATAAACTTGTGAAAATGCACACCAAGGGTGTTTTCCTTCGAGACAAAAATTTTTAGTTCGAAATTTCGTTGTTTAAACTCTTTTCAAACTTGTTTTTCCCATATATTGAAGCATTAATTTATTATTCTAGGTACTCTTGCAATAGTAAAATAAGCAATTTTTTGTTATAAAAATGCATCAAAAGTGGTTTGTTCGCATATTATTATCAATTCGTTTTTTCAATCTCATGTGAATATTCCTTTGCATCGCCAATTTTAATTGATATCAACAGTTTGAACAATTTAACATTGTAACTGGAAAAAAATAAGAAATATTCAGAACACGGCCCCACTGCCAGGTGCAACTGCCATAGGATTTTACTAAGTATGCTTGTGCCGTAATTTCTTCCCTTTGATTTATACAGGCCCAACACATAAATAAATCCTATGGTGCCAACAGCTTGTAGGCAAAGTCCGTTATGTGGGAGGAGTCGACGGTCTATTTCTTACTGGTTTGTTCCCACCCACCTTGTATTTAACCCCTCTACAAAATACAAATCATCCTTTTCCAGTCACTAACAACTCGGGCCTCAGGCAAAATTTTCAAAATCAGGAAAACTATTTCATTTAATGCATATTATATACATAGGGTACACAAACCGAGTTTGAAGTCAATCGGATGAAAAATAAGAATGTTCCTATACAAACTTGACCCCTCTTCCAACCCCCCTTCCCTTCCTTTCCAGCAATACGACTGATTTTTATACACAAACCATTTAATAATAAGTCGGTTTCTTTTCTGAGCAATAAATGGTGGACTTTTCTCAATACTTGTCCGATCCGGTGTTTCACGAAATAAGACCCTCTCAAGGACTTCTACTTCCAAAAATGTAGAATTCTATTGGCAAATGTATTGTTGACATGAGTTTCGAAAAATTATAGATTATGTTCCGATAGTTCGTAGAGTTCCAATTGTCCAACCAGTGGCCTATTTCACCAACTTACAATAATGTATTTACAATTATTTTTTGACAATTTTGTTAGAAAAAGAGACAAATTTTGTTTCACCACAAATATTTTTAAAGCAAATTTGTAATTTTTCTACAGATTTTGTGGAAAAATAATTGTAAGTACAAATTTGCAAGTTGGTGAAATAGGCCACAGATATGGCTAGTTGTAACTCTCCCCAATCTTTGCATACACATTATACAATTATTATTTATGTTGATATTCTTTACTTTTTTACAGAAAAACGAAAGCGGCAAAGCGTGTACTAACGGAAAGGCGATAGATAGACAGCGCTATGGGTACAAATGAGCCAAATTCGACGAACAACAGTAGCGACAGTTGCGTCGGTCAAAATAACATTCCTTCCAAACCAAATTATGGCCGATACTGTCATATTGTGAAGCGACCTGATTTCGATGGCTACGGCTTTAACTTACACTCAGAGAAAATTAAGCAGGGTCAGTATATTGGCAAAGTAGACGCCAATTCGCCAGCAGAAGCTGCTGGCCTTCGTGAAGGTGATCAAATCATCGAGGTAAATGGTGTAAATATTGGAACCGAAACACACAAGCAAGTAGTGCAAAGAATTAAGGCCATTTCGAACGAAGTTCGCTTGCTATTAGTCGATACTAGTACAGAAAGTGAGCAAACTGCTGCAAAAACTTCAGAAAATAACACCATGACAAACGCTAATTCAAAATCTCATAACATATCAACAGCCCAAGCCCAACCAATAATGCAAGTACCGGATACAGCAACAATAGATATACCCTCTTCATTAGAGCAAAAGGAATACATAACTAGCATAAGTATGCCCAGCTTGAAATCTCAATCAACCTATAGCAACAATATGACAGTGGATACACCCGATATGGGAGCAAGTACGATGAATGACAATTTTACAAAATCAAATGGACAGGCAATGGAGTCTTTGATAGTTACGAAAACAACTCAGCAACTGCAGGATAATGACAACAATTCCCAAAATAACAACAAAACTGGTCTTAATTTGAATCTAACAGCTGCTGAAATGCGGGCAAAATTGCTGGCAAAGAAAAAATTCGACCCTAAAAATGAAACTGTAGATCTGAAGAAAAAATTTGATATCATTCAGAAATTATAATACAAATAAATAAAGTTTTTTTTCTTTACATTTATTCAATTTCTAACTTCAAAAATGCTCATGCAAGTGACGTTTTTATAAATGATTGCAGTTGGCGTTCAACTTCTCAACTGAAGCGCAAAAATTTAAATCTTTGTCAACTTTCCCGTTTTGTATCCCTACCAGTGGCGTGGCGTGAATAATCTTAAATGGCAAGTCGAAAAATATCAGTTTGTCAAAGGGAAGCTGTAGTAGGTATACAAAACCTTTAGTGAATTGTTTAAAGCAATAAAATCGAAAACTCCAGGAAGAAATTAAATTAATGAAGATATTTTTTCATCTTGATTCAATAGTGCAAAACTTTGATATTCCGATTCATTCATTCATTCATTCATTGTCCATTAAGTGGGTCCCGCCCGGGTGTAGGTTGCTCAATTGGACCCTCCATAGCTCTCGATTCTCCGCCATCGACTCCAAATCATCAAGGGCAATTCCCATACGGTAGAGGAACTTGATGTAAGAACCTCATCCTGGGTCTACCTAGAGCCCTAGAGGACGCCTGCCCGTTGGTACGGATTCCATAGCACGTGGTGGAATCCTGGTCGGGGACATGCGTTTAACATGACTAAACCACCGAAGTATGAAAGGCTCCGTCCGGAGAAGTAGCTGCTCGACATTGAGTTCCTCACGTATTCTGGTATTTCTAATGCGATCTCTACGGGTCGCACCAGAAGTACAACGGAGGAATCTCATTTCGGAAACTTGTATCCGCGATCATTCCTTCGGTCATTACTCAAACCTCATGACCATAGGTAAGAGTTGGAACAAACACCGAATTAAAGACTGACAACTTAGCTTTGACACCAAGTTCAGTCCTCATAATAACAGATTACAGAATGACAAAGCTGTCTCAAAATTGACCCAGCCTGACCAACAGGAAAACTCGGTATCGCTCCTTCCATCACTCGTAAATAAAACCCCGAAATACTTAAACTTCTCCACCTGTTTCAATAAGACTCCACTCCAAATCTACGAAGCATGCGTAAACATGTGTAGCATACCTACTTCCACATCTTCTCAAGTACCAGTCCGGAAAAGGGGCACAATCACCCCAATCTGCCAATCGCTGAGAGTATCGCCGCATTCCCAGGCCACTTTAATGTCACGCGAGAGCCATTGACTCCCTCTTCACTAAAGGCCTTGAGCATTTCTGGCCGGATTTCATCCACTCCGGCAGATTTGCCAGCTTTTAGCGATTTGATCGCAAAAGTGACTTCCTCTACCGTGAGACTATTTTCCGCCCTGCTTAAGGCGATGGATGTGTCATCCTCAATGCCCTGTGTTGGATTGAGCAATTCAGAAAAGTGGTCACTCCATCTGTCCAAGATGTCCTCCGCATTAGAAAGAAGTGTACCTACCATCTTTGGATTTGACTCCTCCAATAATGTTCCACTTCCTCCCTCTAAGACAGCGGATGATCTGCCAGAACACCTTGCTTGCAGATCTGTGATCACGGTACAATTTCTCGCCGAACTCCTGCCAAGATTGTTCTTTGGCTGAGGATTCAAATCCGCTGCGTCAATTACTGCTTGAACAAAATGATTGACTTAAACATCCTTCAGCTAAAGGTGGAATATAACCGAATCGGGCGTTATCCCGTAGTTGAATTCCGTTGCGTGTAGATTCACCATTAAAGTTCTCGCAACTTTGTATACCAATCCAACTTTCGATTTGTCCGTTGTTCGGTGTTCGAATATCTGACTTTATGTGTCGTATCTAATTGTCATGGCAGAACCACCTATCGAACTCTCTCATGTTAAAAACTGTCCCACGGTCGTTAATAATAGTATCCGGTAAACCAAAGTAAGACGTTAATCATTGAGAAAGTCGATTACCGGTTTCATTTTTGTGTTTCTTACTGATTTAATGATAGTGTAGGTATTTAATAAGCGCGTCTGTTACTCCGATTAAGTATGTTTTCCCAATATGCGATGGCTGGCTTCGAGGAAACCGACCCAAGGGGTCGAAGTGAAGTGTCAAAAAGGGTACAGGGTTGATGTCCATAATATGCATCTTTCCCTCCGGTGCACCGTGCACTCGAAGTGCTTTTATGAAAACACCATTCAATGCACGCGGCTTATCTTCCGCGAGTTGACATGCGCCATACGGATACGGGTTGCCGATCGGTGTATGAATAAAAAGTTCAACTCCTGCAGACGTTACCATCACCTTGCCATAATAAGTTCGGATGTTGCTTTGATTGCACTTACCGCAAACTAGTTTTCGCCACAACATATTATGTTCGTCTGAGGTGATAAATCCGAAACTGCTGATCGAAATAAAATTGCTGTCAATCCACAAGAGCTGGCGTCTGTGTAGACTTCATTTTCAAGGGATCGTATACCCGAAGTTTTGGTTCTTTGCAGAGAGTATTTTTTTAATCGAGTAAACGCTTTCGAATGCTGCTCACCCTAGCGAATCGTTACTTGAATGAATTTCCTGAAGAAGCTAGTCAGAACTAGGAATCTCCTTTGCCTTTTTTGTCAATAGGCGTTTTCGCTGTTAGTGTTCAGTTTATCGTAATGGTCTGGCATATTCCTAAACTCTAAAGTGTTTCGCCAAAACAACCAGAATATTTACTGATAAGATTTCGTATTTGATCTTTGTTCTCGGTTGGCAAATCATTTCCAGTTCTGATTACGCTTTCGTTGACGCTTTCCAAGATATCTTTTCGATGATTAAATGCTGATTTTCGTGGCAAAGACCGACCGCATCCGCAATTGATTATCATATGACTGAACTGTCACTGCCTGGATCAATAAACGCCTCGATGTCATTTTCGTTAATATTTACCATTTTTGTACTGTTTTGTTGCCGCCATTGATGCTCAAAATTCGTAATAGATTGTCTCCAATAACGTTTGGATTGTGTCTCTTCTTGATTCGTTTAGCGGCATATCGTGGAACGCATTTTCTTCTGTGATTTTATGCAGTTAATGCAGTTAATCGTTTAAATGGAATCAAATACATAATCGTTTTATTTTTAAACAAATTAAATCTTTATTTCAATCAAAGTCTTCTCTTTTTTCACGCTCGTGAGCTTCCAGTACGACTCTCTCTTTGTCCGACTAAACGTCATCCCATTGGGTACATTCAGACAGATCGAGGGGATCCTTCTCAACTTGCCCAGTAGATGGCGTTACACTCGGTTAGCGGTTAGTTGGGTTACACTCGGAACAGTTGTGAGAAATGATTTTTGTGTATCTGTCTCGTCAGCTACCTGGTGTCTTTCTTCGTTAGCTCTACCAATGGGTTTTTGTTCTTAGTAGCTGTTGTCGGCCAGCGCCGACTGGACGAGTTGCAAGAAAGCGTTCGATCGTGGTGCGAAGTTCGTTTATGTCCGTACAGCGAGTACTTGCTTGTGCCGTTTGCAATTTCCAACATCAAGTTCAAATGTGCATCAGTTCACCCTTAAGCCTACCTTCTCGGACGTACCGTAAAATATAGAGATTCTTTTGTAAGTTGAACAACAACGAAGTGGAATACATTGCCTCAAACGGTTTTCTCCTCTCATTATAACACACAATTGTCTAAAACCAATGTGCACCAGTACCTTTTCTCTATCATTCCTATTAACCCTTCCACTCGTGCTGTGAATTAGCATTTTAAGGGAACAAAAACCCCTTGAGAACTCGTGAATTATAAAAAAAAAATCTCCTCAACAAAGCAAAGGGGTTCTGGATCTGTGGACCTTGCGGATGGGTGGAAACTCTTCATGTCGGGAGTAGCACCTCAGCCGAATCTTGTCGCCATTGTAAGAGGGTGAACGCAGCGGCGTTATAGGCAATAACGCCCAATGAAATAGCTCCAAATTGTTCGTCATTTTGGGTGTTATTTCCTTTCCAGGGTTCGCTTTTCTGACAAGCAGTAAAGCCCAAAATATGAAGCGGAAATGCATAAACAGTGGAATAAGTAGGGGGGCATCTGCCCCCCTCCAACCCCCCTGCTTGGGTTTTCTGTTGGATTTTGGAGTAGGTGGGAGTTTGTACTGTAAAAAAAACTACTATACATCCAATTTCGCACATACTCCAAATCTGACGGTAACCCCAAGCAGGGGGGTTGCAGGGGGCAGCATGCCCCACCATACGTATTAAAGTGCAAATTAATTTTGGGCTTTATTTCCGTCTTATTGTTTTTTGGGCGTTATTTCCAAATCGATTTGGGCGCTATTTCCTTGGGCGTCATTGCCTAACGCCGTTTATTTTTGGGCGCTATGCATTTTTTTGGGCGATATTTCCAAATCGATTTGGGCGCTATCGCCGAGCTGTCAATTGGCTTTGGGGAGAGAGTCGACCACGAACAAAGAAGGAAAACGGTTCTTGTGAGAAACTAATCCCAAACATTTTAAGAAAATAAATAAAATTCTTTACGAAAATTTGTGAGTTCGATTTTTAAATGATCGCGAATGAAGTTCATAAAAAGGTGTGGGTACATCTAATATGGATGAATAAAACTTGTAGAGTGATCGGTATTATTCGCCCAGAAAATTTGCTATTTTATTTTGTATTCAAACTTGGCTATTGAACTTTACAACAATATGCCCTGCGTCAATGCAGATCGGTATTTGGATAGCATTTTTTATATGTTATCTCATATTGGCATTTTAATCAGTATCGACGGAGCAGTTTTTGTATAACTAAGCAAAGAGAATGGTAGCAAACATTGCAAAGGCAAAAGCGTGGAGACCGCGCTAAACTGTGTTGTCGGCACAATAGAGAAAACACTAAAAGATAAAGAGTGTACTTTACATAGCGGCATAAAAGCCATAACTGCACCAGAAAAAAAAATTGTAGCTTGTGAAGTGCTGTCGCGAAGAACTCAAGGCTTTTGGTACACAGCACAAGGCTCCGGGACATGAAGGCATTCCAGGCAATGAGAAAGCAGACGAATTAGCGAGACAAGGTTCGACATCAGCTGTTTCAGAACAAGCTGATCCCTCTGAGGACATCCCACCTTACACACTCAAGCTTGAAGCAGGGGGAAAATCACAAGAGAGCCGAGGGCGAGATGGGCCACCTTAAACACTTGTAATACCGCAAGAATGCTATGGGCGTCCTTCAACGAAACCAAAACCGAAAAGATAATGTGAAAGGATAGGAAATCCCTGTCCACCCTCGTAGGTATCATTACGGGGCACACCACTCTTCGGTACCATACGAAGAAAATGGGCTTAACGGGATCAAGTGGCTCTAATATCTGTTATCCACTCTATACCGACACCAATAGGAGCGAACCAGGACCGCCATCGTTCGATTTGGAATTATAGTTAATCTAACTGGGACGAGCTGCATAATTTCTTCGCTTCGTTGCCATGAGCTGATATGTGCTTTAGACATACCGATGTCAATATGTGCGCCGAATCCGTATCCGAAATGATTTTACTCGGTATGGAACTTTATATTCCACATTGCATCAAAAAACTGGCTTCAAATGAACCCTGGTTTAACAGAGAATGCAAGCGAGTTACCGCAGCGAAAAAAAAGGCTTTCCGTGAATGGCGGTCAAACCCTTCGGAGCAAAAAAGATCTGAATTTATAATTCTTCGAAATAGATGCAACCTAATTATTGAATCGGCGAAGACAACTTACAACGAAAGAGTCACTAAGAAAGTAATTGGACGTCCTAACGGCTCACGCACATTCTGGTCCATGGCAAAGGCAATCAGTAATAACTTTATTTGGACTTCCTTTCCACCTCTAGTAAAAGAAGACGGCACGCTAGCAACAACACCTAAAGAAAAGGCAGATCTTTTCGCTAGCATGTTTTCAGAGAATTCCATCAGAGAATTCCATCCATCAGTGTTTTACATTTTATAGTCAAGTGTTGGCATCGCACAGTGCCGATACTACAGTACTCCCAGAAGCCGTTTCCTTCTTGCTGGAAGACCGCTCGCATTCAACCTATTCCAAAAAGAAAGGGAGGAAATGTCTGCCACAAAACTATCGGCCAATAGCGTTACTTTCAATGCTCTCAAAAGTAATGGAAAAAGCAATAAATGTCGAAATAATCAAATTTCTAGAAGGTCACGGATTAATAAGCGACAGGCAATACGGATTTCGGAGCCCTCGTTCTTTTCACTGGAGACCTGTTAAGCTACGTAACGCACCTATGGACGCAAGCGATTGAACAACACGGCGAATCCGTAGCCCTGGACATATCAAAGGCAATTGACCTAGAGCCCTATTAGGCAAGTTAGCGCCTTATGGATTACCACAAACAACTCTGCGGATGGATGCAAAATTTTCTTCTGGGAAGATCGATCCAAGTTGTTGTAGCAAAATTCGTTTGCTATAAATACAGGAGTGCCCCAAGGACCTATTCTTTCTCCAACTCTATTTCTTCTCCACATCAACGATTTGCTTGGATCGACAAATACAATTATCTACAGCTCTGCTGATGACAGCGCTCTTATATCCTCCATCTCGAATAGCGGGCCCGTGAATGCGGTTACATCACACAGTCAGAGATGTGAACAAATTAGTTCTCTAAATGATGGCCTGAACAAAATCTACAAGTGGGGATTTGACAACTTGGTTGTATTTAATACAAACAAGACACAGTTCACAACATTTTCTAGGAAAAATGCAGCAACAGTTTTTTAGATCCAAATGGATGATCATTCAATCCATCCCAAGGACTCACTGCACCTTCTAGGAGTCACAATCAATCCAGGAATCACATGGCAGGACCACATATCCTATATCGCATGATCGGCGTCTAAGTTAAGCTACCTATTAAGAGCAAAAGGTCTTTTAGCCCCAAGCAACTTCTCCTTCTCTACAAAGCGCAGGTTAGACCCGGCCTGGAATATTCTTCCCATATATGGAGCTCGGCCCCAAAACATTCACCTAACCTACTTGACAGCATACGCACTCACATCAAATCTACAATCGTTGGTGCACCTGTTCCATGGTATGTAGATTTTCCGAGGAACTCAAAGACATTATCCCTCGAAATGCTCAAGACAGGCAGCTAATGCTCATGACCATACAGTACACCTGACAACCGCGTGGACATCAATTTTCCAAAACTCCTTTTGTCGCAGGACAAGCATACTTTGGAATTCGCTTCCTGGGAATATATTTTCAAACGACTATAATTTGCAGAAATTTTAGTGCAGAACTAACATACATCTGCAAGCATCTCGAGGTTGAAGCGTTATAGGTTCGCCTTTCCCGGGAGAAGTATTTAAAAAAAAAGTATTACACTTATGCAGGTATGTAAAACATATCAAAATGCTTATGCCAGTCAGAATATGATTTTCCCAATTTTTGAATATTTTGCTGCTCATACAAGAAAGAACCAAAAAAACAAAACAATTTTTATTTATATATCCCCAAAATGTTTTCCTGGATAATATAAATAATAATCGACCTTACGGTTATCTGTTATTTTGTCTGCAAGTAGTGAATATGAATACATAACATGATCGCCAGTATTACACTCTGAATACATAATATAGTCCTCTGCATATTGCTACGATTAAGATTTCTGTTCGTAATCTAAATTTAAAAATAAATCGAAAGACATCAACCAGCATATGGAGGAAATCAATATAAATGATTGTCAATGTACATGCTCATGTTTTTATTTTTTTCAAAAATTTTCGAAACGGAAAATTTAATTGCATCCCTTTTCTTCGGATTTTGAACGTTTTGTTAAGATCGAAACACTTTTCCCTTCAATTGAATATGTGGATGATATCACGTATATATAGAAAACCACCCTCCGGGAATTTATTTTTATTGCCTTTATCAGCAACATCAGCATAAAACGCTTCACCACCATTCCTTCAGTTAATCTTTTTTAAAAACGTGTACATATATATATGACACTCAACACAAAAGTCAAATTATCATAGATACATACAGAATGATGTTAAACGAATTAGGGACCACTTCTGTGTATTCCTATATAGTTGCATCGGTTAAGTGGGGATGATCAGCAACATTGCAGGAGATAAGGGGAAAGCCTAACAAAACGTGTGAAGTTCTCCGCAACAATGTATATTCAACACGAGACTTGTTGCGATATTTTTAGAACTTTGATTACCGACTTGAAGTGGTACTGTGTATTCAAAATCTATATAAGCCTCCGTACTGGTCGCAATTCAATGACTTGTACCGTTACTCGTTGAATGACCATCGAATCTGACTTCGGCTTAGTGTTGCAGTTTGTTGTAAATTTATTTTTTTCACTTAATTCGCTATTGTGTTGATCCTGTTCAATAAAATAGGAAAGTTAACTAAACTAAAAAAAAGAACCGTGTGAAACGTCTATCAAAAAAAAAAAAAAAATAGATGTTTAAAAAAAGTTTTTTATTTTACCAAGTGGAACAGAAGGACCAATTGATTTTTGTTTTCTATTTTAGAGGGATGCGGTCGCGAGGAACCTCCTCTCGGATAAAATCACTTCTCATAATTGGGATAGTTTTGTGCTTATTTGCGGTAAACGGATTAAATGCAGGTGAGTTTTTATGCTAAGTGTAAAATCAGATTTAAATTAAAAATGTGTGGCTATAAGCGAAATGTTTGTCATTGAATTACACCGGCTTGAAATAGCCAAAGTAATAATCAAACCTCACGTATATACAGCGAATTTGAAACGTGATAGTCTAAGACAGTTATTGGTAATATCTAAAAAAAATAATAAATTTACTACAAGAAGGCACCAAAAAACTGTTTTCGGTACTTACAAAACTTATCAGTTTCTTAGCCATAGACTACCTACAAAAACATGCACTTAATCGCTAAATAAAAACGAATAGTCAGTTAGTCAGTCATCATTAATACGAGGGTTAATCGTTAAAAGCTAAATGCGCTCAGCCAATTGAATGTTATTACATCCGGTAAGAAATTTTGATCCGTTCTCTGTTTATAGTCAGAGTCACCCTCGCGGCGAACACAACGCAGCAAATAATCACAACAAATGATATTATATGCACGCACTGTAGCAATTTCCGCAGCGACAGCCAGCGCTTCAATCTATTAGCAGTTCTTATATACAAAAAAAAATTAAAGTTTAAATCAAGCTCTAGTGGCGAAGGCGAATTTTCGCTTTGGATTTAAATCACTCCTCAAGCTGGGACAAAAAATTTCCACGGCTTACTTCTCGCACCATCGAGAAGAGATATTTTCTAATGTATTGCGTATTTTATTGATAAGGATGAAAATCAGAAAATCCAGAAAAATTAAAGGAATTGTTCGAGAAAATCCTCATAGTGATGCTAATGAACTTTTCATCTTTAAGGTCGCCCCACAAAAAGTATTTCACTTGCAAAATTAAAGTGCTATTCTTTCTTGTTGTCGAATAACAACCATCATCTCACTATAAAGGGCAATGACAAAAAGGAATACAAAGTTATCTCGAATCGATTGACATGCGCAAACACTATGATTAATCTTTGGTGTGCATTATCAGAAAAACGATCGCCCTCTGATTTTCACTGGGGGTCAGCTCGTGAAGTTTTTTTTTTATTTGTAGAGAAAGCATTAAACTTGGACTTGAATTTCTTCTAGACGGGAATTCATAGCTCAGCATTCATAATCAGTCTATTTGATAAATATTTCTATACATTATCACGTTACTATGGGACACATTATTCAGTTATCTCTCAAATGACATTGAGATGACTATTTAAGTTTCGATTTTATTTTTGTTTTTTTTTTTTTAGGTGTGCAGTTCATTTATGATAAGGAAGTGAATTCAGAAAAGATAGGAAAATTTTGTATAATTAAATGAAATTAAGATTTGTTTTTACATAATGATATGTTAGGCAATGATTATTTTTTGAGTTCCCCTGCAGCAGTTAGAAATTCAAATTTTTTCCATCTACTGAAATTTGCAACGGATATTATGATTGTATATATGGCAAATACTCTCGATCGCAAATGCTCGTACCAATTTCATACTTTTTATTCACGTAGCGCAAAATTTGTTAATAACAAAAGAACACAGATTTCAACCAATCAAGAATTGTCCTTGAAGTGCACTTTTTTCAATGAAATATTGAAAGAAAACTTGTAGATTTGTACTTGTGATAACGTTATTTGAGCCCAAATTAATTGACTAATTTAGAGGAAATTTTATAATTATAATGTATCTGAAAGTGTTATTAGATTACACTAGCGTTGCCAGGCGTCCGGGTTTTCCAGGACATGTACTCTTTTTCGCTTATGCGGGGAACGTCCGGGATAGTTTTTCTAGATTGTCCGGGTTTTTCAAAGGAAATTCGAAATTAGCAGAGCTTGAAAGTGTCAAGTGAATTCTGAAAAATATTATTGTAATACCAGCTTTGGTAATCGACAAAAGAAAGTTTCGAACACACTGAATGAAAAAATTGCTAGTGTTGTATTTCCACCACAATATATCTTTCCTATTGAAGTCGAAGTAATCACTTTAAAAATATAAAATATTTTGCTTAATTGCTCGACAATGAATTTATAACACCAAGCACTTTTATACCATTCAAACAGGTTATGACTTTCTCTTCACCCGGCAGTGGAACGACTTTTGCTTATGTTAGAAACCCTAATAGCCTATTTACACCGCACTGAAAACTGAGTTTTCGACAAAAAATTTACGAAAACTCGTCGATGCATTCACACCAATCACCAACTACTTTCCTTTTGACGTTTCAATTAGCTTTGAAACTAGATATGAAATGTTTGCGGCGACTAAATTTGTATTTTAGTAACTAAAACTCCGCTCGTGTTGACAGAATAAACTTGACTTAACTTATGGCTAAATGCATAAAATATTATAATAAGCAACAATCAAAATCAAAACATCTGCAACTACCATTTAGTTGTGGCAGGTAGTTCTGCCGTTCTAGAATTCTAGAAAAACTGAATAATTTGCTGTTTATGGTGCAAAGATAACATGAGATTCCACATTTCTAAACAAAAAGCCAGAAGAAACAGCACTGAGTGAGAGCTATCCTGTCAGCAGTTTTGCTGAGCTCACTGAATGATGCAAAAGTTGTGTCTGCTTCAACAACCCAACGTAACGATTGGAAGTCGTTTTCGGCGTTTTCATGGAAAACGACTTCAAACAACTCGTTTTGAACTGCAAAATGTATGGGAAAACTTCTGTTTTCAATTAAGTTTTCGAGTGTTTTCGCGAAAACCGAATTTTCGACTTGGTGTGAATAGGGTATAAAATAATATTTGAAAGGCGTCAAAAGTCGACCGAAAATATATTTTTTTTATTTTGTGTTTTCTAATGCGACAATCTCTTTCTTTGAAAAAAAAAAGAAATATACCTACCTATTTTGTCGCCAATAATTCTGGTCTCAAGCAAAATTTCCAAAATCCCACAAATTGATTGATTGATTGATTTTCTTCATATCTTCCCCTTTCCCACCAATTGGAATTGTAAGTTGGAAATATCACAATTTTTCCATTTGAGTTTGGTCAACTTCTTTTTTCAAAACTTTCATATGTGTCAGAAAATAATTACTCAGCTCAAATGACACATGGCCTTAAAACATGAAGTAGCTACCGTAATTCGAACAAAGCATTTACTTCACTGCATGTTTCTATCAAAATTTGCAAGTGACAACTGTCATGTGGTATATTATTTGAATTTTCTTTTATTTAGAATCTTAGAAAAACGATTTTTGGTCAAAAGTGAACAAAAGCTAAAGTAATTTAATAAACAAAAAAGAAACGATACAGTTGCCTTAAGCTGTTATCGTAACCAATTTTTCTTTGCTTTTACTGTTTTTTTATAACGAACGCTAACAACAGAAGATAAAACCAGTATAATGTGCAAAATAAAAAATTATTTAACTATGTATTTATAAAAAAAAAAACACCGAAAAATCAAAAAGATATTTAGCAAATGCTCTGAGTCAAAATAATAGCAGACTTGGAAATTTCGTAGCAATTGCTTTGCCTTCCACGTTTTATTCATACCAATCTGAGTAAAAGGTCGGTGGCGCCGCTTTTCGAAGATGTCAAAAGTTGGAGTTAACTCAAATCAGTTTTTATTCATACGAAGCTTAGCAATTTCTTCGATTTTGATATTTATTCAGAGTAAAAGCAATTGCTACGTTTTATTCATACGACCCATCTATTATATACAGTGCGGTTCACTTGTTTGTTTTGTTTCGTATTATGTAGAACAAAGAAAAAAAAAACTTATTTGGCAACAAAACTTATTATACACTAGATATAAAACAAACATTCTTTAAATTTGGTGATAGACTCATAACGGCAGTTTTACACATTTTTTCTATACCATGCAAAAACGTATGCATTTTTTGGTTCACTTATTTAGCACCTGCAAAAAAGTCGAAAAACAATCAAACACCAAATTTGTGCGCAATATTTAGATTTTTTTATTTATTATTATTAATTTTCTGTTATTTTAATAACGTGTGAGGCAGTACCATTTGGATATAATCTCAAAAATTCTATTCTTCAATGAGCCATATGAACTTTTAAGGTAATTCGAGGATATATTCCCTCAAAAAGCTTTAACTCCCACAATCAGGTCTTGATTGTGTTGATACTGATTGTTGCCTCAATAAATTTCATGGGGCATCATTTTCAATAATATTAAAATCAGGCGAATATGGCGGACAGTGCAATATTTTTACTTAAATAAAGCGTGTTGTGTATAAGCACATTATCCTTCTGCTTCCAAAAAAGTTTTGCAAGAAATAGTGGTCATTTTATTGCCAATTTAAAAGCGCCGAAGAATGAAATTGTACCCCATACCATAACTACCCCTAATTTCGAATGATAACGGTTCAAAACATATTTTCTTTCCGGAGAGTAATAACTGTTGAATGCCATAAGATACTAGTCTTTCCGCTTGCTTTGTGGTGTTAAAACTTTTAGGATCCTTTTTTGTAGTTGTTTCCATAAGATACCCTATTTTTTACAAAGTTTCATATCAAGTGTTCGCTTCAGGCAATTTTTTGAACCATCTCACGATTTGAAAAGCTTTACGAGAGGTAAACTTTAACTTTTGCCTTTTAGCCAAATTCAAAACATTTTTCTGGCTATTTTAATAAAATTATATTATAAAATAATAATTGTCTTACTTTCAAAATGATTTTGCACTGCTCTTTGTCCGAGCACCTGTTGTTAACTAACCTATTTAACCGGTGCGTCTATTCAAGTGACCCAACGTCGCGTCGCGTCGGGTCGATGTTGGCCATTGTGTTTTGTCGTGCACAAGTTGGCGAATTTTTAGTCGGGACTTGGGCCTATATCCGTTCAAGGTCCAACTGACCCAGGAGCTCAAATTTAATGGTAATGACTATAGAAAAATCATCCTTAACGACGAGGCGCATTTTTAGATGAATTGCTATGTTAACATGCCATATGTGGGATGACGCCAACCAACCCGAAGTGGCAATGCACCCATAAAAAGCTGTTTGGTGCCGATTTTAGACCGGCGGCGGCGTCATTGCTCCGTACTTTTTTTTGAAAATGACGTTGCTAAGGCTATTACCATTAACGGCGAGCGCTACAGAACGATGCTAACCGATTTATTTTGTTGGGCCAAAATTGAACGATATGGAAGTAGATGACATGTGGTTCCAGCAAAACGTAGCTACGTGTCACAGCAGACGCCACGATGGTCGTTCCGCATAAACAATTTGACTGTATGTTTATCTCTAGCAGAGGTAACGTGAATTAGCCATCGTTTCGTTAGATCGTTAAATTTAACCTCGCTAAATATTTTCGATTTCAACGATTTCGTTAGTACCTCGCACACAGCTTGTTTTATTCCATTTCAACGTCGATCCTTCCTTATTGAAAAGCCCTTTAGTGAATCTTCAATAGAAGGGCGTCGCAAAAATATTAGGTTTGTTCGACGTGGCCAGTCCGCCCTGGTGCGCACTGAGAAGTGTCATTAAATTATCGTGGCTGCCAAAAAACCCAAGGAAACCCCAGAAATTCAGTTTCATGTCGAACACGAATTGTAACCCTGAGACCTGTCACTGAAACAATTTTGTAATATACAGATTTAATAACATTAAATTTGTTTAATTAATGATTGTAACGTTGGAAAACACATTTCTTTTAACATTTACTAGTACTGCACAAGTCAATAATTCAGAAAAATATGATTTCACCCTAATGAGAGCTACGATTGATAGCCAAATCCAGCACTGAACTCTTGCCCTGACTGAATACCTAGGGTCAGCTCAGTGCTCAATTAGGGCGCCCTAGTGCTCACCTCGAACACAGGTTTTCATTGTCAGTGCGAACTCAGTGCTATATCGAACGCGATAGGGCTAACCCAGTGCGCACTAGTGCGCCAAAGGGTCCACGTCAAACAAACCTATTATAACCTGTATAGTCTTGTCAACCTGTCAACCTACAAAGTCGTTGCACTATGCACTAAAGGACCATTCACATGGGAGCGAACGAACGAATTGATGAAATGCGAACAAACTACTTTTTATGAATTTATAAACAGAAAATTGCACATTTTACTACTCAAAGATGAGGATAGTTAATTATTCCATCAAAATTTATTAAGAAAACAAGTTTATAAACAGTTTAAATAACAAAATTTCAAATTCCCAACTTTTTGCCGCGAACGAAAACACCCTGGCGCGAATTGTCAGTCTATTCACAATCCACATCATTTAAGTCGCGTTCCACAAAGTAGCGAATAAAAAATTCGTTCGAACTTAACCTTATTCCAAGAGGAGGATATCTTCGAATAATAAAATGTGGAATTTTCAGTTTATAAATGCATAAAAAGTGGTTTATTCGCATTTCATCAATTCGTTCGTTCGCTCCCATGTGAATGGTCCTTAATATCCGCTTAAACAAAAGCCAATGCATTAGCAATGTTATTACTCGCTGCAGTAACATTGTTACGCTTACGCAGCAATATCGTTTCGAAACAATATCGGAAGTATAATAGGTACTCTTAAAACAAGTACGAAATATTGAGCGCAATAGTTTTAAGTGGAACCTTTGAATTATGTGGTTTTCCATTGGGACCAAAAATCTATTTTTTTTATCCCGATCACTTTTCATGTTCCATTGGGCAAAAATATCAATCTTTTTTTTAATTCCGATCACTTTTTGCAGATCTCGATCATTTTCGAGATTTACGCATACTCTCACAATATATTTGAATTTGAATTCAAAACGAAATTAGCCTCTTGAAAACCAATTATTCAGAACAGAAACGTAAATAATGGACGTGGACTTAATTTTGGAAATTCGTCATCTGTGGATTTCGATTTTTCGTCGATATCATTATTCATTTATGAAGTTCGTATGTTTCCACCGATAAACGAAAACAATTTGCACAGCCGATGTGCTGTCAAATAACGCACTAATACAACTACAAAAGCAGATCAATCTGATTTCATGTTCCATTTGCCACGAAAAATCTGAGATCTGAAATAAAAATCTGATGTGCCCAATGGAAAACGACATTAGCTCCGCGCTAGCGATCATGTGTCAAACTATAGCAGATTGAGTCACAATCTATGGGACAAAATATATTTCTTTGCTGGCAAATACAGCGATATGATAAGCACCATCTTTAGAATAGGGGGAGCTTTTACCCCTTAATTATATTCCACACATCCCAGATCTTATTACACTCTTGCAACCAGAAAGATGCACCACTTTCACTTGACACACTTGACCCCATTCATACAGAATTCCGCTTGAATATCTTTGGAGTACTTACACTGGAGTTAGATGAAGCGATAAGCATATTCAACGGCGAAAGATTTTGGGACGCATTACAAAGTTTAAAATTGATACGACGAACGGTTCGTGACTTAAGAAAAGTGCCACAAACTAAGTTTGAAGTCGATCGAATGAAAAATTAACGTCGACCCCCCTCTTACCCCTTTAAGGGTAGAATTTCCAAAATCGAAGAAAACATTTTCTTTATTTCTCATAGAGAATATACAAACCGAGTTTGAAGTCGATCTAATAAAAAATAAAAATTTTCCATACAAACTTTGACCCCCCTTTTACCCCTATAAGGGTAGAATTTTGCAAAATCGGAGAAATTATTTTTCTTTATTTTTCATAGAGAGTAAACAAACCTAGTTTGAAGTCAATCGGATGTAAAATAAAAATCTTCCCATACAAAGTTGGCCCCCCCCCTTTTCCCCTTTAGGGGTCGAATTTAAAAAAGTCCTTCCTTAGTGGTTGTATACTGTATACATCATAAAAAAACCTCTACAAAATTTCAGCTTTTTAGAGCAAATGGGTTAGGCTGGGCTTTGATCATCTGTCAGTCGGAATCTTAATTTTTATATATGTATTTAGATTTTCTTATGTTTTTTTTTGTTGTTTTTAGCTTGAAGTTGCTGAAAAAAAGTTATTCACTATTTAGAGGTTTCGATTGTTCACTATTTAGAGTACTCTACACAAGTTCCGGGAAACGGAAATTATTTCCATTAGCGATTGAACGAGATTTAAGAGGAAAATCCGTCTCTTTGCATTGAATGCTAGCAAAGGCAGAATTAGATCGAAGCAGATCTACTCCTTACGAGTTCTGGGGAGCAAAACTTGTGTCCTTAGTTATTAAAAAATTAAATGATAAAATCATTATCGTGTAGTAAAACACCGACCGGAATGAAATATTAAACTGATGCTCTCTTCCATGTTAGTTTGCACTTTGTCTTTGAAGTTTTGATAGTGTTGATCTAGGGAAATTACACGTTGTGATTCATGAGTCAATTAATTAATAAAACAAAAAGCAACTAAAAAATAGGAATAAAATAAGTAATACGAACACCATTAACTAACTGTATCAGATTGAAAAATCAAATCGAATAGACCACCCAAAGTATAACCAATTACGGAGAAATGTATGGATTGTTAAAGGTCATTCTCCAGGCTATTTTTGATACTGATACTGAACCGGAGGTCAGAAATTGATAACAAGATATGTTTTTGCTTCACCCTGCAGGCGCGGATATATTTTCAAGCAGTTCATTCAAATGTGAACTTTTTTCCAGCTCTGTTTGCTATAGTATACATATATTGCTCCAATTATAAATGGATAATTTTTAAATTTTCTCGGAAATGTCATTGGCAAATTGTTACAGATCTGTGGTCGAGTAACAGTTGCGGGATGATCACTCTCAGAATTGTGCTGCAGAAGGCTTGCGAGTATGCTAAAGGCATAGGTACAACTAAGTTCCTCGATCTGTACACTGTGAAGTGTACTGCAGGAGTTTGAAATTGACACAATCTGTGTTTGCGTAATCAGCGGTTAGTCAATACTTTTACCATGGGCGGTGAACTTTATTATTTATACGCACTAGATATTACAGAGCAGAATAAAGTTCGAATTGAAAGACCTAAGGATACATTATTTGCTCTTCGCTGATGAATCCTTGGGCCCTGTCTTGCATATAGAAGGTACTCGTCAGGTTTTCATTGGAGCTGCTATCAAAGTAAACGTGAACCAATCTGAAGAAATTATCATCTCCAGAACTGGACGCAATGTTAGTGGGGTTCCATTGGTGTAGGTGAGAAGTTATTCAGCTGGGTCATTCTTTTATCAGGGGGCTAAACTTGGTGTCGGTCTCTATATCAACTCTTACCAATGGTTATGAGATGTGGGTGTACTTACCAGAAGAATCAGATTGCAGATACAATCGGCCCTAGCGAGGTATCCGTCGGAACGGAATTTTCTCCGCAACGCATACTCCGTCGGAGACTCAAATTACATTCAAGGTATCCGTCTTCGGAAAGGATAATTAAAATGCGACGACGCATTGATTTTTCCTATTTAGTGTTCCGAAAAGCTGTTCCGAAGAATACCTCGAAGCAAAAATCCTGCGATTCGTATGAAATCGGAGAATTTTCCGTTCCGACGGATACCTCGCTAGGGCCGAATGTTTTGTATCTGTTTCGTCAGGTAGGCATCCTCTAGCTAGGCCCAACATGATATGGTTAGCTCAAGTATAAAGTCGCTTCTCCACGCATATCGGGACGGGATTCATTTTGATGATTAAGCATCCTATACCCGCGACTTTTGTTATGTTTAGGTGCGACATTGTAAATGAATGAACGAATCAATCACCTTGATATTCACCATACGTATACAATACATATTAAATTGATTTAAATATTCTGTAAACAAATACTAACATTTTAATTTTTTTAATTTTTTTTTCAGAGTCATGTAAACTAGGATGTCCGAGTTGTAAGTATTTATTAATAGTGTTTATAAAATATATTATTTAGAATGATAACTGACAAAAAAAAAATAAATAAATAGTTGGCGCAACAGGCGTGTAGACACCCTAGGCCTAGCTTCTCACAACCATTCGTTTTGTGTGAGTTTTTATTTTTGGGACGAATGGAAGGGACCTACAATTTTATGCCGAGTCCGAACGGCTAAATTGAGAAGCTTTTTCGGGACAATTATACTCTCGGATGTTTGTCAGACGTTCGCGAGAGGTGGCGCAGTAGAAAAAACCTTAAGATGTAATTTGTGTTTTTCCGGGGATCGAACCTGGGACCCCTCGCACAGTAGTCCAGCACACTAACCACTGCGCTACTGCACCTACATGATAACTGACAGGTGATCGTAATTTAGAGCGCAGTTTTTATAGACTACATTATTTTTGCTTCGCCTAAGCTCAAAATAAATAAACATTTGGCGCAACACCGTATAGATAACCAACGAATATCTTATTACAACCATTCGTTTGTGTGCGTATTTATTTTTTGGGACAAATGGAAAGAATCTGCGATTCTGCGTCAAGTCCGAACCACAAACCACATAGAACTAGACCGCCAACTTCCGTGCACCTGCCCGATTCTCCCCGTAATCGATTCCCCTGTCTGTGAATACGCGTGAAATGTTAAAATCAATAGCGGCAATGATTATTCCATGATATACAATGGGCCTAGAAGTAGGCGTGCATTAGTGGCGCTCCTTTGATTCTGTGATTGTGACAGCACAAATACATGAAAAGTCCGTTATGTGGGAGGAGTCGACGGAGAAGCATTTCCAGGACATAGTTTCGGATGTTTGGAAAAAACCTTAAGATGTCATTTGTGTCTAAGATCTCCAGATGCTTCAGTTCATCAGGGAATTAGCTATTGAGAATCCTCAGTTTGTTTTTTTTAGGGCCATGACAAAGTTGGCTCGAACTACCTCAAAGTTACAGCTGTCTATCGTGACGTTCTATCCGATTCGTCGATATTGTGTATCTCCTCTTGTTGACAGCATATATTTTATTTTGCTCTCATTCACCACTAAACCCGTTTTTGACGCCTCTGTACCGATACTTGCAAACGCACCAGTGACTGTGTTTCACTGATCCAAAGTTTCACAGAATATACATACACCTGTACCGATGCCCATCTTGGGGAGGTCTATGTTATCCTCTTCTGTAGGAACAAACTAGTTCTCCCATTCATATCTTATATATATCTACGTATGCTTTTTTGATGCGATTCTCTATGCTTTCGGTCCAACTGCGCTTAGAATCTAGAATCATTCCCAGATATCTTTGAGTCTTCGATATTGTTTGGTCCACACAAACCATTCTTCGAAAGCTGAAGGCGGGGATAGCCCTTCTTCTTCTAAATAGCAGACCTCGGTGGTGGTGTAACTGGCACTTCCTGTCTATACGATGACTGTAACACGCACCTCATGCCAGGCTTTGGGAAGATAACATAGCTTTAGGTAGCACTTTATCCACAGAGTGACATTTTCCTCTGACCTTTAAAGCAGAAGTTTCTAACTCAATTTCCTGCCCCATGTGTAATGACACGGCATCGTATCCAGTTGAGACGCCGGCCGATATATCCTGGGACGTGTATTTCTGTCAGTATTTCCAGCGTCTCTTTGTGTGACTCAGTTCAGCTGCCGTCGGCACGGACCCTTCCTTGTGAAAACATCAACGACGGTGCTTTTGATAGGCAAGCAAAAATTACATCTAGTAGAACGTGCAGCTGGCGGTAATAAAAGTAAGATCAGTTCCCCGATTACAATTCGAGCAGAGAAAACAATTCTCACTTCTGGCATTTATATCTGAAATCGTATGGGAAGACTAATAATTTTGAAGTAGTAAAGTAGAAACAGCTGTCAGGTTAACTATATGAAATTAAATGAACTTTCTTAACTTTTTTCCAGCCGATTCTGGGATTCTGCAATATGTGCCTGGCAATGTCTATGAATATAGCATCGACAGCTTGATGACCGTTGGTACTAATAGTAATGAAGGCGACGAAACTGCTTTGAAGATCTCTGGCCAAGCTAAAATCTATGCTGAAGGCAATTGTGTTTATACACTGCAATTGGACAGAATCTCCGTCAGCGCTGTAAAAGAGTCATTGGATAAGCAAATAACGCAGAGTATTAACAAGCCAATCAAATTCGTACTAGCAAGTGGTGCACTAGAACCGGAGATTTGCGCCAATCCCAGTGATACTGTGGCGTCTCTTAATATCAAACGTGGTATTATTTCACTACTTCAGGCATCGGAAAAACCACATGAGACTGATGTTTTTGGTGTTTGCCCCACCCTTACATCGATTTCAAAGGCTGGATCGGCTGAAATAGTAAGTAAAGTTCGTAATCTAAATGATTGCAGCTATCGTGAACAACTTTCGAATGGTTTGATCACTGGCGTCGTCAATACCAAAGCTGGAATTAAGTCTAGTGCTGTCCTAAAAGCTGATTACTCAAAGGAATTGAAACTTGCGAGAGGAATCGTCGAAAATGTACAACTGGTTGAAGAATATAAACTAGCTGCACTTGCAAATGGGGCTGGTGTCGCGAAAGCTAAAGTAAGAACTACTCTGAAACTGGGAAAAGTTGGCAAGGAAAGCGCTCCTCAAGGTGCTGGAGAACCAGCTTCAATTATTTTTGAACAGCCTACCGCTCCCCAGGCAAAGAACATTGCCGTTCTAAAAAAGGTTTTTGTAAATACAGTCAATTTGGTTAACGAACATGTGCAAGGTGATGCCGCACAGTATTTCACTGAGCTGATTCGCTTGATGCGTTCATCTGACACTGATACACTGATTGAATTGTCCGTGGTTCCTCATGTTAACAAAGTGTTGGCAAGAAAAGTATACTTGGACGCTCTTTTCCGTGTGGGTACGTCAAATGCAGTGAAGGCTATTGTACGACAAGTTGCAAAGATGTCGGAACCAGAAAAGAAGCTGGCCTTTTTGTCCCTGAACTTGGTGCAATCTGTTGAAAAGGACGCTCTTAATCAGGCAGCTGTAAGTAATCATTATTAATAAGAAATTAGAACAACCATTTAATTTGTCAAACTTTACAGACACTTCTAAATCCCAATTCGCCGAAGGAGGCATATCTAGCCATTGGAAACCTTGTCAACAAGTATTGTAAGCAGGGAACATGCGACCAAAGTGAAGTGAATGTAGTGTCGAAGAAATTTGCTGATAGCTTGAAACACTGCAAGGCCAATACTAAGAAAGACGAGGACCGTTTTGTCAACATTCTCAAGGGTATCCGCAATACACATAAAATCGCTGATGCATCTACACAGGTATTGGTTGAGTGCGCATCAACCGGGTCTGCTCGTCTTCGTGTCGCGGCTCTTCAAGCATTTACAGCAGCTAGTTGTGACGCTGGACTACAAGCAAAGGCGCTCAGCATACTGAAAGACCGAAATGAGGACTCAGAAATTCGTATTGAAGCTTATTTGGCAGCTATAACCTGCCCCAATGCGCAGCTGGCAAACGAAATTGCTGATATTGTAAACAGCGAGCCGGTTTATCAAGTTGGTGGCTTCATAACTTCAAGCTTAAAAGCGATTAGGGACTCCACCGATGCAACCCGAGAAGCAAGTCGCCATTATCTTGGCAACATCCGTGTAACTAAAAAGTTCCCAATTGACCCCCGTCGGTATTCTTTCAACAATGAAATATCGTATGCCGTTGAATCTCTAGGCATTGGGGGAAGTGCCGACTACAACTTGATTTATTCACAGAAAGGTTATCTACCGCGCTCCGCTCGTCTCAATTTCACGACCGAAATATTTGGTTCCAACTTCAACATACTTGAAATTAACGCTCGCCAAGAAAACCTTGAAGAAATTTTGGGACACTACTTCGGACCAAAGGGTTACGTCAACACCGAAGGTCGAAATATAATCGGTAGCCTTGCAAGTAAGTCACGTTCACAGCGTTCAGTAGCCGATGACACTGGAAAATTTGCTAAAAGATACAAAAGTTATGGCAACAAATCAAGTGCAGATATCAACTTGGATCTCGCTATTCGACTATTCGGCTCTGAATTATTTTTCCTAAGTTTGTCTGATGACGTTCCGCAAACGGTTGATGAGATTGTAAATAAATTCACGGAAGCGGCGGCAAAAGTAAAGGATAGCTTCAAGAACTTTGAACGTGAATACTCCTGTCATTCGCTCTTTCTCGATACTGAGTTTGTATACCCTACGGGCGTCGGTCTCCCACTTGAACTGACTGCACAGGGTACTTCCACATCGAAATTAAGTATTGCCACTGAAATTGATATAGATGCCATAGTTGAAAATCCGCGCAAAACAAAGTACCGTGTTAAGCTTGTTCCCAGTGTTGACGTCAATGTAAATGGACAGTTACGTTTTAATGCTCTGGTTCTGGTAGCAGGTCTTCGTGCATCGAGCAGTTTGCACTCATCTACCGGCAGCGATGTGCACTTCGACGTAATTAATGACGCTACCGGTTTTAAACTGGATGTTGCATTCCCCAGGGATAATCTGCAACTGGTAGACTTCAAGCACAATGTTGAGTTTATTATTGCTGAACAGGACAAGGAAACCAAGGTAGTGCCGCTTAAATCAAAGAAAAAGAAGAACGCACCCCAAGAGATTTGCTTCGATCAACTACACTACATTGGAATGACTGTTTGCTTTAATTCTGTGTTGCCAGATACCAGTGGAGAGGGACCTATTGGCTTCCCACTTTCAGGTCCTGTACACGTAGCTCTGAGGCTGCAAACTGAAAGGAACATCAACGTTGTAGGAACTTATGAAAAAACTGCAAACGATCGCCTCTGGAAATTGAAATACTCCACGCCTGGATCTCAGGTTCCTCACGATACGGAATTAAGCTTACAAGTTGGAATTCAGCCCAAGATTTTCGTTCGGGCAGCACTTCAACATCCAGAAATTCGATTAAATGGTGAAGCTGGAATCCAAAACGATGACAAGGAATTTTTGTTGTACGGTCAATACGATGTTAACGGGGATGTCACTGTACAAAAGATCGGCTTTGCCAAGCACGGAAATGAATACCGACCTCTAATTCAGATAAAAACTAATAAGGGTGTCAGTAACGAAATAAATGGATATCGGGCTGATGGTCGCATAATAAAGCAAGATAGCCAAAATAATGTTCGCTATACATTTGACAACTTCCAGTTATTAAGCAAGGACGGAGAATCAATCGTCGTCAATGGTTGGATTGATGCCAAACCCTTTAAAAGCGATCTCAAAATTCAACGCGGTAAAGATGTGTACGAAATTGATTCGCACTTGTCGCTGGAAAACGGTTATTCAGCAGGCTTGTTCGTTCGCAACCAGAACTCTCCCAACAGAAATGGTGCCAGCTTGGATCTACAATGGTCGCAGAATTCGGTCAAGGATGCCCTTGTTGTGTCAGTTGCCGATTATAGCTTTGAAATGAAAAACGAAATTGACTTCACGCGTGATGAGAAGAATGCAATTAAGGAATCGAAATTCGAGAATGACATCAAACTAAAGCAAAAAGATTCAGTTATCGTTGAAGGTAAATTAGTTGGCGAAGCTGGACCAAAAATTGTGAAAATTAATGTAGAGGCCGCTAAGGGCACCAAAAAGGCCTCGGTAGACTTCAATTTGGCTAAAGACCAACGATCCCCTGGAGACTACGATCTCGATGTTAGTGCTAAATTGAACAAACATTTTATTGATGTAAACTCAAAAGTCGATGTTAAGGGAGTACGATATGTGACAGACAATAGTGTAAAAACAAGTTGGGGAACTCAGTTGACAGCTAAGGGTGAAATTGGTCAACGATTTACACCTCAGGACATTTACGTTGATCTCCAAGGAACCTTCTTGCTAACAGCTAAGGACAAACAGGGAAACTGGTTACTAAAGGTTATCGGCACTCCTGATAAGACAAACACAGACTTTAAGCTAAATCGTGATAATGCTGACCTTATCGTATTCAACAGTGAGACAACACATCCTCAGGACAAAATTGCAACCGGAAAGGTGAATCTGCAAGTTAAAGATCTGCTTGGCGCCAAGGCTGATTTCAAAATCAATAAGGGTGGCAAAGGTGACCTAACGGCCCTCATCAACCTCAAGAAAGCTCAACGCAAAGTCAATCTTGACTCCAAGTTCACTATTGCCGCACCGAAATATGAAGTGGAGACCACTATTATATATGACACCGATAAAAAATTGTTCTTTAAAACTGAAAACATTATCGACAAAACTAAGATATCAACAAAGAATCTTCTCGATATCAATGGTGACAAATTTTTGGTCGACGTTAATGGTTTTACCAAAGGCGAGTGGCGTTTAAATGGTGAAGTTGACGGAAAGCTAAGCATAACACTGCCAAATGGCCGTGTGTTCGATGGGCAGCTCAATCGAAAGGTAACTACGGCGAAAACCGGCATTGCCCAGGGAGCACTAAGCTTCGTCATCAGTGATAAACTACCCAGCAATGAGCAACGTACGATCGAATGGAACGGAAAACTCGACAAGTTTAATTCGAAAACTAAAGAGTTTATTACAGCTTCCAATATTGTTTATACCAACTTTGCACAAAAAAAGATCGATATAAGCCAAAAGGTAAAACACCTACTAAAGGGTAACTCTAAATCGTTTGACTTTGTCACCGAGGTCCGTGGTGAGCTCCTCTTGGCCCCAATTGATTTTGCTCTGATTTTAGACGAATACGATCCTGTTCACGCCAAATTCCACATTTCCGCCAAATACGGTGAGGATGTAAATGCCAATGTAAATGGAAATTACCATCTAGGCGATCGCGCAAAGCCAGCCACGTATGAATTACAGGCTAATGTTGCTGCACCAAAATATGCCATTAAAGAATACACCCTCTCAACTAGCGGCAAGTATCTTCACCCTGACACCGAAGGCGGGGTTCGCTCTGTTGAGCTTCAGTTCAACCAGAAGGCTGGTGAACAATCGATTAACTTAAATACTTTTGCTAAGGGAAACCGCGACCATGGTAGCTACAACCTCGAAATCCGCACTAACTATTCTCCGGACGCTCTGAAATTGGATGGCAGCTTCAGTCGTGAGAAACAGGACGAGGAAACCGGTAAACACAAATACAACTTTAACTATGCTCATGCTGATAAATTTGTAAAGACTGGTTTGGATCTTAGTTATGTGGACTCTCAATCAGGAGTATTGCATTTCGTATTGGACTCATCGTTGCAATCTGTTAAGAACCTTGACTTGGTGATACGCAGTACAAATGTGGATGCCACAATTAAGGTTAACAGTGAATTGCAACTAAATGGAGAGAAATATGCATTGGAAAGTTCAATTTACACACACGAGCATAAGAAGGGTGCCGTTGTGAAGGTCATCTTGCCACAGAAATCGACCACACTATCTGGTATTGCGGAAGTTCTTGGCGAACGTAAGGGCAAGCTGACCATAAAGATTGAAAATCTTGGTGACTTGAACTTGGAACATATCGCCGAAGGTAATTTTAAGGCCATTGACGATTTTGACTTCACCACACACACAAACTCGGAGAAGTTGAAAATCAATAATCTGGATTTGAATATTCGGTCACAGGGTGGTCCCAGCGGAAAGGGTGTTCAGGTAAATGTAAAGAACGATAAGGGCGTCATATTATCGGGTTCGGCTACATACACGGTCAAAAAAGAGAAGAGCAAAACAATTATTGATGGACAAGGACAAGTTCAGTACTATCAAAACACAAACAATGCTAATTTTAAGATCATCCATCAGTTATACGATGTGGCTGCCGACGAAGAAGTCGGTTTTTCGTTTACCTTCAATGGGACATTTGGTCCCAAGAATGCTGTATCTACCCTTAAAATGACTAACAAAAACTTCCAAGCGAAGTTGTCTGTCTGTGAGGAAAAAAAACAGTGTACCAATGTTGAATTTAGATCGATCGTCACAGTTGATCCCAATGACATTACGTCTGTTCAACATGACCTTATGGTATTGATTGATCTCCGCGAACTTGGTTACCCACACGAGTTCGAGTTGCAATCGCAGAGCAGCCGCAAGGGCTTTAAATACAGCTACGAAATTGAAAGCAACATTATCTCGAATAGTAACATTAAGTACACACTGGCCGCAAGTATTACGCCTAAGGTAAACAAGATCACAATCAAACTGCCCAGCCGTGAGATATACGTTGAAGTCGAACAAGCTATTCCACAAAATCTACTTGGTCATTACGAGAGTTCAGTTACCTTCTATGCTGATCGTTTGAAAAAACCCAACGACGTAACTAAACTGATTGCAAGTGCTGACATCAGTGGCGCCGAAAAGGTGTCGATCAACGGCAAGGGTGGAATTCGCTTTGAACATCCAGCTATCCGAACATTGTCGATATCCGGGCACTTCGATGCTAATCGTGACAATCGTGCTATAAGCACAGAAGTTGTTTTCGATATCTTTAAGACTCCGGAGCAGAAAATTATTGCCAGCAGTTTTGTAAAAGACTCTTATACCGTCGAAGGCCATGGGTTCAATATCACCACACAAAATGTAATCAAAAGCAACGGCTTGGGCTTCCATTACGAAGCAAGTGGACATACAGCTTTGTCACTCGACAAACAGGAGTTCAGTGCAGCTTATGACCTTCAGACCGGAGTTGCAGACATCAAAATTAGCGGCTTAGTGTACGGCAGTAAGGATCGCATTGAAGTCATTCTCAATGGTTTAGGCGAACAGGTTCTGAACGTAATAGCTGAGTTCAACCGCAATAAGATCTCCAGTAAAATAAGCGCCAATTTCCAACTGTTTGCGATAAAACCCGTCAATTTAGTAGCCGAAGTTGATCAAAGTACAGCCAAGATCTCACTTAAGCGAGCAGGACTAGTCGACGCTGCAGCTGAGATAAAGTTGGGCAAAGAAGCTAAATTCATTGTCAAAGATGGAGCAAAAAAACTGTTTAATGGACGAATTGGATTAGATGCTGCCCACTTCTTGACCACATCTTTCGAATCTAATGACGAAGATATGAAAGCATTTATGGTAAGTTAAAAATCTAAACTCCGCTGTTAACATAATTTTGTAAATGTTTCCTCTCTGCAGAAATCTCTCGAGAAAACTCTAAATGCTGACACCCAGGTCGCCAAAGAGCAACTACAAAAGCGTTTCCAGAAGGTTAAGGAAGTATTTGAGCGTCAAACTGAACTAGCTAAGAACAGTGCACCAGATTTCAGTGGGCTTGAAGCGCATATTAAGCAAAATGCCAACGAAATTTTAAAAGATTTGGAAAATGATCCTGCCATCAAACAGTTCATTGAAAACTACCGTAAATATTACGAAATTGTTTTGAACTTCTACAATGATTTGTCAAAGAGCATCACCGAATCGTACCAACAGATTCATGCGTCTGTCAAAGAACTAATTGGAAAAATCCAAGCGGTAACTGAAAAAACTATTATTCCAGCTTGGGAAGAGTTCTCCAAAAAGATGGCCCAACTTTTGAGCGAATTGCAAGTTGAAACTGTAAAGCTCTTGACCAATGTTCTCGAGCAGGTGCTTAAGAGTCTGAAGTCATTCGAAACAGACTTGAAAGCCTTGGGCAAGCCAGTTTACGATATACTGAAGCCTATCACTGAAAGTGTGGAGGACCTTATACAAATGTTGGCAAAGGACTACGAGGAAATGCTTAATGATGTCAAGGAATACTGGAGCAAACTGCCAACATTCGAAGCTGTTAAGGATGAAATCAAACAAAAACTTGCCAAACTTAAGGCTGTAGATAGCATTTTAGTATTCTTACGCAATGTTATTGATCAATTGAATAGCCTGTCGGCAACGACTGAATCCACAGAATTGGCGAAGAAATTGTACGATTATATTGAAGCTAAGCTGCGAAATAACCCAGTTAATGATATTGAAGCTATTGAAGGCATCTACAACTCATTCTTCAATACGTTGAATTCAATCTGGAAACGCTTATCAGATGTTAAACCACCAAAAGCAAACTTCTTATCCCCAGTCCCGATTTCGCTAGAGTTGCTGAGTAGCCTTCCCGTATGGTTCTCGCTCCGCTTCAGCGGAATTAACTTTATTGTCAACGAAAGATTTGATGCAATCACGGATTTGTTTGAAATACTGAAACCACCATTTGACTTCCTTCCACCATTTAATTTGGTTGGCCACATTTCCGATGGTAAAAATGTGTTCACCTTTGACGGACGTCAATTCGCCTTCGTCGGCTCGTGCAGATATGTCCTTGCTCAGGATGCGGACAAAAATGAGTTTAGCGTTATCGGAACCATAAAGGATGGCAAATTGAAGACCCTGACTTTGGTAGATCCGAAGAACTTTGTTGAGGTTTCTGACACGGGACTACTAAAATTGAACGGAAAACCCGCTGAATTCCCTGTGCACGCCGATGATCTACACGCCTGGAGACGATTCTACACAATTCGATTGAGATCTGAATATGGCGTTGAAGTAACTTGCACCTCGGATTTGAAGGTTTGTCATGTTACAATTGATGGCTTTTATACCAGCAAAACGCGGGGTCTCCTTGGCAATGGTAACGCTGAACCTTTCGATGATTTTACCACAATTGATGGAAAAATTGCTGCGAATTATGGTGAATTTGTCAATGACTATGGACTAGGTAGTTGCCCTGCGGTCACTGCAACGGAATTGAAAAATATTGAGCGCGATCCAATATGCTCTGAACTATTTGCCCTAGACTCCAGTCTGGTGCTTGGATATTTGTTCATGGATCAAAAACTATACCGCAATGCTTGTGATCAGTCCGTGCTCGCCAACCCTGAAAACAAGGAAGAAGCTGCTTGCAACATTGCACTCACATATGCTTCCGCTGCCAACCTCGAAAAAATTCCTGTATTTTTACCAAACCGTTGCGCAAAATGCGTCGGTCCACCTGGTCAAAAGGAAGTAGGTGACGAATTTACCGTAAAGATTCCAACTAATAAAGCAGATATTGTATTCGTCGTCGACCTTGCTTCCACGAAAAATGTCCTCGAAAATTTAGTAACTCCAGCAATAGCAGAATTACGTAATCAGTTGAAAACGCGTGGCTTCACAGACACCCAGATTATTGTAATAGCTTTCCGCGATGATCAGTTGTATCCAGCTCTTTTAACTAGCAATGGAGGTAAACTGAATTACAACGGAAAGTTGAGCAGCGTCGTATTAAATGGACCAACCCGTCCCTCACCTCTTGATGTTGGAGTTTCTGTTGCTAACGATGTCTTCAAGTGGTTGGAGAAACTCCAGCATCAAATTGCCCCGCAATCAGATGAAACTGCATTCCGGTTTGCCTTAGAATATCCATTCCGGGCTGGTGCTGCTAAATCAATTGTGGCTGTGCGCAGCAATCAACTGGAATACACAAATGTGGTATGTTTGCACTTTCATGTTAGGTACCTTGTAGACCCCAAGTGATATTTGTTTATTTTTTTTGAACAGTTTAAATTCTTAAGAGCTCACTTAATTGGGTCTTTAACACACTTTGAAGGAGCCTCACTTCATATGATTGCCCCAGTAGAAGAAATAAATGTCGAAGGTGTGCCAGCAGAAAAACTTGTTGGTAAGTTGCAATCATCTCCAAGTGGAAAATAAGTTGCTAATGAATATGCTTACATTTAGGATTCAACTCACGTATTGTTGCGACAACAGAAGGCAAGGATGCGAAAAAACGCCAGAAACTTAAATTTAAGAACGACTTGGGAATTGACTTCGTTCTTCAAAACAATGGGTGGGTGTTTGCGTCCCAAAACTTCGAATCAATCGGTGCTGAAGATCAGAAGAAGGCTTATCTAAACCAAGTGACCAGTTCTATTGCCGATACACTCTTCAAGACTGACATTGTCAGCGATTGCAAGTGTGTAAAATCATTTGGACTGCATGCCGAACACAAGTGTTCGATTAAGACAAGCAACTTTGTGCCAAATAAACGACCAAAAGGATCATAATACATTATATGACAAAGGCAGAAGGCAATAACTTACTGTTTTTTATTAGTCTGAAATCGAGCCCCAAATTTATGTATAGAACGTATGATGTGGAAAAATGCACTACATAATTTGAAGTTAAATCAAATCCTTTTTTATATTTTACAATAAAAAGAAACAAACAAAATACTAAACATGCATTTTGACCGCTTTTATCCAAACAACACTCAATATGCCATATATGCATTATCTGAAACCAAATACCTACATACCTATGGCATAGGGCTGCCAGATGAAATTTTATTAAAATCGGGACACCAAGGCCCGAAAATCGGGACAAATCGGGACATACAAAATACATACATTTTTATACACGCAATTAAGGAAAACTAAACGTTTTTTTTAACTTTACCTATACAATACATGCCTTAAAAACACCAATGAAATAATAGTAGGTACTTCAGGAACTTTCAATATTCAGTTTCAGTTAGGTATGGATGGATACATAAACATATTTCATATATTTATCGTTTGAACTTATTTTAGAAATAAGAAATAATTTTAGGTGATCAAAGAATCCGTCGTATTCTCGGAATTTTGATACGAACCCCGAAAGAACTATCACAGAATCCGTCATAGCGGACATTTTTCTTTGGGGGTTCGTAGCAAAATTCCGAATAAGGCGGATTCTGTGATCACCCAGATTATCTGACCAATGAGATCTTCCTTAAAGAACCTGCAAGAATCTTTACAACTATATTCGCAATTAAAAAGTAGCCTTCTTAGCCACGGGTACATGTTTTATGTTTTTGTATAGCAAACGAAAGAAGAAGAAGTCATGTCAATTATGATTAGGGACATCTTTTCATATATAAAACAGTTTGTCCTAATGAATTACCCATTGGCGATCAACGCCCAGCCTGGCCCAGCCCATACGATAAAATCTAGGAAGCTAATACTTATTTTGAAACAAAATTTTAAAGGAAAATTCTGGAGCAAGGCGCATTGAAGTGGTGACCAAGTGGCGGTGGCATACGAGTGGTGTGGCGATAGAAAATCGGCGAAGTGGTATGAAATTGATTTAACGCCCGCACTGAAGTGGCAAGCAACGTATGGTGCCACTGATTCACCAGATCTTAAAATGTCATCATATATTGAATACTATGCTTGGTCGTCTCGCATGTTTTTAGTTTCCGGGTAATCAAAAATTCTCAGTTGTAATGCAAAAATCCACGTCGTCACCATCCGCCTGCCACTCTCTGACTGGCATCACGCCACCTGAAAAATACCACGTCGCTCCCACTCCGCTTTAATCCCCGCGTCTACATTGGTCCACTTGGTCACCACGCCACTGCCACTGCCACACCAATTGACTGCGCTCCTTGCTTTATATTTCATCTGATCAAACACGTCTAAAGCAATCTATACCTATAAGAAATAGCGAATGCCAATTTTTCTGATTTTGGTAATTTTTGTTTGGGCTCAAGAGGGGTTCAATTTGTATGGGTAACATTTTTTTTATCCTATCGAGCACGTAGGAAAGTTCATTAGGTACATATATACTTCTATAACAAAAGCGAAGCTTCGAATAAATTCTAAACAATATTCGTTATTAGAATCAAAAAACACCAACCGCCACATACAACACTGCCGCAGTTTGTCTGAATTTGAAATTTATGATTATGTACATATTTCCATATGGATAAATGCATTCAAAGCAACAGTTGCAATTTCATATAGTCGTTAAGTTTTGTAACAACATGTTAATATTGTTTTATTTTTTATTTCCGATCATTTTCAAACGAAGTAGAATAAAAAGAAAGAAAATCGGGACAAAATCGGGACATTTTGAACATCGGGACAGAAATCGGGACATGGTTCAAATGTCGGGAATGTCCCGCCAAAATCGGGACGTCTGGCAGGCCTACTATGGCATGGCGTGTTCTTTTGGGATTCTCAGATTGGGGTTTCAGATTTCAGATATTTTGTGTCCAATCGAACACATACCTACTGAGCTCTTCTTTGTTGGTATTGGTGCCAGTCGGTGATGTAGCTGCTAAAATTTGTTTACCCTTTTTGTTGCGAAGATTGTTTTTAGTAGAAAGGTTGCAACTTGCAAGAGTGAACCAGCTGAAAATTTTGGGTGTGAATGATGACCACAAGAGATGAGTACCCCTGAAAAGTTTGAAAATTTCTTTCATTCATTCATTTTCAAATGGTCCGATTGTCAATTAAGTGGGTCCCGCCCGGGTGTAGGTTGCTCAATAGAGGAGAGATTATGAACTTGATGTAAACATCTCATCCTGGGTCTACCTAGAGGACGCCTGCCTGATGGTACGGATTCCATAGCACGTCGTAGGATACTGGTTAGGGACATGCGTTTAACATGACCAAATCACCGAAGCATGGATCGCTCCGTCCGGAGAAGTAGCTGCTCGACATTGAGTTCCTTACGTATTTTCGTATTTCTGATGCGATCTCTACGGGTCACACCAGCAATACAACGGAGGAATCTTATTTCGGCAGCTTGTATCCGCAATCTTATTCCTTCGGTCATTACTTCAACCTCATGGCCATAGGTTGGAACAAACATCGAATTCAAGACTCACAACTTAGCTTTGACACCAAGTTCAGTTCTCTTAATTACAGAATGACAAAGCTGTCTCAAAATTTACCCAGCCTGACCAATCCTACAGGAAAACTCGGCATCGATATTATTATCCATGTGAAGTTCGTATATTTCTACCGACTAACGATCACTCGTGAAAAAGACCCCGAGATATACATAAACTTCTCCACCTGTTTCAATGGGACTCCACTCCAAATCTACGAAGCAGGTGTAGCATTCTTACTCCAAGCCTTCTCAGGTACCATTCTGAGAGTGAACAACTTGTTGGTTGAGTTTCTGCCGGGACGGGACGAAAACCGCATTGCTCATCTCCTAATCGTGACACGACCACAGCTCTGAAACGCGTTTCCAGCACCTTGGCAAAGACTTTTTCGGGGAGACTTAAAAGTTATATACCCCTTTAACTGGAGCAATCCTTTTTATCACATTTCTTGAAAAGGGGCACAATCACCCTAATCTGCCAATCGCTGGGAGTTTCGACGACACTTTAATGACACGAGAGAGGCATTTGACTTTACGCTTTGGCATGATAAGTATTTTATCGCTGAGATACAATTTGCACAACACCAGGGGCCTGTACCACGAATTGCTCGCCCCAGGGCCCAGGTAGTGATCAGTTTACAGTTCAGCGGCTCTCAACACACGAACATCACAAGCCATCCTTTTAATACATGACGGTACCACAAAGAAATCTATCAGCGATTTCTGCTGAAGACTCCGACGGTACCATGTATATTTATGGATATCTTTGTGTGGAAAGAAAGTGTTTATAATGGATATTCCATTCGAGCAGCAAAAGTCCAGCAACTTCTCTCCATTCGCGTTTTAATCAGGGTCACCTCACCGTATTTCCCAATAACGCTGCCCCATGTCGTTAAGACCACACTCACGTGAGCATTGAAGTCACCCATTAGGATATAAGAATCCATATCTGCAACCTTTTTAAGGGCTGAATCAACTTCATCTGAGAAAGCTGCGTACCCCGACTCCATAATTGGTGAATACACCTGCACTAGAGCTACAGCTGATTTTCAATGTTAAGCTTTAAGATCGCAACTCTCCCTCCCAATGGTATCCACTCCAATACTCTGCCTGCCAGCCTGGAACTTGTGAGTATCCCCACTCCCGACTGAGCAGACATTGAAGGTGCTACTCCCGACATGAAGAGTTTCCACCCATCCGCAGCCGTACATTTTGTAATAAATCAGATTGAACTTTATTAAAATCAAAAAATAAACATTCTTTAAACACATTTCATCTGGAAGTTCCGTGAAATTATTTACTGCTCCTCTTAACCTGTATCGTATTCTTCTCTGAGAACACCGTTTATTTCGTTCTTCCTCGTATGCCTTCAAGAATAGAGCTATCGTTTACATTTTTATGTAGTACATAATACACATTATTTAAATCACTTTTGAAACAAACTTTTCATAAACTTTCGACGTGTGTAGCTGCAGTTACACAGATTTGTATTGACAAATGAAAGACAGCCATTTGGCGGTGAAACTACCTACCTTCCCCAAAAACGTGTCCATAAGGAAACTTTTTCGGCGGATTCCACGATAGCAGAAATTAAACAACCACGGCTTACAAAGTTGAAAAAAGAAGAAAAGTTTTATTCACGTCAACTTGACATATAAGATAGGTAAGCAAGTAGGTAAGTAAGGGAGTTGCCAGAAATATTTAATTTATGTTTTACTCAATTACAATAATACCTCATTCATACTAGCGACGGGTGATTGGATGTGGTTAAAATCCAGCGAGCTACAAGAAGTAGAGCGATCTCATCCGTCATTTTAACATTTCAGTGTGAAAATCTATTTTCAAGAAGCCATTTTGAGAAATATAGAAGGGGTATTCATGCAACGTCGTAAACTCGTCGTAAACGTTGTAAGTTTACGACGTGGTAAATGAACTGTCAAAATTTGTATGGAAAATCATTCACGACGAGATGGTAAACTTACTACGAGAATTTGTGTGGAAAACCGAGATGGTAAACTTACGACGACGTGATTGTGATATTCACATTTGAAATAAATGCGCGAAATCAAAAAAAAATACTTTACATGCATTTATAATACCTACTTTTGATGCATTTATAAATAGAAATTGCACATTTTACTATTCCAAGTGTAGGATAATTAAATAGTCCATCAAATTGTATTAAGAAAACAACTTTTAAAAGAATGGATATAACGAAATTTCCAATTCCAATTCCAACAAAGTGAGTTTTCGTTCGCGGCAAAAACATTCGAATTGGAAATTTGGTTATTTAAACCCTTTTAAAACTTGTTTTCTTAATACAATTCTAGACTTGGAATAGTAAAATGTGCAATTTTCTCTTTATAATTGCATCAAAAGTGGTTTGTTCGTATTTTATCTATTCTTTCGTTCCGTCTCATGTGAAACAGCTGATTGGTTTACCTCCATTTACCACAAACAGCAATTGGGGCCTTCATGAAACGTTTGTCGTAAACTTACCATTTTACGCAAATGGTAAACTTACGACGTTGCATGAATACCCTTAGTTTAATTTTAGATTTTTCTTAGAAAGAATACAAGAAGAAGAATTTCACCAAGCAATCTACTACAATTGTCCAATTTTTGCCATCATTTCGCAGTAGTAGGGTACTGCTAAATGGAAAGGAGAACGAAATTGTTCGTCCATGATTTCGTTCCGTAAATTTTGTATAGGATTTTTCGTTCCAAAACAGCAGCGTACTAGGCCGAAGCCGAAGTAGACACTAGTTTTTGACATCTTCATTCTATCAACGCAAATATCAAATAAAGATTTGTTTCGTATATATGGAAAGCGACACGATAATTATTTTTAAAAGTAGAAATAATGTATTTAACTATTTACTGTGCCATCTACATTTCTACTCACTGAAAATCTACCTGTCTCTCTGGTTACAATGTTCATTGGAATTGGAAGGCGTATATTGCCATGGTCTAAGCCTAGTACCACAGATACTATAGTTAGGTACTCTATTATCTAGAGCCGAAAGCCTCCGCAGCTAGTGCTCATCAAATTTTTTTTTTTTTTTTTTTTTTATGGAGGAGAGAATACCTAATGTACCGTCAAGTGGCAGGCCATCACCACTTGGTGTGTCTCGTGGACTAAACTCTCCCCACCAACGGCCTGAAATCCACCCTGGAACCGCTCTTTGCATTACTTCAGGGTGGTGCCGGTTTATGTCCATGTCTGGACGCCGTCTCGTGTGTCTTCTGTGGCCTAAGACGTTTGTGCTTATGAACCCTGGTGGGTTCTCTCTCCGTTTGGGTCTTCTTCTCTCTTTTTGATCCTGAGAATATTTTCTACGAAGGATTTGATTTGGCCCCAGTTCTGGTCACTCATTAACATCTTCTCGATAATATTGTCTGGAGTGATGGCACCGATGCTTCCTTCCAGTTCCCGCCGTTGGTCCTCCCATCTACTGCAGGCGAAAAAAGTGTGATTTGCGTCGTCTGCCAGAGAGTCCCCGTACTGGCAGGCTGGGCTGCTTGCTTTGCCGATCCTATGGAGGAAGGAGTTGAAGTAACCGTGTCCGGTAAGGAACTGGGTGACGTAGTAGCTCACTTCTCCGTGTTTCCGATCATTCCACTCAGCCAAATCCCTGATCAGCCTCGCTGTCCACCGGCCTCTGCTTTCAGAGTTCCAGCGCTCTTGCCACTGCCGTTTTGTGAGCTCTTTTGCCTCCTGGGTTGCCCTTTCCACGCCAATTTCCGCCTTTTTAAGGTAGACGTACTTCCTCTCTGCCGCAAGAAGATCAATAGGAGTTACTCCTGCGACTACTAGGGCGGCTGGTTCCGACACTGTTCGGTACGAGCCTGCCACTCGGAGAGCTCCACGTCTCTGTACCGCCGCTATCAGCTTCCTGTACTTCGCTTGTCGAAGTGCGTCTGCCCAGATCTCACAGCCATAGAGCAGAATGGCGATAATAATAATAATAATAATAATAATAATAATAATAATAATAATAATAATAATAATAATAATAATAATAATAATAATAATAATAATAATAATAATAATAATAATAATAATAATAATAATAATAATAATAATAATAATAATAATAATAATAATAATAATAATAATAATAATAATAACCCTCGGGGGGTGTTGTATCCCTAGAGGGCGCGTCCTCAGGTGGCGGATAGAGGAATACTCGGTAGATATATCGGGTAGGTGGGAAATTAAATACCACCCGCGGACCAAACAACAACATAAAAATCCTGCATTCTAGGCTGGTAACCAGAAAGCATGTAGGTGAGCGTCTGTACTTCATGAATGAGGCGGCTCTTAAATTGTGCAAGGGGGCTCTAGACGAAAGCCACGGGATTGACAGACCCGCGATCCCTGAGTCAAGATAAAAGACGTCGCAACTGCCGAATATGCAGGCACCGTCAAAAAATACATATCTGAAGGAAAACTGCAAACCAACCCATAAAAACAATGGAGAGACAACTAAGAAATAGAACGATTATAATGCCGCCATCCGGGGGCGCCCGGGCTAGCTCTGGAGCTACCGCTGGAGTTAGCAGTTTGCGAGCCGGTAGTGGTGATGCAGAACCGCAGGACATGCACACCGGGATAACCCGAACAAACAGAAACCTGCGACCAAGAAGCAGAGCAATACCATCGACAGCACCTGCACCAGCCCCGACTGTTTCGAGGGTATCATTACCCGAGACCACACGAGCTGGACTTCGTAGACAACGCATAGCATGGTCAACAGATATGAATAAAGACATTATGCGTTGCCACCATAGAGCAACGAAATGTGGGAGCGAGAACGCTGGATATAGGGAGAGACAACACGAGCAGTTTATAGCCTTGTACCCACAGCTGGTCGAGAGACTTAGCGTGCAGAACGTAGCCGATAGAGTAAGAGCGATTCGAGGAAGACTGCTACTGCCACAGATTGTAATGGCAGCCATCGAACAGGAAATAATGGATGAGCTAAGACCCAGACATAGACTGAGCCTTCCAGTTCCGACGGAAAACGAGCAGCAAACAATAGAAAATGTCTTGCAAGCTGAAGAAGAGCTGAATAGCTATCGCTCTTCATTAGGACCTGGAGATGTCTTGTTTCAGCTAGTATTTGATAATTTTGATGAAGCTCTAATCGAATTTCAGGGAATGGATCCATTATGTAGACCAAGGATTCCCAAAGTTTATATGAACAAAAAGATGGCTGCAATTATTGAACATCTAAATAATATCATTGTGCACCACTTGCAAGATTATCATGACTTAGAACATGTTCTAAGCATAATTTACTGTGCAGCAATAGCTGCCTCTAGATCAATCGGTCTTAAGATCAACACAACCCCAACGGTCAATCAACAACGCAACATCAAACCGTTATGGCAACGCCGATTTGAGGGCAAGATATCAGTGTTACGAGCCAAACTTGGTCGCCTAACCCAATATAAAAGTGGGGTTAGGTCGCGACATTTGATCAGCAAGGTCAGTGGTATCGTGCGCCCTCGCTTACTTGAGGAAATGACATACCAGGAGATTGACTTACTGATTGACAGACTCACCCAGAAACTGCAAGTCATGAGCTCTCGATTGAGAAGATATTTGGTCAGCCAGAAAAGGAGGACTGACAACAAAAACTTCCAAAATAACCAACGAAAGTTTTACGCTGAACTTACCAGAAATAACCAACACAATGTCCAACAAATACCTGATGTGATGTCTCTTGAAATATTTTGGGGAAACGTATGGGAGAATTACCAAATTCATAATCCTCAATCTATTTGGCTAAGCACAGCGCCTGTGTATCCACAAATGAACACCTCCCCAATCAATATAGATGAATTGAGAAATACGCTGAGGAAAAGCAAGAATTGGAAAGCGCCAGGTCCGGATGAGCTTCAAAATTTCTGGCTAAAGAAATTCACTAATGCACATGGGCACATTGTCAGGAATTTCAACCGAATTTTGGACAAACAGTGTCTGGCTCCTAATTTTTTCACAAAAGGAAGAACCTTCCTAATCCCGAAGGATGGAGAACCGGACAATCCAGCGAATTACAGACCGATAACTTGTTTGCCAACCTTATACAAAGCACTGACTTCCATCATCAGTGATCGAATATGGCAGCACTGTGAATCACATAATATCATTCCAAGTGAACAGAAAGGATGCGCAAGAAATTCCAGAGGGTGCAAAGAGTTGATCACCATGGACACTATCGTTACCAATAATGCAACTCATAACCAGCGAAACCTCAGTGTAGCTTACATTGACTACCAAAAGGCGTTTGATAGTGTCCCGCACTCCTATCTATTAGAAACGCTGAAGATTCACGGAATCGAGCCCAAATTTATAGCCTTCTTTAGAGATGCCATGAAACAGTGGAAGACTACTGTAAATATAGGAGGAGTAAGAACAAGAGAGATCTGCATAAAAACAGGAATTTTCCAAGGTGACTCATTCAGCCCTCTATGGTTCTGTCTTAGTCTAGCTCCACTAAGCAGAATCCTTAACGAATCCTCCGATGGATATCGTATCAAGATCGGCGATCTGCAGAGTAACATTACCCATCTGCTATACATGGATGATTTAAAGTTATTTGCAAGGTCCAGACAACATCTCGCTAGCCTGCTCAACATAGTCCGAAACTTCAGCAATGACATTCATATGAATTTTGGATTCGACAAATGTAAAGCTGTTGAAATGGTTAGAGGAAAGATCATGCGAACAGAGGGATTCACTTTTGATGATGGGTTAATAGCAGTGCTGGGGGAAGAAGAGAGCTACAAATATCTCGGCCTTCAAGAAATGCGTGGAATTCAACATAGCAGGATGAAACACCACATCAGAACTCTTTTTAATGACAGAGTCAAACGGTTATGTAAAACCAAACTAAACAGTGGTAACCTCATAAAAGCCATCAACACATATGCTGTCCCTGTTTTAACATATTCCTTCGGACTCGTAAAGTGGAGTCAAACTGATCTAGAAGATATTGAACGTAATCTAAGAACAGTGTTCACATCTTACCGCTATCACCACCCAAGAGCGGCAATACAACGAGTTTATCTGCCCAGAGATGAAGGAGGTCAAGGAGTAATAGACATATATAGCCAACACTCTGTGCAAGTTGATCAGCTGCGACGATTTTTCGCCGAAATCCCTGAGAACAACACCAGATACCATCTTTTAATACAGCTAGATATAAATTTCACACCACTGAAATTAGGTGACTTGGAGTTTCAACCAAGCAACAACATCCGCACTGTTCCCAGCATTATAGAACAATGGAAATGCAAGCCAATTCATGGGAAATACCCTCATCATCTTGGGGGGCACGGAATAAGCAAGGAAGCTTCAACAATCTGGCTGCGTAGAGGTCAACTGTTTCCTGAAACGGAAGGATTTGCCATCGCTATTCAAGATGGTATCGTCGCAACAAAGCAATACCGGCGGGCAATCTTACATGAGGACATAGATAATATATGCCGTCGCTGCCGACAGGGGATAGAATCCATCGACCACATAATAAATGGGTGTACAACTTTAGCCAACCACGACTATCTCAAGCGGCATAATGATGTAGCTAAAATCATACACCAAGAGCTTGCCATGAGATGTAAATTCGTCGAGGGAAAGAAACCATACTACCAGTATGAAGCACGTGAGGTTCTATTCGACTCCAACTCTAAATTATACTGGGATCGAGCGATGACTACTGATCATACAATACTCGCCAATAGACCTGACATTGTATGGATCGATAAGTCGTTGAAAAATGGATATATCTTGGATGTAGCAGTACCACTTTCTGTCAACATCAACAGAACCTATGGAGAAAAAGTCGGGAAATATGTTGAACTGGCACGTGAAATCAAACAACGAGAAAGGCTAAATCAAATACGCGTAGTCCCTATCATTATATCCAGCACAGGAGTAGTCGAACAAGCCGTTATTGACGAGTTGAAAAAATTGAAGTGTGAACATCTTGTACACGAAATGTCGAAAGCGGTTATCCTGAATACTTGCAGGATAGTTCGAAAGTTCTTGGAGCAACCATGATAAAAGTGCCGATACGACTTGCAAATCGTAACTGCCGTCGTACTCGGTGTAAATGGACCCCAGCTCGCGCGGGATCTGGGGGGGAAAGAGGCGTGGGAAAAATAATAAATAATAATAATAATAATAATAATAATAATAATAATAATAATAATAATAATAATAATAATAATAATAATAATAATAATAATAATAATAATACTCTTTTATCTGTGCTAGTACGATGTTACTGTAAAATTGAATTTTTACTTTTCTCCAAAGAGTCAATCGTAGTGAAATAATTGTCATGAAATATTTTTTTTAAGATTTCAATTATATTAGGACTGTTTTATTGGCAATCCATTTCAGTGAAGTAAAGTAAAGTAGAATTTTTAGCACGCAATTACAACAACTATATAGAGTCTCGAAAGTGTCAAACAGTTTGTAGTTTTTGTAATTGCATGTTAAAAATTCCACTTTACTTTACTTCACTGAAATGGATTGCCAATAAAACAGACCTATTATTAGACACCAAAATTCATTAAAGATAAAATCCTTGTATTCTCCTAAAAAAAATATCTAAAATTAAACTAATGTCGATTTCCATTACGCTTTTACCGTTTTCCAGATTTTCCCACCCCAATGGAACGTGAAATGAGATTACTTTTTTTTGCATTTATGTTGGTGCGTTATTTTTTTTATATTGTACTGTAATTGTGTCCAGAACCGTCCGGAAGCAATCCGAATACTTCTGAAAGCATTCGATCGGCACTCAACTGACAGTTCTTCTACTAAAAAGAAGAGCAATTTGCTTCTGTTTTTGAAATCAGAATCGCGGAGAGTTCTTCCGGACCGGACGGTTCTGGACGACCAACCAAAAACGACATTAATCTTTAAAAAAATCTCTTTTTTCAGTCCAATGAAAAACGAATTTGAAAAACAGCTAATTTCTAGAGCAGAAAAACTGATCTGTCTAAATCTGAAAAAAAGTAATTATAGGTTTTCACACTAAAATGCCAAAACAACGTATGAGGTCGCACTGCTTCCTGTCGCTCACCGGGTTTTTACAACAACTGGCGACCGTTACCGTTGGTTTTGAAGTGTTTTGTTGGTGGTTGTCGAAAATACATGCCATTGTATACAAGCAACACACACACCGAATACAATAAGACTGTTTCGAACCAGCGTCGTTGACGATAATTGCCTTCTTTCTTATAACGCAACACACACCAAACAAACATAAAAACCAAAACAAAACAGAAAAACAGTTTTTAAATTATAAATAAGATTGGCACAATTAAAAAATTGTCTCAACAAAATGACCCCCAATAACCAAGAAATCAGAAAGAAAAACACTCAAAACATCTATATTTTCGGGGCAATCTTTGTTTCAAGAAATACGAAATTCCGCTTTTTATTAATGAAAAATGAGTTCTAACATTATCTCAGATTTATTTAAAAAGAATTTCAGAATAATGAAACCGTATTAAAATAATAACAAAAAAACTATAAAAGGGCAGCCCTGTTTGCTTGAAAAAACATAAGTGCCACTGCCAACCTTAAGCACATTTCTATGAAAATGGCGTCGCTTCCCACTCAGAGAGTAAATGTCATCGGTGTCTGGCTGAAATTATTTGACAACTCGTGCTAGACTCGATCACGATGCATTGTGAATCAGCCATTAGGCTTTGCTGTTTATGTAGTTTGTGCAATTGACAATACTTGGCGTATTTTTTTGGGAAGTGAGTATAACAAAACCAAAAGTGAGTATAACAATTTTGAATGTAAAACCAAAAGTGGGTATAAAAGTTTTTCATGTAAAAGTAAAAGTGAGCTAGCTATAGATTCTCAAAAAAATACGCCTACGGTTTAGTTTATCTTCCTCCTAGCAGAAACGTGAAGGCGTGAGTGTTTTCATTCAGGAAGTCAGCTGGCTTCAGGAGCCTTCCACTGGAAAGATATGTTTCTCGAAAATGCAACTAAAGGTGGTAGTACACGATATATAGCACGCCTCATGTATATGTGGCTCTGACGTCACCGGATAGTCTACACATATAGCACACATTTCGTGTTTCTTATGTAGCGCAGTGGCTACATAAAATTGTGCTAGTACACGGAATGTAGCACAGCGCGCACATATCGGTTGGCTATTGGCTATTTGTTTATGATGATGCTGTCCGCAGTTTTATTGCCCTGTGTGCAGTCTTGCACTAGAACTGTAGGTTATTTTTGTTCTATTTTTCTGTTTTATTGCTTTGGGTGTATCGCGTCGCGTTCGCTACTTTTATGACCCACACAAAACTAAATACCATGCTACTCGCACACAACACACTGACACAAACTGAAATGCTGAAATTACATTCAAAAATACACACGAACCGTGCAGGTAAACCACTCGACATTATGTAGCGCACTGACACAAATCGTGTGTGCTAGGGTAGTACACGGAATACCGAAAAGCCACACACGAGTCACGAGTGCCTCATATCGTGCCTCATACGTATGAGTACCTTATGTGAGTGGCACAAAGATGGCTAGTACACGGTATGTAGACATTGCCTCCATACGCTGACGTCAAAATTACGTCAGAGCCACATATATATGACGCGCGCTACATATCGTGTACTAGCACCTTTAAGGTGGTCATGTTGACGTCAGCGTCAAAATGACGTCAGTGCTACATATATATGAGGCGTGCTACATATCGTGTACTAGCACCTTAACACTACGACCGACGAATGAAAAAAAAAAAAAAACAAAGACAATTTGACAATCAAGTGAAAACACGACGTCACGTATAAATGCACCATAAGTGCCCAAAAGAGAATTAAGAACTGTCGTACGACACAAGTAGGTGCGTGTAAAATAGGTCGTAGTTTCTGATAATTTATTGGAAAACATATTTCACAGAAAGCAAACAGCTGCTCATACAGAAGTTGGGTATCTATTCTCAATTTAATTTATGGCTGTTGCATTAATTTTGTGAAATTTATTTCCATATCTGCATTTGTAAGAAAAAAAAAAAAACATTGTTCGATATTCCGCCCCCATTTCCAAGTAAATAAGAGGTCAATAGAATGGTAAGATATTGCTGGTTTAAACTTTTTTTTTTAATATTGTAAATGAGTTTCCTTTAGTTAGTTTTAGTTTTGGGTGATTTGCATATACCACACCGGTGCAGTAGTCTTCCAGCTAAATTCAAAAAGCTCCTGGTTCCCGGAAGAATACATCATATTCTGTGCACGGGCAATTTGTGCACTAAAGAATCATTTGATTATTTAAAGACATTGGCAAACGATGTGCACATAGTTCGTGGTGATTTCGATGAGGTGCTTTATAATTTATTTATCGTTGATTTTTTGACATAGCGATGAAACATTTTACAGAATCTCAATTATCCGGAACAAAAGATCGTGACTGTAGGACAGTTTCGTATTGGGTTATCGCACGGTCATCAGGTATGGAATGGAATTAATGCATATTAACCCTCTTAGATTTATATATTCGTTGAACCCTCTTATAAATCAGGTAGTTCCTCGAGGAGATCCTGAAGCTCTGGCACTCATTCAACGCCAATTGGATGTAGACATTCTAATATCTGGACACACCCATAAATTTGAGGCATACGAACATGGAAACAAGTTTTACATTAATCCTGGGTCTGCTACGGGTGCATTTAATCCACTTGACACGTAAGTGCATTTAATTATCGAAACGACTAGTGAATAGTAACTCCAGTTGATGGTAACGCTATCAGGCTATCAACAACAGGGTAATTTTCAAAAAAAGTATGAACCAATTATGTACCTCACGCCGCGGTCCAAAATCGGCAGCAAGCCGTACCTTTTTCTGGATGCATTGCCACCCTATGAACCTCGTTTAGCTTGGCGTTGTCTCATACACGGCAATTTTTCTTGTTAACATGAGTTGTTTTTTATGAAACCTCGCCAGCTAGTAGTTGCCAGTAGTTGGCAGTTGAGGCACATTTCACATGCTAATTAAAACAACAACCTGCTGGCAACAACTCTTGATTTTCTCCCCAGCCAGCCGATGAGCTGCTGGCTAAATTCAATTCACAATGAACAAACAGGTGGCGCTGAAAGCAACAAGTGGCTTAGAATTTTCGTACAATTTGCTTAAATCATAATGGCGTTCTTATCTCATGCACACAACATTCCAGAGAAAATTGTCAGAATTTATCAAATATCTCTACCAAATGCATAATTTTATACGAAATGCTGGAATGCTTTTAGGCTTATTGCCTAAATTCATTCGGGTGGATACATCTTGCTGGCAATTGTGCTGGCAACTGTCCAAATGAACGACTGGCTGGCGAGGTTTCAAAAAAACATGCCTATAGTCATTCATCCAAAAATTCGGGTCATCGCTAACCATCATTTTACGTCCAAATTTGGCGAACCCTTTCCAAACGCTCCGAAGCTCAGATAGTTAATCAACGGTCTTCTATGTGGCCATTAACTTGTAGTTTCTGCGTCAGTTGAATATTGTGCGGGTGTAAGCCGTTTGTTCCCGAAACAATTTCCTATTTTTTCTTTTTTGGTTGCGTGTATCTGGATGAAAAGCATTAAAAGACATCATACGCGAGCTTTGCGATAGTGTGGGACTTGACTCGACCAGTAAAAACACCCGTTGTCATGGTGTTAACAAGCTTCCTATCAGCACTATGCATAACGGTTTTTCTTGATATGAGTTTTCCAGCGCAACTTCGCAGTACAGCAGTATCGTCTGCAAATGTGACAACAGGAGTTCCGTCATTTTGTGGTAGGCAAAGTGTAGGAAGAAATACAGCTCCTAACACACTACCTTCCGGTACTTCCGGTTTTATATATTTTAATGCGGAGTACGATGAGTACTTGTCTTGATTAATTCAAAATAATCGCTGGATTATTATGGCTAGTATTTCGAGATATTTTTGTAGCTTATGGACTTTGTGGCATACTCAAAATTCGGAAGGAATTGACTGCCTCGGGTTCTCCTGTACCCTTTCACGAACCGAGGCAACATTGTTGGCCGATCTGGCGCAAGGGTAGGTGTTGTGTTTTTTTTATTGTCTTGAACTTTGAAGAGCCACCGGATGTGCGGTAAAGTGTCAACGTTTGCACGGACGAACACACCTTTTTGATAATAAAGTTTTATAATTTGGCCGTACTGCTTAATCGTGTAATAGAGTGAATTAGTTTTTCGGTAGCTCCGAAATTTTTTCGCAATCACTTTTCGTGAAATTGCAAACTGCCGACATCGCTGCCATTGAGGTCATGGTAAAAGCGTTTTTATTTTGGAAAATTGTTTGTTAAAACCCTTAATCCGTAGGTCCGTTCCCTTACTTTTGTAGTAAAATTGGAAAAAGACTGTCAAAATGGCAGTGGTGGGGATGAAGTCTCTCTCAAAGAGAAAAACTTGCGCAAACGTTAGGGAACGCTTTTGTAGTAACTATGAAAAATGACAGATGCATTTCGTTTCTCCATTTATTTTTATTGCATGCGATGGAAGAGTTTTTACTGACTGAACTACATGCATTCGAGAAGAGAAAAAACGCTACATTATTTTCCCGCCTTCTGAAACCATTTTCATACCAATTTGTATTACAGGAAATCAAATGAAAAATGCAAATAGTCGTTACGCGCGTTTCAAATCAAATTTCAAATCATCTGTCAATTTTCAGGCGACTGACAGTTTTGCCAATTCTTACTCAAAGACATTGGGGACGTTCAAGTATCTAGTTTAGTAAGTCTGACAGCTGACTGACTTAATGTTTCTGAGTTCTTATTGGCTGGGATTCGTCACGTGAGCAGCTTTCTCTGTTGAAGTTTATGGAGGGGTAGCCGACGAATCTAGTCACGAATTTCACTGAGCACTAAGTTGACATTTCTATATGTCATCGGCGGAGAATTTGACATTTCAAATTTGCCTTGAGAGAGCACAAAGCTAGTGGATATACCTAACCAAAACAAACAAAACCAAAAAAACCCCGTCAAGATCTGACGTTCAGGACCAATTAAGTTAGTTTTTGCGTTCAGGTTACACTTAGTCCAGACAAATCTAGTCAACTTAAGTCAACTAGATACTTGAATGTGCCCATTTGTTGAGTAAAAACTAGTAAGATTCTCTGTGGAGGGGTAATATCTTGCTCTCTCGAAACCGCTGATTGAGTAAAAATGCATAAAAATTCGTACAAATTCGCAAGATTTAAAAGAAAAGGAACAGGCCACGTGTGTGTTGAAAATCTTGTTAATCGTGTTGTTTGTGCCCCCTTATTATTTTTATAGAAAATATATGGAATGTTAACAAAAAAATAATTTTATTTGTTAAAAAACATTTTTTCAAAACTAAAAAAACAAAATGATTAAACTGGAGAATGTGTTTTGGAACGCTTCGACTCACGGTAGCAGTCCAGAGGAGCAAGATAGTGCTGGTGACAGGTCCATACCCAATTCCCCATTATCCTCACCCTCTGCATTTGCTACATAACAACGTTTACATACCCGTAACCCGTATGTAATGCTTGGAGCAAGTAGTGGTGTTACACAAATCGCAAACTGCGGTGGTTTTTTTGTCTCCTTGTGTGTACCATGCAAAGTTGCTAGACGCATTAATTTCGTCGTCCGATTAAATTCGTTTCTTGTTCTAAGTTAAATCGCAGTTTATATGTAAAACCAAATACATCTCTTAGCATTCATATCGACAACCTAGTGAATGCAGTCATTTTACTTGTGTAATTGATTTCATCGGTATAATTTCTTTTTTCTCCGATCACAATATTATAACAATATGCCTGCAAATACTCGTGGTTGTCGTGTACAAAAACAAGGCAGTGCCAGTGTAAGCTCTCCGAGAGCTGTTGGTGCACACAATTTAGCCGGTAAAGCTGATATAGCTGATAAACTGTGGAGCCGCATAGAAGAAAAACTGGAGAAATGGATGCAGTCGCTGGATGATAAGCTCTCTGCCCTAGAGGATCAGAGAAAATAGAACGTTATTCGAACAACAAATGCACAAAGCGTCTCAAGACATCAAACGACTTGAACTCGCTGTTGATAAATTTGAGCGAGAGAAAATCGAATGTAATGCTGTTGTTTTTGGTGTGCCTGAGTCTCCCGAGGAAAACTTGGAGACATTTTTCAACAAAGTTTGGGCCACAGTAAACATTCAGCCCCTTCGCCTACACAAAATTTTCCGCACCAAAACAAACTTTCGCACTGATTCTTCCCCTGCTGATGCTAGCATCATTCTGAAGTTCACTGAAAAGCGAGGTAAACAAAATTTGATGCGAGCTGTTGCTAGCTTTTGCAAAAATAAAAAAGCCCCACTAAAGCTCTCCGACATCAACTTGAATTCACCGAAACTCTTTTATATTAACGACAGTCTTACCAAAAAATCTATCAACTGCAGCGGCACGCTTTGAGACTTAAACGAAAATCTCTCCTGTCTTCAGTTCATGCATTTAATGGACAAATTTACATCCGCACCGCAAACAGCCAAACTTCATTCATCATTCACAACACTGACGATTTGATGAATGCCATCGGACCTGACGTCTACCGTGATAAAAACATCAATTTAAATCAAAGATAATCATGTTTTCTTTTTGTTTTACATTTTCAATTTGTTACTTATTTGCTCTTTGTTCAAGCTTTTTTCAGTTCACATTGGTTTTCTTCGTTCTTCGTCTTATTTTTCACTGGTATATAAACCAAATGTTAGCAATTTAACTGTAGTCGTTTTTAACATCATTATGGGTGTGGGGTTCTATTTTTACCATGACCAGCAGTCTTCCCATGATACTGGTTTTGGCAGCATAAATGATAAAAACAAATTTCTACTTAATACTCTCTGTAAAAGTCATAATGGCTTGCGTATTTGTCATATTAATGCACAGAGTCTTGTGAATAAGTTTGATGAGTTCAGGATGATTTTTGAAAGCAGCTTGATTGATATCGTATGCGTATCCGAGACCTGGCTTCACCCTAATTTCAAAAGTAGCTTATTTTCTCTAAGAGGATTTAAAAGACCATACTCACACTACTGCAGAAGGCGTTGCTATATATGTAAAAAGTATATCGGATCTAGTCATGGTAAAAAGTCCGACGGCACACAGGCCGTGGAAGTACTGGAGTAGTAGATCCAGTTTCGAAGCCAACCAAGCTGTTTTCACAGATTTTCGTAAAGGTCCTTTATCAATTTTCCTGCGTATATGTGGAGTTGCTAATTTAAAGGCCTACGATTTCAAGAAGACTTTTCAAAAGTATTTTTGCCAAACACTTAAATGTATTGAGCTTGAGCGACACCACCATCTGCCCTGCTTGTGGAGAGGACGACGATACCACGGAACACTTCCGATGTAGTCCTGCCTTTGCTCGCATCAGGTGGCGGATGTTTGAGGCTGACGTGGTGAGCGCCGAACATCTAATCGTCGGAGTACTCCATCGGATAGTAGCATCCTCCGACAAAAAAAAAGTATCGACTCCTCCTTTTGTAGCATTGTAGTCGATGATAATGTGAGGCTTCCTGGTGTTTTCATTGATTGCTTCATCAGCGTGTTTCTTTGTTCCAGAAACATAGCGCACTATGCACATTGACTCTGAGAAGCAAAAAATAGAAGAATAATGTCGATTTCTATTGGGCAAGAAAAAGCACTTTTTTTAAGATTCAGATCACTTTTGCGAATCTCGACTCGAGGGCGAGATTCATACATACTTTCACCAATACCAAAGCAAGAGACATTTGTAAAAAAAACTGACTGTCAAATAACACACCAACACAAATGCAAACAAAAAGTAATCTCATTTCATGTTCCATTGGGGCAGGAAAAATCTGAGATCTGAGAGCAAAACGGTAAAAGCCCAATGGAAATCGACATAGGTTTCCCTTTGTTTTACTTCGTTTCGATCAGTAAACTGACTAGGTAAGGCTGCAGTTATAGCTATCAGAAAAGTCCATCCGTAAAAACACGCAACAGAACAAAACTGAAACATTTAACCATAGCATATCATAGGAATTCAGTGGAATACTTTGTGAAACTGGTTGAGAAGTTGAACAGAAAAAGTTTTTCGTACGGAAAAATAAAGAAATTCTGTTTTTAGAAAATTTAAAGATCAATTGCTTAATTTTTTTGACGAATTAGTTTTATAATTCAAAAGCAACTTGGTCTTACCAAGATTGAGTTCAACGATTAAGTTTAAGTGCTCCAAAAAAGTGAAACAATTTTTATACGGATGCATTTTACTGATAGCTATAACTCCAGCCTAACTAAGGTTTATTCGATCGAATTGTGCCAATTATAGTAGTTTTTCTGGTACACAATTCTTTTGCCAAAGGGATACTAGTAAAAAAATTGCCCATTGTAATATTGTAACCATACTATCGAGATACCGTTGAGATAAACTGGCTGCGTACCTAAATAGTTCTCCAATAAGAGGATAACTTGTCACAGAATCCACAATCGAAAATATCTTTATACAATTTTCAATATTTTCCTGGTTTACTGGGAATGTACTGCCGGAAACTGCATCTTCCACGTGTCGTAACCAACTGCTCGTCGATGGTGGAATCTTTAGATGTTCGAAAGCTTTTAGCTCACTTTTACTTTTACATGCAAAACCAAAAGTGGGTATAAAAGTGGCTATAATTAACGCAGTAATTGACAAATGTACAAGTTGGCCTGCGATATCTGGTAGTGAAGAAAAGAACCCTATCAGACATACAGAAATCTGTCATCGGTAAGCGGTACGTGTATTTTTGTACAGATAATTTATTTATTTTATAAATGAAAAATTATTTTAATCGAGGTAAACGCCTTGTCGGTCTAAAATTCAAGTATTGTTTATGAAAAATAAAACAATCCCGGGTCCATAAAATTATGTTTAAATCGTTTAAAAGTGGAATGAAAAACTTGTTTTGGTTTCGGGTAAACAATTTTGTTTTTTGGATAAGACTCTTTTTTAACTGCTTAAAGTTCTTCAAATTATTGTTAGTTTTCCATTTATTGTGCAGCATTATCCCAAATACCAATAGCGGACAAAACTAACTGAGATTTATCTCTGACTTTCTCGATAACCATCTGCGATATTGCAGAATATTTTAGCAACATAAAACGCACCATTTGGGAAAAGAAGAGCTCGTCAAGACTGGTTGGGTCTATGCTATAGGTGTGATACAAGATCCAGGAAAGAGTGAGGAAACTGGTCTGGTCATAAATGCATCCTCGATGACTTTAAAACCCCACGAAATCAAACTAAGAATCTTGTTAATGGTTAACCCATTTTGTCTATATGAGTTGCACCACGTTGCGACGCTCGATCCAACACTTTTTCTTTAGTTTCCATTAGCGTAAACTAGTTAGGCATTTATTTTTATGTTTTTACTTGAAAAATGTATTTATTATTCACAATATTTAATTATTTAGTGGCTCTTAGCTTCTTTTCCATATATTTTTTTGCTGGTCTGTCAAATTTGTATGTCTAGTAGGGTTCAAATTGTCGCCACTAGGGTACACCCTCCATTTCTCAATAAAGTGGAGATAGGAAAGTTGGAAAATTTCATGCATAGATGGCGGTGTTGTAAATAAGGAGTAATTTTTGTTCCCTGAACGTTGAGAGCCTTGTTATTTGTAACTAATATGGGTTGTGTTCATTGATTGTTGTCTGAATTGGTAAATATTTTGCAATTCTCGTATTGGTTGAAATGCATTTATACTTTTTAATACTTTATATTCTTACATAATGTTTTGAATACTAAGGGAAAATGCTCTATAAATTTTGTTGAAAAATGGATGTTAATATGTACTTACTGCAATTTGTTGCATTCAAGGTAACAAAATGCAACGTGAACATTTATTGGATGTAATAGACGCGATTCCCTTGTAAATATTTTAAAGATAATCACCCCTGTGCTGAATTCCGACCGACATTCTATTCGTGCGGATTTCGAATTTTCTGTTTGATCAATTCTTTTAATATTTTGTTTTTTACTATTGCTGACTTGATTTGTTTCAATTAAGAAATATGAAATTAGAAAACAGAAGGCAATGCGACTTAAGGTCATTCAAAATGCATATTTGGTACACCGAAAATTCGAAATCCGCACGAATTCAATTTCACCCGGAATTGAGCACAGGGGTGAATGTATGCACATAATTTTACCGCATTTTCCCGTAAAAAATGCGTATTCAATTTTGATGCTCATATTGGATCAACTTAATAGAGCAAAAACATTTTTCAAGCAATTTTTCTTTTGTTTTATTCCACCTTCAAACAAGATATTTTTTAAGAAGTATAAGTAGGTAATTTAATTTCATAAGATTATAGATTTTGTTGTTTTACAATATACATATAAACATTTGTCTAAAACCGGATATATGTCTTGGCCAGCAATAAAACATCTGCACCATCACCATTAGGGGTCGTAAACTATTTAAGGATTATCGTTACTGGCTACATGTGGGGTAACACAGTGAAAGACAATACCTACGATCAGCATGCATTTGCATGTATTCATGAACTCTACCAGCAGTATGAATAAGGCTGGAATTTCGAAATACAGTTCATTCAGTAGTTAACGAACGTTTGCAGTCTATACAATTTAAGAACGATTTTCAGTTTCTCCAATAAGTACCAATTTTTTAAACATACCTTTTTCCAACTACTGTCAAGAAGCAAAAAAAAAAAAACATGGCGAAAAGGTAAACAAAATACATACAATCAAAACAATTCTGATAATTTCATGTAATGTTTTTATACTTTTGAGAATCAAAACGCTGGACAAGAGAAGAAACATTGGCTTTCTTACACTTTTATAGTGCAAGGAAAGAAGAATTTTCGGCAATAGTGTCCATGAATTTGTTTATTTTGGTGTGGTTTTCATTCTCGAAAGAAGAATCACTTATTTCTTGTGCACCCAAGAAATAATCACTGAACTCGTCATCTTCATTGCTTGATGATTCCACTAATTATTGCAATAAGACCTGCAATTAAAAAGATTATTTGAAGCTTACAAACAATTCATTTTATGGTTTCGTACCTCCTTTATTTCATTATCCATTTTAGTTTAATTCGTTTACCCTTAGGCCCGAAACACACATGCGATTTCAACTTTAATTTACTTGGAAGTTGGTACGCGTGTTTTCAACTTGACATATTAGATATCAAAATAATTTAAATTGGTCAAGAAGAAAAAACATTTGAATAAGGCCCGAAACACACATGCGATTTCAATCGCGCGATTGTTTAGTCGCAAAAAAATGAAGCACACACATTTCAATATGAATGCGCGCACATAAAATCCAAAATTATGTGCGCGTATTCTCATTGAAATGTGTGTGTTTCATTTTTTGCGACTAAACAATCGCGCGATTGAAATCGCATGTGTGTTTCGGGCCTTATTCAAATGTTTTTTCTTCTTTACCAATTTAAATTATTTTGATATCTAATATGTCAAGTTGAAAACACGCGTACCAACTTCCAAGTAAATTAAAGTGAGCTAAAAGCGAGTTAGGGATGTTTTTTTGAGACTCGAAAAGTGAGTATGTATAGTAAAAAGTTTCAAAAAAATACGCCTAATAGAGGGGGACATGATACACTTGAATGCATCCGCTTTGCTTTCGAAAGTATCTAGACAATACGGTCCATGTTGTTTTTTTTTAATTTTTTGCACTAGCGGTTCTGTGTTGAACCTTTCGCTAGGCAACGACCACCAAATTTGTTTAAATTTTTATTTCGGGCTACATACCTGATTCCCCTGTTTGTTTCATCGGTAAGTAACTCCCGCTGTATTTTTTTAAGAGGTATAGAACTTTGAAATGGAATAAAACAAATTTCGTTAAATTGACATGAAATTTACTTTAATCGAAATATAATCCTCTGACATTATAATTTTAATATAATTTCTGGCATATGACCGCCACACGACTGTATTCTTGCAATTGTATTTTCCTCCAGTTAATACATCTTCGGCCTTGTTGTGTGATAGCTTCTTTGTTACCGAGCGCTTTCATGTTCGTAAGCTTTCTCCCATTTACGAAGCATGCGTAAACAGGTGTAGCATACTCACAAGCCTTCTGAAGTACCTCTGTACCTCTATAACTTTTAATTTTTCGACGTCATCTAAGAAAGGCTCAATGTTATCCCACATCGCCTGTTTTTCGCTCGTTTATTAGAGCAAGTAACTGCTTAAATAAATGCCCCAATGACATTTTATATGGACTGCTAGTGAAATGTCAGTTCATACAAATTTTTCCCAGAAAATGGCGCCAACATAAACTAGCGCTCTTGGTTCGGAGCGAAAAATAAGTGAAAAAAAATTACGAACCACCTTGGATTTTTCCATAGAATGCTAGAGGCACCGAATCTGGAGTCAGGGTACGCAGCTTTCTTAGATGAAGTTGATGCAGCCCTTGAAAAGGTTGCAGATATGGATTCTTATATCCTGATGGGTGATTTCAATGCTCACGTGGGTGCGGATTTCTCGACATGGGGCAGCGCGATTGGGAAACACGGTGACCCCGATCAGAACGCGAACGGAGAGAAGTTGTTGGACTTTTGTTGTTCAAATGGAATGTCCATTATGAACACTTTCTTTCCACACAAAGATATACATAAATACACATGGTACCGTCGAAGTCTTCAGCAGAAATCGCTGATAGATTTCTTTGTGGTACCATCGTGTATTAAAAGGATGGTTTGTGATGTTCGTGTGTTGAGAGGGGCTGAACTGTCAACTGATCATCACCTGGTGTTGTGCAAATTGTATCTCAACGATCAAATACCTATCCTGCCAAAGCGTAAACCAAGAATGGTTACGCGCATACGGTGGGAGGGGCTACAGAACGATGAGATACGGGAGGAATTTGCACGGCAGGTATCTGAAAGGTTTGAACAAATTCCAAATGTTCCATTGAATGTAGAGGAAGAATGGCAGTTGTTTTCAACAGCAGTTATTGCCTCTGCAGGACATGTTTGCGGAGTGAAGCGGCTCGGTGTGGCGGCTGGTGGTGAGAAAAGAACTGCGTGGTTTAAAACGCCCGGAGTTCAAGAAGCCATCAGAGAGAAGAAGAAGGCTTTCAAGGTGTGGATTCACTTGGGGGACTCTCCTTCTCGAAACCGGTACATTGAGGCGCGAAGAACTTGCAAATTGGCTGTTAAAGCAGCCAAAGAACATTCTTGGAAGGAGTTCGGCGAAAAATTGGACCGCGATCACAGATCTGCAAGCAAGGTGTTCTGGCAGACCATCCGCCGTCTTAGAGGAAGGAAGTGGAACATTATCGAAGGAGTCAAATCCAAAGATGGTACACTTCTTTCTAATGAGGAGGACATCTTGCGCAGATGGAGCGAGCACTTTTCCGAATTGCTCAATCCAATCCAGGGCATTGAGGATGACACATCTATCGCCTTAAGCAGGGCGGAAAATAGTCCCACGGTAGAGGAAGTCACTTTTGCGATCAAATCGCTAAAAGCTGGCAAATCTGCCGGAGTGGATGAAATCCGGCCAGAAATGCTAAAGGCCTTAGGTGAAGAGGGAGTCAAATGGCTCTCTCGTGTCATTAAAGTGGCCTGGGAATGCGGCGAAACACCCAGCGATTGGCAGATTGGGGTGATTGTGCCCCTTTTCAAGAAAGGGGATAAAAGGGATTGCTCCAATTACAGGGGTATATCACTTTTAAGTCTCCCCGGAAAAGTCTTTGCCAAGGTGCTGGAAACGCGTTGCAGAGCTGTGGTCGAGGCACGATTAGGAGATGAGCAGTGCGGCTTTCGTCCCGGCAGAAGCACAACCGACCAGTTATTCACTCTCAGAATGGTACTTGAGAAGGCTTGGGAGTATGCTACACCTGTTTACGCTTGCTTCGTAGATTTGGAGAAAGCATATGACCGAGTCCCTCGAGGGAAACTCTGGAGTGTATTACAGGAGTATGGAATTGATGGTTCTCTCTTGAGAGCCATTCAATCTCTTTACACAAACTGTAAAAGCTGTGTTCGGGTAAACGGCGTTAAATCAATACCTTTCACTGTGGGCGTTGGACTTCGCCAGGGGTGCGTCTTGTCGCCTCTCCTTTTCATTACTTATATGGACTGGATGTTACAGCGCAGTCTTGGTGAAGAACGTTTCGAATTGGGAGATCTGAGGATAAGTCATTTGCTCTTCGCTGATGACTTGGTCATCCTTGGGTCCTCTCAGACTGAACTTCAGCGCGCACTCGATCGGTTTGTAGCCGTTTGTGTTGAAGCTGAGATGAAAGTAAATGTGAACAAATCTGAAGTGATGGTCGTCTCCAAAACGCCTGTTCAATGCACTCTGCATGTTAGTGGAGTCCCATTGAAACAGGTGGAGAAGTTTAAGTATCTCGGGGTCTTATTCACGAGTGATGGAAGGAGCAATGCCGAGTTTTCCTGTAGGATTGGTCAGGCTGGATCGATTTTAAGACAGCTTGGTCATTCTGTTATCAGGAGGACTGAACTTGGTGTCAAAGCTAAGTTGTCAGTCTTTAATTCGGTGTTTGTTCCAACTCTTACCTATGGTCATGAGGTTTGGGTAATGACCGAAAGAATAAGATCGCGAATACAAGCTGCCGAAATGAGATTTCTCCGTAGTATTGCTGGTGTGACCCGTAGAGATCGCATCAGAAATACCAGAATACGTGAGGAACTCAATGTCGAGCAGCTACTTCTCCGGACGGAGCGATCCATGCTTCGGTGGTTTGGTCATGTTAAACGCATGTCCCCGACCAGGATTCCACGACGTGCTATGGAATCCATACCATCGGGCAGGCGTCCCCTAGGTAGACCCAGGATGAGATGGTTAGATCAAATTCATAATCTCTCCTCTACCCGTATGGGGATTGCCCTTGATGATTTAGAGTCGATGGCGGAGGATCGAGAGCTATGGAGGGTCCACTTGAGCAACCTACACCCGCGACCCACTTAATGGACAAGCGGACCATTGAAAATGAATGAATGAATGAATGAATGCTAGAGGCACCTATTGGGTGTGAGAGAATTTATGAAGTAATACATTTAAAATTCAAATTGTTGCGTCACTGTTTAAGGTAGATGGCATTGGAAATCGGGAGCCAATGCGACAACCATCTTCGATTTATCCATAGAATGCTAGAGACACCTATTGGGCGTTAGTGAAATTGGCAAAGAAAAAAGTGTAAATTTCCAAATTATTCTGCTCCGAACCAAGAGGGCTAGTGGTTATATTGGAACCAACACGAAGACGTCTAATAGCAGTCCATATAAATATAATATGTCAATGAAATGCCCCTATTGTGTAAGACAACTCAACTTAGTTGTAACTTCAATTCAACTCAACTTTCACACAAACCAAACTAACTAACAACTTATATACAACTACCGTCATCTTTGTTGTGGTTTGACAGATAACTTTTATATCCAGGTTGTCTATGACAATTACATTTCCAGCTGGGCTGGTTGGCCTATGTATTTCTTTTTTGCCATGCTTCCTTGCTGTTTTTTTATGTGGTTAAATTTTAACGTACTTTTACAGAACAGTAAGCGTTGCTAACGCTTTTTCATCTTTTGGTTTCCTTGTTTTTGGATTTATTACAAATGACCCAAACAATTTAAAATAAATTGCAAAAGTAATAACCCATTATTTTCTTTTTTTCTTTAGATCGGTAATACCATCATTTCTTCTTATGGATATACAGAGCACAACTGTTGTAACCTATGTCTATCAGCTAATTGGCGATGAAGTTAAAGTGGAGCGAATAGAATATAAGAAAAGTTAGACTTGTATATACACCTGTAAACATTAAGCTTTCTCTGTTATCATTACTCTAATATACATATAAACATACTCGTACATAGAGCGGTACTAGTAACCATTTTTAGTGTACGTACAGGTAAAATTTTACGTTGAATAATAAATGTTCTATTGGGACCTACCATATATTTAGATGGATTGTAAAAATGGTTATTTGTAAAGCTCAAAGAGTATCAGTCCAAATGGAAATGATTCAGTTGTGGAAATGATACATTTTTGCGTCGCCGACTATTTTGCGGACGACTGTGTGATAATCGCCCTTATTCTACATGGCGTTTTATTATTATTATTATTATGTTTTATTAACAGGTAATGATAAAATTACATGCTAATATTAATATTAGGCGCGTTTTTTTTTGCAATCCTATATAGGCTTAGATAAATTTCGATAACTGTTCGATTGTACTGTGACTTGGCAGCACTATCCTAATTGACAATTGACATTTCAGCTGTTTTTTTTCTGTCTTGACAAATTTGCCGTACGGAAAATTTATTATCTGATTTTATTTTTCATTGTTTGTTTAATTTGTGCTAATAAAATGATAAATAGTGAGAACACACGGGTAGGCACATTAAAATATTTTGAAAGTGAAGTGTATCAGTGAATGAATTGTGCAGCCTCAGGAGTTTTGAGAAGAAATACACAAATTGCAATATACCTAACAAGTCGGATATCCAGTCAATACTCTGGAACTTGTGTGGAACAATACAGAAAATGTCATCAACATAGTTTACCAACCACAAGCAGTGTTTAAGGTGCGCCCGGTTACTAGATGTACGAGTTCTATGCCCGGGCATGCAGAAGCAGTAGTTTCGATCAGTTTTAGTCCAGACGGTCAGCATTTGGCTACTGGTTCTGGTGACACAACGGTGCGATTGTGGGATCTAAGTACAGAGACACCACATTTCACATGTTCTGGTCACAAGCAATGGGTCTTGTGTGTTTCATGGTCGCCTGCTGGTAAAAAATTGGCAAGTGCGTGCAAAGCTGGAACTATTCTCATTTGGGATGCAGAAAGTGGCAAACAGCTGGGAAAACCCCTTACTGGGCACAAGAAATGGATAAACGGCTTGTGTTGGGAGCCATACCATCAGAATCCCGATTGCCGTAAGCTGGCCAGCGCTGGTTCGGATGGAGATGTTAGGATTTGGGATACTGTTCTTGGGCATTGTCTTTTAGTTATAACTGGTAAGTTGTCTTTATTTTTATTTTGACATGTGAAATAAACCAACATTTTTCCTTTTATAGGACACGGAATGTCGGTAAGCTCAGTGCGATGGGGTGGTTGCTGGTTGATATACTCTTCGTCAAAGGATCGTACTGTAAAAATGTGGCGTGCCGCAGATGGTGTTCTTTGCAGAACCTTTACCGGGCATGCTCACTGGGTAAATTACATTACGTTAAATACAGATTATGTTCTCCGCACGGGCCCATTTCATCCAGTCATGGACAAGAAAAAGACGTATGCAGAAATTCCAAGTAATTTTCCACTCATTATCCTTGCAAACATGCGCTGAACCATTTCCCGTTTTAGAGAAAGAATTGAAGGATATAGCTCAACAGCGCTACGACAAAATCTGTCCCGATGGCGTCAAGTCATTTGTCTCGTGCTCAGATGCCTTCACGCTCCACCTCTGGAAATCGAATCAGAGCAAGTGTATCGAACGAATGACTGGCCATCAGAATGTCGTCAACGACGTCAAGTACTCCCCAGATGTAAAATTTATTGCTTCGGCATCGTTCGACAAATCAGTGCGTCTGTGGCGCGCCCAATGGAACATTCATTACAACATTCCGTGGACATGTTCAGGCGGTGTGTAATGAGGTTAGTAGTTAGGAAATTGAGGGAATGTGGAAGCGAAAAATGACGAGGAACCGGATATGGATAGGAAGGGTGGATAGGATCGGAAATAGACAGGGAAATGAATGTCGAGTGCGAAGAGCTTGGCATGCTTGCTCAGCACGGCTCAGCTCGCCGGAATGGTGTGGTTCTTGCTCCCCACCGCTCGACCTAACCCACTACAACACATAAAACATGCCAAAAACAAACAAACCTCTAGGTACTTACTTTACCTTCACCATCTTCGGACGGACTTTCACCAAACTGAGGGGCGCTGTTGATGTTGTTCAGCGCTGGCCGTTCCCACCCCTCCTGGAAACTCGTGGCCGATTATTGAGTTTCCCCTAAATTGGGGATGCTGACGCCCGATCACGCCATCTCGCCGAAAGGGTTTTAACTTACCCCGTCACACCCCTGAAAAATCACCTCAACATGCCATCTCACTTTTCAGTGAGCTAAACAATACAGGGAAAAACAAAACCATCAACTGGCGTTGCTCAATGAGCATTCGAGTTATTTTATTATTGTTCCTAGCAATTTTCATCCCTTACTTATTTTATAAACTACTTTTAAACTACTAACTAATTTAATCATTTAAATTTAATTTTAAACTTCGTTGTACACAAAAAAAAAAACAACAATTAATATTTAAGTAACAAAAAAAAGAAAAACGGAATTTAAGATTTGTTTGTCCCCACCAAAAGGGGGCAGATTTTTATCCCCGTAGTTAAGACCACGATTCCCGAGTGCCTACCTAAAAAGAGCTCTATGTAGGTGGTGAAATACGTGCCTCACTGAGGACACGCCAACGAAAACACGATTTGGGGTCAAACGGCACTTATCACACTTAAATATTTTTGCCAAAAAAAAAGGGAAATGAAACAATTCGAAACGCCAGACAAAAAAAAAACAAGCTATGTATAACAAAAAAAAACTTAAAACTAACTCAGCAACTAAATTAGCACTGCGAACAGTAGCCTCTAAAACTCTTATATTTAAGGAAATATAAAGTGTAGCGTATGTACTACACGCAATCCTAATTTTTGCAGATGACGTTAAAATTTGTTTTTTTTTTTTTATTTAATAAATATAATGTATCGGTATCTCAAGACGTAATCTGTGTATGCGACGAATATCTATATGCGCCCGGGAGCGATCTTTGTTCTCGACTCAAATGGTTTGAATTTGTTTTCTTCCTTGGTCTTGTCTTTGACCCAGGTGACCTTCACACCTTAACTACCGAAAGTACTGCCCCGGGAATCTCTGTAAGTATTCCGGCTGCAGGTACCTTTTTGGGATTTACGTTGCGGTGGGTTGAAGTTCAACGTGGACGACGAATAATGTTGAGGAGATTCAACGTGGGGCTCCTTCGTAAAAAGAATGGGCGGCCACGACTATTGACCTTGTCAATGACCGCCACACTACAAAATACCTAATTTAAAGACACTGATATAATAACTACTCCTAGTTTAACTAAAAACCTCACTTACCCCTTTCACAGGTGGTAGGACACTTATATGTGTTATATTATGTCTTGTACTAGTTGGTTCCTTTGTCTCCTTCCGCGTTACAGGCACCCACTTTTAATTGTCTATTTTTTGTAAATCTTAGGTAGCACACACGGGTATTTAATAGTCTGGCACGTTCGTGCTTTAATATTCGGACAGAAGTTTATAACAAAAAACTTTAAATACAATAAATACTTTCGCACGTTTACTGCCTCGCCTTGAGGACAAAAAAAACTACGCACTATGTTTAAAACGGACACTGTGTGTCATCAATGACCTCTGCGGTCGTCGATAGTTGGTACACGAATGGTTCGACCGAAAATCGAACCATCCGTCTGAGGCTGTTATTTTCGTTCCTCCCCCATTCTCATATTCTATCATCCGATCTATCGGTACGCATTATCATTTTTCCCATTGTCCCACTCCCTTCATTGACTACCTTAGAAAAGCATTTGCTTTTCCAAATGCAGCATCTACCCTGACCTATCCAGTTTTACCACCACGATTTCCACCCTGGGCACCTACTTCTGCTCCATCTACATGTGAGTTCTCACCCTGAATTCGCCCATTGTGAATGGCCCTCATATGGTTGACATTTGTCAAATGTCACAAACAAATCCATTTTTCTATTTCGCAGATGCACACGTTTTGGGTAAGTAGCTTTACTTTTTATTTTATTTTCCTTAATATCCCTAATAATGCTTTAAATATAGCCCACCAAGGGACACTAAATGTTGGACCACCATCTACAACCAGGTTATCGGCTGCATCTAGTATGCAGTATGCCTACCCCTACCTCAACAACAAACAAAAAAAACAAACACCTACACCAAGCGTCCTCTGCCATTCTTGGTTGTTTGCTGTCGAGACACCGTCCTCAACCGACCAACGAAACAACCACAAGTCGCAGTGCCCCGCCACAAGTATTAGTTTTCGGGAGTGGAATAACGATATGATGATTCGTACCTGAACGCAGTCAGAGAACGTCAGCGAGGGATAAGTAGGAATTTCTTTCCTATGCGATGTTCTTCATTCAGATTTTTATTTTCTTTCGTACAGGTAGCTGCAACAAAACACCACATCTAGAGGAGTACAAACAACGAAAGAGGGGGTGGCAAAAGTTACCTGGGATAATCTAAAACGTGGGGAAGAATCCCACTTTCAGCCGGGCACTACTCTCAAGGTCAGTTCACCTGGTGGTTACAGGTGTCCATTCGTTTCCTTCTTCGTTTATTTGTCTAATGTGTGTTAATTAATTATTCCAGTTTAGCCTCAACATGCAGACACAAGAGAACATTACACACATGCATATCATACATTAAATGGGATGATTTCGCACTCGACATCGTGTGGATGAGAGCGGCTATACAGCGATCGGAACCTAACCGCAGTGACGTTGCAGCATGGATGGGTCTCGAACATCTTATTTATCGGGTGAGCTTTTCTTTCTATCTACGCGTACATTAGTCCTAATTTTAAGTTTTTATTGCATGCGCTGTATGTATAGAGTAGCGAGATACACAGACATAGCTCGTAAGATAATGAAATAAATGCACATACCTATGCTAACTTGCACGTATCGTTTGTTTATAAGAACGGGTAGGGGAATACGTGGTTGGGTTAGAAACACGTCGGGCCTCTGCTGGAGTTGCATAGTCTGCACCTTCGATAAAGGGCGGGTTAGAGTGACTATTCTATAGCGCTTACATAGCTGAATAAATAAATAAATAACATTCTAATAAATAGTGGATACATGATAAACTCATAATGGCATGACAGATGTACTCGTGGATACATTTATTAATAAATAACAGAGTTATGCCTAATTGCTAATAAGGCACTGAATAAATACAGAAACAATTAAATAATTAAAGGATATGAATAAATATATAACGAAGGGATAGATAAATAACAAATAAATATATATTCATCGATAACCGAAGAACAGCTCGATTATGTAAGCAACGCTAAAGCTAAAGATGTTAATGTACTTCGCTCATGAAGACACACCTACCAGATAACGAATAAAGAAACAAATAACTAACACTAAGATAAATAAATAGCTAACACTAGAGATAAATAAATAAATAACACTAAAGATAACTACACAACTAAAATTATGAGGTAAATAAATAAATAACATGAAGGATAAATAAATAAATGAATTATGAAAATAAATAACAGGGACATAAATAAATAAGGCGTACGGGGGTAAATACTATATCACAGATGGCGTTAGATCAGGTTTTTAGAACTTTCATCCCAGTCATTGCACTCATTGCTTCAGGTCTTTAGCATGAAAAATACCTACTCTTTTTCCAGCGAGGTTTTCTAACTCGAACATATTTTTGCCGATCGCTTTCACTATCCGACACTTCACATATTTGGGACATAACTTCGACGCAAGGTATTTCGACGTGTCACTAAGGACAAAGTTGCGCCTATAGATTTCTTGACCGGGCAGAAAACGTATCTTTTTCGTCCGCACATTATAGGTTCTCGCGCTTCGTTCGTTGGCTTTCAGGATGTTTTCTTTAATTTTGTTTCGCACGCATTCCAATCGACTGCGTCTGGAAAGTGTCAATAGCTCGCTGTCTTCTATGGCGTTCAGTTTCTGCGCCAGTTCATAACTCGACCCGTGGGTCACCATATTAGTGCCGAACAGAGCAAAGTACGGTGACACACCGGTCGAGGCATGAACCGAACTTCTTAACGCGCACGCGATGTTACTGAGGTGAAGATCCCAATCGCGTTGGTCTTCCTTTAGGTACGAACGTATTGCAGCTAACAGCGTCCTATTCACCCTCTCCGACGCATTCGATTGTGGTGCATAATTTGCTGTCCGGAAATGTCGGACTCCGTATTTCGACAGGAAGCTTTGGAATTCTTTTGCCACAAATTGCTTGCCATTGTCCGAATGCAAAATTTGCGGCACCCCGAACATGTCGAAAACATCGCTCTGCAGGAACTTAACTACACTCAGCGTGTTGGCGTTTCTGAGCGGTTTCAGGAGAACATACTTTGACATGTGGTCTAACACTACAAAAACATACGCGTTTCCAGATTTCGACCTCGGATACGGACCTAAGAAGTCAACGTAAATTTTTTGAAAGGGACGATCTGTACAAAAACTATTACATATTGGGGGACGGGTTACCTGACTGGATGACTTACTCTGTTTACATGTTTGACATTTCGAAATGAAGCTTCTTATTTGCACGGTCATATTTGGCCAGTAGAAATACTGTCGTATGCGATAAAGGGTTTTCGCGATCCCACCGTGAGCTGTCTGCGGAGGATCATGAGCTCCCGCGATTATGGCTTCGGTCAACCCAGACGGTACCCATAGTCGCCAGGTGTGTTCGACCAGGGGCTCAGCTCCCTCGGGTGGTAACGTACGTTTGTAGACGAACTTGTCCTCTACCTTCAGGTCGGGCAACTCGTATTGGTGCTCGGCGATGGTCGCGATTAAACTTCTATATTCCTCCGAGTCGAATTCTTCGGAGTTCAAATCTACCAGCGGTGCTACTTCTTGCATCTCCAAACTATCGGCGTGGACTCGAGAAAGTGTGTCTGGAACCACGTTCAGTGTACCTTTTCTGTGCTCTATGTTGAAGGTAAAGGATTGGAGTTTAAGACTCCATCTCGCTAGTCTACCACTTAAGTCTTTCAGACCCATCAACCAGCGGAGACTGGAGTGGTCTGTGATGATGGTGAAATCCATCCCTTCAACATAGGGCCTGAATTTCTGAACTGCTTTGACTGCAGCCAGACACTCTTTCTCAGTCACGCTATAGTTTTTCTGACATTGGTTCAGCTTCTGGGAAAAATAGGAAATCGGCGATTCCTCATCTTGCTCGTTCTTTTGAAACAGTACCGCTCCGATTCCTGAGTCTGAGGCATCGCACTGGATGTAAAATCGCCTCGAGAAATCTGGATGCGTAAGTACCGGAGCCGTCGTCAACGCTTGCTTCATTTTCTCGAATGCTTCCAAGGCCTCATCAGTCATGTGGAACTTGTCCTGCTTCTTTTTAAGCGTGTCCGTGATGGGAGCCGTCAAGCTGGAAAAATCTCTGATGAACCTCCTATACCACCCTGCCAGACCAAGCAGCCTGCGAACTTGCTTCGGGTTTTTGGGCACTGGGAAGTTCAATATTGCCTCAATCTTTGCCGGATCGGTTTTGAGTTTCCCACCACCAACTATGAACCCCAAATACTTCAATTCCTTGAAGCAGAAATTGGATTTGTTCAAGTTGATGGTGAGATTTGCGTCGCGTAAGCACTGTGCGACTTCGTCCAACAGGGTGATAAGGGTCTGGAAGTCCGGACCTATGATGAGCAAATCATCCAGATACACAAAAACGCGGTCCCTCAATCGTGCAGGAATCACCTTGTCCATTAAACGGCATAACCTTTGGGCCGCATTACACAACCCAAAGGGCATGACTGTAAATTGCATCAAGGGTCTCCCCGGAACCGTAAACGCCGTCTTTTCTCTACTCTGTTTCTCCAGCGGTATTTGCCAAAATGCGTCTTTTAAGTCTACACTGGCCATCCAGTAGGTATCGGGCAGACGACTGACAATCCTGTCGATCTGGTTGAGAGGGTAAGCGTCCTTTTTAGTCACGGCATTCACCCCGCGAAAGTCAAGACAGAAGCGATTCTTTCCTGGCTTTCGAATCAAGACCACGGGGGAATTCCACGGACTCTCGCTCTCTTCCACAACGCCGAGACTGATCATTCTGTCTAACTCCTCGTACAAAAGGGCTTGTATCGCTGGAGAAACAGGGTAGTGACGCTGCTTTATCGGGGCCGCTTCTCCGGTATCGATGACATGCTCCTCAAGATTTGTCCTTCCCAACCCGTGTTGAGTATAACAACGAAATTTCCGCTTGACTGCCTCCAACTCGGACTGTTGCTCAAACGTCAGCTGGTGCATATTCGGGTCGCTTCCATCTTCCGAAGTGGAGACGGCGCTTATGAGGTGTGGAGCTATCCGGAACGCTTTCCAGAATTCTACCCCTAGATAAAGTTCCTGGTTAAGGCTTGGCACTAAATAAAAATTGACGATGTGCTTCAGGTTTCGGTACTCGACTAGTGCCTGAACTTTTCCTACTATCGACTGATTTTTCCCGTCAGCCGTTTTAACACTGGAGTGGCATGGAAGCAGTGGTATCTCTAATATTTTAATTAAATTTAAGCAATCTTTTCCTAGAATATTGATACTCGCGCCGCTGTCTAAAAGGCCAAGCATCTCTTTGCCTGCCAATTTCACCTGAGCGTATGGCCGAGGGTCAGTGGCAGTGTCTATTACACTGGAAGCTAAATATTTTCTGACTTCTTTTCTGCGTCGGTATCTCTCTCTAGTTTTGAGTATTCTTTTTGACGGGCCTGTATTTACTCCCTTAAAAATCCTATCTCTAGTTATATAATAATTCTTAATCCTAATGTGCAACGGCTTAATCTCTAATCTATCATTCTTACTTTCTAATTTTCTTTCTGGATCTCGTTTTAATATTTTAATTCTAGGGACCTCAGGTTGACTAAGTCTCTCCTCGGTCTGGCTTTCATTCTCGGACGTATTTATTGGTTGGGGGTTTGCGTCGAACGCGATTCCCCCGAAGACATCGCGCTCTGTGAGCGGTTTCCCGGATTGCATCGGGTACATCGAGGCGTTATTACCCCTTCCTGGCCACATTTGTAGCAAAAGATGTTACGCGTGGTGGAAGGACAATCTACAAATGAATGGCCTTCAACTCTACAGTTCCAGCACATCATTCTTCCGCTGGCGTATCGGCGAGGTGCGTTTGGTGGTGCGCTCCCGTATTGCAGCGCGGAAACCTGTTCCTCGTAATCATAAGGACTATCGTCGCGATAGTCCAGCTCATTAGCGGCATACCGGGCTGGAGGTCTGTGAGGTCTGGGACCGTCTCGGCTTGGAAATGCCGTCTCCGCGTCCTTGCACGCATGTCTTAGCTGGTCTAGCGTGAAAATCGACATAGGGTAAACCAGTCTGCCCACTTTCTCATTCAAATTCCGCTTCAAAATCGTTACTAATTCGCCTTCCGGCAACTGGACTCGGAGCTGAGACCTTAATTTTGAGATCGCTGTGAAGAAGTCATCGCTAGACTCCCAGGCACCTTGACGTCGATCCATCATATCGCGCATGCTTTCGAAGTCCGACTTGCAATTGCGGAATTGGCGCATCAGCGCGTCGCGTAGCATTGGCCAGTCGGGTCGGTAATTGGTACGCTGAAATTGCCAGTACCACTCGTAAGCGGTACCTGAAAGTAGCAGATGAAAATCTCTTAAAATCTCAGCCCAAGTACAGTCGTACTGGCTCTGCAACGTTTCGAGGCGGAAGACGAAATCCTCAACGGTTAGCGTCTCTGGTTTACCCTCGAAATTTATCCCCCACTTATCGATTTTAATTGGGCCTCTAGGACCCGCTTGGAACAGGGGATCTGTAGGCCGCGGTGGAGACACACAGAACGCCGGGGGCGGCTGCCTCGTCTGCTGGTAACCTGCGTGCTCTGGCTGATACGTATTGTGATATCCTCTGCCGTTTCTTCTACTACCATGATTACGGTTGGCATGAGGGTTCAATGGTGGATTTGCATGGGTGGTCGTTCTGGGGTTTGTCGGCGGGATCGCTGACGGAACTACCGGCGGAACTGCTGGCGGAGGTACCGACGGGATAAAAGGTGTCGAGACTGGGTCTAACTGCGTCGGCAAACTCGACGCTGTTGGCAGATTGGTCGTTCGCCAAGGGACGGAATTTGACCTGAACGTTGACGTTGGTCCTGAAACTTCAAATGGCTGGTTTGGACGGGTAACAAAATTTATTTCCCTCATGAAATTTAAAAAGTTTAATTGTAACTCCTCCCTTAGGCTTTGCGAAATGTCGTCCTTCAGGGAGCTCTGGTACGAAGAAAACGCACTTCCTACTGCCATATTAATGCAGGCCCTCAACTCTACCGGAATATTAAGGGGGCCCTGATCATTCCTATTGGGGTTAGCCTCTGATGCATTCGGTAGATCTTGATTGCTCTCCGCTGCTCTCAAGGTCCTGAAACTATGGTCGGTGTAGTCGAACGCGGCTGCACCTTGCTCACTAAGACTGCTGTATGTTGGAGCGGGGATCGACTCAGAGGAGCTAGTGTTGCGACTAATCGCACCTGTACTGGTAGGAAGCTGAACTGGAGGTGGTGGTAGCCCGGGTGGTTGTGGGACTACTGGTGGTGGATGATGGAGTCGCGTTTGTGATGGTACTGGGAGAGACGAAGTTGGAGGCGGACCACTATCGGATGTGCCTTTTGGTGGCGGAGTACGATGAACAGACATATTGTCCAACTCTTGTGCTATTTGAGAACTACGGGAGCGAGTAAGTATTCGATTGTTATCTATGATTAGTTCCCTTCTAATTCTTCTATTAATTAAATCTTTTTCATGCGATTTCATTATTACCTACACGACGATGTGAACTGAATTCGATGTCCTGACACAATCGAACGAGACTTCCTAGTTTACTATCACGAAATACGGTATATAAGAACAAAAAAAACTGAAAAAAAAATATATAAGGTAACGAAACAAAATCAATAATATATAGAAAATATACTAAAACAACCAAAACCCAAAAAAACTAACGTAAATGTAACACTATATTAAGTTTATACGTAAATTCGTATATATAATATACAAATTCCTACTTCCTAATTAAACGCTACAAAAATTTTGAACAAGATTGAAAAATCGTTTTTGTTGATTTCAATCGATAATAATTTATAAATACTGGATAATTTTGTCTTGGATTGGGGTTTCAATTCATCGGGGTAGGGGTGCTTGGGGGCAGCTGTCTTCGGCGGCGTCGTGGCGTACTGTTACGACGTGATCATTCAGCAGCATCCGGATTGTATGGACTGCAGACGGACTAAGTGTTTGTTGATCCCTCAGTGTGGTGAAATATTGACATAAATGAACAAGGACAAACAATTGTATCCCTTCCCGCTTCCGCAATACCAGACCACCAAAGGGCATCGCTGGCAGACTTGAAACGTTCCGATCAACACACTAAAGAAAGCTAATGGACAAGACAGTGCTACAAGCTACGAAGGAATCATGACAAGGTCACTGTACTCGTGATTACTAAATACTGACGAAACTATTTGGGATTGAAAAGTCAAAAGTTTAGATAGGATAGTAAAATGCACACTTAACATCTGGAATAGGAAATGACAGAGACGAACAGGTTCCAATTGGTTCGGTTGTCAGCATCATTGTTACTCGTCGCAATTCAATCGGGTGCGTTCACGAACCTTCCCATTCGAAGACTTACGAATGCATTGATGCTGGCAACTGAATCAACTGTGGACTATCGACAACATTAAAGGACAGAAGACGTGCAAAAACGTTGGGCGCCATTTGTAATGAGGTTAGTAGTTAGGAAATTGAGGGAATGTGGAAGCGAAAAATGACGAGGAACCGGATATGGATAGGAAGGGTGGATAGGATCGGAAATAGACAGGGAAATGAATGTCGAGTGCGAAGAGCTTGGCATGCTTGCTCAGCACGGCTCAGCTCGCCGGAATGGTGTGGTTCTTGCTCCCCACCGCTCGACCTAACCCACTACAACACATAAAACATGCCAAAAACAAACAAACCTCTAGGTACTTACTTTACCTTCACCATCTTCGGACGGACTTTCACCAAACTGAGGGGCGCTGTTGATGTTGTTCAGCGCTGGCCGTTCCCACCCCTCCTGGAAACTCGTGGCCGATTATTGAGTTTCCCCTAAATTGGGGATGCTGACGCCCGATCACGCCATCTCGCCGAAAGGGTTTTAACTTACCCCGTCACACCCCTGAAAAATCACCTCAACATGCCATCTCACTTTTCAGTGAGCTAAACAATACAGGGAAAAACAAAACCATCAACTGGCGTTGCTCAATGAGCATTCGAGTTATTTTATTATTGTTCCTAGCAATTTTCATCCCTTACTTATTTTATAAACTACTTTTAAACTACTAACTAATTTAATCATTTAAATTTAATTTTAAACTTCGTTGTACACAAAAAAAAAAAACAACAATTAATATTTAAGTAACAAAAAAAAGAAAAACGGAATTTAAGATTTGTTTGTCCCCACCAAAAGGGGGCAGATTTTTATCCCCGTAGTTAAGACCACGATTCCCGAGTGCCTACCTAAAAAGAGCTCTATGTAGGTGGTGAAATACGTGCCTCACTGAGGACACGCCAACGAAAACACGATTTGGGGTCAAACGGCACTTATCACACTTAAATATTTTTGCCAAAAAAAAAGGGAAATGAAACAATTCGAAACGCCAGACAAAAAAAAAACAAGCTATGTATAACAAAAAAAAACTTAAAACTAACTCAGCAACTAAATTAGCACTGCGAACAGTAGCCTCTAAAACTCTTATATTTAAGGAAATATAAAGTGTAGCGTATGTACTACACGCAATCCTAATTTTTGCAGATGACGTTAAAATTTGTTTTTTTTTTTTTATTTAATAAATATAATGTATCGGTATCTCAAGACGTAATCTGTGTATGCGACGAATATCTATATGCGCCCGGGAGCGATCTTTGTTCTCGACTCAAATGGTTTGAATTTGTTTTCTTCCTTGGTCTTGTCTTTGACCCAGGTGACCTTCACACCTTAACTACCGAAAGTACTGCCCCGGGAATCTCTGTAAGTATTCCGGCTGCAGGTACCTTTTTGGGATTTACGTTGCGGTGGGTTGAAGTTCAACGTGGACGACGAATAATGTTGAGGAGATTCAACGTGGGGCTCCTTCGTAAAAAGAATGGGCGGCCACGACTATTGACCTTGTCAATGACCGCCACACTACAAAATACCTAATTTAAAGACACTGATATAATAACTACTCCTAGTTTAACTAAAAACCTCACTTACCCCTTTCACAGGTGGTAGGACACTTATATGTGTTATATTATGTCTTGTACTAGTTGGTTCCTTTGTCTCCTTCCGCGTTACAGGCACCCACTTTTAATTGTCTATTTTTTGTAAATCTTAGGTAGCACACACGGGTATTTAATAGTCTGGCACGTTCGTGCTTTAATATTCGGACAGAAGTTTATAACAAAAAACTTTAAATACAATAAATACTTTCGCACGTTTACTGCCTCGCCTTGAGGACAAAAAAAACTACGCACTATGTTTAAAACGGACACTGTGTGTCATCAATGACCTCTGCGGTCGTCGATAGTTGGTACACGAATGGTTCGACCGAAAATCGAACCATCCGTCTGAGGCTGTTATTTTCGTTCCTCCCCCATTCTCATATTCTATCATCCGATCTATCGGTACGCATTATCATTTTTCCCATTGTCCCACTCCCTTCATTGACTACCTTAGAAAAGCATTTGCTTTTCCAAATGCAGCATCTACCCTGACCTATCCAGTTTTACCACCACGATTTCCACCCTGGGCACCTACTTCTGCTCCATCTACATGTGAGTTCTCACCCTGAATTCGCCCATTGTGAATGGCCCTCATATGGTTGACATTTGTCAAATGTCACAAACAAATCCATTTTTCTATTTCGCAGATGCACACGTTTTGGGTAAGTAGCTTTACTTTTTATTTTATTTTCCTTAATATCCCTAATAATGCTTTAAATATAGCCCACCAAGGGACACTAAATGTTGGACCACCATCTACAACCAGGTTATCGGCTGCATCTAGTATGCAGTATGCCTACCCCTACCTCAACAACAAACAAAAAAAACAAACACCTACACCAAGCGTCCTCTGCCATTCTTGGTTGTTTGCTGTCGAGACACCGTCCTCAACCGACCAACGAAACAACCACAAGTCGCAGTGCCCCGCCACAAGTATTAGTTTTCGGGAGTGGAATAACGATATGATGATTCGTACCTGAACGCAGTCAGAGAACGTCAGCGAGGGATAAGTAGGAATTTCTTTCCTATGCGATGTTCTTCATTCAGATTTTTATTTTCTTTCGTACAGGTAGCTGCAACAGGTGTACACTTTAGTCTGGTCTTCTGATTCACGGCTTATTGTGAGCGGAAGCAAAGACTCAACGCTGAAAGGTAAATTGTTACTGGTCGGGCAAATTATTAAAACTAATTACTGTTTTTTCTTATTAGTTTGGAGTGTGCAGACCAAGAAAATGGCGCAAGAGCTTCCCGGTCACGCTGACGAAGTTTTTGGCGTCGACTGGGCACCAGATGGGGCTAGAGTTGCTTCCGGAGGAAAGGACAAGGTCGTTAAAGTGTAAGTGTACACACATCTTCTTGATCTCACAATTTACTATTACGAGTTTGCTTTCCAGATGGCAGTACTAAGATGGAGAAAGCAAAAGCCATCAGGTTTTCTTTTTTTAGAAAATTAAAACTTTTTATTTACGTCTAAATAAAGCAATTTACACCAATTTTAACCTATAGTTCTTCCCATTTGGGGGTGTCTAGTGAAGGCTCCTTGTCAAAGTACTCCCTCGGAACGGCACCGTCTGTCTGCAGAGCCTTGTTGGCAGCAAATAGCCCTAGAGCAATGCATTCTTCTTCAGCTTTGCCCTTCAACATGCTTGCAATGAATCCACTAGAGAAGCTATCACCAGCTCCAGAGACGTTGACTAGTTTTGTTACTTAATCGAATAGAACGTTTGGCAGGTTCCTCGTAGTCATCCGGCAGGAGGTGCGACTTTCTCCGATCTACAACGGATATACCGAGACCCCCGACAGTCGACATCCCTCTGCTCGGTAATCTTCGACGCGGAGACTGCCAGCTGGTTCTTGGAAACATGGAAGTTAATCGATCCATCAGTCCGGATCTCATTGCACACTACCAGGACGCGTTAGCGCTGGCTCCTCTAATCGTTATGGACGCAAATCTTCCGCTTAAATCCATGGAAACTGTTCTACAGATCGCTCAAAAGCACCGCAGGCCGGTCTTCTTTGAGCCAACAGACATGAGAATCGCTGCGAAACCATTCAGTCTGCCAGAGGCCCTGCAAAATCAAATAAAATTCATTTCCCCAGCCCCAGTATCTCCTCCCGAGTCCAAATTTTGCGTTTTTCTTTTTTCTCCATTATTTTATTTTGAATTGTTTACGTTTGGGTTTTTTTTTTCATTTAATTTTGGTTGTCAGATGTCATTTATGACATAATCGATAGCACTTTCGATAACATTTAAAGCACTCGTAGATTGGCAGCACAGTTTTTATCTGGGCTAAGTCATAAGCCCCGATGATTATCCGGGCTAACGATTTGTATGGAAAACTTGCGAAGCCCATATAGGATTGCAAAAAAAAACGCGCCTATTAACGAGCATAGTTGCGAAGACTATTAGCTCTATGGTATTATAATTGATTTTACACTCTTATATTTTCGGATTCTAAAAATTGGTTGATTAGGTAGATATTTTCATGAGTTGTTTTTTTTAGCAATTCATAGATTGAGGTGTTTTTAAACGTATTTTTAACTATTATGCATTGATCTAGTAAGTGGTGTATATCTAGGGTAACATTACATGATTGGCAAACAGGGGGGCTGTCCTTTTTGAGAAGATGTTGATGGGTAACCGAAGTATGACCCATCCGCAGTCGCACGTAGTTAGAGATTTTGGATTTTGCAATGGTTGTTGGGTAGACGGGATATGATCTTTCTGGATTAATTTTTGGAGTGGTGACGGTATAAGCTCCAGTCGTTGAGCTGGTTCCCGTTGCTGGGCTTGGTGCATGCTTTTTTGTAGGTCCATCTTGCTGTATGTGTTGAAGCTGTAAACTGGTGTGTTTTTGGCGGCGTTAGCAGCAGCATCAGCCTGTTCATTGCCTTGGATACCCACATGCCCGGGGATCCACATAAGCTTTAATATGCCTTGGGATTTTAGAATGTTGTCTCTTAACTGCGCAATGATGTGTGTATTGTTGTTGGGGTTGCTGATGGCTTTAAGCACTGAGAGGCTATCGGTGCAGACGACAAATTTTTGGCGGAGGTTGACAGTTTTTGTGGCTTTTAGGATGGCGAAAGCTTCTGCGGTAAACACCGAGCAATATTTTGGTAGGATGCCAATCACCCCTATTCCCGTTGGCGTTTGTCGTAAACGCCTAATATTTCATTTCGGTTTTAAATCAATGTTTGTAACTTTTTTGATCAAGCGATTTGAAAATACAGTGAACACATAGAAAAAGAAGCAAAATCGTTAACAAAAGTTCGAAAAAAAATCTGAATATCGTTTTTATAACGACACGACAAATGAGTCGTGAACGACAAACGCCAACGGGAATAAGGGTGAATACTAAGGATGTAACCATCGTCAAGTGCTACTGCGAACGAAGTTGATTCGTTAGTTTTTGAGCCGTCGGTGAAAATTAGGTTCCAGCCGTCTGATTTTAGGTCAGATGATAGGCCAGCGAACAATCTTCGGTATGTTGCGTTGTCCGTATTTGTTTTACTGTACTTCACGAGTGTCAGTATTAATGAATTAGAGTTAATAAACCATGGGGGGGTAGTATGTGGGGCTTTTACCAACTTGCATTAGTGGAAGCTCTACTTGTTTTGTTTTTTGGAGTATGGTAGCTATCGTTGATGGGATCCGTTTGGTTGTTTTTTGGGCCATAGACTGTTTTATATCGTTGTCAATGATAGAGTCTTTCGAAAAGATAAGTTTGGCCAGTAGTTTTGATAGAATAGCATCCCTCCGTTCTTCAATACTGGGGAGCCCGGCTTCCACTAACATGTTCTTAATTGGAGTCGTACGAAAAGCATTAAGACTTCTTCTAACTGCGTGATGATAGGAAGGTTTGATGATATTTAGTGTTGATTTTGGACAGTTACCATAGATATACAAGCCATAGCTAATTTTGCTTAGAACTAACATGTTACATATATAAGAAAGGGTGTTAATATGTACACTACTCTTTTTACTAGCTAAGTAACTTACTATATTAGTCCTCGCAACTAGAGATTTTTTCAGTTCTGTACAGTGTTGTTTCCAGTTATACTTATTATTAAAAACTAACCCTAAGATACTTAAATTGCTAACAATTTCTATTTGTGCTGGCTATGTTGAGATCGCGGCTTTTGCATAAAATGTATATATCGTCGGCATATAGACAGTGGTCTAAGAGTTTGTGTTTTGTCAAAATATTGCTTATATCACCGAAAGCAATAATGAAGAGAACTACCGATAATGGGGAGCCTTGGGGAATCCCGTTTTGCAGATCAAAAGCTGCCGAAAAGACGTTGTTTGTTTTAACATAAAATTTCCTATTTGATAGAAAAGATTTGACGTATCTGTAAATTCTAGGTCCGACATACCACTTTCTTAGTTTATCAAGAATAATATGGATACCAATTCTATCGAACGCTTTTTCGAAATCCAAAGAGAGTATCGAGGTGTGGTTTTTTGCGGACAAAGTTTTCGATATAAAATGGTCGATATGGAGAAGGGCATCGATGCAACCACGGTTCGATTTGAAAGCTACTTGATTTGGAGCAATAAGTTTGTTTGCTTCGGCGAACCAAAGTATGCGTTTAGCGACGTCTTTTTCGAGTATTTTTGACATGCAGGAAATAAGCGAGATTGGGCGATACCCGTCGATTAAGTTTTGTGCTTTTTTAGGTTTAGGAATTGGAAAGGCAGATGCTGTTTTCCAGCTTTGGGGAATATTACCAGTGTCAAGGATGTTGTTGTAAAGTTGGATAAGTCTCTCTTTTGTTACACGGGGTAAATTTTTTAGCATTGGATATGATACCTTATCTCTGCCAGGCGTTTTACCCTTGACTTTGTTTAAACATGTTTCGAACTCTAGGTATGAGATGTTTTGTTCTATGTGCTGAGCACTTGAGCTGCTTGAATATTGCTGGTAGGAGGTTCTAAGACAAAGCGTTTTATTGTTGTTGAAGGTGTCGGAGAAATTTGAGTTGCTTGAGTATCTCGACCAAGAGTGTGCAAAGAGGTTGCAAATTTCACGTGAATCGGAGATCTGGCCATTGGGTGTCGTAATAGAGTTGATGTAATGCGATGTAGGGTTTCCTGTCAAGCACCGGATGTTCTGCCAAATTTTGGACGGTAGAGAGTGGGGATTGATTGAGGCTGTGAATTTGGTAAAGCTTTTTGATTTGCTTTCTTTTAGGGATCTACGGAAAAGTGCGTTACATTTTTTATATTTAATAAGATTATCTTGGGTAGGATTTTTTTGAAATTTTTTTAAGGTATTCATCTTCTCCTTTCGTAAAGCCGATAATTCCGGATTCCACCATGGAACCACACGTTTTAGACGTACCGGGTTTGTTTGTGGTATGGAGGAGTTAGCAGCGTATCTGATTGCTCTAAGCAACACTGCGGCTTCTTTGTTAGTATTCGACGTTGGGTTTTTGTCTGAAAGGAATTCGAAGATTTTGGTACTAAAATTTGACCAATTAGCCAAATCCGTTTTGAATTTTGGGGTTGGGGGTTTGTGTATAGTATTGTGTCCTGTGTTTAATGAGACCAGAATAGGAAAATGGTCACTGTTATGGAGATCGTCAATTCTTTTCCAAGATGTTTTTGGGAGAAGTTCGGGTGAACAGCAGGTTATATCTATATGTGTCAACGTATTATACGTTGAAAGGTGGGTTGGGGAACCATCATTGAGTATTGCTAGGTTGGAGTTTAAGAGGAAATCTTCCCAGACCGCTCCGTTTTCGTTTGTAGATGGAGAGCCCCAAAGAACGCTCCATGCATTGACGTCGCCGCCTAGTAGAACAGGGGTGTCTACTTGTTTAAGGATGTTTACTAGGTCATTTTTGTGGATAATTTGTCCGGATTGAGGGTACAAATTTATGTAGGTTACTTTAAATTGTCCTTCCAGTTTAATGGCTTGGGCCAGAATGTTGGAATTAATTGGTATGAATCTATGCAGAATGTTTTGTTTCACTAAAACCCCTATGCCCTGCTTGGATGTCGTGTTGCAAGAAAAATTTTTAAAATCACTCAGATAAAATTTTGGACCAGGTGGTGTTTGGTTGTAGGGGCAATGTGTCTCTTGTAGTGATACGATGAAGGGATTGTGTTGTTTAATTAGAATATTCAGCTCATCGTAATTGTTTACGAAACCTTTAATGTTCCATTGTAAACATCTGAGAGCTTTATTCATGTGAGGCGGCGTACACAAACTTCTATTGCGTGCAGCAGTAGAAGCGTGATTGATGCTGTTGTATTGGTTATAAGTGCTGTTATTACAATTTGTGTTTGGTTGGGGAGAGTTACTGTTGTTAGAATTTCGTTGGTATGTTCTGTGACTCTGCGGTACGGATGTTGAGGCACCCAAGCTCTCTGCAGAGCTGGGGTGACTCAATTCCCGAACAGCAGAGTCATTGATTTGGGTATGATTGTTGTTACTATATGTTGTCATCCTCTAGGTCAGAGGAATGCATAAAATATTCGTTATTGTTGATAAGCGATTCGGTTATTGTGGTAATGGGAGATTGAGTTGTGGCGTATGGGTTATTTTTGTTAGGTAGATGTTGCTGTGGTAGACGATTTAGATTTAATGTGGGAAGCGTGTTTGCTGGTGAATTACAGTTTGGATTGTTGAATGATCGTGATGGTGGGTTTGAGCTTTGGAGATTAGTGTTTGAGTTTGTGTTGTTGACTGTGGTTAGGGGTATGGTGTTTGGTGGGGTGTGGTTATCGGATTGTGTTGTTTGCTTGGAAAGAGTTATTTTGTTATGGGGATTGTTTGTGTCGCTTGTATTCGTGTTTTTGGAAGTAGTTTTTACATTGTGAGTTAAAGAAATTTGTGATTTGTTTTGGTTGTTTTCTGTTGATATAGTTGTTGGTTTGGAAGAGCTATTACTGTTATGAGGCGTTTGCTTTAGTTTTTCTGAGTACTGAGTACTAGATGGTATTGATTGGAAGGGGTTGCGCTCTTTGTATAATTGTTTTGCTTCAGCTACAGTCAATTTGTTTTTTGTCTTGATTGCAAGGATTTCCTTACTTTGGATGTATCTGGGACATGTTTTGGCGGAAGCAGGATGGGGACCTTGACAGTTTGCACAAAGTGTGCGGGTGCATTCTACGCTTTCATGGGGGGGGGGGGGGGTTGATTGCAGGTAACGCATGATGCTGATCGTTTACACCATTTGATAGTATGGCCAAGAAGTTGGCACTGCCTACAACGCATGGGGTTGGGGATGTATTCTGATACTTTGGTTTTGTACCAAGCAATTTCGACATGATTAGGAAGTTGGTAGCTATCAAATGAGAAAAGCATGAGACCAGTGGGTTTTCATGTAACCTCGTGAATTTATAGACGTCAGTGACGAACTGAGATTTCATTTCAGAGATGATGTCCGTTTCCGGAATGTTGATTAAAGAAGGAGCGTATACGATACCTTTGGTGAGATTGAGGTTAGAGGACGAAATTAGCACAAAGCGTGGGCTTTTTGTTTTCACAGTTGTTGGGAGTTCTGGGTATTCCACAAATAACCGAGATGTTTTTGGTCTTTTTGTTGGTCTATCAGGAGGAGGGTCAGGGGGGTCTGAGAGCGACAGCTCATCCAGATCCCCAAACCTATTTCTAGGCACGGGGCGTGGCTTTGGAGCCATGATCAATTTGATTTTTGACACTCACTATACACAGTGAAATTTATTTAACGCAAGTATAATTAAAATAAAAAAAGATATTTGGAAAAGAGGGAAAAAGAAAAAGGGAAAATATCAGAGCGAAATAGATAGCTGTTCACCACGATGTGTACGGTTTGAAGGTTAGCCGACAATATATTTAGCCCTATTGCGAAGATCAACTATCAATCGGTTGACGGTTGACACAATTTATCAATTGAAATCGATATTGGTATTGCGAAATATAATTGGTAAAAATATAAGCTATTGTGAACATAACGCAAAAAATAAAGTTATTGTGAATGAAAACTCAATGTTGACAGTTCTAAAATATATCTGATTTGAAGAGTGATTGTTACGACTTTCAAACAAATTATTTAAACAATATACATAATTACGAGTGTTACAAATCTGCGATTGTGCAATTTATTGAAAAACATGTCATTAGTGGAATTATTTTTTGATGATGACGAAGGCGAGACAAATTATGCGGAATTGGCTGCTATACGGGGGAGTTTGCGAGACGCATCTAATCCTTTGGAACTGGAAGACCAAAGGTAACTAATTTAATTTCCAAGGAATGAAATTTGGCTTATTCTGCGCTCCATTGTAGTTTGGTTTTTTTCAGTTTTCAGTTTTTTTTTCAGAAAAGTGTAATTCCAAATCTAATAGGATGCTTGGATGGGAAATACATGAAAATCGTTGGTCCCAATAGAAAAGACTTTTATAGTCTTAATGCACGCATTCAATTGAAGGATACGAATCACAGCCTCTTTCGATATCATTAAACTGGTGACATCGGTTTGGGCCACCACCAGTCGCAGATATTTCGACTTTATTTTCAACCTTTTTCTTTTTTGTCTTGCAGTTTAGGTTGATCCGCACCTACACAAATGCAGAAATTTAAATTAATCATAAAGTTATTGGAAATATTGTACAATGTACCCTTTCTGCCAATCTTGTTCAGGTGATCCTAAGCTATTTAGCTCTATCGCAAATTGTTCCCACTTCGCTTGCGCACCAGTTTTGGAAATAAATCCTCAACCAATCTATTAAGGCCTTTTATTGCAAACTATTTTACCCCTTACAAAATTCCATTTCTCTTAAGCGTTCGTCCTTATCAACACCGAAATTCCGATTGATTAAAAAATTAACAGCTACCAATAAAATTGTTCGCGATTGACATTCACAATACCGCTTTGTCAACCGACTATCGCTAATTGATGCACGTTCACAATCGGTCAACACTTCATTGACAATTGATCGTCGCAATACCATTTAAAAAAATTGATTGGAAAGTATCAACTATCAGTTGATAGTTGATCTTCGCAATAGGGCTGATTAAACGACAAATGGCGTTTTTTGAAATCGGTATTACATGCGGCGTGTTTCTAGGCGTTTTATGTCGTTTAACGACATTCCACATGTAGTGTGGAACACAAGTTCTACACAGTTTTTCGCATTCTGACTGTCGTTTTAGTTGCACAAAACCACTCATAAAACGCCGATTATTGTCGATTACAAATTCTTAAACGACTAGGACGCAAATTTAAGAAAAAAAACATGTGAGTTTTGGTAATTGTTTATATTTATGCAGTGATTTCATTATTCTCATTATTAATGGTGAAAATAACAAACCCCGATCAAATGAAATTCCAGCCTTTTGGTATAAAACATCATTTTTGCACAATTCCATTTTTCTGCCGTGTAATGCATGTTTATCCATTTTGGGCATATTCTTCGATAATGGTAGACATTTCTGTTAGGATTTTACTAAGGGTTGGTTGGGCAAAACCAAAATTAAAATCATTCCCCACACCGCAAGAAAAAATATGGAAGCCAGTTTTAAAATGACTGGCACTTTAAAATACAAAACAAATACCTAAACAGTTTAGAAGACGAACACCTTATTGACCTCGTCTTCTTGATTTAAACTGATGTAATATCGCGACCATTAGGACTGTTCAACACTTTTTCGTTTGGTTTTGTTTGGATTTAAATTCCGTGTGTTAAACAATTTACCAAAAAAAGAATTTCCGCCTTTTACTAAGTTTGTTCGACGTGGCCAGCCCTAGTGGGTCCTAGTGCGCACTGAGAAGTGTCAGTGAATTTTCGTGGCTGCCAAAAAACCCAAGGAAATCCCAGAAATTCAGCTTCATGTCGAACACGAAATGTTTACCCTGAGAACTGTCACTAAAAAAAAAATTTTAATATACAGATTTAACACCAGCAATAACATTAAATTTGTTTAATTAATGATTGTAATGTTGAAAAACGCATTTATTTTAACATTTACTAGTGCTGCACAAGCCAATAATTTACAAAAATTTGTTTTCACACAAGTGACAGCTACGATTGACAGCCAAATCCAGCACTGAACTCTTGCCCTGAGTGAATACCTAGGGTCAGCTCAGTGCTCAACTAGGGCGCCCCAGTGCTCACCTCGAACACAGGTTTTCAGTGTCAGCGCGAACTCAGTGCTATATCGAACGCGATAGGGCTAACCCAGTGCGCACTAGTGCGCCCTAGGGTCCACGTCAAACAAACCTACTGCCATAAATACCTACTTGTCAATTATCAGCTGTTGGTGTGGAACTCATGTGAAATGTAAAATAAATGAGAGAGGAGGCGTTCAAGGAATAGAATACCGGTACTAAAACGACACTAAAGCGACTCGACTCAAAAAACGCCAGCTGTCGTTTAATATAAACGTCACGTAGAATAATAACGACATTGCGTTTTCTTGCGGTGGAGGGAATGATTTTAATTTGGGTCTTGCCCAACCAACCCTTAGTAAACACACATGCTTACCGTCATCGAAGAAAATATATACCCACACTGGATAAACATGCTTTACAAGGAAGAAGAAAGGAATTGTGCAAAAATTATGTTTTACCAAAAGGCTGGAATTTCATTTGATTTGATTTCACTCTTAATCATAAGAGAATTATGAAATCACTGCATAAATATAAACAATTACCAAAACTCAAATGTTTTGTCTTAAATTTGCCTCCTAGTCGCTTAAGAATTTGTAATCGACAATAATCGGCGTTTTATGAGTCGTTTTGTGCAACTAAAACGACAGTCAGAATGCGAAAAACTGTGTAAAACTACTTAAACGCCACATGTCGTTAAACGACATAAAACGCCTAGAAACACGCCACATGTAATACCGGGCACTCATTCCGTAAGTCAATAATCGCATGACGATATCGTTTCGACGATAGCCTTGCATCATGTAACATTGAAAATCGCTATCGTCTCGGCGACATCGTTTCGACGATCCAACATTTTGCTTCATGTAGCTCAATAATCGACAGAGCACTGTCAAGACGATAGCGTTTGCACGATAGCTAATTAGGTATTCACCCCTATTGTCGTCGTCGTCTTTCGCAAACGACCGGCGACATTTGTCGTGTCGAGTCGTTTCAAATTTGGTATTGCGTAACTGAAACGACTTGACTCTCCGAACTCTCACATTCCACATACAATCCACAAACCATAACACATGTGGTTTGACATTTCAGTCGACGAATTTATATTTGGTCTGGTGTTTTGTTGTTTGGTTAATTATTTAATAAAACAAATCAAAAATGAATAGTGTTGACATGTTTTTTGAAAGCAATGACGAAGAAGAAACCCAGAAAAAAGGAAAGTTAAAGTTAAGGAAGGAAATTCGAACGAAATCCAAGACATTGGATTTGCCCGACGCACGTTAAGTGAGTGGTAGAAATAATTTAAATTGCAAACTGTTTTAATAACAATAATTATTTTCAGATTTAAAATTTATTGTAGACTATAGAAGTCGATGCTGGTCCAAAACAATTCAGATATAAGGCTATGTTATCCCATTGCCGATTAACATCACTTTTGCTAAGCCTTCGTGAATGATTTTGCCAAAGGGTTATTTTTCTGCATTTCGTTCACTAAATGTAGAAATTGTCTTTTGTTTGTTATCTCAATTCTGCAAAATAACTATAATTGTCTTTTAGTTAATGAAAAATTAAGTAAAGCTACTTTTTTAACACATTATCACACAGTCGTCCGCAAAATAGTCGGCGACAGAAATGTATCATTTCCACGACAAACGTCGTCACAAAACGCCTTACGCAATACCGACGATCGTCGTCGAAAAATGCAATCCACATTTTTAGACATTTCAGACGTCATTTGTCGATCGTCGCCGCGACAATTGTCGTTTATTTTTCGTCGCCAATACCAAACAGTCGTGTCGTTTTTTTAGAGTCATAAACGACAGCGGCAATAGGGGTGATTGTCTTGCATTGATTTGTATATTTTGAGGGCAATTTCAAGCTGTTTACAGGAATTTTAAAGCGAGCAATTGAATTCATATTTCTTTTAACGATTTAAATTACATAATAACTCATCCGACTTTATAAATCATCAATTAAAAACAAAAAGGGTATTCATGCAACGTCGTAAGTTTACCATTTGCGTAAAATGGTAAGTTTACGACAAACGTTTCATGAAGGCCCCAATTGCTGTTTGTGGTAAATGGAGGCAAAACCAATCAGCTGTTTCACATGAGACGGAACGAAAGAATAGATAAAATACGAACAAACCACTTTTGATGCAATTATAAAGAGAAAATTGCACATTTTACTATTCCAAGTCTAGAATTGTATTAAGAAAACAAGTTTTATAAGGGTTTAAATAAATAACCAATTTTCCAATTCGAATGTTTTTGCCGCGAACGAAAACTCACTTTGTTGAAATTGGAATTGGAAATTTCGTTATATCCATTCTTTTAAAAGTTGTTTTCTTAATACAATTTGATGAACTATTTAATTATCCTACACTTGGAATAGTAAAATGTGCAATTTCTATTTATAAATGTTTACCATCTCGTCGTAAATGATTTTCCATACAAATTTTGACACTTCATTGCATGAATACCCCTAAAATAAATGTGCAAGGTTTTGTGGGTGACTGTATTTTAAATATTTTTTAAGCACAAAGTAGGCGAGTGTAATTCATCAAATGTCATTTATGACAATTACGATGACGTCTAGTGCTTATTTCAACTACAGTTTATGAGCTTCTGAAAGGTACCGTAGGCTCTCAAACTTTGTTTAAAATAAACGGTGGACCACACGATGGTGGTAGAGTTAAGGCTTAACTACATTCGGGAAAAAGTCAAAAAGTTAAATAGTGCAAGCTCTCACACAAACGCAGTTGTCCCCTTCTCGTAAGAAATTTATTTAAAAAGCTTGCTCTGACGCGAAGGTAAACCCAAACAAAACACGGCCATTTTGTGGAAATAGGTTCTTTTCCATGGCTTTTTGTTTAAAAAGGTACGTTTCCATGGTAAAACGTAAACAAAAATGCGACATTCTAGTCGCACCAGAGCCCTCTATTTGGAAGATCAGTAATTGGCGCAAACCTTTTTGTGCATGTAATAGTTTTTTTCCGCGCTCTCTCAAAGTGTGTACTTGAAAGTTAGAGGTAAAGCATGAACTACATCAAAACAAAAGTGAAAAAAAGTACAAAAAAGTGAAAAAATCGCAACTCATAGAAAACACACGCATATTTACGTGACATCTATGGGTAAAATCTGAACTACTTAAGCTCTGAGCTTTTTTTGTTTATTTCATCGAAAACACATGACTATTGACAAAACATCTATGAGTAAAATCTGAACTAATAAATCTAAGAGCTTTTACTTGTGAAACTCGTAGGAATAATGTGACTTGAACGTGATCTGGCGGGAAGTCCGTAATGATTTTTTTGAGGGTATTGGTTAAAAGAACTTTGTGAAAATTGAAAGCTGGAACATGTTCAAGCTTTCGGCACACACAAAATTTTAAATTGAGAGAAAATATACAGAGTTTACTATATGATGAAGTAGGACAAATGATTTTGTACTTTTTTGTACTTTTTTTCACTTTTCTTTCGATGTAGTTCAGGCTTAAAGCTAACTTTCAAGTAACACACTTTGTGAAAAGTTGAGAGAAAAATCCAGATTTGAAATGGTGTGGAAAGGGAAAAAACATTTTCGTACTTTACTTTGTGCTGAATGTAGTTTAGCCTTTACGTGAAGCAAATAAAAGACGATCTGGTGCACTACTATCACTTTGACGACTGTCGTCTTAAATTTTACGGAATGAGTACCCAGTCGTTCGCGACAGACGACGACAATAGGGGTGATAATTTAGAGAAAGTTTGCATATACTTAACCTTGTACCCACCCCATAAGCCAACGGTGCCCTGAGCAGAGGGGTTGCAGGGGGAAACCCCATATATATTTTATGGCATGTGTGTATAACGGATTTGGGCAGTAAAAACTACAAACAAACTACATATGGCATCTTATTCCTCAATATTGAACAAATAGAGTATGAGCTAGCAACTTTTTTTTCTCAAATACTTTTAGCAAGCCTGTAACTTTGCGAGCTTAGATTACTGAAATAAAGCCTGGCAGCGATGCAAGAACAGATTCCTGGCTTTTAAAAATACTAAATTCCTTTAGTGTTTATATTGCCATTGATTTTAAATGTTTTTGTATTAATTTTCTGTTCTTTTTTTTAATTACCACTTCCCTCCCATTTTCGACGCTTAAGTTATCGTACTTGTGCCAAATCATATAAAATTGGATGATTTTTCACACACGATACCCAGGCCATGGTTTGTTAATTAATTCATAGAACTAACAACAGAAAGTGTCAGGGTCAATCCCAAACAAGTTGTTGTTAAGTTGTTACTCCTCGCTTCCCCACTCGTAACTATTTTTAAAAAAGAGATAATTTATTTTAACGTAAATTGAGTTCGGGACCCATTTAAGCCGTCGATTATCTCAAAAACTATGCAACTGCTGACGATGAAAATGTAGGTACATATCAAATATACAATTTTCCTAAGGCACACGATCAAATAGAAGCTAGCCCGCAGCATCTGGAATCTTTTATTGGCATTTTAACGGAGTGGTAAAAATTCTAAGTGGTTCGATACCTATTCCCAATGAGAATATAGATAATTCTTATATACATATATGGCCATCGCAAAAATCCTCCTCCAAACCCTCCGAGTGGGTGCCGGCCGACTGGTAATGATCACCCCACAGTTCTATTGTGCGCTATCCAGATGGAGATTAGCTAAGGTCTAGACTAGACGTTGCTGGTTCGTTTGTAAACTTTCGATAGTTTAACATCTGGTACATATGATTGTCGACCATAGGAGAGAGGTTTGTGTGCTGATCTGATGTCAGCTACCTACGGTCTCCATCAATGAACAGACCTCTATACCTATCGAACAATTTTTTTGTTGCATTGCCTTTGTTTAAGAACCAATTCATGGTATAATTTAATTTAATTTGGCGCAGTAGCGCAGTGGTTAGTGTGCTGGACTAGTGTGCGAGGGATCCCAGGTTCGATCCCCGGAAAAACAAAAATTACATCTTAAAGTTTTTCTACTGCGCCACCTCTCGCGAACGTCTGACAAACATCCGAGAGTACGACTGTCATGAAAAAGCTTCTCAATTCAGCCGTTCGGACTCGGCATATTTTTTTATTTTTTATTTTTATTTATTAAAGATTACACAGTAAAATAAATTACGGTTATAATACAGTATGAGCGCTAGCTACCAGGGCTTTCGGCTACTATGGAATTCGATTTTCCGTATTAAAAGGTTGTCTAGTTTGATAAGTTTAAGTATCTTTGTCATAAGTTTAATATTGTTTTCTGTAGGGTGTTTTAGAATATCTATCAAAGTTTTATTGTTTGTAATATAGCGTAGCGACTACAATTATTGGCACCCCTAAGGAAATTTCAACTTTGATCAACTATAACATTTTCATTTATATAGTGATTTGAATCTGTTGTATACCAAAGTGTAAATTATTAAATTCCTCGTTGATTAAGTTTTATAAATAAGGGTTTAGTTATTGAAAATATATTTAAATTGCCAATTTAAGAAAAGCTTACTAAAAACTACAATTATTGGCACCCTGACATAATAATTGGCACCCAATGACTACAATTATTGGCACTCCTTAAAACAGAAAAAAAAACATCATTCATTCAAACATTGAAAAACTTATATCTCGAAAACTGCCGAATCGATTGAGTTGAAACTTACAGACAATCTTAGGTATTGACCCAGGAGTGTTGCTATGAAGATTGGTAAAAATTGGACCAAGGGGCGTGGCATCGTCCATACAAAAAAAAAACATTCAAAATCTTATATCTCGAAAACTGCCGAATCGATTGAGTTGAAACTTACAGACAATCAAACCACCCAAATATATCCGTAACAGCTACATTAGCACTAGCCGAGGACACAGGATCAACTGTCCGAAACGTCAAACTCGGATGTCGACTTAAAAAAGACCTAAACCAACCTTTTCCTGCAATCCCGTCAATACCAAATGGATGTTCCCTCTGATTTTGTTGTAAAAAATCTTGAACAGCAAACAGGACGTCTTCTTTTCGCTTGGGGAATCCTTTTCGCTGGCACACCTTAACCCATTCTACGATTACACCTTCTTCATCATCCGTTAAAAATGTGGACGGGCCTGGACGAATTTTTTTTAAAATTAGAGCCTAAACGAAACTGTAAGGTAGATCGTGGGATGCTGAAAATTTTTGAAGCAGCTTTTTTGGATATGTTTCCACTTCTTATGCGTAGCAATGCTTCCTGAAGATTGCTCTCATCGTATTTGAAATTTTTTTTCGGCATATTTTTGAGACTGAAATTAATAACGGTCGCATAATGATACAACTATTGGCACTCATAAAAGTACAACTATTGGCAGTGCCAATAATTGTAGCTACGTAGGATGTAATCATTGGCACCCCCCTGCCAATAATTCAACCCTTGTTTTTTTTGGTCCCAATTATTGGCACCCCTTTTATTAATAAAACAAAAACTTTTTTATCAAAATATATTTATAAACGACTTATTTAATGCATTATTATAGTAAACAAAAAAGCTTTCATTAAAAAATATAAAAGGATGTAGTGAAAAAAGAACTTACAAAATTATAGTTCCTTAACCGAAACAATGAAAATTTTGAGGTTTTTTTTTTTTTCGTACGTGTTTTCACTTTCACTTAAAAAACGGAACTGGAAAGGAATTTATCCAAACTAAAGACACAGAAATATGCGAAAAATGTGCAAATTCAAAATAAAAAATAAATTGACTTATTCGAACAACGGGTTACTGAGAAAATCACTATTGAATGATGGGGTGCCAATAGTTGGGTAAAAAATGGGGGTGCCAATAATTGTGGTCGTTACGCTATGTCTTATTAATGAGCTTGCGACGTTACAGTTTTGGGTTATATGCGGTATGGTGAGGGTTTCTTTATTACGCATGTGGCATATTGGTGGAACGGTTTTGGATAGTAAGTAGCTGTGTGTTATGTTGCTGTGACCCATTCTAAGGCGCAGGAAAGATTTTGTAATTTGTCTAGGCATATATGCAGGGTAGATAGCTCTCAAAGTAGAGGTGGGAATATTGGCGCCAGGAGTATAGGGTGTTATTAAGCCAGTGAGTCTGCAGTGTTTTGCGGATATCTTTTTTGTTGGGCATGCAAAACAAAGTCAATGGCTCTTTATGTGCTGATTTAGCTGCGCTATCAGCCAGTTCGTTTCCAATTATTCCTGCATGGCCGGGAACCCAGATAAGTTTCAGCCTTTTTTTGTTTTTGACAAGCTGTTCTCGTATATCTTGGATGATTGGAGTTCCATTGTCGATATTCTTGACAGCATTGATGTTCGAGAGACTGTTTGTGCATATAAGAATTTTCTTATTTATGTATAATTTGAGCCCCCTCATGTAGCTGACCTCCCCGTGGTGGGGGGCGGGCAACATGTCTAGGTTTACCTAGACATGGCTGACGAAGCACACACCCAACGATGACAAGAAGAACTAGAAGAGCCTCGGATATTGCCAAGCCTGTCATAATAGGGCGCCCTTTGGAGCCAGGCCTGGAGGGTGGCAGTTTGCGAGCGTCTGGTGGTCGGCTTGTCACGCTCGGCAGTCGGCCGGGTTTAACCCGAAACGGCTACGAGCTTCCTATCAATGGTCTCGCAAACCATTATGGGGGTCAGAGGGTGGATGCGCTATGCACCAATAGGGGCATAAGTGGACTTTCGACAACTCGACAACGGCATCGACTTAGGATAGGCACGTGGAACATCTCTTCGCTCACGGGAAAAGACCTGGAGCTTGTTGGGGAGGCTGTTAAATATCGACTAGATATAGTTGGTGTTTCCTCAACAAAGCAAAGGGGTTCTGGAACTGTGGACCTTGCAGATGGGTGGAAGCTCTTCATGTCGGGAGTGGCACCTTCAATGTCTGCTCAGGCGGGAGTGGGGATACTCACAAGTCCCAGGCTGTCAGGCAGAGTATTGGAGTGGATTCCGTTAGGAGGGAGAGTTGCGATCTTAAAGCTTAAGCTTGAAAGATCAACTCTGGCTCTAGTGCAGGTGTATGCACCGAATCTGGAGTCAGGGTACGCAGCTTTCTTAGATGAAGTTGATGCAGCCCTTGAAAAGGTTGCAGATATGGATTCTTATATCCTGATGGGTGATTTCAATGCTCACGTGGGTGCGGATTTCTCGACATGGGGCAGCGCGATTGGAAAACACGGTGACCCCGATCAGAACGCGAACGGAGAGAAGTTGTTGGACTTTTGTTGTTCAAATGGAATGTCCATTATGAACACTTTCTTTCCACACAAAGATATCCATAAATACACATGGTACCGTCGAAGTCTGCAGCAGAAATCGCTGATAGATTTCTTTGTGGTACCGTCGTGTGTTAAAAGGATGGTTTGTGATGTTCGTGTTTTGAGAGGGGCTGAACTGTCAACTGATCACCACCTGGTGCTGTGCAAATTGTATCTCAATGATCAATTACCTATCCTGCCAAAGCGTAAACCAAGGATGGTTACGCGCATACGGTGGGAGGGGCTGCAGAACGATGAGATACGGGAGGAATTTGCACGGCAGGTATCTGCAAGGTTTGAACAAATTCCAAATGTTCCATTGAATGTAGAGGAAGAATGGCAGTTGTTTTCAACAGCAGTTATTGCCTCTGCAGGACATGTTTGCGGAGTGAAGCGGCTCGGTGTGGCGGCTGGTGGTGAGAAAAGAACTGCGTGGTTTAAAACCCCCGGAGTTCAAGAAGCTATCAGAGAGAAGAAGAAGGCTTTCAAGGTGTGGATTCACTTGGGGGACTCTCCTTCTCGAAACCGGTACATTGAGGCGCGAAGAACTTGCAAATTGGCTGTTAAAGCAGCCAAATAACAGTCTTGGAAGGAGTTCGGCGAAAAATTGGACCGTGATCACAGATCTGCAAGCAAGGTGTTCTGGCAGACCATCCGCCGTCTTAGAGGAAGGAAGTGGAACATTATCGAAGGAGTCAAATCCAAAGATGGTACACTTCTTTCTAATGAGGAGGACATCTTGCGCAGATGGAGCGAGCACTTTTCCGAATTGCTCAATCCAATCCAGGGCATTGAGGATGACACATCCATCGCCTTAAGCAGGGCGGAAAATAGTCCCACGGTAGAGGAAGTCACTTTTGCGATCAAATCGCTAAAAGCTGGCAAATCTGCCGGAGTGGATGAAATCCGGCCAGAAATGCTAAAGGCCTTAGGTGAAGAGGGAGTCAAATGGCTCTCTCGTGTCATTAAAGGAGCCTGGGAATGCGGCGAAACTCCCAGCGATTGGCAGATTGTGGTGATTTTGCCCCTTTTCAAGAACGGGGATAAAAGGGATTGCTCCAATTACAGGGGTATATCACTTTTAAGTCTCCCCGGAAAAGTCTTTGCCAAGGTGCTGGAAACGCGTTGCAGAGCTGTGGTCGAGGCACGATTAGGAGATGAGCAGTGCGGCTTTCGTCCCGGCAGAAGCACAACCGACCAGTTATTCACTCTCAGAATGGTACTTGAGAAGGCTTGGGAGTATGCTACACCTGTTTACGCTTGCTTCGTAGATTTGGAGAAAGCATATGACCGAGTCCCTCGAGGGAAACTCTGGAGTGTATTACAGGAGTATGGAATTGATGGTTCTCTCTTGAGAGCCATTCAATCTCTTTACACAAACTGTAAAAGCTGTGTTCGGGTAAACGGCGTTAAATCAATACCTTTCACCGTGGGCGTTGGACTTCGCCAGGGGTGCGTCTTGTCTCCTCTCCTTTTCATTACTTATATGGACTGGATGTTACAGCGCAGTCTTGGCGAAGAACGTTTCGAATTGGGAGATCTGAGGATAAGTCATTTGCTCTTCGCTGATGACTTGGTCATCCTTGGGTCCTCTCAGACTGAACTTCAGCGCGCACTCGATCGGTTTGTAGCCGTTTGTGTTGAAGCTGAGATGAAGGTAAATGTGAACAAATCTGAAGTGATGGTCGTCTCTAGAACGCCTGTTCAATGCACTCTGCATGTTAGTGGAGTCCCATTGAAACAGGTGGAGAAGTTTAAGTATCTCGGGGTCTTATTCACGAGTGATGGAAGGAACAATGCCGAGTTTTCCTGTAGGATTGGTCAGGCTGGATCGATTTTGAGACAGCTTGGTCATTCTGTTATCAGGAGGACTGAACTTGGTGTCAAAGCTAAGCTGTCAGTCTTTAATTCGGTGTTTGTTCCAACTCTTACCTATGGTCATGAGGTTTGGGTAATGACCGAAAGAATAAGATCGCGAATACAAGCTGCCGAAATGAGATTTCTCCGTAGTATTGCTGGTGTGACCCGTAGAGATCGCATTAGAAATACTAGAATACGTGAGGAACTCAATGTCGAGCAGCTACTTCTCCGGACGGAGCGATCCATGCTTCGGTGGTTTGGTCATGTTAAACGCATGTCCCCGACAAGGATTCCACGACGTGCTATGGAATCCGTACCATCGGGCAGGCGTCCCCTAGGTAGACCCAGGATGAGATGGTTAGATCAAATTCATAATCTCTCCTCTACCCGTATGGGGATTGCCCTTGATGATTTAGAGTCGATGGCGGAGGATCGAGAGCTATGGAGGGTCCACTTGAGCAACCTACACCCGCGACCCACTTAATGGACAAGCGGACCATTGAAAATGAATGAATGAATGAAAAATGAATGAATGAAAAATGAATGAATGTATAATTTGATTGCACTTAGGATGGCGAAGGCTTCGGCTGAGAGAATTGATGAAAATTGTGGAAGGAGTCCTTATTTATAATTTTACCCTGTTCATTGACTACCGCGAATATCGTGCTGTAGTCATATTTAGAGCCGTCGGTAAATACAAGATTCCATTTTCCCTGTTTGTAGCTGGAGCTGACTTCGGCGAACATTGGCTTGTAGGTCTTGTCAGTTGTTGAATTCTTCGGAAGAGACCAGAGATCTGTGATAATGGAGTCACGTGAGAGTAGCCACGGTGGATTGTTTGGTTCATTTTTCGTTTGCAATGGAAGGGGAACTTCAAATTTCTTCGTGTATGAAAGAGCATTGTAGATTGTTGATGGATATATGGGTGCCCGCTTACGAGTGATGACAGCCACTGCTGTTACTGGTGTTTTAGGTGATGATGAAAGCTTAGTTAGCAGAAGAGATGTGAGATACTCAAATCTGTGCTCCAATGGGGGAAGACCGTATTCGGCGAGCATATTTTTGATTGGGGTTGTCCTAAAAGCATTTAGGGCAAGCCTGATTGCTGCATGGTATTGTGGTTTTATAAGCTCCATTGATGATTTAGCGTATTTACCGTATATTTGTAACCCGTAGTCTATTTTTGATAAGATGATCGATCTAATGATATTGATGAGCGCATTTACATGAGAAAAGCTATGCTTGGATGATAAGTATTTGACTATGTTTACCCTGGTAGTTAGGTTTTTTTTTAATTCAGTACAATGATACTTAAAGCTAAACTTATTGTCAAAAGTAATACCTAAAATTTTTAGAGAATTTACATTGCAAATATCGTTGTTAGTAAAGTTAAGATACAAGTTTTTTGTACATTTGGTTTTTTTTACATATATGTTAAGCTAAGTACACACGATTGTCAGATCTTACAATATTGTCAGATCTGTCACTGAAAAATGTGTCCCAAATGTCTTACAACCGTCTGAACTTACAATTTTGTCCTACAATATTGTCAAAAATGTCATTGTCAGCCCATTGTAAGACATCCATCTGACACTGAAATTGTCAGGTTGCTGACGATCGTCGGAACAAGTGGGAACACACAATTTTTATTATTGTCAGACAATTAGGACATTGGAAATTGTCAGATGTCGTTGTTTATGGAAGCCGATAAAAGCTTACAATTTTTTAATTGACAGACAGTTTAACCGGTGGTATAGACGCGAAATCGAAATTTACTTTTATTTGCGATGGAGAATAATTTAATCGATTCAAACAACTCTGCATTGGAAAAGTCGCCAACATAAAAACAATTTAAAAAAAATATTATAGAAAGAAAGTCCAGAGTGAATGGCCGCACGATAGCGACTTCAATTGATCTAGGAAATCGAGTTGCGACGCAGTCTGTGGGATGTTGGCTGCGCAGAGTAGGTATAAACTACCCAAAGAAGCCCTGTGGAAAGAGGTCGCCGAAGCGATTCAATTTCCTCTTAACGAATGTAAGGGCTAATAGAGAAATCTGCACACCATATTCAACAGCAACCTGGAGAAGTACAGGAAAAAGTAGTCTGTTCAAGCTGCCAACAAAACCGTCTCGATTTCCTGGAAGCATTTTAAACAAATGTTGTTCCTAGAATCATCATCGGATTGTTTCGAGTCCATCCGCAAAAAATTGCGATAAAGCTCTGGTTCCTCAGCTCGCAATTCGACGAGTAACTTGGAGTAGAATCCCTCCTGCTGACGACGGGCCACCCAATCCTTTGTCCAAACACGACGTAGTTTTTTGAGGCAATTCATCATCTTTGCTGTCTTCCAACAGGTAGTTAAAATAGTCGCAAGTGCAATATTTTTGATCCATTATCCGTACAACAAAAAACAACCTACAAGACTTTGAATTTTACTGACAATGTCTGACAACAGATCGACCAATTTTTCAAATTCAAATATCTGCCGACCGTGTGAACACACAATTTTCAACCTTACAACGTTGCCAGAAAAGTAATTGTAAGACCATTGTAATACATGCATCTGACAATGAAATTGTAAGACTTTGAAACAAAATCTTACCACCGTTTGAACGCACAATTTTGTATTATAAGGTAGTTGGCTATTGTAAGCTCATTGTCTCTCATTGTCCGAGGATTGACATATCTGACAATATTGTAAGATCTGTGTGTACTTAGCTTAATATTTTACTTTTATTAAATGATATTTTGGACCCAGATAGTTCACACCATTGGTTGATGGCGGCTATGATGTATGAGAAATTTCTGGTGATTTTAGGAATGTCTTTACATTTCAAAAACAATATCAAGCCATCCGCATATAGTGAATGTCGGGCTTGTATTGCAGTAGGATTTCACTTAGTTCATTAAAAGCAACAATGAAGATGATAACAGATAGTGGGGAACCTTGTGGGATACCATTTTCCAAATCTTTAACGGAGGAGATTCGTATGCGGAATTTACGATTTAGGAGAAATTTTTTTATGTAACCGAACATCCACTTGGCTAATTTGTTTAGTACTATATGAATCCCAATTCTGTCAACTGCCTTTTAACAGAATGGACCCATGGTTTTTAGTTGATAGCGCTGACGCTATATACTCATCGATGTACAATAAGGCATCAATGGTGCTACGGCCGTGTTTGAAAGCAACTTGGCTACTTTCAATGAGGTTGTTTTTTTCTAGGAACCAGAGTAGTCGTTTGGCAATAATTTTTTCTAATATTTTCCCTGTACAGGGCAGAAGGGATATGGGTCGATAGCTGCTAACTTTAATAGTGGTTTTGTTTGGCTTCTGTATTCGAATGACAGTTGCTGTCTTCCATATTTGTGGGATAACTCCTTTATCAAATATGTATACTGTTGTAAAGAGAAAGAATGCGGCGCTTTAAAGGATGGGGGCTGTTCTTTAACATGGGATACGATATACGATCGATACCGGGAGTTTTTCCTTTTACCGAGCTGAGAACAGATTCAAACTCAATTAACTTGATTGGTAGTTCTATGGCTTTTGCTGAAGGTGAAATGGAGTCGGAGGGGCGGCAGGTGTTTAATGCAGTCTGTTTATCTGGAAGAAAGTGAGAGGAAAAGTTAGTGTCTTTGGAGTAGTTAGACCAAGTTGTGGCAAAGTAATTGGCTATTGTGAGAGGGTTAGTTAGAGAGTCACCGTCAATTTTAATCGTTTTTATAGAGTTTGGGGTGTAATTGGCAGTGAGTAGTTTTATGCCTGTCCATAGTTTTTTTGCAGTGGTAGTTGGGTTTATGTTTGATGTGAATTTTTAAAAAGATTGCCTTTTGGCTGATTTTGCAGCAGCGAGATAGATGGCGTTCGATTTTCTATAAGCAATTAAATTGGCGTCATTTGGATGTTTTTTAAATTGCTTCCACGCACACTGTTTCTTCGCCCTTAAGGATTCTAATTCTTTACTCCACCATTTGACTCTCTGTTTAGGGTTGTTGTGGGATTGGGGAATTGCGATATTGGCTGAGGAGCGAATGATTTTTTGGATAATCGCAGCTTCTTGATTGATGTTGGATTATGAAGCTCTACTTGATAGACAGTTTAAGATATTGGTTTGGAACCGATTCCAGTCGGCTCGGTCAATTATGAATTTAGGTGGATTTTTGATGTAGGTAGGCTGGAAACCAAGTGCCATTGTGGAGATTATTGGAAAATGGTCACTGCCGTGCAAATCCGGAAGTACATGTGGTATTGGGGTATAGTTGGGGAGAAATGAGAGTGAGGTCTATATGTGTGAGAGTTTTGTGAGTTGAGAAGTGGGTGGGAGAACCATTGTTCAGAAGAGCAAGGTTGGTCTGTGCTATGAAGTTTTCGATAAGTTTGCCTCTGCGGTTGGTGCAGGGTGAGCCCCACAGAGGGCTCCAAGAGTTGAAATCCGCAGTTAGTAGTATTGGTGTTTGGAAGCCGTTTATTATGTTGTCGAGGTCGGGGGGATAAAAAGTTTGATCTGGTGGTATATATAAAGATATAATAGTAATTTTTGTTTTTAATTCAATTTCAATGGCAATTGCAGATATTTTTGAGCTTAATGCTATGGGGGGACTATGAGGGATGGATTTGTGGACTATTCCCTGTTTTGATGAGGTATTGCCAGGGGTATTATAAAAGTATGGGGCAAACTGTTTAGGTGAGTGAGGATTTATTTGGGTAGGTAAATGGATTTATTGTAGAGAGATAATTGATGGGATTTGCTCATTTATTAATAATTGCAATTCGTGGTAATTATTAAAATAGCCATTGATTTTCAATTGCAGAACCTTTACCATCACATTTTCTTTAGTGGGCCTTTATGCACAATAGGTTTTTATTTTGAGCTTTGAAATGAACTGTGATGTAATTGTTTGTGGCCCCATTATAGACCATGCAACGCGGGCGCGGACGTTTTAAGTTCCGCGTCCGCATGGCGCGGTTCAGAATACGGCCTTATAATTGAAGATATGGTTTTAATTATATATCGTCATCGTTTGTCGATGAGTTTATAAAATATTCGTTTTTATTTATTAGATTTGTAGTTAGGGAAGTTATAGGAGAAACATTTGTATTTGTGTTACTAGAAGTTGGCTGTATAGTATGAGTTTCGGTGTTAGTGTTTGATTTATATTTATTTTGCAAGGTTTTTAAATCTTTGGTATGGGTTTGGTCTGGTGAATCGGATGTTTGAATTTCAGAAGATGTGGTAGGTGGGTTAGTGTTATTCGAGTTCTTGTTTTGATTTAGGGTATGGGAGTTTTCTTTTGTGTAGTCGAAAGGGTTACTTTTGGCTATGATGGGAGTTTTTATGGTTGAAAAAGAAGTAGTGTTAGATGAGCTTGAGGTTGAGGGAGTAGTAGTGGTTTTGGTGACTGGTTCTTTTAGTTGGTCAGTTTCTTTTGCCCTTGCAGCAAATGAGGTAGAGGTAGTAGTGCAATTGTAGGTGGATGGGTTTTGTTGGTTATACATTTTTTTGGCTTCCGCCATAGTACATTTTTTGGTACTTTTAATTACAAGAATTTCTTTGGCTTGTTTATAACTAAGACACGTTTTTGAAGATGAATGGTGGGAGAGGGAGCAGTTGGCGCACAGGCGCACATTGTGCGGGAGCAGGCGTCTGGTGCATGAGGTGGAAGGTTACATGATTCGCATTGCCATTGCAGCGCTCCAAGTAATTGGCAATTACGACAGCACATTGGATTTGGTATATATTCAGTCACCTTGGCATTATACCAACCTATTTCTACAGATTTTGGGGTTAGGAACAGATCAAATGTGAATAACATTAAGCCTGTTGCTCTTTGCTTACCATTTTCGTGCTTAGTAAATTTGTAGACTTGGGCTACCCCTTGTGTTTTCATTTCAGTGATAATTTCAGTTTCGGGAACATTAATTAAGCATGGAGTATAAACAATGCCTTTCGACGAGTTTAGTCGGTCGTGGAGTTTTACTACAACAGGGCATACGTTTCCAAGGTTATTTATTTTGAGGAAATTATCTGCTATTTTTTGCGATTTAACAAGAATTAATAAATTTAAATCACGTAATTGCGAAATATGTTCGTTCTCTATTCAATAGTTTTTTTAAGCAAGAAAGGGCTAAGCGAAGAAATTGGTTTATCCACATTAGTTGCAGAAATAAGTAAGACACCCCTATTGCGGTTGTCAATCGACGACCAATTGATAGTTGATAAAATGCATCAATCAATTGATACTTTTGTATTGTGTAACTCAGTTGATAGAGGTTTTGATCATTGTGAATGAAATTGACTGTTGTGAATAAAATACGTTCTCTTGACAGTAAATGTCAAATGCAAATTTTACTTTTGAATTTTGAATTTGCAATTGGGTTTTTTTTTTATATGTTCGTACTCTATTCAATAGTTTTTTTAAGCAAGAAAGGGCTAAGCGAAGAAATTGGTTTATCCACATTAGTTGCAGAAATAAGTAAGACACCCCTATTGCGGTTGTCAATCGACGACCAATTGATAGTTGATAAAATGCATCAATCAATTGATACTTTTGTATTGTGTAACTCAGTTGATAGAGGTTTTGATCATTGTGAATAAAATACGTTCTCTTGACAGTAAATGTCAAATGCAAATTTTACTTTTGAATTTTGAATTTGCAATAGGGTTTTTTTAATATTTGGTTTGCAAATTAATATCAAATTTTATTTTAAAATGAGTTCAGTGGAATTGTGGTTTGACGACGATGAGGAGGAGAATACGTTTTTGGTTTAGCATGGAAGGAGGAAGCAACTTAGGGATGCTTCAAATCCTCTAGAATTGGAAGAACAAATGTGGGTATTCTTTACCTCAAGAGAAGTCATACCAATCTTATATCTATTCCTCTTCAGCTTTATATCAAATTTCCGTTTGTCGAAGGCAGCTTTTACCTATGTTTTATCCGAAATAGAAGCCAAGATAAAAACACCAATAAGATGCACATCAGTTCCCAACGTTATTAAATTGTGCGCAGCATTGCGTTTCTTTGCGCAAGGGTCGTACCAATTAAGTGTCGGGAATGAATTTTCTATTGGCTTAGCACAGTCCACATTGTCAATAATCTTAAAAGATGTTGTTAACGCCCTGGAGGACTGTATTTGTTCAAAATGGATCAAATATATATACATACACCGAAACTGAAATACGTCGGGCAAAAACGTATTTCTTTGAAAGGAGTGGAATTCCCGGTATAATTGGTTGTGTAGATGGAACACACATCAAAATTGCCTCACCTAAAAAACATCTTCAACACGCGTATTACAATAGGAAAGGTTTCTATAGTTTAAATGCTATGATAGTAACTTTATAAAATCAAGCACCATTTGTCGATGTTAAATATTTTTGTTTCAGGTATGCGATGATACAATGAAAATACGGTTTTTCAACGCAAAATATCCGGGCTCTTCACATGACTCTAACGTATGGAATATGTCGAGTTTAAAGCTCATGTTGGAAAGAGAATACCAAAGTGGAAATACAAATACTTGGTTGTTAGGTAATTAGGTACATAACTATTTCTTAAGTCATTAAACGCAGTTTTTTTTATTGGTTCCCAGGTGATGCCGGGTATGCGTTGCAGCCCTATCTATTGACACCATACCGTAATCCAGAGCAAGGTTCACTAGAAAGTTTGTTTAACAAAAAGCATGCTAAGGGAAGATATATTGTTGAACGTACAATATAGGCGTTTTAAAAAACCGATTTAGATGCTTACTCCGAGCTCGAGAGTTGCACTATACCCCTCGAAAGGCTACGCAAATATCAAATATTTGTGCAGCTTTACACAATATTTGCATTAATTTTAATATCCCTGAAGTCGAGGTACAAGTCGATGACGGCATGGACATGGATGATGAGACGAACGAAGCAAATTTTACCGAATCAGAAGAATTAAATCAATATCCTGAAAATAAAGGAGCTGCGGCGGTTCGAAACCAAATCCTAAGAACTTTGTAGCCTTAGGTTTGAAATTAAAAGAAAAAACTTAAAAAACAAAAAAAAAATTTTGGTTTTTATTTGTGTGCTATAAGTCTTAAATGGTTTTGAGTCTTTAATTCATATTTGTACTTCATATCACTCTCGTATTTTACGTCACATGTTGCTAATTAAATACTAATAAAAAACTTAAAAATTCTAATCTTAGGTGCAGGTAGTCTTCGTTATAATAAGAAACAGTAGAAATGGTTTCTACCTAGAAGTCCATAACTTCATGTTTCTTTTTTTTATATCCAGGATTTCTGTTTTTAGTTTTAACTTTGCCATTCGATCTCTGTCTTTATTTGATTGTTTTCCTTGTAAGCCTTTAGTTTTTCCCTCTTAATTAGTATTATTTCGTCCTTTTGTTTCATATTTTTCTTTGCATAGTATTCAATATTCTTCATACTTTTTCTTATATCACCCATAAAATTTGCCATATTCTCATAGAACTCTTTCTGTGCAGAAGTTTGCGTTTCTAAGAGAGTTTTGCGTTCCGTCTGTAATCTTTCAACGCGTGAAGATTTTCTTGGATAGCTCTGGCCAAATTCATCGGGATCCTCCATTGAGTTTTCCATTTGAGTTTGAGTCGCGACTGGTTCTGTGGCATTTGAAACAGTAGACTCGTTCAAATTTGCATCCTCTTGCCCAAATTCTCTGCCAGGTGGATTGACGCAAGTTTCCATTTCCAGCATTCTAAGGCCGCGTTTCCATTTGCAAGTAAACTCGCGGAAGTCTTGCAGAAGTTTCTTGCAGTAGCGTTTACATTGTCACATGAATTCTTGCAATTTCTTCTGCAATAAATATATGGCAAGAAACTCGCGCATCACATTGTCGCAATTTATTGCAGAGGTGTTTACACAGGAGAGCCATTAATGTCGCAAGAAATTTGGTAATTTACTGAAAATCGTGAAATCATAGCGATAAGACATCAACGTTTAGCAGATGCAAATACCATTTTATTGCTTAAAAATAAAAAAATATGAACTTGGGTTCGGGATTGGATTTTAAGAAGACAGTAAGTTGGTGCCCTCTGGTGGTCCTATAATTTATTAAATGAAGTAAATGTATAAGACGCTCAACAATACTTCAATTTCACTCGTATGACGCAGTTGATTTAGAAGTTTTGTTATTAAAAGTGGGTCCTATTATAAAAAAGTAAGATACTCGCTTCCATGATTCAATATCACCGAAGGAAAGAATCCTGTTGACGCTGCGATTCTTATGTGGTGTTTCATTGGGACAAAAAATCTATCTTTTTTTGATCCGGATTACTTTTTGCAGATCTCGATATTTTTCGAGACTTACACATACTCTCACTAATACCAATATATCTCAAATTTGAATCTGTTTTCAAAACGAAATTACTAAAACTCTCTGGAAAAGCAATTATTCAGAACAAAAACATAAATAATGGACATTTACTTCTTTTGGAGCAATTGCTATCATCTTCGTCATATTATCCTTCTTCTTCGTCATCTGTGGATTTCGATTCTTCGTCGATATGATTTGAATATCCATATGAAGTTCGTATGTTTCCACCGACAAACGAAAATAATTTGTAAATGTAAATGTAATGTAATTAATAAATGTAAAGTAATGTATTTATGTATTTAGAATTTCTTTATGCACCATATCAAAGACGTCAACCTCAACCAGCCGCGAGTGCAATATTATCGAAACTATTTCGATAAGCAGCAAGAACTGTCGCAAATAGTTGCAAACCCGCTTAAACTTGCAATTAATTGCACTCGCAAATACTCGTAAGATGTTACGCAAGAACTGTCGCGATCGAACTTGCATCGCTGTTTCCACTTGCAAGTTACTGTCGGACAGACTGTCAGATATTTCTTGCAAATGGAAACGCGGCCTAATAATGGACTCTTCCAAATTGTTGAAATTTTGCAGTCCATTCGGTCCACCGCCAGTTGCCGATATTTCAATTTTGTTTTGTGTCTTCTTTTTTTTAGTCTTGCATTTGAAATCGATCCAAACCTAGAAGTGATCACAACAATGACAATGATTTAAATAAATGGTGCAACTAAATTTACCCTTTGCCATTTGTGCCATTCACGCGTTGGAGGGCCTAATATGTTCAGATCTGTTGCTATATCAGTCCACTTTTTTTGCGCCACTGTTTTGGAGCACAATCCCTTGGCAACATCTAGGTTTTGCTCCATAAGCTCAACTAAGCGGCTCATTTGAGATTTGTTGCTAACAACTTTAGCCCTGTAATATAATGTAAATAGCTAAAATCTGTAAAAAAAACTATTAACTTTACACATAAAACCGTACATTTTATTGCAATCCCGCACAAAAATATTTTTGCAACTAGTAATTTGCAGTTGAAAGAACCAGATGCAAACTGACAGATAAGTCAATGACAATTGACACTCGCAATACCGATTTTTGTATTCACAATCAAGAATTAATAGAAATTGACACTGGATCAACAATTCACTGACGATTGACAATCACAATACCGATTAAAGAAATTGGTTGATAAATACCAAATACCAATTGATAATTGACAATCGCAATAGGGGTGAGAATCTCGAATTTTTTGCACTAGATTTAGTTGGTAATTCGGGGTAATCATATAGAGGGGTAAGGGTGGTTTTTCGTTTTTTATTTGGTTGGGAATCGACGGACCTCAAAATCGATTTTCCATTTTTTTCGGCCCAGGGACCATTATTATAATGAAAAAGTTAAACACCCACGAATGAATAACTGTTACACTGAAGAGAAATTGAATTAGATGAACGAGCGGTAAAGAAACCGAAACCGGTTTAGAATGTGTGAGCACAAAGCAGCACAAAAGAAAGCGCACAGACGATTGACAATAAGAACGAAGTTATCGGCTCAAAGGCTAGACGATGATTGGGACTCGGCATAAAATTGTAGGTCCCTTCCATTTGTCTCAAAAATAGAAACTCACATAAAACGAATGGTTGCGAGCATTGACTTATTATATATGGACTGCTAGTGAAATGTCAGTTCATACAAATTTTTCCCAGAAAATGACGCCAACATAAACTAGCGCTCTTCGTTCGGAGCGAAAAATAAGTGAAACAAAATTACGAACCATCTTGGATTTCTCCATAGAATGCTAGAGGCACCTATTGGGCGTTAGAGAATTTATTAGGTAAGACATTTAAAATTCAAATTGTTGCGTCACTGTTTAAGGTAGATGGCATTGGAAAACGGGAGCCAATGCGACAACCATCTTTGATTTCTTCATAGAATGCTAGAGACACCTATTGGGCGTTAGTGAAAGAAGTCGAAATTCAAATTGTTGCGTCATTGTTAACAATAGATGCCACTTCAAAAAGGGTGTAATTTTCCAAATTATTCCGCTCCGAACCAAGAGGGCTAGTGGTAATGTTGGAACCAACGCGAAGACGTCTGCTAGCAGTCCATACATATTTAGGGGTATCGCGAATAAATTCCGATGGAATTTTTTCCCTTGTCAGCAATGTAAATCAAATTGCTGAATGGGAAACATTCCCGGGGAAATATTATTCGCGATAGGGGTGAATATGTCAATGGTTGCGAGAAGCTAGGCCTAGGGTGTCTACCCGTCTGTTGCGCTACCCATTTTTTACATGGTATAATAGGTTCTTAAACATACGAAATATCGCCTCATTTAATCAAAGTAAGTATAAAGGCAATGCGTACTAACAAGGCCGTTACTAGGGGGGGTTCACAGGGGTTTGATGTCATCTCCGCTTTAGGACGATTGGCATTGTAAAATCGGGTAGACATTTTTTAAACTATCCGCAAAACGAACACACTTGTCGCAGGAAAACATTAAAAAAAAATTATCCGGAAACTAAATGGAAGAATTTAACGGCTATGTGTGAAACTCGATGGGTTGAAAATCATGACGTATTATTAAGGTTCAAAGAAATTTTTAAAGGCATAGTGGATACCTTGGATGTGTTGTGTATTGATAAGGACTCTGAGACCTCGTCTAAAGCTTCTTGTTTTTAAAAATTGGTAATGGTCAGTTACTTTTTGACAAGCTTGTGCTGCTTTCACCTACCTCGGAGTAAACATGAACTCCACGAATTACACCCTAGTGGATATCCGCCTCAACACTCCTGATTCGAAGGACGAAATGTGTCTCTACAAAACCCTTATCCTGCCAGTTCTGCTTTATGTCGCCGAGTGCTGGGCGATAAGCAAGAACGGAGAGCTGATACTGAGCTCCTTCGAAAGAAAATACTTCGGCGGATTTTTGGTCCTGTGTGCGAGGAGGGCGAATGGAGGAGAATATACAACCGCAAACTCTATGAGCTGTACCAAGATGTGGATGTAGTCCAAAAAGCCAAAACACGTCGACTAAATTGGCTCGGCCATCGAGCGAATAGACAATAATGATCCAGCTAAGAGGAACTTCGAATCTCAGCCACCCAGGTTCGAGAAGACAAGGAAGACCGAACCTCCGTTTCAAAGACCAAGCCATCGCGGATGCCAGAGCGTATGGTTAGTTTAGAATTTAAAGATATTTTTGAAAGTTCTACAAACAGTAGGTATTGAAGCAGCAGCATAGGGCCAATGTAAACGCGTCTAATCCTGAAAACTTTTATAAGATAGTTGTTATGATTCCCTTTTGGACGACTTTATAACTCAGCTCCAAACGCGGTTCGAGGATAAAAAGACCGTTCATCCCGTCAATACTTGGCAAAAGAGAAACAACATTTAACGAAGAACATTTTAAATTTTATAAAAGATTTTAGGATTGGAATAGCTTGAAGGCCGAGTTTCTAGTGTGGAAGACAAAATGTCATGAACAACCCGAGACACTGCGTTCACATAACGCCATAACAGCTTTAGTAGACTGCAGTAAAGATTTTTTTCCCAACATACATCGACTTTTAAAAATGTTGGCAACCTTACCAGTATCGACATGTACCTACACCAGAAAGAGACTTACGAAACTCTACCGGTGAAGATCGACTTACTGGTTTAGCCTTAATGTAAATCAGGAGACAGAAATAAATACTGACGAAGTAATTGATGCATTTGCAGCAAAGAAGGCCAGCCGATTCAATCTAGTTTTATAATTATTTTATAAAACTTTACTTTGTTATGTTGATTATAGCTACTTCTTTTTAAACTATTCCTACTTTTGTTATAATTACTAGTTAAAAAAAGTGAAATTTAAGATTATTTTCTTTTCGTCAATCGCTTACAACCTTTAAAAGTTATTTTAGTTTTAAAGATTATATATTATTTTTATTATTTTATATACTATATATAATATGGTTATGATTGGGTAGGCGCTGATTGGCATCAACTTGGCGGTGCCCAACTGTTGCAACTTTTTTATACACATCAATTGTTATTTTACCTCCGCGTGGTAACCACCGGGTACTGGTCTCGCTCAACCGGGCTTGGCTTGCTAAACTAATAAGCGCGAGTGTTGAGCACTAAGAAAATAGCAACACTATAAAGCTCTGTCGGAATGACTGACTGAACGAGTCTCAGAGGTCTTACATGAGCCCCTCAGAAAGAGGACATACGGCGGATGAATACACAAGATTGAATCAACGGTGTTGTCAACAGTCGAGATGGCAGATACCTTGCGTGAGCTTCTCTGACATATTTGGAGCAAAGGTCTGTAAGGATTTTCAGTACTAGTCGGGGTGCTGAAATAGAGATGGTGGCGGATGAACCCTTTATAGGCCAACGGCAGCACTCATATCCTCGAAGTGGGTTTCTGACAACGAAGTATCCGACCCGCTGTCCTAGGGTCATCTTAGGGCCTGGTCCTCCAGGCTGGGGGTTGTGCGTGGGGCTAACTACCCAGCCACGGAAAAAATTAATGGTTACGAAGCAACCAAAAGCCTCGGATGGATTTACTGTTGACGACCCTGCAAAAAGAAAACAGGACAATGACGTTCGGATCTGCACGTAAAATGTGGAATGTTCGAACAATTAGCGGAGGCCCTAGACTGTTACAAGGCAGATATCACCGCAATTCAGGAGGTGCGGTGGGATGGGCCAGGCAAAAGAAAGATGAAAACCTGTGACATCTACTACGGTGATTGCTACAGAGAACCAAAGCAGTGTATATTTGGATGCGGATTCGTTGTAAGCGGCAGACTTAGGCAAGTCTTGAGCTTTCGACACGTAAGTGAGCGCCTTACAACTATCCGCATCAAGGCTAAGTTCGCCAACATCAGCCTGATATGCGCTCACGCCCCCACAGAAGATAAAGACGATGCTACCAAAGAATGTTTCTATGAGCTTCTCGACAAAACATATGAGCAATGTCCTAAGTATGCCAAAATAGGAAAGGAGGATATATTTGGTAGCACAATCGGAAAGTACAGCCTACACGACACCACGTCTGGAAACGGACTTAGGACTCTCTAAACTGCGCCAACTATAGAGGCATCAGTCTCCTTAACATCGCTTACAAGATCTTGGCTGCCGTACTGTGTGAACGCCTGAAACCATTTGTCAACGAACTGATTGGACCCTATCAGTACGGTTTTAGGCCCGGTAAGTCCACAACCGACCAAATATTCACACTACGGCAGATCTTGGAGAAAACCCAAGAAATCCAAATCGATACTCACCATCTATTTATCGATGGTCTCTCGCTGCTCCGTAAAGGTCAAAAACAATCTCACCGAGACCTTTGATGTCAAAAAAGGATTTAGACAAGGTGATGCGCTGTCATGTGATTTTTTCAACATCATTCTTGAGAAAATTGTGCGAAACTCGCAAGCTAACACTAGGGGCACAATTTTCCAAAAGTCTATGCAACTACTTGCATACGCTGACGACATCGACATTATTGGCAGACCACAGCGAGCTGTCACTCAGTACAGTACAGAGGTGGCAAAAATGGGTTTAGTGGTGAATAAGGGCAAGACAAAATATATGCTGTCAACAAGAAAGGACACACAAATTCGGACAGAACGTCACGATAGACAGCTATAACTTTGAGGTAATTCGGGATCCGCTATCAATTCTGAAAAAGACATCACATCAGAAACCAAGCGAAGAATTACACTTGCCAACCGCTATTACTTTGGCCTAAGAAGGCAATTGATTAGTAAGGCCTTGTCGCGAAACACCAAGGAGGCTCTATTATAAGACCCTCATCATCCCAGTCCTGCTTCAAAGCGCAGAATCATGGACGTTGTCAAAAGCGGATGAAGATCTCCCTGGGCGCTTCGAACGCAAAATTCTTAGAGTGATTTTCGGTCCCGTTTGCGTTGACGGGCTTTGGAGGAGGGGATTTAACAGCGAACTCTACGAGCTGTACAGCGACATCGACCTGGTTAGAAAAGTACGTATCAGTCGTCTAAGATGGCTAGGACATGTAGAGCGAATGGAAACCAACGCTCCGGCCCGAAGAGTCTTCGATTCCAACCCGGAGGGACAACGCAGTAGAGGAAGACCTCGCCTTAGGTGGCGCGCACAAGTGGACCTCAACCAACTTGGAGTGCGCAACTGGAGGCAGTTAGGAGGCAGATCGTGCTAACTGGAGAGGTGTGTTGGTTTAGGCCCAGGTCCACCCCGGACTGTATCTAAGTAAGTAAATATATATTATCAGCCTTATTTATAAACTTTATACACTCTCTATAATAGGTCTAAACGCAAAAATATATATTAGGTTTTTGCGTTTAGAGTTATTATAGAGAGTGTATAAAGTTTATAAATAATAAGGCTGTATATATTTTAGAATCCGGTCTAACCAATTTTTGACCGGAAAAAACTGATTTTTTAACCGAAAAATCCTTTTTTGACCGGAAAAATTCACCCTTATTCTACGTGGCGGTTATATTAAACGACATATGGCGTTTTTTGAAATCGGTATTACATGTAGGCGTATTATGTCGTTTAACGACATGTGGCATTATATGTAGTATGGAACACATGTTCTACGCAGTTTTTCGCATTCTGACTGTCGTTTTAGTTTCACAAAAACGCCGATTATTGTCGATTACAAATTCTTAAACGACTAGGATGCAAATTTAAGAAAAAAAAAATGTGCGTTTCGCATTTTGAGGTTTATTTTGACAGCTGCTATTTCATACAGAGAGATAGAGAGAGAGAATAAAAAAGATAAATTGTTTGGGTGCTGGACTTGTTGAATTTATATGAGTGAAAAGTAGAGCTATGATTAGTTTCAGCATTACTGCGGTAAACCCACTGTTAAAAAATGTCATCAGAAAATTTCAATAGATTCTCAACCAATATAAATGTACTTTTCAAGGAAAACGCCTTTTTTCAAGTGAACATCAGGTAGATTTTAGCCCATACATAATGTAGACAAGCGTAAATTGTATTGAGGTTTTTTCAATAAAAATTAATTATCTTCGTGTGTGGAAATGACGATTTTTTTTAATGCTACTAGTGATTTCTTTAGATTCTTCGCGAACAAAATATATCTATACATACTCAAATCTTTCACATTTTATTTTGGCTGAAACAAGACACTACCCACTCTATTCTTTTTACAATGCAATTTGTTTGTCCGATTTTGAACACTACTTCTCGGGATAATGCCTGTTCAGTTCAAAGATTTCGGAGTTCATACCATTTTTGTATACAGATCTAGATTACCTACATTTTTGTTAAAAAAAAAGTAAAACCAGAACAAGATAGCGCAGATTTTCGTAGAAACACCAGCAAAAAACTTTGCGCCTACCTATTACCAGCCAAAGACCTTTCAATATTCATTATCATTACGGGCGACAACGGGTGATTGGATGTGGTAAAAACCCAGCGAGTGACAAGAAGCAGCACCTGTTTTCGCATCCGTCCGAATGCCCACTACATTTCAACAACTAGATATTATTATTGAAACAAAATAAAAAAAATAATAATTACTGCAATAATTAATTGGTGAAAGTAGATGACAGTTCAAACATGTGTCGAAAATAAATCAATTCACTTCTTTAATACGAAAATACACAATGTAATAATATTGCACACATTTTCTTTTATTTACAAATGGTAAAATAGATAAAGTAGAGAAAAGCAATAACAATTTATTTGGTCAAAAGTGCGCTGGTAGAAAAATATCCCCTTAACGGAAATTGTTCTGCGCTTCCACAACTGCGTTTAGTTAACTGGCAGATTATTTTGAAACTGAACGAGTTAAACCAACAGTTTAAACTCTCGGTTAGGTTTAGTTAAACTTCGGTTTAAACTCTGACTTTGCAACTGGGCATTAGTATTGCTCCTTACAAAACTGCTAAATTCAAGAAAAAGTAAATGCTATGAAATTTTCAAGTTGGTCGATAGCAACTTGAAAAATGTCCAGTATTTACTGAAGAAAAAAAGTAAATACTAGTTTTTGTGCATTCCAAAAAAGCATTTACTGAAAAAATTCATCCGAAGAAAGTATATGCTTTTATTTTGCTTTTATCATTGCTATTTCTGGCAAATTTCCTAATACCATAAGAGATCTTATGGAATCAGCTCTTAAAAAATTAGTAAAATGGACGGATACGGTTGGACTCGATGTCAACCCCTCCAAGACAGAACTAATACTCTTCACAAAGAAATACAAAATTCCTAATATAGCTCCACCTAAACTTAGAGATCAAGAGCTAAAATTCACACAACACGCCAAATACCTAGGGATAATTCTAGACAGTTAACTTAGCTGGAAACATAATATCCAGGAACGTGCAAAAAAGGCCACAATAGCCATGTATGCTTGCAAAAAAGCCTTAGGCCCTAGATGGGGTCTACAACCTAAAGTAACAAACTGGCTCTATACAGCGGTAGTCAGACCAATTCTACTTTACGGTATCATGGTCTGGTGGCCAGCGCTAGAGAAAAAATGCAACATTAAATACATAGAACGCATACAAAGATCTGCAAGCATATGCATCACAGGGGCCCTTAGGTCCACCCCCACCGCTTTAGACACAATATTGCATCTTCTTCCCGTCGACATCTACGGGAAACTAGTTGCGTCTACAGCGGCTCTAAGACTCAGAGAGTCTCAAAAATGGACTAACTCTCCGGTTGGTCATATGGGCATCCTACCCAATACAATTCCGAGCAAAACGGACTATATAATTCCTTTTGAAGATTTTAATATAAAGTACAACACAATAATCCCAAATCGATCCGAATGGGAGAACGGCAATATAAGCAGCAACTCCGCAATCGAAATCTATACAGACGGATCCAAAATGACGGAAGGCACGGGTGTGGGAGTCTTCTCCCGATCACCTGCTCTCAACCTCGCCTTACGCCTCCCCGACCACTGTAGCGTCTTTCAAGCGGAAATTATGGCCATTCGCGAAGCAGCACGCCGACTTGCCTTATATGAGATAGACGGGAAAGCTATCACTTTTTATAAAGACAGTCAGGCAGCCATAAAAGCCTTGAATACACCAACAACCAGATCAAAGTTGGTAAAACAATGCCGGGAATCTCTTAACGAGATTGCGGATAGATGTTCAGTCACCCTGTGCTGGGTTCCAGGTCACAGTGACATTTCCTGGCAACTGCAAGGCGGATGAATTAGCCAGACAAGGCAGCGGCCTCCATATAACTGATAACAGCGAAGAACCGCACGCTCCACTGCAATCAGAAAAAACCCTGCTCCTCGAGGAAGCATTAAAAATCACCAACAATAGATGGAACAGTATTAACACCTGTATAACATCCAGACAAATCTGGCCAAAATTAGATGTCAGAAGAACTAAACAACTCCTTTGTATTAATAGAAGCAAAATTAGCTCCGTCGTAGGAATGCTAACAGGACACTGTCTGATAGGTAGACATGCCCGTAGAATGGGAGCACCCTACAACGATTTCTGCAGAAGCTGCATGGACGAGGAGGAAGAGGAGACCACCATTCACCTCCTCTGCTCCTGCCCAGCTCTTGCCACCTTACGCATGGCTACCTTAGGGGCTTACTTCTTTGAGGACCTGAGCGATTTGTCCCGTACCGATATTTGCGGCATCAGCAAGTTTGTTACAAAGTCGAATTGGCTTCATTGATTAGCAACACACATCTCACCCATTTTCGTGTGTTTCTGTAGACTAAACCGACAATGGGACCATGCTGACCATGTCAGTAAATTTTCACCTTCACACGTCGAATCTTCAGACTCCGTCAGAGGAGACAGGCGGGGGGTTAGACTGTTTCGGTCACCCTTCGTCTCTCTCCCCTGCCGCAGTCCCTCTTATCTGATTTGTATCAGCCACCCTCCTTATTAACGGACTGTCAGAGGCTACTAGCGGGGGGTTAGACTGCTTCGGTCACCCTCTGTCTGTTTCTGAAGACTAACCGCCAAAGGGAAGAGCTGACCACGCCAGTCAAATTTTTACCTTCACACGTTTAACTTTCAGACTCCGTCAGAGGGGATAGGCAGAGGGTTAGACTGTTTCGGTCACCTTTTGTCGATTTCTCCTGCCGCAGTCTTTCTTATCTGATCTGCACCAGCCACCCTCCTTAGTAACGGACTGCCAGAGGCTACTAGCGGGGGGTTAGACTGTTTCGGTCACCCCCTGTCTGTTTCTGAAGACTAACCGCCAAAGGGAAGAGCTGACCACGCCAGTCAAATTTTTACCTTCACACGTTTAACTTTCAGACTCCGTCAGCTGGGATAGGCAGAGGGTTAAACTGTTTCGGTCACCTTTTGTCGATTCCTCTTGCCGCAGTCTTTCTTATCTGATCTGCACCAGCCACCCTCCTTAGCAACGGACTGTCAGAGGCTACTAGCAGGGGGTTAGACTGTTTCGGTCACTCTCTGTCTGTTTCTGAAGACTAACCGCCAAATGGAGGAGCTGATCACACCAACCAATCTCACCTCTATAGTTAGAGAACCCCGTCAGAGGCAATAGGCAGGGGGCAGACCGTTACGGCTGCCCTCCACCTTGACCCGAAGACCAAGCCGTAACCAGGTGTTGCAAAATTTCAAAGCTCCGACTGCCTCAGTCACTACTAAAAACCTCTCAACTAGGTAGGAAACCCAAATTCGCAAGTAGCAAAAGAATTCCCAGGGTAACGCCCGTTCTGGCCGCTTTCCCCCCCCCCCCTTCCGTGGTATCACAATGGACCAAAACTATGGTCTAAGTGTGTCCCCTTTGGGACAGCCACCTTACCTAACCTAACCTAACCTATGCTTTTACTTGAAGTAAATACTTAATTTTTAGTATTTACTCCGTTTTATGCATACCAAAATAAGTATTTACTTAGAAAATCCCCAGTAAAAGCATTTACTGTCTTTTATGCATACCACCCATTGTCATAATAAAATAAACAATTAGTTTCAGTAAATTTTAAACAAACGAAATAATAAAAAAACAAAACAATCACAAAACTCAAGATTCAAGCATTCAGCTTTAGCTGCCCTCCAATTTTTTTCTCCAAACATTTATGTTATGAATTTTCTGTTATGAATCATAAAAGATTTCGACCATAAAATATCTTTTATAAATCGTATTCGGGATTTCGAACTTTTATGAAATTCTGTTATGGAACTTCGAAAATTGAAAATCTGTTACAGAGTTTTTTTTATTCGTCGGTAGGCACTTGGTCAAATTTGTGCAAAAAACATATTAAAATGCAGGCTGAAATAAATAAGTTATGAATTACTACAAACTAAATAATTGTGTAATAAACACTGGAATATCTTTTTAGGAAAAAGACAACAAAAAACCACGACAGAGCTAAAGCAAATATATTGCTCTTACATGGAGCTAAATCCAATTAGAAAACACTGTTGAAATCAGTAACCAACTGAATGAATCTGGATGTCCTGGGCGATAAATGCGATAAACCAAAAATGGCCTTCTTTGCGATGATTGTTAAGGATGTGATCCGGTCGCTACTTATAGCCAGCCTGTAGAATTGAGAAAGCGGATAAATAAGATGCATTATCCCTTTGCCCCAAACGTCGCTAAAGTCTTTAAAGAATAGTTGGTTCAGTGCGCGCTGTCTGATGCTGGACATTTGAAGAGGAAATGAGAGAGAGTTTCTTTCTCATTTGTATTTCCGCAACTGCGGCATTGAGGATTGTATTTGTATGGGATACTTAGATTGGCTGCATGGTCTCCAATTGGCCAATGCCCCGTGGTTATTGCCGTAATTTTAGCAATATCTGGGCGGGTTCTTTTAGTAGGTTCTTTGTTTGCTTCCTATTGATGCCTGATATGAACCGTATCCGTAAAAATGTCATTAGAAACTTCAAATAAATATCCAACTTTACATCGTTATTATTATAACATTATTAGAAATGCACTTGACCTGAATTTGAAATGAAATGTCTGTATTCATGTCTTGCGTAAATTGTTCCAATTTGTTCATTAGAACTCTAGCATTCACCGTATCGAATCTAAAGAGCTGAATAAAACGCACATGAGGAAGATCAAATGGATCACTATTTAATCTTAGTTCCAGCAAAAGTGGTTGGTGTCTTCGTCTAAACCAAAAATATAAATTGATAAATTATTTTCAATTATATACCCACTTGTTTATACACATTTATTACATTTGTCTTATTTTGTAAATCTAATTAATAAAAATCTTTTATGATAAAAGTCACAAAATTCTGTCTTTTATTCTGTTATGATTTATAACAGATTCCCTAAAAGATTTTTGCACGCAGAATACCAATTTTGGAGATCGTAAAAGATTTTTTGACAGTTCGAATTTTTGTATGGAAATTCATAACAGAATAAAAGGAAAAATGGATAAACGATTTTGGCGAATTGGCCTGAATAGCCTATCTACTCGTATGAATCTGTCGAAATCTCACAGCTTGCGAAAAAAGATAAGAAGAGGCGAAGAAAACCCGAGAGAATGACAATAAACAAAAACACCTCGTAGGGTAGCAACAACAAATCACAGAGGTTGGTCTTCTCCGTTTCCGTTCTAATTACCAGTTAGCGGGCTTGTACTCATCGCTCAGTTGGCGCAAGTGGCTGTGGCAGTCAATTGGTCAACTGACAAAATCCAAATGCAGGTTCATTTTCCGACAGGGGAAAGCAGAAATGTCTTCCTAAGTGGATTATATACGGAGAATTGACTGTCAGATTTCAAACTATTCAAACAATCACTTAAAAGGAGTCTTATGATGAATAAGTGGTGTAGTTCGAAATAGCTATCATTGTTGTTGTCAATAGTTACTCTTGACTTCGTTAGAGAGAGAAAGAAATGTAGGTACTTTCATTACAAATAAATATATTTTATACTTTATACATCCTTAGTAATTTAAACATCAGACCGCTTAAATAAGTATGGGCGTGATTGAAGGCTTCACTTAAATTGCTAATAAAAGTTGTCTAATTGTGCCGGCTGGCTTCTATTTAATAAGATGCATTAAGAAGCATGCATATGGTAGATACGTTGTAATTTCATCGTTTGTAATTGCACCGTTTTCGAAACATACGATTGACAAAATGGGGCTTCGCTGTTTGCCCAAATTAGGAAAAGATATTACCTGTTAGTGGGAAATCATTTTTAATGATATGAGCGCGAAAATTGTTAGCTTAAATTTAAATCAATCATTAAATGGGCACAATTTGTTGTTAAGCACTTTGGAAAAAAAGAAGATTCAATAATTTTTTTAATATGGTTTTAAAGATAACGGCGATTAATAATTTGTCTGCTTAAATTGCATATAATTTGCTTTCCGCTGTAACAAATTTTATAATTTTAGTTCTATTACACAGCAAATATATGCCTTCTACCAATAAATGTTTTTTGTCGTTTGTAGTTGCCCAGTAACCAAAATATTCACCCTTCGCTTAAATTGAGAATAAATCAGTATCCAAATTCTAAAAATGCTTTTTTTTATTTCATTAGAAAGAGAGGGATATGCTTTATGCAACAGCACCAGTAGGCTCAATTATTTTTTCCGTGTTGGAAATTCGAAGTTATAGGTACAAACACAAATGTCTTAATATCTCTTATATAAGAATTTTTAGAAAGAAACGATTTTCACTACAAACAACTACATTTTTTGAAAAAGTACGGGCCAACTTCACATAGGTGATTGTACTCAGGGTTGGCCGAATAAACTACACTACATTTTCTACATCATTAACTACATAAACTACGTAGCAGACGTAAAAAATGTAGTTTTTTCTAAAAAGTGACAGTTCGGCCAACCCTGATGTACTGCCTGACATACTGCTTGATCGACAATGGCGTGGTTAACTGCTGAAACAATTCCTTTCATGGAATGGCCTTCAAGCAGCCCTGACCTTTCACCAATAGAATCCGTTTGGAATAAAATGAAGCAAAAGCCTACTGCATAACATTATTTCAATGATCTTTAATAAATAACAAAAAATTGTGTTTTTGTTAGTTAGTTAGTTTGAAGTGGCTCTCGATGAGAGAAACACTTATGCCCAGTTGTACAGTCAGAGTTTAAACTGAAGTTTAACTAAACCTGACCGAGAGTTTAAACTTTTGGTTTAACTCGTTCAGTTTCACAGTACAAAATAATCTGCCAGTTAACTAAACGCAGTTGTGGAAGCGCAGAACAATTTCCCTTAAGGGGATATTTTTCTACCAGCGCACTTTTGACCAAGTAAATGGTTATTGCTTTTCTCTACTTTATCCATTTTACCATTTGTAAATAAAAGAAAATGTGTGCAATATTATTACATTGTGTATTTTGGTATTAACGAAGTGAATTGATTTATTTTCGACACATGTTTGAACTGTCATCTACTTTCACCAATTAATTATTGCAGTAATTATTATTTCTTTTTTTTTCAAAAATAATACATATCTAGTTGTTGAAATGTATGTGGCATTCAGACGGATGCGATCACAGGTACTGCTTCTTTGTAACTCGCTGGGTTTTTACCACATCCAATTACCCGTCGCCAGTAAAATATTGAAAGGATTTTATGAGCCTCTAATTAGGGTCATTGTCTGGTAATAGGTAGGCGCAAAGTTTTTTGCTGGTGTTTCTACGAAAATCTGCGCTATCTTGTTCTGGTTTTACTTTTTTTTAAAACAAAAAATGTAGGTAATCCAGATCTGTATACAAAAATGGTATGAACTCCGAAACCTTTGAACTGAACAGGCATTGTCCCGAGAAGTGTGTTCAAAATCGGACAAACAAATTGCATTGTAAAAAGAATAGAGTGCGGGTAGTGTCTTGTTTCAGCCAAAACAAAATGTGAAAGATTTGAGTATGTATAGAAATATATTTTGTTCGCGAAGAATCTAAAGAAATCACTAGTACATTACAAAAAAATAATCGTCATTTCCACACACGAAAAGAAATAATTTGTATTGAAAAAACCTCAATACAATTTACGCTTGTCTACATTATGTTTGGGCTAAGATCTACCTGATGTTCACTTGAAAAAAGGCGTTTTCATTGAAAAGTACATTATATTGGTTGAAAATCTATTGAAATTTTCTGATGACAGTGGGTTTACCGCAGTAATGCTGGAACTAATCATAGCTCTACTTTTCACTCATATAAATTCAAGAAGTGCAGCACCCAAACAATTTCTCATTTCTGTTCTCTCTCTCTATCTCTCTGTATGAAATAGCAGTTGTCAAAATAAACCTCAAAATGCGAAACGAAAGTTTAAACGGCAGAATGCAGGCGTTTAACTTCAACCGAGAGTTGAACTCCACTTTGGGTTTAAACGAACACAGTAAAACCGAAAATTTGTTGAACGAAGGTTTAAACCAAAACGAGAGTTTAAACTCTGACTGTACAACTGGGCATTAGGCTGTTATACGGCCAATTGTGCATACCACTGGGATTTGGGGAGCTATTTCTTGCTGGCTACTCATGTAAGCCATTTGCTGCCGGTTATAAAGCTAAGAATGTTAGCGGCGGCGCTGGTGTTACTTAGATCACTGAGATCATTGTGAAAATAATTTCCTAAGTGGGCCTTTCTTATGATGCTCGTCCACTTTCGAATTCAAAACATTCAACTCTAATGTCCGATTCCATTGGAGCCATTGGAATCAATCAACTGACATCTGATGTTTATGCACTGTGTATGGTTCTGCATTAAATTGCAACTCAGTTGTCTAAAACAAGACGATGCGATGGTCTAAATCTACACAGCGCAGATCATTGCGGAAACACCAGCAATAAAACATCTGCTCGTACAAGTAATTAGTGCTAGATAACGCAACTACCCTTAATAAAGCAATAAAATCATTAATATGAGGAAAATCCAGAAAGGGAATGGATGCAGTAGCTGTAATCGTAGGTACTTTTCTTTTTCTTTGACGAGAAATCATAATTAAAGCAATGTAAAATAAGGTACTTATTTATTGCTTTCAGTCACAAATCGATTTAAAAAAAAAATTGAACAAGAAACAATGCTCTGTACACTGTACCCTAGGAAGATCACTACCAAACTGATGTCGAAAGTGAAACTCGAAATATTTCGTGAGAAGCTGTCAGCTACCAAGTGCGTTCAACGCGTTGCCCAACAAGTGATGCTTGGTTAAATGTACGATGGTATCAACGCGTTCATCAACTCTTTGTGCAACCACAACGAAAACGCTGTTGTTCAACTCGAGGAACTTTTCTTTTTTTTGCCAAAATCAGACATGTTGATCAACTAGGTGTACGAGGTCATTCAACAACTGAACGAGTTGGTCAACTAGGTGTACGGGGTCATTCAACAGTTGAGTGAGTTGATAGACTATGTGTACGGGGCCCGCAACGCGTTCAACGCAGAAATTTTAAATTTTAATTGAAATTACGTTGCTCAACATGAACAACTTGAGATTGTGCACTGATGTATGAGCTTAAAAATTTGTTGCTTCAACTAAAGAGTTGAATAAACTTTTGAATAAAATTGGTTGATGCGTTGGGCACTAAGTAGACGAGCAGCATTAGATTGGCCAGGGCATGGCAACTGCAAAGATAGTGAGTGACGGACTGATCCTCCTGTACATCTCTGCAGCTTCTGCAGAAGTCATTGTTTGGCAGACCGAGCCTTTGCGCGCAGTGCCCGGAGATGACATTAACGACTTTCGAGATGCTGGATCGTTTAAATCGAAGAAGCTCCTTGGAGCTCTTTGTGTCCAGATCCAGAGCTGGTCAGGTGAGCATAGCAGCATCGCAGTATCCTAGATGTGTCCATCTGAACCCTGCTCTGCTGCGTCCGCGTAATTTATTTGTTTTGCGTAGTAGAGTGGTGCATTTACGTTGTGCAGACTTATACTATCTACACCAGAGGAACCTCGCCCTGCTAGCTCGTCTGCTGCACAGTTCAATGGGAATATTGACAGTGATTTGTGTAGGACATTTTGTCCATCTTAGAGGAAGGAAGTGGAACATCATCGAAGGAGTCAAATCCAAAGATGGTACACTTCTTTCTAATGAGGAGGACATCTTGCGCAGATGGAGCGAGCACTTTTCCGAATTGCTCAATCCAATCCAGGGCATTGAGGATGACACATCCATCGCCTTAAGCAGGGCGGAAAATAGTCCCACGGTGCGATCAAATCGCTAAAAGCTGGCAAATCTGCCGGAGTGGATGAAATCCGGCCAGAAATGCACAAGGCCTTAGGTGAAGAGGGAGTCAAATGGCTCTCTCGTGTCATTAAAGTGGCCTGGGAATTCGGCGAAACACCCAGCGATTGGCAGATTGGGGTGATTGTGCCCCTTTTCAAGAAAGGGGATAAAAGGGATTGCTCCAATTACAGGGGTATATCACTTTTAAGTCTCCCCGGAAAAGTCTTTGCCAAGGTGCTGGAAACGCGTTGCAGAGCTGTGGTCGAGGCACGATTAGGAGATGAGCAGTGCGGCTTTCGTCCCGGCAGAAGCACAACCGACCAGTTATTCACTCTCAGAATGGTACTTGAGAAGGCTTGGGAGTATGCTACACCTGTTTACGCATGCTTCGTAGATTTGGAGAAAACCTACGACCGAGTCCCCCGAGGGAAACTCTAGAGTGTATTACAGCAGTATGGAATTGATGGTTCTCTCTTGAGAGCCATTCAATCTCTTTACACATACTGTAAAAGCTGTGTTCGGGTAAACGGCGTTAAATCAATACCTTTCACCGTGGGCGTTGGACTTCGCCAGGGGTGCGTCTTGTCGCCTCTCCTTTTCATTACTTATATGGACTGGATGTTACAGCGCAGTCTTGGCGAAGAACGTTTCGAATTGGGAGATCTGAGGATAAGTCATTTGCTCTTCGCTGATGACTTGGTCATCCTTGGGTCCTCTCAGACTGAACTTCAGCGCGCACTCGATCGGTTTGTAGCCGTTTGTGTTGAAGCTGAGATGAAGGTAAATGTGAACACATCTGAAGTGATGGTCGTCTCCAGAACGCCCGTTCAATGCACTCTGCATGTTAGTGGAGTCCCAAACAGGTGGAGAAGTTTAAGTATCTCGGGGCCTTATTCACGAGTGATGGAAGGAGCAATGCCTAGTTTTCCTGTAGGGTCGATCAGGCTGGATCGATTTTGAGACAGCTTGGTCATTCTGTTATCAGGAGGACTGAACTTGGTGTCAGAGCTAAGTTGTCAGTCTTTAATTCGGTGTTTGTTCCAACTCTTACTTATGGTCATGTAGTTTGGGTAATGACTGAAAGAATAAGATCGCGAACACAAGCTGCCGAAATGAGATTCCTCCGTTGTATTGCTGGTGTAATCCATAGAGATGGCATTAGAAATACTAGAATACGTGAGGAACTCAATGTCGAGCAGCTACTTCTCCGGACGGAGCGATCCATGCTTCGGTGGTTTGGGCATGTTAAACGCATGTCCCCGATCAGGATTCCACGACGTGCTATGGAATCCGTACCATCGGGCAGGCGTCCCCTAGGTAGACCCAGGATGAGATGGTTAGATCAAATTCATAATCTCTCCTCTACCCGTATGGGGATTGCCCTTGATGATTTAAAGTCGATGGCGGAGGATCGAGAGCTATGGAGGGTCCACTTGAGCAACCTACACCCGCGACCCACTTAATGGACAAGCGGACCATTGAAAATGAAAATGAATTTTTTGAATCCCATTGGCTCCTTTCCGGTATTTCAGGGGTGAAGCCTTTTTCGAAGTTAATTTTCGTAGGCAGATAATCGGTTGTAATGGGCAAGGGCATCGTCTGTAGAAGGATGCTGGCGTGCCCAGACGGTTGCCCTCTCCAGTGTTTTTCTTGCCTTAATCTGATAGCCACGTTTGTGGCATATTCTTTACTGACGATGTTTAGTGGAAGTATGTAAGTTAAGCATGGTTTGCAGAGCGGCGCGGTTGGAGATGTCCTCAGTGCGCCCGTGGGGCACAAGCATGCCAAGCGCTGAGTCATCTCTAGGACCTTTAGATTGGAACTTTTGTTGACCAACAAAGCGGCCACCACACAACAATGCCAAATAGAATTATCGGTCTTATGACCGCATTATAAAGCCAATGCATTATATTGGGTTGAAGAGCCCACAGCCCTCTTGCGGGAGTAAAGAGCCACTAGGGATTTCCTAGCGCGTTCGGCTATATTTTCTCCCCATAAGAGCTTCCTGTCTAGCCTCAGCCCAAATATTTAGGAACTCGAATGGAGTTCCTTTAAGCTTTGGAGGAGTGACAGCGAGTAGCTTAACCTTCCTTGTAAATAAGACTAACACCGTTTTCGTCGCAGCAACTCGCTGTAGGATGTCGGAAAGTGTTTGAGGATACTTACCCGAAGCGAGTAGAGCAACATCGTCCGCGTAGGCCACAACTTTGCACCCTGGTGTGCTTTAGTTGAATTTAAGAATCAGCCACCGAGTTTTACATTTTACCTACGGTTGTAGGCCAACAATTTCGTGTGCTTGCGCTCGTATACGCAGCATCCATCGAACAAACATTATATCTAAATCAGATATGTCGAATACTGATGCTTCTATTTTACTATAATGGGAAAAAAACATTTTTTGGAGTAAACCCCATCAAAATGTATTAATATCGAAACAAATGTTCAACAAAATGCTCGTCTTTCTATAGCAGACACAAACATCCCAAGCATCGTTTTAGCAAATGCATGACAAAAGTTTCTAAAAATATGAAGACTTAAGAATCTATTTTTGTACAAAATTCAAAATAGAATATTAATCATTTAATTTAACGGAATCACCATGTTTCATTCAATGCAACACCACCTCTTCCCATCGATGTTTAGAGAAAGTCATGTTACGTTGTCCAATTAACCTGGCAATGAGTCAAAATTGTAACAGAAAAAATGTGTAAGAGTTCCTAGATCATTTAGTAGACCCTGTGCCAAAAAATCCCTTGAACTACTCTTTAAATTTGAGTGGAAAAGTGTTTTCAGCATTCAACCCCAATATTTTTGACGACAGTATCTATTTTGGATTTTTATATCTGTTTTCGTTTCACAGTTGGTAAGCAAGTGATGCGATGAGTAAATTTGAATTCTATGTATACCTAATATAAATATAGGTACAATGGTTATTTTCAATTTCCCAAACTAAAGCGAATACTTCCGCAAACAGGTAGGTAGGTACCTAGAATGAATCATTTCGAATCATTTCAAATATGAATGTAGATACACCAAAGCATTTTTTTTGTTACTATAGATGGATAAATAGTTAGCAAATTTTACGCCAAAAAATGTTGTAGAACACACACATACATATTATATGGAATAGTATACCCGAACTCGTACTCAAATACTAATCAAAATAATACCAACAGGACTGTGGACTGTGTTTGTAGATGAGAGTGTATAATGGAATGAAATTAAATAATGTGAAAAGCAATCCAACAGTTTGTGTATATAGATAGTATTTGGGTGGAGAAAATAAGGTAACCTATTTTTATCCCAAAATAGTTTACAATGAAAACATCGGCCTCTGACACAGATGAATTATTTTACATTGCAGTTCATTGTTTGCTTGCTCTAGGTCTTTGACCATATCTCTCATTCATTGGCAATTATCCTATAGTGTTGTCGTGAGAAAATATTGAGCTTGTGCCCTCAAGAAAATGTGTAAACAACTTTGCCTCAAACTTGTGCTTGGGAATAATAATGTAGATGATTTCGACGATATTTTCGTTAATGTTGAGAAAGGAATGTTTATCACGGTTATTAGCTAAATAAATCCACCCTAATGTAATTTTCAAGAGTAGTGTTGCCCATACAATCAAAATTAGGGGATTCCTACGTTATCCCCTAATTCCAAAATCCCTTATTGCACATAATTGATTTTTTCATTCAATCATTCATTCATTCATTCATGTTCAATGGACCGTCCGTCCATCACGTGGGCCGCGGGTGTAGGTTGCTCAAGTGGACCCTCCATTGCTCCCGATCCTCCGCCATCGACTCCAAATCATCAAGGGCAATCCCCATATACAGGTAGGAGAGATTATGGACTTGATCTAACCATCTCATCCTTGGTCTACCAAGAAGACGCCTGCCTGATGGTACGGATTCCATAGCAAGTCGTGGAATCCTGGTCGGGGACGTGCGTTTAACATGACCAAACCAACGAAGCATGGATCGCTCAGTCCGGAGAAGTAGCTGCTCGACATTGAGTTCCTCACGCATTCTTTGTATTTCTAATGCGATCTCTATGGGTAACACCAGCAATACAACGGAGGAATCTCATTTCGGCAGCTTGTGTTCGCGATCTTATTCTTTCAGTCATTACCCAAACTACATGACCATTAGTAAGAGTTGAAACAAACAAACAATTTAAGACTGACAACTTAGCTTTGACACCAAGCTCAGTCCTCTTAATTACAGAATGGCAAAGCTGTCTCAAAATTTATCCAGCCTGACCAATCCTACAGGAAAACTCGGCATCGCTCCTTCTATCTCTCGTGAATAAGACCCCGAGATATACATAAACTTCTCCACCTGTTTCAATGGGACTCCACTAACATGCAGAGTGCATTGAACAGGCGTTCTGGAGACGACCATCACCTCAGATTTGTTCAAGTTTACCTTCATCTCTGCTTCAACACAAACGGCTACAAACCGATCGAGTGCGCGCTGAAGTTCAGTCTGAGAGGACCCAAGGATGACCAAGTCATCAGCGAAGAGTAAATGACTTATCCTCAGATCTCCCAATTCTTTGCCAAGACTGCGCTGTAACATCCAGTCAATATAAGGAATGAAAATGAGAGGAGACAAGACGCACCCCTAGCGAAGTCCAAAGCCCACGGTGAAACGTATTGATTTAACGCCGTTTACCCGAACACAGCTTTTACAGTTTGTGTAAAGAGATTGAATTGCTTTCAAGAGAGGACTGTCAACTCCATACTCCTGTAATATATTCCAGAGTTTACCTCGGTCATATCCTTTCTCCAAATCTACGAAGCAAGCGTAAACAGGTGTAGCATACTCCCAAGCCTTCTCAAGTACCATTCTGAGAGTGAATAACTGGTCGGTTGTGCTTCTGCCGGGACGAAAGCCGCTCTGCTCATCTTCTAATCGTGCCTCGACCACAGCTCTGCAACGCGTTGCCAGCACCTTGGCAAAAACTTTTCCGGGGGAGCCTTAAGAGTGATATACCCCTGTAATTGGAGCAATCCTTTTTATAACCTTTCTGGAAAAGGGGCACAATCACCCCCATCTGCCAATCGCTGGGAGTTTCGGCACTTTCGCATGCCACTTTAATGACACGGGAGAACCATTTGACTCCCTCTTCACCTATTTAGCGATTTGATCGCAAAAGTGACTTCCTCTACCGTGGGACTATTGTCTGCCCTGCTTATGGTGATGGATCTGTCATCCTCAGTGCTCTGAATTGGATTGAGCAATTCGGAAATTCCTCCCCATTTGAAAGAAGTGTACAATCTTTGGATTTGACTCCTTCAATAATGTTCCACTCCCTTCCTCTAAGACGTCGGATGGTCTGGCAGAAAACCTTGCTTGCAGATCTGAGATCAGTGTTGATCACGGTCTAATTTCTCGCCGCACTCCTTCCAAGATTGTTCTTTGGCTGCTTTAACAGCCAATTTGCATATTGTAGACAAATAGTTGAAAGGAAAAAAAATATTTTTTTTTGCCGGCGTTATTGCATTTTGGAAGGTGAATTTTCACATATGGGCGTTATTTCACTGGGCGTTATTGCATGCACCCGTTCCCAGTAAACACTTTCGATATGTGAGGAGTTGTGCCATAATATAAAAAATTCGCTTGTTATTAAATGGAATTTGCTTGTCATATATAACGCAGTTGCTTTGACGTTTATTGTTCTCTTTTTCTTTGCGTTCTTCAACCAAACACGAACCCGAACTTATTTTCCTTTTCTTTCACACAAACATTTTCTTCGGTTCAAAGACTATAAAAGAACTAGGAGCGCAACTATAGGCGAGTTTTATTGAACATCTATGTCAGCAAGGTCAGGTAAATAGAACCTTCAGCATGTAATTACAACAACTACATAGAGTACCGAAAGCGTCAAGCAGATAATAAATTATGTATCTACATAATATATGTTTTCAATACATTTTGACGCATTTTCACTTCGTCATCTTTTTTCTATACTAGTGTAATAGTCATATTTTGCTTTGTCATTATATAAATGAACAAAAATTATCGGAAAAAATGTTCGAACTTTCACAGGATACCAAAATTAGTTTGAGTTGGATGAATTTTTGGAAATATATACATAGATATTTGAGTTAGGGGATTGTTACCTTGCACTTTTTGTATGGAATATTTTTAGGGTGATACATTATGTACACACCTATATTGTAAAGCTCAGCGACCGACACGTGACGCGAGAGTCAGAGTATGCGATTGTGTGTGCGAGAGGACAGTTTTTTTTTTAGATTTTGTTTTCCTTAAAAGAAAACTTTGACATAAAGAGAATATAATATAGGTCAAGAATGAAAAGAATTGGTTAGAGTTGCAGGGATTTTCAATTTTCGGTTGGAACGGAACATCTCTTCGCTCACGGGAAAAGACCTGGAGCTTGTTGGGGAGGCTGTCAAATATCGACTAGATATATTTGGCGTTTTCTCAACAAAGCAAAGGGGTTCTGGAACTTTGGACCTTGCGGATGGATGGAAACTTCATGTTGGGAGTAAAACCTTCAATGTCTGCTCAGGCGGTGTGATTGGGAAATACGGTGACCCCGATCAAAACGCCAACGAAGTAAAGTTGCTCTACTTATCCATTATGAACACTTTCTTTCCACACAAAGATATCAATAAATATACCTGGTACCGTTGAAGTCTTCATCGAAATCGCCGATAGATTTCTTTGTGGTGCCGTCGTGTATTAAAAGGATGGTTTGTGGTGTTCGTGTGTTGAGAGGCGCCGAACTGTCAACTGATCACCACCTGGGGCGAGGAATTTATCCGAGCAATATGTTAAAATGCTCCCATTTCACAATACTTGTTATTTCGTGGTACAGGCCCCTGGTGTTGTGTAAATTGTATCTTACCAATCAAATACCTGTCCTGCCAAAGCGTAAACCAAGGATGGTTACGCGCATACAGTGGGAGGGGCTACAGAACGATGAGATACGGGAGGAATTTGCACGGCAGGTATCTGCAAGGTTTGAATAAATTCCAAATGTTCCATTGAATGTAGAGGAAGACTGGCAGTTGTTTTGAAAAGCAGTCATTGCCTCTGCAGAACATGCTTGCGCAGTGAAGCGGCTCGGTGTGGCGGCTGGTGGTGAGAAAAGAACTGTGTGGTTTAAAATGCCCGGAGTTCAAGAAGCCATCAGAGAGAAGAAAAAGGCCTTCAATGACTAAGATTCACTTAAGAGTTGGGAGACTCACCTTCTGGCTGTTAAAGCAGCCAAAGAATAATCTTGGAAGGAGTTCGGCGAGAAATTAGACCGTGATCACAGATCTGCAAGCAAGGTGTTCTGGCAGATCATCCGCCGTCTTAGAGGGAGGAAGTGAAACATTATTGAAGGAGTCAAATCCGAAGATGCTACACTTGCGCACTGCGCACTACTCTTGCGCAGATGGTGCAAGCAATTTTTTGAATTGCTCAATCCATTCCGGGGCTTTGAGGATGACAGATTTATTGCCTGGAGCAGGGCGAAAAATAGTCCCACGGTAGAGGAAGTCACTTTTGCGACCAAATCGCTAAAAGCTGCCAAATCCGCCGGAGTGGATGAAATCCGCCCAGAAATGCACAAGGCCTTAGGTGAAGAGGGAGTCAAATGGCTGTCTTGTGTCATTAAAGTGGACTGGGAATGCGGCGAAACTCCCAGCGATTGGCAAATTGGGGCAGTCGTGCCCCTTTTCAAGAAAGGGGATAAAAGTGATTAGTCCAATTACAGGGGTATATCACTTTTAAGTCTGCCGGAAAAGTCTTTGCCAAGGTGCTGGAAACGCGTTGCAGAGCTGTGATCGAGGGAGGTTTAGGAAATGGGCAGTGCGGCTTTCGTCCCGGCAGAAGCACAACCGACTAGTTATTCACTCTCAGAATGGTACTTGAAAAGGCTTGGGAGTATGCTACACCTGTTTACGCATGCTTCGTAGATTTGGAGAAAGCCTACGACCGAGACCCTCGAGGTAAACTCTGCAGTGCATTGCAGGATGGAATTGACGGTTCTCTCTTGAGAGCAATTCAATCTCTTTACACAAACTGTAAAAGCTGTGTTCGGGTAAACGGCGTTAAATCAATACGTTTCACCGTGCGCTTTGGACTTCGCCAGGGGTGCGTCTTGTCTCCTCTCATTTTCATTACTTATATGGGCTGGATGTTACAGCGCAGTCTTTGCGAAGAACTTTTCGAATTGGGAGATCTGAAGATAAGTCATTTGCTCTTCGCTGATGACTTGGTCATCCTTGGGTTCTCTCAGACTGAACTTCAGCGCGCACTCGATCGGTTTGTAGCCTTTTGTGTTGAAGCTGAGATGAAAGTAAACGTGAACAAATCTGAAGTGATGGTCGTCTCCAGAACGCCTGTTCAATGCACTCTGCATGTTAGTGGAGTCCCATTGAAACAGGTGGAGAAGTTTTTGTATATCTCGGGGTCTTATTCACGAGAGATAGAAGGAGCGATGCCGAGTTTTCCTGTAGGATTGGTCAGGCTGGGTAAATTTTGAGACAGCTTTGCCATTCTGTAATTAAGAGGACTGAACTTGGTGTCAAAGCTAAGTTGTCAGTCTTGAATTCGGTGTTTGTTCCAACTCTTACTTATGGTCATGTAGTTTGGGTAATGACCGGTATTAAGATCGCAGATACAAGCGTCCGAAATGAGATTCCTCTGTTGTATTGCTGGTGTTACCCGTAGAGATCGCATTAGAAATACCAGAATACGTGAGGAACTCAATGTCGAGCAGCTATACTTTTCCGGACGGAGCGATCCATGCTTCGGAGGTTTGATCATGTTAAACGTATGTATGTCCATAACCAAGATTCTATACGACGTGCCATCAGGCGTCCGCTAAGTAGACCTTGGATTCGATGGTTAGATCGAGTTCATAATTTCTCCTCTACCCGTATGGGGATTTCCCTTGATGATTTGGAGTCGATGGCGGAGAATCGAGAGCTATGGAAGGTCCACTTGAGCAACCTTGAGCCCGGTTGAAAATGAATGAATGAGTGTTTATTTGAGTGCCATGAAAGACGAAAGTGATAAAATATGATTTAACAGAATGCAGAAGGAAACGCATAAGAAAAGTATTTCAGTATTCTTTTGGAGAAATTTGCTTCAGATAAGCTTGAAAACTTATTCTACTGTCCAAAAATCTTATTGCAATTTCAGAAGTGCAATAAAGTCCAAAATTACGTTTTGGACATTTTTGCATAAGACTTTATTTCATGGCACCGAATTTTCACTACGAATAGATTTCATGATGTATTTTTCGGAATTCGTAGTGCATTTTAGATTAGGAACGATGGAGTTCGTAATAGGGCTGAGAATTGTTTCGGTTCATTTATTTGTAACTGAAGGGTTCTAAGATAAAGCTGCCAAATCGTCTGCATAAATCAGAACTTTTATTTCCATGCCCCCATATCGTACGCCTCCTGTCGCATATTTCACCAATTACAAGTTACAATAACCACAAATTTGTTATTGTATATTGCAACTACAAATTTGTAATGCCAATATTTGTTTCGGCAAATACAAGTAAGTAAGTCTTAAAAATTTGTGAAAAGACAACTTGTTTATCACACCATTTCACTAGAAATTCCATTGACTTGTGATTTACAGCTTTTTTCTACAAGTTTTGTGGGTGGTGTTCATCAAACCAAGTATTACATTGTTTAATTATGACTAAAAGAACTAATTGTGTGAAGTATCTATAATAACAGATAAAAAAAATAATAAGGAAAATATCTTGCGTGAACTCAATTCTTAAGGAGTTTGCGGAAACAAAGACTGGAAGTATTTACGGGATGTTGTCCTCCATAGCCAATTACAAGCAAGCAAGTACAAAATTGATGTCTCAGAGTTAAATGTTGTCCATTATCTATCTATATAGTCGGTAAACTTTTTTCAAAATTAATTCTTCGTTGTCACTATGAATAAAAATTAAATAAAAAAATATCCCACATTTTGTACAAATTTTGTAATTTAATTTCGCTTTGTGAAACGCAAGTCCACAAAAATTGCGAAAGTTCAAAAACTTGCGACTTGTAAAACACAAGTAATTTACTGTAATTGTGAAATAAAAAGTAAAATGCTTTCACGAATTCATATTTGTTAAAAAAAAACGAAAAATTTCTAATACCCACAGTTTGGTGAAACAAAATAAATAAAATTTTGTTGAAAAATGTTCGTACATACAAATTTGTAAATTGGTGAAATAGGCCACTGGTAGGGAATCACAAATAAATATTATCTATGAAGATAGTAAAATGCATCGGACTCAAAAAACAGACTTGTGAAATTGCCGATTCTGTAAGAGCTACGGTGTTGCGCACTGCTAATTCTATTCCGTAAAATTGCGGATTTATTTGAAAGGTACTCTCATATTATCTTTATAAACTTTGATGATATTATTCCGAGTTTTAATAAATATTCCCCTATTAGTACTGACAATAATGACGGTATCAAAGACATCTTTAAAGAATAAAGTTCTTTGTGTTGTGATAGCCCTCAGTAGTCAATATAAATACAGCGGATTCCGTTTAATTGGGACACATCGGGCTAGACTGTTTTGTCCCAATTAAGCGGAAGTCCCAATAATATATACGAAGTCATGACGAAGTATAAGAAAATACAACAAAAAGTATTTCGCTTATAATGTCGATTTTTCCCATTTACTTGTCGAAGTACCTACTGGCAACTTACGGAAACGAAACTAATAGCAAGCCACGTTGACAAAACAACAACAAACCGCTTTGCTCACACTTCTGGAACTGGAAAAAGGCAAAACGGTGCGCAACACTACGAGAAAGTGCTGTTTCTTATGTCGATTTTCTTTGGGCTTTTACCGTTTTGCTCTCAATCTCAGATTTTTCCTGCCCCAATCGAACATGAAATGAGATAAATTTTTTTTGCATTTGTGTTGGTGTGTGATTTGACAGTCAGCTGTTTTTAAATTCCAATTTGTGTTTATAAAATTGGATTGTTGTCTATGCATTTTTTTGTGCGCTTCGTGATGCATTTATAGCGACTCTCCACTTGAATGGGACTTAGAAGGACACCAAATTTGTTTCGCATCTCACGTGCTATGTCGGCCCACATTAGTTTTTTTGTCCGAAACTTTTTAAGTGGGCCCACGGAGTTAAGCAACCGTGCATAGGAGTGCAGAACAAATTTGGTTTCCTTTTCGCCCCATTTAAATGCACTTCTACGAGTCCCACCTAATAAAAAATAAGCAAATTATAATCTACTGTTTTTTAAAACTATGTATAGATATTTGATGCCACTTTAAGGTCTGTCGACGTCTTCTTCTTCTTCTGCGGCTGAATCTTCGCGCGATGTTGATGGTCCTAATTAGGTAATTGGGAGAATTTGAATAGAAGGTTTCTAAGAATTTTCGTTTACAATTACCTGCTACTGCTTCAATAGGGCGCTCCAGCTCTTCCAAACCGAAGGAGGATGCCACAGCGGAGTGCTCAACTTGCAGTACCTGTCCAGCTGAAAAATTGTATTGTTATTTGTTAGTTTTTTACTTGTATTCAAACAAACAATAACTACTTACTTGTTTTGTTTTGAATAAGAACTTGGTCTTTCCCCATGAAAATAACCCCATTGGCATTTTCTACGACGGTCCATTCGTCTACATTTATATCCATTTTTTTCAATTTTCAAATTCAAATTTGATTCCACAATATGTAACTTAACCTCAAAGTTTGACAAATGGCACTTGTTTTGGTATTGGTGAAAGTACGTGCGAATCTCTCTTTCGAATCGAGATTCGAAAAAGTAATCTGAATCTTAATAAAAGTGCTTTTTTTTGCCCAAAGAAAATTGATTTTGACAGACAGCTGATTTCTAGAGAAGAAAAACTGCTCTGAATCTTAAAAAAAGTGCTTTTTTTTGCCCAAAGAAAATCGACATTAAATAGCATTGGGTCAATTTGCTTTCTCATCGTCGTTGACAGACAGACAAGCAATGTGGCGATATTTTTTATGTCAAAATGTGTTAAGATATGTGATGAATATGTCCCGAATAAACGGCTGCTGTTCACAATAAGCGAAACAAATTCAGTCTAATACCCTATTCACACCAAGCCGAAAACAGAGTTTTCGTCAAAAAAGTTTAGAAAACTCGTAGCTGCATTCACACCGAACACCAACTCGTTTTCGTTTGACGTTTCAATTAGCTGTGAAACTAGCTATGAAATGTTTGTGGCGACTAGACTTTTATTTTAGTTACTAAACTTCGCTCGTATTGACATAATATACAAACAAAATTATTTAAGCTTCTTGATAATCGTTAACTTATGGTTAAATGCATAAAATAATTAACATAAGCATTCAAAATCAAAATATCTGAAAATACCATTTAGCTGTGGCAGGTAGGCACCCAGTTTACTCTTTATGGTGCAATGCAAAGATAACAAAAAAACTCTCGCTCTCACTCACAGCCCTATTATGGCTATCAAATATCAACACGATATTTGATAATAATTGATACGCATCAACAAAATGAATGAATCGGTATTATGGTTATCAACCTATCAACATTTTTGATGAATTGTGAATTGTATTAGATTTAAGATCTATTGTGAATAGTTTTATCGATAAACTTGGTATTACGATTATCAAAAAATTTGATATTCATCAAATTTTCTATCAACCACAAATTTCTTGTTGATACGTATCAAATATTCGGGCGCATCAAATTAAAAAAATGTATATCCTCGTTTTTACTGTAATATAAAGAATTTTGTGCAAAATGTCTTCGGTAAACATCCCAAATGTACATATACTACGAGTAGCAGCGATTTATAATTATTTGCTCAGTACGGAAACCATCAACTGAGCGTTGGGAGTAACTTTAATATTGGCATTGCACAATCAACAGCGTTGGTCGTTCCTTTGATTTGCGAAAAAAGCGACAGTTGTTTAATAAAAACAATTAACCAAAACTAGTCGTCAGCCATAAAACAACAGCCAACTACAAATCAGAAACGTCAAACGTCAAAACAGAACCCATTCTCAATGACATTTTGATAAGTATTCACAATGGTGTAAAATTTATCAATTATTGATACTCATAATAGCAAATTATCGATGAATTGATGGATCTTATCAAGTATCAAATAATTGATATTTGATAGCCATAATAGGGCTGTCAGTATCTCAGCAGTTTTGCTGAGCTCGCTGAATGTTGCAATTGCAAAAGGTGTGTCTGCTTCAACAACCCAACGATTGTACTCGTTTTCGTGGCGTTTTCATGGAAAACGACCTCAAACAACTCGTTTTGAAAACTGCAATATGTATGGGAAAACTTCTGTTTTCGAGGAAGTTTTCGACTGTTTTCGGCTTGCTGTGAATAGGGTATAAAATATTTATTCGTTTTCGTTCTTTAACCTTTGTCCCAGTTAAGTTGCTGTCCCGATAATCCGGTCGTCCGGTGTCCCAATAAAGCGGAATTCACTGTATCTGATTCCACAGTCGATAAGGTGGTTGGAGAGCTTACTTTAAAAATACTATAAGTATTGCAACGTTATTACGTCAAGCACTCACTAACCCATTATAGAGAATAGGGAATCTTTGAAGCATTGTCGCATTTTATTTTTTTCAATTTAACAGACACCAGTAAGGAGGAAAAGGAAGTATTTATTGTGACCTAACTGGTTTAGGCGAATTTGGGCTGGGGTCAGATCACGTAAAATAAAAACGATTGAACGACATCGTCTTCACGCATGCTGTCTCTATCATATCTGTGGCAATAAATAGAGACTGCTACTGTCGAAAAGATGTCGTTCGATCGTTTTCATTTTACGTGATCTGGCCCCTGAGCGATTCGCTCAGTTATGGCAACATTTTTGATCGTCGTTAGCTGTCATAATTTTATTCAAATTTCTATTATAATAGAAAAAAAATTACATGTCTAAAATCGGGAATTAAATTTAGAGCTGAAAATATGTTTGTTTTTGTTTTTTTTTGATAAAGTGCATAAAAATACAGTATTTTAAAAGTTGTGCCATATATTGGATACCTAGGAGTATCATATCTAGTTCCCTATTGAAAGAGTTTAGGGATTAAGCTTTAGGAGAGGATGTGTCGGACGCCATAAAGGACGGATAAAGTAGGGGCGATGAAGAGGAATAGAATCAGAGGAATTTAGCCCCCATAGGAGATTTAAATTCTTCTCGGGCCTCGCAATTTGCATTGTTAGGGTAGATGGTTACGTAACGTGTATGAGACCGTTTTTTCGCCATTATTCTGGAGATATTCAGGCAAAAGAAGAATTCCGGAATTTAGCCTGCCAACACTTGAAGGGATTCCGCTTATAATTTCTGATACTACCTGGGAGTTTATATGGGGTCCTAACCCTAAAATAGTCCTGTGCCTCTAAACGGCGGTTGTAAAACCGATACTAACATAATGGTAGTTTATTCTGGTGGTAAGCGCAGTCAAAGGCCAACAACTTTAAAACCATGACAAAGATGGTGAGGATATCTTGGAATAATAAAATGTGCAATTCTCTGTTTATAAATGCATAAAAAGTGGTTTATTCGCATTTCATCAATTCGTTCGTTCGCTCCCTTGTGAATAATCCTTAAGTCGCTGTCGCGAAGAGCTAACGGGTTCTTGGCGCGCAGCACAACGTAAGACTATGTTGAGTTCCAGGTGTGCCTGGAAATTTTTTATTTTTTTTTTATGTTTATTTTTTTTTTTTTTGTGATGGGAATTCGCTGGAAGGAAAAATCATCGAAAGACATTGCAGAGCTATTACGCGAGGGATGCTTCTGCAATAGTGAGGGACTTTAACCCGATCTAAAAAAAACTCCCGAGGGGACTGACTTTCGTCATCAAGATTTGGATTCGACTAATCGGCAATTTATTTTTGATTAATTTTAAAAAAATTAGAGCCGTTTGTCGGATTTTTATACTTTTTTGATTGAAACTATTACATACTTTCTTGGTCTTAGCTAACTCTTATAGATCAAGAGGTTTTACCCGCCTTAATCTCGTGATTATATTGTCAGTAATTAAAAGTTGTGTTATTTCTAAGTCATCATGGTTAAGAAGTCTACTTCTGTTTCTTTGGGCAACTTTTTTTAACTTCTTCCTGAACCACTTCAATGTTTAGATCTCTATGTAAATCAGCGTTGCGTATGTACCAAGGTGCATTGACTATGTTCCTTAGTAATTTATTTTGTAAAAACTTGAATTTTTTGCAAATTTGTTTGGCATGTGCAATGTGCATACCCACAAATGGATCCCGAAGGTCCATACTGGTTTTAGAACTTGCTTGTATAGCAATAACTTATTGTAATGGACAGAGATGAATATCTCCCAATAAGCCAATATATTTTACTGTATCGCATGTTCAACTCATCTCTTTTTTTCTTTACATGCGCTTTCCAACGCAGTTTAGCATCTAGAGTCATGCCTATATATTTGGTTGCATTTTAGTATTCCACTACATTGTTGTTTATGTATACTGGAATATATGGTACGGTTTTAAACGTAAAATTAATGTGGACTGAATTAAGGTCATTTAATCTAATCTGCCATTTTTTTTTACCAATCTGAGATATTGTAATTGCCCTTTGAAGCTTTTTTGTTACTACTTCGACAGTTGTTGCTCCCACAGCAGGGACAGCTGTGTCATCTGCAAAAGTAGCTATAGTAGTTTCGCCACTTTCAGGCAAATTGCTGTAGTGAATAGAAGGTATAAAACTGGACCTCGCACGTTGCCTTGTGGTACACCAGCTTTAATTTCTTTTACTGTTGAGTACTCTGTCTCTTGTTTAATTCTGTCTGAATCGATCTGATTATATACGACTCCAGAATTGTCGAATGTTGCCTTGGCAGTTGGCTTTGTAGTTTGTGGATCAGACCTTTTTGCCAGACTTTATCGAAAGGTTGTGCTATATCAAGAAATATAGTAGAGCACACTTTTTTCCCTTTGAATGCTTTTTTCGATTTTATCTGTTATTCTATGCACCTGATCGACTGTAGAGTGCTTATTTCTAAATCCAAATTGGTGATTTGGGACTAGCGATTTTTCGTCAATCATTTTTCGCTTGCGTTTTACCAGCATTTTCTCAACTTAAATGAAGCATTTATAATCTGTGCCAATTTTTTCAGACATTTTCGTGGAAATTGTTTCAAAATTTTTCCTGTAATTAAATCATATGCCTTCATTAATTTCTTTGGCAAGATCTTCAGCTGTTACCGACCGAATAGGTCTATCTTCTTCGCACCTTAATTCGAGTCCTTGATAACCTTTATCTTCATAAGGTTTAAATATGTCTTCAAGATACTCTGCAAAAGTGTTTGCCTTTTATTGGTTGCATTTTGCCCAGTAACCACTCTAATTTTTACTGGGGGGAATATGAGCTATTGGCCTGTTCATCCTCTTTGTTGCCTTCCAGAGCGAGTATTCAGTACTAGCATCATTTAGAGGGCTGGTGAGGTAAGTTTTTAAAGATTCGTTATTGAATCAAATTGTATATTCAATGTTAATATTTGGACTGCTTTTTGTAGTTGATCTTCCGTTTGAATAGCTGTTGATAGTTGAATACTTTCATCCAACTTCTCTCTGAAATAGTTCCAGTCAGTCAGCCTATTAACTAGTTTTGGCCTATGTTCTTTTATTATTATTTAATCGCCAAGTGTAAGAAGTGTAGAATGATCTGATTGAAGATCTGGCCGTTCTTCTACACTTATTTTATTTTATTCGAAGTTATATTTTTGGATTTCTCTGCCTCTAGTATTTGTTAATCTAGATCTTCAACATTTATTCTTAGTGTTAAAATCACCTCCTGCGATTAATCTATTGGGAAATATGCGGAAAGGACTCTTAAAATAAATTTTCTTTATTCTATAGCTATAGGAGAGCAATATACTGATGCAACAGATATATGCCCACTGTCCGTTTCTATACCTACTTATGGAAATTCTTTTTATTGAACCTGATTGGAATTTTGCTTCTTTATTGCCTGGAAATGAAAAAGCAGATGAGCTGGCAAGAAAAGGGTCCTCCCTTGAGGATTTCAACTAAACCAGGCTGACACCCAGTAATGATTCCCCCCTGTAATCTCAGACAGAAGATTGGGAACAAATTACTAATGGCGACAAACGAAAGATGGAGCAACCTCGACGCCTGTGGCATAACCAGGAAAATGTGGCCACTCTACAACAAACAGAAAACCGCAAAAATCTTACAACTGAACAAGAAATCATTGTCCTCGATTGTAGGTATTATCACCGCACACAATACGTTCAACTTATTCGTATGTAATTGTGTGGGCTCTAGGTCAAAATATACGAATAAGTTCATATTCCAAAGGTCATCAAAATATCCACCATAATACGCTGAAATACCATACCATACCTGTACTGATTTCCAAGAAAATGGAAATCAGTACAGATGCCCTGTGCAGAGGATGCGGTGATGAGGAGGTGCATGAGGACACCCCACACTTCCTTTGTCACTGCCCAGCGCTCTGCTACATAAGAAATCAAATCCTTGGTAGTTACTTCTTCGAGGATTTAGAAGAACTTTCAGACAGGTCCAGTAACGACCTACTTAAATTTGTCAATAAAATGGGTTGGTTTACGATTGCGTATGTTTTTCATATGTAACCTATGTTTCTCCTGTCCTGCCAACCCACTCACCTTACCTTACCTATGTCTTGTTTGGTCGATAAGATATGTATGTAGTATGTACTTATACCTTCCGTAAGTGATTTTAGTCATGCCATAGTCATAGACTCTCGCCGAGCCCATATGTGATGCCTTTCAATGATCGCTTATTGGGATTTGAAAAGAGCTGACAAGAAATTTAGAGGTCGGAACGTGCGTCGTATGCAGTCTTTCAATTCGTCATTTAATCTACTCATTCACAAAAATAAAAAAAAAACGACCACGCCTACATCGAAAAGGTACAAGTGCATATATCCATAGCACAGACCAATAATAATAAATGCTTTCTACGAAAACGGCATATTACGAATTAAGATAACTTTGAACTGGGAAGCTATATAAATTCATCTATCTTTCTAGAATTTTGAGAACACTTTTATATCCCTCAGACAAAATGATTAAGCACTAACGAATTTAAGAGAAAATGAAAGTTTTTCGTTCAAAAACAAGACCACAAATTTAAAAATGTACATTGTACACCTGTGTAAAAGCTAACAGAACAAGAATGTATAGAAATATTTAGCTGCACATATGCATATATCAAGTTTTCCTAAAGCCATTTTTAAGTTTGTATCCGAAAATTCCTGTATGTGACGAACACAAAAAATGAATATTAAAAAAAAAAAAAATAGCCAGAGGTATATTAATAATAAGAATAAAAACATATTTTAAAATTTCAATGCATTTGTGTAGAATGTTTTGTTTTTATTTTTTTATTTTATTTTTTGTGGATAACCAGAAGCATTGACACACACTTTAAAATATTCAATCGAGTATGTGTTAAAATAAAATATTCTAGAGATGAATTTAAAATACATGTATACAAAATCTCTAGTAAATTAGGATAGAACTAAAGATAGAAAATTGTTTTCGAATTGCAATTCTCTGTGTATATCTGTGTGTGGGTTTGTTATATGTGAATAGCATGAACAAAATTCAGTAGTCTTTTTCTTTTTTTTACTCAGAGCATTTTAACCGAATAGAATTTCGACGAAATAATTCGTTTAGTTTAAACTTTAATAACGAATCAGCACATATCCATCGACCATCGAGTCGTATCGGTCGTCGGTTTTTTCGGAAATTGAAAAGCTAGCAAGCAGAGTTATTTTTGAGATAAATAATTTTAGTGTTTTTATTTTTTTTTTCTCAACAAAGTAAATTTTACCTCTGGTTAAATATTGAATGGAAAATCAAATAATCAAATTACTTAAAAGCTCTTCTATAGATTATGGAAATAATTAGCAACAAACTATAGAACTAAATTCCAATTTCCGTTAAAGGATAAAAATTCGACGCGATTTGTGATGATTTCTCTTGATATTTTTCTCCCGTAACAAGTTTAATAATGTGTATTAATTATTTACTTGTTCCATAAAAATTTCATCAGTTTTTTTTTTTTTTTTTTTTGTTTGAAAAAGTTGAGTGCGTGTGCAAAAAAAAGTCAAGATAAATATTTTGTTATTAATAGATATTCAAAAGGTGTCTTGTTTCGAGAGTTTAATTAAAATAAAACTTCCAGCAACAGATATTACCTAAATACCAACCAGTAAAGAAAAGGATATACCTACACAAAAATCGTAAATAATTATGATTAATTTTAAATGTGAAAGAGTGATAAGTGCTTACGAAATCAATTATCCTCAACTTATCATGGATTAATTAATATTAAAATTATATTCCATTTATTTATATTGTACGGATCAATATTATGCATTTAAATGAACCTCCATAATCTGTGTCAAATGAAACCGTTTGATTTTTGTTTGCTAAATTTCAAATGAATATCTAAGTTTCATAAAAAATAATAAAAAAAAAAAAATTCCAATCCTAAAAATAGCAAACCATTTTTTTTACAAAAGTTCTCTTTTTTAGTCTTCCAAAAGCTTGATTATCAAATTTCCGCATCCATAAAAATACGACAAGCTTAAATTTGTTCTCCGAGCCAACGATATAGAAAAAGATAATTTTAGGTGTAAATAAATTGAAGTCCCACGCTTTCGGTGGTTTACATACACACACATTAATATATATTTGCAAATATGATTGAATTGGATGGAGGTGGGCGACTGAGAAAGAGAACGTACTGTTTTTATCCTTTTGAGTGACACATATTTTATCATAGCACATACCACTTTAGCTCTCAAAATTCTTCTTCAATTTAGTAGTTGTCTGTAATATAATAGATGCGGTGGGTGGTATGTATTTAGCCTGTGCATTCAATTTAAGGCATATCTATTATTATGTATGAATTTAGTTGTGTGCACGAATCCAATTTTTTTCTTGCAAATCCATTTTAAAAATGGTTTTAAATAAATTGCTTTTTTTATTATTCGAAATAACCTTAATTTTATCGGAGAAAGGTACTAACATTTTAATACAATGTTTTTTTAAATAGCTGCGTCTGATTTTTAAGTATTTGCTGCTTTGTTTAGATACATTCGGCTTACCTTATCCACCGGTTACTGCCTGTGTTTATCTATTCCTTATAACCATTCGACTAAATGAATACATCGCTTGTCAATTCAGCGGATAAGGTTAAGCTAAGTACACACGATCGTCAGATCTGTCAGTGAAAAATGTGTCCCAAATGTCTTACAACAGTCTGAACTTACAATTTCGTCTTACAATATTGTCAGAAATGTCATAGTCAGCCCATTGTAAGACATTCTTCTGACAATGAAAGTGTAAGGTTGCTAACGATCGTCTGAACAAGTCTGAACACACAATTTTTATTATTGTCAGACAATTAGGACATTGTAAGGGTCATTGGAAATTGTCAGAAGTCGTTGTTTATGGAAGCTGACAATAGCTTAAAATTGTTTCATTAACGGACGGTTTAACCGGTGCGGTATAGAGGCGAAATCGAAGTTTAGTTTTATACACAATGGAAAGTACATAATATAATCGATACAAACAAAAGTTACCAACAAAAAAACTTTAAAAAAATCTTATAGTAAGAAAGTCCAGAGTGAATGGTCGCACGATAGCATAGGTACTTAAATTGATCCAGGAAATCGAAACGCGACGCAGTCTGTGGGTGTGGGATGTTGGCTGCTCAGAGTATAAACTGCCCAAGTCGAGTCCATTTGCAAAAAATTGAGAAACTGGCTCCCTCCTACTGACGACGGGCCACTTAATCCTTTGTCCAAACACGACGTGCGTTTGAGACAATTCTTCAACCTGGCTGTCTTTCAACACTTAGGCAGTTAAAATAGTCGCAAGTGCAATATTTTGATCATTATCCGTACTACAAAAAACAACCCACAAGACTTTGAATTTATTTGACAATGTCTGACAATAGATCGACCCATTTTTGCATAATTTAAATATCTGAGTAAGGCATGACAATGCAATTGTAAGACTTTGAGACTAATAGGGTTTGAACTCGCAATTTTGTATTGTAAGGTAGTTGGCTATTGTAAGCTCATTGTCAGTCATTGTCAGAGCATTGACAGATCTAACAATATTGTAAGATCTGACAATCATGTGTACTTAGCTTTAGAATTTGGAAGGCGGATATACGTACATATGAGTGTCCGTCTGATGTTGACAAAGCTGAACTTAGCTATCCATCAATAAGTCGAATGCCGGCTGACAAGCTTGCTTGTAATATTTTTGGTACTGTTTAGCTACTATTAGTATACTAGCTTCACTCGCGCAGTCCTAAGGATTTGGTACACAGAGATTCCTTCATAGTCAGTTAGTTTCCTCTTTTTTATTTATTTAAGTACCTAAGGAGCAATTAGTATCTCCGAAAATATGTTTAACGCCCTATTGGAGAGAACAGTTCAAAAAATTGTATGATCAATAATTGTTGATGAAGCGCTGAGACCTTAAGGGGGGAACTTTTACCCTGCAACATACTATGCAACATACGCAACCAAAAATATTGTGAAGATGTGCACCACTTTCTAGCAGTATGACTTCATTCTTACAGAATTCAGGTAGAATATCTTTGGGGTACGTACGCTGGAGTTGAATGAAGCGATAAGCATATTCAACGGCGACAGAGGTTGGGACGCATTACAAAGTTTCAAATTGATACGACGAACGGTTCGTATGAGTGAAGAAACGGGCTCCCTTAAAAGCGGTCATCGCCAATAGCTCGGGCACCAAGCAAAATTTCCGAAATCGGACAAATCAATTATCTTCATTTCTTATAATAGAGTACACACAAACCGAGTTTGAAGTCAATCGGTTGAAAAATAAAAATGTTCCCACACAAACTTTGACCCCCCTTTTTGCCCCTTTAGGTTGTGTCCTTGTACACATCATAATGGGAAGCTCTGTGCAAAATTTCAGCTTTCTATAGCATAGGGCTTGGGCTGGGCGTTGATGATCAGTGCGCCGGAACCTTCATTTTTATATATACCTATAGATAAAAAGATACATTTTTATTAATAACAAGCGATTGCATTTAGAGTTTTATTTTTAAATATAATTCACGAAGCACTCGACGCGCGACGTCTAGGACAACTTCAAGCAGTGTTGTTATTATTCGTTTTTTGTTATGGTTCTGTAGTGGAACCCTAACCATAAGATCATGTCCATTTTGCCATCTTGCATACAGTTTTAAAACAATATTGGTTTAAAATAATATATAGACTACAAAGTAGCAGCACTTTTTAAAATGTCATGTGCAAAAAGCAATAACAAACAACATTACAAACACTCAACTCGGTCAAATGTTGTCCCACCATTTGGTATACTTTTACAAGATCCCATCATTTGGACTTGTATTGGCTACCTAGAATAATTCTATGCAACCTAGTACACTTCCCTTTGTTCTTGAATTGTATCAGAATAAAATCAAGTTTCTACTCGTGTACATTTTATACATTCAGTCGAATTAGTAGATAGAGATAGAGTACCATTGGTAAACAATTTTTTAAATAGTGTGTGTGTTATTGTTACAGTTTCGCGCCTCTAATTTTAGCTCGTATTGGATGTGTACAGAGAATTTAAAGATCAACATGACAGATCACGATTGTCTGATTTAATTTAAAAAAAATTTTAAAACTTATTTACCTTACTTTGGTATAATTGTGGAAAATACCTAGTTCGCTAAATGTTTCTGCCATAATTTTGCATACGCTTAAAAATACACTCAATGCAATCGAAACTTCAGGACATACGAGTATCTTCCGGATACATGGATATGCAGCACTTTAATCTAATTATTATTTTTTAAGTACCTTCACACAGTGTTGCCATAAGTGCAGATTTGTCTGCATTTTGCAGATTTTCACCCCAGCCACAGACTCTGCCACCCAGATTTTGGGATTTTCAGCTGCATAATTGCAGATTTGTTGAAATATTTTCATGGCAACACTGAGTATACATATCTTAGAAAACAAGAAATGCAAACCCTCTTTTTATGAATGAGCATTTTCATTATGATTCGTAATATCTTTCTATTGTAGATACAATAACTGTACAACAATATACTGATGTGTTAATAGGTAGGCCTACTGTCCACGTAGCTGCGCTTTAAACGCACGCTTTTGTCATTTGCAGCTTTTTGTACGCTCGCAAAGGCGACTTTGCCGCTCCGTGGACAGAGCTTCGTTTGTTTTATGATACCTTGATACTCATCACAACAGCTGTGCATGATTTGTTTTATTTGGCGCAAATTGTTCATATAGGATCCAAGGGCTAGCTCTTCACAACCATTCAGTCTTCCGTATACTCCACCCCATCATGCCACTGAAAACAAAATAAAGTGCATAAAAAAAAGCATCCTAAATTCACTACAAGAGTTTTTACTTTTATTAAAAATTTAACTTAAATATGTATAATGACAAAAAATAAATATCTAACGCCAAGGCAAATTAATTAAACTTAAAATATTGACATGCAATTTTGGAATCCAGCAAATTTATTTAAGTGCCATTGGCACACTTCTACGTTCTACCTCCGAAAGAAAATGTCGTGAATTATCCGTCAATCACAAATGTGAGCGCAGGTAACTACCTCTGACCTATATCAGTAGAATATGATGGGAGATACCAATTTAAATATGTATATTTTTTGAGCCCTACGTTTTTTGGGCTCCGTTGAATAGGGCCCTACGAACTAAGTCTCAACTGGAACTAACTCCCACTAGTCAAATGAAGTCCCACCAAATATGCAGTGGGATTTAGTTCATATGTTTGGGAGATAGTTCGTAGTTCATTATGAACAAATTCCCAATGAATTAAGTCCCAATTTGAGAAAAATGGGATTTAGTTTATGTAACTAAATCTTACATACACTCAACCTCGCACTTAATCCAAATCCAACAGGGGTCACTGTTGTGGTTGTATACATATTCTACTGTGCCTAATGAGAGATCAAATGGGAGATGAATGTCCGTATGCATAGTGGCATGAAAAAACCCTGCTTGGGGTCACTAATGAATTTGGAAGTTGGGAGTAAGTTCATTTGGGACTTAGTTCATAAAGGACAAACTCCCACTATTAGGTTTTAATTCATTCTTATATTGAAACTTTGTTTATTCTTAGTTGGGTCTTAGTTCCTAAAAATCAAGGGAGTTAGTTCATATGGACTAAATCCCAAATTTTCTGGGACTTAGTTCGTTTTAGCTACTGGGATTTAGTTCCAATTGGGTCGGACTTAGTTCGTAGGGCCGTTGAATTGACATTCTGCAAAAGCCGACACAATAAGACCATTATAGAGTCCCCTTTGATACCACATGAATCTAGGACAAAATGTTACCCTAGTCTCTACCCATTGAACTTCTAATGAAGTTTACGATAGGTACATACTTTGAATGCCGTCAGTGATTGACAGATTGTTGTTTTCTACTCCCAAATGGTGTTTTAATTTTTGCGAGAGCGAGAGATAGTTTCGTATGATGATGACACTTCTTGTAGCGCTGATGTGCAGTCTGCCGAGAAAAATCAATCTCTTCGAACATTTCCAATGCAGATTTGGTCAAAAAGCTACGAAAGTCGCGTTAAATGGATAATAGATCCATACTTTGAGTGAAAAAAAATTCTTTTTACCCCCCATATCTCGAAAACTGTCCATTTTCCGATCTTGTGACCATGAGAACTTTTGATCAGGAGCTCGAAAGGAATAATATATATCAATTTCAGCGAATTTCACCGAGGGCGGTTTCCCATAGGAAATGTGCGGGGTCCTTTGTGTTACGACTAATTGTCCACCTAAAGTTTTTTCTTTTGATATCATTCAGAAATTAATCGCCTATCCTATCCATTACAAAGTTCGTTAGCCTTGGACACTCAAAGAGACCTTCCATATCTCTGGATCTTCCGTCACCAGCTGAAAGTCATCAGTTGCAATCGTCATATAGGTAGAGGAAAAATGTTGGACCTAATTCGACCATCTTATCCTGGTCCTTCTTAGAGGACACCTGCGTGATGGTACGGACTTTATAATTATACGTCTTGAAACCCGATTAAGGCACATGTGCTTGATGTGACCAAACCGCCGAAGCATGCACAGATCCGTTCGCAGAAGTAGCTGCTTGACATTGAGTACCTACCCAATGTTGGCGAGTCGGCCCACCATTACAGCAAAGGAATCCAATTCGGTAGCTTGCATCCGCATATCTGAAGACGACCATCAACTCAGAGTCAGAATTGTTCACGTTTACCTTCATTTCAGCAGATGAAAAGGTGTTACAATCCTAGCTCTATGTTGAACTGTCATACAGTCTACACTTAGTTGGCACAAAAGGTCCGTATAGGCATATTCTAGGCCTAATTCCTCACAACTATTCGTTTATAGGAGTTTTTATTTTTGGGTAGAATGGAGAAGCCCTACAAAAAAAACCGTGAGATGTAAATTTTGTTCTTCCGGGGATCGAATCTGGTACCCCTCGCACAATAACCACTGCGTCACTACGCCCACTTGAATAAAGTGACTTCATTAAAAAAAATCTTGAAGTGGAAACCAGACTACGAAAGTGGAAATAAAAAATTATTTCTTTTAATCAACAAATATTTATATGTCCATATATTGGTATCACCTATTTTTGGCACAAGTGGCGCACTCCTTGGCAAGCAAAAAAAACAGTGGGCCTTATTTTTAATCTCCAACCTAAATATTTTGACGGTCACAATGGATAATTTTATATGGAAATTTTCACCATTGTGACTGCATAAAAGTTAGCTTGGACACTAAAAATGATTATTAGTACCGCGGAGTGCCTTTCGTAAAAGGTATGTACTCAGAAATACCTTTTTAGAAAGACGCGAAAGTACCGCGTAGTGTCTTTCGAAAAAGGTATGTACTCAGAAATACCTTTTTCGAACGACACGAAAGTACCGCGGAGTGTCTTTCGAAAAATGTATTTCTGAGTACATACCTTTTTCGAAAGACACTCCGCGGTACTTATAATCATTTTTAGTGTCCAGGCTAACTATTACGAAGTCACAATGGTGAAAATTTCCATATAAAATTATCCATTGTGACCGTCAAAATATTTAAGTTAATTTAATTTAATTGTCTCACATAAAGGAGACTTATGTTGAGTCAGTGGTATTTATCGAGGTATTGGAACTATTTTGCAACTGTTTATTTGAACAGCCTTCGAAAAAAATTCGGTTATAATACATTTACACCGCACCTATGTTCAACATTTCAGCAGACAAAATTTCGAAATCCAATTTTGCGTTCCCACTGAAACTTCAACATTTCAAATGACAGCTGGTAGGTATCAGAATTGATTACCTACAGATGTTTTTTGTGTTTCGAAATCAGAAGCGATTTGTACCTAAAGAATTCATTTTTTTAGTTATATTAAGTGATAATTCACTGTCAGATATATTCACCCTATCGCGAATAATATTTCCCCGGAACTTTTCCTATTCAGCAATTTGATTTACATTGCTGACAAGGGAAATATTTCCATCGGAATATTCACGATAGCCCTAATTTTTCCTACTTCCTACTTTTTAGCTTTTACAATCTAGTTTTACAGCGGTTTTTTTTTTGTCAGTGAGCTCAAAAGTTATCAGAACGATGTTTGTTCGATTTGACAAACTTACAAATGCAGAGATGAAATTCAACATTTCGCTGAAATCCAACATTTCGAAATGTTGGAAAATATAATATGGCGAAATGCTGAACATTTGGCCTGAAATGATGAATTTAGGTGCGGTGTAAACGTACTATTACATTTAAATGGTAACGAAACTTCCAATCGGTGGTGAGGACCAGCACTAAATAGCATTAGAGTGACCACATTTATTTTCCTAAATCTGCTAGAATCATTTAGAAAAAAAAATTTTCAAACCAAATGCTAATATTTTTTTTGGCTTTTGGATTCTGCTGTAATGCCTGCTGAATTCAAAAAAAATTTGAATCTAAATAAATAATAATTTGTTTTTATTTTAGAAAAGAATTATAAAAAAAACTCACAATATTAATATCTGTAAAACAGAAGTTTTTATCACATTATGTGTGTTTAGCCTTAATAAAATTCGAGATCTTTAAGAACCTCTTCAAGCGTATCACTTTCACGATTATTTCATAATTGCGTTCGTCATAAATCTGTTCTAAAACCACTTGTCTTAAAATGGGCATGCTTCATTGAACGCCTATCTCAGCAAAGTAAACTAAATTAGAATATTTGTCATGCAATAACACCAACTATACTCTGCTTGACACATTCGATACTCTATGTGGTTTTTGTAATTGCCTGCTGAAGATTCTACTTTACTTTACTCTGCTGAGATAGATGTTCAGTAAAACACGCATAGAATCACAGACGACTTGGATTTAAATATGATGGAAAAGGGTTGGAAAAGGTTTGTTTGTTTATTTTTTGTTACCGTTCTTTGAGTTCTCTCGAACCCCGTTTGCTTAGTGGATGAGTTCAACTCTATTTAAAAACTAATTTAGTTTGCGTTATTCGCTGTGAAAGTGTTACTGATTGCATGCGAATTAAATTACTAGATTTCCTGCCAGATCGAAAAATTATGCAAGAAACTATGCCGGCAGGTTTTGATTTTCTTTTCCAGCTAAAAAATATTTTCTCCTGCTAGATCGGGCAGGAAAATGCCAGATTGGTCACTCTGCCTAGCATCCAAAAATGTCTTCATTAGCTTTAGATTGTCGTACCAAAAATAAGAACTTGCGCCAATTATTTTTTTATTTTTAGCTTACGGTACGGTAGGTCTGTTCTTCCTCTAATTTTACGAGGAAAATTACGTGTATGTCGATATAAATGTATCACCTAAACTTTATTTTAGGAAATCATCTGAAAGTACCTCTGTTCCGCCATTCGGATACGAGATAAAATTATTATAGGTCCTCTGGTTTCAAACTCACTTGGCAGTTCTGCCAAGCTAAACTAGGCGTAGACTCCTGTATGGAATTGTCGTTCTGTTTCAATGGAATGTCAATGTCCTAATTGTTATGGAACCCGTACATTAAATTCGGCGAAGTGAGCTACAGCATTTAATTTTTTTTGCTTATTTATTTGCTTCGTACTTCTAATTATTTCGAAGTCTTTTTTTTCTCTAAAAATCTAAAATAAAAATTCGTAGATTGAAAAAAAAAAAAAAAATAAATAAAAAATTACATTTTCACATGCATTTGTAGATTTTTTCTATATAATACGTAAAATACACATTCAACTTACTCAGCAATCGTATACGTACAGTATTGATAAAAGTTTTGTTGACTTGTGTGCAACTGTACCGCGGTCTATTTTTAACAGGAATAAAAATGTTCTCTTATAAGATACATAGCACTTTAAGATCGACATAAAAATCACAAAATGGGAAGGAAGAATTGTGTTACTTAATACTTACGTACCTGGGAGTAGGTACGTATGTGAAACGTTTGTTACTAAGCAGTTTTTTTTTAAAACGATTCCACCTCCAAGAAAATATTCTTGCTTCTTGGTTTGTATAAATGTGTAATGTTGACGAATTTGCGAGATTCTGCTTGGTTCTCAACGTTTGTGCCAATTCGAAATGTGTATTTGGAGCAGTGCAGGACTTATATTTTTTATGAGTGTAGGTCACTTTATTTCCGCCGCACAGTGTACCTTTCAAAAATAAAAATTTTCCATTTGTAAAGGGTGTTTTTTCGGAGGTATAGAACTTTGAAATGAAATAAAAGAAAGATGATTTCTTTAAATTGACATGAAATTTACTTTATTCGAAAGATAAACTTCTGGCATTATAGTTTAAATATGACTTCTGTCATTTGACCGCCAAGGCTGGCTTGGACGTAGTCTAATCTGGAGGTCTAATTTTCGATGACTTTTTCCAACATTTTTGTCCCTATATAGGCAATAACGCGGCGAATGTTGTCCTCCAAGTGGTCAATCGATTCGGGCTTATCGCCGTAGACTAGCGACTTCACATATCCCCGCACAGAAAATAGTCAAGCGGCGTTAAAACGCACGATCTTGGAGGCATCTCTTAGACTTTTACAGACATCTGCTCTAACCGGCCAACGAGTGAGGTTCACTCTCTTGAGCGTCTTATCTCTTCCTATTTCAATCGTTAATTTTTTCCCAACGTTCGGTTGACTATACAAAGAAAGTATATACCTCCTCTAGTAACATGAAAAAGTGGCAGGCTTCTGTATAAGTCTCAGCGGCAGAGGTTCCCACCAAATTCAATGAATGAGCCGCAGAAGAAACAAACATAGCAAATTGTGCTTGATCTTGAATTTTAGCTTGTAAACCATTGTAAATTGAAATCCCTGACAGGCGGAGGCATTATCATAAGACAGACTACGGAAATCTTTGAGATTAATGTTTAACTTTTCCAGATCTATAATAACGACATCAAACATTTTGAGCCTTGTGTCCTACAGAATGGACTAACTCGGTTTGCTTCAATTCTAAACCGGTTTATATCGGATTGAGAAATTATAGGCTTAGCACATCCCTACTCTCATCCATCACTATAGATAAAATAGGTACAATAACAGTAGGTAAGGTACCTAGGATTGATCATTTTCGATAGGAATGAGTTTCTATAGCGATTTAACACATTAGTATAAAAAACCATGAGAAAACCAGAGAACTTGGTTGACTTTTATCCTCTGCAATCGAGTGCGCGTCCTCTGCGAAATCTGCCGCCGCTTGGCCGCGGCCTATACGGCCTATTGACAAATCCAGGACTGATTTGGAGTAGCAAAATTGCAAAATGTTTTTCAAACAATGAAATTTTTTCGTTTTTGTGAATTATAACCAAGAAATTATCACAAAATTCAGAACTAAATTTTTACACGGATCGGAAAGTCGTACAAACAGTGTACATACTACAATTTCTACAATTTTCACACATTTCTGTAACACAAAGTTACAAGTTCAATGCTGATCATGTGATGATCACGTGTGGACTAATTCGCGCGCGCGGATTGTTACCATTGTTAATATTAATATTATTAAAAATTAAAATCTCTCCGGCATTGATATTTGGGATAACTTACTTACTTAGATGGCGCTACAGTCCGGGGTGGACCTGGGCCTCAACCAACACGTCTCTCCAGTTAGCACGATCTTTGGCTAACTGCCTCCAGTTGCGCACTCCAAGTTGGTTGAGGTCCCCTTCCACTTGTGCGCGCCACCTAAGGCGAGGTCTTCCTCTACTGCGTTGTCCCTCCGGGTTGGAATCGAAGACTCTTCGGGCTGGAGCGTTGGTGTCCATTCGCTCTACATGTCCTAGCCATCTTAGTCGACTGATACGTACTTTTCTGACCAAGTCGATGTCGCTGTACAGCTCGTAGAGTTCGCTGTTAAATCTCCTCCTCCAAAGCCCGTCAACGCCAACGGGACCGAAAATCACTGGAAGAATTTTGCGTTCGAAGCGCCCAAGGACAGGAGATATTTGGGATAATGCTGCACAATAAATCGAATATTAACAATAATTTAAAGATCTTCAAACAGTTAAAAAAAAGAGTCTAAAACAAGTAGCATAATCACGGAGAGGGAGGGCGATGTAGAGGGTGCACATTAAATCGATATCTGTATTTATAATAAAACTGTAGGAATTTTCTTTGTCTCCTAAAAGCGCGGAACCTTCTGGACATTTATTTCAATGAAACACTCAAAGTGTAATCTTAAATGGACCAAATATCTCCTCCTCCTATGTATCATATCTATCGTTATTTCCTTAACGCCCGTGCTGAGTAGTTCACCCTACGTTAAAAGAGTAGTCATACCCTCTTTAGCGCGTGTCTATTATAAAAAAAAATATATAAGTTTGTTTGTTTGCTAAAGGCGAGCGCCGCGCGCAAGGCGAGCACGGGTCAGCTAGTATTAAATAAGCCGACATTTAAATTGACGTTAAGGAAGCTATGCCTTACCTACATATAGTGATGGAAAAAATAATAGAAACAAGCTTGTTCTTCGTCGCTTATTGAAAAAATAAAATGTTTTCGGGAAAAAAGATAAATTAAACCCATACTAATAGTTTTGATAAAATGTTAGGAAGAGATGTGACATTAAAGTTTTTAATAAAAAAATGAAGGGAAATAGTGAATAAATGTCGAGTCTGGTTTTCCGTAATTTTGGCCTGGAAAAAATAATAGAAACAAATTATAATTTTCTTTTCTCTGATGAATTAATTTACAGAAAAGGTGTTTCATATCCTTTTAATACTTGGTCATTGCGCCCTTATTTTTAATAACTGTTTCACATCTTTGTCCCATGAAATGAACCAATTTGGAACAAGTTTCGGGAGTTATAGAGTGCCATGCATTTCGATTAATTGACCACAGTTCTTCCTTGTTTTTGGCTCTGCAACCGCCGATCCTGCGCTTAAGAACGCCCCATAGATGTTCTGTCGGGTTAATATCAGGAGATTGTTATGGCCACTCCATAACATTGATTTTGTTCTTACGAAACCATTATTTGGGAAACTTTGAGGAGTGCTTGGGGTCATTATCCTGCATTAATTCCCAATTAATAGGCATGTCCTCTTCAGCCAATGGCAGCATAACAGTGTTTAAGATTTCCACGTAGTCTACGGCACACATTTTATGCTTTACCATGAAAACTGGACCAGTTTTGGTACTGAAAAGCACCCCAAATGATCCAATTTCCTCCGCCATGTTTAAATGTCTTCTTTGTATATTTGGGACCGAATTCGGAATTCTTTGGTCGTCTGACATACATTTTCCCATCGGAAGCAACCTAATTGGCCATGGTTTCACCCGACCATAATACGTTATTTCAATTAGCACGGTGGAGGCGAAACTTAGTTTCTGTTTAATATTTTTTGTGGTCAAGTATGGAACTTTTCTGGGACTTGTTCCAGGAACACCTACTTCCTTTAATCTACTTCTTATTGTACTACTTGTAACTGGTGCGTTTAACTCTTATTTTGGGTCTGTGGAAGAAAAAAATGGCTTCTTCGTCGTATAAACGGTTTGTCAAATCGTAGAGTCTTTTTTTGTTTTCTGCCTTTGGTTTCTACTTTGGGACTTGAATGGATAGCTGTGAATACTTTTTATGACTTTTTTTTAGAACACTTTATGACATTAGTTTCATTCATACATTTTGTTGCTGTCTTTTCTTAGCTTTTTTATCACCTCACGCTCAGAACTGGTGCAATGGACATCAAGGCCCAAGTTAACAAAATGTTAATTTCGTTGTTTTAAGATTTTCATCTAAAAAACACTAAATTACAGGATAAACTAAGTTACCTATATTTTAATTAATGCTACGTTTCCACCGGAGATTAACTCCGAGATTAGGATTAATTTTCGTTAACCTCGTATAAATCTCAAGATTTATCATACAAAAATTAATCTCATAAAAAGGAGATTAAAAATTAATCTCCTAAACTGACTAGGTTTACATGTAGAGTTCGGTCTCTGAACACACTCTCCACAGGTCGAAATGTCTAAAATTAAAAACAAACAGAGCTACATTTGACATTTATGTCATAGGTGAGTAAAAGAAAAAAATTCGTTTTTTTTTTTGTACCTACCCCTAACAGCGACTTCTTGCCAATGCAAGCGTTAAAACGTTCATACATATTAGTTTTGAGGACAAAATGATGTGGTAATAATATTTTTAGATTACTGCCACTCACTTTTTGTTTTTACTTTTAATTTCGAAAGTAGAAATTGTTTAATTTTTTATGATTTGTTACAATTCGATTGGACAGCTTATGCCAACATCTGGTGAAATGTCAAATTAATCTCTTCTTTTTTGGTGGAAACACTTCTGGATTAATTTTAAATCTCTTGCACTTAATCTCGGGATTAGCGTTCGGTGGAAACATAGCATAAAATAAGACCGGAGTTTACTTGAAAACCACTGGTGCCGTCTGTTTGTTTCTATTATTTTTTCCAGCCAAAATAACATTTTTGCTCATACTTTTTACTGTTACACGAAAACCAAAAGCCGATAAGAGCAAATTCCTGCGGCCGGCATTTCAAAGTACTGTTACCTTTCATTTAAGTGTAGAATTGATTTCGGAGAAAGACCAAATTGTATGCAGTTAATGATGGTTCAACATAATCTAAATATTTGTTTCTATTATTTTTTCCATCACTGTATATATGTAATGTAGCTGATGTAGGCAGTAATGTACGGAATATTTGGTGCGCGAGTGAGACACGCACTTAATCGGAAGGTATATTCACTTTGTCATTTCATTACATTTGTAACGCCAAGAAGGAATCACCGGAGACTCCATAAAGTATATAATTCTGAATCAGGATCACATTCTGAATCGATTTAGCCATGTCCGTCTGCCTGTCTGTCTGTCTGTGGAAATCACGATAGCGTTCAAACGAATCGACATCGGCGAATGAAATTGCGTGAGCACTTATTTTTACAGTCGCGTCGGTCGTCAGGTTGGTTAAAAATGTCAAGTCCCGAGGGACAGTTTTTGAACGATGTCAATATTTTTAATGCAAGTTCATTGACATAAAATGTGAAAAAAGATGTCAGACAATTGAACCTAGTAGAAGACCCCTGGTCAATGATTGCTTAGTCTTGTTAACACTTTAAAGACGTTTCTTGTGACGATCTCAACTGCAATAATCTCATGTACAATATTGTTTTAATCTGAGTATCCATTTCATGTATTGTATACTCCATAGAAGGGGTGGTGGTCCATAGATAACGCTTGCGCTGAGACATTGGGCCTAACATCTATTTAAATTTAATCTTGATTTTAACGCAAAAGTCGAATCTAAGCAAAAACACATAACAATAGCCAATTAATGCTCGAGTTAACTCTAATGTCGACTCTGACTTTAAATCCTGAGAATGTCGTGTTATAGTTATAAAAATATAAACGCCATCGTGGTTGTTTTATTCAAAGGTGGAATGCCAGTTTCCATCCCATACATTCCGAGTTTTCATTTAAAGTTCCTTGTCTGGCAATAATGTAACTATATTTATATACATAATATTATTTTTTAGTTTAAAATAAAACGGCACCGCTTTTCCAGCGAAATGTCAAATTTGTACTAAAGTCGGGTTTTCGGTTATTGCTGGCTCAAAATTTAAAGTCGAAAATAAAATTCGAGTTAAGCGTTTGGTTGTTGATAAGACCCATTGTAATGCTTCTATAGTCCATTGCATTTTTATTGTTTAACTTGTTTCTGTCTTTCATTATTATTATTATTATCAGAAGACAAATGGGACGATGAACATCCCTTTAGAGGGTGTTTTTAAACGGCATCTACTTGCATCTAATTTATTGAATTTGAAGGCAATTTGTCAAGTAAATTAAGTTAACTCAGATATTGATTTACATTAAAATCTTTAGAGAGCTAGATACTCGTATTCGTGAGTAATAATTTTTAAAAAATATACCTTATATTTTTTGTTGTGGAATGCTTCCCTAAATTCAGTTTTTCCTCTTTTTAAAATTTAAAAAGATGTAAATTTAAATTTACGTTTAAAGCCAATGCGCACCGGCGTCCCCTGTCTTATTTATTCCCATTTACTTAACGCCTGCGATGTAGTTACATACATTAAAATGGTGCAGGGAAATAAGTCCCCCGGAACTAATTCCACTGAGGGACTCAGTTCCCACCAAGTGGAAAATTAAACCACTTTCGTGAAGTGGACTAGTTCCCTTCTAAGGTGGGATATAAGGGTCTACCCCGATATGTAGAAAAATATAATACAGAAAACAATGAAAAAGAAATATCGAAAAAAATATCTAGAATGAAAAAATCTCGAAAGCAAAAATCTAGAATTAATATTAATTCAAGATTTACTCATACGGAAAACTATTTGAATTGATTCGCTGTTCCTGCAAGCAAATGAGTCAGCTAAAAAATAATAGGGGACTATAATACAACGCGGCATATCACCAAGTCTTACAAGAGCCTGTGTTGAATTTGTCCGCATGTGATCATCATAAGATCAGCATTCAACTTGTAACTTTGGGTTACAGAAATGTGTAAAAGATTGTAGAAATTCACATACTTATTCTACAAGTATGTTGTGTTATAGGTCCCAGGTCTTCTAAAGCCTCATTGACGTGCTATTGTCAAAACACCGCGTGGCTTAGCTCCGAGACTATATATTTACATACGTTTGGAACTAAACTAATATGTAAACTTATTTTCTGTTGAATAGTTATAGTTATGGTTTCGAAGGAATGTGTTTTGTTATGACTTTTTGTTAAAAATTTATTATTTTCAATAAAGAAGTTACAAAATATTCATTTTAGACTTGTTTTCATTACTTTCGGAGTAAATTTAATAAATTATAAAAATCTCGAAAGCAGTTTTATTTTCCAGATTTCTTTCGAGATTTTTGTACTTTCTAGATTTTGACCCATTCGATATTTTTGCATTCGAGATTTATCAAATTCATTTTCTAGATTTTGACCGTTCTAGATTTTAGTCGTTCTAGTTCACGTCATGATCCCGGGATATAAATTCCCAAAACTCATTTTTCAAATTTCTCACATACTGCAAATCTGACAGTAAACCAAAGTAGGGGGTTGCAGGGGCATGCGTATTAAGCAGTTGAATGTGTACTAAGTTCCCATAAGAAAGTGGACTGCACTAGTTGGCATAAGTATTTTTACGAAATAAAAATCGTGTATTTTTGAGATTAACTTTTAAATGGCTTTATATAGAATTCTTGTTTATTTTTTCCATTTTATATATACATATAAATAATTTTTCATAGAAACTTCAAAAGATATAAATTAATAAGTTATTTCAAGTGTTGGCGTAAATATTTTGACAAGTATGTAATACTAAGACTACTAACAAAAGTAAAGAAATGAAGAAGAATTTTGTGAAGTACATAACCTCCTCAGGCTTCATTAACTTTTCGAAAACGTCTCGGTACAGACTCCACCAAATTTTGAAGAATCACTGGAGATGTCTCTTTCCAAAAGAAAGTGACCTCAGAAATTGTCTCCTCCCTGGTTTTATTTAACGAAACTGTTCTTGCGTTTCAAAAGAGAACAGACATTTTATTTAATATTTAAATCTGGACTTTGAGGTGGCCAGTCCTAAGTGGTAAACCCAACATCCTTTAAAAAGTTGGCTATAATTCGGTCTTTGTGGCATGGGGCAATATCCTGTTGCAGGATAAATTTTTCCCCCAGCCTATCTCCAAAAGGAAAGGCATTATCATTTAGTGTTCTAAAATATCAAGTTTTTTTGCCCTACTGCCTTTGGTAATCTTACAGTTGTTTTGTTTTTGGATGAGTTATACTCAAGGAACTCCTTTAGCTTGTGCAGATGTTCCTTTGCTAAAGCCATTCTTTTAAGCTTGTTTGCCTTTCATATATACGGCACGTCCTTAGCTCTGTCTTAAAATCTCCTTCTTTTAAACGTCGTCGGACAGTGCGCCCACTGATTTAATTCTTGGCCATCAAATTCCAGATGAAGTCTCAGTGAAGCCTCACAAAAATATTTTTTAAATTCCCGTAGAAGGACTCGGTCTTTAGTGGGCGTTGTTTTGCGCTTAGCACCTGACCTCGTTAAGTTTCTCATGCCATTATGCTATTTACACTTATTAATATGATAGTGCACAGTTTGACGCCACGACGTATTAAACACATTTGCAATGTATTTAACTGCGTTGAACTTAGTTATGCCAAGTAAAAATTCGTTGCAAAAGGCAAACAATATAAAGTTTGGCATGTACAGAGCTAAAAATATATTCTTTGTTTTGCGCATCATTTTCGCACCGTTATTTAACGATACTAAGCAAATAGTCACAAAAAGGTTTCGTCAAAATACTTATGCTGACTAGTGTTTGTAAGTCCATTTCACGAAAGTGGTTTTATTTCCCACTAGGTGGGAACTGAGTCCTTCAGTTTACTTAATGCTTAAATGATGTTCAACTCAAGATGATTATTTGCGATCTCATTATTACGGCTTTATTGGCATTAGCTATTTGTGTTACATTTCGAGGGATAATGTCTTTGAGTTGCTCGGAATATCTACCATGGAAGTACCTAATAGAACAAGCAAAGGTCAGCGACTTGTCTTCTGTGCACCAACGGTTGTAGATTCTATGTGAGTGCAGGGTCTCCAATAAGTCGAACTGCTCGTCTCTGTATGCTGCCAAGTGAATAAGTGAATGTTTGGGGTCGAGCTCCATATATGGGAACAATATTCCAGGCCTGGTCTAACCTGCGCTTTGTAGAGAAGGAGAAGTTGCTTGGGGCTAAAATACCTCTTTGCTCTAAATAGGTAGCTCAACTTAGGGGACACCGATCTTGCGATATAGGATATGTGGTCTTGCCATGTGATCTGAATTCACTGTGACTCCTAGAAGGTGCATTTGGACCTAAGAAACTGTTGTTGCATTTTTTCTAGAAAATGTTGTGATCTGTGTCTTGCATTGAATACAACCAAGTTGTCTTTTCCCCACTTCAAGATTTTGTCCAGATCATCATTTAGAGGACTAATTTGTTCGCATCTCAGACTGTGTGATGTAGCCGCATTCACAGGCCCACTGTTCGAGATGGAGGATATTAGTGTCATCAGCAAAGCCGTAGATATTATTATTTGTCGATCCAAGAAAATAGTTGATATGGAGAAGAAATAGAGCTGGAGAAAGAATATATCCTTGAGGTATTCCTGCATTTATAGATGATACAACATCTACAACAACTTGGATCGGCTCCGAAATCCGTATTGCGACATTTATTGCCTTTTCCATTACTTTTGAAAGCATTGAAAGTAACTCTATTGGACGATAGTTTTGTCGCATCCCTTTCTTTGGATGCGAGCGGTCTTCCAGAAAGAAGTAAACGTCTTCTGGGAGTACGACATGCTAAACAGCTTACATAGTACAGGTGCAAGTTCTTATGTTTATCAATTTGGTATAAAAAAGAAGACAAGACCAACACCCTATTGCTTTGTGACATTTTCGTACTTTCTGCTCGAGGAATGTAACGCTTTAAAAATTCAGTTGAACCTTAAGCTGAGTTCTAATTGCGCTAGTTTATTATCTTCGGCAAAGTTTTTGATCTTGGTGAAAAGCGAATTTTTCAAGTGCCTATCTAAAAATGCGCCTTATCCGAGAGCAACATACAAAATTATTTTAGGATATTTTTTTGACATTTAACTAAGAGAAAATTCTGTTTTCAAATTGGAGTTGGGTGAATTTCAATACACAACACACATCCATATACACAAGTATCAGAAAATTAGCCGACTATAATTATTTATGTAGGCACAATTGACACACGGCCTTAGTGTAGTAATTTAATTTCAACAAATTAAGTTGATATTTCGATTGTGTATCTCGAAAACCACCCAATCGATTAAGCTCAACCTTACAGATAATCTTAAGTATTGGCCGTGAAGTACTCATGTGAATATTGGTCAAAATTGGACGAAGGGGCGTTGCACCTTCTATACAAAAAAATGAAAATCTTATACCTACCTTCTATACAAAAAACTCTATGATGTTATATCTCGATAACCGCTAGGCCGAGATTCTTGAGTCATTTTTTGTTTTATTCGTATTGCTGTATTTCAGGTTTAGGTAGAAAGAAAGCTCCAGCAAATTGATTTATTTTCATTTCTCGCATTTTACGAAAGAATATTATTATATAAGACCTATAAGCAATACAATTCCTGTGCATGGGAAAAGCAAGGCGGGTACAGCTATCTATATTTTAAAATGTCGGTGTGATCAATTGGCACGCCAAAAAATTAAAAAAAAAAATAAATAAATAAAGATTTAAAAAAGCGAAAAAAGGCCTGGTGGGGGGGTCAGCTAGTTTAATTTACACCTGAATTCATGTTTAGACAAATCAAATAGATATACACTGAACGCAGCAAATGGAATTCAGATATTTCTGCAATATCGATAATCATTAATCAGCTTACATAAAAATACTACACGAGTTTACAATAACAAAACTCATCTAAATTGTATTTATTATAAAATAAATTCAAGGTGAAGGTTAACTTTGATTAATATTTGTAAGGCTGATAATACAAGATTTTCTACTCACATTTGTCCAAACAGTACAGAAGATTCATTTTTCGCCTATATGCAGATTGTGGCAGCTGTTTTTTGTATACATGTTTTTTTCAATGATTCTCTAGAAAAGAAGGCAACATTTGGACTTTGATGATGACATACGCGAATTACCTACTACTAATCTCTTTTGACCTTCACCTTAAATTTATTTATTGCCATTATGAGTTCGTAAAACTTAATCTGGACAACGGAAATGAAAATTAGCACCTTGCAGTGAGTAGGTATATTTTTGGGTGTTAGAAATGTTAGAAATACACCCACAGGATAAATAAATAATTGGCCGATATAGGCCCCAGGCCTAGCTTATGACTATCATTTTATTGTCTGAACTTGATTTTTAGGAGCTTTAACTGGTCACTATGCTTTTTCGATAGTGACGTGGATGCCGCAGCTGAAATGACAACAAACACCATTCTCCTGGGTATGAGATCCTTCATTACAAACAGAAAAAAGAGTATTATACCTAAGAAGAATGCTTGGTGCGACTAGAGCTGCAAAGAGGCTATCAGGTAGAGATAATTTTGTTTTCGGGCTTATAAAGCAAACCCAACCGAAGAAAATCGAAAAAAGATTCGACGAGTCCGAAATGACTGCAAAATTTTCACTTGACCAAAAGCTACGGCAAAATATATTTCACTGTCTCAGTGGCAGTAAACAGTTTTGGTCTTTCGTGAAAAATATTAAGAACTCCACCACGTCGTCAATTCCTACGCCCGTCTACAATGACACTCCAGCTGTCAACTCTTTGGACACTGCGTAAGCTTTTCCACTTGTCCTACTCTTCTGGACTCTCTCCGAGTAGATGGCAAATTGCTTTTGTCCAGCCCGTTCCACAAAAAATGCGATTCTTCTTCACCCATCAACTACCGACCCACTGCACTTACGTCCATTCTTTCCAAGGTCATGGAAACGCTGATAAATCGTCAGCTTATGATGAAATATCTTGAATCACGAAAACTTTTTAATGACCGACAATACGGTTTCCGTGGCAGCAGGTCCACTGGTGATTTGATGACTTAACTCACCGAAAAGTAGAACCAATCTCTCAACCACTCTGGTGAAACGAAGATTGTTGCGCTTGATATTTCGAAAGCATTTGACAGAGTTTGGCATCAAGCTCTTTTGTCGTAATGCGTGCCTATGGGATCGACGCGTTTCTTCTTCAATGGATATTAGAAACTACCTTTCTGACCGCTCAATTCAAGTTGTGTTGGACGGTTTCAAGTCTGCAATTCACCATATAAATGCTGGTGTTCCCCAAGGCTCTGTTTTGTCTCCGACACTCTTTGTCATATTCATCAACGATCTCTTGTCTGTTACTACCCTCTCGTTGCCTGACTCACGTCCCTGCTCTTTGGCTGTAGAACTGGAACGGCAACGTATGCTAAACACATTAAATTCCGACCTTGATAGCATTATGAAAAGGGGTACACATACAACCAATAGAGCGGAATTTAATGCTCTCAAGACATGATGCTGCCTTCTATCATTGAAGCGAAACCTAAACCCTCACCCATAATCCAGAATGGGACTTGCATCGACGAATCCGAATGACTTTACACACTCAGTATGTGTGTGAACGACAAACTTCGTTGGAATGACCTATGACCTATATGAAGATGCCAAAAACTCTGCGAAATGTTTAGGCTTCTTTAATCTTTTACACCCTCCGACTTTGCTTCAATATAGAAGGCCTTTATTCAGCCTAAGCTTGAGTACAACGCACATATCTGGGACTTCAGGCGAAAGCCAAAACAAAAATTTTGCGACGTTAAATCGCACTATCTTTGTGGCCAATTCACATCACCTCTGATAGAGATAAAGACAACCATACCCTGCAACTGAGTGGCACGTAGCCACGTCTTACTGGAACCACATGTCATCTATCGGTTAGCAGCATCTCGCCGTTGATGGTATTGGCATGGCATTACCAACGTCATATTCAAGAGAAAAAGTACTGAGCAATGACGTCGCCGCCGCCGGTCTAAAATGCGAACCAAACAGCTTTTTATGAATGCATTGCCACCTCGTGTTGGTTGCCGTCACCCCATATACGGCAATTCGACTTGTTAACATAGCCATTAATCCAAAAATCCAAATCCCGTCGCTATAGATGATTTTTCTATGGTCATTATTACATTAACATTAACTTTGAGCTCCTGGGTCAGTTGGGTATAGGCCCATGTCCCGACGCAAAATTCGCCAAGTGGAAGTCTGCAAAATATCCACTCCGCACGGCAAAACACAATGGCCAACATCGAACGAACCCGACCCGATATTTTTTTTCAAATCGAGCTCAAAGCTGATGGAACTTCGTGTGCAGGCGACCTGTGCGTACCGTCTTGCGATGCCCCTTGGATACCCCAGCGTCGCGACGAATAGTTAGGGAACTCATGCATTATAAAATTGTTGAGTATCGAAACGCACTATAAAATATGATACTCTTACAGAGTTCTTCAACATTTTCATAATTGTGGAATAGGTATTTTAAATACACCCTTTAGTTGTAGAACTAGTGGCGGATGTATTGAGTATCTAGTGTATTTAATGTCCAAAGCGGTGACATTTTTTACTGAGTTGTAATTTTGGTTGATAGAATTTATTTCACCAAAAATGTATCTTGAATGCGTAATAGAAATTCAAAATAGCAGCTTCAATCCAACGAATATCGTGAAATGGATAAGCGCTCCGTAATATTGATATCACTTGCACTTACAAATTTTATTGAAAAGATTACGCGCATTTGACACTTAGGGCCTATTGAAAAATCGTCACGTGAGTTCTTATTTGTCCTATAGATACGGTGACCATATTTGTCGAAGGAAAATAAAGGACAATAATTTTTGTGCTTACAAACGGTTGGTAGCTATTTATTGAAAAAATAAAAAAAAACAATAATAACATAGCAAAAAACATTAACATCAATAAAAGTTTTATAAAAACAAAAATGTATTCGATTGACATTCACTTATAGCCGTATATATCATTAAGCCAACAAACAATAAACAACTAAGCAACTGTCAATAAACAACATGCAACTTATGTCGTTTTCGGTTGGTCGCCCAGAACCGTCCGCAAGAACTCTCCGCGATTCTGAATTCACATTCAGAAGCAAATAATTTCTCTTCTTTTCAGTAGAAGAACTGTCAGTTGAGTGCCAATTGGTGCCAATCGAACGCTTTCAGAAGCGTTCGGATTGCTTCCGGACGGTTCTGGACGACCAACCGAAAACGACATTAATCTTAACCTACTCTTACAGAAGCAAAAGTATTGCCAGGAATTTCTACGAAGCAATATTTTGTTGCCTTTCAACATGCGCTGTGTATCGCCAGCGATAAATATTGCCGGACCGCAATCAGCAAAATTTTTCGTTTGACCGATATTGACTTTCTTTCATATGAGACCTCTAATTTAATTAAAAGTAAAATAATTGTCAGCTATAATATTGCGTGTTTCTTATTGCCAGTTACTTATAGATTATTGTCCCAGTGTGAGGGCTGTTTACTAACAGAGTTTGCTGTCAAATAGGTACGAATATATGATAAAAACGTGATAGATGTCGCTTTTTTAATTAGGAGCTAGCGTTTATTCGTGGCTTCATCGCAGACTTAGTTAGTGTATTTTGCTACGTGCTTAATAGGAGATAGGACGAACAAAAATGTTCCTTATGCAAAATGAATCCTCCTCCTCAGGCAAAATTTCCAAAATGAATAAAACTATTTTATTTATTTCTTATCTAGAGAGTCAATGGGCCTCCGCACACGAGACTAATTCTGCCGGCATAAAACTGATTTCGTAGGAGAGGGGACTGAAGTGAGGGGAAACAAACGGAATAAAATGTTCTGCCGAGTTTGAGCGGTTGAACAAGGCATAAAACTAATACATACACAACTTTCAAAATATTTCAATTGTGAAAATAATACTGCACAATGAAAAGGGTTCATATATATAATTTTTCTGCCGGCAGAAATCATCCCGTGTGCGCTCGAAGTATGGTATAAAAACGGTTTTCTGCCGGCAGAATTAATCTCGTGTGCGGAGGCCCAATCGGATGTAAAATAATAATTTTCCCATACAAACTTTCCACTCCCCATTTCCCCCGTTTAGGGTTCGGATTTCTCCAAATCGCTTCTTCATCGCGTTGATGAACAATAAGTCAGGACAAATAAATATGTATACGATATCGAAAAGACCATCTCAAGGATTTCTACTTCTGAAAATGTAGAATTCTATTGACAAATGTATTGGTGACATAAGTTCCGTCAAATTTCAGTTTATGTTCTGATACTTCCAAGAACTTGGCGCAAATTTAGATCTCATTACTTTTCGTGGCTGACTAGTTACACTTAGTTTTTTTTTTTGCATTACATTATGTTATGCCAACCGATACTGACTACCACTGCCGTAGCTTTGTCTTCCTTATAAACTATTCATTAAAATTTCAATCAGCAGGTAGATTCAATTTTATTCATATTTTAAGTGGGCAGACTCCATGCCTCTTAAATGGAAAATGTTTAATATTTGATAGTTCTCCTTTCGTACAATGCAAGTCCTACCGCTCTACCAAATTTCAACTATCCACGGCAAGTAAATACATAATAACCAATTTATTGCGTATACCACGCCCCCTGAATGGCAAATCTCAAGTTTTGGACTTTTCTCAGGGTATGCACGATTCTACGATGGCCGGAAGTGCTTCATAATAATTTTGATGATCATCATCTAAGTGAGTGAGTCAGTCAGTCAGTCAGTTACGGTTTTTGCGATTTTTGAAGTTCTGTATGTTGAGAACCACTAAATAGTCTATAGAGATGAAATACAGCCTGAGTTTGTTCATCTAAAAAGGGTAAGTGCTTTTAGAGAACTGGCTGGGGCACTACCGTGCCCTTTGATACGGCAGCATAGATTTGATGTCCTTCTTTTTTTCATTAGTGGTGGTTAAATGAGCATTAAGTAATAAGTAAAAATAAATTGGAAGTAAATAATAATACTCGTAATTGAATATTTTAAAATACGAACAATATTTAACTTCAAGTTCCGAAAAGTTTTTGCGAAATAAACGACCCATTTTTCGCACAGAAAGTACAGGGAAAACTTTGTATGTGACTCCTGACATTTTCCACAGATCCAGATTTTTTTTAGGGGTATTCACTTAAACGCGTAAAAGCCTCATAAACTGCGTAAACTGCAGAAATTTACAGCCTCGTAAATGAACTGTCAGATTTTGTATGGAGAATAGTTTACGCAGACCTCATAATTTTCCGCGACAATTTAGGCTCGGAAATCAACCGCGGAAAGTTACACAAGTCACAAATGTCAAACAGCCGTATGAATTATTTGTTTGATTCCAGATTTACAGTCGATTTACGCGATTTACGCAATAACATTTCCGAGGGGTGTTCATTTAAAGCACCGCAGAAATTTATACATTTACGAGTTGCATAAATTTAACAGATTAAGTGAATACCCTTATTAGTTAGTTGGAGGATTTGATAAACCAGTAACATGTAAATTACTGTTTGCGAAATAGAAAGTGTGTTCCGGAAAAAAAGACCGACAGACTGTCTTGACTGTCTTGGTTACCCAGGGACATGATTGTAGTACTTGAAAGTGCTAACAAACTTGAAAATCTTAACATTTTCATATACATTTTGTCCTATAGCGTAACGACTACAATTATTGGCACCCCTAAGGAAATTTCAACTTTGATCAACAACTATGTTGTATACCAAAGTATAAATTATTAAATTCTTTGTTAATTAAACTTTATAAATAAGGTTAGTCATTGAAAATATATCTAAAATGACAATTTACTAAAAGCTTACAAAAAACTATAATTATTGGCCCCCTGGCACCCCAAAAACTACAATTTATTGTCACTCTTTAAAACAGATAAATATTATTTTATTAACATATGTTTTCAAAACCTTTAATTTAAAGATAGAAAATAAATGATAAATATAAATTATAACATACATAAGCAAATAAACAAAAAGTATTATTTTTTTTCATTGCAAATTTAATTAATTAAAAATAAATTAATATTAATAATTAAATTAACACGTAGTATTTTTTAAAGGAAACAAACAAAAATTGTTTTTAATATTACTTAAATCATTGCAAAATTTAATAAATTCAAGAAAGTAAAAGAGATGTATTTTTTTTTTAAAGAAACCTAAATTTAACGTTAACCAATATATATGAATATCATTTAAGACGTTAGATATTTTTGTTCTGAACAAACCTTACAAGAGTGGAAGATAAGGGTCCATAACTAAGTGCTTTTAAACACCAGCCGTATTTATTAGATTTCCTTAAAATGCCTCTGAGAGCTTGTTTAGTTAAACATCGCGTAAGAATTTACGCAACATCTACGCTACTTTGCTGAAATTGTTATTTATAAACATTTTTCCACTGTTGATTTACTAAACAGGGTTGGTGTCCAGATAAGGGGAAATATATGAGAAACTATTACAAAAAATACAGAAAACTAGTACTTTCTTCTACTGAAACCGATATCAGCTGTTTTCTGACAACCTTTTTGTGTAAATAAAAATATTTTATTAAGCAAACTTTCGCTTAGAAAAACCGTGCCTGAAAGCAACTTAGTTCTATTTTGCTGATCCTGGCCTTATGGAGATAACAAAGAAAAAAATAACAAAACAAATAGGTATCTTTATACGTAGGTATACCGGATGACCATTTATTATTTGTCCATGGACACACATAAAACTAGATTATTATGTCATCCTATTTTAAATCACAGACAAGAAACACCAATAAATTAGATCTGAAATAAAAATGACTGTAAAGGATATGCTTCTCAAAACAAAAAGAACCAGCACGAATTAAAGAATAATTACCGCAATAATTGAACACGAATTTAAGCATTTATATCCCTTTCAATTAGAAAACTTATTCGATTTTTGAGACTTCAACGCGAAAAGCTATTGAAAGCACTGAACACAGGTCGATTTAAAATAATACCTACTCAAGGCTGCCAGAAATCATGATTTAGCATGATTTTCATGCTTTTTGGACTCAAAATATATTTTAATGTTTTCTAATCCAATATCATGTTTTTTTTGTATTAAAAAAATAAAAAATTGTTCTTTATTCTAATAGCTCTGTAAAGCAATATTAACACCAAGTTCAACAAGTCTAGCCTACCCTACACGAACACGACTATACCATTTTAAAACAAGCAAAACTAAAGTGTCGCTTTATCTCAAAAGCAGAGAAGACGAGCACTGTATTTTTTTAGCTTGCTGTTTCTGTAATATTAACTGCGTTTTTTTCGTCCGTTTCGTAAAATAAACAAGTCGCTTGTTAAATACAACAAAGACTTAACCTGGATAATTATCGGGGTTAACAGTTTACGGGGATACAAAAGGTGTAGCCAACACAAATTTGTGTATGTTATCGATAACTTGAATGGAGATGTCATAAATGACATTTGACATGTTGACAAAAACTAAAAAAAAAATAAACAAGACAAAACAAATCAGAAAAAAATTATTTTTTTTGCACAAAATCAGCGTTTTAAAGATGCTAATATTGTTTTTGACTTCCTCAACAATTGTGTTTAACCTTTATAGTGCTAACAATAATTGTTGGTGAAATCAAAAACAAACTTGGCATGGCAAACGCAGATTTTGTGCAAATAAAATCATTTTTTTCTGATTTTCGGATTGGGCTGGACACCGCTTAAGGAGTACTGGAAGCTACCAGAAAGAAGCCTTCCCAAGTTAAGGTAAGAGTAAAACTGCAATGCAAATTCTGCCAACTCCTTATATCCAGGAACTGCAAAGAGAACTTCAAACTTATAATCATTTTTTAAATTAAATTTTGACTCTCAATGTCAATTTTCCTATCAGATTGATGCGTTGCCAATTTATTTTTCATTCTTCAATGTTCGTTTTTTTCGGCAATTCTTAATAGGGACGAAAGAAACGCAGCTAGTCCCTCATTCTTTCCCTTTTCAATTCTCGCATTTTCCTGTCACTTCTTGTTTTGAAATTAGCTGCAGATGGTGTTTTTTTTTAAATAAATAAAAGTTATTTCTAAATAAGTTTGTTCAGTAGGTGGCAGCACTGTAACCTACTCGAAATAAAATTAAAATATTCGTGTATTTGCAAATTTTTGTAATCACTATTCACGATTCCACCCCAAAAATGACACTTGAAAAAAAAAATGTACGCAAGCTCTACGCAAATTTTTGTGTTTAAGTTACACGGCCTCAAAACTACGTTGCTTAAACTCGAAAATTGTTTATAAATAATGTTTTCCTGCGTAAGGGCATTTTAGAGGGTGCGTAAAGTTAAGCAACATCTATTAGACATTTATAAATACGGCTGTTAATATGATATTCGATTTTGAAAAAAGGTTTCATTAAAAATAATAAAAGGAAGTAGGTCCTTAACCAAAACATTAAACATTTTGAAGTTTTGTCGCACGTGATTGTATTTTCACTTATAAAACAGAACTGGAAAGGAATGTCTCCAAACTAAAGACACAAAAGTATGAGAAAAATGTCCAAATTCAAAATAAAAAATAAATTGACTTATTCAAACATAGCGTTATTAAGCAAATCACTGTTGAATGATGGGGTGCCAATAGATGGGTCAAAAATTGAGGGTGCCAATAACTGTAGTCGTTACGCTATCCATATTTAATTGGATATAGGACATTTAAGCACAAACTTTACATAATTGTAGTGCCAGTATAAAATTTGTTCTACTACATACAAAAATGGATATAGAACAAATAAGCGAAAAAAAAATTGGTCTGTAGGACAAAATCAAATTTTTTATCTCGAAAACTAAAAGAGATAGGACAATTCTGATTGCAGCAATCGAAAGAGCATGGCCGAATATATAAGCTGGAATTTATAACTTATATTCGGCCAAAATGGTCTGAAGGACAAATAAGAACTCACGCGACGAAATTATTATAATAGAATGCATTTTATAATCTTGAAAAATTTAAACATTCTGGTTAGCATAAGAAAGATCTTAAAATTCGCTTACTAAAATAAACAAAGGGAACAACTTCAAGTCATATTAGCCATAATATCAAGAGAAATCTATTTTTTCAATCGGAATAGACTTTTACATTTTTATTTCCATTCAATATCAAAGAAAACTATATTTATTCGCTTTTATGTTGTAGTCATTTGCTTAATAAATGTTTTCACTCGTTTGTGTTTTCAGAAGAACTCAATAAGAATACCGACATCTTTTCAATAACAGAGGGAGAAAGGACTAAATATTGTTCAAGTTGTATTAAACTAAAGAAGCAGGCATACGCGCCGACAAAGAAGAAGAAGAAGAAAATAAGGACATTTCCCAAGAGCAAATAATCGGACCCACGGGTTCTTTTATATGTCACCAATTATTTCAAATTAAATCCATTTAATTCAGCATGGGGGTGGCTGAAGATTTCGCTCCCAGCTTTGTTAAGAAGCCACAGCTTCGGCAGGAAGATGATGGCAATCGTTTAATATTTGAATGCCAATTACTCTCATCACCAAAACCTGAAATTGAATGGTATCGCAGTGAAACATTACTGATAGAAGATGTTCGAACAAAATTTAAGATTCAAGCGATTGGTGATAACAAATTTACAGTAGTATTAGATCTCGATGATGTTATTGAAACTGATGCTGGCCTTTATAAGGTTAAAGCTAAAAATAAATTGGGCGAAGTGTCAGCATCGATCAATTTGAATTTTAGCCGTAAGTATTTTTTTTAAATATATTTCAAGTATACAATTTAATAACTATATTTTATTTTTTATATATAATATTAAAAAAATGAAATATTTTTTTATTATAAATAATAAATTAATATAAATAAATAGCGGCTGACGAACCAAAGGAAAGGTGAGGGCGATTACTTCGATATTGATCTATAGCTATCTTTTGATATCGCTTTGCTCTGCTTAATTAAACACAACAACAGCAAAAAGTGACAAATTTATTTAAACGCTAGTTGCTCTACTTTTCGTCTGATTTTTTATTTATAAAACATACTAACATATTAAACATTTTCTCTTCCTAATGCTTATTTACACCTGCTGGCATATATTTTAAACTAACATAAAGAGGGAAAGTTTGTTGAACGGTGAGTTTGAGATGGCTGTTATAATATGTGTAACCATTTTCTTGCCAAACGAAACTAAATTAATAACACACAACGACATTTAATTGGGGTGGTCCTAATATCGTTCAATTATGTGACTTCAAAAACAAAAAAATATCATTCATCATTCATGTTTAATGGTCCGCTTATGGGTGGCGGGTGGAGGTTGCGCCATAGACTCCAAATCAAAAAAAAAATAAGTCAAAAGAGCTATTCAGCCCTTCAAAGCAGATGCCAATAAGATACTAAATCTTCGTAGGCACGATATCAAAAACTTAGTAGCCTACCTAAAAGGTCACCATGGTCTGCGATATCACCTAAATAAAATGCATTTAGTCGACTCACCGGAGTGCAGACTATGCGTAGAAGAAGACGAAACAGCCGAACACATCATATGTGAATGCCCGGCCCTGTGCGGTATAAGAAGGAAATCATTCTTCAGGGAAATAATAAGTACCGAAGAACTAAGGAAATCCTCTGCTAAATGTATTATCAGCTACTTTAGAAAAGTGGAAGAGCTACTAACCTAAACATACTGATGGCAAGCACAATAGATCTCATAGGTCGACGTGCATCTTAATGTTCCGGCAAATCATAAACTTAACAAAAAATAAAAATAAAAAAAATTACGAACGACCAAAATCTACCACTCGTGTATCTTTTGAGCAGTTTAATGCAATCGAAGAAGATTTGTTTGCATAAAAAAAAACACAGAGTTCGCATCCATAATGAAAGCCAGAGAAAACTGAGAGAGCTCAATTTTTTTAGCTGTTATTTGTTTCAATTCTTATTTTTATAAAGCATTCATTTTTGTTCAGTGGTTAGTCTGCTGGACAACTGGGCGAGGGGTCTCAGGTTCGATTCCCGGAAAAACACAAATTACATTCAACTACGTCACCTCTACCAAACTCTGGAATATAACCGTCCAGAAATTGTAGGTCCCTTCAATTCATCCCAAAAATAAAAACTCACACAAACGAATGGTTCTGTGAAATTGGCATAGGGTGCCTATGTGGGGCGTTAGGCAATAGCGCCCAAATCGATTTGGAAATAACGGCCAAAAAAATGCATAGCGCCCAAATATAAACAACAAGATGGAAATAAAGCGCAAAAAAATGTGCAGTTTAAAACGTGCAAGGTGCAACCCCCCTGTTTGGGGTTACTGTCAGATTTGGAGTATGTGCGAAATTGGATATATTGAAGTTTTTTTTTTTTGCAGTACAAACTTTCACCTACTCCAAAATCCAACAGAAACCCCAAGCAGGGGGTTACATGGGGGCAGCATGTCCCCCATACTTATTCAGCTGCTTATGTATTTCCACTTACTATTTTGGTCAAAAAAAAAACCCTGGAAAGGAAATAACACCCAAAATGACGAACAATTTTGCAACAACAAATTGTACGAGATTGATTTGGGCGTTACTATGTGGGCATGTTGTGGCGGCAATTTTTTTTGCTCAAGTCTTCTCTATGCGACTTTCACTGAGCAATTTAGCGACAAAATTAAAACATATGCGGCCCGCGCGAGGTATCCGTCGGAACGGAGAATTCTCCTCAACGCATATTCCGTCGGAGACTCAAATTACATTCGTGGTATCCGCCTTCGGAAAGAATAATTAAAATGCGGCGACGCATTGATTTGACATGATGTTGTTCGTGGTACATTGGGGTTTTCCTATTTAGTGCTTGTTTTTTTGTTTGTTTTTGCTCTGGAAACACAAATTTAAGCAACAAATACAACAAATTACTTTGTTAAAAGTTTTTTTTCTTTATTGCTTTCATTTATCAACACTTTACTGCAAATCGTAAACAAATTCCGCAACCAATTCCTGTCGGAGCATATCGGAAGAAAATTCGTATGAAGCTGTCAAAAATATCAGTTAAAACGCACTTGATCGCACTGAAACGCAAAACGCCAGTGTGCGTTGCATATTTGTCGGAAAAAAGTTCCGAAAAGGTCTTCCGAAGTATACCTCGAAGCAAAAATCCTCCGATTCGTATGAAATCGGAGAATTTTCCGTTCCGACGGATACCTCGCTAGGGCCGATGAACTCACATAGTTGGCCAAACAGTCGCTGAGCGATGAGAGATTTTGGTAAGCCAATTGCTTTCCGATCAATAGCTCAGTCACTCGTGGATCAATGCGTGATCGTGACTTTAGTCTTACTAACATACCAACAAAGGCTTGTGATATGAAAGGGAACCTTTTGAAGGACATAATAGTACATTTTAATGTTACTGCTTTTACTTTAGTGGTGTTAAAAAAATGGATCTGGCCAAAGAGACCACAATAAAATGTTCACCTAAAGAAGGTACAACAAAACGAATGTGGAAATTTTTTATATAAAATTAGAATTCACCCTTAGTTGATGTAGGGAATTTGATGAGTAGATATAGCATCTCATAAAGTTGCTATCGCGTATCGGCCAACAGTCTAAGGAAAGACAATTTTCTGAACTGGATCATTGACTGACGAATTGGATTTTAGTTTTGAGAGGGCGAAGACTGAGTGGGTTCATTTCCTTCATATATGGGATAGTTCTCGCATTGGAACGTTAAAATCATTTATTTTCAAACTGGTCTCTTATGAGTCAGATGCTATCGCATATAATCAATTAATACCTAGTTCCCTAACAAACTATTGACAATTTCATTCTAACTATTGGTTTGCATGCTTTCGCGAAATATGTTATATTTTTATCTATTGAATTTTGTATCTATAATTTAAGATTGCCAATTACGTTACTAACATAAAACTATTTTTGTTGGATACGAATTCTATTAATAAACTATCATTTAGACAAATCGACGGTTTCGCGCCGACATTCGCGAAAAAACCAGCTATCCGACAAGAGGATGATGGTAAACGCTTACTATTTGAATGTCGTGTTAATGCAGATCCAAAGCCAACAATATCATGGTTCCACAATGGTGCTGCTGTCAAAGAATCGCCAAGACATAAGGTAAGGTTTCCTCTAAAAAATTCTGTTTATTTAATTCAAGCATGTTTCCGTTTACTGTGGCAAATTTAATTGATTAAAAAATGTCCCAAAATGTATTATTCATTTGGAAGGTGTATGCGATTATTTGCGGATTATTTAGAGAGATAAAGCGTAACGGGTACAGTAGTCGGCACTCATAAGGGAATTTTATCTCTAAGGGGAAAATTGTGCCCCTGGTGTTGGCTTGCGAGTTTCGCTCAATTTTCTCAAGCATGATGATGAAAAAGTCACATGACAGCACATCACCTTGTCTAAATCGTTTCTTCAGCGAACGTTCTCCATCGTCATTCTGCACAAACTAACGAATTTGGCAGGGATGCCAAAACTAGACATGGTCCTGTATAGCTCGTCTCTATAAATGCTGTCGTATGCGGCTTTAAAATCGATAAATAGATGGTGAGTATCGATTTGGACTTCTTGGGTTTTTTCCAGGATCTGCCGTAGTGCGAATATTTACCGGGCCTAAAACCGCACTGATAGGGTCCAATCAGACCGTTGACAAATGGTTTCAGGCGTTCACACAGTACGACAGACAAGATCTTGTAAGCGATGTTAAGGAGGCTAATGCCTCTATAGTTAAGAGGTGCCAAAAACAGTATCAAAAAAAGGGGAAGTCAACTACTGTATCTGTTACGCTATAACTGTCATACGCTTACCCAATTATAATATAAAGAGCTTTCGTATGTCTAAGGTGCAAAATTCGTACTCTAAATTTTATAGGCATATAACTTGAAACGTTTTAAGCAATAAAATTAAATTTAAATGAACGAACTGAATTAATTTGTTCAATTTGTTTTTCGCCCTATACACAGTTGACCGTAGACAAAGATGGACATTCCTACTTTGCATCACTTGAATTGAAAAATGTCACAGTTGAAGATGCTGGGAAATACAAGGTCAATGCGAAAAACGAACTTGGTGAAAGCAATGCAACTATTAGCCTAAACTTTGACAGTAAGTACAATATCTCATAAAAGATATTTCTCTATGTAAATATATATTATGCATTTTAAAAACTTTGTTTTACGTTAACTTAGAAATTAAATAATCTTAATCAGTTGAAATAACAAATTATTAAACACGTTGTAAGGAATTTTAACTTAAAAAAAAAAAAATTATTTTTGTAATTAAACCCATCAGCTAGTTACTTTAAACGTGAGAAATGTGAGAAAAATAACAAATTGTGAATTGTAAGAACACGAAATGAAGTCCGCATTGAAACTAATGGGAGTAAGCTATGTAGTACAGTCGAGTCTGGATAATGTCACACCCCAAACGGGCAACAAAATAATATGACTTCAAACGGGCTGTGACTATCGGTAACAAAACGAGTAAGAGTGCTATTATCGGCCTGGCCGATGCTTTGATACCTTTCACTGTAGAAAATTCATGCAAAATGTTTACCATTCGAGTTAGTAGTTGGTTGTGTATGACCAGAACTAACCCCTTATAAAATTTCAGCAGACAGACAGGCGGACATGGCTATACGGTGAATCCTTCGTGGCGTTACAAATGTAATGACAAAGCGAATATACCTTCCTGTGGAAGGTATAAAAAGAAACTACTTACTTAAAAAACATTGACAATTTCAAAGTTCTAAGCTTAGAGGAAGTGGTTCATATTTGGCTTGCAAGATTTGAGCATAACAAATAAGTAATAAGCTTTAAAATGCAAAAATAAGTACATAGCTGACTCTTGCATTTTAAAACGACATTATCACCCCTATCGTGGAATCCGTCGGAATTGAGTTTCACTTCACTTCACCTATTCCATGCCCTTTCATCTTCTACTGCCATCGTTGAATCCGCCGGAAAAGTTTCATTATCGACACGTTTTTGGGAAAGGTAGTTTCAAACGGCTGTCTTTCATTTGTCAATACAAATCTGTGTAGTTGCATTCGTCGGAGGTATATGAAAACTTTGTTTCAAAAGTGATTTAAATAAAACGATAGCTCTATTCTTGGAAGCATAAGAGAAAGAACGAAATGAGCAGTGTTTTCAGAGAAGAATACGAGACAGGTTAAGAGAAGCAGTGAATGATTTCACAGAACTTCCAGATTAAATGTGTTTTTAGACTGTTTATTTTTTGATTTTAATAAAGTTAATACTGCACAGATTAATACAAATGTTCGGCTTAATAAAGCAGCTCAAATTCTCAGGACGTGCAGCAAATGTAATTTTGTTCGGGAAAAATTCGATTTGAACATTTTCCACGATACAGTGAAATTCATTCACATTACCCACACGGGGAATTATTCACCTTTTTTCCGTGAATGATTCCCCACTGCGGATTACACGATAGGGGTGCATGACGAAGCGTGACCATATTTACTTATTTTATGCTATCAAATCAAAATACACTAGTATGCATAATTAGTTTTGACACACCATTCTATGCTAGGAAACCAATTGAAAACAAATTATTATATTAAGATGTATTATGTTTTATTAAAAAAATTTTAATATTTTAAAAGTGTTTCGTTTTTTTTTAATTAAATCTAAAAATATGACAATTCAGTATGTGGCATAAGTATTTTGACAGGTCTTTGTTTATCATTTAAATAAGAATTGATTGTTTTCAACTCAATATTAACTTTAAACTTAATAACATATAATCCTCCTTGGAATCCAAAATTGGAGAAACTCCGTTGGAATATCCTTCCATGTGTTAGTTATCCCAGTGATGGTTTCATCTCTCGTCCTTGTCAAATCGGCGGATCTATTTCGCTTCATATATGACCACTCATTTTCTATGATGTTCAAATCTGGACTCTTGAGTGGCCAATCTAGTGTTTCAACCCGAACATCCGTTAAAAACTTTGTTACAAGGGGCGTTATCTTTCTGAAAAATGAATGCTTCTCCGATCAATCTGTCGCTAGACGGTAGTGCAAAATTATTTAAGGTCCTCAAATATTGATGTTGGTTCATGGAACCACCGCATCGATGGGAACCAAGTCTCCCATCCCATTATATGAAACGGATCACTTCCGCCTCCATGGCTTACTTTTTGGCATACGGGCGCCATTACAAAAACTTTTTTTGTTGACGAGTGGTAGGTACTAGAAAGTACTCTCGCGTCAGTCCTTAGTATGTTACGATATGTTACGATGAAAGAGGCTTGTTTAAATACTTTTTGGCGAATTCCATGCGCTTAATTTTATTTTTTGAAGTTATGAATGGAATTGGCTTTGCTATACAAGTCTTCATATTCGCATCAATTAAACGCCTGTGAATTGTTATTTCACTAATGGGATGATGGCGGTAATATTCCACTCCAATGCCGCCGTTTTGGGTTTTTTCAGTGGGTCATTTTTGAATTCACGCACGATCAGCCGGTCTTCATGAGGTGTTGTCTTACGTTTTCTACCTGTTCGACGCAAATTTGTAACCTGTTTCGTATTTTTATATTTATTTATTTGGCAATAGATGTTTTCACCATGTTTGCGATTTAAAATATGATTTTTGCAATGAATAATTATGAAATATTAACAAAATAGACAATTGGCCATCGAGATCTAAATAAATATGAAAACACACCACCCCATCACGAGATGTCAAAATACTTCTGAACCGCAAATTCTGTTGTCTGCTAAAATTTTTATCTGCTGCATTCCAGATTCGACTATTTTAACTAAATTAACAACGATTGTTTATTTAGTTACTTTTTGGAATCTGGGACAGCTATTGTTACTAATGACATGTAGTATGAACGAAATGAACCACACTTTTGCCTCTGGTTAATTTAGTTAACTTCCCCTCCTTCGAACTGTCACAGCTTGTCAACGCTGTAGTTAAAATAGTCAAGCCTGGAATGCAGCCCAGCTGAAAGAAAACGTAAAATATAATAGAGAAAATATTTTGCATGAGTGCAGTTGTAAATATGCACTTTATTTTGAATATAGCGCGTGTACCGTTACTTCATAACCAGACACGAAAACGCATTTATCACAATAATTATGCCGACTAGTGTATATTAAGATAGTCGCTGTATAGATACAAACTTTAGAACAAAAAAAAAAAAATATCACATGCCTCGACGTTAAAGCTATTTTTTTTTTTTTAATTTTATCCGGGCTCGACTGTATTAGTAAATAAGAATGTGTTACAAACTAACACTAAATGTTAAGCCTTTTAACATAGATCAAATTGCTTAAAAAAATTAAACCACTAACAATGGAATCACGTTCAATGAAAATTAAGCGAAAATAGGTTATAATCAAAATCACGATCAAATAATTATTCTTTTATTTTAGTCATTAATATTTTGTGCTATATTTAATTCGATTTTTTTTTAATTTGTAATGTATTAAGAGGGTATTTTCTCGTGATTTGTCTGTCATCTCGCTAACAAAGTGCATTTTATTATTTTACTTTTACATATTTTTTGTGTGCAACAAACATATGCTACTTATTCATAACTTTTAAAAACACACAACAAAATATTTCTTAAACATTATTCTATTGTGTTTTTATCATTGCAAATTATTATTACTCCCACTATTCAATTTCCTATGAACTATTTAGGTCCATACAAAAATATATGTGGTCATGATTGATATTCATCTTCACCATGTCTCTAATGAATGTAATCTATTTTTTTTTAAATTAATATCTACAGGCTTTTAATAAAAATAATTCGCATAAAAATCTACAAGGGATTTAAATAAACAAGCACGAATGCAAATAATATTACATTCTGAGCGAACCAAATATTAGAAACTGCTCCCGTGATAAAATGAATATTTATCATTTTTTAAACAATTTACGTTTTGACACTAATTTAATACATTTAACGTAAACGCAATAATTCGAGTCAAAAAAATGTACCTTGAATAGAAAATGCGCGGTACTAATAATAATTTTTAGTGTCATGGTGACATTTTCCGAACGTGCCACAATAGCGAATTAATACAGTTATCCATTTTGACCTGGGAATTAATTAAAGTAGGTATAGGCCCCTATTGTGAGTGTCGATAGTTGATCGTTAATCGACAACTGTGGTTGTCGATTTGACAGTCGCTTATAGTCGATTACAAATGCCTGGTCGATGCTTTTTCTTAGAAGTGAAACAATTTTGTGATCGACAATCACAATAAGGGCCATAATGTTAAAAATTATTGTTAGTATGTTACAATGTTTAAGTTAAATTAAAGTGTGCATGTGGATCGTATAGTTTTATATTGTACGTATGACTTTGAAAAGTGCTGAACATGGCGGCATTTTACGTCAACTTTTTTGCTTGATTTTTAATGGAAATTTAGGCACGTAATATTTAACAATTCGAGCACGTAGGCATATACAACAGGTATGTACATTAATTCATATTCATTGAAAAAGTGTATACAAAAATATATGTATCTATTTTCGCCAGTTTTCAAAAATCACAATCATAGGGTCTTAAATTGTAGATTATAATAAGAGGTGTGTTTTTTTTGCAATCCTATAGGCTTAGATAAAACACAAAAAAAAGCCTTACAGTTGACTTGGCAGCACTATGCTAGTTGACATTTGACTTTTCAGCTGTTTTATTTCTGTCTTCACCAAAAAAAGTAAATTAGTTTGTAAAATGATAAATGACGAAAACAAGAAGCTATAGGCACACAAAAATAGTTCACAAATGAGAAGAAATGCATTTATTTTCAGATCTGTACGTACTGGAGCGAATCAGTGGCAGTGCACAAACTCCTTACGTGCACTGTAGCATTTTAGCAGTCGCAGTCTGGTCACAGTGTCTCTTCCTAAGTCCAAATTTGGAGTTGCAATTGCAATTTTTTTGGCCATATTTTCATTGTTGATGCTTGTTTGTTTTCTTTTTTTGTAGGGGAGACTGGGGCACCTTGGACAATTTTTAAAATCGCCTCATGAGGCTGCTTCCAGGCGACGACTGAAAGAATATAAGTAGTTTTATTTAAATTTTGAATAAAATGTAGGTACTTTTAAATATTTTTTTAATGTTGTCTTATTAGCAATGTTCAAATGGCCTCACGTTCAAAGGTATCCCAGTCTCCCCTATTAATTTTGGTTGTCAAATTAACGTCATTTATGACACAATCGATAGCACTTTCCATAACATTTAAAGCAATCGTAGATTGGTAGCACAGTTTTTATCTGGGCTAAAAGCATAAATAAACCCCACATGATTATCCGGACTAACGAATCGTATTTTTATGAAAAACTTGCTGCCCATATAAGATTGCAAAAAAAAAATGCCTACATAGGCTTTGTTATGTTGTCCCTGGAAAAACGTTTACCAATTATTCAAACAAAATTATTCAAACAACAAGCGTAGTAAATTTTACTAATATGATCACCACGTTGAGCTTATTACTCAGTTTCATTTGATGAGATCTGTAAATATCTGTACTAAATAAGAGCCAACGTTGCTTCCCGACTTTTATTATTTATTTTATTGGGAGTCGAAAAAACGATCCCCCCTGAAGTTGAGATTAGTTATTTAAAGACGAAAGATGTACCTACAAACAAATTTACATTAGTAGTGTTAGCACAAGCCAAGAAAAAAGAATAGGTTTGCGATTGGCGGTTTGGTTTATAACCTAAATTTAAGACCATTTTTTTAACCTTATACCCTATTCACACCAAGTCGAAAACACGGTTTTCGCGAAATCTTAATTCAAAACAGAAGTTTTTCCATACATATTGTAGTTTTCAAAACAAATTGCTTGAAGCCGTTTTCCATGCAAACGCAACGAAAACGAATTCCAATCGTTGGGTTGTTGAAGCAGACACACCTTACGCAACATTCAGCGAGTTCAGCAAAACTGCCGACAGGACAGTTCTAGGCACCCATCGCCATTCCTGGGGAACCTTAATGGTCAAAAATTCTTTCAATTTTGTTTGCGAGGCCAACCTCCTCCAAGTTGTCGAAGAAGTACCTACCAAGGTATTTCCTCCTGTACCGAGCAATAGCTTGACATTCATAGAGGAGATGAGTTATATCCTCTGCGACTTGTAAGTCTTCGCAATACCTGCATATGTCTGTATCTGTTAGACCTAATATCATAGCGTGCTTCCTTAGAAGACAGTGCCCGGAGAGTATCCCTATCCCTATTACTATTCGTAGCCCTGATCTGCAGAGCCTTTGAGACCCTGTGCCCTACTATATTCACCCCTATCATGGAATCCGCCGGGGGGAATTGTTCACGGAAAAGAATATTTTGATATCGTCGAATCCGAAAAGTGAACCGAAATCCGGAAAAAAACCTCACCCTACCAATAGTATGTGTTAATATTATGTATATACCTGCCTATATGACATATAATAACTGTTCAATTTGCGGATTCGACGATACCAAAATATTCTTTATGTGAATAACTCCCCCCGGCGGATTCCATGATAGGGGTGATTAAGCCATCTCTGATCGAGAATATTTCTCTTGGCCACGGCTATTGGTGGTCTAATACCCTCAATTGTTTCATTAGGTGGAAGCTTTGCTCCGGTTTTGGCCAGAACATCAGCCCTTTCGTTACCCTCAAAATCGCAGTGTCCAGGTACCCAACACAATCTGACTTGGTTCTGCGCGCATAATGCTCTGAGTATTGTGCGGCAGCTTCTGACTAGTTCAGATTTGATGATGAAGGACTCTAGCGCCTTAAGCGCAGCCTGACTATCAATGTAGATAGCGATATTCTTGTTGGATATTGATCCCGTATCAAGTAGATCCGCGCCTTTGAGCACGGCCAGAACCTCTGCCTGGAACAGACTGGCACTGCATCTAATCGGAAGTCTTAATATACCTGACCCTATATCCTATACCCTCATTAGTTTTAGAACCGTCCGTATAAATCGAAATGTCATTATCATTCGAAACCTCATTCTTTTGACAGTCCTCCCTATCTGGGTATTGTAATAACGCTCAAGGAAATAGCACCCAAATCGATTTGGAAATAACGCCCACAAAAATGCATTGCCCCCAAAAATAAACAACAATACGGAAATGAAGCAAAAGTACTCCAAAATCCAACAGTAAACCCAAGCAGGGTACGAGATTTTTTTGGGCGTTATTTCCAAATTGATTTGGGCGCTATTTCCTTGGGCGTTATTGCTTTTGCCGAGTCCTTTACATTGAAAGAGTCGACATTTAATACAAGGCGTCATAGTAAAAGTTATGCAATTGCATAAAACCGGAAAAAAGTTTTATTTATTGTAGCTCGTATTTTTCGGGAGTTGAACGTAGGCCCCTCGCTTAGTAATTCAACACGAGCAAAGTAAGTGAAGTACACATGAATTTAAATATTTTATTTAAGACCGCAAATAATATATCAAAATATACTAAGTCAAAAATCAATTCATTTAATAAGCGGTTTCAGTAAAACAGACACTCTGCACCAAACCAAAAAATTTAATGAATGTACATCAGATTTTCCTTACTAATAAAATAATCATTACTAACTCTGGCATTTGAGAACAATTATTTGATACCCCAGAATGTTATATTTATAATGATCCTTATCTTAAATTTATTAAAGATAACATTAGGTTCAGAATGACCGCTTATATACCTCCAATTCTCTCACATTTGTACACTCCGTCTCACTTGATTACGAACAGACAGTTTTTTGTTTTAATTTTACGATATTTTTTAAATCCTTCCCTAATTCGGGAAAAAAAGTTGCAAGGATATATTATGTCTATATTGTCGAACAAAAATGGGATTAAGTTGATAACTGCAACTTTTATGACGCTTTTCCTAAAAGGGTCGTCAAATTGACCGTTTTTTTTTGTCTCACTTGATTACGGACAGTAGGTTAATCTACCTATTACAATACAAAATTTGTTTGTCTAAATAAATGTTGGTTTTATTCAGAGAGTAGCAATATTTTTTAGTGATTGGTACTACCCCCTCATCGCTAAATCACTTAAAGTAGCCTGCTGTGTAGAGATTCATAGAGTGATGTCAAATAATCTATCGAAACTTCGGACCAGGCTCGTTTTATCGCTTCAATAGTTTCTTCCGTTTCATGATATTGCTTTCCTCCATGGTAGACTTTTCTTGAGAGCCAACCCCACACGTTTTCCATGATGCTCAGATCGGGTGAATATGGGGGCCATGCAAGTAAGGCCCCTATTGTGAGTGTCGATAGCTGATCGTTGAGCGGCAACTGTGATCGATCGGCAACTGCGATTGCCGATTGCGATTGATATTTGTCAATTTGACAGTCGCTTGTAGTCGATTACGAAAAGGTCTGGTTGATGCCTTTTCTTGGAAGTGAACAAATTTTGTGCGTACGAAAAGCTAAAATCACAATAAGGGCCTAAGTTTACATTTTGGTTCTGAATCCAGGCTTCTGGTGTCCGTGTGGTATGTATCGGTGCTTTGTCTTGTTAGAAAGTCCCATCGCTGACCATTAAATATCTCCGAAAACTGCGAAATTTGGAGCTTTGGAAATCCAGCTCTAGAGTTCTGTAATAGCTTATTGCTCCCCATACCATTAAACCACATCCTTTGCTGTGCCGCCTTTGAAGATGCATTTGTTCTTTTCTCAAATCATGGAAATAACAACTTTATCCATCAGGTTCGTCGAAATAAACTTTTTTTCCATCAGAAAAGACGAAGCCACTCTCGATTCCATCTGGTGTGACTTGTACAAAATCAAGGCGCTGGATTTTACGTGCCGCATTCAGTGGGGGTTTCCTCCACATTTTATTATGGCAAATATGTCTTGCCATCTGTATCACGCGATGAACAGTCGATCTGCTAGCTGTAACTCCAGTTTCTGCCTTAATTTTACTTACGGAAAGCTTTGAATTTGAAGCAGCTCTCAATATCGTCCGCCTTTCCTGACATGTTGTTCCTTTGCTGACTCTTCCTTTGCGGTTTTTTTCATACATCTCCAGGTCTTTAATAAAGCTGTGTACAACAGTGGCGCCTATCCCAATCTTGAAATAAATAAATAAATAGGTGGCGAACAGGCGGGTAGACACCTTGGGCCTAGCTTCTCGCAACAATTAGTTTTGTGTGAGTTTGGAATGAATGGAAGGGACCTACAATTTTATGCCGAGTCCGAACGGCTGAATTGAGAAGCTTTTTCAGGACAGTCATACTCTCTCTCGGATGTTTGTCAGACGTTCGCGAGAGTTGGCGCATTAGAAAAAAACCTTAAGGTGTAATTTGTGTTTTTCCGGGGATCGAAACTGGGATCCAGCACACTAACCACTGCGCCCTGGCTATAAAACGGATGGATTTTCCTTGTTCCCATTAAGCTCGAATTTGGCCTATTTCCTCCTTGGTTAATGTCTTTCCTTCACCTATAGTTGTGGATTGTATGAAGTTATTCCTTGAGCTAAGCTCAAAGTATCCTTTTATTTGATTTAAAACATGGTAACGGGTAGATTAAGCCGCTGTTCGTTATCAAGTGAGACAAAAGTAACAGGTAAGTTTTATGACCTCTTTATGGGAAAAGCGTCACAAAAGTTGCATTTATCAACTTAATCTACTTTTTATACAATATAGACATAATATATCCTTGCAACTGCGATGAAAACCAGATTAGCGAAGGATTTGAAAAATATCGTAAAATTAAAAGAAAGAACTTCCTGTTCGTAATCAAGTAAGACGGAGCTGCTGAAAAAGAGCAGCTCGCATTTGTATACCCTTGAGCGATACTCCAACATCTTACTTTTAGAATAGCGTAGGATAGAGAGTCAGAGGCGTTCTCATTGTTCTTGACACAAGATAGAAGCTTCGCAAACGTTAGAAAAAAAAACAAAGAAAAAAGATTTCGACCACATTGATTTATAACCAAATGCTTACGATCGAAGTTGCATGCTTTTGCTAAAAACTGAAATTCACAACGTGCTTCCACTGATGATCTATGTTGTGCGCTCTCGTGTTCCTACATGTTATCATTTTAATGAGACTATACAAAAGATAAAACTGACAAAAAATAGATATAAAACTTCAAACCACGCATGCATACAAATAAACATGTAGAGTTGAATTCTTGACCGTACTACATGTATGTATTTTTGTATAGGTATACTTTATTATTGATGATTGCTAATTTTTACTTTCTATTAAGAAATAGTATTTTTCTTTTATGAAAATACAATGCATATTATAACTAAAACAGTAAACATGAATATGAATCAAAAGAAAGCGAATCAAAATACGAAATTTTGTAAAACTAAAACCCCTCTCTGTAGGCGATGAGGCTCCAGTTCCTGATGATGGCATTAAACCTACATTCACCGAACGACCACTAATACGACAAAGTGAGGATGGTGGAAACATCACATTTGAGTGCAGATGTGTCGGCGAACCTAAGCCAACTGTTACTTGGTACATATAACAACTATTTACAAATAAAAATTTTATATGACATTCGGATTCATTTTTCCACCCCTCTCCATTGATGCAAATTTACGGTTACAAAAAAGGTATCATCGGAAGGAAGAAATTAAAGAAGGAGGTCGTTATAAGATATCATTGGAAGAGGATCAAAAATTGTATCACATGGCAAGGCTAGAAATAACGAATGTTGTTTCTGGCGATCAGGGTGAATATCAGACAAAAGCTAGAAATAAACATGGCGAAGGTGTAGCGACGATAAATCTAAACTTTGAAGGTGGTTCTAAAAAGTAAGCAGAGAATCTGATCATCTGATATATATTTGTTTAATTTATTTTTGATACGTATGCTCGAATTTTGTTTATTTAACGATATGATTGGAAATAATTTAATTAAGAAATTAAACTCTTAAAGATAGCATAAATGTCTTCGTCCAAAACTTTTGCTTGATAAATAATAAATATTGTAGAAAAAGGTTCCAGTTATGACCTTATTTTTAATAAATAGTCCGAAATCACTTACTACTCGCTTCACATTTCAGTTACAGTTTTACATACTGTAAAAGTGTCTAAAAAAAGATATACCTACTGAAGCGAGCCACAAACCCCAAATTGATCCATGTTACGAATTTTAACTTGGTTACGTAACCGTAACATATTTTTGTATGTTCGGTGTTAATTTCTCTTACTGTCAACCGACTATTTTTAGTATTGAGCTCAACTGGGGGTTTCCGCAAAGAACAGTATCTAGATATTCCCCAATATCTTATTTAATGGGTTTTTGAACAAGCTCCACTCTTATACATTGCACATGTGTTTTGGGCATAAGGCTCTTTTGTGTCTTAAATTAAATAGATTTCGTAGAAAACGTTTCTTAAATTCAGTTGGAAGTCGTAAATTTAATTTTTCATCTTTTGCATGTAAAAATATGGAATCCACAATATATATTAAGGGTATTCATTTAAGCGCGTAAATGCGTTAACTGCAGAAATTTAACACCTCGTAAATCAACTGTCAGATTTTGTATGGAGAATAGTTTACGCAGACCTCATAATTTTCTGCGAAGATTTAGGCTCGGAAATCAACCGCGGCAAGTTACGCAAGTCACCGATGTCAAACTTTGACAGACAGCCGTATGAATTGTTGTTTGATTTACAGTTGATTTACGCTATTTACGCAATAACATTTTCGAGGGGTGTTCACTTAAAGAACCGCAGAAATTTATACATTTACGAGCTGTATAAATTTATCAGATTAAGTGATTAGGTACCCTTATTTGTTTCTTTATTACGAAAGTGTATTTTTTTTTGGAGACAGCAGACTTTGAACTATAGTTGACGTTTAAATTGAAATCCGCTAATGTTGCGTGTTTTTATTATAACAAAAATGTTGGTCCAAATGTGGTTTAAGTGCTGCGTAAGTGGAACGGTAGATTGCGAAAAGCATTACTTCTCAAAGTAATTCGCAGCATTTCCATGAACGTTTTCTTTCCAAACCTTTCCACAAATATTTATGTGAGCGTCAAAAGTGTGTGAACAGCATGCGGTTTTCATTTGTCTTTGGAGTTTAGATACCATTTTTTAAATATTTATAAAGTATTTTTTGCTGTCGACATGAAATTATGTTTTTATATTACATTATTGTTGGTTTTTGGACCTGTTTCCAGACCCTAAGCCACGGTGCATACTTGCGTTTTTTTAACGCGCACCGACTTGCGTCTTTCACTGTTCACAAATAAATTGAGTGGTGCACACACATGTGCGATGACGCTGCGGCATCGCGCGTCATTCTTGTGGGTAAAAAGACTCGCAGGTTTCCGCGGCACGGTAGACGCGGTAGCGTCTTTCAGTACATTGTTTGTTATTGAGCAGTGCACACATGCGTCATTTTGCCGCTAATTTAAATTCAAAAGGAAAAATGGTAAATATAGAAAAATTTGATTTAGAATTATTTATCAATGAAATAAAAAAGTTTCCAGAAATATGGAGTGTTGCTTCCGAGGTATTTTCTCTTATATTTGTAAATGATGTATAAAATATTCCTTTTGTTAGCCGATAATCAAAAAAAAAATAGTTCTTATGCAAAAGTGACTCGTTTCTTTTTATAAACCAGATAGAGTCCTGCGAGAAAAACCCGCATGTGTGCTCTGAACTATTGCGGCACGGCGCGTTAAAATAACGCATGTATGCACCAGGCCTAAAGAAAACTCTAAGAATCATCGGCGTTTACTCACTTTTGACGCTCACTCTATGTTGAAGGCGGTTTTCTATTTCACTATAGGCACTCTTCTATGTGGCTAAATGCATTTCATCCCACTGATGTTTCATTATGGTGTACTGCTACGACTTTATGGGTTTTGGGATGAATCTTAAAAATCCTAATATTTAATTTAAGCAACCTCGAAGATATCTAAGAGATATTCTCTCCTAAAAGGAATCCGTTGATAGTCCGGTACCACGCGTAGTAAGGAGTTAGTTATAAAGACAGTTATAAGTAATACATAAACCAAAAATAGGCAAATTGAGAGCATACGTATTGAAAATTCATTAGCAAAGAGTTATTATTGTAAACGATAAAATAAAAATATTGCTGCTTAGAATTCCCGACGGAAAATCTCCACGTTTTCCAAAGAAACCGACAATTCGACAAGAGGACGACATTCTTATAATGGAATGTATATTAGAAGCACATCCAGTGCCAGATATAACATGGTATCGTGGCGAAAAGCAAATCAACGACTCATCAAGAACTAAAATGTCCCGCAAAGCAACTGCCAAAGATACTTATATTCTTACATTAGAGATAAAAAATCCAACCAGAGAAGATGGTGGAAATTATAGATGTAATGCATTTAATATGTACGGAGAAAGTAATGCAAATATAGCGCTGAATTTCCAAGGTACCTACTTATCCTATCCACTATATAATCTACAATATAATAGCAGTAATTTAAATTTTAAATTTATTTTAATGATGTGAGATAGCAAACAAAATTATTTCCCATTATTGATTTTTTTTTTGTAAATTTACGAAGACCAACAAATAATTCATTAGTAGGTCCTACAAATACTATATGTTTTTTTTTTAACTTTAAAAACAAAAAAATATATATTTTTCGTGAAGTACCTTGCACACTCATACCATTTTCCAGTGTATGCGTTTTTTAAGACTGAGAATAATTCATCAAATACTGGGAGTAAAGCATATTTCTTTCGCGCATTTCATGCTCAATCATTTTTCTTTTAATTTTGTTTTGGCTTTCTATGTAATAGCAATAAACTGCTGACACTAATGAAATTGTTTGCGTACCTTCTGTTGTTTGTCCTATTATAAATGGGTATATTAAAAACGTATTACGTAATAGGTACAGGCGACGCAGATGGATTTGCACCCTCATTTACCGAAAAACCACGTATCATACCAAACGACTCTGGTACATTAATAACGATGAAATGCAAATGCAAAGCGAAACCAGAACCTACTGTAACCTGGTACAGAGGTCAAGATGTGGTTAAAGAAACAAAAAAAATCAAACTGAAATCGACTTTAATTTCCGAGGACTTGTACGAACTCACATTAGAAATTAAGGTAAGCTTTTTAACGTTTATAATTTGGCAACAATTTATATGATCTTATAATACAGGACCCAGGTGCATCCGATGGTGGCACCTATAGATGTAATGTTCAAAACGAATTTGGCGAATCGAATGCCAATCTTAATTTAAATATTGAAGCCGAACCCGAACCAGAAGGTGAACCACCAACCTTCGTTGAAAAACCCCGCATTATATCGGAAAATAATGGCAAGCTCGTCATAATGGAATGCAAGGTTAAATCTGACCCAAAACCAGATGTAATTTGGTTCCGTAATGGCGAAGTTATTAAAGAAACAAGTAAACTCAAAATGACAATGGAAACACGGGGCGACCAGTATTACATAAAATTGGAATTGGTCGACCCTCAGTTAGAGGATTCCGGGCTATACAAATGTAATATAAAGAATAATTTGGGTGAATTAAACGCAAATTTAACACTGAATATTGAAAGTAAGTTTACAATGAAATTATTATTTAAAAGAAATTATATTATATTTATTAATAATTGCAGTTGTTCCCGTCATCAAAGACAAACCGAAAATTATTAAAATTATTAAAAAACGTACCGTAGTAATTGAGTGTACAGTAGCGTCGAAATTCGAGCCAAAGTGCACATGGTTCAAGGAGACCAATGAGGTACGTCAGAGCGAACGCCATGTCTATCAAGTTGAAAAAACTAAAGAGGGTGAATTCGCCGTCAAATTGGAGATCAACGAGGTCCAGGACTCGGACAAGGGCGCTTACAAATTGATTGCTAAGAACGAAAAGGGTGAAGCTGTTTCCCAAATCGTCAATTTGGTTGACATTCCGGAGGAAGAACGAAAACCAGTAAAGCCCGAAATAACGCGCAAGCTAACCGATCAAAAGGTTGAAGAAGGAAAGACATTTGAACTGTTGACAGCAATTAAGTCAACCGATCGCAGCTGTAAAGTGACTTGGTACAAGGAAACGACCATTGTGAAAGAAACTAAAGATATAACAACAACATTTGACGGCACTACAGCTCGTTTGACATTTAGTTCGGCAAAAATGGAGCATACCTCTACATTCAAATGCGTAATAAGCAATGAAGTTGGAAAGGACGAATCATCGTGTAAGATAGTTGTTGTGAAAAAACTGGACGAAAAGGAAAAGAAGGAAGAAGAGGAGAAAAAGAAAAAGGCCAAAAAGGAAGCCGAAGAAAAACAAAAGGTAGAGTTAGAGAAAGATGAAAAAACAAATCTAGCAAATAAAAAGCAAGGAGTGAGAAAGCTGTCTGAAGAAAAAGAAGCGAAAACAATTTTCGATGTGAGGCTTAAGCCCACCTCTAAAAAGCAGGTTGACGAGGTGATCCGCGAAAGATTAATAGTCATATTTTTTTTCTTATATTTCTGTATGACAAATATTTTCTCTAGATATGATCGTTTATTAACTTGTTAATTTTCTTTTTTGTTGTTACGACCATTAAGGTATTTTGAACGAAGGGTTAATAGCGAAAACAACTACTCTAGTCATTATATGCTCTCAATTAGATATAAAAATTTAACATTTAAATTAATTGAACAGTTAAATCGATTAACTTTTCGTGTAAATCTTTTATGGTCCTTTATCTTTGTACTCTAGATGTTATAGTAATAATCAATGTTCTGTTTAGTCCAACAAAATCAACGATCCTTACATCCATTTACCTATATGTTTCGCATACTTTTTAATTAATTTTGACAGTTTTCCTTTCTACTTTGTTTAAGTGTAACGTTTAAAATTACATTTTTATAGATTTGCGTTCATTTAACTTTTTTTTATTTAATTTGTGTATACTTCACTAAAAATGTCCCTTTAACTCATTATCCTAATAATTAATCACCATAAGGCTGAAGAGGAAAGCAAGAAGGCAATGGAGGAGAAGAAGAAAGTAGAAGCTGAAAAGAAGAAAGCAGAAGAGGAAAAGAAAAAAGCAGAAGAGGAAAATAAAAAAGTAGAAGAAGAAAAGAAAAAAGTAGAAGAAGAAAAGAAGAAAGTAGAAGAAGAAAAGAAAAAGGTAGAACAAGAAAAGAAAAAAGCAGAAGAACAAAAGAAGGTCGAAGAAGAGAAACAAAAGAAATTGCAGAAGAACAAAGAGAAAGTAGAAGAAGAAAATAAAAAGAAAATAGCGGCAGAAGAAGAAGAAAAGAAGAAGAAGAAGGTAGAACCTAAAAAGAAAATTTCTGAAGATACAAAGAGTTCGGACGAAGTTATTGAACCAGAAAAGGTAAGCTGTTTGTACTCCACTTTACTGGAATTCAAGAAAACAGAATCTATAGTGAATGCAACGAAGAAGCCTTCCAAATAGCGCATTTGTGAAACTAACTTTTGGTTTTGTTCTTATGTGATAACAACTAATCAAATTGATATTTGTGACAACAAGTATAGATAGTAACATCTTCAGTCAATATGATTTAAGACATTCTAATTAATTTCGATTACTTCCAATACCTAGAATTTAAATGAAATGCTGTAATTTTTTTTATTTAGTTTTTTTATGTCACCGAAAAGCTGGTATGACTGCAATATCATAACAAAATGATCGTGACATTTGCTTCTTTTTCATAAGACTTTTGATATTCTTTTTTAATTTTTTTAAACACATCATCAGACACACTACACAACACACCAAAATCTTTAGTTGAAGGATCTGCAGAGACTTTTCCGGAAATAAACGATAATAATCCCAATAAGCATATTCACCCCTGTGAATATGTGATGGATTTGACTTTATACGGATTTTAAATTTTCAGCATACATTTGGGTTCGCTTTCAGACGAATTCACCCCCGTTGTTTGATTATTTATTTATGCACGAGATTTGGTCAATTTTATAACCATTATCTATACGTAACAACCTTTTCGAAGCGTTCGAACTGTCTGCGGGTGTTTACAGGGTGTTTCTGTATTCATTACAAAGTTGTTGTCTTTTTTTAAATCAAAATTGGCAATTTTGGAGAAAAATAAGCATAGGTCAGCAGCGACCAGTCTTTGGTGCACTAGCGGTTATAGATTTGTTATTAGTGAATAATCTCCAATCAGTCGAAATGTCGAGCTGCAATTGGCATACTATACATTTAAAATGTAAGTTTCATACAAACCTGCGAGGAAAAATTAAGAAAACATGAGCACTAGCCCTTTTGGTTCAGTGCGGCGAAAGAATGAAACCTCTGCTTGCCATTGCTATTTTGTGCATAGAACACAGTGCCGTCCATTGTAGAAACATTGCAACTGCGCAAAATAACGACTTATTGAAATTATTTCGAATGTTCTATAACAGATGGCTAACAGCAATCAGCAGCCAATAAGTGGGATATTTCAATATCATTGTCTCCACGAGCAATTTTTCATAGAATGCCATATATCATGCTATGAGAATTGCTCGTGGAGACCACAAATAGTATTCTATGAAAAATGGTATTCTATCTATTGATCAGCTCATAGCTTGCTATCGATGGTATTACTATTACACGTTAAAAACTTGACGTCGCGTCGCATCAGACAATGACGTCTGAAACACTTAACGAAACTTTTTTTCTATAAAGAAATAGTTCCCTATTTCGCCTTGGTTTCTCCTTCTGCCGTATGCCGTGTGTGATGTAAACAGATGTTAAGTGATCGGCAATGACTATAAAAAAAATGTCAAACAAATTAAAGGACGTAAACTTTAGTTCCTTAGAAAATTGTTAATAAGGGTATTCACTTAAACGCGTAAAAGCCTCATAAACTGCGTAAATTGCAGAAATTTACCACGTCGTAAATGAACTGTCAGATTTTTTATGGAGATGCTTTACGCAGACCTCATAATTTTCCGCGACGATTTATGTCGTTTTCAGTTGGTCGCCCAGAACCGTCCGGAAGAACTCTCCACGATTCTGAATTCAAATCCAGAAGCAAATTTCTCTTCTTTTCAGTAGAAGAACTGACAGTTGAGTGCCAATCGAACGCTTCCAGAAGCATTCGGGTTGCTTCCGGACGGTTCTGGACGGTTCTGGACGACCAACCGAAAACGACAGCTGAAAGTTACGCAAATAACATAATGTAAAACTTTGACAGATAGTCGTATGAATTGTTTGTTTGATTCCAGATTTAATGACATTTCCGATGGGTGTTCACTTAAAGCACCGAAGAAATTTATACATTTACGAGCTGCATAAATTTATCGGGTTATAAATATTTTCACTTTGGCTGACAAGTGTGCGAATAGACTTAATATTGCGAATTTGTATAATGACAGATGTCATAATATTGGGGTATTCATACAATGTCGTAAAACTTACGTAGTAAACTTTGTAAATTTACAAAATGGTAAATGAACTGTTCAAATTTGTATGGCAAATCATTTATAACAAGATGGTAAACACACGACAATGTCATTGTGACATTTCACCCGTGAAATAAATTAGCCTAATCAGAACAAAAATTGTTTTTCATGCGTTATACTTTTTATGCATTTATAAAGAAAAAATTTCACATTTTACTATTTCAAGTGTAAGATAATTAATTTATCCATTAAATTGTAACATTAACAAGTTTTAAAAGAATTTAAATAACGAAATTTTAGATTCCAAACTTTTTACCGCGAAAACAGCTGATTGGTTTACTATCATTTACGCCACCAACTATTTCGTAAAAATGTGTCGCAAACTTACAATGTTATGCCAAGAAAATGGTAAACTTATGAGCGACGGTGCAAGTGCAGAAATTCTGAACGCAAGCAGTACTGCAGATGAAACAGATGGGGAAAATACGAGAGTGCAACACAGACGACAAATAATTTCCGTCTCTCTTTTCCTCGTATGCATCAGTAGCTGAATTTAAAAATTCGATGCTGCCAAGTCTATTTAATTTAATTCACTGCGTTGCTATGCAGTGGACTTAGAAATAGAGACGTGTTGCAGTGCTGCGGCGCGCAGTTGCAGAATTTACATTTGTTTCACCATATAAGAACATAGTGTATTATAATCTTGCTGCACAGTGAATTCTGCACGTGTGTTTTGGGCATTCATGTTTCATTTTAAATCGCAAGACAAGCTACTAGTCATTTTCGCGTCAGGTTTTCGTGGAACAAGCCCAAAGCTCAGAAATTGCACCCTCACCTGATAGGCTTGGCAATATCCGAAGCTAGCTTCCTTCGTCTTAGCATATTTCGTGAGCTATGGTTAGCTAGAGTGTCACACCCATGTTTCACGCAACTATTATAAGGTGATCAGCTTTGGTTTATTGCTAATCAAATTGCAAGCTTGATATATTTTTTGTTTTCCGTACTATGCATTTAACTGCTACCAAGCTCAAGTGCTTTTATAGAAATACAAGCAATATTTACTTATTTAAATATTTATTTGTTTTATTTTATTGCATTTACTTAGAACAAACCGAATGGCACTCAGGACGATGAAATTTATGAGCCTGATAAGGTACAATACTACAAGATACAACACTAACATTACATTTACACTTTCATACACTACTTACAGTTTTTTTTTATTTATTTTTATTAACATTTTTTTTATTTTAAAATATTTAATTTTTGCACTGTTTCTAATCATTTATTTTCACTTTGCAGAAAGCACAAAAGGATCAAGTTGGTCTCAAGAAGATCGAACGCAAGGTATGTATATGTATAAGCAAATTTTTATGTAGCTACGTAAACACCAGGAAAACATTTAATAAGGGAACACTATTTTATAACAACATTGTGGGTAACCATTTACAATTATGAACTAAAGACAAATTTAACTAATTTTACGATTTTTGATTTTAAGAACATAAGGTCTTCTGAGTTGTTGTAGCTTGAAACCCATTACAAAGCAAATTAAAAAAAAATGTGTTAAAAATAAAATTATAGCTTGGTCATGTTAAAGGCATGTCCCCAACTAGGATCCCACGACGACGCGACGTGCTACGAAATCCGTACCATCGGGCAGGCGTCCTCTAGGAAGACCTAGAATGAGATGGTTAGATCAAGTCCATAATCTCTCCTCTACGCGTATGGGGATTGCCCTTGATGATTTGGTGTCGATGGCGGAAGATCGAGAGCTGTGGAGGGCAACCTACACCCGCGACCCACTTAATGGACAAGCGGACCATTTGAAAATGAATGAACAAACATCAAAAGTTATTTATTTGTTCTATTCCTATGTAATCCACGTCTGGGTGACAACTCCAATGATGGGGAATAGTTTACACTGATTAAATCAATTGTCTTCAGCATTAGGGTGTCCCGTCATTGTATGAAAAAATTGTTGTTTTGGAATATTTCGTCGGAATGTGTAATTGTAATTTTCTGATTAGGGCATAACTTTTGGGCCTCTTCAGACTATTGAAAAAAAGGGAAAAGTCAGTAAGGTACTAAAACTTGCCCATTTTACTATTTATTTAAATTATTATTTATACAAACATAAAAATGATTTGGTATTTCATAAAAAGAGTAAAAATTGAAATAAACGTATAAACAAATAGTTAATGTAAAGGAAGTTATTAAATCTTCAGCATAAACAAATGTACTACATTGACAATTGGCTTTTGTAATAAAAAGATGGCATTCGATTTTCTGAAACTGAATTGTTTCAAATAACTTCATCTCAGTTCAGTTTTATAATTGGCTTCAGTCACAGTTTTTATGAACTTTTCGACACTTTGTGTATGACAAGGAAATCTGGTATTCTGAGCTCTGTTGCATTTACAAACAATGAAAGTTCTTCATCAGACAAATCTTTTAAGATAGGTGGAGGAGTTATTTGGTATTCATTTCAAAAAATAATGTCTAGCATTAAATTAAATTAAGATTTCGGTAGCTTGAATATTCGGTTGGGAACATAATTTTTTTCTTGATTTAATGATTTGTTTTAAAGGAAGCTCGTTAATGTAAGACCTTTTATCGAAGGGCATTGTGGGAAAAAGGTGTTTCTTTCAATTATTGTATCCACTTGATTTAATGTTTTGTGCCAAAATTCAATTTGAAAAAAATGTTGCGCTCCATACAGTGAGCGTCAAAAATGAGTGAACATCGACTCTCTTTTAAGTTTTCTTTAATGGCTTGAAAAATGTCTAAAACAACCAACATTCTGTAACAGGTTTAATAACAAAATAACAATAACAAAACGTATTTCATTTCGACACCGTAAAATATTTTATGGATATTTAAAAAAAAAAAAAATTCTATGTGAACTCTAAAGCCAAATGAAAACAGCATTGGTGTTTAGTGTTTACTCACTTTTGACGCTTACTGTATCAAAGACGGTTTGTTTCTTATGGAAAACGGAACAGGTGCATAAACTTTCATTAAGTACTCCACAAGAATTTTAAGATCTTCAGATCGATTACGAGAACCTACGAGTACATTAAAGTCTTAGTATTCTGTTTATAGTTATGATCCATCTTGAATGTGCCATTTTTCCAGGCTGTCGTTTGACTGGAGAACAGTAACCTGATTTGATTGCTTCATACACGTTTCATAGAGATAGTTTTGTTCTGTTCTCATTAGATCTGTAATGCTTTCCTCCATTTGAGGTACATTTCCAATCACAGGAGAAAACTGAGCAATATTGGTACTTTCGCAATCAATCAAAGCCGAGCGGACTAGAATATTCACGAGGGCCCGAAGTTGATTCGTCTAAGGTCGTGAAAAGGTGTCTTAGGGGCAATTTATTTGCATGCAGCAGACATATTGCCCACTGTAATGGACGACCTAATTCCATTTCTATGTATCGAATTACACATCCTTTCCAGCCAGTGTTAGTAGCAGTGCCGTCACATCCAACACAAAAAATGTTTTGCAAATCAAAGTCCTTACTTTTGGAAAAATCTATCATTGAATTGCATATTTCCTTCCCTGTACCATATTTTGGGGTAATATGACCCAAGTAGATAGACTCTGGTTCTGCAAGAATTGTAATATGTTCTTCTAGAACCTCTTTGCGAGAATGACGCCCGTCTTTTTGTTCTGGAAGAAGAAGTGTCAGAGCTGTTTACGATTCCAACATTCTGCAGAACCGCAGGACGAGACGATTGCTGCGGCCGATCATACTGATAGCCCATACCGATCACAAATTCTTGATACAGATGGTAGAAAGAGCAAGTTGCGCTTATTTGAAGACGTGAACGGATCGGAAGATGACGTTGAAGGTTCAGATGAACAAAGTTGTGGCCCTACTGCTTCGACTGGCTCCACTTTCAAACGTTTCGATTGACTCTACTCTGTCTACTGGCCCTACTCTTTCGACTTATCAACAGAACCAATCACCATTTTCCTGTTGTTTCTTTTATCCGCTAAAAAAGGCCTTTCAGTTATAGGAATCACATTTACAGAAGACAAGCCCTCAAATGCCAGCGCAGTGGTTAGTTTGCTGGACTACTTTGCGTGGATCTCAGGTTCGATCCCCGGAAAAACACAAGTTACGTCTTAAGGTTTTTTCGACTATGTCTGATAAACATTCGAGAGTAAGACTGTCCTGAAAAAAAATCTCAATTCAGCCGTTCGGACTCGGCATAAAATTGTAGATCCTTCCATTCGACCCAAATATAGAAACTCACACGAACGAATGGTTGCGAGAAGCTAGGCCTAGGGTGTCTACCGCCTGTTGCTATTTATTTATTTTAAGCACTCAAATGCTAACAAAAAACTTTTCATACGCTAACTTTAAAAATTTTAGTAGGTATTATTAAAAAAGATTGAAAAGAAAAAAAAATGTTAAGAACAATGTTTTTTTTTCGAAATTTCAATGTCCGGTAGAGTACCAAGAGTACCCCTGAATATTTTTTTTGTTATTTTTCCCGTAATAAGCTCCATCATACGCAACTTTTGCTGGGGCTATGGAGCGTTGCTTACCTTCAAGACCATAGGGATGATTTATAGCTTCGGTGAATCAGGGATGAATTTCATCCAAATAGACAATTTTGAGTTAAAGTTGATTCATCGATTGCTTGTATGGTTGGTAGCAATATACTCTGCAATCGATCATAAAATAATTAATAATATCAACATTTCTTCACAACTAGACTAGTACGTAAATCCAGGCTTTGAAATGCTCCTATAATGTCGTTTTTCATTGGTTTCAGTCGGGGATTAACTCATTCCAAAATCCAATGGAACAAGAAAACTGCTTCTGGGTGATTTCACTCGCATGTATTGGTGAAACGTCAAAAATTGTTGTATGGCTACTTCCTGCTGGTTTGTAAAAAATACATAAAATAAACTTGTGTAAGTGCTTCTTTAGTGGATTCTGACTTGAAATCGAGAAGCGAAATTCTCTCCTCAGAATCAACAGATGAATATTTGTTGCGCCAATAAAACGGTTTCAGAAGTGATTTTCTTGATTTCGGACGCTCCCGGATGCTTTTTTTTGCCCAATGGAAAACGACATAAGGGATTTTATTTTAGGTTTCAAAGTTTAAGGGGATATTCCAATATAGTCGTGCTATAGCTGGATGTTTGTGCTTTTTTGGCAAAGTTGCAGTTTTCAAAATATACCGTCTCCGATGCCTAAAATTCAAAAATATCGTAATGTTCAACTACATAGAAAATTGTCTTTAGCACATTTTTGCAAATGGTTACTTACTTTAAAACAAAAATTATTATTTCAGCCATAACATAACACACACACACAACCTTTTTTAATTTATTTTTTAGGATTCAGGGGAAAACGAAACACAACCCACACCTAAAACAGAAAATTCCGAACACATTTCCCCTGAAGATCAGCCATCTGATGAGGTAATGAAATCATACAAAAAACATACAAAAAACAACACCTTACACGATAGTAGAAGGCATATTACCACTGTGACAAATCACAGATGCGATAGTCTGAACGCACTCAAAGAACTCATGTGACTTCTCAAATGAAAAGGCATAGACGTTAGAACTGTAGCCTTTTCACATGAGAGGTGATATGGAGATGGTGTAGGTATTATACGGATATATTCTCCTCTATGTAAATATAGGTGCATCTATGTATGTACAAATATGAAAAGCAATATGACTTCTACTATCGTGTACAGTAGCTTTATGCGTCTAAGTTAAAGTACATTTCTTTTGTGAAATTTTAAAAATAAGGCTTCAGCGAGGACCACTATATATATTTATATTTCGTAATCAGCAACCAATCCTCAGAAATCAAATTTAAACTACTCTCACTAACGTCTTGACAGCAAAAAAATTATTTTTCTACCACGCTAGTCTGATCTAATGACCATTGGAACGCGGGTAATAAATACCAGCATCTGAACTATCAAGCTCTATTTTGAACACTTCTTTTCATCATATTAAGTTTTGCGAATTCCATAAATTCATAAATAAACTCGGTTTCATTAAACGTTTCAAAAAACAAACTAAAATACCTACGTATGGGAAAACTTCGCTTTTCGAAAAATTTTCGAATGTTTGCGAAATACCCTAGTTTTTAGCTTCGGCCAATTTCGGATGCATCTAATCTCTAAACCATCTCCTACTGATGCCGACGACGTCTACGTGATAATATTTTTTTATTCTGTTTAGCTTAAGATATACAGTGTGGTTCACTTGTTTGGACGCACAAGACTTTTCGTTTTACGTGGAACAAAGAAAAAAAAAACTTATTTGGCAGGAAGGTACATTTATACACTAAAAAAATGTAGTTTGAAACCTGATGATAGACCCATAACCCATCATATGGGATGCATTTTTGGTTCACTTGAATGGACGCACAAATAGTCGAAAAACAACAAAACACCAAAATTGCTTTTGATATTTTTATTTTTTTGTTATTTATTTTAATCAATTTTCTGTTATTTTAATAATGTGCGAGGCAGTACCAGTGGATATAATCTCAAAACTGATATTATTCCAAGAATATGGCGGACAGTGCAATATTTTAATATTTTCACGGGCAACCCTTTCTTTAACATGGCGTGAATTGTGTAGGTATAGCCACGTTATTCTTCTGGAATATCTATGGTCCACAAAGCTCCTTTATTGCGGAAAAAGCGGCTTCCAAAAAAGTTTTGAAAGGAATACTAGTAAATTTATTGGAAACGATTTCCGATTTAAAACCGCCGTAGAATGAAATTGCACCCCATACCATAACTCCCCCTAATTTCGAATGCTAAATATTTTAATATTTTTTTTTTCGAGATCATGAAAGTAATAGTTGTAGTTGCAGGGCCATCGATAGTGGGCTTTGCTCCAATTTCTGGAGACCACTTTAATCTTCATATCCCATGCCATAAAAACTGCTTGATTAGGGGACGGTTTTTTTAGTTTTGTAAAATTTCTGTCTAAAGCATAAACAATAACACAACTCGAGTGGATTTGTTAGAGAAAAACACAGCAAATTCCATAATTTTGTTTGTAAATTGAGCACCTTAAGGCACTAGTCTTTAAATTGTTCCCTTGTTTTGTGGTGTTAAAACATTCATGATGCTTTCTTTGTAGTTATTCCCATAAGATAATTTTCATTTCAAGTGTTCACTTCGAGCAATTTTATTAGCCATTTAACGATTCGAAAAGTTCCCCGAGAGGTAAACTTTAACGTTTGCCTTTTAGCCAAATTCAATACGTTTTTTCTGCCTATAACTTTAATATAAAATAAAAGTTGTCTTACCTTCAAGTTAACTTTTTACTCCTCTTTGTCCGAGCACTTGTAAACTAACCAATTTAACCGGTGCGTCTATTCAAGTGAACCAAAAAAAATGCATATGTTTTTGCATGGTATAGGAAAATATGAGTAAAACTACCGTTATGGGTCCATCGTCAAGTTGAAAATTATGTTTGTTTTATAGTGTATGTTTGTACCTTTCTGCCAAATTAGTTTTTTTTTTGTTCTCTTTGTTCCACATACATAATAGGAAAATAATAAAAAATGAAACGTAACTTTTGGGCATTTAAACAAGTGAACCGCACTGTATATGGAAGTATAATTTTTATGATGTGCGATTAAAAAAAAAAATAACGATTCGGGAAATCAACTTTGGGGCATTTACTTCAAAATTGGTTTTTGTATCTATACGTAAGTGCTTGTGCCAGTGCTCAAAAACTGGTTAATTTAATATTTTTTGTTTGACAGCCGACGACGCCACTGTTTGTCTTGTCATTGCTAGCCTAAAAGGCGTGTACTTGTAGTTACAGTTATCTCAATTGTTTTGTCTTGTATTAACTAATTTTATAAATGTATGTTTATCTTTTATATACAAATGTTTGAAGTGTATTTTTAATAGTACGGTATTATTTGTTTAGTTTCGCTCAAATGCGGATAAATTATTCGGTATCCTTGACCGATTTCTTATTGGCTTTTGTTAATTTTTACAATTTCATCTAATACAGTCAAAATGTGTCGTATTTTGTGAGACATTAACCGAAAAAAAACTACCCAAAACTGTCATCAAATTTAAACTATATGTATATCGTCCACCCATGTGTTCAATTCCGACCAAAATTGAATCGTACAAATTTCAAAATGTTCATTTTACACTTGTGATCGACTACAGTCGCATTTTGACTTCTGTTTTGTAATTACATTTTAATTAAAAGAAATCAATTTAAATAACAGTAAGAACGAATATTTGAGATCCGCACAAATGCAATTTCGGTCGTTATACATCACAGGGTATTAGGTACCATCCATATTTTAATAAATTCATATTTTGTATGTACAAACACTAAATGCCTGTAATTTGTATCAATATTTGTTAACAAAAAATAGGAAGTCACTTCTATCAAAGAAGATTCAAAGACGGAGATTCGAAGAAAATCTATTATTCAGCAAAAGGAAACTATTGTCGAAGACGGGAAGGTATCAAGGCGTTCTTCGGTCCAGGTAAAATAGTCAATAACCAACAACCTTCTCCATATTCATGTGACTTTTGTTATACTACTATTTGTCTTGTCTTACTTTTCGTTTGTAAATTGAAATAGGTTGAAGAACAAACTAAGGTTGAATCTCGGCGTTCGTCAATAATTGAAAAAACTGCTTTAGAGGTAGGTATTGGCCAACAAAAAACAAAAAATCGTAATTTTTCCTTCATTTATTGACATTTAATTTTGTTTATTGTCCAAATTCCTGCAATCGCACATTTACATACACGTCCCCAAAATAATTTACAAAATAAACAACAATAAGGCAAATCAAAGCACGAAACTAGAACCTAAACAGAAACCATTTGAAATTAAGGAAGACATTCAACCATTGAAGCCAACTGAAAAGCGAAAATTAGCACCAAAGGTAAAATCAGCACCAAATAAATAAATAAATGTTCTTCTTCGCAAGGCTCTGACTATTCTCTACTATTTCTATTGCGTACCTATTTCTTTACATAACAATATTTCTTTTCATCTATCAACTGTCAAAACTATTATCTTTTTCTTCAATATTCTGTGATAGGCATTGAGCAAATTTTAACACTTTATATTTTATGCATTTACCTTCAAATGAAAACGAAAAGTAAAAACCAAAATATTACGATAACTGGCATAGCCAAAGATATTTCACACTCTCCACAGCGAGTAAAGGTTGGATGATATTGACCGTAAGTATGCTTGAATCGTTTCCGGATTTTTGGCATTCCCCACAAAAAAATAAGTCCAAAGGGATCAAATCGGAGCCAATTGACATCGCCAAGACGGCTCATAACACGATTCGGGAATTTTAAACAAGAGGTCATTCAAATCCACATCTTTTATTGCAGTAAAAAAAAAGTCAGTTAACATGGCTCTGCAACGTCCACCGTTGATCGAAACGTTGTCCCCAGCATCATTTTCAAAGCAAAATGGCCCAATGAAGCCACCACTCCACGGGGACCATGAGTGCTGTCCACTAGCATACCAGTCTCACGAATTTGCCTACAGCAGGCGCGGTGCTTTATTTCGGCCAAAACTTCTTTTTAAAAAACGCACTATTTGGGCTACACCGCACGCACTTTGGAAATAAGTTTTCAATAGTTTCCAACGTTGGTAAAGCGTAAAGCAATTCATTTCATTCCGCGGAGGTATGATGCTGACTTTCTGTCAAGATTTCGAGCGGGAAACAGCTGTCAGTGTCAAAATAACCTGTGATTAAAAAAGAAACCACTAGATGGCCCATCCTTTACACACGAAGATGTACCGTTCGCGTCAAATATTTTTTCAGCTGAAAATGCAACCATGATCCATAATATTTCTAAGATATTTTAAGTTTTCATTATCTTCAAAATGCTTTCTTTATTAACGAGCACTTTTTTTAATGTTGTAATGGCATAAGCACGAAATCAATCGTTGATGCCCATTATTAGATCGGCTGTTTGTCTTTTTGTTCTCCCTAAATATGCTTCACCATTTCTACAGCATATCTAACATTCATTGCTTAATGCTTAGTGTCGAAAGTATAAAAACTTTTTCACTATATATGTATTATATTTAATTAACATTTGCAATAAAAAAATTAGTCCTAAAAAAACAATTCTTTGAGTAGGCTGTTGCAGAGGTTCAAAAAGTCGAAGAACTACCAAAACTGCGTAAAACATCAACCCCGAAAGAGGTTAAAGAAGAACCAAAACCAGAGCCTAAAGCTAAGGCTAAAGCAAAACCAAAGGCTAAGAAATATGAAGAACTACCAGAAATTCCTGACTATGAGCGGCCTGTTTTGGAAAAATATGAAAAGTCAGAGTTTGCTCCAACAGATTTTAGTCGTGAGCTAGGAATACCAACCAAAATGGAGAAACCACAGTCTGAAGATGTTAAAAAGGAACCCGATCAAGGTGTTATTAAAAACGGTCTTCCAAAGGTAAAACTTCATTTGCGAACAATAAATTATTGCAAATTAATTATAACTGTCGTGCTTTGACAAAGCTACACGGAGTAGCTGAAGCGCTGCGCTGATAGCTAGTGTTTTTGTTTTTTTTTTGCTTTCCAAATAGATATTATTACTAATCATTTCGATATACAAGTAGATACATTATGATGACACCCTTCAAAAAAGAATAAATAAGTACAATCAAGTGGTTCGTCCTCCTCACCTGACGATACCTTTGCATTTGCTGACGATTTATTAGCACCAATTAAATAAATTCACCCATATTCCCGTTGGCGTTTATCGGATACAACTCATCTATTGGGTCGTTGTTAAAACGCTATTTAAATAGCTCTTGCCACCTTACGCAGGGCTACCTTAGGGGCTTATTTCTTTGAGGACCTAAGCGATCTGTGCCGTACCGATATTTGCTGGATCAGCAAGTTTGTTACAAAGTCGAACTGGCTACACTGAAATATCAACACGCAACTCACAAATTTTTGTCTGTTTCTGAAGACTAAACCGCCAACGGGAAGAGCTGACTACGTCAGTAAATTCGAATAGGCGGGGAGTTAGACCGAAACAGTCTAACCTAAGTCACCACCAAGGACCTCTCTACGAGGTAAGACACCCGGAATTGCGAATAGCAACGGTATTCCCACTGTAACGCCCGGCACATATAGAATCTTTCTGGCCACTTCACTCCCTCCCTCCTCTCGTGGTATCACAATGGACCGATTCATTATGATCTAAGTGTGTCCCCCTTTTTTTTGGGACCTTACCTAACCTAACCTAACCTGGTCATTACAAAAACAAACTGATATGGCAATTGCATTTTCTGTCTACATCGGTCATAAATTAACACATACCAAAATCTTAAATTTCCTCGAATGAGGTACCTCCATTTTTTTGGCCTTTTGAGGTTATGGCATTCCAATATAAACAAACGCAGCGCTGCCAGAAATGTATTTTCGTGTTCAGTAGTCACCACGAACTAAGCTCACAAAGTTACAGCCTTGCTAAAATGACTTGAGAAAAAACGTTGCTAGCTCTTACCTACTCTATTATGCTATAGGTACTCTTACTTACTTACTCATGCTAAATCATTTGGGTCCGCCATTTCGGCTCTTCTAAGTCTTTCAAGTCTCCTTAATTGTTCGTGTACACTCTTTATAAAGGAGCATACATCCAGCCAGTCATCTTCTGACCTTAACATAATGGCTTATTAGACTTTGGGGGTTTGGTAAGTTCGCTCTTTCCCCTACAAAGCGGCTGCAATGGAACATTGCGTGCTCCGTATGTTCTTCTTCGTCTGAGCATTGCGGATTACGAGATATCGTAACCAAATCTGTAAAGGTATTTCCGATAGCCGCCGTCCCCGTTTGTTCTTTTTTTGCCGTGTTATCCCACCTGGCGTGCCATAGTGTCATCGATGTTTCCCTCTCTTCTACTTTGACCCTTCTATTAGGGAAATCTTGCCTGTTGGCTTTTTGCCTAATGTAGATCCTTTGCATCTCGCTGGCAAGAATGTCGATCATTCCCGATATAACGCAGGCTGCTTCATCCGAGATTGTTCGAAATCCCCATATTGTTCGTATTGCGCAGAGCCTGTATGCTGACGACAGCTTTCTCCTTGTTTCGTTTGTTTTTAGAGCCCCCGCCCAGACCGGTGCAGCGTATAGAAGTATTGAGCTGACCACTCTGGTTTGCAACTATGTTCGGTAGGTACACCGGCGCTTCCATTCTAGCCAGCGAACTCCTAATGCATGACAAGTTCGCCGTGTTAAAGGCAGCGTCACAACCGCGCAGTATTTCTTTGCCCCCCCTCTCCATCTTTTGTCCAGTATTGCTTCAGCTCCTGTGTCTATTAACACCTTTTCTGAATCCATACTGGTAGTCTGCCAAAGCTCATTTATCTTCGGCCACCTCGAGCAGTCTGCCGTATATGACACATTAAAATGTGTGTGTTTTCTGCGACTGAAATCGTATGTCTGTATCTAGCCTAAGTCTGCAGATTAAAAAGGTTATTAGTAAGGCCCAAAATTCCCGTAGACCTGAATGTCGGCGTTAGGTCTTATCGCCCAAAACCATAACGCCTAAATTGACAAATGTCATAACGCCCAAAAACCATCATATCGACCAAAATTTAAAGGAATTAAGCGTCGCAAAGCCGAAATAGAATGACATATTGCCCAAAGTAACGCCAAATCGATCCAAAACAAATATTTACTGTCTCTTTATCTGCAAACATTATTGTAAAATTTGAGATTTATGCCTCTGGTTGTCTATTTTCTGTACACTTTACATTTATGATACACTTATATGTAAAATAAATGTTATCCGCGTTTAATAACTTATTTTTAAATGTGTATTAAAAAATGGTCTAAAATGTGTGTTTCAATATACTGTAAGTTTATTTAAAGAAAGGGTGTCTCATCATTGGTAAAGTAAGTTTAAGTTAATTTTGTTTATTAATAATCCACTGATTTTATTGCACGCATTAGTTCGTTTTCTCTAATTTAATTGTACCTATTACTGTTCATAATATTCTGTCTGTTCTCCTGGTTTTGTAATAAATGTAATAACTTGTAGAAGGAAGAGGCCGCTCCACAACCACCTGCGGACCCCAAGCGTCTTGTAATTAACAAAGGTCAGTTACCGGAGGAGGCACCGGAAGATGACAAATCTGGTCTTAAGCCAGTTATTATTATTCCAGAGGTGAGTAATTTAACTAGCATGTTGATATTATGCAAATTATTTGTCATGGGTAATATTTTATGTCTAAAGTTATTTTATAATTATTGTATTACATGTGAAAACAAAACACAAATTTTGTTTTTATTCATAAAAAAATCGCATTTTTTAAATTATAAATGCTTTTTTTTGTACATAAGAAACGCATTAGCAACCTTAAATCACCAAAAATAACTCAACTGGACTAGTGTAGTCCTCATCTATAAATTTGTGTAATATATCATTAAAATTAATGCATTATATATAAAGCATAACATTTGTTTTTGAAAATATAGTTTAATAACTTTATAGACAATTCGATATCTCAAAAATTCATAGACTAATGAGTTAAAAATAAAAAAAAGTTGTTACTATCTTCAATATTTAAACACACTTAGTTTAAGGAATATACTCCAATTCACTTGAAGTCATTTTAAAAACTAAATTTCTTTACCCAATAATGTGAAAACATCACTCAGTTAGTTGACATGGTTTTTGAATTAGCTACCCTGTTCAAAAGGCCTGCTATTTTTTAAAGCTATAGAGACTGGTTTTTTTTGCCATTTTTACCATAGAAACCATAATTTTTCTAAATGTGCAATCCTGTGCCGGCTTACAAAGGAGAGTGTCAGATCTTGTAACTGCATTAAAAACAAAAACATGAAATAATATTTTAAAAATTTAGATTTTCGATGAAAAAAGAAAAACCAACTTACAAAAAATTTCAAAATAAATACAACGAAATTATGGGACCATTAAAATCATAAATATTGATTTTGAAAAATCGCTCTTTATAAGAGTCTGTTAGTGAGTAAGAGTATTAACTAAAATTTGTATAGAAAAAAAAACAATTTTAAGCAAAATTAATATTTAACGCTGACTATGTGAAATCAATATTGTTTCAACAGCTGCTGGGCTGTATAATATACCTACTTGGAATGTCCCTAAATTAATAAATCCTTCTTCAATTTTTTAGGAATTCTTTTTCATTTAAAAATCAATTTTCTCGAAAAATTCGACAAATTTGAGAACAATAACAATAATGGGAAAAAAACTATATTAATTAACAAAATATTCCTCGATTGAGACGATAATCTACAGTATTTAAAATCTAATTTAGGTAGGCGTCTTGAACAAATATATTTATAGCGAACAATTGACTCACACTTCAATATTTAGAATATTGCAGATCACCTAACAGCTTTGATTTTTTTTCTTATCAAAATGGCGTAATTTTTGAGATATTGCATAGTCTTAATTAATGTGGTTTACCGTTTGAATATTTTATTAAAATGCTTTTACTTATTAAATATTATTATTTTGTTTTTGTAAATATATTCCCAACACAAAATATATTTCGGTAAAGAAATCCAAATTAAACGTGGAACAAGAGGTACCACCACTAGACGGTGCTCCACAATTCAAGCCACGTCGGCGTTCGTCATATATGAAACAAGAGCCAGTTAAAAATGAAAATTTCCTCGGAGTTGTTCTTAAGCCTGTTACAAAGGATGCTAAAGAGGCGGAACCACAGCAGGCTAAACAACTACTTAAGGTAAAACAGAAAACTTCTTATACCGACTGGATCGCCTGCCGTAATCTCTCCACTTCACTATCTCTTCTTATTTATTTCTAATTCTCAACGGTTCTCTTTCAAAAAAACAAGCAAATCTAAATTTTCTACTTTCAAAATTGCACTGCATTATCTACTTTTATATCTCTGTAGTCTATATACGTTCTCTGATATCTTCCTTCTGCTTTAGATGTGCTAACTTCCTTTAGGTACAGTTTTTGGCCTTATATCTATATGTATGTTTTGTCTATGTTAGGCTTAAAGACCGAAAGCGCATTCTGATTTACATAATTTTATACAAAGTTTTAGACCAACAATTTGAATTATCCTCAAAATATAATAATATTCATATTTCTGCGACCATTTTTGAAATTAAAAATTTTATAAATTTTATAACTGTTTCGAAATTGAGATTTTGCGCATCATATAAAAAAACAGTTCATTTTCGAACAAGACTTTTTTTTTTTTTTTTTATTTTTTATGGTTCAACCAGTAAATCTGTATTTTCGCGATTCTCTACAATCGCTTCACATTTCGACCAAGCATTATACAAAAGTTAGTCACGCTTATTCTGAGATTCGATCGAATCGAGTACTCCTCGAATTCAAAACATTCACTCGAATGAACTTCTTGCCTTCTCAGCCTCGAGGAAAAGAAGTTCATTATCGAATGATTTCATTTAATGAATTTTATTTTCAAAATAAATATTTACCTGTCAGATTGTCAATTATTGCTGGTTTTAATGCGATAAAGATGGCATTTATATTTTCTTGGAAAATGAAACGATCAAATTGAACAAAAGTACGAAAAAAATCGAATCCACTTAATGTGACCACAAATTTTTGGCTCGAATAAAATTTGACATTTATATTATTGATAATCTGAGGAGTAATGAACAAAATAAAAATTTCCATCAAAATCGAAAGTTGGAATGCCTGTTGGCTGAAATCGAATGACTTTCGAATCTCAGAATTAGGGTGAGTATCTACTCGAATTACTGTTTACTTGCGATATCTGCAATGTCCAAAAAACCAGACAAAATAGAGCTTAATATTTTCAGCTAAGAATATTAAGTGTCCATAGAAATCCATTTGAATGCTAAGAAAATGGTTCGATTAATGTAAACATAAAATCAAGATTCATGAATTGTTAAAACTCTGCCATCCGCTATAGCTGCTCCATTCTCATTTTAACAGAATACAAGAGACGTAAACAATTTTAAGGTTGTACAATAGGGTATTTCGGGAAGTTATCCCTTTCAGAAATGAGTTTTCTCTTTCACTTAAACGTCAAAAAACTTGTAGGAAAACAAACAATATTTTATATGGCGGGAGATAGGGTTTGCCCATTTAATTTGTGAAAAGTTTATAATAAAGTGCGAAGTACAAATTGAAAACATTTCAGACTTGACTTGAGAAAATTCCAATAGATAAATCTGTAGAAAATCCAAAATAAATTCTTATCATCACGCGCGTTGTGGTGGCGGCAAATTTTACCATTTTCCACATTCGAAAACTAACAAATATGCGTAAGGTGACCAATACAATTTTTCAGGCAGACGATCTCGATACACCGCAAAATTGTCAGAAAAACATATATAGAATACAGCATTTATACAGTTTTTCCCACATGAAAAAACATAACGTAACTACCGTTGCCTGTTGTGCAACATAATTAGAAAACGAAGCGAATTGTGAATAATAAAATCGCCGAAAACGCTTACATATATAAAAATAAATTCTTTTCCTTCACTGTTGAAATATAATTTCTTTAGTGAAACAGATAACCAAACTGATGGGCGTGCTCTTGCGTCTTGCATGTTCGCAGCGACAGCGAGCATAGGCTGACCATAAATAAACGAATATGAAATACTCAGTCCCAGACCATCTCTCATCTACTACGTTCTTGAATGAGATCGACTGCGTTCACATTTTGTGTTTTGGTTTCAGCGAGCATTCTAAGGCAAGGCGCGCATCGAAGTGGCAAGGCAGGTGTAGGAGGCTGGTGACGACGTGGATTTTGATATCACAATTGCGTATTGTAATATTTGTTTACCCCGAAACTAATAACATTTCATAGCCACACCACTCGGTCACCACACCACCGCCACGCCACTGCCACACCGATTTAGTGCGCCCCTTATCTTAGAAATTTTCGAAATGTTATTTGAATTTGAAAAAAAAAATCACATAATTCGCTGCTAAAATGCAACAGTTTTTATATAGTTTCCGTCTAGGTTTTACAGCGCCGACCTGTCAAGGAGTTGGTCATGTTAAATATACGTAATAAAATAAGGAAACATTCAGACAAATTGTTGGATTAACAGCTGTACGTACGTACAGCACAGCCAAAAACAGCGACATGCATTTATTTTCAAAATTAAAAGCAAAAATGACGGATCGAACTCGGTCTAAAAACACGTAATAAGGGAGAAAGCAAAAACACCAGATATGTACTAAGATTTTATTTTGTATTTTTGCACACAATCTCTACACTTTTGACAAACACTAAATTTCAATTCTGCAATGTTTTCAATTAGTATTTTGTACTTTATTATAAACTTTTTACAAACCCTATTCTCCGCCACATAAAATTTCATTTGTTTTCCTACAAGTTTTTTAGCTGTTACTTTCTTTATTTTTTTCTCATTTGACACTGACGTTGGCGCGAACTACCCTATTAAAAATTATGAGCGTCGCTTTTGGTCTTTAAGTCTGATATGAATAATATACACAGAAAGAAAAAAACTATTATTATTGGTAATAATCAAAAGCAAAAGTTTGGGGCAAAGAGAGTATGTTGAAGGTTTTCATATTGTCAAAACAAAAATCAGACTCTATCAAATATTAAGCTTCCAGATAGGTAAACATGAATCGAAAACGATTAACTTAGTTGCACGGTAAAGTTGTCGAACATCATTAATTATGCATTTAATTAATAAACGTCACGATCTGTTCGCACATTTATACAATGACCAGCAATGAGAATAGCCTACTAAGTTTATTACTTTTTTGTGTTACTTTCTTGGAAGTAGCAATAGCAATACATAAGTAATCGTCCAAGTCCGGCTTTTTAAATGTCACGTACATATTTTTCCTCATTTGGAAAGCAACGAATCGCAATCTGTGAGCAAAATTGGAGGCCCTGTTTAGACGAAGACAAGGTACACGGTACAAGGTAGTATGTCAATAATGTCTATTTCTTTTTTCTTAATTTGGGAAAAGTAAGCCTTATATAAAGGTCTAAATGTCACCACAGTTTTTGATTGCCGGATATTACGTAGTGACGAGTCTTTTCATATAAAAATATACAGATACATTTTCCAGTTAGAAACTACCATTTCTAACCATGTTTTGGATTTCTAAATTTTGCCCAACCACAGACCAACAAAAATAAATTCTTACTGATGTTAAAAGCGTGTCAGAATACTCTCTTTGTCGCTCCCAATGTTTATATATTTCTATTCACCTTCTCTTTGCAAACAAATACTTTTACAACTTAACATATTTGTGTACAGAGGTCAACCCGGTGAGTGATGTTTTTTTAAGTGAACATGCAATGTTATGGGTGGGTCGAACTTTTATTATCCAGTTATAGGCGAAACCTTCGATGTTTTTATGCAGTGATTTGTTATACATATTACAATGTAACCGTAAGCTGTTAGTTAATTTTTTAACAGGCTTTGTATGTATTTTTTTTATTTTCTATATCTAAGTAGGTAGTTATATTGTGAAGGACTAAAGTTTAAATACACCTCTCAAAAGCCACTTTTATAAATAAGTAAGCATTTTAACTCAAATGTAACATGTAACAAATGTAACGAGAATACAGAAAATATTCTGGCGCATATATTAACAGTCAATTCATCAAAAACGTAAAAAAAAGTCGTTGGACAAAAGTTTAAATACAATACAAGAATTTTTTTATTTACTTATTTTTAATTAAATTAAAAGAACAAAACTGAAATTAATATATCGTTGGTCCTCCACGAGCTGCAATGACTGCCTTCAAAGGATGTGGCATAGACATAACCAAATTTTCTGTTTCGGATGGTGTGATTTTTGACCAGGCCTTTTTTAGAGCTTCTTTAAGGGTTTCTTTGCTCTTTGAAGCTGCAGTAGTTACCAAGCCTGTTCAATTGGGTTGAAGTCCGGTGATTGGGGAGGGCTACAAAGCTGATGGTGAGCGCAACCACTCTTTCACCAAACGCGCGATATGCTTGGGGTCATTATCTTGTTGAAATATCCAATATCTTCCTAGACCCAAGCTATCCACGCAAGGCTGCAAATGTTGTTCCAATATACTCTAATACACGTGTCTGTCCGTAACACCATCAATAACGGCTAAATGTCCCACCACACTACCGCCACCATGTTTAAAGTTAGGTAGGTATTAAGTTTTTGGTTTGAAGTGCTGAAGGAGTTGCGCCAAATTTTTGCGCGACCAAAGCGCATTTAGATTCATCCGTAAATAGCACTCTTCGCCAAAAGCCGTCATATATCCTTGCACTTGTTTGCGAAATCCATACGAAGCAGTATATTTTTCTCAGAAATTAGAGTTTTCCTACGTGGAACACTGCTTCGATATCCCTTGTCCCGTAAAGCTCTTTGTACAGTTTTTGGGTGAACATGTTTGCCTGATATTGCAGCAATACTGCCAGCTAACTTTGGCGCACTAATTTTTGTCCACTTCTTTTAGGATATGGCGAGAAAGTCTTTTTGGTCGCCCAATTCTGGACCTTTTTTCCACTGCTTAGGATTTGCCTTCTTTATAATGTTTAACTATTGCGCTTTATTAAAAGATAATTGTTAAAAGCAAACGATTGAAATATAATTTATTGTGCAAGAAAGAAATGAACACGTGAAGTGGAAAAAGGCAAAATTGAACGAGTGACAGATACTATCGTTGGAATTCAAAAAGTAAACAGTATTGCCACACATGAAGAAACATAACTTAAATATAAGTTGTCATGGCAAGGTATTGCCAAAGCGCTGGTTGAATTAACGTTCAAGTTCAAGTTTCAACATTAACTATCAAATCTTTTACACTAGACACGATTTGTTTTCTTTTGCCCATTATTTTGCTTTTAAGCTTGCCGACAACGATCAAATCACGACTAAGACTACAAATTAACAAATATAGCGGTAATTTTTATCTGAGGAAACTGCAAAAGCTAGTGCAACAGAAATAGGTGTTGACTGTTGAGTTGTATTTAAACGTTTGTCCAACGTATTTTTTCGTTTCTCGCAAATTAACACTTATCTATGTGACAAAGTCAAAATTGTTTTGTTATTGTTGTTGCTTAGATTAGATGATAGGTCGGGAGATCCTCTATTGTGCCTTCCCTGGTGAGATCTTAGAGCCATCTTTTGTCCTGGATCTCACCAGGGAATGCACGTCTTACTGATGTACTGAAAAACAACTGCATACTTAAAGTTTCTTTCAATGCTTTCTTTATTTTTATTTTTTTGTTAAGTTTGTGGGGTGTATTTCAATTTTAGTCCCTCACTGAATATACCTACAACACAAGTCTACAGGGCCCTACACACGATCAATGTTACTTGACAAGTATCATTGACAATTTTTTAATTTTTTTAATGAATATTGACAATGTTTTAGCCTGAATTATGTTCAGACGTTTCCGATGTGTCAATGAGGAAGGATTAAAATTTGTAGCCAGTGCTGCTGCTGCAGCAATCGTATGTATTAATATTAAATGAAAATAAATCGAAAAATCATAATTTTCGAAAATTGGACATCTTTTACCAAGATTACCTTTTCAAAAATTACAACATTGACAAGTAACATTGATGCACCCTACACACATCATTATCGAAGAAATTACGTAATTTCGTAAACTCAAAAGTAAAAAAAAAAACGTTGTACAGCGGACGCTCAAAAATTAGAACCACTTTGTTCCTGGGGTAATTCTAATTTCCGAAATGTTCTAATTTCTGGACGTTTTTTTAGTTCAATTAAAAAGTGAAAAAAGGAGTGAAACTACCTCCAAAATTTACTATTTTCACACAAATGTCTTTTATTAATTAACAATAAATTTAATATCACTTGTACGGAACGCATTTTCCTCTTTATTGTGATACATATACTTCACCAAAAATTGACGTAGCTTTCGCCTTTCATATTGGTCCAGTCAATGTGCACTTCTTTTCAGGTTGATTTAAAAATATATGAAATAAACATATTTGACATTTTTAATGAATTATGTACATGTACATTCAATATTTGAGAAAAAGACTGAGCCAAATCTATACATGCAAATAAAATATTCGCAGGCGTTGAACCAAATACATATGTCAAATATGTACTTGAGTATGCCAAAAAGAAACGCGAAGGAAATGACCACGTACATAATTTGGTGATTCCCCTTTTCATTTTTGCATTGTTGAAGCGAAAAAAAAATATGTAAAAATGGGGATTCACCAATGTGTAAAAAAACTAAGAAAAAAATTGCTCAGAAATTGGAACCTCAAGTTCTAATTTTAGAGCATTCAATGCATTAAAAACTTAGGTTCTAATTTCTGGAAGATTCCAATTTCCGAAAGTTCTAATTTGTGAGCGCCCGCTGTATTCATAATTCAACAAAATTTTCCTGTTTGTGCTGATACTTTCAACATTTTCCACTGACTTTGGCGGCCCTATTGCACTTGCTGCGGATCGTAGGTAAAAAATGTGATCGTAAGATGCATTTGAAAATTCTAGGTTCAAAGAACATAAATACCAATTAAACGAACCAACAAAAATATTTTTTTTAAATTTTAAAAAGTTTAAAAAATTCATAAATATTTTGTAGGTTGCAATGCAACTAGACATTTCTTTTCTATTTACACTTGTATAATTCGACACGCCATAACGCAACAGGGACAACAAAATCTACTCCCTCTCATATGATTGCTTGTTCACGAAAACTATAGAAATCACCACTTAACCATTGACCTTCTTCTTAACCAAAAAAAAAACTATAATGCGTATGCCAGTAATGTTTTACACTTTGAAAACAAACTTAAACTTATTTAAATATTAAATAAAACAGGAGTCTGCAACAATGGAAGAGTTTGATCCTAAAAAGGCAACCCACGCTAAATTATTACAAATGCCTAAATTCCAACCAATACCTACACTCAATGATGACTATGAGAAGGCAAACTTAGAGGTATATGAAAAACCAGAATTTGATAAAAAAGAAAAATTAGTGAAAATGCCTGAACCAAAAATACTAGTACCTGAGATTCAAGAGAGCGCCGAGCCCGAACAGAAGGTAAGGCTAAACAGTAATGACTTATATCATGGCGCTTTTATTAGTTAATTTAAATCACTGTCTGTGAAGTCTCTCCAAAGGTGTCTCTCTTTCTTTTCTCTTATTTTCTACGCTTTTTCTAATAAACTAATGCCTGGTTTCAAAGGGCACCCGATTCTCCGTAAAAGTCTTCTTCAAAGGGGTATATTTCTGTACCACATTGACATATTTATGTATTAACTTAAGTGCCCAGTATTTGTTTTTATTTCATATGATACTTATGCCTTTGGCATTTGAGTAAGTGTAAGTGTTAGTCAAAGTTTTGAAACGCTCAAAGCATTTGTTTTAAATTCAGAGCCCTATTTCATAAACATTGACTATTCTACAAATTTGACGCACTTGTCTGACAAATTTTCATTTCATAAAATATTGACAGGTGACATAATTGTCAGCTAAAAACAACGACAAATTTGTCATTATCATATTTTGACAAATTTGTCTTGTCAATTTTTCCATAGTTATGGGTATTTCGACAATTTTGTCTTGGGTCTTATCAAGAGAGTGATTGCTTTTTGCGGTATGCTCTAGATGGCCAACACATTTTTTTTTTAAATATACTTCGGTGCTGTTTTCCGAACATGCAATTTCTTATTACATTTGAAGTCAATATTATTATTTAATTTTTCTTTAAAGTGTCGAGTGCGCACTCCACGAAATTAGATTTGAGATTCTTCATCACTTTCGCTTGAAGAAATAATAATATTTAACATTTTAAATCATACTTGTCATTTCACTTTCAAGACTTGACCGAAATTCAGTGCGTTAACGTTGCACTCATAATCATATTTGAGTATGATTCTCACATAATCCGATTATGGTTGACCCTTAATTTAAGTAGCCATTATGAAGCCAGGCATAAACATATTATATCAAGTGTGTTCTAATTTAAACTTATTGGTCTTATTAATAAATTTCCATAACGTTAAGAAGTAAATAATATAATCTTAAGAATAATCAAGTCAAAATTCGTATAGTGTCTTAAGCATAGTGTCCGATAACCATTTGTGTCACAAATGTCTTACTAAATTAGCTATCATCATGTGTGATATGTAAGCATTAGAACATTTTTCTCCTATCTAAAATGTTACTGCATTATCATGTAACTACTTTACTTAAATACGTACCAATATAAATTATAACTATGTTAATGTATGAGTAGATAAATGTAATCTGAAGTGGCTTATATTATATAGCAGGGTTTACTCTGCTTTACTTATCCGTAAACCAGTTCTGTTTTCCTGGCGCTATTATATGTTCCTACACTTGAAAAAACTTTCTAGATATTGTTCATCTTTCACGTTTACGCTTCCGAAAACAAAATATTCTTTTCGTGGAATATGGCCACTGAGTCAGAAGTAGAACTCTAGCTAAAGCTAATTATTTGTAAGACTATCCTCTGCCCTGATATGCATGATGAGGTTTTGGACTCGCTATACATATATAGCTCTAAAGTGAATCCACAACAATTTTCTTTATTTGTTTAATGCCTTTATGATCGAGATGGGCTCATCATGGTGCCTAGCTTTATATGAAGATCGTCATACCCTGTTTAACATAATCACCCCTATTCCCTTTGGCGTTTGTCGTATACGACTCATGTTTCGTGTCGTATTAAAACGTTGTTCAGATTTTTTTTTAACTTTTTTTGAACAATTTTGTTTTATTTTTTTCTGTGTTCACCATCATTTCAATTCATTTGTCTCAAAAACGTTGAAAACACCGACTGAAAAACGAAGTGAAATACGAATCGTTTACGACAGACGCCAACGGGAATAGGAGTGAATGCTTTAATGGAGTGTTGACAGCTAGAACATTTTATTTTAAATGGCTGACACTAAAAATTAATTTGATTTGAAACTAACATTTTTAAAATAATAGTTATGATTTAAACGATAAATGCTACTAACCAGTGTAGGCATATTACCTTGCTCAGCATTACTCTTTAAGGATTATACAAATATACGACTAATGCTGTCAATCGATTGGTGTCAAATACTAAAGCGTCATTCACATGAGAGCGAATGAACAAATTGATAAAATGCAAAAAAAAAATCGTTTTTTTACTATTCCAATCCAAGAATTCGATAATTCGAAATTTCGGATTCCAAACTTTTGCCGCGAAAGAAAACGCCCTCGGCGCGAATTGTCAATAGCCGTTTTTTATTATCAGCTATGATCCATATAGATCATCGATTTACATGCACTTACAACAACAACATGTGATCCTGCTTTTCATCGAGATCACGAAATATGATCTAAAAATTAATTCAACTATTTCCCGTTGTTGTTTCGTGGCGTTCTTTATTTCATTCACTAAATGTTGGTGCCCCTGTAAATTATAGCCACACAGTAATGTTGCCAGACCAAAGTATGAAACACAATTAACAACACATAAAATCAATTAGCATTTTTTCAAATTCGAATAAGTTACTATTCCGACTTTCGAGATGTTTTGTTTCGCTATATAACACAGAAATATAAATGGAAATATTAGCAGTACAATACGGTTAATTATGATGCATATTTGAACATAACATTTGAACATAGTTTCCCACAAAAAAATATTGAATGCCAAATGTATGCAGATTTGTTTTCATATGGTAACAACCCCCACACAACAAGCGAAATGTCAAACTCAAATATGAGCAAGTGCAATAGAGAAATCATCGCGTTGCGACGTCACATTGTACCGTGTGGCTGCAATATGGCGGTGTCAATACAAAATTTGTCATAATTAGTACTGGATTTGATATGTGAAAAACTACTGTTGCCACAACTTAAATATAAAATCTTTCAATGATCCAGTTTGTTTTATTTTCATGAACTGATCCGGATCAGATCACGCTGATAATAAAAAACGGCTAATGTTTATTCGCAAGAACCTAAACTGCTAGAAATTGATGGCTGAAATTTTGCGAATTGCCAGGACCATGGAAAGTTTTCAAGGAACTTTCACTATTAACTTGTATGAAAGGTGTATTTCATAGAAAACTGGCTTCAAGAACACCATTTTATTTTGTTTTCGTATTTATCTGACACAACAATTAGAGATAAAAATACTAATACTACTGCACTATTTCGAATGTATTCTTTCATATTTAATTTATATTTAAAGTTGAAGAAATTTGTGTAGATATTTTTAGTTACATAAGCACTAAAATGTTGGTCAAAAGGGAAGCTAATAAGTGAATCTATTTGTGTGTGTTGAGATATACTAACACTAAACTCTAATTTAGCGATAAGTTCTGTTGCTACTTAAAATTCAAAAGAAACTTAAAACGAGTACATTACAAATGTGGAAATTGTATGTTTTTCTGAATTAAGTTCGGTACCTAGTTGAAATAAGATACATTTAATAGGCGTACATTTTCCTCGCGGCGTGAACGAAACCATTATACAGTGTTGTCCAAAACTTAAGAACGAAATGATTTCGCTTTGGAAAAACCTAAAGAAAATTCAGAAAACGTAGGTATGATAGCTTTCTAGTTTTTTTTTTCTAATCAACATAAATTTGTCTTCAATTCACAACCAAACAATTTAATTATTACTCTTAATTTATTTTAAAAATTACGAAATTAATCAGAATTCATCAAAAACTAAGTGGACAAAACTTAAGCACATTTTCGAATTCATAAATAAAAAGAAAATAAAAAATAATTTTGATTGGTAATATTTGTTGGCATAGTCATTATTTTTGATTACTGCAGCACATCGTCGAGGCTGGCATGGAGTCAATGAGGTATGCAGTTCCAGGCAATTTGAATTTCCTGGAACTTGGAGTCTAAATTAGGGCACTTCGTGAGGTCAATTCTCTGAGCTACATAAATTCTCTATGGGGTTGAGATTACGCGATTGTGCTCGCCACTTCATTACAGCAATATGGTATTCGTTAAGCCAATCTCTCACAATATTAGCGGCATGTTTAGGATAGTTGTCATGTTGAAAGATCCTCAGCATGAGGAAGCATGACATTTTAAAGAATCTCCCGATACATGAAACGATCCATTATTCCAAATTTTTAGATTTGATTTGGCCTCGACCAGCGTTACCAGATTTAGCAGTTTCCTGCGATTTTAGCAGGATTTGATCATAAATTTCACATGCAGCAGATTTTTTAGCATTTTTGTAAATATCAGCAGTTTTTAGCAGTTTTTAAAAATATTCATAAAACATTTTGAAAAAAACACTTTTTGTCAACATTTAGCAACATTTCATACATTGGCTACCTCTTGATTGATAAAACAATTTCAAGACATGAATGAAGCTTTTTAAAATGCAGGCCTGTGTTGTGGACTAACAGAAATCAGCTCAAATTATATTCGGTGTATCCGTTTTCGAAAAAGAATAATTTAAACGCGATGACGCATTGATATGATATGACATGATAGAGTACGGGTTTTAAAAGGTAAATTTGCTAAGAACTAAAAACCGTAATAGATTTAGTATAATGAAAATGTTGCATTAATTTTGCAAGTACCTACTGCAGGCGTTTCTGTAAGTGGAAGCTGTTACAACTTTATTCCAACAAATAAAATGTTGACTTTAATAAATTCGAATGTTCTTTATAAAGATTCAGAATAATTGCATTTTTATTAATTTTGTAAGCAATACATTTAAATGCAGAAAATATAATCTTTTACATGATGACTATATATATCGTTATCGTTATAACAATAAGGTTAATAACAAAAAATGTAGTTGAACTTCCATAAGTCCAACTCTCAAAATGACAGAAAATAAACTCGAGTTATAGAAACTTCGAGTAATGAAGGCCAAAAGTTGAAAAGTTTGACGTACACAAATACGAATTTTTTTTATAAATGTAAAATAATTTACTAGAATTTACATTAAAAAGTAAAAAATTCAATTATTATTCGTGAAAAAATCGATCGCAGTTTTTTCAGCATTTTTTAGGATTTTGTTTAGCAGTTTTTGCAGTTTTCCGCCCCAGCTTTAACATTTTTGGAAAAAATAATCTGGTAACGCTGGCCTCGACTCCAGTAATGCGTTTCGCCCCGATGTGGTGGGTGGGCCCATCAGTAGACGACCACCACATCTGATCTAGACGCACTGTTTGCTCGATTTTCACCGAGACTAATGATTTTTCAATCAACAAGGACTGTGAATCATAGTCTTGTGAATTGGCACGACTCCTTGACTGGAAAAACATCCCCAGACAAGAATATTGCCTCCACCGTGCTTAACTGTGCCCCTTACGAAACGGGGATTAAATCATTCCCCTTTTGGCCTCCGTACTGTCCGAAAGCCGTCAGAAACCTATAAATTAAATTTGTATTCATCAGAGAAGAGCGCAGTTTTCCATTTTGCCACAGTCCAGTCTAAATGTGCCTTTGCGAACTTCAATCTTGCACGTCGATTTTTCTGTGAAATAAATGGCTTGTTTACCTACTGCTCGATATGATGACATACCACTATCCACCGCTCTCAGCCGAATTGTCCTGCTTGAGATTTGTAAACTTAATTGATTTTTTTATAGATCTCGACGATATGAAGGGGTCCTTTTTGATTAGCCTGTAGCATATTGGAAGTAAACAATCAAATTGATTAAACACGGGCGAGTTATTCCTATTCCAATACAGGGTGCTTAAGTTTTGTCCACCTAGTTTTTGATAAATTTTGACTAATTCCGTAATTTTTAAAATAAGTTAAGAGTAATAATTAAATTGTTGGTTATAAATTAAAGAGAAATATATGTTGATTAGAAAAAAAAACTGGAAAGCTATCGTACGTTTTCTGAATTATCTTTAGGTTTTTCCAAAACGAAATCATTTCGCGTTTAAGTTTTGGCCAACACTGTATATACACATCTGAACTTAAGAATGTAGGATTTATAACAAAACAAAATATAGTAAAATCAACGGAATATTTATATGCTTACGCAAACGCTAATATGGGAGATGAGTAAATTATGACAGTATTTTTGCAGTTTCTGATTACAAATAAATTTTCAAAATACAGAGTTTATCTTATTTGCCCGCTTCTTACATTTTCTTTAATATCTATTGCCATGTAAATATTTCATAATCAAATTTAACTCTATTAAGCTACCCGCGCGATTGTTGATATTACTTACTATATAGGTACATTTATTTAATTTTACATTAAAACATTAGAACTTGTAGTAGATAAATTAAAGATAGCAAGGTATAACAATTCAATATAACTCTGGGCCTTACCAATAATCATTTTTAGTCTTCAACTTGAATATTTTGACAGTCACAGTGGATAATTTTATATTGAAATTTTCGCCATTGTGACTTAAAGTAAAAGTTAGCCTGGACACTAAAAATGATTATTAGTACCGCAGAATGAATATTACTAATGTTTAACATTATTTTGTTCATGCAGGATGATAAACCAAGGGTGCCCCAAATCAAGGCACCGCCTGGGCCAGGTGAACCACCCAAGATTGAAGTCATCCGAGAGAAGAGACCATCCTTAGTACCCGGACCACCAAGTCGTCGCGGGTCATTGATTCCACCACCAGAGGAAATGGGACGACGACCAAGTCTTATTATCAACGATGAGGTATGTACAGATTGCTGTGAAAACCGTTTGTTTTCTTTCGAAAATATTTTCTACGTTTATTTTTTTCTATGCTAAAGTTACCAGTCTTGTATTTATTATTATTATTAGTTTAATAGGTACAGGGCAGGCGAAAAGCAGAAACATATTATATTTTATTTTGATAAACATTATAAAAGAATAATAATAACATATATTTAGAATAAGATTTTATATTGCAATTTACAAAAAAAAAAAAAAAAAACAGCATTTTATGAATTTACAATTATAAGTTTTCGTTTTCTTTAAATTATATTTTTTTTTTCTTTTTTCTTTTCGCTGCTTAAATTGATATCACATTTCTACACGTACACAAAATTATACACACAACACCATTCCACAAAAATTGGAAAATGAATTACCTACACAAACACAATAATTAACACACGATTCGAAAAATGAACTAAAAATATGTTCGTCAAAACTCATCATGTCCACAACAACTACCGTCAATATAACCACCATACCAATTTAAACAAACGAATTGGGTATAACCATCACCACTCAAAAATAATTCCCTTGACAAACGGCAAATTTAATCCAACTTCATTTTTTCAATATATGGTGCGATATAAACAAAATTCATGCATATATTGAAAAATGTTTATAAAACATATTTGGAAAATAAAAATAAAACCAACTCACTGGTTTGTTTAAAATTGAATTAGTCGAAACGTAAATTACGTCCAGGTGAAGTTCTCGAGGACAAACGGGTAAGAAAGGGTTTATTATTAACAATTTTGCTATGCATAATATTTATATATATACAATACAAACAATCTTGTAATATAGTCTTCTCATTTCTGTTTATTTGAGCACTTATAATTATTTTTTTCTGATTTAAGTAAGTCAGTTTTTAAGTTTTATTTCGTTGACAGTCGAGAGCAGTATTATACACATACACTTGAAGAGGCAAATATATTTAAAATAAATTGCTGTTATTGCCACAATTTGCGTATAAATTGAAAACAAATCATTAAACATATAACGCTATGCTACCAGCTTAATAATTTTCGGTTCGACTAAAAATTTACCTACTTTTTTTTTCTTGTTTAGTTTAGCACTCAAATTCAAATTAACTGAAAACTAAATTTGAATTTTAAGGGATAGTAAAAATTGGCGGCGGGTTCGGTTTTTAAGTAACTGCACAAAGAAAACGTTCACGTAATGCAAACGGGCGAAACTAAAGCTAATGATACGCCATTTTGTTTAAACAACAAAAATTGGTATAATGTGTTTTAAATTTTACGGAAATAGCCGCCATACGCCAATACCTGATAATAAATAAGGCAGGGATCAACCCCAATAGAGTAGATGTATTAACAGGGAATGCGTAGAGAAATGAAACGTTTTCTATGAATACATTTGATAATTCCATGTTTAAAAAATTATTATGTCATTAGAAAACTCGAATTCCATTACCCGAAATTAGGTTAGGTTAGGTTAAGTAGGGTGTGAGTTCATCACATTGGACTAGGCATCACCTACGCCACTTCGCCCAAGCAATTAATTTCCCTGCTAAACCTGAAAATTGTTTAAATTTTGTTTGCGAGGCCAACCTCCTCCAAATTGTCGAAGAAGTACCTTCCAAGGGATTTCCTCCTGTACCGAGCAATAGCTTGACATTCATGGAGGAGATGAGTTATCCTCTGCGACTTGTAAGTCTTCGCAATACCTGCGTATGTCCGTATCTGTTAGACCTAATCTCATAGCATGCTTCCTTAGAAGACAGTGCCCGGAGAGTATCCCTATTGCTACTCGTAGCTTTGATCTGCTGAGCTTTACATAGTAATTCTATAGACCCTGTACCCTACTATATCCGACCATTTGTCTGCTCTATTTTTAATATTCTCGAGAATAATTCGCTTGGCAACGGCTATTGGTGGTCTTATGCCCTTAATACTATCATTAAGTGGAAGCTCCGCTCCGGTTTTGGCCAGAACGTCAGCCCTTTCGTTACCCTCAATATCGCAGTGTTCAGGTACCTGACACAATCTGACATGGTACTGGGCGCATAATGCTCTGAGCATTATGCGGCAGCTTCTGACTGGTTCAGATTTGATGATGAAGGACTCTATCGCCTTTAGCGCAGCCTGACTATCAATGTAGATAGTCTTGTTGGATATTGATCCCATGTCAAGTAGATCCACGGCTTTGAGCACGACCAGAACCTATACCTATGGTACACACTGCATCTATCCGGAAGTCTTAATGTCACGTGTAGGTCTATATCCGTAGAGTATATACCTGACCCTGTGCCCTCCTAAGTTTTGGAAACATCCGTATAAATCGAAATTTCACATCCCGTATATATAACTATCTTGTGTTTTGTTTTAAAAGGTACTAGTTCTGCCTTTTCCGGGTTGACGGGAAGTCCACACCCTTCAGCCCACTTTCTGAGCTTGTTGAGGGCTGATTCCATGGTTTCACTCAACATGTTCTTGCTTTTATCGAGAGACGATGCTTTTCTCTTGCTCTCCCTTTTTTTTTTTTGAAAACTTTTTAAAAATACAGTTTGTCATGAAACTATTTCAATTCTTATAGATAAAGTTAACTGCCGCTCCCTTTATCGACATAGCCAATGATTTTCATGCTGTTAATCATATGAATCTTATGAATCCTAAATTTCTAAATGCTTAGAATAGAAAAAACATTTAGGGAGTGCTGTGAAATAAGAATTGATGTTTCACAGAGTTCCGTTTCTTAGCACCACGTATTTTTAAAGAATTATAAATGAAAAGAAGACGTTTTCAGAATATTCTTTCGTTTATCAGAAAGGTTAAACAGAATAATTTTGACTCACGCAATTAGGCCCCTAAAGTATAAATAACATAAGGCCCCAAAAATGTGCATACAGTACAACAACAATATACACTGTCTACATTTTTGAGACCTTCTTTCATTATTTCAATTGGGACTTATTTTGATAATAAAATATAGACGCGAAGAAATATGGCCTGCAAAATATTTTTGGGCCTAATCCGTTAATGTCTTACATTAACTAGAAATCAAAGCCGCTCGTTAAATACGGTGGCGTGAAATAGCGGCCTAAGAAATAAAGTCACATATAAAATGCGGTATTAGTGCCGTGAAGAAATTGATATAACGCCAGACGGCATCAAGCGTTATAGAACTATTTTCCCATTGATCGTGGCGTAATTTCATTATTAAAACTCGCTGCTTTTTTTTGCCTACATGAAGGAATAATTTTCGTAACAATCGCGGTTGTTTAATAAAAAAAAAATCTGTTCTATTTTTTAAATTTAATTCAGTTTTTTTAAATTACTTTTAATTTTAGATTCAGAAAATTAGAGAAAATAAAAGTTAAAGTCAGTTAAATTTTTAAATTTTAGCTTTAGAAAATTTAAGAAAATAAAAGTTGAAGATTTGCGCGAATTTTTAACTTTTATTTTCTAAAATTTTTTAAGGCTTAGTTTTTCAAATGACATAATTCGAACAAATTTCTAACTTATATATTCTCAAATATTTAAGAGTCAAAAATCAGATTAGTTTCTCAAATAACGTTTAGACAGTTTGAAAAAATAAAAATGAGAATTTTCAGTTTTGAACTTAATCTCACTGCAAAATTTATTTCAAAAATAGAAATATTATCCGTTTAAAAACGAAATAAGGCCATGACTCATGTTGTCTTAATTCCACTTAAAAATGGCATTAAGGCCACATGTTAGAAATCATTTGAGAATAACATAATAGTCCTTTAAATAGTCCTTTTTGCAAGTTTTGAGTAAATTTTAATGAATATTGTATTAACCACAAATGGAATAAAGAAATCTAAATCTAAATCGACCTAAGACAGCGTTAGGCAATAACGCCCAAAGAAAAAGCGCCCAAATCAATTTGGAAATAACACAAAAAAAAACCCGTACAATTTTTTGTTGCAAAATTTTTCGTCATTTCGGGTGTTATTTCCTTTCCAGGGTTCGTTTTTTTGACAAGCAGGAAAGTCCAAAATAGTAAGTGGCAATATATAAGCAGTTGAATAAGTATGGGGGGCATGCCCCCCGCAACCCCCCTACTTGGGTTTTTTTACTGGATTTTGGAGTAGGTGAAAGTTTGTACTGCCAAAAAAATCTTCAATATATCCAATTTCGCACATACTCTAAATCTGACAGAAACCCCAAGCAGGGGGTTGCAGGGGGCAGTATGGCCCCATACGTATTAAACTGTTAATTATTTTGGGCTTTATTTCCATTCTGTTGTTTATTTTTGGGAGCGCGTTATTTCCAAATCGATTTGGGCGCTATTTCCATGGGCGTTACTACCTAACGCCATGCCTGACATTGAGATTTTATTTAAAGGCTTAATGGTATTTGTTTATGTTCCGGGTTAATGTTTTTTGGTGATTTTTAATACAACGTTTTGATTAGGGGCAAATTGTGATACTTTCAAATTAAAATTGTTTTTAATTACATATACTTGCTTCTTTACCGAACTTGCTTTGACACTTTATCACAATTTTTCTTAATATTTCCCAAATCTTCTTATTTTTTTCCGAATTTATATTTTTATTCAAAGTTCCAAAAATCAAAATAGCATTGGCTATTGTATTATATTCCGTCCACAGTTGAACTTCAAATAGATTTCGGGACTGACGTGAAGCAAAACTTTGACGAGCTCCGACCAGTTCTGTCGTCCTCAGTCTATTTATGTTCAAAGATCGAGTGACATCTGTAAGAGTAACTTTTGAACTAAGGTGAAATTCAAATAAAGGTTAAAGTGCGGAACTGAAGTGGGCTGTCAAACGTCATGTTAGAAAGGCGCTTTGAAAAGTGCGACACGCGGTCGGACCTTCTTAGCGCAAAGAAAAAAATACCGAACGGTGTTATTGTAAGCGACCTGCAGTTTTCGTTTGCTGACGAAACTGCAATTGGCAAAAACTTCGCACTTGTAAAACAATTTTTATATAACTTGTATTTTGGCTAGCATGAGACGAATTTTTAGGCTTCAGTTGCCCATAGTGTTCGAAGAACCCCATAGGTTTTACCGGTCGCAATATTTATGTGGTTATCCCAGGTTAGTTTCCGGTTATAAACCATACCAAGATTTTTGGCCATCTCCACATATTCAATAGGAGAATTGCCTAAGATCACAGAAGGAAAGTATGACAAGTCCAAAGAATTTATTGAGATGACACTTAGATTTTGCAGGGTTTAACAAAAGACCATTCGTTCTAGACCAGCGCGCAATATTTTCAAGATCCTCATTAACACAGACAGCACCATTTTCAATAAGACCGATATCAGAACTTGAGTGCAACTGCACGTCATCGGCATACAGCTGAACCTTACTCTGGTTAATGATAGATGGCAGATCATTGCGACATCCATTAAAAATAGTAGTGGGCCCAAAATGGATCCCTGTGGGACACCATTTAGAATCGAAATGACATCCGATCGAACGTCACCCACTTGAATAATTTGCCTTCTACTTGAAAGGTACGAAGCAACTTATTTGACTGCATTATGTGAGAAGTTGAATAGCTGACGCAGCTTATCACACCACAGTGTCAAACAAATCTAGCAACACTAAAAAGGTCACCTTGCCGTAAATATTCGATGACGTTTACTAAGGAGGTTATAAAACTATGCCCCTTCCTAAAACCCGATTGTAATGTTGTCATCAAATTATTGGTGGCAAAAATAAGTTCATTTGCTTCTGTAAAATCCTTTCAAACGATTTCGAAGGAAAATGTATTATTGAAATGGGAAGTCGGGAAGTCGGTTCCCTTTGCATTTTTTTGTATTGGTATTAGGTACTTTAGCCAATTTCCATTGTGACAGGTATTCACCAGATGTTAGAATCGAATTGAAAATATGGGTAATGTATGAACGTATGAAGAATCCTTCCGGTTTTTAATGATGACCATGTCAAGCTCGTGTTTTCCTACTTCCTTTTTGTCTACGTGACAAATTACTATTGTTAAGTATTTGTTGAGTTATATAAACCCGGAATTAAACAAATTAAATTAAAGAAGTTGTTGAATTATAACCTTCATTAAACCAGAAAACGCACTTTAAAACCAGCAAATATTTGATTTGTACAGGAAGGAATCCTACATTTCTGATAAATATAAAGATTAATTTAGTAATTTATCAATTCTGCTAAGTTTAATTGGAATTATTACGACTGATGATCTTTACCCGTGGATAGGTAGATAAGGTAGGTCAAACTTACACAGAAAATCCTGAAAATAAGTTTATTGAAATAGAACAAAATAAAGGCAAAAAATATAAATTAGAAAAAAAAGTAAAAAAATGGGGAATGGGCCATAATTCTGGATTTCAAAATACTGTATCGACAAAATTCTGTATTTTTTTTTTTTGAAAATACTGTATGAACAAAATTCTGTATTTCAGAATTCTGTATTTCAAAATGCTGTATATCCAAAATGCTGTGTATCCAAAATGCTGTATGTATATCCAAAATGCTGTATATTCAAAATACTGTATGTGCAAAATTATGTTTTCCGAATAGCTGCTTATACCCAATTCTATTTTTTGAAAAAGGGTTTGCATAAGAAAAAGCAAGCTGTAATATAACTTTTTAAATTTATTGGAAAAAAAACAAAAATTGGAAATCATTTAGGAACATAATTTAACAAAAACATAACAGTAAACTTAATACTTCAAAGAAATTTAATAAACAATAAACATAAAAATAACAAATTAGCATAACAGAATTATTTAAAACAAAAGCAAACTTTTTGCTATTCGCCTTAAATAAGCAACGTTGCTTAAATCGGGCCTCTTTCGCATAATACGTCGAATTCTCTTGTTTTTAAGTATTGTTTTTTTGTTTTTTTTAATGTGCTCCCCATTCCTAACCCTTTCCACCTGTGCTTTAGTAAAAATTAGCTCCTTTTTCAGGTCGCTGATAAGTTTATAAAGGCCCGGCTTTTTCCTCCCAACCAAGACTTTTAATCGGCGATGCCATGCCTCAACGCTGTTTTGGGTCCTCGGAAACACTTCTGTTCTTGTTTTTGAACTTTCAAAAACAGACCAAAACATCGGTTTATGTTTTATAAATCTATGTAGATATGCAAGGAGACAGTAAAATATAAAAATAAAAGAAGTGGTATGTTAGAATTCTGTATTTAAAAAAAAATGGTTTTGATAATGTAAAAAAGTGCGCACTTTTTTACATTATCAAAACCATTTTTTTTTAAATACAGAATTTTGAAATACAGAGTTTTGTTCATACAGAATTTTGAAATACAGAGTTTTGTTCATACAGAATTTTGTTCATACAGAATTTTGAAATACAGTATTTTGAAATACAGTATTTTGAAAACAGAATTTTGACCATACAGTGTTTCAACCCCAACCCAAAAAAATGCCCAGGTGGATATTTGATTTTCTATAAGAAACAAATCTTAAAAATAAGAAATATCTTGTAATCTGGCATCGTTTAGTACATATATACACAGTACTCACTTTTTGCATATTAGCATAATATATTTATCTTCGGTTCTGTTTTGAATAAAATAATTAAATAAAATGACAATAGTAACATAAGGCCAAAGGTCTCCTTAATTGTTTGGTATGCATTTTGGTTTAAAAATCTTGCTCATTGAAATTTTTGCTCTCGTCCTCTATTGCTCTGTATGTGTATAATCTACTCTCGCCCTTGAGATTATCATAGAAATTTTTAGTTATTTTTGATCCTAAACAAAAAAAAGGCATAGTGGATGTGTGCATATTACACATTCAAATTCAAATAAGAACATATATATTTTTAAATAATTAATCAAGAAAAATTAAAATAGCAAATAGTGCATAGGTATGTACATATATATTGAAAAGGCATGCAATAATTTTTGACTATATGCCTCATTATGCACACATAAGTAATAATAAAAAAAAAATAATAAACAAGGGACATATTATTAGTAAGACTAGGCTTGTGTATGAGATGATACACATGTATTTTTATTGCTTGTGACAAATTATGTTTCTCTTAATTTAGTTACCTAGAAGTTCATTACTAGTATACTCAAACGAATCACGCTTGTCTTTAACTAAATTTAGCTTCGTTCTAGTTTGATACCAAAAGTGTGATTTATTCTTTGAGCCGGTACATATTGTGAAGAAATAAAAACCAATTTTTCTATTTAATTAAAGTGCTTAATTAATACATTTGTTTAAATTGTGAGTGTTTTATCTCAATGTTTTTTTTTTTTATTTATTTATTTAATTTGTCACATGTATAGTATACACAAAAAAAATTTATTTTTTAATTTCTTTAAATTTTGGACATAATATTAGATAGAAACAGAACAGCTTTACAAAATTTATCTAAACAAGTATCTATATCATTGTTGGCATACATCAGTTAAAGATGGAATATTTTATACACAAAATGTGACAGATAAGAATGTGCATTAATATTTCATAATGAGTATACATTTAAAAAACAAATTCCAATTCAAAAGTATTCAACGAGAAAACCGTTAGTTATTTCAGTCACATATTTCTAACTAAAATTAAGTTCAGATTTTCCCAAGACGTTCTATCAGGAGCACGTTCAGCCTCTTCTCTATTGGCACCATAGATGTTATATTTCGATAACTTGGTAATCCAATACAAAACTCGGCTTCTTATTTTTTGTTTTGTTACGCAATAACGCATATATGCAGTTATAATATGTAAGTAAGTCTTTTATCGTTGAATGGTAGAACAAAAATTTTATGTTTCCTTATATAAAAATATAAATTATGTACATTTCCACACAAATAATAACTTTAAGATATATGAGTAAAAAGAGTAGTTTAGTAAAGTAGAAAATATGTTACGTATTTTATTTGACGAAAAAAATAATTATTGCTTCCAATATATAACAGCTTAAAAACGTCTTTGTTGTCCTTGTGAAAAGAATTAACGAGCAGCAATTGCAAAATAACAGTGCTAGATGTAAAAAAGATTTGATGTCGTTTAAGATTCGTGTCCTGTCCCTCCATATTGTGAAAAGTTTCAAATCGCTAATTTGTTTTGGCAATATTTATTTACCTAAACACTTATATATATATATAAATGAACTGTCTTTGTTTTGTTTCACTATAATGTAATTTATTTTTTTACGATTCGAATATCATATTGTATGTATTTCGAAAGCTAGTATTTTTTTTTTTTTTTAAAAGGATGTATAAATTAAATAGCGGCTCAAAAAAATATTTTTTTAATGCAAATTAAATATCCATTAAGCAGTGCGTTTCAGTCCAAAATAATATAATATACATGATATCGATTTGTTTTGACCAAAAACATGTATACAGTGAATATAAATTTACGATAGGTATTTTGGGGATAAATTGATTTGAGCTGGAACCCCCTGCAGTGTGGCGTTGAACCTACTTATTAAAAATTATTGTTTATCATTTGAGCTGACAAGGGCGTTGTTCGCATGTGAACAAATATTGATCTATTGAAACAAAACAAAAGTCAGAAGTCAAGTCAGCTCGCAGATGCGATTTTCGACACAGATTAAACTTACTGAACGATAACTTCACCTGTAGAGACAAGACCGCATTAGAAACTGGGTATCAATTTTAAGTGGGATCGAATGTATAACAATTTTACAGAAATCTTTATACTATAGGGCGAATGAACATTTATAGAGAAGGTGCTGAAAATGTACCATATAAAATAAGCTTTCGGAAACTGAATGGAGGGCTCACCGACATAAAATCGAGCTTCGTCTGAGTTTTCTATTCGGTCTTTTTTTTTTTTTAATTGGTGCAATTTAATGATTATTATATCATTTTATTTGAAACTGAGGTCTTAACTAAACCTTAGTTTCTAAAAAAAAAAAGTCGTTTTTTTTACCAAAAATTTATATTTGTACAGTGCGGTTCACTTGTTTAGACGCACAAGAGATTTATTTCTTGTTGTTTTTTTTTTCGTTTTACGTGGAACTAAGAGAAAAATTTTATTTGGCAGGAAGGTCCATTCATACACTATAAACAAATACATAGTTTGAAACCTGACACCCATAACGGTAGTTTTATTCATTTTTTTCTTTACCATTCAAAAACGTATGCATTTTTGGTTCACTTAAATAGACGCACCTGTAAAAAAGTCGAAAAACAACAAACCACCAAATTTATTTCGATATTTTCATTTTTTTATTTATTTTAATCAATTTTCTGTTATTTTAATCATGTGTAATATAATATCAAAACTGATATTATTCCAAGAGCCATATGAACTTTTAAAGTTACCTGTTCAAGAATATATTCCATCAAGAAGCTTTAATCGCCGCAATCAGCTCTTGATTCTGTTGATACTGATTGTTGAATCAATAAATTTCACAGGGCAACATTTGCAATACAATTAAAATCAGGCAAATGTGGCGGACAGTGCAATATTTTAATATTTTCACTGGCAATCCTCTCTTTAAAAAGACGTGAATTGTGTATAGACACGTTATTCTTATGGAATTGTTCCACAAAGCTCCTTTATTGCGGAAAAAGCGGCTTCCAAAAAAGTGTTGAAAGGAATACTAGTAAATTTATTGGAAACGATTTCCGATTTAAAACCGCCCGTAGAATGAAATTAAATCCCATACCATAGCTCCCCCTAATTTCGAATGCTAAATATTTTTTTTCCGGAGATCATGAAAGCAATAGTTGTAATTGCAGGGCCATCGAAAAGTGGGCTTTGCTCCAATTTCTGCAGACCACTTTAATTTTCATATCTCATGCTATATGAACCCTTGCAAATTCAAGGCGTGGGTTGCTTGCGTGCTTGATTAGGGGGTGTTTTTTTTTTTTTTTTTTAGTTTTGTTAAATGTTTAAGTAAAGCATAAAACAATAACACGACTCGAGTGGATTGTGGAAGTGGAGTGGAGTGGAGTGGAAATTCCATAATTTTGTTTGTGAATTGAGCACCTTAAGACACTAGTCTTTGAATTGTCCCCTTGTTTTGAGGTGTTAAAACATTTATGATGCTTTCTTTGTAGTTATTCCCATAAGATAAGTTCCATATCAAGTGTTCACTTCGAGCAATTTTATTAGCCATTTAACGATTTGAAAAGTTCTCCGAAATGTAAACTTTAACTTTCGCCTTTTAGCCAAATTCAATACATTTTTTCTGCCTATTTTAATAAAATTAATATAAAAGAAAAGTTGTCTTACCTTCAAGTTTACTTTTTACTGCTCTTTGTCCGAGCACTTGTTGTTAACTAACCAATTTAACCGGTGCGTCTATTCAAGTGAACCAAAAAAAATGCAAACGTATTTGCATGGTTTAGGAAAAAATGAGTAAAACTACCGTTTTGGGTCCATCGTCAAGTTTGAAATTATGTTTGGCTTATAGTGTATGAATGTACCTTTCTGCCAAATTATTTTTTTTTTCTCTTTGTTCCACATACTAGGAAAAAAACCAAGAAATAAAACGTAACTTTTGTGCGTCTAAACAGCACTGTATATTCAACGACCCTGATAATAATTTTTTTTTAAATGGCTGCCCAGTTTTATCATATTTGTGGCAACTGGACTCTGTACGTTATCACTCGATGATGAATATTGAAAGGTGCAGCCTCTTGAGTTACATAACAATTGGGTACGTCTTTGTACTCGAGGCTTGTACCCTTTACGGGTATAATCACTTTATCCTAAATAAATTACTTTTTCACAATGCGAGATGACAAATGACAATTTTTAATGTAACTTTATTCTTTGCATAGAAAAAGAGGGTGGTATATAGAAACCCACATTTTCAGTAATATAATTTTCAAGTAATAAAGTATTCAAAAACCAACCACTTTCTCTTATAATGTTCTCAAATAATTTTAATTTTTATCTTATCTTAAAATTTTTTTTTACTTACTATTAATCAATATTATTTTCATTAGTATTTTTTTTTAATTTTTGCTTATGTATTAAAATACCGGTCTTTTTATTGTGTATCATAATAATCACATTCGCCAAAATATAGACGTTTAATACAAAAATTTAATATAACACAAAATTTGTTCGGCATTGAATTTGCTGGTCTTATGATACCATAAAATTTTTTTCACTTAGTCAAGTCAATTGTACTATATAGAATTATTGTTGTGAATGCTAATTTATGAAAACAAGATCACAAAAGAAGCAGCATTCATTTTTATGCAATAAATTGTTTTTGAATAAATAAAATTAAAAAAAAAAATAAAACTAATAATAATAATAATTAATAGTGAATAAAAAAAAGTCGAAACGGACTAGCTATTTATTTATACAATTATAATATGTAAAGAACACAATTAGATAATTTCTAATCAAATTTGCAGTTATTGAGACCCGGAGAGGTTGCAGGAGATTCACAGGTGAGGCATCCTGCCAAAAATTCTCAAAATGGGTTTATAATTTTTTTTTTAAATATTACTATTATTATTACTTAACTATGAGCACTAGCTCATAAAGAAGAACCTGAAAATAACAAAGCGTCAAATAATATACATTATAAAAAAAAAATCTAACGTTAAATTAATGAAGCAAGCGTTATACATTTTGCGTGCTTTTATTTACAATCATTTTAAAACTATAATGAAAAGGTTTCACGTCTAGACATGGAAAGAAAACAATATCTTAGCACATTGATCTTTTATTATATTTTAAGAAAACAAACAGTACAAAACCTTCACAACACAAAACACAACTATATACAATACACGCAAAGATATAGCATATTTAGTGGTCATATTATATAAAATATTTTATACTGAGTATGACATTAAAAGAAACAAATTTGTTTTTCACGTTATTATAGAAAAAGACAACACGTCCCGGAGAAATGGGTGATACGAAACAGGTCTTTCATTATTATTTGATTAAGATAGAATTTCGTAGAACAAAGTATATAATACAGTTTTTTTTTAGCTGAGCTTGTTTTTTTTATACGCAAAATTGCAATTAGTTTTCGTTATAAGAGATGCAGAGAAAAAAAAACAACCCACCCTGTTATTAAGGGCTTGTTGGGTAATTGCGTTATTTATGTTTGTTTTTGACTTGTTTTGTACTTCTTTTTTTATTCAATAGATTTTATTTCGATTTTTGTACGTAATATATCGGAATCACAACTTTTGTTGAATACATTAGAGATCGTATTGAAATTTAATTCATAAATTTAAATTTCGATTTGAGGTTACCATTGCCAATCAAAGTCAGTGTATATAATCCATTCAGGGGCCAACATAATAACAACTTCAGTGTATATGTATTGGCAAACAACAACATTTTTTTTAACATCTATGGTAATAGATAGAAAATACTTACTGGATGTGTATACATAACTTTGTATAGCTATTTTTTTTTTTTAATTTTGCTTTATTTCTGAATCTGACAAATACGGGTAAAAGAATAGTTTTGCCCAGCAGTTGTATGTTAACATGACAACAATCGGAATATTTGACATTAATATTTGACACATGCTATGGGTAAATTGTGTAGTATTAAAAAAAAAAGAAAATTTAAGTAAAATCATTGAACTTTGAATAAATAATACCTTGTACATTGTAAACAAATTTTTTTTAGTTATTTTTTATAAATAAATAGATATACGTATTGAGTAAATAAAATATATATGTATACACATTTATGTGCATGGTATACATATTACTATGTTTTTTTCTTTCTGAGAATAGACGTGTTATTTTGGGTAGACCATACTACAATTTTATGTAATGACATTGCATCAACAAGTTTATATGACAACTTATTAAGCAGCTTAGGACTTACAAACCACTTATACACCTAATACATGATTATATCAGCATTCTGCTTGTCTATTTTCATGACATACAGAACCTGGATTTGCCAAGTGTTAAAAATAATATCAAAAAAAAATTAATTAAATGCAATAATCTCAATATCTCTTTATGTGAATAATGCAAATCTGAAATGCATGGATTTTGTCGCTTTTATCTATGTTTCTTTATAAAATCAAACGAAAAATTGCTGCATATGCGTATATACTATGTATTTATTTACATTTAATTAAATTTATTCAATTTGAAACCTCTAACGGCATCGGCTGAGGTATTGCTACAATTTGAAGCAGTCACTATGGTTATTATCTTAAGTTTCATTACATACATATACAAGTGTAGCATAATGACATTTAATCAGTTGCAGAAATTGAGGTTTTATGTCATTGAAGGGTATAGCTAGCAGCTTCATTGTTGTCATATTCAATTCATAAAAGTAGTTAAATAACAGCATGTCCCTCTTTGTTGCTGGTCTGGGAAAAACACTTAAAAATTTTAATACTCGAATTTGAAAACAACAAGTTTGAGGTTCAACCCCGGAAAACACAATTTACGTGTTAAGCGTTCGAAAATATACCTAAGAAAACAGCCCAATTGCGCAGTTAACGACAGAAAAGCTTAGCTTAATTCCATTCGTCCCAGAAATACGAATTCACACAAACAAATCATTATGAGAGACGCCTATGCCTATGCCTATGGTCCTATAAAAACCTGTTGTAGGTAGCGTTACCGATAGTCCAAATTATAAAGTCGCCAGAGGTTTAAAAAGGAATCTAGTACAAATAAAATTTAATAATTGATTTATTTTCATCAAAACCAGTTTTTCTCTACTTTTGTAGTAAGAATGGAAAAGGCTGTCAGTTGTGGGGACTACAACATTGGTTCTTCGAAGTAGTTAAAAAACGTTCATCACTTGAAACTTCCTTTAGCAATTTTATCCAGTGATGGTTTGCTCTGTACATTTATGGATACAGGGAATATTTGTTTGAGTTGTTCAACAGCTTTTAGGATTTCTTTTATGGAAATAGTCGCCCTAAAGTCGACAATGCTGTAAAAAGGGCCCAAAACAGAGAATTTTTGAAAAGTCGTCGCCAGGGGCCCAGAGATAAATCGGTAACGCTGGTTGTAGTTCGTCCTTGACCCTGCATAACAAACGGTGCGGGTCTCTCTTTCTCAATATTTGTGTGCAAGAAATTTCAAATTGTATGAACATAGAGTAAAATCATTTAAGGAAAATTGTTTGCCTTAGTTAGACATCATAACGCTAAAGGAGGACCACGCTGCGGATTTTGACTATTTCTCGATAACGACAAAAATGGCTAAATCATTATGGTGTGTATCAGCTCAGATATAGGTGCGTTTTGTAGTAAGCTCTTCAATGATGCCTGGCAAAATTTCATAAACTTTGGTCCAGTGGTTTTCGTGGTCTACGGCCGGCGGCTTCTCTCAATTTACAAAACCGTGGCCAAATTTGTCAGCAATGAATTGTTGTTTGATTCCTAATTTTATATTTTAAACGCAATCATAGCTCCCAAATGGAAAACCTTTTTGTAACTACATATAAGCACTTTTTTTTATGGCAGATTTTCATTGTAACGCTACTTACTGGAAATGCTTATTAAGGGTATCTAGCGGATATTTTAGCATATTTTGTTTATACAAAATAAAACTTGAAAATGCGGATTTTATGATTTCAAAAATGATATCGCATAAATGCCGTCCATTTCAACTAGGGCGCTTAAATTTGTAAACACGCGAAAGCAAAATGTCGCATCTCACACAGCTCTCTAAGGTTGTCAGGGCACCAGTATCTCATATTAAATTTATTAAAATTTGCATTAAGATGCACGTCGACCTATGAGATATATTGAGATCTATTGTACTTGCCGTCAGATATCTGTTTAGGTTAGTAGCGTTTCTAATTTCCTAATGCAACTGATAATACATTCAGCAGAGGATTTCCTTAGTTCTCCAGTACTTATTGGTAGTGGTAGGTATCGCGAATAAATTCCGATGGAATTTTTTCCCTTGTCAGCAATGTAAATCAAATTGCTGAATGGGAAACATTTCAGAAGAAATATTATTCGCGATAGGGGTGATTATTTCCCTGAAGAAAGATTTCCTTCTTATACCGCACAGGGCCGGGCATTCACATATGATGTGTTCGGCTGTTTCGTCGGTGAGTCGACTAAATGCATTTTATTTAGGTAATATCGCAGACCATGGTGACCTTTTAGTTTTAGGTAGGTAGCCTAGTTTTTAATATCGTGCCTACGAAGATTTAGTATCTTATTGGCATCTGCTTTAAAGGGCTAGGGATGTTCTCCCAATATATGAGATACATTTGTTTTGCTCCCAGCTTTTTATAGCCAGATTTATGGTTGATTTGGAGATTGCACAGAAGTGTTCAGGTCCAATGAAAAGGGTTTCTGAGCCTTTTCTGTCTAGTTCATCAGCTTCATTTCCATCAATCCCCCTACAGCCGGGGACTCACCATAATCTGGTTTTGTTCCTGGAACCAAGTCTTTGGAGGGAATTGAAGCACTGCAGTACTGATTTGGAGTCAATACTGGGTGAGCTAAGGGATTTTAAAGCTGATTGACTATCCGTGAATAAATGGATGTTAGCGCTGGGGCTAACCCATAGGTATTATGACGTTCCGATTTGGTCTATGGATACCAGCTCCTACCCCCGAGTCCATTTTAGAACCATCCGAATACCAATTTTGGCAGTTTGGTGGGTTATTGCTAACCCATGCTTCCCTATTTGTGATTTCTCTGTACAACTTTTTGTTGAAGCATAGTGTCTTTGGTAAGCGGTCTGTAACCGCGCAGATCATGTCGAGTTCTGGATGTTCGGAAAGAAGTTTAATTAGTTCTGGGTGTTCGCTAATATTTAACTCTTCCGCTTGTATCAGACTTGCTGAGCTGCGTATTGCCACTTTTTTTATATAGATGTGGAGGGGCGTTAGTCCTATTAAGGATTCTATGGCTCCGGAAGTGCCCAGACAGGATAGCCGTTGTACCTTATTTAATTTATTTATAGTTGTTTTTTGGGTGACTTTGTTCCACCATACTATTGAAGCGTATGTTATTAAGGGCCTGACCATGATCGTGTAGATCCAGTGTGTGATCTTTGGAGAGATCCATACATGCTACGGCAAGCCCATAAAGCAAGCCCATATAAAGCTTTGGTTGCTTTTGGAATTTTACTGTTTATGTGGGAGTTCCAGCTTAGTTTTTTATCGAGGATAACTCCAAGATATTTTACTTCGTTGGAGTACTCAATGTCTATGTCATTTATTGACATTTGGTTAAGACTTAAATTTCTCCTTTTCGTAAAAGAGACGACGACAGCCTTGCTGGGGTTTATAGAAAGACTTTCTTTTCTACACCAGTCTATGACTATCTTAAGGGAGTTTTGAATACGCGTTGTAACCTCGTGAGGTTCTTTGCCTCTAATCATGATGACTAGGTCATCGGCGTATTCAATTATATTGAAGCCTGCATTACTTAGGTCTTGAAGTAGGTTATCGATAACAAGAGACCATAGTAGGGGTGAGAGTGCTTCTCCCTGAGGGCAGTCTTTAACGGCTGTTACTGATAGTGAGGTCAGTGCTGACGAAGCAGTTATTTTCCGACTTTCAAGCATCGCTTGAGTCATATCGAGTGTTGTCAAAAGCACCCTCTAAGTCAAGGAAGGCGCATAGTGCATTTTCTTTGTTATGGTATGCACTTTTTATTTGTGCTGTTAAATTTAGAAGAGCTCCTCCGTGGACTTAACCATTTAAGCATTCTCTAATATGCACGTCTAGTATTCTTTTCATTGTTTTCAGGAAAAACGGTGTCAAGCTTATTGGACGGTATGATTTAGGTAGCTCTTGGTTTACCTGGTTTGGGGATAAGTACCCCGTTTACCTTTCTCCAGGTTTGTGGCATATAGCCCCAATTGAAATAAGGCAACCATAGTGGGTAAGAAAAAGTCCAAGCCCTTTTGTATGAGAGCAGGAAAAATTCCGGCTGTCCCTGGTGCCTTGTATAATTTAAATGAGTTGATCGCCCATTTAACCTTATCCGGAGTGAAAAGTGAAATCGATATGAAAATGATCATAGCCAGTAAGAAATGTGTTTCCTACCAATTCAATCCAACTTGATGATTTCCCAAATAAACATAAACTAATCGATGGTCGTTGAATTATTCTGCAAAAATCGAACCAACTAGGAGTATAGCAATAATTCATAATGACTTTTTGACGTATGTTTTGTTGTTCAGTTGTTTACTTCACAAATGTCAAAGCAGAATTGACATTTGCCGCTATTTGGAAAACTCATAGCGTCCTCCGATAGGGCGATGTGATGACTCTTTTGCCACCTTATATAATTACCAAAAAGCGTCAACGTTTTTCCCAGAAGTAGTACAAATAGGAATAGCTATTGTCTTGTTTATTATATGTATGTACGTATAGCAGACGATTAATTCTTTTTAAGCTACAAAATTTATAAATTCCAAGCACTCAGCGCTATCCAAGTGGAAGTAATTAAAATCATAATACTTATAAACTGCATCAGCTGAAATAAGCTTTACACTATTATAAGGGATTTTAAAATTATTCTGCGTAATTTTTTTTAACAAAACTTTTTTACAGGTAAATTTATAAATATAAATTTCTAAAATTTTTTTTGCTATTTAACAGACTGCGCACTACTATACAGCATATTGAACATATTTGTAATACAGCATACATCGCTCACATAGAATGTCTCTGAGATGGCTGAGTTAAAATGTGTTTAACTTATGTTGAATAATTTTCTTTAAACATATTGTATCTATATCTATATTCTAAATAATTTTCCTTTTATAGCTCCTACCAGTTCACTCTTGTGCCTCCTATATCTACAGCAAGCTAATAACTTTTTACTTTAAAAATATTGTCTCTATTTCTCTTTTAGTGTAAATTTATGCATTGTAACATTTCTAATATTTTTGTTCATTGTTATATATGTCTACAAATATGTATTTTTTTTTTTAATATGTTACTGGTCTTGTATTTGTTTTTTGTTTAAATGTTTTTTCACGCTGCTTAAAATTTTGTTTATACATAAATACTTTTTTGTTGTATTTTAGGTAGTAACAACTATTATAAGAAAATTAGTAATATTTTGTTTTTTCTTTTTTTTTCTCTTCGATTTTTTTCTGTTTTTCGTTGAATCAATGTGTTTGTATGCATTATTGTCGTTGTCACGATTGACATAAATCACATACCGAATTATAAACTGTACACGTACAAAATCTTATAAACAAAAACAGAGGAGAAGACCATCGGTCGATGTTAGACGACCAAGCATACAAGATCTCGAAGAACTCATAAATAAACCATCGACACCGTTGGTTAGCATTGGTGACGGTGGCCCACCTACGATTGTTGACGTACAAGAATCATATTCAGCTGTTGAAGGTAACAAAATAAGAGACTGTTTCGCAGAGACAAAGAAAGCAACAACTTCTTATATTTTTCATCTATTTTTCTGCTAATTTCCTCTGCGCTTTTATCTTTATTGCTATCCAACTAATCATTCTTTTTATAGATACCATAGCGTCAAATAAAATAAAAATTTTATCTGCTGGTGATATAAGGAATTTATTTAATAATTTTAAGCTGATTCGTATAAGCTATATAGCTCTCCCTAGATCATTGTTCCTGTTTTGTGCTATTATGGTTATAATATGACTAATCCTAGCATGCGGTAGCCATTAAGAAAATATTAATGCACATAATTCATATTTTATTTCAGCATTTAGACATTTTTTTTACAAATTTTACTTTTTAAAGCAGATACAAAATTGGACATCAGCTTTAGTAGCTAAAATCCGTATGACGACTTTCTTCCAATCGAAATAAACCAACCATAAAATATGATTGAACTTCGCTTAAAACATACAGAATCATTAACGTGATTGGGACCCTCAGACCTTCGTTTTCAAATTTCATATTTCGGGTGTCCAGATTGTTGTCTTTATTTCCATTATTAAGTATAAGGACCGATTATGTGCGGGCATTCATATTGAAATGTGTGTGCCTTTTTTTGCGACTAAATCGTATGTGTGTTTCGGGCCTTAATTAAAACAAGTAAAAGTGCTATCATCGGCCTGGCCGATGCTTTGATACCCTCCACTGTATGTACTGTATAGGTACACGCATGTGTCTAAGAGTGGTTTTGTATGGAAGGTACCAGAACTACTTGACCGACATAGCCAATTTTCAATACCAACCTGACGACGGTAAAAAAAAGTCCTCTCACAAAATTTCATTCGCCTACGTCGATTCGTTTGGACGCTATCGTGTTTTCAACAGACAGACATGGCTAAATCGATTCCGAATGTGATCCTGATTCAGAATATATATACTTTATAGGGTCTCCGGTGAATCCTTCTTGGTGTTACAAATGTAATGACAAAGTGAATATACCTTCCTGTGGAGGGTATAAAAAAAGATGTTTCGATGCTGGAAACAAATTACACTTGCTTCAAAACTTACTTCAAATTGTGAATCTTGAACAGCTCTAATATTAGCAAGAGATTCCGAAAAAAAGTATTGCACAATCGAACAAATATAAAAAGAACAAGTTTTGACTTCTGCCCAATCGAAAACCACGTAAGTCCCGAAACACACATGCGATTTCAATCGCTGCGCTGTAAGTAGGTATTATGGTCGTAAATATCCGGCGATATACACTGAATGGGTTTAAAATTTGTGCCATCTCTGTGTCACAATTTCACCACTCACAAGATTCGTCTAAAATTTCTGGCAACATAAATCCAGATGACTTCGGCTGAAAACAGTATAAACTTCGGCCTTGAAAAAAATCTGTTCCTACATTTCTTTTAGTGCTTATTTCGCCTAGTGCTTATTTGAAAATTGTCTTTCAGATCAGAATTTGTCAGATAGTTGGAATTGAACTTAGGTTAGGTTAGGTTAAAAAGTGGTATGAGAGAGAGTTCTCATACGGCACTAGGCGCCATAAGGGCCCATCGCGATTCCTAGGGGGAACTAATTGCAGTGATCTACAATGGAAAACACCTAAACACTTGCCCCTGAGAAAACCCCAATTTCCCTGCAAAAACCAAGTAGCCCCTTATAGTTGGTATGTTGGAAGAAGTACCTGCCCAGAAATTTCCTTCTACTGCGACATATCGATTGCCACAGTATAATGTGTATATAAAGTGTCCGAGACTGCCAGCCTGCATGCTTTCTAAGAAGACAGTGCCGTGATGATAATTCCCTTCCGAGTTTGAGGAGTTCCCTAGATCTTTTACGGGCGTATTGCAGCCAAAGTGCCTTGGATGCTGCGTGACCGGTGAGGCCTGCCCACATCCGGTCGGCTTATGAAGCAAGGAGGTGGTTTAATATCCACATCTCCTCCATCTAACAATTCCCCGCCAAGTCTAGAAGCGTGAGGTGTAAAAAGGTGTCCAGCGCTGCCGTGGGGGTGCTGCGAAGTGCACCCGTTATTGCTACGCTGGACGTTCTCTGCACCGACGCTAGTTTGCCGACTATAGTTTTCTTCTTTGTCGCCTTCCACCACACTAGTGCGCCATATGTGAGTATGGGCCTGACCACCACTGTATTATAGCCAGTGCAACACAGCAGGTTTTGGGCCCCAAGTCCTGCCTACTGTTTTCTTGCAAACAAAAAGAGCGTTATACGCCTTTTTAATTCTTTCCCCTACATTTGCATTTCAGTTCAGTTTCCTGTCCGGAATAATCCCAAGATACTTTGCCTTGTCAGACAGAGGCGATTTCACTCCTTCCAGTTTTGGGAGGTTAAAACTTGGTATCTTTTGTTTTCTGGTAAAGAGTACCAGTTCCGTTCTGGAGGGGTTGACGTTAAGTCCACAACCCTTTGCCCAGAAGTTGACTTTTCTTGAGGCATTATCCATAATTTTACTTAACGTGTTTAAAAACTTCCCCTGTATGATAATAACAAGGTCATCAGCATAATCGGTGGCACTTATTCGCCTGGAGCTCAGTTTCTTTAAAATGTCGTCCATAACAAGCACTCAAAGGAGAGGTGAAAGGACTCCCCCCTGTGGTGTACCTCTTCACCGACATTTTAATAGAACTTTGCCCAGTGGATCAGTTTATTTTCCTACTTGCAAGCATGTTGCGGACCCAAAAAAAGATGACAGACTAATTGGTCTGAAATCCTTGGCTGTTGTATGCTGCTTTGGGAATGAAAACCCTCATGGTTTTTTTTCCAAGATCTGTCGTAGTTTGAAAATTTGGTCTATGGTTGACTTTCCTGGTCTAAGACCACACTGATATGGGCCGATAAGGTTGTTGGCGAAAGGTTTTAGGCGTTCACACAATACAGCCGACAAAATTCTGTAGTTGGCGCAGTTCAGAGTATCTCCTTTCTTGTGGATGGGACACACGATGCTGAGGTTCCATTCGTCGGGCATGCTTTCATTCATGAGTTGGTACATGCTCCTTACCAAGCCATCTCCCACTGCTTTCAAAAGCTCGGCCGGGAGGTCATCCACTCCAGCAGCTTTGTTGGACTTAAGTTTGAATGTCTTTATCCTCACCTCGTGTAGGTCGGGTGGACGGAAATTTTGGCTAACATCGTCCAAGCTGAACATCGTTGGCTGTCTCCGCCGTTTAAAAATCTGCAGAAGAGTGGCCGCAGTAGCGCAGTGGTTAGTGTGTTGGACTACTGTGTGATGGATCCCAGTTTCGATCCCCGGAAAAACCCAAATTACATCTTAAAGTTTTTTCTACTGCGTCTGAACGTCTGACAAACATCCGAGAGTATGCCTGTCATGAAAAAGCTTCTCAATTGAGCCGTTCGGACTCGGCATAAAATTGTAGGTCCCTTCCATTCGTCCCAAAAATAGAAACTCACACAAAACGAATGGTTGCGAGAAGCTAGGCCTTGGGTGTCACCCGCCTGTTGCGCCACCTATTTATTTATTTATTTATTTTTAGAAGAGTTCTTCAAATCACAATAGCCTTCTAGGTACTTTTTCCCAAAACGATTTTAACCATATAAACATAAGGAAGGACGCATAAGTTGTATACTGTATAAAATAATATTTTGTAAATATGTTCAGCAAAATTTAGAATTTCAAGTTTTGAGTTAAAAGTCTAGTAATAAGACTTTTGATTTCATACTTAACTAAAGCTAAGCATACAAAGCTTTGATTTGCAGTTTGCTTCGTACTAACATTAAGTTGACTTGCATATAAAAAAACTTTCAAAGCAATTGCTCAAGATTAGGCTACATAACTCTCTTCTTTCTCTATATGTTTCACTCTTTCTACATAACTGTCTAAATTCTTTATCTGCTAGACAAGAAAATAAAAATTATATACAAAATTATTTAAATAATACTAAAAATTTTACCCCAACAGACTCAACTGCTTATATGACCGTTAATGTTGAGGGCTCACCAGCACCTACATTCAAATTCTACAAAGGTGTCTCCGAAATCATTGAAGGAGGTCGCTTTAAATTTCTTACCGATGGCCAAACAAATTCAATTACCCTTTGCATGCGTAAATGTAAGCCCAATGATGAGGGCAAATATAAGGTTGTTGTTTCGAATATACACGGTGAGGATTCAGCGGAAATGCAACTATACGTATCGGATTCCAGCGGTATGGATTTCCGTGCAATGTTGAAAAAACGTCGTTATCAAAAATGGGACAAAGATGAAAAAGACCCCGATTGGGGTGATTTAAAGGAAACGGAAAAACCGTTACCAGCCCTTAAAAAAGTCGAGAAGGTACGTTCGGCTTATAACATAATCCTAACAATCCTATTCCTATTTCATACACTACCAACTTAAAGGAAGACGAAAAGAAAACCGTTTCTAATATCACACATTTTTTTAAATCATTTTTTTATATCATTTTTTATCGAGTTTTAAACAGCTTTTATTATATAATTTTTTTTTATTTTTGACACATATAACATCGGGGCATTCCCAAAATCGGGTATTTTATTTTGTATATAGCGCATGTTTTTCGTTAACACATTTTTTGGCGCTATAACATTATGTTGATATTTCAATTGCTTTTTGTTATTTTTATTCCAACATATGTGGATCGTGGATGGAACAACGGTATTTTATATTTTTATTAAAATAACCTTATTATTAAAGCAAAATATACATCAATTATAGGAAATTGTAAATAAGACTCAACGCATTATGCTTTTTTTTATTTTGTGCGGACAGATTTTGTCAATTTATTATCATCTGTATTATTTAAAAAAAAAATAAATAAAAATCCATAGAATAAATGTATTCTATTCGCACTTTTAGTGTCGTATGTAAATATAGGTAACATTGGCATACTATACATGGACAGCTAGTGAAATGTCAGTTTCACACAAACCTGCGAGGCAAAATGAAGCAAACATAAGCACTAGCCACTAGCCCTTTTGGTTCAGTGCGCGAAAGTATGAAACCTCTGCGCGCCTTTGCTATTTTGTACATAGAACACGGTGCCATTCATTGTAGAAACATTGCAACTGCGCAAAATAACGACTTATTCAAATTATTTCGAACGTTCTATAACAGATGGCACACTCAGCACTCAACAAAATCGCACGAATTGTTCGGTGACATTTGAGTATTTTTGTTTCTCTCCGCCGTGAACCAAACGAACCAAAAATTAGCTGCTAGCAGTCCATGTATAGTATGTCAATGATAGGTAAAAATCAGTTAGAGCAAACCCATCGTTGATTTTGAACAAAGTTTTGTGTAAAAGATTTTTTATAAAATGTACACTCAAACGGTTGAAGCTGACGGTTTAATATTAGCTTGAAAAGTAAGTCCGATTTCTGAACCGAGACATCCTAGAATTGCGGTGCTACGATCAAGAGATACTGAATGAGTGACTTTCCACTGTAGGACAATTTTTTTATTTTCCATAAAAATATATCAACTCGATTGAAACAATTCCACAAAAAATGTACTTACGCAATTGACGAGTCTGACAGAAAGTTCAATCTTCACAGGAAAACTTCTGGGTCAATACGTACGATTTTCTGTAAGTCTGAACTTTGTAGATTCGGTGGTGCCCCTATAAGTCATGAACCAATACACATATAAAGACCTTATACACATATAAACCATGGTATTAACGACACCTTTCATGAGAAATTACCATAATCAAACTCGGCTAATGCATTATAGAGAACATTAATTACAAACACAATACAACTTATTTTTAGCACTTTTTTTTCAGTTGCCTCGAGAAGTCATTACTGCAGTATACCCCTGCTTTATTTCAAGGGATTATCCCTTACCAAAGCTGATCAGTCTTACATATTCTGACATTTTTTGTGTAAGGGTCTTACTATAGCTCCTCGCCACAGCGACTTAACCTAACTAGACTTAACCAGCTAGAGGTTTCGCTTTTATTTGCTACTTATTACTGATTGGCAATAAAAAATTTATATCTGCATAAGGTGATGTCGTCTTTACACGCTGTTTGGGAGCTATTGTCAACTGAAATTGAACTAGATAGTCCAAAAATTTCGAAGAAGATTCTGGCGGCATCGGCAGTGCCTACGTATGGGAGCCATCCGTACCTAGATGGCTATAGTTGATCCGATGGATATCGGTTTTCTTGCAATTCAACCAAGTCACAAATAATCCTATGTTGTTTTTCGTCCTGGGTTTTGCTGCAGATTACATAGAACTAATTGAGACATACAGGGTTACACATTCGGCAAATGTTCCGTCTATTGAGACTGCAACAATAGCTTGAGTTCTGTGGTCGAATTGCAATTTCCTGTTTTATAAATGCATAAAAAGTGGTTTGTTCGCATTTTATCAATTCGTTCGTTCGCTCCTATGTGAATGCTCCTTTACTTCCGCTGATGTTCCCATATTCCCGTTCCATAATAGAGTAGATCTTTAGGTACCACCTGAAATAAAAAGATGTGCGCATATAAATGAATAGGTAGGTATATTGTTACTCGGAAGCTAGAGAGAAAACAGCTTTATGCCCAAAACACACTTGAAGCAAGATTAGAATACTCATGGTCTTATGTGGTGATACAAATGTAAATTCTGCAACCGCGCGCCGCAGCACTGCAACATGTCTCTATTTCTAAATCCACTGCATAGCAACTCAGTGAATGAAATTAAATAGACTTGGCAGCATCGAATTTTTAAATTCAGCTACTGATGCATACGAGGAAACGAGAGACGGGAATTATTTGTCGTCTGTGTTGCACTCTCGTATTTTTCCCCGCATTGACAGCAACGGATGCAAATTGAATTCCGCACATCTGTTTCATCTGCAGTACTGCTTGCAGTGAAGCGTTAAGAATTTCTGCACATATGTCTTGGGCATTACGTTCGTTTTATACACAGCAAAGAATATGGTTGATATATACCTTGTAGCAATGACATTGAAATGAATTTACACTTTTGTTTTACTTTTTTTTTGTGTAAGGAAAACTTTACATACCAGTCCTTTTCCTAAAGCATACAGCATAATATAATATTGGCAAATTTTTGTGATGCCTACTTGCTTGCTTTTCGCTGGTATACAAATGTTAAAAAAAATTATACAGATGAAGAGGTATAGGTGTGCCCTCGAGTTCATATTTTTTTTTTGTGGAAGTCGGGAATCGTTTCGCCCAGATTTGGATATTTCATTTAATTTTGTTTTTATTTCCAAGTTGAAAATCCGCCTTCCATAATTTTGGCCTTTAGTTATGTGTGAAAAGCAGACAAATCATTGAAAACATCATAACACTGTGTTTAATTTCCTTGTAAACTTCACACTCGAAATACTATATACCTAACAAAATAAATAAATACAAATTAAAATATTAGCCGCAATCATCACGTAGACCATCTTTAGCCGAACTGATACCAGATTGGCCAACACTGCATCCGTTTCGTCGAGAGGAGGTTCGACTATTCTTCAAATGTAGACGTACTTAGCCATGTTTTTTTTTTTTTATTTTCTTTAAAAATGTGCATTAATTAATTTTTTAGTCTATTTTCCTTCTCTCTCTCTCTGTCTGTCTCACTTTTTAATGTTTTATATTATTGTTACCCTTAATGTAATTGTCACTTCGTATGATGACATTATTGCTAACAAGAGGAAACAAATTAATTTGATTCCATATTTTTTTCGTAATATCTATCTCTATTTCTCTCTATATATACTATACGCAATATCTGACCATTGGAATACTATTGCAGGTGTCACAAACTAAATATTCGGCCTAATGCCATTCATAATCTAAACAAATTATTTTAATTAGAAAATGTTTAGCTTCATAAACATTCAGCTTAATGTCACATTAACATGGTCGCGATGTCGCACATAAGAAGAAAATCTGTGTCTCTATATTCTGTAGTCAGTGCTAGCAAAATCGTCCGAATGAGATTGCAGATATAGCTTAAACGAGTTCTGTCGAACAACATGTCAAATGGGAGTAGTAATGAATTGCAGTAAATTTTCTTAAATCCACATAAATAATTTCAATAAAATAAAGAAATTGTTTACCTTTTACCTTTTGCCATTTCGGACTAGGCACTTCGGTTGCGAACAGTTTTCTGCTATTTTGAGAAATCTCAGTAAAACCACATATATGTCATGACATAATGTACAGCATGTAAACAGTAGTTTGTAGCATTTCTTTATCTGGTACACTTTTTTTCGATCTATTACAATTTTTCTTATCAGCAATAAAAGGTTAACTTTCAAAATATGCTGTGCTTATGTTTTTGCTCAGACTACGCAGAAAAAATATTTTGAGCTTATAGAGTACGTTTTAATCATGCTCCGAATGAAAAAAAGAAACACATGTCCAGAACTCTGGGGCCAGATTACATAAAATAAACACTATCACGAAAGGTGGCTCTATCATATCTCTGACAGGGAGCGCTATTCCCGAAACGAGAAACGAGCTATCGTTGGATAGCTTTCATTTTACTGGATCTGTCCCCGGATGTGTCTGAGCTGAAAACAAAACACGACATTTTATTTTTTGACAGTTCAGATTGGGTGGATACTTTAAAATTTGCAAATCAATAAATGATCATTTCTTCCCATTTGATTTTGTAATTTGGCAATATTGTAACGGCGAATATAAACATACAACGTATTCGCTTTCAGTTGGGTATCTAGGACGATTTGTCCGATTTCCTGTTTCTTGGATAACGTTTACCAGTTCTCGAAAAAGCTTTGTTCTTCTCAATAAATTTCTTTACATAATGTTGTCATCACATCATTGACATGCTATACATGGACTGCTAGTGAAATGTCAGTTTCACAAACCTGCGAGGAATAATGAAGCTGCTAGCAGTCCATCTATAGTATGTCAATGGTTGTCATTATAATAATACCTATTCCTTTTATACGTTAAATAAACAATAAACATCATTTCAAAAACATGTTATTTTCTCTCGCCTTTGTTGCAACATGCAACTCTGCTTCCTTATGTTTCTATAACATGTTTGACAGATTTTGTTTAATAAATTCGATTTCGAATGTATTGACATTCTAATTTTCGATCAATGACAATATGGGAAGTAATGATGCTGAAATGATGGAAACCTATCACAATATTATGAAAATAATCTACTGATTTATCTGATCATGTATTATCCACTTTGTAGAACTAGACATAAGTACTTAATATAGACTTGTGCGTTATTAGTTGTTATAGACTTGGCTCTACATATTTTAGGTCAATATTTCTCAGCTCTGCTTTAACTAATTTTTACAGAACTAAATTTAATTTATCAACGCAACTTTAAATTTTTTTAAATCTCTATAAATTATGGTATTGCATCCTAATATTTACATCCCATGAGATTTGAGTGTGTTGGTGTTGTATTATAAAGTTTATTATGCTACTATATTATTATGTGCTTTAAAAATGTTATCTGTATATATTACATATTAATAATAGGTACTGAAGTATGATATTTATTTTTCTAATCATTTTATTAATTTAACATAATTTTTTCTGCTTAGCAATCAACGAGGAGCTTATGCCAGATTTGTATTTAATTGTTTATTATTTTGTTGTTAGCTTTTATTTAAAAACATATTAATAAATTTCAATTCATCTTATGCTTATCCTTTCAAGTAATATCAGCCATTGTTTTGAGACTGAATTAATTTTCAAAACAAGGATAATATTACATATAAAATGCAAACTTTCAAATAAGAGACATAAAACGTAAACGAACCCAAACCATAAATATCACAAAACCAATCCAAAATTTCTTTTCCCATTTTTGACAACGCTTTCTATAACAACAATCGTTCTACGTTCTACGTTATCGTCATCGTCTTCGCCGCCAAATGAACACAAATAATAAAACAATCAATAGAAACAAGAATCTTTCTTAAGTCCATTAATTGATCAATTTGCCAAAGAAGGCAAGGATAAGAAGGTCGTGTTCGAGGGCAGATTTAGTAAGCCCAACTGCAAGCCAAAATGGTTTTTCCGAAAGGATGTAAGTACATAAATTATATATTTTTTTTACTAGAATAAGATATTAAATTTAGTTATAAATAAAGTGTTTTCTGGTGTCCAAATTTTGACTGTCATCGATTTAGCTTTTTTTTATAATAATTCATTTCTAATTTTATCGATTATCACTTGTACTATTTTGATTTAAGTTTCAGAATGCAGGTACATCGCCAGTGCGATTCAACATTTTGTTTAGATATGTAAAGGGTGTCCCATAATTCACGCAAAATTTTAATTTTGTGTCAGTTAATAGATGCCAACGGAAAAAAAGATAACAATGTGACAGCTGACAGTTCGGGATTAGTTAAAAATGGAGCGCTATACGAAAGAACAGGGCATTTTGATTGTTGATCAATGTTTTAAAAACAACAACATGTGGATGCTGATTTTTCGAACAAAATCATCTTCAGTGATGAAGCTCATTTTCATATTGATGGCTTCGTTAGTCGTCAAAATTGTTGCATTTGGGGTTTAGAAAACCCACCCTCACTTCCGCCCTGAATGGGGCATTCGCATTCAGTATATCCTGCCCCAAGGCACCAAGGCGAGGGAGGGCAAGAAACCACTGTGGTGGAACAAGCAACTAATTAAACTTTGCTGCGAGAGCAGAAAGGCATTCAACAAAGCTAAAACCTCGAAGCTAGACACGGAATGGGAGTCCTACAAAGGTAGTCTGAGGCTCTTTAAAAAGGAAGTCCGAAAGGCACAACGTAGCTGCTGACGTAATTTCTGTGAGAACGTTAACTGCGTAAACGAAGGCGAAAAGTCCTATCCAAATCGCCCACTCTAGCAAGTGTACTAAAACACCACAGTGGACAATGGGCAGAATCAGAGGTACAATCACTGGATCTGCTCATGGACATTCATTTTCCTGGCTGCACGCCTCTCACAGGTAACCCTGACTTCAGGAACGGCACCACTTACGCGGCCTCTCCAACCACATTAACCATTTGTGAGGAGAAGCTAAGTTGGGCCGTCAACAGCTTTGAACCGTACAAGTCACCTGATGACATTTTCCCGACGCAACTACAGAACGCCTTTGACATTGCCAAAGACATTCTCAAGAATATTTAATATAAGATTACGTAGGTACTTGTCAGCAAAGCCCTGGGCCCAGATTCCCTTAAATAAAAACGATCGAACGATATCGTTTTCACTAAACCTGTCGCTATCATATCTATGGCAATAGACAGAGACTGCTATTGTCGAAACGATATCGTTTGATCGTTTTCATTTTACGGGTTTGGATTCGAAGATTTTTCGAGCCGGAGCATTCGCGTACATTCGCTCTACATGACCCAGTCACATCATTCGTTGAACCTTCACTCTTCTGGCTAGGTCGATGTTGCTGTACAGCCTGTACAGTTCGTCGTTGTATCTCCTCCTCCATTCAGCGAATGGAACCGAAAATTACTCGAAGAATTTTCTTCTCGCAGTAACCAAGAGTAGCCTCATCCGCTTTTGATAGAGTCCATGCCTCTGCACCATAAAGTAGGACTGGAATTTTTAGGGTCTTATAAAGGGTCACTTTAGTTGTTCGAGAAAGGGGTTTTGCTACTCAATTGCTTTCTCAGCCCAAAGAAACAGCGATTGGCAAGAATAAGTCTTCGCTGAATCTCAGCGCAGGTGTCATGGCTGAGTTCATAGCAAAGCCTTCACCACCTCAAAGTTATATCTGTCTATAGTGACATTCTGTCCAAAACGTCGGTGTTGGTTGTCCTTTCTTGCATAATACTTTGTCTTGCCCTCATTGACCGCCAAACCCACCTTCGCCGCTTCCGTCTCCTAGGTTTTCTCCAAGATCAAGAATGCGTTATATCATTCGTTCTTATTAGTGCGATTACTACACTACATGCTGTTTCGCAATTTGCATATTCTGAAGTTAGTATGGTTACCTCATGTGCCGTATTAGATCATTAGAAAATTTAGGATATGGCAATTACGCAGCGTTATCCTATTCTGACGTCGAAAACTGTCAGAAATGGTCACTTTATGACCACTTGTTATGTGTGGAAGTTTTAGCCTCCTACGTCAATTAGTTTCTGAGATAGACCTAGGTACGGACAGATAGACATCTTAGCGAAATTAATAAGGTTCCGTATTTTTCCTTTTGGGTACGGAACCTTGACAAAAAAAAAAACAATGGTCAATCGACCGCAGTCAAAATTTGTATACCCACCCAATTGAAATCAAAGAGTTTTTAAATCATATTCACTGACTTTTCCTTGTGCGGAAACACAATTCTTTACCATTCAGGAACTTTTCACCGGAAGCAAGTGTAAATTTAAGCAGGAAAATGATAGCTACCAACTGATTATTATGAACCCTAAGGTCGATGATAG